>JAOEGL010000003.1:140572820-142972820 GCA_034509955.1 Urosaurus nigricauda | reverse complement strand
TGCTTCCTGGGGCAAGTACGGACCACCCCTTTTGGGCGGTCTGGAAAGCCCCATTCTGTTTAACATATATGCTGAATATGTCACATGTAAAGCAGGATCATGCTTGGAGACAGCAGACATAAACAATGGAAGGAAGGAACACCAATAATTTAAAATATGCAAATGACACGATACTACTAGCAGAAAGGAACACCAGCAATTTAAGATACACAGATGACACTATGCTACAAGATAATAAGAAAGGCTTGGAACAATTACTGAAGAAAGTCATGGAAGAAAGTGCAAAGGCAGGTTTGTAGCTGAACAATAAGCAAACAAAAATAATTATTATTCATCTATTATTTATTTCATTTTTGTGCCGCCTCTGTCCCAGAAGGGGACTCAAGGTGGCTCACAATATAAAAGTACTCTAAAAACAAAAAATTAAAACAATTAAAACCATCCAGTTAAAATAGTGTAAAATTGACATTAAAACATACAAACATTATTAACTATTAAAAGTTATTAAAACAATGATCACAGATGATGTATAGAACTTTAAAGTAGTGTTGTAAAGTGACAGAATAATTTTTCTCACACCTGAAGAATGGTGGGCAATAACATTACCTTTCTCCTTGCATGAAAAGTGTGAATTAATTACAATGTCTCAGCTCTCACAATGGCCAGTGATCAACCATTTCAATTAGAGGTGGGAAATTTCTTTCAAAGCTCATTCATTTGTTGTATGACAACATTGTAATAAAATGGCGGAGGTGGAAGAAAGTGTGAATTTTTACACACTAGTGAAGGTAAAGCTGTCTTACCAATGTGATGTTGAGATGGATAGCCCTTGAGGATCTGTTCCCATAGATTCTTTGTATTCCTGCATACACCTTCAAGAAGCCCAACAACCTATGGTGTGTGTGTGTGTGTGTGTGTGTGAATTTCCTAGGGTTTTCTTAGGTGTGGAATCCCGAAAGTTGATTTTCCCAGTTCCTTCCTCTGAAAGCTAGCCTACAACACCTGGTATTCTCTGGTGGTCTTCCATGCAAGTACTAATCAGGGATGATTGGCCCTGTATGGCTTCCAGGCTTTGCTTGTTGTTGGACTGCAGCTCCCAGAAATTCTCAGCATTGGCTATACCAGCTAGGAGCTGCTGGAATTTGCAGTACAAAAATAGCTGGACTCCATAACTCAGTGCAGTGCAGTGTATGTGCTGAAGAGAGCATGGTAGCGAAAGAAAATTAGAGCTTGGAAATCTCAACACCTCATTGGCAAGACATTCACTAGTGCATGAAAATTCACACCCTCTTGCACACCTGCCATTTTATTACAATGATGCCATAAAACAAATGAATGAGCTTCAAAAGAATTTTTCCCTTTTCTTCATTTGCAAGTGAACATCTGTAAATTCTCACCTAGGCAATCAGGTAGCTCATACTGAAAGGGACTGAGAAATCCACAAGTTGTGTGTTTAGCAAAACCATATCACTACTTTAAAGTATATAATGAAGACATCTAAATGATTTAGGATTTCCCATATGTTGGCTCAGCCATTAATCCAAGAAATCAGAGGAAGTCTAGGACTTGAAAGGGCTGCTCTGAAAGAACTAGACTACATTCTGATATATATATATATATATATATATATATATATATATTCTAAATAATGAGAGAGAGAGAGAGAGAGAGAGAGAGAGATAGAATATTAAGGATATTTGTCCATACCATCATATTTCTGTGTATGGTTGTGAAAGCTGGATAGTGAAAAAAGCTGATAGGAAGAAAATCAACTCATTTGAAATATGGTGTTGGACAAGGCATATGGATACCATGCTCTGCTAAAAAGACAAATAAATGGGTCCTAGATAAAATCAAGTCTCAAGTCTCCCTAGAAGCAAAAATGATTAAACTGTGATTGCCATACTTTGGTTATGTCATGAGAAGATTTGTTGTTGTTGTTAACTGCCTTTGAGTTGCCCCCAAGTCATGGTGACCCTGTGGATGAGACATCTCCAAGATCCTCCCTATACTTCACTGCTCTGCTTAAATCCTGTAGATTCAGGCCCATGGCTTCCCTGATTTAGTCTAGCCATGTGGTGTGAGGCCTTCCTCTTTTTCTCCTATCCAATTTCACTAGCATTATTGTCTTTTCTAATGAGTCATGTCTTCTCATTATGCAGTCAAAATACAACAACCGTAGTTTAGTCATCTTGGCTTCTAGGGAGAGTTCAGGCTTGGTCTGTATTTCTTTGTCTTATTTGGCTGTCCATGGTATCCTGAGCACATTTCTCCAGCTCCCCATTTCAAATGAGGTTTTGTTTTTTGTTTTTCCCCTGTCTACTTTCTTCACTGTCCAAATCTCACATTCATGCATGGTGATGGGGAATATAATGGCTTTGTGAGCTTGCAGCTACAGAATCGGTTTGAATCTCTCTCTGTTACCAGAGATGATGAGGAAAAGCAGCAGGGACAGACATCAGGGACAGAGCAGGGGACCCTGAGAATAGCACCAAAGGAAACAGCCACTGCTAAGCCTCAGAGGAGGCGCGTGGTGGTGGTGGGGGACTCCTTGCCGAGGGGTACAGAAGCAGTGGTATGTGGGCCTGACAAGATGTCTCGGGAGGTGTGCTGTCTCCCTGGGGCAAAGATCCATCATGTGACGGAGAGGCTGACAAGACTTGTCAAGCCTACTGACCGTTATCCCCTTCTTTTGGTTCAGGTGGGAACCAATGATACTGTAAGGCACAGCCTTCAGAATATCATAAGGGATTATGAGGATCTGGGTAGGAAGCTGAAAGAGATGGATGCACAGGTTGTCATATCATCTCTTCTCCCGGTAGAAGGGCATGGTCCAGGAAGGGAGAAGAAAATAGCAGAGGTGAATAACTGGCTCCGTAGATGGTGCCACCAAGAACAGTTTGGATTCTTGGATCATGGGCTGCGGTTCCATGAGGAGGGAATTCTGGCAAGGGATGGACTGCATCTCACGCCAGTTGGCAAAAACGTTTTTGCCAACAGTCTGAAGAATCTGATCAGGAGGGCTTTAAACTGAGTTATGTGGGGGAGGGAGACATTATACTGGAAGGCAAAAGGGATGGAGAGAATAGTCAAAATGACATAGAGGGAACAAAGCAAACAGTGCAAGTACCCAACAGTGGGAAGGAAAAAAATTTGCACAGGCAGCAAGTAAAGGGAACACATGTTCTTAGATGTCTCTACACTAATGCACAGAGTATGGGAAATAAACAGGATGAACTGGAACTCCTAGCACAACAAAGCAAATATGATATAATAGGCATCACTGAAACCTGGTGGGATGAGTCTCACGATTGGAATGTAGAAATAGAGGGATATAACCTTTTTAAGAGGAACAGGCCGAACAGGAAAGGAGGAGGAATAGCATTATATGTCAGGGATATTTACACCAGTGAAGAGATCCAGGACATCAGTACTGGAAGCCAGGTGGAGAGCATCTGGATAAAAATTAAAGGAGAGGGAAACAACAGGGATGTTACTGTGGGAGTCTACTACAGACCTCCAAGTCAGATGGAGGAATTGGATGATGCCTTTCTAGAACAGATGACCATACACTCAGAAAGGAGAGATGTAGTAGTGATGGGGGACTTCAACTATCCGGATATTTGCTGGAAGTCAAACTCAGCCAAATCCTCAAGGTCTAGCAAATTCCGCACTTGCCTGGAAGACAATTTCATCGTCCAAAAAGTGGAAGAGGCAACAAGGGGATCAGTAATTTTAGATCTTATCTTACCCAACAGGGATGACCTAGTCAATGGAGTGCAAGTGGTTGGATCCTTAGGGGGAAGTGACCATGTTCCCCTGGAGTTTGAAATACAGTGGAAGGGAGAAGCTAGGCATAGTCAGACACGCACTCTAGACTTTAGGAGAACTGACTTCAATAAACTTAGAGAAATACTGGGGGTGATCCCATGGTCAGGAAAACTAAAAGAGAAGGGAGTTCAAAATGGATGGGAGTTTCTCAAAAAGGAGATACTGAAGGCACAATTTCAAACAGTTCCAATGAGGATGAAAAATGGAAGATATCTCAAGAAGCCAGGATGGATGACTAAGGAACTTTCAACTGAGCTAAGTCTTAAACGGAACATGTATAAGAAATGGAAAAAATGGGGAAATCACTAAAGAGGAATTCAGACAAATAGCCAGCACATGTAGGGGTAAAGTCAGGAAAGCTAAAGTGCAGAATGAACTCAGACTGGCTAGAGAGGTTAAGAACAATAAAAAGGGCTTTTTTGGATATGTCCGCAGCAAAAGGAAGAAGAAGGAAACAGTAGGGCCACTGCGTGCAGAAGATGGCAAAATGCTCACAGGGGACAGAGAAAAGGCAGAATTACTCAACACCTTCTTTGCTTCAGTCTTCTCAGAAAAGGCAAAAGGTTCTCAACCTAAGGACAATGGGGAAGAAGACAGAATAGGGGAATTTCAGCACAGAATAAGTAAAGAGATAGTACTGGAATACTTGGTTAACCTAAATGAATATAAGTCTCCAGGACCAGATGAACTACATCCAAGGGTATTAAAAAAAACTGGCAAATGTAATATCAGAACCATTGGCAATAATCTTTGAGAACTCCTGGAGAACAGGAGAAGTCCCAGCAGACTGGAGGAGGGCAAACGTTGTCCCCATCTTCAAAAAGGGGAAAAAAGAGGATCCCAACAATTATCGTCCAGTTAGTCTGACATCAATTCCAGGAAAGATTCTGGAGCAGATCATTAAACAGAGAGTCTGTGAACATTTAGAGGCCAATGCCATAATCACAAAAAGCCAACATGGGTTTCAGAGAAACAAGTCTTGCCAGACAAATCTGATCTCTTTTTTTGATAAAATTACCAGTTTGGTAGATGAAGGGAATGCTGTGGATATAGTATATCTTGATTTCAGTAAGGCCTTTGACAAGGTTCCCCATGACATTCTTGCAAGCAAGCTTGTAAAATGTGGGCTAGAGAAGGTAACGGTTACATGGATTTGTAATTGGTTGACCGGCCGAACTCAAAGGGTGCTCAACAATGGCTCCTTTTCATCCTGGAGAGAAGTAACCAGTGGGGTCCCACAGGGCTCTGTCCTGGGCCCAGTGCTATTCAACATCTTTATCAATGACTTGGATGACAGAATTGGTGGCATACTTATCAAATTTGCAGATGACACTAAACTAGGAGGAGTAGCCAATACTCCAGAAGACAGGGTCAAAATTCAAAATGACCTGAATAGACTAGAAAGCTGGGCCAGTGCTTACAAAATGAAATTCAATGCGGAGAAATGCAAGGTACTGCACTTAGGACGCAAAAATGAAATGCACAGATATAGGATGGGGGACATATGGGTGAATGAAACTATGTGTGAAAGGGATCTAGGAGTCCCAAGTAGACCACAAGTTGAACATGAGTCAACAGTGCGATGCGCAGCTAAAAAGGCCAATGCTATTTTAGGCTGCATCAATAGAAGTATAGTGTCTAGATCAAAGGAAGTAATAGTGCAGCTCTATTCTGCTTTGGTCAGGCCCCACCTGGAATACTGTGTCCAGTTCTGAGCACCACAATTCAAAAAGTATGTGGAGAAACTGGAGCATGTCCAAAGAAGGGCAAATAAGATGGTGAAGGGTCTGGAAACCCTGCCCTATGAGGAACGACTTAGGGAACTGGGGATGTTTAGCCTGGAGAAGAGAAGGTTAAGAGGTGATATGATAGCACTGTTCAAATTATTGAAGGGATGTCATATTGAAGAGGGAGCAAGCTTGTTTTCTGCTGCTGCAGAGACTAGAACGTGAAACAATGGATGCAAACTGCTGCAGGAAAAGAGATTCCACCTCAACATTAGGAGGAACGTCCTGACAGTAAGGGCTGTTCGACAATGGAACACAATCCCTCGGAGTGTAGTGGAGTCTCCGTCCTTGGAGGTCTTTAAGCAGAGGCTGGATGGCCATCTGTCAGAGATGCTTTGACTGGGAGTTCCTGCATGGCAGGGGGTTGGACTGGATGGCCCTTGTGGTCTCTTCCAACTCTATGATTCTATGATTCTATGATTCTATGACAACTCTAACTGTGGTGCTCAATTATGTACATCTACACTATGGGATCTTGTCTAGTTCTTTCATGGCTGTCCTTCACATTCTGTCTTCTTATTTCTTGACAGCAGTTTTGATCAGTGTTTGATACAAGATATGGGAAATCTTAATTATTTTTATTCCTTCATTGTCTAGGTTGAAGGTGTGACTTATTTAAAAAAACACAATAAAACAATAATGCTTTTTAAGGCCGTAGGAAAAGAGGAAGACCACATTCCAGATGGGTAAACTATGAAGGACGCCATTGCTCTGAATCTGAAAGACCCAAGTAAGGCTATTGATAGGACATCTTGAAGAACTCTCATTCACCATCATCATAAATCAAAGTCAGCTTATTAGCAGTGAACATCAGCATTAGTTAACTCAGTTAACTCAGTCAAGGACATTCTGGTGCTACAAACAACAAATCCAATGCTTCCTGGTAACCATGTGTAATATCTTCAGCTTTGTATGATATCATTTGACCTTTAGCTTGGATCTGGAGTGATCTCTCTGGTGAGTGGACTGATCTTCTCAATTTCAGACTGGACTCAGGACTGTTTCTGAGACTTCAGACTGCCTGGATTACCCTGCTCTTTCTACAGACACTGATACCACATTAGCACTGATCTGCCCTTTCCCCAGTCAGCCTCTGTGAACTGGAAGTGCACATTCCTGGATGTTTTCCCACTTTAAAACAGAAAGCCCCACAGCATCTCTAGTTTGCAATGTCTTCTCTCTCTTTTTGAAAGTATTATGCCTCTATGTAATCTCTGAGACCCACCATGGATCCTCTTACTATGCTTCATAGAAACAAATGAACATCTTCCAGTGCCATAGCATTGTGTTCCCAGCACAGAAAAGTGACAAAATGAGACTTGCTTTCTTTGTAGGGTTCAGTAAGGTATGGCAGAACTCTCCTTTTTCAAAATATCTAAATGCAGAAAGCTCTGTCTTTGGGTGATGTTTTCCTTTCATTTTCACTGCACACAAATGTCTGAAAACACCCAGGCGGAAAATTTCCACAGACCTGCAGAAACGTATAGGTTGGGTGTCAAACCTATGTAGTGTGTTGTTTCACCTATTCTGGAATAAGATAAGCATCAAGTAATGGCATGCACATGCAAATAAGTTATCACAGATCTCACACCAGAGACAGAACATCCATATCATTCCATATCATATCCAGCACAGAGTTTCCCAGTGAAGTCAATTCACACTTCAGCCGCCAGTCATCAAATGCTCAGAAATCAAGTACCATTTATATTGTGTATCTCTCAGTACTAGCCTGAAGATCTATGGAGCAAGGACTCCTCCCTATCATTCTCTCTGCAGAGACAAGAATAAACTTGTTAGCAATATCCCAGGGGAAAAGAAAATAGACATTCAGCTATTGTTTGCAGGAAAACCCTATTTTTTTATAGCTATCTTGCTAATAAACCCAAACACATGTAAGTGCAACCATTATTTTTGCATTCTTCCATTGGCCATTTTGATATAGTCTTTACAAGCGACTGAAGCTTTGTGCCTGTTAAAGAAACAGCTGGCTGTAAATTTGAAAGCAGTAAAAGATCTTTCCCCTCGCCCTCCCCAAAGCAAGTTTTAACATTTAAAAATGTCCACCCTGTTCTGTATTTCATTATGAGTCGGTGATTTTTCATGCTTTCTCTAAGGCTGTCACATCAATCTAAGATGCTAAAAATTTAAAACTCTGTATTCTGGTTGCAAGAGCGATCAGCAAACAGGGGAAATGGCTGTGGCTTCTGTTGCCATGGAAACAAGTGTTGCCAAACAACAGGCTTGGAGTGTTCTGTTTTAACTTTCCAGCTGCTGAGAGACAGCAGCTGCCATGACAGGAGAATTTGTACATTTTGCTAGAGGCCTCCATGGTAGTTGTTGCTGTTGCTGTGTGCCTTCAAGTCATTTCCTACTTATGGAGACCCTGCGGCAACCTTACCATGGGGTTTTCTTGGCAAGATTTGTTCAGAGGAGGTTTTCTATTGCCTTCTCCTGAGGCTGACCCCAAGCTCACCCAGTGGGTTTCATGGCTGAGCTATAAATCAAATTCTGGGTCTCCAGAGTTGTTGTCCAGCACTCAAAAAACAAAACCACACTGGCTCCCAGCCTTCATTATTATTATTTTTTACATATTTCTAGTCCTCAATGCAATTCTAGGCTGTATCAATAAAAGTATAGTGTCTAGATCAAGTGAAGTAATAGTACCACTCTACCTTGCTTTGGTAAGGCCCCACCTGGAATACTGTGCCCAGTTAAAAAAAGATGTTGACCAGGTGGAGTGTGTCTTAGGGAGCTGGGTATGTTTAACTTGGAGAAAAGAAGATTAAGAGGTGGTATGGTAGCCCTGTTTAAATATTTGAAGGGATGACACATTGAGGATGGAGCAAGCTTGTGTTCTGCTGCTGCAGAGAATAGGACATGGAACAATGGATGCAAGCTACAGGAAAAGAGATTCCACCTCAACATTAGGAGGAACTTCCTGACAGTAAGGACTGTTCAACGGTGGAACACACTGCCTAGGAGAGTGGTGGAGTCTCCTTCTTTGGAGGTCTTTAAACGGAAGCTAGATGGCCATCTGTCAGGGGTGCTTTGATTGTGAGTTCCTACATGGCAGTTGGACTGGATGGCCATTGAGGTATCTTCCCATTCTATGATTCCATGATTCTATTCTATGATCCTTTTACATATTGCTAGCTTCTGCCTTTCTCAGTGGTTGCACTTTGCTGATGCACACCTTTTGGAAAGGACACCAAATGCAGAAGTTTTCAGGTTGCCTCTTATAGCTGCAGTTAAAGGTTCCCTGGTTGGCCAATCCAAGGCCAATTCACATGACACAGTCATAGCTCTATAGTTATATCTCACTATTTGTGAGAGGGGAAAATTGGGCATGCTGGTTGAGGTTTTCTTGCATAAGGAATGAGGGAATTCCCCTTCTCATCTTTTATTTCTGAAATTTCCAAAAATATCAATCTTGCTGTGGTGGCAAAGATGCATAGAGGGCATTCATTTTGTCTTGGGGCGCATCTGCATTGAAGAAATAATGTAGTTTGACATGGCTCAGTGCTATGGCACTCTGAGATTTGTAGTTTTGTGAGATACTTAGCCTTAACCAGAGTGAGACCTCTGGTCCCACATCAACTACAGCTTCTAGGATTCTATAGCACTGAGCATGCCAGTTAAAGTCATGTCAAACTGCATTATATCTGTAAAGCAGATGGAGCCTGAGTAAGCCTATTCTAGAAGCCTCCCAGGAGAGAAAATGTTTTTGAAAACATTTGGGATACGCTTTCCTTCCAAGACTAACAGTGTTCCCAAGACTACAGTTAGCCTTGGAAACATGCTTTGTGTGCTCCATGTATCTTATTTTCAGCCAATAATGTGATAATGTTTAATATAATAGCAGCATGACTGTGTGTGGGTCTTCCCTATATGGTGGGATAGGTATCCCCTTCCTTGGTCCACAGGTTATTAATGCACCACTGGTGCATATACCACATTGTGTGTATATATGCATGAGAGAACACGTGTAGAAATATTTTCAAAACAATGTCTGTTCTTAATATTCTTATAATGTAAGAAATTTAAATTAAACAATTTACAAATATATTTTCCCTATATTATTCTATGATTAAAATCGATAATAAACATACATGTGTAATATAACTCTTTGTTAACTACACAAAGAAATAGTTTAAAACATGAAGTAGTGGGAAGTAGTGGGAGGCATTATGATACTTAATACATGCTTAGAAATATAACTTAAATTCAGGTTTTCTTAACAGTCTTAAAAAAAACTTTAAAAGCATCTCTGTCCTCCAAATATGTATCTGACTTTAGTGAAATTTTCAGGGATTAATTTTGAATTATTATTATTATTATTATTATTATTACTATTTTGAAAAATAGAGAAACATTAATATTTACATTTGACAGAACTATTATACCAATAGATTTACATTTTGCACTTTTTTGGTCAAATATTACTAATTTTCTTTAAAAAAAAAGAATGTGCAGAAATATACTATGATGCAACATATAGTGCATAAATCAAAGAGCCCAGGTGCATGCCAGCAAAAGAAAGCTAAAAAGTCAAGAAATAAATCACTCAAAACGTTAGCTGGAGCCATGTTTCAATATATCAAGAGATCAGATGATAGCTAATGTTCATTAAAAGACACTGCTAGTCATTCTCCAATTGATAAATCTAATTGTTCTGATGCTAGCATGCATTCTTCGGAAGAGCAAATACAACTCATGGCAAAATTTAAAGCATAAAGAGTGGAAATGGTAGAATTTAAAGCAGAAGTTAGTGCTAAATGTGACTCTCGTTATGATACTGTAAATGAGATGAGTGACATGTTTGAATAAAAGAGTCCCAAGGAAAATGTACAATGTGTAATGGCCAAACACCAATCAGGAACATAAGCCAATCAGGTGCTGGCTGGGGGGAATTTGAACATTCCATTGGCAGTTGGTCTTGGCAGTTAGGTTTGGCAGTTGGCTGTGGATTCTGTTACAGTCAGTTGACTGTGCGGCTTTTTCTATTGATGGATGGTGCATTTTTGTAGATGTTTGTAGATAGCTCTGTACATATTGTAACATCTTCTGAAAATAAAAACCTCATCTGAGACACCTTTGTCTACAGTGTCTCTCAGTTATTCTGGAAGAGGAAAGGTACTTCTCCAGCCCACAAGCTGCTGCCTACAGTCGCGAAGGTGATCCTGGCGCCAAACGTAGCCATGGTACCTCATCCCAGACTGCACTATAAACACTAACAAGGGTTATGGGCCCAGTGTGCACCAGTAGATCTGACTAAGCACCTGAGTGAGAAACTGTTTTGTGAGCAATTGTCCAGAAAAGCAACTCAAATTGTCGGAGGGACGGAAGGCAAAGAGTTAAGAAGCCTAGCTGCTGGCTGTTGTCTCTTTATTATCAGCAGATAGGGAGAGCTGGGAAGGCTGCCAAGGCTGAGCATTTATTGTCAGCATGGAATTTGTAAAGTTCATAAAGTTTGTATTTATGATCTACCATGGGACAGTCAAGGCTTTCTGATCTTGCAGTATTATCAACCGAAAGTAAATTGGAGAAAGGCATTCAGTTTGAAGCAGTGTTTCATAAGTTCACAGCATGAAGGACAGGACAGGAAAGTTCTAATTTAATCAAGATGTTCATTAAGTGCTGAAATGCTTCTGTATCCATCTTTATTTATTTATTTATTTATTTTCATTTATGAGTATATTTTTATATGCATTTGTCTACAACTTCTACATCATTTGGGTCATTATTGATTATGCAAACCGTTATCCATTAATGTATGTCATGTAACAGTAAAGTTCAATGTTTAAAAATGAACATAATAATTTTGATGTAGTTATTAAATGTTTCTACTTTGGACACTATTGTTTTCTTATCAAATTTTTGCTTTAAACACATGAAACTATGCAAATGTAAATAAATTTAGAAAGTGTATATTATATTGTAATTTAAATCTGTAATCTTAATTTTGCTAACTTTTTATATCATTATTATTGTCATTACATTCAATGATTTACAGAAACAATTATTTACAAGTAATGTTACTACAAAAAAATTACTAAGGATTTTGTATAGTTTGGTACAGGAGGAAATCCATGGGGGTGACACAATGGGTTACTGTACTGGGCAACAGCAACCCTAGTGACATCACTGCCCCATACTTCTCTTTTGCCCCTTTTGAAGATGGGAACATTTGCCTTCCTGCAATCTATTGGGACATCTCCTGTTCTGTAAGAATTCTCAAAGATTGCTTTGAGAATTCTTTGAAGCTATTAATTCTCAATAAATTCCAAATAGCAAACCTTGATTTTCCATTTTATATAAGATACACCATTTTGATATGCCATTGGATTGAATGGGACTTGAGCATCCATGGATTTTTTTATGCTCGGGGGGGTCCTGGAAGCAAATCCCAGCATCTAACGAGGATCCACTGTATGTATTTTCTAATTATTGCTGGTGGTCTTGGGAAGTGGTCATATTTCACAGGGATTTTTCACATGGGGACCTATGTATTTCTATCCCAAAAATGGTTACAGTGTTGGCATCCCAGAAAAGCAAGCAAATTCGCTAATTCTTATCACACACAACAAGGGGCTAAGAGCACATTACTTAGGCAAGAAAGTTGATTGAAAGCAAATTTGGGTTTCAGATGGATGAGAACAAATCCCATTGCTAGCTTGGAAATAACTTTTTTGTGCATGCTCCAAACTCTCATTCCCACAAGTGCATACACAGACATGCTCCAGAGAGGGAAGGAAAACCGGGGAGGAAAATCCTCTTTGTCCCAGAAGCTATTTCAGAGGAAGGAAGGCTGAGGTTTCCCTTTTCAAACTCCCATAAAACAACACACAAGCACACACAAGAAAAAGAGGAGGTGGCTGGTCCATAAATTTGTCTGATTTCAATGAGGGCTGAAACTCCCAGAAGCCTTCCTTTTCCAGGACATACCCTCCATTTCTCTGTCTTGTACAGGAGGAATTCCAAAATGTCCTCTCTCTCTGCCATCTCCCACCAGCTGTTCCTTTAGAGACTGCTTAGAGGCTCCATTAGAGGAGGAGATCAGATGTTCATGGGAAAGAGGTGTGTGTGTGTCCCTTTAAGAACAAGGCTGCCTCCTCTTCTTGACATAGCAAGGAATCCTGGGAAATTTGCAAACAGGAAGAATTGGGGACATGGTTTTCAGACTGCTGCAATTACATGAAGAAAGCAAATTCATGAATGAATTGGAAATTAAAACATGATATTTTTGTGAAAATGCTTATTCCCTGATTCACTTTCTGTCTAGACTCTGACCAGTTTGTGTGTGGTGTCATCTGAAAAGCAATTGCGAAATTTTCCCTAATGCCCTAGATGATCCTGCATTGTGACCAGTTTAACCTTCCAATTTTTTTTCACTGTGAAGTCCACAATGATGTAAGACATATTTTGTAAGACAAAGGCTTTCATTCAAATATTGGATGGTTTATTTCAGATCAATATGTCATTCTTTACCTCTGCAGTTCCTAGCCATATGCTTTTTTCCTTACTTGCCCATTCTCTATTCTGGTTTTACTTCCTTCTGTTCTTTCACTAATTTCTGAGGATTACGAAGAGTAGAGTGCTCTTCCTTCTTTTTGCCCACTGTTCATGAATGGAGAGGTCAACTGCACTGCAAATTGTAATAGTTTTAGCGCCTAGTAGAGCCAAGTAGTATGCATTTTAGCCAGATTTCTTTTTTTAAATAGCCATGATATGGAATTAAAAGTCTAAATCTTAAACTTTCAAATATTTTCTAGATATCAGAGTTTTCAGCCCCAAGTAACTTCAACAAACCTTCAGAATGCTGGATCAGTATGAAAGACCTGTTTTTATTCATATAGCAACAAAGAGGTTCCAAGAGGCTGTAGATGTGGAGGACCGCTCTGTGTGAATGAAAGTTTACTATATCTTGCAGGCATCTACCTAGGGAAAACCATAAGGGTAACTATGCAGAGGGGCTATCCAAATATGACAGATGGTTGCTTTTTTAAAAATTTTAAAGTTAAACATTTTTTTTTTCCTACCAAAAATTTCATAGATTTGTCGAGCCAGCGGAATCATGGAAGAAGCACATGAAACCTGAGACTGCAGTAACTATGCCACCTTTCTGGGTTGGGATTATTTGTTTATGGAGGGGGGGGCAATTTTACATAGTTTTAGAGTATCATCAGGACTTGGGGACTTCAACATCCATGCTTAGACTGCTCAGTTTAGAATTTAATATCCTTGAACATCACTTTTCAGCCTTTCAAAACTTGTTATATAGATCCTTGGTGGAAGAGTGATAAGAGATAAAAGGAATGAGAGATGGGGGTGGGGGAGGCAAGCCAATAAATGACAGGAGAGGCAGTGGAAATGAGAAGGGAGGGTGCAGTCTAGCTCTAAACATATTTGAAATGATATGTGGAATATGTGGGGAGAGAAGCAGTTCAAAAGACAAGTTAGGGAAGGGTGACATCAAAGGTAGCTAGGAGTAAAAAGCAGGAGGTGAAGGAGTAGGATAAAGGAATCAGGACCACAAAGGAGAGAAAGGAAGAAGAGCTGTATTTGAAAATGAGAGAGGATGGGCAGAAAAAAAGCAGCATGAGATAGAGAAGAGAAACAAGGAAAAAAGAGAGAGTGAAAAAAAGGAATTTGTTGCAACTTATAAAAACTAGGTTGTCTGCTACTGTCCAGAGGAACTTTTCAGCAATTGTTCCTAGATTATGGAATGGCCTGCTGGAAGAGATCCGTCACATTACCATTTTAAAAAGCCTTTAAAAAGCTGTTAAGATGAATCTCTTCTGGCAAGCCTTTCCTGACTATATCTCCGGCCACCAAAAATAAGCCTCACTTGTTATACCCTGACTTGGCTGCAGTTACTGTTTGTTTGTCCATTATTTTAAGTTGTATTTTATGCTATGTTTAAACCGTAAACTGTTTAACTGTATTTTAGGGAGAGGAGTGAGCTTTTGGAATGTGGGAATGTATGCTTTAATTGTTGAAAGCTGCCCCGGTTGTTGTTATTATTATTAAATATGAGGGGCACCAAAGAATAAGGTAGAGAGCAACAGAAATGAAATGGCAAATTACCAAATTGTAAATAAATAAATAAATAAATGCAGAAATGAGGGATTTATTAGACCAAATAATATTTTGTAGGGTAGGGTAACACAGGGGCAGTACAGACCACCTAAAAAGGGTGATCTGGCACCACCTATTTTTGCTGCAGACCTTCGCTGCAGCAGCTAGACGCTGCAGCAAAGATGCACAGTTAAAAAGGAGCGGTGAACCCCCGCTCCTTTTTAGCATCACACTTGCGATGCAATAAAGATAAAAGGCACCATAGGGCAACTTTACTCCGTCATAACTGCGCAGCTCCATCTAAAAGCTGCGCAGCTGCAACAGAGTCATTACATACACCATTTAAACAGCACAATGTCATTACGTACGCCATTTAAGTGGTGCTATGTAACAACAATGCCTCTGTCACGTGCTAGGGTTGCGGGACATGTGGAAGCTCCACCCCGAGGCAACCCTAGCATGTAACAGGGGTGCCTCAAAGGGCCGGTCTGTACTGGCCCACAGAATTGTAAGGTAACCCACTGAAGACATTTAGCAGCCATATTGACATGAGAGTTATAGTAGTGAAGCCGGCTAATTCATGATCTACACTGCTCCCCATTGAGTCCTACTGAGCCCTAATGTCCTGATGTTCCTCAATAATAATAATAATAATAATAATAATAATAATAATATTTATTTCTTACCTGCCCCTCTGTAAAACAACAGTGAAAAGTTCATTAATGGCAAACAGTGTTCACTTAAATATACAAGCTCCACAATCATTGATTGCTTCCTACAATAAAGAGATAAAGGAAAGGAATGAGTGTGCTTCAGAGTACACTCTCAGTTCACAAGGCAAAGCTAATAACGCACTTCATAAACAGTCTGTGCTGTCTAGTGTACTTTCCCAAATCTTCTGCAATACATAGGAAAATGTCTGGACACCATTCATGCAAGACTTGCTTTAGTAGATGTAAATGTGGGAAGTATTCCTGGAAACTAGAAAACCATCATGTCCCCTATTGCTTGGTGTGTTCCTTGTCACTTAATCTGGTAGTTATTATTTAGAAGTGAAGATAGATTTGTGAAATAGCTCTGACATGTGCAGATTTTAATGAAGTAATCCTAAAACTTTGTTAGATTATGACCAGTGCTTTCCTATAAACATTTTATCATTAAGTTGGATAATTAAATATTAAGGCTTTACAGAAACAGACTTTGAGTTAGGATGTGTGTGTGTGTGTGTGTGTGTGTGTGCGCGCGTGTGTGTGTGTCAGGGGTAAAGGCTGGCTTCATGAAGAAGCCGAGGAAGGCAATCCTAGGCCTAAGAGGGGAGCAGATTAAAGTATAAAACAGAAACATAAAAATATAATAGGATGAACTAGAAATATGCAAGTCTAAGAAAAGCAATAAATGAACATATAGAGAGAATAAATGGGAAGGAAATAAGAGGAGGTGGGGAGCCAGACAAAAATGGAAATGAGAATCATCACATAAAGCTGCAAATACCATATTAGAGAACATATGAATATCCTCTAAGCCAGTGTCTTCCAACCTGGCTTATGGGACATTTCCTTACAAGCATCTCTTCCTATGAATCTTTCAGCTGATTTCCTGCAGGAATCCAGCTCTGATTCTTACATGAAGCCTATGCAAAAAAGTTTAATATTGTGAAACGCAGCATAGCACTTAGTGAAGTAGTTAAAGCTTGTGTCTGGGAATTAGAGCTCAGAGAGTACGGTTTTCTGCAGAGTTATGAATTGCTTTGCTTCTCTGCAGTGCCATGTATTTCTGGGAGACTGAAAATTAGGGCTACCCAAGGTGCTGTTTATGGTGGGATGTTTTGATGTTGGTCTTTTGATGGGGACATATTCCATGCAATACACTACACAAAAATATGTCACCATCTCATACAAAAAAGGCATGGGATCCCTTTTCAGTACAAATGGAGCAAGCAGGTTAGGAGTGCGGAGCCTCTCTTTTTGTGTGTGTGTTACTTGTCTATTTCTCCATTGTCCCTATTTCCATGGGGGGGGGGGGTTATGTCAAATGGACACACACCTCAGTTGGGCAGAAAAATAAAGTGAGAGTGGGATAAGGAAGAAGAGTTCTACTGAACTCATCTTTTCTGTTAGAAACAAGAACAGGTTCTATGTTTAAGCATTGAGATTGGTTTCTGTCCCAGCTTGCTAGTATGTTTTCTATTTTTTTAGAATGCAACAGCTTCAATTCTAGGTGGGGCCATTTGGGGACTAGAGAAGAGACACATAGGGGCTAAACAGACAGGCAAAAAGAGGTGCTTTCAGGATGGCTTGAAGGTGTGGCATTTAGATGACAACATGCCTTGAAGCAAGCAGAAAAGTGCCCTTGTGCAGAGAAAAGCCATTTC
The DNA here is from genome assembly GCA_034509955.1 of Urosaurus nigricauda. Lineage (NCBI taxonomy): Eukaryota > Metazoa > Chordata > Lepidosauria > Squamata > Phrynosomatidae > Urosaurus > Urosaurus nigricauda. Next base: position 142,955,753 of record JAOEGL010000003.1, on the reverse strand, counting down.
AAAAAGAAGCAGCTTTTTCCTGCTTCTTCGTGGCTTGAAGCCATGCCATGTGGTCATGCCTTGGGAGCTGGCGGTGCGGTTGGTGGGGTTTCAGTGTGGCTCCAGAAAAGGTAACTTCAAACCACTTTTTCCTGCCCATCTGTTTCACCTCACAGTGCCAGCCAATGTTCGTCCTTTCCCAACTCACTGGTGGAAAGTATGTGACATCAAAGCCAGGGGAAAGGAAATGCGGTTTCCTTTCTTTTCACTTTTCTCCAATGGAGAGATGTATGGACTCCAGGAATTAAATAGCCTTTGCTGTTAAATGAAAGTTTTTGCGAAATTCTCTCTTCTATTTTTGACAATACTTTTATATCCTCAGAAAGTGATCTTTCATAATGATAGCATGTACTCAGGTAAACAGATATGGAGTTGTTGTTGCTGCTGCTATATTTTCTTATATCCCACCTTTCTCCCAATATAGGGACTCAAGGTGGCGTTATTGATCAGAGAAATGTAGGGATTGTCTAATTGAACCATACCAGTCTCTCTAAACAGTGATTTATTCTTAACATCTTAGTTGGGGATTCTGGGATTTCTAGTTCAAAAGTGTAAGCATCCATATTTTGATGAACAAGGAGAGCTTGGAATTTCATCACTGACATTCTTAAATGTCCATAACTGTTCTTCCAATGGTAAAAATATAATTCAACATCTTTCATGGCAAGGGGGAGGGGGACATAAACCAGAGAAACTGCCTGGGTGTATGAAATATCAAAGGTACAATCGGTTGAGGACAAGATAAATAGTGGGATATAGATTTCAAGCAAAATGGAGTTCAGCCCATAGAGTTTTGCAGTGGAGGAATAAAAAAAACCATAATATAGTGAGGTTGTATAGTATTCCTAGCCACCACAGTTGTGTTTCTGAATGACATAGTGTGAAGATGAAGAGAATGGAAAGAATTCTGATTTCTATCTGCATGCTAACAATGTATTTTATAAAATAATTCTCAAGAACTATATAAATCAGGAACAATTACATTGTTTCCCTAGGTTCAACTTGTCCCTGCATATTACTTTACTGTAGTTTACTCTATTAATTAAACAATGATAGGGCAAAATTTCAAAAATGTCATCTACTAGCTAAAGGCTGCCTGGAGGATATGCTATGTGCTATTTAGCCCTTTATACTAAAATTTACCACATAGTAGTTTTTCTGACAAGTTGCTCATTACACAGAAAAGCACCAAAATACCCTTTTTGAGATTTTTTAATACTCAGCTCATTTCCTAGATCCATTAGCATCTTTTATAAAAACAACTGTAATCCCATTTCCCTTTAATAACTTATTTTAAAGTTTTCCAAAGCTTTGCTTATCACTAGAAGAGAATTCAACTTGAAGTACTAAACAGCAGCATAAATACAAGAAGGAATCACTATTAGCTTTCAGAGGATCTGACCTAATTAAGCAGGTTGAAATTTGGAGTTTATGTGAATGAATATTTAGAATTTTTGCATTCCCTTCATTCAAACCAGTGAGAATATTTTATAATAATTTCATAAATTGAGGTAATTAATAGATGTGTCATAATTTTGGACTCTAATGCTTTTAAATGTATAGTTTTGTCTTGTTTTATTTACTTTTACAGAGAAAGGTTTCAGTGATTGCTGTCATGGACAGGATAAGGATGGGGGAGCAATTCCATCCCAGTACCATCAGGGTGAAAAAATCAAAGAACTGTGAATATGACAGTAAATATTACTGTGGTGCAAAAGAAACTGTAGAAATAATCCAGTTTGTGACTGCATTAGTGCTCTGGCTCAGTGATAGGAAATCCTGGGAATTGCAGTTCACTGTGGCACCAGGGCTCTCCAACAGAGAAGGCTACATATCTCACAAAACTACACTTCCCAGGTGGGTGTAAAAATTTTATCTAGGGAGTCATATGTAGTCTGTGGGATACACTTAGGGTGACCACCTGATGACTTGAGGGCAATGAGTTGGACATCTGTTGTGCAGACATTCTTTTAATGATACAACTATTTGTAAGCAGCTGTACAATATATGTGCAAATTCAGTGTTCTTATATATATCAGAGATGCACAAAGTCCCCAAAGCATTTTTTTCCAGCCCTCAATGTCTCTCATCCCCAATCTGGCAGGTAGTAAAATGCTTGCCCCTAAGTGTCTTAAAGCACCCTAACTGTTGGGGCACTGTTGACCATTTTGCTACATTTTCAGATTCAGCCTTTACTTGGCATGGGGAGTAGAGACCTTTCTTTAATCTCTACAAATGTTTTCAGAACAGGAATTTATTGCCCTCTGCAAAAGCCTTCCTTTGTAATTCTATGGGAAATTGGAAGTCCAGAAAGCCTGGTGAATCAAGGATTCAAGCTTATTTAGGGAAAGAAATGCATTTCTGTCATGACAGACCAGAATCTGAACAGAATTGGAGCTCTGGATGATGAGTTTGTGTATTTTAATATAGTTAGCCAAGATTGCCAAGTTACTAAGACAAAACACATGTATTGGGGAAATTTCCCTACTCCACTGCATGTACTCCTCTAGCCTTATTAATGGTGGTAAAGTGATTTTAGGAAAACACACACACACACACAAAACCTTGACTCAGGTGTGCAATTTTTTTAAAAAATAGCACACCCATGCTATTTTTGCAAAAGTTAATTTGAATGGCCTACGTTGGCAAGGCCCAGTTGTTAAGATATATCATGGCCCCTTTACCATTACACAATTATAGCACTATGGCCCAGTACATATGGGTGGGACGCGGTGTACCAGCAGTGATTCTAGGGTTCAGGAGCATGCAGCAATCACAAGCTCCTGAACCCTAGTCCATATGGACACTGCCATTATGGTGGCCTCCTGTCCACATGGGGGCTGCCATGATGACGCAAGTGCGGCACAGCATCTGCATGCCATGGCACCACACTTGCATCATGGCGCACTGATGGCATCCATCATGTGCACAAAAAAGAACTCGGTTTTTCTGGGTCCTTTTTGGCATGGAGGGGTGCTGTGCAGTTTGGCTGTTGTGACATCCCTCTGGAGGAAAAACAGGCACCTCCAGCTTGCCCTTTCAGGGTAGTCTGTCGAGCCCCTATGATTCCATCTTAACTGTTGTGGTTCCAGGCTACGGAATCTTGGGATTTTCAGTTGAGGGAGACACCTTTAGAATTCTCAACCAGAGAATTCCAGTGTTCACAATGCCATAGGATGCCACCATGACAGCTAAAGTGGAGCCATAATGCTATAAATCTGTAGTATGAAAGGGCTGCAGGTTGCAGAAGATGACTATGAAGAACTGAGCATGGCTAGCAGAACCATTAGCCACAGTGAAGCTGCCTTCTCAGGTAGCAGATGTTAGGGTATGGGGAGTGGCAGCAAAATGTTGCAGAAATGTTATAGGTGGCTTACCTTACACTCTTTAAACTATCCACCCCACCTCCATCACAAATGTCCTGTAATTCTTATTCATTTCAAAATATGATTCAGCTGCCAATCTAGTTGTCTTCTGCATATATAATGGGAAGGATCATCATCTTGTCCTTTCCCTTAGGCAGCAAAGTATCTTGAGCTGACCCCCTGAGTTTAATACCCATTTACAATAGTAACATTTTGCTCTATTATAAATCTTTCTTGTAAGTAGTTTTGTGTACTGGAGAGGAAAGTGGAAGCAAAATATTCCAGTGCAATAACTATGGTAAAACCATGCCTGCATTTTCATTTGGTCTATTTTTCTATGTAGTCACCATCCTTCCCTAGAGAGCTTAGTTCTCACATTTCTTTACCCAATGGAGATATGACTTTATGACTGCAGGGAGACAAATTAGTATGCAGGTGCAGTGAGCTGGCAGCCACCTCTGTGAACATGACCATGCCATTAAAATATTTATATCAAATTAGGCATTTTAATCTAATATTTCTGTAGGTATATAGATAAAGTATAATTAGGTAGGTAGCTAGATAAATTGTGTCTCGAGCTATTAACTCCTGTGTTCTCTACAAGTCAATAGTGCTATTTCTAAGTAATGTCTCTTGTGTTCATAGGTATTGTGAAAAAATATCCCATTTTAAGAAGGAGCATCAAACATAGCCTTTAACCCTATAGAGAAGTACAAAATACATTCAGTGTTGTGAATGCTCTTCAGAGCATTGAGAAAGGAGTGTGTCTTGTTTGTTTACTACACAGCCCGCACACCTCCTCCTGCTGGTGTATCAATCTGACAATCTTTCTGACTAATCTTGGAAGGAGAGGGAAAAACATTTGCAATGAAAAGCACTTAAAATGATCATTTGGGATTTGAAACACTTCCACAAGAATAATATTTGGCAAATGCTGTGATTTTGTCACAAAATGATGTGTTTTCTTCCCCCCCCCTTTTTTTTTCTTTGCTTATGAGGAAGGAATGCATAAAATATTAGCCCTGTCACTGCTTTTAGATTTCTCCCCTTTTAATGTGTGCATGTACTGCAGCAGCAGCTGCTGCTGCTTCTTCTTCCTCCTCCTCTTCCTCCTTAATATGAAAAGGACATTTTTGCATGAAATGTTCTTAATCACACAGAGAGAAGGAGAAAATGAGGCCAGTTTCATGATGAAGTAGAATGCTCACCCAGTGAAGGAAACTGCAATGTAAAGGGGAAAAGAAAATATTCCTGAGAACTGTATGGGTGCATGATTGTTGTAAGATAGTGGCAAGTGCACACTTGCATTACTCTTTGATCTCCTTCCTTCATCCTGCGTTTATTGGAAGCTATTAATTTTTTAGTCTCAGAATCTGGCTGTTTGCGCATTTTGGATTCATTTATTCAGATCCAAGGACTTCTTAGTCATGAAAATGCAGAACCCAAGCATGTGACTAGATTATTCTAAATAAATCTCAAATGGTTTCTGTAGGTCTATCCACTTATTCAACTAGTCCAAACTCTCTCTGTATGGTGCAAGAGTAGGAAACCTGCCTTCCTACTTACATGTTGGTAAGCCTACAAGATTCCAGAGCTTGGACATAACAAGTTACAAGGAGCCAGTAATTTCTAATTATTTCCTTTCTCAAGTAACAAACATTAAATTACAAATGTAAGTTAATAAGGGGTATTACTTTAACTTTGGAGTAGTTTTATAGTCATACGTGTATGGCCTCACTAAATGATAAGCAACAAATATTTCAAGTGCCGGCTCATGCTGTGTTGTGTGGTTCTGACTCATTCTCTGTTGTGAGTTTTAAGACAAGAATAAGATGAACAGGTGGACAGTATGTTTCATTCTACAACACAATGATTTGTAGCACTCATGTGTATGTTTGTGTGTTTTTTAAAACAAACATAACAATGTTTAGTTATTTTTAAATAATAAGAAATTTAAGACATTTGAACTATATTGGTAACAAGCTATTTTTGAGTCTCAGAAATGTAACTGAAATTAATTTCTTTTGTAGAAAATTGAAAAGCTGATATTGTGCTGCTCTTTAAATGCTATACAGAATTTTATAGTAGAAATGATGCCAGTTATTGGTTAGTATTTGGATGGGGGACCATAAGTAAATACCAGGTGCTGTGGGCTATATTGCAGAGGAAGTAACTGACAAAATCACCTCTTAGTATTCCTTCACTCTGAAAACCCCATGAAATTCATGAGGTCAACATAAGTTGATAGGTGACCTGAAAGCACATACACACTCAGTATTTCATTAAGATGAGTTTAATATAGCTTGATATTGCCTCATAGAGCGAGAGTGTTTAAATTCAAAGCACAGCAGTCAAGTGATGGAGATTTAATATCCATGTCAACATAATTCCAAATATTTGGAACTGGGAATTATACTGGGATATCATTTATTATGATTCAGGCTTCCATACTGTTTGAAGTTTTGCAAGCTCACACAGCTTCATTCTACTATTCAATTTACAGAAGGATGGTTCCCATAGTTACATTTACGTCACTGCACACATGCACACACACACACACACACACACACACACAACTTGATGAAAAGAGAAGAATCCAATACACACACATCACCATTGTGCAATATGAAGTGATTTCAGTTATTATAAATTATGAGTTTGTTTTTGTGTGTGTTTTGTTTTGGAAAAATAAAAAAAGTCTGTAAGTGTGTTATGTCAGTAAAATCTTTGCTGTCACAATTAACATTTCGGCATCCCAGTATGAAATAACTAACTGCTTCCTTCTCTTTCTATCTTTGTTTCAAAACTTTTAATTGTGCTCCTCGCTTCCCCTTTTCAATTTCCAGTTCATTTTTAATGGATATTCTTATTGGCCCAGTTTTATGAAAGAGATCAATATATAGTTGATGATGAGAAAATTGTGGTTTTCCTAAGTCTGCCTTGCCTTTCTGTGTCTTGGCTGAAATTTGAATCATGAGTTTCATTTGACTAAGGAGTCAGATGGGGGAAAATAGAGGAAGAAAAAGGCATACTCCTGGCAAAGTTAACCCATGAAGATCCGGGAAATCATTCCTGGGACTTCCCTGTGAATACCTTTTACTCCTGACTTTTTTACCATCTCATAATCTTCATTGTTTAAACTGTTTGCAACATTTACACTAATTCATATCATGTTCTCATAAATGAATCAATAGGGCTTTACAAACCACCCAAAAAGGGCAGTCTGGTGCCACCTTTTTTTACTGTGCACCTTTGCCACAGCAGCTAGATGGAGTAGCGAAGGTGCGCAGTAAAAAAAGAGTGCACAAACCCAGCTCCTTTTTTGTGCTGCAGTTGTGACACAAAAAAAGGAAAAGGCACCATAGGGTGCCTCCAGTATGTCGCAGCTGTGCAACTGCATACAGAAGCTGTGCAGCTGTGACGGTGTCACTACGTACACCATTGAAATGGTACTATTTAGCGACACAGCCCCCATCATGTGCTAGGGTTGTGGGGCATGTGTGAACCCCACCCCGAGGCAACCCTAGCACGTGATGGGGTTCCTCAAAGGGACGGTCTGTACCGGCCCAATAGTAGTTCAAATGTCTAATATGCATCTTTTCAATCTGTGGTAGATAATTCATAGGCATACCCTGCCAAACAGGCCTTCTTTTTTAAACCAGATGGTTGCCATTGTTTTCAGTCTCCAAGAGACAAATTAGTTCTCTTGCACTCTTTAATCCTGAACCACAGCCTTTGTCCTACTTGGCACATTTTTTCTGCATGCTTCAGTGCCATCTGAAGTCCTGATCCTGTCTGCCTGTTAAATCGATATTTTTCAGCATTGAGGCCCTGCTGTGTATCTCTTGACCCTTCCTATTGCTGGCCATGCCTCTGATCCTGTTTGATTGCTGGTCTTGATATCTATGATTGCAAACAATCTGTACTTTCTGTTGCAGAGTCATATTAGAGACAAGAATAAAGGGGTAGCAGCACTAATACCAAGAATTCCTCATCATATATTCTTTTTTAGATCTGTCATCACATAAAGACTGCAGCTGCTGTTGATAACCAACTGTATATAGATAAGTGCAAACCTAATGCACAATTGATTGAGATCACTGGGACTTTTCCCCTCGCATTCTCTATCACAGGTCTAAAAATGAATCCCCTGCTTACACATTTCTAATCTTTCTCTCTCTCTCTCTCTCTCTCTCTCTCTCTCTCTCTCCTTTTTTTAGTCCCTTAATGCTTAATGTTGCTTTATCACTGTGGCACAAGAGATTCTGGACAGATGTACCCAGGAAATCCTGCTGGAGTGTGGAAGTAAAAAAAAAAATAAAAAAAAATTCCATGGGTAATCCCCAACTAGCATTCTTTAAAAGATATGTTTGGAGCACTCTTCTGAAAACCCCATTATGAAAGTAAATGTTTTTAGGACTCAAGTATGGGTTTTCCCTTAGATGCTGTGGTGCTTGTTTATGCTTTGTATAAGTGTTTGCAGTTTCAAACCTCTGGGGGAGTATAGCTTCTCCCTAAGAAATGTATGATTTGCCTATCTAAGCATTTCTACACTTGTCTTAAAATGTCATTACAATTCTCTAAATTCTCTCTAAATTACCTTTCTATAATTATCAGTCCCCAGGAGGAAGAAAATTATGAATATACTACCACAAAGTTCCTAAGTAAAACTCTAGTTATTACTAAACAACAGTACACCTTATAGTAGGAGCTCTACATATCTCTGATCAAAAGTTTGTCTAAGGTCACTCAGTAAATTTCTGAGTATGGGGGAGAATTCAAACAGTTTATGTCCTTGTTAATGTCCACAGTTAAATTTTGCAATAGCTGAAAGAGATGGTGGGAGCAATTTTTAACCAGTATATTAATAACTTTTTTAAATAATTCTACCTGCCATGAGAGATATAACTGGTGGATTTGCTCTGTGCAGTTGATGTTGCAATTTTTAATTGATCAAGTGTGTGTCTGTGTGCATGCCTCTACACAGGATTTAATTGTAAATTAAACCTGATGGGTATGTTCAACCTGTTTCCCTCCTTCTTCTCATTTGCTAAAATGTGCACCAGTTCTTGCCTGCAGTTGGTAGATCCCTGGGTGAAGACTGAAGGAGAAGACAGGAATCAGCACTGAAAAGAAACAAACTGGTTTCCTTCCACAAAAAGTAAAAATGGGGTTTGTTAGGAAGTTTCTAATTAGGGGAATTTTAATTAGCTCAAATAGCAGAGAGGGAGGGGTAAGAACACCCTCATGGGACTGTGTTCCTTTATGTATACCAAAGGACCAAACAATCCCTTAAGAGATGACAGGCTTCTTCAATTAAAGTCCAAATATTTATTAAAGGGAGAAAACACACATACAGGAAGGGACATACACACATAAGACTCAAGGAAATAAAGGACGAAAGTGGGAAAAGATTGAGAGGCAAAACTATGGATGATACTCACTTCCAAAGGCTTCTCTGGGAATCCAATGTGGGAAATGGGTTATGGATGAGACACACCTGTGTGGGGGAATCCAAGGGTTCTTATAGGCAAAACCTAGCCTCTAGTGATAACCTTAATTGCTTGGCTGAAGCCTGGACAAAGGAATTAGGTTTCCTGGGCTTTGTTAAGCTGAGATGTAGGATAGCCTGATCAATGCAGTTTGGTCTGACACAATCGAGGGAAGACAAACAGGTAGATGGGTGGGTCATTGATTTGATCACCTGCCCATCAAGTGTGAGACTAAGAACAAACAGCCAGCATTGTGTTAGTCTTGGAGGTGATGGCTCCTTCATTAGTGACTCTCAAGCTACTTTTGGGATTTTCCAAGAGTACTGTTTCTAGGGATCCTGCCTCCTCCCTTGCAAGTTGTCTACCTGGTCTCCTCACTTCTGAGGAATGGCGGGTCCACTAGGAAGTCAACTTGAGGTCAGGGTGAACTCCACACCCATTCCAAAATTTTATAAAAATCCAGTTATGCTAACAGGGTGCATCTATACTTTATAAATAATACAGTTTGATACCATTTTAACTGCCATGAATCCATCCTACAGAATTCAGGGAGTTGTAGTTTGGTGAGGCACCAGCATTATTTGGCAGAGAATGCTAAATACCTTGTAAAACTACAAATCCTAGGATTCTATAGGATGGCACTATAGCACTTAAAGTGGTATCCAACTGCATTATTTCTACAGTGTAGATGCACCCCAGAAAAGTAAAACCGATTCCTAACTTACATGCATATTGACTGATACTGACAGTATTACTGTGACAGAATTGGCTAAGGCCTTCTGAGAAACTGAAGTCAAATTTCATATTTTACCCCTATAGATTTTAGCACTGGTGGGATGATAGGTAGAGATTACTCCTGTGATCTCATCTTACCATGGTAGCCTGGAGCATGGTACATTTGGAACAGTGCAATCAAGAAGTAGGAGATTGGACTTTAACACTTTTCAACAATTCAAGAAGGTAGAAGCAAAATGTGTGAGTCTATTTACTCCTGGTAGATTGCCTCATGGCATGTTGAGTATTTTATGATTGTGTACCTGTAAGAAATGGTAGCCAACTACTTTTTAACCAAGAAACACATTCATTGGGTGAGAGAAGGTTTTTGTTTGTTTGTTTGTTTGTTTGTTTTAAGGGATAAGCATTTTTCCTCCACAGATATGGTCAAGACAATAGCTCACATATTATTTAAACTGACTCTGAACACTTCCCATTATCTTCTTACATGGACTAAATTATGCAAGGTAAGGCAGAAATGGCCAATGTACCAAGACACACCCCCAGAACAGCAGCTCGATAAAGGTCAATCAGATGTTTGCTTTCTGTAAAGAAAAAAGTAAGGCTTCCTTACTTAAGGCAAAGTTTTAAGCTTATATTTCCCCTCCAGGAGAAGAAAAAAATACAACATTGTTACTGAGATCTGTGAATATTGCTCAGACAGTCTAAAGACATGGTAGAAAAGACAAAGGAGAGAAGGAGAGAAGAAATATGATGAAAGCTTACTGCTGTTCATACATACATACATACATACATATGTGCACACAGTATTTTCTTTTTCTTAATGCTCTGGTCAAATATTTACGAGCTCTGAAATTTATAACCTGCCTGACTTAGCTGTGAGAATTTCCAAATATTTCATTTGCAAAAGAATTAACAGGATGAACACTCCAATGTGAAATTTGATGTTCAGTTTTTGTTGTTGTTTGCTTAAGTAATAAAAGTAACAGTGTCTCAGTCAGACATTTTAATTGTGTGAGTCTCAGGCTCTGTATAGATGGACACTTTGTCCTCACCTGTGGGTGGAGTCAGGGCACAGTGTCCTGACACTGGATGCCTTGTACCATTCCAGACAGCACGTGGCATCATGGTACACCTATGGTGCTGCATCCAGATGATGCAGCACTGAAGGGGCGCCATACAGCCATGCTTCCATAGCTATGGTGCCTTTTGGAGGGTGCAAAAAAGGAGCCAATTTTTGCAGCTCCTTTTTGTGCCCTCCAGAGGCTGGATCAAGGCTGCAGTGTGAGGTTGCTATGGCGCCGGTCTGGCCAGAAAAAGGGCGGCTGCAAATCACCCCTTTGGGATGGTCTGCATAGCCTCTCAGTAAAGGCAATTTGAATTACTCCACTAGGCTGCAGAAGCATAAGGGGAGAGGGACAAATTCCATTCTAAAGATAAACAGAGGACATCCTTCCTTTTTAAACACTGTGAATGGAGTTTTATGGCTCACACCATTAAATAAAAAAGAGATGTTAAGCAGGAAAGGACAACTGAGTTGATTATAGCCTTCATTCTTCCATAATTTCCCAGAGGAATACAAAAAGTAGTGTGCAATTCGTGAAATATATTTCCAGTAGAAATCTCTACATTTTTCATACTTAAAGAAACCTCAGTACACATCTCAAGAATTCCATGGTGCTACTTGAAAAACTTCTGGCACTTTTGAAACAGATTGTTTAAAAACAATGAGGAAATTCAGCAATTGTTTTCAAGAAGGTGACAGTTCCTTCAAGAGTTGCTGACCCACAAGAATACAGAGACCAGACATAAGAACCTAGGTTGAATACAGGCCACTTTATTGATTTATTAAATTATTTAACAAATTTAAGCTCTGTGCTAAGCAACGGGGGGGGGGGGGACATAGTGAAGGATCAACTCCAAAAGACCCCCTCACCTTCCCCCTAGGTAAACACCAAAGCCCCAAGGAGAACTCAAATACCTAGGTTGCTTTTCAGCGGCCCCAATGGAAGACAAACCTCGGAAATCCCTCCTGAAGTCATACAGTATGACCTACAATGAGTACATAGTCCCTGGGCCAACCCCAAGTATAATCTCCTTCCCCAACTGCCTCTTTATGATCTAAAGAGACAGTTCCAGAGGCTATCCATTTGCCAAAATAGGTGGCATAGGTGTTCACAGTAACCTTACTTTTATCCCTCTCCCATTACCTGCTGTGGGCAAGGGCCAAGCATATGCTTATATCCTTTCCCCACACCAGACCAGCCAACAGGCTCTCAATCCCTGCTGCAAATCAACCAAAATAAAAATATTGCCCTCCACAGAGATGTAAATGCCACCAGCTCTTTAAAGCTCAAGCCTTTGGACTATTTGGGTATGGGGTAAAATAAATGACCAGCCCTTTCATCAATGTTTACTTAACTTCCTATTGACTAATCTGAGGGCCCTATACAGACAACATGTATCACTCTCAGGCCACCAAACCTGGCAGGGAAGAATGGCTAAAAACTGTAAATGCACCCCATAGTGTAACAAATAATGTGAAAGTCATTAACTGCTTGGGGAATTAGCCCTTTCTCCTTCAGCATTAACCCCAAGGTAATGATGAGAATGTGTGGTAGAGACCCATTGTGCTCTATGAACAACAAAGGAAGTAAACCATGCCATTGCAGATGCTTCTTCCCCAGCCACTCAACTGTGGAGTTTATCACACAGGCCCTCGAACAGGCCTGCAGCATTGCAAAAGGGGGTGTGATGGGAATGGAAGGCTGAATAGAACGCAGTTTACTGCACAGGAGAACACCACCACCACCACCAGAAGTTCTCATTGTGTTTCAGATGTGTCCCAGAGGGGATGATTTTCAGGAACACTTCTAAACAGTTCCTGAAAATTACTTCCTGGGGAAGGCATCTTGAACACAATGAGAACTTGCGGTGGTGACGGTGTTCTCCTGTGCGGTAAACTGCATTGTATGCTGCATTCCATTCCCATCACACCCCCTTTTGTAATGTGACAGGCCCATTCCAGGGCCTGTGCAATAAACTCCTGTGGCTTGGTCAGTCAGACCCAGCTGCAACTTGAAGTATCATGTCTGCACTTGCTGTGCTGTCCAATAAATCATGCTATATCCACAGATCAAAATATGTAATTTCTCCAAACAGAACCTAGAATCTGAAACAAAGCATTAGTGAACAAACAACTTGAACAATTGAGAATGCTGATATATCTCCATCACCCCAACTTCCTAATAGCTCTCATGTCCATGCCCATTCTGGATGCTATTTATGCAGATCAAATTCTAAAAGAATGAGTCCAAAATTGGATCCCAATTAGGCCCAAACAAGAAAATGTCTTAGCAGTATCTGTTCAAAATTGATGTCTGATGAGAAGAGAATTAGCTCAAATGGAAGAATAAGGGACCAGCTCCATCACTGTAGGGGCCCAATTAAAGAGTTGTGCCAGTTCTTTTCTGGTCTGACTTAGAGGAACAAATAGTAAGGACCACTTGCTGTTTAAGCAGCTGAACATCTCTCAACGCAAGTGCTTTACCAAAGGTGTCAACCCTAGACCCCACCACTAACTCACTAGCTCACCAAGCCCTGAAAAAAAGCTTTAAGGGAAGCATCATGAAACAGGAAAACTTTATAATGTGAAGAACATATACTGGCCAAAAGACCACCCAAGCCCCTCAATATAGGCACCAAGAGGGGTTACACCTTTGATCACTGTCCCCCTCTCCCTGGACCACCCTTTCACCATTTTACAAACTATAAAATCACCTGTGCTCTCTGAAAATCCCAAAGCCTTAGCATAAAAGGCCAAGGATGACAACCTGTCTCTAATGGACTGTGGTTATAACCCCTCTTTCCTGACGTGAACACAGAAGAGTAAAATGTACACCATTGGTAAAAGGCAATCAACCCAGAGTGCCTGCTGCTGCCTGAAATGGGTAAATTCTATCATTGCCCTAAAGTAACTCTTTCTAATGTCTGGAGCAAGTGACAGACTAATGGCACTCACTACCTCACCCTTCTAAGTGTCATGAGGTGTGATGATGTGAGGTCCAGAAAGAGCGCTGCATCTGGAGGGAGCTGACTGAAGTGTCCCCTCTGTTTATGGAGTGCTGTAAAGAAAATGTTATGTTGTAAACATTGTAAGGTAAAATCCCTATCACAGCAGAGCAGAATTAGTCAGTTCTTCTGCCCAGACAGTTGGAGTGAGAGAGAGAAGAAGGAAGAGCAGCATTTTGGCAGCCATTTTAAGTGGTAAGTGTGTGGATTTTTAAAATCTCTTGGGGGAGTGTGTCTGTTGCAGAGGAGGAGGAGCTTCTGTGAGTCACATCAGTGAGTCACTAGCTATAGAGAACTGCTCAGAGAGCCGCGCGCCTAACGGCGCGCAAATTCCCCCCCCCCCCAAAACAGGGTAAAGCACAACATAAGGAGCAGAGGAGCTGTAAACTTTGTTTTAGAGGTTCTCCTTTAGATCTCCCCCTTTTTAAAAGTGCCTTTGAGGGGTTCCCCACCACCTCAGAAGTTAGAAGTTAGAAACCAGGGCATCTGTATAAAGTAACATTCCCAGTAGGTTGAAATCACTGACAGAGATTGGTGAAATAGGCCAGGACATCAGGGGCCTTTGACATTGGTGTTTACTCGGGGATATTCTTCGAGGAGGAAGCCCACAGTCCTCTTTTAGTGATTCCTTAATACTTCTCGATATGGGCACTGAGGGAACGGCTGCAGTCACTTGAAACACTTGTGGAATGTTTGTCTTCTTGCCTACAGATGTGGGGAACTTCACATGCCCCAAGTGCAAGTTGGTAGCCCTCTTGGAGGAGAAAGTACAGCAGCTGGAATCTAGGGTAGCGACACTTCAGCATGTTAGGGAGCAAGAGGTTTTCCTGGACACAACAGAAGGAACGATCTTGGAAGGGGACCACACAGAGAAAGTCGCTGGGGGTGAGAAGGTCACTTCATGTACGCAGGAGGCAGACAGCTGGAGGAATGTCACACAGAGAAGCAGAGAAATCAGGGATAGCTGTAGGAGCTTGCAGCTACAGAATCGTTTCGAAGCCCTTTCATTTATCAAGGAGGATCAGGAAGAGCAGCATGGAGAGACTTCAGAGACACAGCAGGGGAGCCTGGGAGTTCCATCGCAGGGAAGAATTGCTGCTAAGCCTCAGAGGAGGCGCGTGGTTGTGATGGGGGACTACTTGCTGAGGGGTACAGAAGCAGTGATTTGTGGGCCCGACAAGATGTCTCGTGAGGTGTGTTGTCTCCCTGGGGAAAAGATCCGTGATGTGAAGGAGAGGCTGACAAGACTGGTCAAATGTACTGACAAATACCCCTTCCTTTTGGTCCACGTGGGAACGAATGACACAGCAAGACACAGCCTTCAGAATATCAGAAGGGATTACGAGGCTCTGGGGAAGAAGCTGAAGGAAATGGACGCACAGATTGTCATCTCGTCTCTTCTGCCAGTAGAAGGGCGTGCTCCAGGAAGAGAGAGGAAAATAGCAGATGTCAACAACTGGCTCCGCAGATGGTGTCGCCGAGAACAATTTGGATTCTTGGATCATGGGCTGTGTTTCCATGAGGAGGGACTTCTAGCAAGGGACGGGCTACATCTCACGCCAGTTGGAAGAAAAGTTTTTTGCCAACAGTCTGAAGAATCTGATCAGGAGGGCTTTAAATTAAGTGATCTGGGGAAGGGAGACAGCAGTCTGGAAGGCAAAATGACTAGAAAAAATAGTCAAACTGACATAGAGGGAACAAGGCAAACAGTGCAAGGACCCAACAATAAGAGCCAAAAAAAAAACCATGCACAGGCATCAAGTAAAGGGGACACATGGTCTTAGATGTCTCTACACTAATACACAGAGCATGGGAAATAAGCAAGATGAACTTGCACTCCTAGCACAACAAGGGAAATATGATATAATAGGCATCACTGAAACCTGGTGGGATGAGTCTCACAATTGGAATATAGAAATAGAGGGGTATAACCTTTTTAAGAGAAACAGGCCAAACAAGAAAGGAGGAGGAATAGCATTATATGTCAGGGATATTTACACCAGTGAAGAGATCCAGGACATCAATACTGGAAGCCAGGTGGAGAGCATCTGGATAAAAATGAAAAGAGAGGGAAACAACAGGGATGTTACTGTGGGAGTCTACTACAGACCCCCAAGTCAGACAGAGGAATTGGATGATGCCTTTCTAGAACAGATGACCACACAATCAGGAAGGAGAGATGTGGTAGTGATGGGGGACTTCAACTACCCGGATATTTGCTGGAAGTCAAACTCAGCGCTATCCTCAAGATCTAGAAAATTCCTCACTTGCCTCGAAGACAATTTCATTGTTCAAAAGGTGGAAGAGGCAACAAGGGGATCAGCTATTTTGGATCTGATCTTAACCACAAGGGAAGACCTAGTTGATGGGGTGCGAGTGGTGGGATCCTCAGGTGGGAGTGACCATGTCCTCCTGGAGTTTGTTATACAGTGGAAAGGTGAACCTAGGCATAGTCAGACACACATGCTAGACATTAGGAAAGCTGATTTCAATAAACTTAGAGAAATACTGGGGGTGATCCCATGGTCAAGAATACTAAAAGAGAAGGGAGTTCAAGATGGATGGGAGTTCCTCAAAAGGGAGATACTAAAGGGACAATTTCAGACAGTTCCAATGAGGAAGAAAAATGGGAGATGTCTCAAGAAACCGGTATGGATGACTAAGGAACTTACAACTGAGCTAAGTTTTAAACGGAACATGTATAAAAAATGGAAAAATGGGAAAATCACCAAAGAGGAATTCAAACAAATACCCAGCACATGTAGGGATAAAGTCAGAAAAGCTAAAGCGCAAAATGAACTCAGGCTTGCTAGAGACGTTAAGAACAATAAAAAGGGCTTTTTTGGATATGTCCGCAGCAAAAGGAAGAAGAAGGAAACGGTAGGGCCACTGAGTGCAGAAGATGACAAAATGCTCACAGGAGACAGAAAAAAGGCAGAATTGCTCAACACCTTCTTTGCTTCAGTCTTCTCAGGAAAGGCAAAGGGTGCCCAACCTAAGGATAATGGGGCAAAAGACAGAATAGGGGAATTTCAGCACAGAATAAGTAAAGAGACAGTACAGGAATACTTGGTTAACCTAAATGAATATAAGTCTTCAGGACCAGATGAACTACATCCTAGGGTATTAAAAGAACTGGCAAATGTAATATCGGAACCAATGGCAATCATCTTTGAGAACTCCTGGAGAACAGGAGAAGTCCCTGCAGACTGGAGGAGGGCAAACGTTGTCCCCATCTTCAAAAAGGGAAAAAAAGAGGATCCCAACAATTATCGTCCAGGTAGTCTGACATCAATACCAGGAATGATTCTGGAGCAGATCATTAAACAGAGAGTCTGTGAATATCTGGAAGATAATTCCATAATCACAAAAAGCCAACATGGATTTCAGAGAAACAAGTCATGCCAGACAAATCTGATCTCTTTTTTTGATAAAATTACCAGCTTGGCAGATGAAGGGAATGCTGTGGATATACTGTAGTATATCTTGACTTCAGTAAAGCATTTGACAAGGTTCCCCATGATATTCTTGCAAACAAGCTTGTAAAATGTGGACTAGACAAGGTAACCATTACATGGATTTGTAACTGGTTGACTGACCGAACCCAAAGGGTGCTCAACAATGGTTCCTTTTCATCCTGGAAAGAAGTGACAAGTGGGGTGCCACAGGGTTCTGTCCTGGGCCCAGTGCTATTCAACATCTTTATTAATGACTTGGATGACAGTATTGAGAGCCTAGTTATCAAATTTGCAGATGACACCAAATTAGGAGGAGTAGCTAATACCTCAAAGGACAGGATCAAAATTCAAAATGACCTGAATAGACTAGAAAGCTGGGCCAAAGCTAACAAAATGAAATTTAACACAGAGAAATGTAAGGTCCTACACATAGGGCGGAAAAATGAAATGCACAGATATAGGATGGGGGACACCTGGCTGAACGAGACTACATGTGAAAGGGATCTAGGAGTCCAAGTAGACCACAAGTTGAACATGAGTCAACAGTGTGATGCAGCAGCTAAAAAGGCCAATGCAATTTTAGGCTGCATCAATAGAAGTATAGTGTCTAGATCAAGGGAAGTAATAGTGCCACTCTATTCTGCATTGGTCAGGCCCCACCTGGAATACTGTGTCCAGTTCTGGGCACCACAATTCAAAAAGGATGTGGAGAAACTGGAGCATGTCCAAAGGATGGCGACTAAAATGTGAAGGGTCTGGAAACCTTGCCCTATGAAGAACGCCTTAGGGAGCTGGGGATGTTTAGCCTGGAGAAGAGAAGGTTAAGAGGTGATAGGATCGCCCTGTTTAAATACTTGAAGGGATGTCACATTGAGGAGGGAGCAAGCTTGTTTTCTGCTGCTCCAGAGAACAGGACTCGGAACAATGGATGCAAACTGCAGGAAAAAAGATTCCACCTCAACATTAGGAAGAACTTCCTGACAGTAAGGGCTGTTCAACAGTGGAACATACTCCCTCGGAGGGTGGTGGAGTCTCCTTCCTTGGAGGTTTTTAAGCAGTGACTGGATGGCCATCTGTCGGAAATGCTTTGAGTGGGAGTTCCTGCATGACAGGGGGTTGGACTGGATGGCCCTTGTGGTCTCTTCCAACTCTAAATTTCTATGACTCTATGGTTCTATGACCTGGACCGCTACAGAAATGGGGGAGGGATCCAAAATGGTAAAATTGGTGGTAATTGTCAACCCAAATCCAAGCCTTTGGCCAAGTCTCAGAACTGCAGCACCCCTAGAAATAATCTCTAGACTTTTTGGAAACTAAAGCATCTTATGTTACCTCAAAGGCATCCTTAATGTTCAGCTCCTTCTGCCAAAAGGAAACACAATAAAATCCATGAAGAAATTCATACCTGAAAATCTTCCTTAATCCCCTGTGTGATTGTAATCCTGTGGTGTGGCTGCCATGCACCATAGGTAGCATTATTAAGTCTATGAAGGAAGGGCCTCCCAGGACATACATGACATACAAACCTCAAATGATCTCCAGAATTGCATGTAGAGTAGCTTTTTTTATGTTGTAAAAAAACAAACACACAAAAACAGATAATCTCTCACATAAAGCTGCAACCTTCTCCATGGAAAGAAAGCACTATTGCTGATTAGACTGGATGAGGGAAAACAAACTGAAACTTAATCCAGACAAGACAGAGGTGCTCCTGGTCAATTGGAAGGCAGATCAGAGAATAGGGAGCCAGCCTGTGCTAGATAGAGTAACACTCCCCCTGAAGATGCAGGTTCACAGTATGGGGGTACTTCTGGACTAAGCTCTGAACCAAGAGGTCCAGGTCTTTGCAATGACCAGGAGTGCTTTTGCCACTTAAAACTTGTGTGCCAGTTCTGCCCATTCCTTGAATTACCAACTCTGACCCTACACCTGCCTTGCAAACTGCATTAACAGAAGTATCAAAGGATGTATAGCATACTGTGAATAACTTATGAACATTAATTGTGCTGGGTTTATTTAGGAAGATGGAGGTATGCTGGAAGGGTTTTGATAATTAATATCCCCATAGTAGATTTGTAGAAAATGGATGCTGAACCAAAGTGCAGAAATTTCCAGAGAAAGGCTAAAGTGAAGGCTTCTGGGAGAAATATAGACAAAGATGCAATCTGTGCACATCAAGAGAATTCCAGAGATGAAGGCTGGAAGGGATTTGCTGAGAATGGATTTTAACAAGATGGGTAAAAAGGTTGGCGTGACATATTTTGAAGGATGTGTTTTAGAGTCAAAATAATGGATATAGATAAGAATGTGGAGTTGGTACAAGGTTGGCAAGTGAAACTCTGGTAAAAACAGAATTGATAAGAGATGGATGAAAAAAAGTTACTAATGCATAAATAATTGGGTATTAATGTATGCAGGGATTTGTACTCTGCTATGATATTTCTATATGTTTGAATTTCTGTACCCAATGAAATGTCACCACAGAGCTTTTTTGTCTATTCCCTTTAACATGTGAAGTTTGGCTTTATTCTGGGTTCTCGGGATTTTGGGTTGGAATGCTCAATTCCACACTGAGAAACTGCTAGCAATAAATACTGTTTTGTTTTTTTTAAAAAAAAAATCAATCTGGGTCTTTTTCTGGTTTATTTCTGTTCTGTCAAAGAACCCTAACATCAATTTGGTTATTTACCACAACAGAGGAACCTCTGCGACCATGCTTATTAGTCTGGTGGTCTTTACCATTTTTTTCCCTTGGGGCAGTTCTGAAAGGAATAAGAGCTGTTATGCACCAAACACTCACTGTAAAAAACAAAAAAGGGGGGGGGGACTGCATGGTTTGCATGTGCCCATACACTGGGTCCCAGACTCACAACATAGGAGCTTCTTATATGCCCCTGTTTAATCAGTAGTTACTAGAGCTAATGTGTAATCTGACCACTGTGAGACTACTGCCCCAGAGGGTCATCAGGTATATTCACAACTGTGGCTGCATCTGATCCCAGTGGAGGATGGGGGTTCATAGCAGAACTCATATGAAAAGCCATATTGCCTCATTCCTGCCAAGGCCATAGGTACTGAGTTGTTGCTCCATCAGTTGTGTACTATATCTCACTTAGGCTAATGCAGTTTTTGGGACTCCTCTCCACTGATGCTGCACCCTTCTGAATCTCTTCAGAGTCAACAACCCAACAATCTTTGAAAATGGCGCTCCAGGGCATCTAGACAAACAAGAAAGTCTAGTTTATCACACAGGGCTCCTGTAACGGTTCTAAACAGTTCTCAAAATTCTCCTCTGCGATGGATGGAGAACGGATGGGGAACAGAACAAGAACTTTTCTGGTGGCAGTGGCATTGGTGTTCAATGTGTGGCAAAATGCACCCCTCACTCATCCCTCACTCGTTCCATTCCATTCCTGGCCCCTGTTGTACCATTCCAGCCAGCCCTGTGCGATAAACTTATCTCTTTAGTTACTTTTGACATGCCCCCACCTTTATGTTCTTTTCTAACCAGAGGGGATGCTTGCTTGGGCTGAACCTGGGCTTTCTGTGAGGCATGAAGCCTAGCCAAAATTACTGTCAAACTACCCCCTTTCAACTCATCATCAGAGGATGAAGACACCTCCAGTGGTGGCTGTTGAGCTAAGGTGGTGCATTCTGGGTATCTGCCTAGCTGACCACCTAGCAAGACTTTTGAACTCTCAATACCTTTTAGGACACTAACCAGGAGAATAGCCCTAGTCCAACACCAAACTATATGTTTAACAGGACAACCATGGTCCGGGGGCGGGGGACTATGAGGCTTGCAGAAATATAACAAGGACCTATGTGGCCTACTGAAGCATATTTGGGCTGCAAAGCCCTAATTGGGGCCTATGAGACCATGAGGCATGCAAAGGCCAAACAGAGCTCATGAGGCCTGCAGAGAACACCTGGGATCTGCAAGACTAGTGTCCCTCCACAGAATTTTGCTCCACAGTTCTGGATCTGGCATTTCACCAACATAGATGGCTCTACAACAGTGCAAAATGAACTCACTCTATGAGAGAAGCCATTTATGGAAGATAATCTTTCAAAAGAATACAAAATAAACAGGATATGTAGGTTGAGAGAAAGGTGGAACTTAATGGCAGCCAAAGCCAATAGCTCTTGAAGTCAGAGGAGTAATAATAATAATAATAATAATAATAATAATAAATATTTATTTATATCCTGCCCCTCTGGATGAGCAATTGGGGTGGGGTACAACATATAAAATACAAACACAATTAAAATATAGCAACCCAATCCCTCCTCCCACCCCTTAAGATAAAATTAAACTGAAGTTAGAGTAAAAACAGTAGATAAAACCATAGAACATTAATGTGGCTCTCATTAAAATGATAGGCAGCCTCAAAATGACTAATGTCTCTTAGGGTGAGTCTAGATGGACAATAGCAGTATAAATTTAATCATTGTTGGGGAAGGCCTGCTGGAAGAGATGCATCTTGACGGATCTCTTGAAACTGTCCAAAGTTGTAATAAGGCGCATTTCATCTGGCGGGCCACTCCACAGCCTGGGAGCAACAGCGGAAAAGGCCCTCTGGGAGGTCTGAACCATCCTAATTTTCTTAGGCTGTAGCAGATTCCTCCCAGAGGATCGGATTGTGCGAGGGGGCTCGTATGGGAAAAGGCTACATTCAGACACCTTTGCAAGTGCTACAATGCTATCTTTAATAAGACTCCTCTTATTAAAGAGGAGGAAACAAATTTCAAGAGCAATTTAACTTGCATAATAATAATAATAATAATAATAATAATAATAATAATTATTATTTCTTACCTGCCCCTCTGAACAGGCAATGGGGGGGGGTACAACATAATAAAAACATATACAGTTAAAATCCTACAAACATACCCACCTCCCTCCCCTTAAAACCATATTAAACTAATCATAATTAAAAGAATCAAGATTTAAAATACATTCAGTCAAAGTCCCCTGTAGGCGGCCGGATGGGGACAGAGAAGGGGTCATCAGGCGATGGGAAATTAGTTACTATCCGGGAAGGCCTGCTGGAAGAGATGTGTCTTGGTCACTTTTTAAAAGCTTTCCAAGGTTGTAATAGGACGCATCTCATCTGGCAGGTCGTTCCACCACCTGGGAGCAATAGCAGAAAAGGCCCTCTGGGAAGTCTGGGACAACTTAGTTTTTATAGGTTGAAGCAGATTCCTCCAAGATGACCGAAGTGTACGCGGGGGCTCATATGGGAGGAGGCGGTCTCTAAGATAAGTTGGACCCAAGCCATATAGGGCTTTAAAAGTCAAAGTCAACACCTTGTACTGTGCCCGGAAACTGATCGGCAGCCAGTGGAGAGATTTAAGCACTGGTGTTATATGTTATCTCCTCAATGTTCCAGTGACTAGCCTGGCTGCCATGTTTTGAACCAGTTGAAGTTTCCAGGTTAGGCACAAATGTAGCCCCATGTAGAGTGTGTTACAGTAATCCAGACGTGAGGTGACCAGTGCATGTACCACAGCCTCCAGGTCCTTCATCTCCAGGAAAGGGTGCAGCTGGCGTATCAGCCGAAGCTGATAACAGGCACTTCTGACCACCGCATTCACCTGACACGTCATGTGAAGCGATGAGTCTAGGAGTACCCCCAGACTGCGAACAGAGTCCTGTGAGGAGAGTGTGACTCCATCCAGGACTGGAAGATGTATTCCCAGACCTGGTTTCGGGCCGGTGACTGCCAGTACCTCCGTTTTGTCAGGATTTAGCCTCAATCTATTTTCCCTCATCCAATCCATTACTGCTGTGAGACAGTCATTGAGAGGAGAGATGCCATCTGAGGTCTAAGCAGATGATCTGGTCATGGAGAAGTATATCTGAGTATCATCGGCGTACTGATGACACTGAGCTCCATGCCTCCGTATGATCTCACCCAGCGGCTTCATATAAGTATTAAATAGCATCGGGGACAGGATGGCGCCTTGAGGGATGCCACAATTTAGCTTGATTTTAGAGGAGCAACTGTCCCCAAGCCTAACCCTTTGGGACCTGTCAGAGAGGAAGGAACGGAACCACCGCAAAGCAGTGCCTCCGATACCCATCCTCCCCAACAGGTCCAAAAGGATGGCATGATCTATAGTATCAAAAGCCGCTGAGAGATTCAAGAGCACCAGCAGGGTCACACTACCCCTGTCGATACTCAAGTGGAGGTCATCTGTCAGAGCAATCATGGCAGTCTCAACTCCATATCCTGCTTGGAAGCTGGTTTGAAATGGATCAAGAAAGTCAGCTTCATCCAAGACAGCTTGGAGTTGTGAGGCAACTGCTCTCTCGATCACCTTGCTTAGAAACGGCAGCAAGGAAACTGGTCTGTACTTGTTTCTGTCCAGGGGATCAAGGAAAGGTTTCTTCAGGAGAGGCTTTACAGCTGCCTCCTTCAGACAGGATGGAATAGTACCCTCCCTGAGGGACGCATTGACTACATTCTGAAGGAATGTCTTCAATGTATCCCCTCCCTGGGCGACCAGCCATGATGGACATGGATCGAGAGAGCATGTCATCTTCCTCATGCTTCCAAGGAGCTTGTCCACGTCATCAGTACTTATGGATTGAAACTCATCCAACAAAATGACAGTGGCAGAGTGGCTGGTTACCTTATTTGCGGACACTCAAGAAATATTGGCGTCCAAGTTGGCCCTTATCCGAGAGATTTTGTCTGCAAAGTGGTTGTTAAATGTGTTGAGGCCGTTGTTGGGTCAAGGAGGGGGTTAAATGCAGGGGAACCTGCATTAACTCCCCAACTACCTTAAACAGCTCTGCTGAACGAGACTCTGCAGACGCAATGCGTGCTGCGTAGAAAGATTTTCGCACTGCACACAATGTTTCCCAATAGGCACAAAGGTGCTGCCTATGGTGAGTTCTGTTGGATGAGGACCGAGTCTTTCATCAGGTGCACTCTAGTCGTTGTCCAGCCCACTTCATTTCCCTGAGTTCTTCTGTGAACTGGGGTATGTGGTTTGAAGTGGGTTGGAAAGGACACTTGGGGTGATAACATCGAGAGCCTTGGGGAAATCGGTGTTCCAGGTGTTCACCAAGACTTCGATGGGATCGCTGGCGTTGCCAACCATTAAACCCTCTAGGGCCCTCTGGAAACCAATCGGTTCCATAAGCCTTCGAGAGCGGACCATTCTAATGGGTCTGCCACCCTCGGAGGGGTGAGGTGTAGCTCTAAGTTCCATCTTGATCAGAGAGTGATCCATCCATGACAGTGCGGAGGTTTTGATTACCTCTGCCCACTGATATTCCTGTTCCATACTAAAAATCCAATCGAGTATGTGACCCGCACAGTGGGTGGGCCCATTGACCAATTGGGATAGATTCATGCCTGTAATGGATTCCATGAACTCCTGAGCTGCTCCAGGTGGATCAGAAGGGCTGGTCTCAAGGGGAATGTTGAAGTCACCCAAGACAAAAAGCCTGGGTGATTCCAACAGTAACTCAGAGACCAGCTGAGTCAGCTTGTTCAGGGAGTATGTTAGGCAATGGGGTGGCCGGCATACCAACAGAATCCCCAAACTATCCCTGGTCTTCAGGCAAAGGTACACACAACCAATGTGGGTTGTTTTCCAGATAGGTTCTCTGATCAAGGGTAGATTAGATTTATGAACTATAGCCACACCGCCCCCCCCCCCCCCACACACTTTCCCTTATCTGCTCACTGACTGTGTAGCCAGCTGGGAGAGCCTGCACCCATGTGGCCATGCTGGCATCTCCCGGCCAAGTCTCAGTGAAACATGCCAGGTTGTCCTGTTCATCCACCAGGAGATCGTGGATGATGTGTGTTTTACCTTTGGCTGACCTGACATTGCAAAAGAGCAGATTAAGGGATTGTGGAATGGTTGGTACACTCTCCAATGTTTCCCGAGGAACAGAGTGAACTGAAGAGGGGATAGATACTAAAGATTGATCCCTACTTCTTTTGTAACATGTGTTCACCCTATTACCGCCATACCTCCCGAACCCCCATATCACGTCAATATTTGCTCCCAGGGTGTTCCCAATTTTGTCTGAAGAAGTGTTAATGGTAGCCAGGCTGTTAATAGCACTATCTGACCTACTACTTAACATCATCAATATGATGTAACTGAAGGGGGACAGAGTTGTCATCAAATTCTGATCCATAGGATAATTTTGCCTTAAAGATCCTGGGCACCGGATATAACAAAAGGCCCGAATAGGCTGCTCTCTAATAAGTATGGCCAGAGACACTCCCCCTCCCAGTCCCCCCCCCCCACACTGTCACTGCAGTCATTCCATCAGCTCTATTTTATAGAGTTGGAGAGGCCACGGGCGGTGCTAATCCTCAGATGGGGGTGGGGTTGGTCACCTCCCAGTTAAGCTCCCTCTCTCTGCCTCTGTTGAAGAAAAAAGCTTTTTATAGAGTTGGAATGGCTGCGGGAGGTGCTAGTCCTCAGCTGGCGGTGGGGCTGCTCTCCTCCTCGGCAAGCTCCCTCTCTCTGCTGCCTCGCCACTGCTATTGCCGCCGGGAGGCCTCTGGGTGGCTTTGAAGGCTTCGGGTGTGTAGGGGGCGGAGCAAAGGCTGGCCTTCTCTCCCCTTGCCCAAGTCCTTACAGCTCCTGGCTTGGAGTAAGGTCTTCCTGAAGGGAGGGAGGGTGCACCTTAAGTCTACAGCCCCAGCCATGCCCCCTTCACCCAGCTGCTTTGCCAAACACTGTCCTCAAGGTCCCAATGGTGAGGGGAATGCAGGCGCACAGCTCCTGGCTTGCAGCTTAGCTCCTGGCTTGGAGTAAGAATAACATTAGTGCTATATGATAACCTTAACATGATGAATTTATCCTATTATTATTATTATTATTATTATTTAACATAACAATTGGCTCGGTTTCCAGTTGAAATTTATCATGGCATTTGTTAGGTCACTTATATCAGTTTATCTCCTGTGCAGCAGCAATTCACATATAACCAAGAAATTTGTAAATTATTTGGAGATTATTAATTGTTGATGTCAACATCAGAACAATGATGGATATATAGTGATTTTTCCCCTAGAGGCAGTATCTATCATTGTTTAACATTTTCTAGTAAAACAGCTGCCTATATATTTAAAGATTTGCTATATTCATATTACATCATAAAATTCACACTCCTTTTGTTTTGCTATTATCTATTTGTGTTAATTTTAATTTCCATTCTAAATGTGTTGGAATCTTAAAACGATCATTATGAACATCATCACCATCATCATCACCATTTTCAAATAGTTATATATAGCTCAACATCTAATGTTCAATATATATAATATAAAGGCACAGTAAAAAAAAAAGTATGAAATATACAAACATGATACCTAAAATCATGACCCAATATTTTCATTGTTCATAAAATAAACATTAGTCTGGAATACACTGAGAAGATTGGCAAAAATAGATAAGCCTTCAAAATATGTCAACAAATATTTTTGAAGCATGTCAGATACTGAACAGAATGCCACAAAGAAGGTCTGATCACATCTCACCACTGCCAGATATTTTGATGTAGGGAGTATATGCTTATAAATGAAATATATGAAGATTAAAACTAATTTATTTCAAAACAGGAGTAAATATGTAAGTTTATGGTATTCCATATCAGGAAGTCGAGAGAGCAAAAAAACATTCAGTAGTGGTGTCAAACTTTCGCTGCCTAGACGGAGAACAAGATAACTCATACCTTTCTATGTAGCCAATAGAGAAGTGTTAGGTGAATCTTACTTCATCAATGATGACAAGAAAACCCCCTTGTCCTCTTTTGGGGGGTATCAGGCTAATGTAGGATGTAGGGCATACTAAGTTGCAAATATACCTACCACCAAGGCCTGATTCCCACCACCTTTTGAACCAGATCGCAAATCAGTTTGAACTGGTTCACATGACCCTGGTTCCCACTTGAACAGTATCACTGAAGCGATTCAGAGCACACGCTAGACCCATTTAACCCACATCTTTTTGACGCTGATTTTTTCCATGTCTTTTTGGATAAATCAATTCTGTGCAAGTGTGAACCAGATGTGGATTGGAATCAATTTAAATTTGCCCGTCGACTGGCAAGTTCATTTAATCGAGTCATTTGTGAATGTGAACCACAAGTGGGTTATTTTACAGGGAAAAATGTGATTGGCGCAAATGCAATGTAAACCACACTCCACTGTCGAATTGATCCATTGATTTGGATCGCAACCCTATTTATTTATAAGTGGGAATGAGGCCCAAGAGTGCTACAGCACACAGAATGTCAGGCAGGGATACTGCCATTTTTCTTGACATGCCCTAGTATCTGCTGCCTGAGGTACCTGCCTTATTCAGCCTAAGGCCTGATAGAAAAAGCTTAACCCACATGTTTGTTCTTACCTCTTCATATTAGAGCAACAACTCTTCTAGACAGAAGAGTTCAATTTAGGTATCATGTTTCAAGAGCAGAATTAATAGTAAAGCATACCACTGTGACTACAGCAATATACAATGTACAAAATGATACAGTAAATGTATTGGGGAAAACAAAATCATTCCTTAGAAAGCCTTTTAAAATGAATTATTTCTGAAAACTGAATGTGCTGAAATATTGGCTTATTGGAAGCTTTCACTCCAACTGCTTTTTCTTTCTCTTTGATTTTTTTTTTATTTTTTTTTTCACAGCTAGAAATATTGAACTAAACCAGTAGGTATTTACAAAATCCTTCAAAGGCAAACTGTCCCATTTTTAACTGGAATTTTAACTGATTGAAATATTGAGATTTCCCCTTATCTCTGGTACAGATTCTAAAACAATTGAGAAGGAAATCCAGTTTTGCTACCTCTTTCCATGTTGGTAATATTCCATCCCTTCAGAGCAGACATTGATGTCTCAGAGCTGCAGTCTACAAAACAGTATGTGCAATTGTTATTAATTTCAATAACATTTATATATAGGAAACTTTATAAGGCTGTCAGGGGTCAAATCCATGCTACCTGAATGTAAGATCTGGATCTATGTTATGTACAGAATGCCTATGTCAAGAACTAAAACCTGAGAGGTATGTGCCATGTGATGTAATAGGGAAAAGGAAATTTATGATATCACAACGACATATTCTTCACCCATAGTGACAAATGTGTGCGTGTGTGTTTGGACAGACATATATTATAAAATTGTATTTTTTTAAAAAATACAATAATAATTAATAACAGTTGTTCAGAGTACATTTTTAAAATAAAAAAGTACAGATTCTAAACAAACAAGAGAATATTTATATACTTGGAAAATAAGATACAAATCTTTAGTAGAAGGCAGCTGGATTAAAATGCAGCTGAAGTAACAAATAATTTGTTCTGTCCTGCTTGGCTCAGGAGTATTTAATATAGTTTATTAGCTTCTGCAAAAAAATAAATAAAATAAAATCATATCTTCAGCAGAAGGCCACTGTATAAGGAGGGGACTGTAGCATTGTTGAAATGTTAAAGGCAAACATTCAAAAAAAGATGTATGTTTCTGAGGGCTGAAATGCATATCCATATTGTTTGTGTGTTGTTGTTTTTAATGTGGTATGCTTCCTTGTGTCTCCTTCTTATAAGAATGGTGGCATAGAAATGAATTAAATAAATAAATATTTCAAACCAGACTTTGGAGGCTGCTGAATGTACTTGATACGTTCTTTGAACAACTCATACAGATATCTCATATCAAAATGTTGAATGAAGCACCTCCTCACCTTGCTTGACCTGTGAGCCACCTGTGATCAATTCCAGGAAAGATTCTGGAGCAGATCATTATACAGAGAGTCTGTGAATATCTGGAAGATAACTCCATAATAACAAAAAGTCAACATGGGTTTCAGAAAAACAAGTCATGCCAGACAAATCTGATCTCTTTTTTGGATAAAATTAGCAGCTTGGTAGATGAAGGGAATAATAATAATAATAATAATAATAATAATAATAATAATAATAATTTTATTTGTATTTCCCGCCTCTCCCTACGGATCGAGGCAAGATTCCAACAATATAAAATACAATACATATTAAATACTAGCCATACAATACAACACAATTAAAATAGCATTCAATTCCTTATTCAAGCTGTTGTCATTAATCAGGCTATCCCTTATCAGCTCGGTGGTCAGAGAAGATCAGGGGGATAGGCTCGCCGGAAGAGATCCGTCTTAAGTGCTTTTTTAAAAGCATCTAGGGTAGTAATAAGACGGATCTCTTCCAGCAATTCGTTCCACAGTTTCGGAGCTATGATCGAAAAAGCTCTACTTGTTGTAGATATCAGTCTTGCATTCCTTACTTCTAGTAAGTTCTTTCCTGATGTTCTGAGGGTGTGGGGCGGATTGTATAGGGAAAGGCGTTCCTTCAAGTAACTCGGACCCAAGCTGTATAGGGCTTTATAGGTGACAACCAACACTTTGTATTGTGCCCGAAAGCTGATTGGCAGCCAGTGCAATGATTTTAATATCGGGGTAATATGTTCCATTCTAGATGCCCCGGTAAGCAATCTGGCTGCTGCGTTCTGAATTAATTGAAGCTTCCAAAATTGGTACAAAGGTAGCCCCACGTAAAGCGCATTACAGAAATCCAACCGAAAGGTTACCAGTGAATCTATCAATGTTTCAAGGTCCTCCCTGCCTAGGTAGGGATGCAGCTGGCATATCAGCCGAAGCTGGTACCACGCACTCCTGGCTGTCACCTCCACCTGAGCTGTCAGCTGGAGAGATGAGTCCAGGATTATGCCCAGACTGCGGACGTTGTCCTTTAGGGAAGTGACAAATCTCCATCACAGGATAGGGTGGGCCTATCACAAGTACCTCTGTTTTTTCTGGATTCAATTTTAGTTTGTTTTCCCTCATCCAGCCCATTACTGACCTCAAGCAGGCATTTAGAGGGGAGATGCCATCCTTGGTCACTGCAACAGTCAGAGACATAGAGAAATGTTTTGTGGATACAGTATATCTTGATTTCAGAAAGGCCTTTGACAAGGCTCCCCCATGACATTCTTGCAAACAAGCTTGTAAAATGTTACATGGATTTGTAATTGGTTGACTGGCCGAACTCAAAGGGTGCTCAACAATGGCTCCTTTTCATCCTGGAGAGAAGTGACCAGTGGGGTTCCACAGGGTTCTGTCCTGGGCCCAGTGCTATTCAATATCTTTATTAATGACTTGAATGACAGTATTGGGGGCATAGTTATCAAATTTGCAGATGACACCAAATTAGGAGGAGTAGCCAATACCCCAGAGGACAGGATCAAAATTCAAAATGACCTGAATAGACTAGAAAGTTGGACCAAAGCTAACAAAATGAAATTCAACACAGAGAAATGTAAGGTTCTGCACATAGGGCGGAAAAATGAAATGCACAGATATAGGATGGGGGACACCTGGCTGAACGAGACCACATGTGAAAGGGATCTAGGAGTTCAAGTAGACCACAAATTGAACATGAGTCAACAATTCAATGCAGCAGCTAAAAAGGCCAATGCAATTTTAGGTTGCATCAATAGAAGTATAGTGTCTAGATCAAGGGAAGTAATAGTGCCACTCTATACTGCTTTGGTCAGGCCCCACCTGGAATACTGTGTCCAGTAATGGGCACCACAATTCAAAAAGGATGTGGAGAAACTGGAGCAGGTCCAAAGGAGGGCGACTAAAATGGTGAAGGGTCTGGAAACCATGCCCTATGAGGAACGACTATGTTTAGCCTGGAGAAGAGAAGGTTAAAAGGTGCTATGATAGCTCTGTTTAAATATTTTTAGGGATATCTTCAATAGAAGAGGGAGCAAGTTTGTTTTCTCCTGCTGCAGAGACTAGAACACAGAACAATGGATGCAAACTGTAGGAAAAGAGTGCAGGAACTTCCTGACAGTAAGGGCTGTTCGACAATGGAATACACTCCCTCAGAGTGTAGTGGAGTCTCCTTCTTTGGAGGTCTTTAAACAGAAGCTGGATGGCCATCTGTCAGTGCTTTGATTGTGAGTTCCTGCCTGGCAGGGGGTTGGACTGGATGGCCCTTGTGGTCTCTTCCAACTCCATGATTCTGGTTGTCCAAATTTTCATTAAAAGGCAAATCCCAGTAGGTTATACTATTGGTTATTCTGTCTAGTGCTGATAGAAGTTGTAATCTAACGACATCCAGTGGGGCACAGGTTTCCCAGCCCTCATAAAAAGTAAATATGTTCCAGCTCACTGTGAGGTCTCATGAAGGTTCTTGCTTTTGTAGAAACACATTACAACGTTTTCTATCAACACATAGAGACAATTGTCTTGTGCCATCCCACCTCCAATGGCTCTGTTCCAAGCATCAATTTCTACAGCTATGGAATCATCATTAGGTTCCGGGGTGAGATGGCAGGCAAAAATCAAGTTGGATAATAAAAAATAAATCAAAATTATATGAACTATTGTGAAATCAAAAGCTTTCATGGCTGGCATCCATAGTTTTTTTGTGGGTTTTTCGGGCTATGTGGCCATGTTCTAGAAGAATTTATTCCTGATATTTCACCTGCATCTGTGGCTGGCATCTTCAGAGAATTGTGAGCTATTATCTTTTCTAGATTTACCTGACAGTCTTAAATCAAAGGTGGCTATGAATATAAATGACAGCTGTCTATATTCTTTAGATTACAGATGTCCTGAAGTGGTTCATCAATAGCTACCACTTAGACAATGTTCAGAAGGCATATAGATCACCTGGTCACAGTTCTCTACTATGATGAGATGTATTGTATGTCTATTTAGATTAAGTGGTTACTTTTACCTCTGTCATGGATAAATGGGGGGGGGGGGGCGGGGACAGGTTCTGGGCAGGATCATTGCCTCAAGGCAAGTTGGGAGCGGAAGCTGCACTGGAGTGAGCCCTTCTGGCAGGGCTCTTTGGGAATTTGGGCAGCCAAATTTGTGCATGAAACTGGCACCCATTTTTTGAGGAAAGTTTTCATGCCCTTCTCCCTCCTGGGGGCCATCAACTGAGAAGCCTCAGGCATCTTCTGAGGCTGCCTTGCTTCTTTCACATGCACACAGAGAATATGAACATGCACTCCTCCCAAGCATGCTCCTTTAGATTCCCCCCACCCAAACAAAACAAAACAAAAGCAGGCTGAGCTTGGTTTCCCTGGGGGATCCCTGTTACCCTCAGCCACTGGCCAGAGATACCCCAGCCAGCTGATGGCTCCTTTTCTGTCACCAAAAGTCCTTCATAGAGGGAGGCAGGGGAGGTACGGAGAGCCAGCAGGGACCCATGCCCACTCACCTCCACCATCCACCCTCCATCCCTCTTTCCCTTTCTCCCTTGGGTGGGCGGGGAGAAGCCCCTTCTCCTTGGTGTGCCTTGGTGATCCCACTTTAACTCTTTAATGACCTGATGCCCTGTGCCATGGCACAGAATCTTCTGCTTTGGTAGTCAGGTTTTGTTATTTGCCTTCCACTCAATGGAGGAGATTTGAACTCTTCCAGATCCTTGCAGCCCGCACTGCTTGGTGGGCAGTATGTGGCCCATGGGCCATATGTTGTGAAGGCCTAATATAGAATAATACCTATGCTATAGAAAAAAATCTGTTCAAGCAATAAGCACTTCTGTATGTTAAACATTCTTTTGCGGATCTTGAAAAGTACTATTTATGTACTATTGTTTATAGATTGCCTAGCAGCCATCTGCCTATTTATTGTTCTTGTTTCCAAAATAAAGGACAGACTGCATATTGTTGCTGTTTTACTCTTCTGTGTCCATTGTTTATATTGATTTGGGTTTCTCTGTCAAAACTGTGGATGTCTAATGTGCAGGAAGGTTACAGTTAAACATAAACATAAGCCATTTGTGAGATGGAAGGGAAAGAAATCATGCACAGCTTAAAATGCATTCTAAGAATAGATGCCTTTTCTGTAAAGTTTCTTCTCAAAGAAATTTGAGTGAATGTTTGTGTGAGGTGCTTAATTTAGCTCTCAAAAAACAGCCAATCATTTGTGACAACTATAAGAATGCATTTAGGCCTGTTCAGTTCAATGTGCAAAAAATAATGATGCCTTGCAATTACTGTGGAGTGTTCCAGCTAGAGATCTGAAAATAAAAGATTAGTGCATTATCACTCAGAGAAGATTTTTTTTTAAAAAAAAATAAGGAGTTTTATATCTCATAAAATTACAACTAGCTGTAATAATAATAACATGAAAAGAAGTGTAACTACTACCACTGCTATAGCAGCATCAGCAGCAATGCAATGGTTATATGTGACCATTAACATGCTTGACATTTTTCGAATATAAGAGTAAGGCCCATCCCAATGAGCTTCCCATCTACAACACAGAAAAGAAAGAGGAAGACAGCAATAAAGAGAGGAAAATATCAAAGTCAGTTCAATTACATTTTCTTTAAAATGAGGTAATCATCTAGGTTAGAATCTGATTAGACAGTTCTCTATATTAGAGTTGGCAGAAGTTTGTCATACAATTCAAGGTGAATTTCAGAGTTCCTCAAGTGAAACTTTGGTAGAGATGTCAAACATCTATAAGGTAACTCAAACATGTTTCAGAAACAGTATTTATTTTATTTATAGAAGGATCCTGCATGTTTACACAGATGACTCTAGATTGTCATTAGATATTAGCCACACTGGGAACGAATTTATAGTAAATCTTTCCAGAGAGGCAGGCTATCTGAGAATACAAATTCCTCTGTGAATTTATTTTTCTAATACACAGTCTTCATATGCTCAAAGCACTTGTCTAATATGTGATTCTTTTTCATGACTATACATTGCTTTCCACATCTTTTTGATTCACTCTTACCATTAATAGACTTAACAAAAATAAATAAATAAATAAATAAATAAATAAATAAATAAATGAAGATTTAAAACTGAATTAAGTCTTCAAATAAGATTAATTGTTCAACATAGTATTTTTTATTACTTAATTTCCTGTGGATTTAAAAACATTATTTGTAATTTTATGCCTGTTCAGAACATTCAGGCTTTCATTCAGGGAGCAGAAATCACCTTTATGTGCAGTATATGAACCCAATTTTCTCCTTATTTTGTTTTTGCAATCTGAATAATGTTTGGTAAATTATCGATATTCATGTTGTCTCATAGAACATTTAGTATGACTTCTGTTTCATTAGCATTCCTTCCTCCACAGACAGACCTTCAATTCACTATGGAGGTAACACTGAATCTGGACAATACCATTCAAAAACAGAATTAGAAGTATCTATTGGTTTTGCTTTGTTCACACATTAAATTCAATCTCAAGTTCTTTCTATCCTGTTTATGAAGAATTTCATTGCAAATCTTGGCATGTTCTTTACAGAGACAGACATCAAAAACTGACCGTGTTCAGTAGGTTATGACCATTCACAGTATGGAAAGGAACAAAATAGCTATTAAAGAGGTGGGATTTTGTCAGAAAAATTATGCAAGATTTCAGTTTCTATAGCACAAACATGGATAAATTATTGATATTCAAATCTACGCTTTAAGAGCTAATTACACAAAACTCTCTGCCTGATGGATAGATCTGTTAGTCCAGTTCCTCTCCTTTCTTCAAAAATCTGAAGTGATGTGGAAAAGTTGCTAAGTCTGTATCCATGGATTCTGCAGCCATGGATTCCATTTTCCACAGCTTGAAAATATTATTTTTAAAAAATCTAAAAATAAAACCTTGATGTTGCCATCATGCCCTGTTTCCCCAAAAATAAGACAAACCTATAAAATAAGCAGTAGCAGGATTCCAAAGCATTTGCGGAATATAAGCCATACCCCGAAAAGAAGACATAGGCTTGATACAGATGGCCCAAAAGCGCCCTTTCTGTGGTGCCAAAAGGAGCTCCAAAATGGAACTCCTTTTTTTGGTGCTAGTCTTTGGCATGGCCTTTACATGGCTGCACCAAGGACCCCGAGGGGAAAGGGGCCACAGTGGCAGCCCTTTTCTTCCCTCGGAACTGCCATGGATGGCGGGGTGCAGCGGATGCCCAGGGTGCCTGCTGAACCATGCTTTCAGGCCATGGAGAAGTGGCAGTTTGCCACTTCTCTATGGCCTGGAGAATCGGCGGAATGGGGCCTCTGGGGCTGCCAGTGAGGCAGCCCTGTCCCCATTCCACTGCTTCTCTGGGCACCTACAGACCACCCCTTTTGGGCGGTCTGTACAGCCCTATAGTGACAGGCCCAGTGTTTAATGGAAGGGGGCGGGAAGGGGGCAGAAAGATTGAGGCCAATGGTTCTTAAGGAAATTGAGTTGCAAGAAATTCAGGATGGGATTTTGGGTTGGAGAGTTATGAAGATTTTCCAGAAGAAGACAACTTAACTATAATTGAATAAATGTACATTGTTGTATCATACTTATTAAAAATGAGATATCCCCTGAAAATAAGCCATAGTGTGCCTTCTTGAGGAAAAAAATAAATACAAGACAGTATCTGATTTTCAGGGAAACACGGTATATAAATGAAACTATTTTAGTATGTCATTGTATATAATGAGACTTCAGCATCCACAGATTTGGTATCCAGGAGGGTCTTGGGATTAACCCCAAGCAGATACAGGGGCACATTGTAAATTTCAGAAAGTCCTTATCAGAAGAATGAGCCAAACAAAATTATCAGCCCTCCTGTTCAAGACTCTCCTATCCTAATTTGTGCATCCTCACCTAGTTGGTCCAGACAAAATCATCACAGTAGTTGTTGATGTCGTCGTCATCATCATCATCATCATCATCATCATCTTCATCATCATTATTGCCATTGTTGTTGATCTCATTGTCATCATCCCAAAGATTTATTGACCATCTGTTCTTTACTAGTTTTTTTTGTGAGTGGTTCTTGGATATATATATATATATATTATATGGTAAAGGTATTCGCCGTTGATAAGGTTGTCAAGTTTTGTCTGATCATAGAGGGTGGTGCTCATTTTTGTTACTTAGCCAAAGAGCCAGTGTTGTCAGAGACTACTCTGTGGTCAGAATTGAAAAAAGCTTCAGTTGTATAAGTAAAATCAGTTGTATCAGTAAAATCCAGACACTGATTTACTCTTTTAGAGCACAATTGGAACTCACCAAAATGATTGAGGTGGAGCTGAGCTGATACAAGCTGAAGTTATGTTGAAGCCAAATCATCATAACATAGGGGCTGTACAGAGCAGCACTTTTTGCTGGCCTGTACTTGCATAAGGTTTGAGCTTCCAGATGCTCCGAGCCCTTACCGCGGCACCTGGCCACCATCTTAGTGCATGCCTGTCCACACAGTGCGAGCCATGATGATGCACGCCATAAGCAGTTCCCAAACAGCATTGCACAGAAGGGGCAACATGACACTGTGCTGTGGCACTTATGATGCCCCTTCCAGGAAGCCTCTTTTTGCTCCCTAGAGGGAGCAGATCAGTGCTGCTAAGTGCAGTTACTGTGGCATCGATCCGGGGGAAATAGTGGCAGCATCCAGCCGCCCATCTGTACAGCCCCTAAGTGATGTCAGGAATTACTAAGGAGAGTCCTCACTGAGTCTAACTTTATGCTGCTCTAGAGGCTGCATCTTTGGCTTATCCAACAGAGAATCCAACAGAGCTCAAATCCTTCCCCATTCCCTCCCTTTTAAAACATTTCTTTTGGCTTATCTCAGCAGCAAAGCAGTTCATCTAAAACAGATAGCCGGAAAGGGGTGGTTTCAAGCCACCTCCACTGAAGGCAGATTGGAGCCATGGCACACATACCAAGACCCCATTCCACCTTGAACCCAGGCCAGGTAGAAGCAGAAAATATCTGCTCCTATTTGAGCCAAGAAAGAGGTACCTTTCCTGGCCCCACCACAGCCTCAAGGCAGCTTCAAGACATTTTGGTGGCATGCAGGTTCCATCTTCTAGGCGGTTTCAGAGCATGTGGCATATAAACGCCACACTCCCAAGACACCCAGAAGCAGGCTTTAAAGGGTCACCTGTTTCATTCCTAAATCTCTCTGCTGACTGATTTCTGAAATGACTATGCTATCAGTTGGATAGTTCTGCTGGCAGAAAGCCAGTTCAGTCAGTACAAGATACTTGTAACTATTCCTAACCACCTACAGCCATTATATATTTGAGTTAGGATTACAGCGTAAGTGAAGAGAAGGCTTTGTATACTTTCATTTATTTGCATGTTTTCCACACTGATAGAATTAAATTATATATAAAAGGGCTCTCCCCTCATTATTGTTCCCATTGGTTTCTTTTAAAATGTTTGATGGCCTGATTATGACTTTTTCCCTCTGGGCAGCCTAAACCTGAAACCACCCAAAATACAATGGCAATTTGTTCTACACTTCACTTGAAAGAAAAGAAAAGAAAAACATACGCAGAGAAAAGAATTGGTTAGAATTAAACAAATTAATCATTTATAACTATGTGAACAGGATCTTCACTTGGCCTTGAAGGGCAACTCAGAATACTAAAAAGCCTAGAGGAGCATGTAGCATCAAGGGAGTTATTCTTCTCACTGCTGAAAATAGCCTACGTATTTCCAAGGTAAGGATATAAAATTCTTCAGTTTAAGGGTAATACTTGCGAAGGGATTTAAAGACACAGAACCTTTTGTGTCAATCCTGAACATGCTAACCATGCCATGAAATTTGTGACCAAGCTGAGTGTAAGCTATCACATGAAGTGGCCTGTCAAGGGCTTGACATTCCTAGGCAGCACCTGGAATCAGGATGAGTAACCACATGTGGGTCATCATGGGTCGTTTGAGTTGTTGGATCATATGTTTTACAAGAGAAGATGGCACTAAAGCTGTGATTCCCAAATGTTGGGCTGGAGACTCATGAAAGGACATGTGGTATCTGAAATGAGGGTAGGGCAGCCAGGGGATCTACCACAAGAGAGTTTTGAATCCACTTAAAAACAAAGTGATGCTTCTGCAGGTTTTCTAAGTTGTGCAGGACCTCTGAAGGTGTTTTAATATCTGTTCCTGTTCAATTCAGAGCAGCTGTGGGAGAAGAGGTGGTAAAACTAAGAGTAAAAATATGATAAACAATCTTTTATGAAACAATAAGAGTAGTATTTTCACAGCTGCTTTTTTGGGCTACAGACAGCATTTGGGTGGGCTGAATGTTCCCTGAATGTAATGATATTCTTATTATCAACTGACATCAAGTGAACTTCAGTTCAACCTATGAATAAGAGACCTCCAATAGGGCCCTGGTCACTAGCAACTCTGCTCAAGTCTTGTAAATTCAGGACCATGATTGACTTGTGCCATGTTCTTCTTCTTTTCTTACTGTTTTCAACAACAACAACAACAACAACAACAACAACAACAACAACAACAATGTTTTATTTATAACCCTTCCCTCTGTACCTCAGGGCAGGGTACAACAAAGTTAAAACAATAAAAATTAAAAGTTCTACACCCCAATCCCTACCTCCCACCCACTTTAGCAAGCACTGTTCTTCTTTCTAATGAACAATACCATCTCATGATATGTCCAAAATATGATAGTCTCAGTTTAGTAATTTTTGGGTTTTTATTTGTTCAGGCTTGATTTGCTCTCATACCCATTTATTTGTTTTTCAGCAGTTCATGGTATCTGTTGAATTCTCCTCCAATGCCACATTTCAAATGAGTTGAATCATTTCCTGTAAGCTAACTTCACTGTGTTTAGTTTTCACAATCATACATACAAATCAGAAATACTATTGTACCAGGATTCTGAATTTTATGCTTTATTAAACATCCTTTCACTTGAAGATCTTATTTAGTACCTTCATTGCTGTCCTTCCAAGTCCTAGCATTCTGATTTCTTGGCTACAGTTTCCATTGATGGCTGAGTCAAGGTATAGCATTTAAAAAAAAAACAAACCTATTGTATATACTCATGTATAAGTCTAGAAATTTAGGTTAAAAAATTGACCCAAAAAACCTGATTCGACTTATCCATGGGCCAATTCAAATGCTGTATTTGAATGAAAGACAAGAGTTTAATCTGCCCTGAAAACACTGTCCCCTTCTACTCTCTCAGCCGTCCAGCCTTTAGTATATGCACAAATAGTTATGTCTGTAGGAATTTTGTAAGTTCTTTGGCATTGTTTTCCTTTACTTCATCCTTTACATCCTTCATTATGTGTGCCTACATTTTACCCTCGACCTATCTACAGGTCATATCAAAATCCAGAATTTTCGCTCCAAAACTTGCCTTCGACTTATATATGAGATCGATTTATAGTCGAGTATATATGGTATTTTAATACTTAGGTACTCTGTGACTTATGAATCAGCAAGTTTACAGTCAGTCTTCATTTGTTCTTTTATTTTCTTGTGTGCACTTTAGGATGGGATCAATATTCTGTTCTGTTTCTCCCAGTGTAAGAGTTGCATCCCAGTCCACTGACACTTGCAAGTAGTAAGCTGATGGTCAAGCATCTACATGTTCATATGGTGGTGGTGGGAAAAATTATTTGTTCTAGGTTGGGTAGAGAAGGTTAGAAATTCAAAGTGTTTTTTAAAGTTGGGTGGGGAACTTTTGACATTCCAAATGTATTAGAGTTCAATTCCTATTATCGCCTTCCTGTATGGCCAATGATAGGGTATTGTGGGAATTATATACCAAACACCTGGAGAGCTAAATATTTCTAACCTGTGTTCTGGGATAACATCTGTCTTGGTAACAGCAGAAAGATTACACAACATTTTCCATTTACTTTATAATTATGTACGAAAGTACCATACCAGGTTCCTCAAGTAGAAATAGATAGAGGGAATCGGGATGTCCAATGAGAATTAAGTCAGAAAAATGAAAAACATTTTCTGTTACCATGTATGTTGCTGATTCTTTCTATTCTTAGTTTCTTTTTTTAATGGGACTCACTTTGTCAAATTGCGCTGGGACAGTTTGCAGGTAGTTATCTGCCTGACACACTGGGCCACACAGAATCATCACTCACTTCCCATGTGTTCTACAGTCTTTATAAATGTTCTTGTGTGTGATCTTACTCTGAACCATTGTCCTCTCAGAAGCCAGTTCTGCCAATTACCTATTCTCCCTTCGAAGAAACCAGAATGTCATTTTTGAATGTGTTGAAACATGTTCCCACTTCCCTTCAAACATTTCACTCATTTTCTTCTACTGTAAAATCATTTGTTCTTAATTGTCTTCTCATCTGTGAAATCTCATTTTTTTCAACCTCTTATCTTTTACTATTTTGCTCTGTGCTTCAGAATACCTCACTATTCAATCTGGCAGCCCATATATACATCTAGATGTCTCCGTGTGTGTTTGTGGGTGTGTTTGTGGGTGTAATTCTCACAGCATGCAAAATGTTACAACATCCACCCGATATTATGTAGACCTATCATTTTTTCATTACTAACTCAAAATTGTCACCATCACTCATGACTTCTTAATTAATCTTCCTTTTGAAATTCATGCTTAGCAGCAGCTTCTGTTCATATTATTACATTTCTAAGTAGAATTACATGTACATGTATGCATGTAAAAGAGCATGTGTAAGCTGGGCTGTAGATGGAAAGCAAGTAGTCATAAAACTAGCTCCAGATGCCAAAGATGGCTGTCTACTTGTGATGATGGAACAGAACTGATCACAGCAAAAATGAGAGGGCGTTCAAAAGCATTGTTGTGATACAGCATTGTGTTCTATTGTTTCCCAGTAACTATGTTCTCCAGTTCTGTAGTAACTAAAGGAATCCACATGTATAGAGTATGTCCAAGTTGAGGTGCCATAAAATTAGGTAGAAGCCCCATTGTATGGACAGGT
Organism: Urosaurus nigricauda; assembly: GCA_034509955.1. Taxonomy (NCBI): domain Eukaryota; kingdom Metazoa; phylum Chordata; class Lepidosauria; order Squamata; family Phrynosomatidae; genus Urosaurus; species Urosaurus nigricauda. The sequence continues at coordinate 142,914,850 of JAOEGL010000003.1, read as the reverse complement.
CAGATGGCTCACCAGATGATCTACTGATGCAGATATGTTTATTTGTTTGTTTGTTTTTTAATGGCTAAGATAGGATGGGCTTGTGGGTAGAATGAAGCAGACATAATTATGGTATGGGACAGGAACTCACTTTATAACTTATTTATTGGTTTTATATCTCATCTTTCCCCCCAAATGAGATTCAAGGTAGCTGTATCTCATACCATTGAAATACATGCCTAAACTCATGCCTAGTTCAATTACATATCTTTTACATAAGGTCTGGCTACATGCCTCAAACATCTCTTTTGATATCAACTTGATATTGAAAAAGAGGAGGGGTGCAGAGGATAACAGCCCTGTGTATATCCAACAATCATCAGACATCATGGATGAACCAGAAAGAGTTCATTGCAGGTTTTTTTGTTTGTTTGTTTGTTTTGCACCAGAACTGGCTTCTAAGCAAGGGCTAAAATAGATAGGCCAAAATAAAGCTGCTTCGGGTCACTTTGGAGGTAAGCTGTGTAAATGACACACATATCTTAAGAGGCCAGAAGCTGTGCCAAAGCTGCACTCCAGTCCTTAAGAATGGACTGTGGCTTTGGTATGACTTCTGGCCTCTTAGGACACATGCATCATTTAAATAGCTCACCTCCAAAGTGACCCAAAGCAGCTTTATTTTGGCTTGTCTGCTTGGGCCCCATGTTTCACTATTAAAACTTCTTGCAAGTACTACCCCTCCCAACTTCCCATATTCTATTCCCATGCCAAATTGCTACCCAGTACCTTTCATTATCTGCACACACACACCTCTTCCCACTGCTAGACCTCTTCCAGAACACTCTGCTGTCACACCAAAGCACAGGAACAATAAAGCTACTTTTAATATGACAGAGAGAGCCTACAGGGGCCACCCTGACAATTTGCAATAGAACAATTTGTCTATAGAACACACCTGGGAATATTATCATACATCTATTTTTCTACCCCCGCCCCCACAGGTAACACAACAAACACAACTAAAATCTCTAAGAGATTTACTGTCTATGGAACAGGTCCTTCTAATGACTAGCCATAATGACCAAGACCTCTGAGGAGGTATTGGTTGGTAATTCTTTTTTTTTTCTTTTATCTTTTTTTCTTTTTTTTTCTTTTGGCTTTTAAAGGCATCTTTCATTCCAGATACAGATCAGTAATGGAGGAGGAGGAGGAGGAGGAGGAGGAGGAGGAGGAGGAGGAGGATAGATTTCCTTATTTGGAGAAAACAAAACAAAACACATAGTCACAATATTTTTTCCAACCTTTTTATCTGGTGTGGGGAAATCCACAAGAAATGAATCTGCACAAACATGAATGCAAGTTATTTGAGCAACAATTGTATGATTATGACCAAAACACTCATGATTCTCAGACACACACCTCAAGTATTTCTGCTCATGTGAAAGGGTCAGAGGACAGACCAGTCATCTGGGCAGTGTTGAGGGTGCACTGGGATTAATAGTTTAAAAACATCTCTACTCACACAGATTGAGATGGGGGAGACTGAGAGAGGAGAACTGAATGTGAGACAGGAAAAGGATAAGATTTATGTGTGTGCGTGAGAGACAAAAACAAAGAAAATTATCACACTCACACTTACCAAAGCATTAGAATAGTAATAAGAAAAGGTTGAGTAATCCTGAAGATTTAGATGCCAGAGATTTTGAAACCACAATTGGTGTCTCCACATATAGGAGACTGTTGGGAAACACTTATCTTTTTTTCAAGGACTTCTTAGTTCTCTTCTGGCAAAGAAAATTAATATGGATGTAAGGGGGACAGTGCATTCAGGACAGACAATGATCACTAAATGATCCGAAGAAGTAGACTGAAGTCTACGAAAGCACATGCTGCCAACTTTTTTCTTTCAATTAGTCTCAAAGGTGCTACAAGATCTCTTTACATACTGATTCAACAGACTAATGCAGCTATATGTTTGAATGGTTTCTAACTGTGAGGAGAATTCAAAGAATGTTTAACCAAACATATGAAGGTCAGAATGGAGCTGGTGTACAAGAGGAAGTTTAGCTTGTATGCATGCCTGGATAGGGCTTTTATTAGCCAAATGAAACGGTCCCTTTAAAAATTGCTTAGCGCAGCCTGTTTATTGTTATCTAACCTAATATGAGGTTTTCATGGCAAGTTTTTTCAGAGGGGAATTGCCATTGAGTCCAGCCATTACCTATTAATTAATATTGTCTATGTTGACTAAAAACATATTCCCAGTCTATCGTGCTCCCAAACCATGGTGGGCAAGTTTCCTTCGTATGAATCAAAGGATATTAGTATTTATAACTGTTCCTGAGTTGTACTTATTAAAAACTTGGCATTTGGAAACCAAGGATGCAGTATACATGCACACTGTCATATATTTTTGCATGAATTCATGTGGTGATACATGGCAAATATGTATCGCAGCCACAGTAATACCCTCAGTTTTTTAGAATGTTTAATATTATTTGTTTACGAGATACAACATTGTTTTGTAAAGTACATACCTTCCTAAAAAGGTCACTTTTTTCTGAAGTAATGAATGAGAGGTCCATTAAGAATAAGTGTTTTACATTAAATAAATTTGATGTGGATGTTCAATGATTTTATTTGCTCTTGTTGAAAATTTTAGCAGAGAAGAATTCCATAGAAGGAATGATTTTGGTAGCTGTATTTTTATTTATTTATTTATTTATTTTGCCCTCCCACCCAAATGATGATGCCAGACAAGATTTGGTTGAAATAAGGCTGCAACTTTATTAACCTAAAGAAATCCAGCAAATGCTGTACTCAACGAAGGACAGGAGAGACCCTCTCGTGGCTGCAGGAGTTTACTGCATACTGTGCAACTGCAGACAAGTCTACATAGGGGCCACCAAGTGCAGTGTTCAAACATGAATCAAGGAACACAAGAGACACTACAGACTGTGTCAGCCAGAAAAATTGGTAGTAGGAGAAATCACTATAAACCATCCTTTTTTCCCAAGTGGGAAAAAGAAGCTTTCACATTTGGAAAGCTGCTTAAACTTTGGGGCTGTACAGACTGCCCTAAAAGGGCGGTCTTTAGGCATCCAGAGAAGCGCTGGGATGAGGGCTGCCTCACCAGCAGCCCAAGAGACCCCTTTCCACCACTTCTCCAGGCCATGGAGAAGCAGCAAACTGCCGCTTCTCTGTGGCCTAAAAGTGGGGTGCAGCAGGCACCCTGGGTGCTCACTGTACCCCACCATCTCCAGCAGTCCCAAGGACTTTGGGGTCCTCAGCACGGCTGTGTAAAGGCCATGCCAAGGACCAGCGCCAAAAAAGGAGCTCCATTTTTTAGCTCCTTTTGGCACCTCTGAAAGGGTGCCCTAGGTGCCCTCCAGCGGTGCCATGATGTCAGGTGTGTGCCAAGTTGTCTAAATGCAGTGCATGCCATGACGTCATCATGGCATGCACATACGGACAGCATGCAAAAAAGATGGTGCCATCCATAAGCCCTAGGGCTGGGGAGGGAGCAAATGCTGCACCCTCCCCAGCCCTACTCACACCTCACAGACGGCCCTTTTGGGCCGTCTGTATCGGGGCTTTGTGAGCTCTGTTGAGACTTGACTGGCAGTTTAAAGCTGCATTGAAGCTGCACCTGCTGTCTTCCATCAGACAGGCCAAGGGAAGAGGTAGCAGAAGAAACAAAGGAGCAGAAAGAGGCAGATTCATGATCAATTGTTTGAAACAGTCTTCCATCTTTCTTGGACAGATAGTTCTTCTTCATCAGGGAGAAAAGGGGGAAGCCAGCTGTGCCCCTCTCCACCTTCCTGAAGAAGGACTGAGAGTCTTTCTTTGCTGGAGAGAAGATTCTCCTTTTCAGTCAAATATTGGTGTGCAACCGGGAAGCAGCAACCAGGGAGCAGCAACCAAGCAGCTGATCAAGCAGTGACTGAGAAGCCTCTCATCCATGCTGCCTTTCCCACCAGTGTGAGAGGGTTTTTGGTTGCTACTCAGCAACCTGCTCAATTGCTGCTCCAAGGTGAACACAATTGAGTTGTGACCAAGAAGCCCCTGGCTTACATCATCCTTTGCCACAAGGCCAGTGTGTGTAAAAGGCTTCTTGGTCACTGATCAACAGGCTGCTTAGTTGCTGCTCCTTTTTCACCCAGTTACTATGGGAAAAGCATCCTAGTGGCCATCCAGCTGGCTTTCCTTTTGATGTAAGGCTGATATGGATGAGAGGGAAGAGCAGGCCTCACCCTTTGCCACATGAGAGGTGGAGAAGAAAGAGGCAGTGGTGAGCCGGGTGTGGCTAACCCAGATGCCACTGGCTGGCTGGCTACTGCAAAAACAGTAGATTTGATGAGAAGAAACAACTATTAGGTGGGGCAGGGTTGTCAGACAAGAGGAAAGGGGCTGGCAACCCAAAAAAGTTTGGGAACCACTGCTCTAGCCTTTTCCAGTGTTGAGCCCTCCATGTGGCTTGGATTGTAACTTTCGTTGTTCTTGACCATTGACAATGCTGCTTGCTGGGCCTAATAGGAATTATAATTCAGAAAGTTTGGAGAGCACCAAGTTGGAAGAATCTGCTTTGTCGCATTAATTCAACTACTCTGCCTCCAACCTTATCACTCTGAAGGTGCTGTACTGCTTCCTTTCTGACTCCACCATAACTTTTATGCCTTGCTTTCCCTAATTTGGACATAGGACTCTTGCTGCTGCTAAGGCCAATATGATTTCTAACTATTTAAATGACCTTTTGACTATCACAGAAGCTGTTCTGTGCATATTCTCTGGCAACTGTCTTGTTTCTGTGGCAGCTCACATGTTTTCATGAACATTCCTTGATGCCATAGCTATCCATTGAGATACTGCCAGGAGCTTTATGAGTTATGGTGTCACTGATATTAACATTTACTACATCTTGAGGACAGAAATGTGCATCAATCAATAAAAATAGGCTTTCTGGGAATCAGTGTATTAAAAAACATCTCTTTCATTCCTTTTATCTATTTCGATTATTTAGAAAGTGCAGATCATGAAAATTACTAAAGAGTCCAGACATGACACCATTATTTAAATTGTACTCTGGAAGGCTTCTTCTCACATGCTTCTTAATATCACATGTTTCAACCTCATTGAATTAATATGTTCTGTAAATCTAGATGTATTATGCAGCAATTTTTTATTCATTTTAATGAGCTCTCTTTCCCATTCATCACTGATTTAGCAATGTGCAAGTGTGTGGCGCCTCTGCATAATTACAGGTGTCTGTTTCATTTTTACCAGACAAGATATAATTAATATGTAAATTTTTCCTCATTTTTGTGTGAGAGAAGGATATTAAGGTACTACCGGGAAATGTCTGCACTATGGGGACAGTGACAAGCTAAGTATAAGGAGGGTGAGTTTGTGTCTCTGTTGACAAAAGTAAATTATAACCTTCAGTGTCCCTTTGCTACTGACAGAAACACAAAAGTAGTGAAGCAAGAGAAACATGCAAAAAATGATAGTGAAGGAAACATGAGTTCATTAAGAAATGGTAAGGAGAAATAAAGGAAAATGACAGTGACAAGGAAATGACATTGTGGGGGAAAAAAAGAACAACTGTGTGGGGAAGACAGAGAGAGAAGAGGGGTTGTAGGGATAGAAATGAAACAATGTTGTGCCAAATCCTGTCTAATAGATTGGGTGCAAACAGAGGCTGACTTTCTGTTACTCTGTAATATCATATTTTTATGAAAAATTTGTATTATGTATTAGATACTGTGGTAAAGTAAGGAGCTGGTGGGAGTTCGGGACAGTGTGGAATGTAGAAATGAGTGGTGATTCATGGAGATTTGAATGAGGCTGGTGAATGTCAGTTGGGATAGTTTGATAGAGGCTGAGGAGATAAGTGAATGGTAGACAAGAATTAAAAGAAATAATTGGTCATATTTAGGAATTAATGGGTGGTGTTTAAGACACTGAGGACTTTACTACACAAAAAAAGAAAGGCAAAACTGGTTAGGAGAGTAGCAGTTTTCTCTGTGTAAAACTTCTATTCTCTTTCCTGTTTGGCAAAAGTCACACTTTGATTACCATCTCACATTAGAAAGAGAATGAAAGTGCTACAAGGGCAGGTGGAGCAACACAAGGAAAGCCTCTACTCTCTTGATCAGTTTCGCCTTTCTTTTTTCATGTGGTAAAGTCCTCAGATTCCTAAACACCATTCATTAATTCCTAATGAAATAATAAAACTCTCAGCTTTTCTCTTTTCTCATGCATTTAAAGTCCTGAATTAGCTAAGAGTGTGTGTGATAATGAAATATTTGTTTTACATATATTCAATGTTTAGTCTGTCTTTTTATGTTACACAGCTGTTAAAAATGTTGTTACTGTTGTTTTTGGTCATACACTTTTGGCCATTGGGAGCATTAGATATATAAAGACTTGTTTCAGATATAGTCTCTGTGGTGGTGACGGTTAATAAAGAAGAATAGTGTATCATGAAGATAAAAATTGCACAACTCACACAGGATCCTTGAGGGAACTTAGGATGTGCTGACTCTTGGTGGTAACACAGGTGGGATAGGAAATACTTTCATTGTTGACTGGGGTGGGGATAAGGGAAAACCTTTACTCTTGGTGATTACGGCCTGAGACAGATGGCCAGGAAGTGCCATCATGGGGCCAATACTAGGGCTCAGGATCATGCACCAACTGCATGCTCCTGAGCCCTAGTCTGTAACGGCGGTGGCATCATGGCAGCATCCCATCCACATGGGAGCCACCATATTTACCTAAGGGATACGCAGCATACAGACATCACTGTGCTTCTGTTACACCACCATTGTGCTGATGGCACACTCGTGATGGGCACTGGGCACCTCAAAAAGGACCTGATTTTCCAGGTTCTTTTTACTCCATAGGGACACTGCACAGTTTGGCTGCTGTCAAATGGGCGCCTCCAGCCCACTGTTTTCCAGCGGTCTGTCTTGGCCCCACATGAGCTTTGTGTTATTCCACAAATTTGGTGACAGGAGACATTTAGGCAAAACCTCACACCTGGTGGCAAAGTAGCAGAATAAAAGGGTAGAAGCTTCACATTGTCCTAATTCAATGGTGAATCAGATCTTCTGACTTTTTCAGCATGATGAGAGTAGACAGGATCTGGTAATCTGTAGATCTATATTCTAAAATGGAAATTTTCTTACAGAAATACCACAATACAGTTTGGTCTATATTATTAGAACACTTTTTTTCTCTATTGCCTTCTCTGTGATCTCTGTCCCAAACAGAAACATGTTCCATAGTTAATAAAACATTCAGATACACTCTTTAGCATGTATATTTAGTTAAAACATATTTAAAAATAAAGAAAGATAAAAAAGAATTAAAACTACAGGGATCTGTTATTTGCTTCACAAACTTCACTTCACAAATGGTTTTGCAGTTGCCAGAATCCCTCATCAGAATCCCTCAGGAACATATGAGGATGGTGGCTTCATATGTAGCTGTTGTGTATTATTAATGCTATGATGCATAGGTCATTCACATACAAAACAAGTGAGTAAAATTAAAAAATGCAACATGGAATAAATCACATATAAATCTAGAGTACTTCAAAAATATATAGGACTAAAACACTTGAATATAAATAAAAATACTACGATAAGAAAAAAAAATCTCCAGAACAATCAACTGCAATACTGGTGATAAATTTTGCCTGAATTTTCATTGCTACCAGGGTAAAAAGAGAAATGCTTAGAGTGTAGGCAGGATTAACTAGATCCCTAAAAAATGATTTTTGATGTTGCATATAAAGAACAAAAACAATAAAGCAAACAAAAAATAATGAGATGTCTTCTACTTCAAATAATGATATGAATCCCCAATTTGTAAGGCCTTCCCAAAAAACAAATGGACGGTCAAAAGTGTGTTTAAAAAAATTGCTATTGGTCCGTCAGTTCAGACATCCAGTACATATTTACACTGACTACTCCAACTATTGAATTCAACCTGTCAGCCCTCAACCTTGTTTCTCTTTTCCCCCACACACACTCCTACTTTTTCTGATCCCACACAGCTCTCCTTCCCAGTTCCTCTGAACTGTGATTTGCTGTCTCGAAGTCATGTGTCCCTCTTTCACCATAGGAAATTGTTTTCTGTGTAGGAATATTATTTTATTGCAAAGAAAAAAAACTGTTTTCTATTCAGAAAATGATGTTTCTGTGAAGAAAATAATGCATTGTGCAAACTGCTAGATGCAGTTTTTGTGCAGGACAAGCACATACCAATAAATAATCTTGTACATCTGAGATTCTTGTCATCAGGATTTCCTAATGTTAGAGACATTTTTTTAAACTATTTAAAAATACATTCAGATACTTTTTTCCATTTTGATTCTGGAGTGACTGCAAGGTGCACTCTGTCAGCAGCTCAAAGAGATTTAACTGTCATTAAAATCATTAAAAGTGGTGAACAGGTAGTGTTAGGAGTGGAACAAGCAGCTTTGCAAAGAGACTTTCAGAGACACAGAGAAACACATCATGGAGGATCCAGTGAACAACATTCGGATATTGGGGGGGGGGGGGGGGGAGGAAAAAACAAATCGAAGAAGCAAATACTCTGGGTGTGCTAAGGATTTTTTTAAAAGATGAAATAGTATGATGTATTGATCTGGGGCACATGGTCCACTCAGTTCCTGTTCAAATTAAATTCAAAGGATACACTTACAAGTCATAGTTTTGTTGGTGATAAATAGGTTAAAAAAAGTTGCAGAGGCAGAAAATAGAAGCAAAGAAAGTGTTCTCACATCCCATCAGCTGAATGCTTACAGCCTTGAATGCACATGGTCACTGGGTCTGCACTTCTAGATGTTGTGTGGTTCTCTTAGCTCCAAATAGACCTTTGCCAAAATATTGTCTCCAAGACCTGGTGGGATATAACCTCACAGGCTTTCTGGATGCTTTATGATGATACTCCCAACCTTGGAAAGGGTGTAGTTCTTCCTTTCCTCTTGAGACCAAGAGAGGAAGAGGATTATTGTTCTTAAGGAGAAAGAATTTACTTATCAGCATGAAGAGGTTTGGAAGTGGGTTATGGGATTGTTTTAACTTATGCTTTTTAACTTGTTGTATCCCTGCTCTGATTGTCTCTACAGAGGATCGGGTTATAAATTGATGATGATGATTGATGATGATGATGATGATGATGACTAGGACTATTATCTCGACTGTAACTCCATTTGCCTATAGGTTTAAGGACACTTTACTGAGTATCTTTAACAGAATAGAATGATGATATGAAATATAAATTTTAAAACAAGCTTGCACAAATCTTGCCCCCAAAACCCACCAAAACAAAACAAAACACTGTGATGGGGTTGCCTTAGGGTCCTCATAAATTGAAAACAACTTTAAGGCACACCATAACAACAGTACACATAGACATGTAGTTATAATATAAAATATGCGTATGAACAGATGAGAAGCCCAATTGCTAGATTCCACACCAATTTTCCACTATAAAACTCACAACACTTGACTCTTAAGAATGAATAAGAGCTCTCCAGAGGTTTTTGACAAGTGACTGACCATTGATTGAATTTCAGCTGTGATTGATGAGTGATTGAATTTAAGCTGGTTTGCTAAACATTATGTTTTAGTGTAGTGTAGTGATTTCAATGTTGACAAAGGATGATGAGAAACCAGAATTCAAATTTCCACTCAGCCATAGAAATCCATTGGGCGATCTTGTGCAAGTTACATTCTCTCACTATCACACTAGTGGACAAATGGGATTTAAATGAGAGTTAAACTAGAGAAAACCAGGGAATGCCAGAAATTTATCACATGACGTTTCCTGGTTTTCTCTAGTTTAACTTTTGTTTAAATCCTGTTTGCCCGCTAGTGAGATAATCATAGCACATCTCTTCTGAATCAATCTTGCCCCCCCCCCCCCAAAAAAACACCTCTATGGTAGAGTCTCCATAAGTCAGGGTTGATTTGAAGGCACATAACACAGTTAAGTATTACAACACCATGCTTTTCAGGCCAATTTAGGTGTATTTCACAATCATAGAATCATAAAACATAAGAGTTGGAAGAGACTACAAGGGCCATCTAGTCCAACCCCATGGTGAAAATGAAGTTTAGACAGGTCCTTTTTAGTGTATTTCATGTATTTCCTGATAAATGTGGTGATCACATGCCATCCTAGTAGTAGTAATAATAATAATAATAATAATAATAATAATAATAATTTTATTTTTAACCTGCCTCTCTGAACAAGCAATTGGGGCGGGGTACAACAGAGTTAAAAACAATTACAGTAGTTTTTATTATTATAGATTATAGTAGCCTTCAGAGTATATCCCATGCTTTGCATAAACCAAGAAAGGCAACTCCTTTTTATTCCATCAGGAGAGAGGACAGCCGACCATGAACTTCAAGTACATCTGGTGCTAGTTGCTTAGACATTAGCAGCAGTATCCTTTTGCTCCTAGCTGCCCTGTGCAGCCTTCCAGAACAATGAAACATATTAGACCATTTTTTTCTGCAGCAGCCTCTTGTTAATACCATTCTAGTTCTGCCTCTACTTAGAAATAAAACAAATTGTACATAAATTTAATTGACTCGGTCCTATTGACATCTCCTCCATGCTGGTCTCTCTGCCCTTTACCCACAGAGAAAAGTTACAATTATATCACTGGTCTCCTCCAGCTTTTTCCATCTCCTTCATTGTCTTTGCTGTTGGCTAGTGTCAGGCTCCTGTTGCACTGGGAATTAGCCAACAAAGGCAGTGTTACTGCAGCTCAGTGAACACCTTCCCAGAGGGACCTTTAAGTGTCACCTCAGTAGCACAGCCTGTTACCTCTAATCCGGTGTCTATCCAAGATTTATTTATTTTTTACCTCTGAGCTGCTTTCATTTTATTGTGATGTCAGAAAATGTAGCTCGTATCTCTCAGTGAACATATAACACAAACTGACAGGTTATGGGGAAAGGTATGGGGTGGGAGAGCAAGGATAAAGGGAAAAATAGTGAACTCAACAAATGATGCATCTCCCATCACCAAAAATCCACCCAGGATTAATACCATATCAAGAGAGATTAACATTGAGCATCTGCCTTTTACATCAAGAAACAGGCTCTATGGCCTGAAACAGGAAATATGTTGGTTCTTCATTATTGTACATTTTACAAAAGAAAAGGTAGACAAGCAAGAAAGGAGTGCAAGATCCTTCTTTAATCTTATTTCAAGTACAATTTGTATCAATTTTAAGCAATTGAATGTGAGCAACAAGCTTCTGAATCTGCCTGAGATTTTTTTTAAAGCTCTTTATTTCATGATAGAGATTGGCATGCAAAATTTTCAGCAAAGCTTTTGGAATCAGCTATGATTAATCCTTCGGTCACGCTAAAAGCTGAAGATTGGTTTTGATTTGGTTTTGGATACTGATATTTAGACAAATCTAAATCTGAATTAAAGATGACAAAATGGTGGTACTTATCATGCAAGCTATTAATGTCTGGCTTACTGATGGAACACATTTGCCTAGAACAAGCGTAGGAGAGGTGGGGGCAGTGACTGAAGGAAGAAGCTAGATTACACAAGGCAATGCTTGTCAGATAAAAGAAATACACCCCAGTTTTGTAATGCCGATTTTGCCCATTATTTAGTTGGTTTTGTTTTGTTTTGTTTTTTCAGATCAGTCTAATTTAGGGCAAGATACTATTCTTTTGAAAAGAAAGCACTGATATTTAAAATATCTTACATGATCCCAATGCTTCCACCACATTTTTCATGAAACTACTTGAGATGGTGGTGACCAGCCATCTTTAGATGCACTTGGAAGAATTATCTAGACCTATTTCATTCTGGCTCCATCAGAGTGAGAAGCACAGAAGTGCAGAGGTTTCCTAGTCTTACCTCTGGCTCAGTATCAGAAAACAGAGATTAAGAAGTTATGCTTGGCCTCTTAGCAGTTTTACTGACATAGCCATCTTGTTCCCTGTGTTATTATGTGTGAAATCACAGAGGCTGGGAACTGTTGTGCCATCAGCTCAGCTGCTCTGTTCCACCAGAATCAGATGTGCAGATTCTTAACTGATTATTGGAGCCAGCAATCAGTTGGATAAGAGCCAATATATTAAAGATGCTGGAGGTATTATGGATTGATGCTTGTTGGGCCCAGAAGTAATTATAGAAGTGGCTTACTCTTAATTATTTGTGTTCCTTCTAGAGTAACAGGTTCCTAGTTGTGGGAGTGGCTCACCTCGATTCTCTCTTGTTAATGGATACCTGTACTGTCACCTATACCTATACTGCCTTATCCATGGATTTTTTATCCATGGATTCAAGGATCCATGGCTTGAAAATACTCAAAAAAGTATAATTCCTAATTCCAAATAGCAAACCTTGATTTTGCTATTTTATACAAGGGACACCATTTTTCTATGCCATTGTATTCAATGGGACCACAGCATTAATCGATTTAGTTATCCACGGAGGGTCCTAGAACCAAACCCCAGCAAGGACCCAGTGTACTGATTTGGTGGGCCTGTTTCCAACTCCAGCAGATAAGAAAAACATATTATTGGAAACAAGAGCATGTACCATGGTGAACTTCCAGTTAGACTGTTACAATGCAGTCTATTGTGGGTAAAATGTAGCCACATAGCTGTTGACTGGTTTGTCTCTGCAGGATATATAACATCACAGCTTTTACATTTGCAAATACTGCCTTTTAGACACAAAGTAAAATCAAAGGTGCTGGTAATGAGGTATAAACCGGTGAATGGCTTAAAAAGTATCTTCCTAAAAAAGTACCTCTCTACAGTCCTAACTGAGATTGACTGATAAGCCTGAATGAGATCCAGATTTACAGAGCGTGTTCTAGGAATTTTCACTGGTAATACTTCAGTTGGGCAAATCCTTCTGCAGAGGTTAACCTCATACCAACTTTGATTGAAAACTGTGAAGTGAAAACTTTATCTTCCCATAAAAGCCTGTCTAAGCTCTAAGTTCTCAGGGGAAGGCTCCCCCTCCCCCTTCCAGTTCCACCACCATCACAAGCATGCCTTGTGAGAACTCAGGGCAGAACTTCTCTGGCCATGTCCACATAAGCCAAATAACACATCCTCCACTTATCCTCATAGTGGTCAGCCCAAATGACACAAGGCCCAATCCCTGGTTCTGGTGTAACTTTCCAGATGATATATAGCCAGTTCAGCACTGAATGTGTAGTATACCATAGTTAACACAGGTTTTTAAAAGTCATCACTGGAGAAGCGTTGGGTGACTGTTTACAACACATCTCACTGTGCAACCTGCCAGCATCACTGCTGGACTGCATTTCATCTATGAAGTCAGAACAAGGTGTCCAGCTGGGTGCCATATTTCTGACATCAGACAGAGCAACCCATGTCAGTGATAGTGGCAGGGAAATAGTGGCAGGCAGATAGTGTGAAAATAGTTGTCCTGAGTTGGTCTAGAATGCCCAGGTAATTCTCACATGAGGGCAGCTTCAGGGCTTGAATACCCCAGGCTGCTCCAAGAATATTCTGGCCCATAGAGACATGGTCTCTGTGGCAGCTCTCATATTGTGGAACTCTCTTCCTCATGAGCTCTATCTTTCAGCCATCAGTAAAGATGATGATGATGATGATGATGATGATGATGATGATGATTGGAGGATTTTTTTTTTAATATGTTGCACCAGCTAGAGCTTTTAAAGGAGGGCATTACACAGTTCATTATGTTTTATTTTTGTTCTGAAAATAGCTTTTTACTTGCATTTTAATATATGTTTTCAAATATAATTTCAATTTAATTGTGTTTTATTTGTATTAAGAGCTTTAAAATTGTATTTCACTTTTTAAAAAAAGTTGTATTCCACCTTGGATCCTGTGCTGGGAGAAGGTGGAATATAAATAAAATAAAATAAAATAATCATTTTCCCGCAGAATAATAACCTTTGGATGAGAAATCTAGAGGTGAATATTAAAGAAATATAACTGAAGGAAGGTATACACCATATTTTGATATGAATGGCTTGTGTGGTTTTATTTATTTAAAGTCAGTGGATGACATTGCAACATAATGAAGGGTGGTTTATACAGTGTATACATAAATAAATAAGAGTGATATTTGTAACACTTAAATTGTACTTGAGAAGGCCATTGCATGTGAGATTGTTCTATACAGTCAGCCCTCCATATCCACAGATTTTATATCCATGGATTCTACCATCCTTAGCTTGAAGATATTAAAAATATATGTAAAAATCCAAAAGCAACCCTTTATTTTGCCTACAAGAAACATCATTTGTATTTAATGGGGCTTGAGCATCCATGGATTTCCATATCCGCAGTGGGTTCTGGAACCAAACCACCGCAGATACCAAGTGTCCACTGTACTTCTTAAGTGCCTCTTAAGCATGCTTCATACATTGACCAAAATCTTGTAAGTGACATACCATGGGTTACACTAGAACACATGTAATTTTTGGATATTTTGAAAATGTCAATAAATATCTCTCAATTCTGTTTGTGTAGCTTTCCAGTTCAGCATGCTTTCCAGCATGCTCCCACAACTTTTTAGTTGCTGGTGGAGTGTGGTGGAGTGTGGTGGGTGCCCAGGCAGCATCCTAATTCAGTTCTGTGCTGAAAAAAAGAGAAGATATTGACCTATGGATGTTCAGACATTAATTAATTAATTATTATTATTATTATTATTATTATTATTATTATTATTATTTATATTCCACTCTTCAGCCAAGGCTATCAGAGCAGCTTACAATTTGTTAATTAAGACATTTCCCTGCCCTCAGGCTTACAATCTAAAAAGACACGACACAAAAGGAGAAGGGAGAGGTGGTGACCTTACCCTCTGGATCTTCAGAGTATGGTAGATTACTCACTAGATCTAGTACAGCAGGGTTTGTTTGTTTGTTTTTTGTTTGTTTTTTGTTTTTAACAGAATTGCTAGCTGATAGTGTTATGCTCCAGCTCTAGCAAGTAGCCCTGGTGGTGCAGTGATTAAATGTCTGTATTGCAGTCACTCACTCATAAGGTTGCAAGTTCAGTACCAGAAAAAGGGCTCAAGCTCAACTCAGGCTTGCATCCTTCCGAGGTCACTAAAATGAGTAACCAGACTGTTGGGGGCAAGTTGGTTACAGTTGCAGACCACTTAGACACTGCTTAAGTGGTATGAAGCAGTATATAAATCAAGCTGTTTGCTTGACTGCTGTAATCTGCTTTGATTTCCCCTGGAAAAGGTGGAATAGAAATAAATCCTATAATTATTATTATTAGTAGTAGTAGTAGTAGTATGCAAAAGGAGTAGCCCACCACAAGTTTGCTAGTGGCTACTTATGCTCTGTGATCAGGATTTAAGATCTTGGCCATTATGTGTTCAATAGAAGCATGTAAAAGATTCCACTAGTGCATGCAAAAATATATTGAGGTGATCTAAAAGCAATTGAAATTATATTTTCCTATGTGATTTCAATGTACCTAAGCATGGCTGACTTCTAACAAATAGAAAATTGTATATTTATGTGTGTGTGTCTCTGTGTGTGATAGAAGTAACATTACAACATGCCAAATTTCACCATTAGCTTTCTAAAGTTGGCACTTACATGGTAAATTTGAATGCTTCTATTACACCATGGTAACATGTTCAGTCTTAAAATGAAGGGACTATCCACAAACACTGAGGAAACCTATTCAAGTATATCCTTCCATTATCCTTCCACCTGTTATCTGAATGTGCAGACAGCAAAAGCATGGAAGACAGATGTGCCAATGCTGAAGTCAGGGCTAATCACACAAATATTCTTCCTCCTTCACACATTTCCTGAATGCATGGAAGAATAGGCCTACTACCTTGACTTAAATCAGCAGCTCTTACTTATGGCATGCAATCAGGCATTGAGTAAGTATAATCAGCTATTGCCTAGCAAAATATGTTGAAATCCAAAACCATTATTCCAACTTTGTTAGAATGTGTCAACCTGCTGCCTGCCTGGCACTCTAAATCCAAGACTTTCAGGTTAGGTTGGGTGAGAATTTTGTTTGAATCTCATTTGGTAAGAACATACAAAAGTTTCATTTCTTCATCATTGCCAACACAAAACTGATCAATTCACCTGTACTAAGAACTAACAACTTTTCTCTGAATCCCTGTGCATTCAATGGGGCTTTCTAGATGGGCAGGAAAGTGTGACATGAAGTTGCCTTTTCCTTAATGCTTAGCAGCTGCACCGCAGCCTTTAGATGGAGCTGTGCTGTTCCGCAGTTTTTAAAAAAGAAGCTGGGAAAACCAGCACCTTTTTAAAGGCGCTTCTTCTCCCCTAAAACGCAAAAAAAGCGTTTCCATGGCACACTTTCCCTTTTTCTCATCTAAAGGCTAGAGTTTCATGCAGCCATGAACACACTTCTTTTTGCCAATCTAGAAAGCCCCAATATTGAATTTGGGCTGGCACTTTTTTTTTCCCCCCTGACAGGCTCCTCATCTCTAGCTACATGCCAGGTACCGTAATGTTTTCTTTATACTGGGAATAACTGTACCTATTGAATTTAAGTAGCATAGATGAGTGAGAATTTTGTATGGTTGTCATTAAATAAGAATTTAGCAGGCATTTCAAATTAGTTTACAAGTTCAATGGGAGAATATGCAGTGTAAAAATCAAAAGGAAGAAAAACTGAAATTGCCAAATGTATTTATTCCTAATCTTGGATCAATACTTGTGGTCACAATATTTTGAAAGTATAGTAGTCAGAGCACTCACATATAGGGGGAACCACAGCTAAACTAGATTTAATTTTAACTTGATTTATTCAGATTTCATATTAACTGTATTGTATGTATTGTTTGTATATGTTGTAATCCTGCCTCAATCCGCAGGGAGAAGCAGGAAATATAAATATTATTATTATTATTATTATTATTATTATTATTATTATTATTATTATTATGCTACTTAGCCCTATCAGCAAAGAATCAGATTAAGAAGTAGTTAAGCAGACAAGCAAGTTCAGCACCAGTATGACAAGGTCTATTTAATTTATTGGGCATCATTCACTTTATCAATCAATAGAAACTGAAACAAGGGTGCAGCAAAAGACATTACAGGCTGGAGGTAAATCCCAGAAGGACAATCCTTTAGAAATGTATAGTTCAAAAACTGGTTGCTAGGGGAGAAAAACTCTTGTAGAAACTTGCTATTCTTGCAGCTTTGTTCTGGCAAAGTATCAATGTCTCAGTATAAGAATTATAGCTCCCCTTTTGTCATGAATAAAAAGGATCTCAGGAAAAGAGAATAAGAAACAGAGAACAGATCCTTTAGAGGGGGCCCATTGCCTGAAGGAAAAGAACACATAACCCACTGATATTTCTCCTGGGTGTAGGGGCACTCATAATAGTGAGTGATTTGATCATTAGAAATAAAGTTATCTGGCTTTATAATGGATGTGAAGAGTGCATTATGACTTCTCTGCCTAATGAGACAGTTATATATGGCAGCATGTCATGTGTCATCTAAGTAGCGTGGCAGATTTTGCTCATGTGGATGTAAGTGGCTGAGGTAGCTGCCAAAACTAATTACGTGGAAATGTAACCACATGGTCCTGATAATCAAATTTAGGATGCTAAGTAGGAGGTCGAAAACCAGGCCCTCCAAGGTTGGTTTTTCTGGAATGTTCCATAAAATGCCAGCTAGAAAAGTAAAATGGAGGGTTCTACTTTCAGAATTAGGTGGTATGTAAAAACATAGAGAAGCTGACAAAGGCACCCAAGACCCAATAAAACCATACTAGAACTAGGGTAAAGGATAGCAAAGATAGCATGCCCTTATCTGTCTTGTACAAATTGAATTGACTCCCACATTTAAGAGTTCAGCTCACATGTCCAAACCCACTGCGGCAGTGACTGTGTAGGATTTTCCATCATACTTAAACCACAGGCTGAAAGGCTTCCTTTCTAGATCAAAATTTCCATTCAGAATTATTGGGATATTCATTCTAAATATATTTAAAAGGCACAAATATCACTTCTAGATATAGCAACTGTGAATGTGACTAGAATAAATCCACCCAAAAGTATAGAATCCATGTAGAATCAAAGATTCATAGAATAATCAAACAGATGGAAAATACTAAAAGGGATATCAAAATACCAAAAGGGCCATGAAGTCCAACTTCCTGCTGGAATACACAATAAGACAGATTGTCATTCTGCCTCTTTTTGAAAACCTCCAAAGAAAGAGACTCCACTACTCTCCATTGTCAAAAGCTATTACCAACATAAAGTTCTTAGTGTTTAGGTGGAAACTCTTTTCCTGTAAGTTGAATCCATTATTCCATGTCTGAGGCCCAGTGCAGACTGGCACAAAACCTGGGGCTGATTTTAGAGCTCTGGAGGACTGGGTGTCCATACACACCCAGCCCTACTTGCTGTGGACCTGTCCACACTGGGCCCACAATGCTCACGCACGGGTGTCCATGTGTCCAAACAGCTCTAGGCAGCTTCTTTTTGGGGAGTGTGTCAGTTGGTGTTGCACCATACGTTTGGCACAATGCTGATGAGGGGCAAAGACGGTATGGCATGAAGTCACCCATCTGTATCCCACCTTAGTCTCTGAAGCAGAAAACAAGCTTACCCAATCCTCAATATGACTTCCCTTCAGATATTTAAATATAGCTATCATGCCACCACTTAATCTTCACTCCTCCAGGCTAAACATACCACGTTCCTTAAGCTCTTCTTCATGGGGCAGCATTTCCAGACCCTTCACCATTTTGATTGCCCTCCTCTGGATATAATCCAGCTACTAGTTGTTCTTTGGCTTTTCTGTTTTCATACACTCTGTTATGAAGAGAAATACCTCCATCTTCCAAGTAATTTTAATTTGAATATATGTCTATGCTTCTTTTCTTCTGGAAGCTGTTAAGAGTTATTAGCTTCAACATTGGCTTTAAACCTGATCAGATCAAATCTGACACTAATGGTTTCTGTTTCACTGGAGTTGGAGTAGTTAAGACTAGGTAGATTGTTGGAAGGAGATGCCTGTACACAAGACAAATGTCCTATCAGTACTAAATAGGATCATCATTCCTAATTGGCATAGCTTGATGTCTGAAGCCACAAAGTCTTAATTAATGCTTAATGGCTCTTTCATGCTACACAGAAACCTTGTATGCATTGATTTTGATAATTGTATGGAGATAATATTATATAGATTCATTTTTCATTAACTTTGCGATAACCAACATATATAGTCATACATTTCTACTAAGTTGGTAAGTGGTGGAATAGCATTCTTGCTAAGGAAGTATAATATCACATGGTTACCTCATATGATTTATCAGTAAGATATTTATAGTACAAATTGTGTTCTTGGGAGCACTTCTTCTGCAGTATTGAAGCAGGGTCAGTCTTGAAACTGATGTAATGTCTGTGATGTACTCAGCAGGCTAAGTGATTAGTTGAATCAAATGTGTCTTTTATGCAGAGTTTCTAGACACAAAAAACAAGGATTAAATTTGCTATGTGTTCTCTGTCTCCCTCCTAGAAGATGGCACATAAATTACTGTGAAAGACTGAATATTGCTCATGCAAAATATAGACACACACTGGTAAAAACAAAACAAAAAAGGAGATGTAATCCCCACTATTTTTTTTCTTGAAGGAAGCAATAAGTAACTCTAGTACTTTTCTTTTGTGTGCAGTTTTAGAGGTTATTCACAGTTTGAGACACTCTTTAGAAAATTTGCATGTGGTATTTTTAATCAGAAAAAAAAAAAATTTCTGCACCGCTGCCACCAAAATTTTATCTCAGTGGAATCTCAGTCCACCCACAACCTATTCCCAGCTGTGGCAGCCCTATGGGAGTTTTAATTCCACTGCTGCCCCAAAATATTATGTGGTGACCCCCTCATCTTTCACCACTGAGTTTATCTATGATGATCCAGCACCTCTGAATCACTTAGATCAGGTAGCGTGGTTTGATTCACATAGAGGCCAAGTTGTATTACAAACAAAAATAAAAGTTTATTTATAAAATACAAAAAAAGTAAACTATAAAGTAGACTTAACGTTGTTAATGCGTCTTGTTGTTTAGTTACAAAAAGTTCTTTTAAAATATTAATAACAATACAGCCACTCAGGCAGTCTTATCTCAGTACCAAGACCAAAATCTTTCTTTAAAACCACAGGCTTGTTCTGAGCCTCTCTCTACTGGACTCCCCAAGCCTATCCAGTCCCTCTCTGGACTCTTAAGACCCCTCTGTGATCTCCAAACACAATCAAAATGTTCCCTCAGGAACCCTAAGAGCACACCCTCCCTTCGCTGTGACTCTTTTCCTCAAAACCCAAAACTAAAAATCCACTTTTCACTCCCTGCAAGGCCCTTTTACAGCCCTGCTCAGCCGGGCCGGTCTCATGTTGCTCCGTGATTGGATGATAGATCGGCCTGTTCCCTGTAAAGTATGTCATTTCACTGGTCCAATATAGCACTTAACTCTAAAAAAATAATACTACAGAATAGAGAGAAGGGATGAAGAAGAGAATGCTTTCGTTTCAATATATCTCAGTACTTTAATGAAAGCTATTTGGGAGTAGGCACAAATGTTGCAGTTTGTGCCAAGAATAAATAGTCTAGGACAATAGAAATGTCAACATATGTTTACAATTTACAAGTCACATCTGCTACTGGTGTGTGAGTGTGTGAATTAAGCTTTGTCTGCATAAGACCAAACACTGTGTCCTCCCCTTGTCCTCAGGGTGAGTAGTCCAGATAACACAGGGACAACCCCCAGATGAAATGGATGCTATTTTATTTTTAACTGTTTTAAACAGTTTTATTTTTTAAAATGAATTTTATTCTTTTAATAGCTATTTTAATATTGTATTAATTTAATTCCTTTTTAATGCACCTCTTTTCTATGTTTTAATTGTATTTTTTAAAATATTATTCAGCTGCTCTGAGTCCCACTTCTGGGAAAAGAGTGGGATACAAATAAATAAGTCAATAATGATGCAAACTGTCTGGATGACATATACTGTAGCCAGTTCAGCACCAAACCCACTGTATAACCCACTGACACTGTGTTTTAAAAAGTTACAGTTTGCTCCAGTTCTTCTGGAGCCCAGTGGAGCAATGGTCAGTGACTAGTTATAATGTGTTGTGCTGTGCTGCCTGCCACCACCATGGCCCATTCCTTCTGAGAGCAAAATGAGACACAGCCATATGATTGCCATTGGGTACCTTATTTTCGGCCCCAGAGTGAGTAACCTGTGTCAGCTCTGATGCACAGCACTGATGGATGCATGTACAAACAGCCACCCATTGAAAGTCTGGAGCGCCTGGTAATGGGGAAATGTCAAGGCAACGTTGGGGCCAGAATACTCCAGACTGCTTCCAGAAGATTCTGGCCCATGTGAACATCACTTAAGTCATCCATGGTGTGAAGAAAGCAATGTAATACCAACTATGAATCATCAGCCATTCTACTATAACAAAAATTCTGTTATTGCTGAAAAGACCTCAAATCACCCAAGACTGGATTATCTCACCAGTTAATCCCTTTTCTCCCACTAGCCAGTATCATCAAACTTTAAATATGGAAAGTTTAATTTTATAAGGCTTTTGACATTTCATACTTATCGAAACCCTTCACACTAGACATATGTATACTGATTAGTTACACCTACTCTTTAGGCAAATAAATAAATACCCAGCAGTAACTGGTAAGAAATAAAGTAATGACTAGTCTATATGCCACAAATAGCCATGCCACTGTATATTTATCTTTGTTTCTGGCTGATTTCAGTCTCCTTCACCAGATATCTAAAAAGAAGCCAAGTAAAATAATTTCCACTTTTTAGATGAAGGCTTCCCTCCCCCATCACCACTTCTGTTGATAAGATGAAATTTTTCACATGCTTATTAATCAAATCTAGCTGGGAATGGAATGAAGGATCCCTCATGAAATAAAAAATGTGTCTATTTTAATTGTCTTCCTGAAGTGGCTTGCTTCTTACTATTTTATTCCTTCCCAATTTATCCGCTCATGCTGAACTAAATGACAATAAAAATGCATAAAACAATGTAACAATAATATTAAAGGTTCTATTTTGATCACTTCCAGAATAGCAACACTCTGTTTCTGTGACATCTCTCTGTTGGCTGAGGTTATCATGGGGGTGGGGGAACTCAACAATGTTTCTCAAGAAAATGATTAGAGAAAAGGAACAAAATATTGTAAAACAAAGTTTCAAGCACTGTTAGCTCAAACCCAAATTTAAATCATAAAATCACCATATTGATTCTGTCTTTTTTCAAATAAATGGCAATTCTGTAAAAACAAAAACAAACATGAATAAAATATAGCAGACTGGTCTTCTTATTGTTGCCTCATATTTAGATTGATAGAAATGCAAAATAACAAACTGGGATAATAAAATTATGAATTTAAATAATCATTTATGCATTTATTGTTTGTCAACAATCTTTACATCACTGCTTGGAAGAGTTACTGTTTTTAACTAAAAATCCCATAAACCTCATTCATCAATGGCGAGTCTCTCATGAAGCAACACATACAATAAATGAGAATGTTAAAAAATTAGTCTAGAGATAAAATTTAAATGATACCACCATAACAGTACATATCACCAAACATGCCAGAACTTGTTTGCTTGCTTTATTTATTTTTCAAAGCTTGAACTAGATTAATATTTGGCTAGGAAATATCAGACAATAACAGATATATCAGTTTAAGAATATGAAATGTATCCTACCTAAAATCTGAGGGAGCTGCTTCCAGTAAAATTGATAATGCCAAGGTAGATAGACCAATGATGGGCCAAAAGTGCCAGCTTCAGGCCACATTGAGGGTGTGGCATTTACATGATGCATGGCCCGAACATGACTGGAAGCCACATGGACAGTGTGCCCAGCCAGGAAAATCCAACCGTGAAAGGAGTGGGGAATGTTCGCTCTTTGCTGACATCCTATATGAGACTGCAGTGGCAGCTGAATATAGAAAAAAAAAGTCAACCTAAAGATATTACATTTTTGTAGAACAGTGCTATAATATTTTGAACAACTTTTCCAGAAACCAAACATTTCCCCCCATACTTGGTAGATTTCTTACAACTGTGAGATTACCTGTAAGACCATAGTAATAAAAATACTATTTATAGGCCATTTTTTTCTATGACCACTTAATCCAATCATTATTTTATTTCACTATAGTGAATCTTAAAGGTTTGCCATGAACAGCATGACAGTACGAAAAATGACTTCCCATAATTTATCATAAAGACCTATTTCACAAATTGACTAATTTCTGGAAATATGTAAATGATTGGAGTTTGTATGAAGGATGTGGCTTAAATCCAAATACTCCTACTTAAATGGCTCATGTTGTGGACTGGATTGACGATGCCTAATGATGCTAGATCTTCTGACAGCACACCAAACACAATTCTTTTTTCCTTCCTTAATTATGCCTCATTTTTCTACAGATGAAGAAAGTAGCCAAGTAAAATCACATTTGTCAATTTTTATGGCCTCACTATGAGTTTTATCTAGGAATGTAAATTATCCCTTGTCTTGTTCTTGCACATGAGCAGAACATGTGTTCTGTATGAATGTGAAATATTTCAAGTAGTCTCTGTGAGAATTTTCACATCTGTAAGGTGATTTTTGTCCAAAATGTAAAAATGACATTTGTACATACTAAGACAGCTGAAACCATGTGACACTGACTTTTCCGAACTGATGTGTGTTTGTTTTGTGTGCTTTTATGTCCGTTCATTGCATCTTCTTTAACCGGACATTTATGGACTTAAAAGGAAAAAAAAAACCCTTCATGCTGCTCTTTCTTACATGTGAAAAAAGAACTTTTATAGGTTGTAACATGCTGAAACAAATTTCTAGTAAATGGGGGGAAATCTGCAACTATGCATTAAATTATTTACACATATTTTCTAGTTTGACCATGTTTATATGAGAAGACGTTTGCAGCATTTTTTGTTTAAATGCCAAAAAGGTTGACCAAAATTGTTTCAGCTCAACATTTCCCAAAGAAATTGATCAACCACATACTCTTGGGATCCAGAAAAGACTTGTCTAAAGTGTTGTTGGTAGTTTAAAAATAGTCTACACATAGAAATATATTTGTGTGTGCTCATATGAGTGTGTGTGTGTTTGTCTGTGTCTGTGTGTATTTTTTGTATATTTGTATATAGCAAAGAGGACTGTATGTTTATGTATGTTTATGTATCTCCAGGGATAGCTAGGAGCTTTTTCTAAGAATAGACACACATTCCTCTCTTTCTCTAAAGTTTGTGTGTATGTGTGTGTGTGTACGTGAGTTTTCAAAATGTAACTTCCAAATATGCAGTCTTCCTCCCCTCCTTCATTTTCTCAAGGTGTCAGAAAAGGAATTCCTTGCCATACTAGATAACTGAAAGTTACTGTTCTGCCTATCTATCGATCTATCTATCTGTCTATCATTTTAAATATATACACACCAGCCTATATCAGGAGGTCTCAGGGGAGTTTACAAATAGTATTAAAACAGGTTAAATGGGTTAAAAAGCAGTAAGATAATTTAGATCCATTACTCTAGGACCTAGTCTCTGGAGCTGATGAAAATAAACTTGCTCTATCTTCAGTATGACATCCTTCCAGATATTTAAACAGGGCTATCATAATCACCTCTTAACTTTCTCTTCTCCAGACTAAACATGCCCAGCTCCCTAAGCCTTTCCTCATAGGACATGTTTTCCAGACACTTTGCCATTTTGTTTGCCCTCCTCTGGACACATTCCGGCCTGTCAATTTCCTACTTGAATTGTGATGGCCAGAATATGCCAAGTGAGGTCTGACCAAAGCAGAATAAAATGGTACTATTACTTACTTCGATCTAGACATTATAATTTTTTTGATGCATTGAATTTTTAAACTGTCACATCACACTGTTGACTCATGTTTAACTTGTGGTCTGCTAGGATTCCTACATGCCTTTCACATGTACCGTTGTCAAGCCAGGGGTCCCCATCCTATATCTGTGCATTTCATTTTTTCCCCCTAACTGCAGTAGTTTACATTTCACCCTGTTGAAATTTGTTTTGTTAGTTTTGGCCTAGCTTTATAATTTATTAAAATCATTTTGTACCACACCCTGGAAAAAATTAGTGAAAATCTACAAAGAAGTAGATATTGAATGGTGGAAGCATGGCAAGGTAACAGGCCCATACTTACACTATTGATCATAGAATCATAGAATCATAGAGTTGGAAGAGACCACAAGGGCCATCCAGTCCAACCCCCTGCCATGCAGGAACTCCAAGTCAAAGCATCCCTGACAGATGGCCATCCAGCCTCTGCTTAAAGACCCCTAAGGAAGGAGACTCCACTACACTCCGAGGGAGTGCGTTCCACTGTCGAACAGCCCTTACTGTCAGGAAGTTCCTCCTAATGTTGAGGTGGAATCTCTTTTCCTGCAGTTTGCATCCATTGTTCCGCGTTCTAGTCTCTGCAGCAGCAGAAAACAAGCTTGCTCCCTCCTCAATATGACATCCCTTCAAATATTTAAACAGGGCTATCATATCACCTCTTAACCTTCTCTTCTCCAGGCTAAACATCCCCAGCTCCCTAAGGCGTTCTTCATAGGGCGCTGGGGATGTTTAGCCTGGAGAAGAGAAGGTTAAGAGGTGATATGATAGCCCTGTTTAAATATTTGAAGGGATGTCATATTGAGGAGGGAGCAAGCTTGTTTTCTGCTGCTGCAGAGACTAGAACGCGGAACAATGGATGCAAACTGCAGGAAAAGAGATTCCACCTCAACATTAGGAGGAACTTCCTGACAGTAAGGGCTGTTCGACAGTGGAACGCACTCCCTCGGAGTGTAGTGGAGTCTCCTTCCTTAGGGGTCTTTAAGCAGAGGCTGGATGGCCATCTGTCAGGGATGCTTTGACTTGGAGTCAAAGCATGATGGACATGCAAACTTGCTAGGAGATATTAGAAATCAATTAATTCAACAATTAGTCATGAATTAAATATTAAATTAGAATTAAAACAAAAGATCTATTTGCTAGGAATGTTTGAAGATAATTTAGAAAAAAAAACATATGGGAAAAATTATTTTATATGATTACAGTTGTAAGAGTTACATATATGCAAAAATGGAAATTAAAAAATTCATGAAAAGGATAATAAATTAAGAGATATAAACAAAGAGGATAAATTAAACAATTGATTAGGAAAAAAATCTTTGGGAGGTTTTTAAAAAAGAATGGGTGTTATCAAATTCATAAAGAAGCAACGGACAGACATCACTATTATTAATTTTTAGTTTATCATTTGTAGGTGTCAAGGAAATAGAAATGTAACACACAAGGGATAACTGAAATATCAGTAGACTATATATAGAATAAGCAGAAAAATATAGAAATTGGAGGAAACTTAAAAGAAATTAGGGGAAGTACAAAAGCTGAAATATAAATAAGCAATTAGTAGAAATGTTGATAGGTTAAAAAATGGATAAGGAATATAGGCATAAAGGGAGCAACCTGGGCAAGAGTTGATAGAATCATAGAATCATAGAATCATAGAGTTGGAAGAGACCACAAGGGCCATCCAGTCCAACCCTCTGCCGTGCAGGAACTCCCAGTCAAAGCATCCCCGACAGATAGCCATCCAGCCTCTGCTTAAAGACCTCCAAGGAAGGAGACTCTACCACCCTCCGAGGGAGTGTGTTCCACTGTTGAACAGCCCTTACTGTCAGGAAGTTCCTCCTAATGTTGAGGTGGAATCTCTTTTCCTGCAGCATGCATCCATTGTTCCGCGTTCTAGTCTCTGCAGCAGCAGAAAACAAGCTTGCTCCCTCTTCAATATGACATCCCTTCAAATATTTGAACAGGGCTATCATATCACCTCTTAACCTTCTCTTCTCCACGCTAAACATCCCCAGCTCTCTAAGTCGTTCCTCATAGGGCATGGTTTCCAGACCCTTCACCATCTTAGTTGCCCTCCTTTGGACCCGCTCCAGTTTCTCCACATCCTTTTTGAATTGTGGTGCCCAGAACTGGACACAGTATTCCAGGTGGGGCCTGACCAAAGCAGAATAGAGTGGCACTATTACTTCCCTTGATCTAGACACTATACTTCTATTGATGCAGCCTAAAATAGCATTGGCCTTTTTAGCTGCTGCATCGCACTGTTGACTCATGTTCAACTTATGGTCTACTTGGACTCCTAGATCCCTTTCACATGTGGTCTCATTCAGCCAGGTGTCCCCCATCTTATATCTGTGCATTTCATTTTTGCGTCCTAAGTGCAGTACCTTACATTTCTCCGCATTGAATTTCATTTTGTTAGTGTTGGCCCAGCTTTCTAGTCTATTCAGGTCATTCTGAATGTCAATCCTGTCTTCTGGAGTACTGGCTACTCCTCCTAATTAGGTGTCATCTGCAAATTTGATAAGTATACCCCCAATTCTGTCATCCAAGTCATTAATAAAGATATTTAATAGCACTGGGCCCAGGACAGAACCCTGTGGGACCCCACTGTTCACTTCTCTCCAGGATGAATAGGAGCCATTGTTGAGCATCCTTTGAGTTCGGCCAGTCAACCAGTTACAAATCCATGTAACAGTTACCTTGTCTAGCCCACATTTTACAAGCTTGTTTGCAAGAATGTCAAAGGCCTTACTGAAATCAAGATATACTATATCCACAGCATTCCCTTCATCTACCAAGCTGGTAATTTTATCAAAAAAAGAGATCAGATTTGTCTGGCAAGACTTGTTTCTCTGAAATCCATGTTGGCTTTTTGTGATTATGGAATTATCTTCCAGATATTCACAGACTCTCTGTTTAAAGATCTGCTCCAGAATCTTTCCTGGCATTGATGTCAGACTAACTGGACGATAATTGTTGGGATCCTGTTTTTTCCCCTTTTTGAAGATTGGGACAAAATTTGCCCTCCTCCAGTCTGCTGTGACTTCTCCTGTTCTCCAGGAGTTCTCAAAGATTATTGCCAATGGTTCTGATATTACATTTGCCAGTACTTTTAATACCCTTGGATGTAGTTCATCTGGTCCTGGAGACTTATATTCATTTAGGTTAGCCAAGTATTCCTGTACTATCTCTTTACTTATTCTGTGTTGAAATTCCCCTATTCTGTCTTCTGCTCCATTATCCTTAGGTTGAGTACCCTTTGCCTTTCCTGAGAAGACTGAAGCAAAGAAGGGGTTGAGTAATTCTGCCTTTTCTCTGTCCCCTGTTAGCATTTTGCCATCTTCTGCACGCAGTGGCCCTACTGTTTCCTTCTTCTTCCTTTTGCTTCGGACATACCCCCCCCCCAAAAAAAAACCCTTTTTATTGTCCTTAACCTCTCCAGCCAGCCTGAGTTCATTCTGCGCTTTAGCTTTTCTGACTTTACCCCTACCTGTGCTGGCTTTGTTTGAATTCCTCTTTCGTGATTTCCCCATTTTTCCATTTCTTATACATGTTCTGTTTAAAACTTAGCTCAGTTGAGATATCTTGGCTTCTTGAGATATCTTCCATTTTTCTTCCTCATTGGAACTGTTTGAAATTGCGCCTTCAGTATCTCCTTTTTGAGAAACTCCCATCCATCTTGAACTCCCTTCTCTTCTAGTATTCCTGACCATGAGATCACCCCCAGTATTTCTCTAAGTTTATTGAAATCAGCTCTCCTAAAGTCTAGAATGCGTGTCTGACTATGCCTGGCTTCCCCTTTCCACTGTATAACAAACTCCAGGAGAACATGGTCACTTCCACCTAAGGATCCAACCACTTGCACTCCATTGACTAGGTCATCCCTGTTGGTTAAGATAAGATCTAAAATAGCTGATCCCCTTGTTGCCTCTTCCACCTTTTGGACAATGAAATTGTCTTCCAGGCAAGTGAGGAATTTGCTAGACATTGAGGATTTGGCTGAGTTTGACTTCTAGCAAATATCCGGATAGTTGAAGTCCCCCATCACTACTACATCTCTCCTTTCTGAGTGTATGGTCATCTGTTCTAGAAAGGCATCATCCAATTCCTCCGTCTGACTTGGAGGTCTGTAGTAGACTCCCACAGTAACATCCCTGTTGTTTCCCTCTCCTTTAATTTTTATCCAGATGCTCTCCACCTGGCTTCCAGTACTGACATCCTGGATCTCTTCACTGGTGTAAATATCCCTGACATATAATGCTATTCCTCCTCCTTTCCTGTTTGGCCTATTTCTCTTAAAATGGTTATATCCCTCTATTTCTACATTCCAATCATGAGACTCATCCCACCAGGTTTCAGTGATGCCTATTATATCATATTTGCTTTGTTGTGCTAGGAGTTCCAGTTCATCCTGTTTATTTCCCATACTCTGTGCATTAGTGGAGAGGCATTTAAGACCATGTGTCCTCTTTACTTGCTGCTTTTGCACATTTTTTTGCCTCCTACTGTTGGGTCCTTGCACTGTTTGCCTTGTTCCCTCTATGCCACTTGGACTATTCTCTCCATCCCTTTTGCCTTCCAGTGTAATGTCTCCCTCCCCCACATAACTCAGTTTAAAGCCCTCCTGATCAGATTTTTGAGACTATTAGCAAAAATGTTTTTGCCAACTGGCGTGAGATGCAGCCCATCCTTTGTCAGAAGTCCCTCCTCATGGAAACGCAGCCCATGATCCAAGAATCCAAACCGTTCTTGGCGGCACCATCTACAGAGCCAGTTATTCACCTCTGCTATTTTCTTCTCCCTTCCTGGACCATGCCCTTCTACCAGGAGAAAAGATGAGATGACAACCTGTGCATCCATCTCTTTCAGCTTCCTACCCAGATCCTCATAATCCCTTATGATATTCTGAAAGCTGTGCCTTGCAGTATCATTGGTTCCCACATGAACCAAAAGAAAGGGATAATGGTCAGTAGGCTTGACAAGTCTTGTCAGCCTCTCTGTCACATCACGGATCTTCGCCCCAGGGAGACAACACACCTCCCGAGACATCTTGTCAGGCCCACAAACCACTGCTTCTGTACCTCTCAGGAAGGAGTTCCCCACCACCACCACCACACGCCTCCTCCGAGGCTTAGCAGTGGCTGTTCCCTTTGGTGCTATTCTCAGGCTCCCCTGCTCTGTCCCTGATGTCTGTCCTTGCTGCTTTTCCTCATCATCTCTGGTAACAGAGAGAGATTCAAAGCGATTCTGTAGCTGCAAGCTCACAGAACGAACCATGGTTTCTCTACTTCTGTGTGTAACATTCCTCCAACCATCTACTTCTTTTGTGTGTGAAGTGACCTCTTCTTCCCCAGCAACTTTCTCTGTGTGTTTCCTGTCCAAGACCGTCCGGTCCTTTCTGTTCAGGAGAACCTCCTGCTCTCTGTGATGCTGAAGTGTAGACACCTGGGCCTCCAACTGCTGTACTTTCTCTTCCAAGAGGGCTACCAACTTGCACTTGGTGCAGGTGAAGTTCCCCACATCTATAGGCAAGAAGACAAACTTCCCACATGTGTTCAGGTGACTGCAGCAGGTCCCTGAGTGTCCATAGTGAGAAGTCTTAAGGAGACACTGAAACAAGACTGTGGGCTTCTCCTGTTAAACACTTGTGTAAAGAAACTCTGTGTGTCTGTTAGTGAGCTCAGTCAACTGGGCCTATAGTTATCTAGAGAGCTCCTGGCTGCTAGCTCCTTCTAGAGGCAAGTTCCTGATTCAATTCCTCTGAATCCCCACAGCCCCTTAAGGGAATACTGAAAAGTATAAAGATTGAATGAGTAGCTCTCCAACACTGTCCTCAGACTACCTTCTCCTCTGTTCTTCCAATCTGCCTTGGCTATCAAAGATAAAAATGAGTATGAGAAGAAAAATACCTTAGCAAGGTATGGCCCAGAATTCCTCTCCAAGCAGTTATATAGAATGAGATTTCTTTCCTCCTCCCCAATGAACCAATGAAATGGCTCACAATTTCAAATTTTAAGGTCTTACTCAACCAAAAGGCACACAGAGAAGCACCAGGTTTACCTTTAGCAAGAAGGAATAGTAGTTGAGTACAAATAAGAAGGAATAGTAGTTGAGTACAAATAAGAAGGAATAGTAGTTGAGTACAAATAGATTATTTACACTTAACAGTATTGATAAAATAAGGGTAGATTTAAGAATAGGAAAGATAAATTAATTACACAATTAGACATAAGGTAGTCAGGAAGTCAGAATGAATGAAGAACTGAGTGGATAGGTAAAGAGTCGGGACCAGAGAGATTTGGTGAGTAGGAGAAGAGAGCAGGTAAGAGGGGCAAGTAATTAGATGAAGGAGGGAGCAAGTGTTTAGAATGGTATAGAGGGAGTGGAGGAGAAGTACATAGATAAAGAGGGAGACTGTGTAGAGGAGAGAGAGAAAGTAAAAGCCAGAGAGTGTGGTGAGAAAGGGGAGCAAGGAAGGAGAGAATAAGAGGGTTTTTGTTTGGAGAAAATAAGTGGATGTCACCAGTATAGAGTTTAATTTGGAAAAAATAATTAAGAATTCCACACACAAAAAAAAAAAAAAAAGAGAGAGAGAGAGAGAGAGAGAGAGAGATCAGATTAATCTGGCATGACTTGTTTCTGAGAAATGCATAATGACTCTTGGTGATATTGGCATACCTTTTTAAATGATTACAGACTGCCTGTTTAATAATCTGCCCTAGAATTTTTCCTGATATTCATATCAGTCTGACCAGGTGGTAATTGTTTGGATCCTATTCTTCTTCTTCTTTTTTTTAAAGTACTGTATTGGACCAGTGAAATTTATTACTACTACTTATAATTATTTAATCAGTTACTGTACCACCTTCTGTTTCCGGCAATATTGTGAAATTAGGGATGTAATTCTTTTCAAATATTCTTCTCAAAGAAAGTGACAAGTAATTTAGCAATT
Organism: Urosaurus nigricauda; assembly: GCA_034509955.1. Classification (NCBI taxonomy): domain Eukaryota; kingdom Metazoa; phylum Chordata; class Lepidosauria; order Squamata; family Phrynosomatidae; genus Urosaurus; species Urosaurus nigricauda. The sequence continues at coordinate 142,882,962 of JAOEGL010000003.1, read as the reverse complement.
TTCTTTCAGCTATGAAAAAAGTATTTGAGAACTACATAGTTTGCAAAGTCTATTCAATTTGGGAGTCATTCAAAATTTAGGAGTTATTCAATATTATTTTCTGAATAGAAAGTCTGTTCTTTTCTATGAAAAAAAGGTTTTCTATGCAAATCAACAACATCTAAATTTTGTACAAAATAATTCCCCAATTACAGCATTTCTATCATGTTACATTTTCCAGGAAAACAAAAGCAAAATGATACAACAAAATGGTCTCACCCCTGAAACAGTTTTTCTGCCCTCTCTGTTGTTAAATTCTCTCCATCTCAAAGCAAGCAGTCTAAAGAGTGTTGAGCGTTTGAGCTTGAGTGTTTGGATTTGAATCAAAGGATTTGGTAAAGAGGTAAACACGGCAATAAGACTGAAGCCATATGATGCTGGTTTAACACTGAATAAAACTCTTAGTAGCAATAATAAAAAGAGAGAGATTGCAAATTTACAAAGTGGTGCCTGAGACATTTTGTTTAAGATTATTCCATATGCCTCTTCACATAATGAAACTGGCTGGCATTTAAATAAAACCAATTGTGTCCAATTTCTATTTCAAAGGAATTCTGCTGCAGTCTAAATTTGAAACTGCTTAGTATGTTGAAATCTGTTGAAGGATTTAGCTATGTCACTAATTGGCAGTATTTCTACTTGTGTTAGCAAGACCTAATCTGTCTGGGCTCATGTGACACTTCTCACAGCCATAGCCAAGTTCAACAAGAATTATAAGGATCCCAGGATTAATTGCACAGTAACCATTCCATGGGCTTTCTACACATGCTTCCAAATTGGAAATAATTTTTAACCTATATAGAATGAGGAATGCATCAAATACTTTAGATAACAGATATTTTTGAACCAATACTTTAGGTAACATACATTTTTGAACCTATTTTGTCCATACTTGATATTGGCACATAGTTTGAAACCTTCCCTCATATATATATATATATATATATATATATATATCACTGTACAGAAGAACTGATTTTTTAAGTGCCAGGTTTCATTCCTTTCTTCATGGAACCTATAACTGCAGAAATGTATAAACCGTAAAATTTAATATTATAATAGGAATATGTGTATAATGACTCATGAGATTGTCTGTACTGGATGGAATAACAACACAGTCAGCCCTCTGTATCCACAGATATTTTAGCCATGGATCCAACCATCTATGATTGGAAAATATTCAAAAAATATATATAAATTCCAAAAGCAAACCTTGATCTTGCCATTTTATATAAGGGCCACCCATTTACTATGCTATTTATTTAATGGGACAGACAATCCATGGATTTTGGTATCCATGGGTGAGTGGGTGAATCCTGGAACCAAACCACAGTGGATTCCAAGGGTCCACTATAAATGTATGTCAGGGTTAGGGGAGAAGCATGCAATATGACTGTTCTGAGTATGATAAAATAATGTTTGATCCTGCACACAGTAACCCTGGAAGGTTATAAAATGTTGAGAATTTCATGGGGAAGTGGACCATTCCCTCCTCCTTAATCTGCTTGTTAAAGTTTAATATATAGAATACTTTAGATATGAGCACTTTATGTCCTTGGGAAGTTCCCAGAATACCAAAGAAGCAAACCACCCTGACAGCAAGACCAATGACTTTGATCTTCAAATGCTCTCATATAAATATGAACTTCCTTTCATGAAATATTGCCTTCTTGTATCACTTCAAATAGTAACCAAAAATGTCATTGCAGCCCAAGCATATATAATATTGAAATGTGTTGACTAAATATCAAACTATCAATTTAGGAGCCTTTTAAAAAAATGGAGGGAGGGAGAAGTGAGTGTTTCCCCCTAAATTGACACCAAAATGTTACCTACCTACTGGAAGTCCTTCGCATTTTTACAATTTATTGGTGCCTAACATCAGCATTTGATGAAAAGGCAAGTGATTCTTGTTTAAAATATGGAATAATGCATTTTCTTCTTTACTGCAGCTACTTATACTACAGCTATTCAGAAAATACATGACTGCTAAGAACAGTACAATCAACTATTAACGAAACATAAACAATATAAATCTAGCAAATATTAGCAGCACATGAAAATATATTTAAAAGCCTCCAGTTAATATATCATTAAATTAAAATATAGATTCAAACAAACAGTAGTAAAGAAGACAAATATGCTTCACATTATGAGTGTCAACAGAAAGGATATTGAATGAAGTTCACCAACAAAGTGAATCAAATGGAGAGAAAGTAAGGGGCAAAAATAGATTGGTGGAACCGCCAGTTTCAAGCCACCTCTTCCCATGCTGGATTGGGTCTGCAACAACCATATGCCACAGCACCAATCCACTTTGAAGCTGCCCAAAAAAGGAGTGTGCCACAGTCCTGAGGTGTCTTTGATGGGGGTGGCTTCAATCCACCCCTTCATGACTGTCTCTTTTGGCTCTAAGCAATGAACCATTGTGGTCAAAGTAGTCTTCATCAGGACAAGGCACATCTTGCACATCAGCTGTCACTGGGCAAAGCTCCTACTGGACACTGCAGCAGCCTAGACTTCCAGGAACATTGTTTAGTTCAGCAGCAGTTCTGAATCTGATCTTTCAGAGGGAATCCAATCCCATCCAGAACAGGCTGTGATCCCAATCCAGGCTGGTTTTCCTACTGACCATATAACAGAAGATCAGCCAATGACAACAATGAAAATAACACACAAAGAATGGGCCAATCTGACTTTGCAGTTTTCTACACAAAACCAATTTGCATATGATAATTCTTATATGATGGCAAATTATTGCAGGTGGTTTTGGTAGCCAAGAGAAAATCAGTATGTGAAACCTATCCAATTCCATGTAACAATCACCCATTTCTTCCCTCAGGCCTTCTGCTTAAAAAACCATAAACTCTTCAGCTCCTGATGACTGTACTGCAGTTATTACCAATAAAGATAAAGAAAAAAGTACTAGACAGTTTCAGTTTTCCACATTATTCTTATTCCCACACCCTCGCTACCTTTCTATCCATGCATATAGCACCTTTCTGAGGACCCTCACTTTGGGACTTTTTTTAATCAACACCGGAATTGTTTTTAAATGTTCTCTCATCTCAGCTGCCAAGAGCCTAGCTTATATTCTCACTAGTTAAACAGTTCTAAATCTAATTAATGTGCCCAATTGCTCAATCAAACCTATTTATTAAACTCCTAACTCATCTTTTGTTGTATTGATTTGCCAACAAAATGGATTTGCTGCCTCTTTATGCCTCTTTTTGCTTCAATTTCCTCCATAACCATCCACACCTGTTTATTCTCTGTTCATTTTGCTTTCTCTGTCCCATTGATTCCTTGACCAGTATTTCTTTTTTTCCCTTTTTTTCAGTTCCATTTAACATGTATTATTTTGCTTCATTCATAAGAGGGAACTGATAAAAGAGGGCTTACCGGGAAAAATAGCATATTTGTCTCTCATTATAGAGTAAAGTGATGCAAAATTGGTGGTGGTGGCTGTGGTAGTAGTGATGATTATGGTGGTGGTGATGATACTGCAGGATTAGTATCTATCACACTCTGGGTGTCAATATCAAGAAATGGGCTAATTCTCAAAGTCTCTCACTGTGTACTATGTGAGAAACTACATGAGATACAATCTTAGGTCCAAAACACACTGCAAAAATAATCTGCCCTGTCTTAGTGCTGGAGGGGGGGGGACTGTATTTTTGTGAGACATTTAGCCTTCTTGTCAGAGACCTCTAGTGCCACAATAAACTCAATAAACTATAATTCCCATTATTACCAGCACTTAGCCAGGGCAGTTGAAGCGGTCTCAGGCTGGATTATTTCTGCAGTGTGTTTTAGACTTCACTCTGCAACCCAGTTCTGGAGGCAAAAGAGACCAAGTCGGGGGAGGGGGGATGTGATACATCCTAAGTGATGTGGTACTGGAGGTGATATCAGCCATATATATATATGTATATGATGAACATAAATCTTTACCTGCAAGGGTATCATTTTCTTTCACTCTAGAAAATAAACATGAAGGAGACAACAGAAGAAGAAGAAAAGGTAAACAGATGGGAGGTTAGACATAGAAGATGCAATTTCAGTATGTGCATTATAAGGCACACTATTATATCAGAGCAAGGAGATGATATGGTAGTGGCAAAGGCATCATTTGACTGAGCATGCCCCAATACAACTATTTGAATCAAATTTCCTTCCGTTTACCAAAAAAGAATAAAAGAATAAAGTTGTTGGCCTTCTGTGAGAGATGGTAGATGTGTACAAAGAAGATTTAATCATATGATCATCCATCTGTTCTCTAAAGCAGTGCAATCTAGGCATAATCTTACCACACATATAAAAAAGTAGTCCCTGAAATAACCTAAGTTGCATAAAATAAACTAATTTCCTGTGTGGGCAAAACCAACACAATTCCAGGCCACATGCACCATCTCAGGACTGGCCTGTGTGTTATGATTTGTTATCCAAATATCAGATCATTTGGATTTAATCCTTCTGAACTTGATAAAGACATTTGGTTCATCAACTATTGGAATTAAACAGGCCCAAATAATATGTTTTTAATTATTCAGTATTGAGATTTACAATGATGCCATCTTTGATCTGAATTGACCACCAGTATTGATCTTTATGGGACCTCATAACCCCCAGATAGTCAGACACTTCCTCATCTAGTTGACCAAAAAAAAAAAATTCTGCAAGAAATATGGAAGAAAAAAATATTGAAAAGTTAGCCTCTCATTATATCAGCAGAGAATTGTTAACATTTTCACCATGTACAATGTCACAGTATTTCCATTCAAGTGTTAATAAAATGTGTACACTGAACATGAAAGGAAGAGATGACACTAACCCAACGCATTAATTGTAATTTCCACAAGCCTATATGCATTGAAGGAAACAATCTCAAAAAGATACCCTCTGCTGTCAATAAAGAGCCAGTACAGATTAGAAGAAAGGGGCGACAACCGCACGGCCTTGACAATGATCCACCCCAAAAAGGAGCTCCGAAATGAAGCTCCTTCCAGTGACACTATCAAGGTGCCATTAGTGCTGCACTTGAGTCATCATGGTGGCCCCTATGTGGACGAGAGGCTGCCATGATGGTGGCATCCATACAGACTAGGGTTTCAGAGCATGCGATTGCTGCGTGCTCCAGAATCCTAGAATTGGCACACACCACTTCCAGCAGATATGTACCGGGCTGAAGATTCTCTACACAATTTGGAGACAGGGTTCTGATTCCAAGGAGAGCATTTATACATACTAGGGAGTCTCTTCTCTAGACTGTTGTTTCCACACACGTGGAAGCTGAGGGTGGAGGTTGTATGTTGATAATTTTTGCATATTGAGTTAATAGATTTTTAAAAACTCAATAGGGATGCAATTTCAAAGTGCTTTAGGCACCAGGCATTTAGACTCCCTCTTCTCCATTTAATGTTGCTACCAGTGAATCCATTGTAATGGAGGACCAAAAATAAACATGTAATTTGAATCCATTGCTCTGAGTCCTTTTCGCTGAAGGTGCAGAAAAGAAGCTGGCTTCACCCTCAGCATAACACCCCAATATGACATAAGAGAGAAAGCCTTCCTGATCACTTCCCTAGACTCTAGAACTTACTTTTCAAGGAGGCCAGAATATCCCCTTTATTGTGGTCCTTCTGGCAGCAGACTAAAAGTATTTTATTCAATTGCAGTGGCATCACTAGAGTTAATGTTATCCAGGCAGGAAGCCACCCAGGTAGGCAACCACCTCAGTGGAGATAACTTGGTAAGCAGTGACAGAGCAGGAAGCGATGGGAAGGGGTGAAAGGAGAAGTGGCTTCAGGAAGGGAAGGCACTGTCACTGTCATTCTGCCCAAGCTGCCTGGCACATCCCCAAGCTCCCCACTCTGTCAGCCAATACACCTCTGCCATCTGCTCACTATGGCTGATGGTGAAGTAGGATGCTGCAGCTACCTGGCAACTCCTTCCAGGACTGGTGGGGCTGCTACTGGGCAGGAAAGGAAGGGGATGGAAGCAGGGAAGATAAAGAGTTAGTGGCTGCCACTTCATCTCAACCGCACCAGTCCACCTTCACCCTATCCTCACCAACTCCCAGCTTTACCCAGAAGTTTGCTAGATAATAATAATAATAATAATAATAATAATAATAATAATAATAATACCCTACCCCTTTGAGATCAACATCTTCCTCAGCTGATTGGAGGCAGGATGTGAAGGACATTTTTCAGTGTAGGAATGGAGATGTATCTGACCAGCAAACAGAAATATTGAGTTGAGTTGAGAGAGTGAGATGATGATGAGACTTTCAAGTTTTATTATTGTTTAAGATACAGTAACTTATAGTAAATAAGACAATTAAGAAGGTTATTAAGCAGTGGATGGATACCACATTCTTTTTCTTTGCTTCCAATTTTAATTTAACAGTTCTAATGTAAACACTTCTAAACAAGACTGTTTGCATTTCAAATTAAATGCTAAAGGCTGCATTTCGGCCAGTTGGTGATTTTTTTTAAAGCTCAATACTTTTGGCATGTTGAATTTATGCAATCGCAAATAAGCATCCACAGTGCAATGGAGTTTGCTTTCAGGTAACTATTCATAGGATTGACGTAATGCTGATCCTAACAAATTGGATTTTATGCTCACATTTCTGTTTGTTTTTGTGAAGTGAAAGTGCCTTGTGATAAACTCTTGCAGTTCAATTTTACATTAATTGGTTAATTGAGTTTTTTCTCTCTTCATCTGAATCATGATCACATTTGCTTTGATAAATTTGAATAACTTCAGTATTCTGGAGTCTAAAAATGGGAAAGTGCACATTAGATGTTTTATAAACAAAAATGTCACCCAAAATGACAGCCTAGTGTAAGGCAAATACTACCACATTAGTAGTCAGAGCTATCATCACAGCATGAAGAAATGAGGGAAGGGGGATTCAAGATACATACAGGAAGAAGATAAAAGGAATCTAATGTGCATCAAAACAATGCTTTTTAAACATGCTGTGCACTAACACTCTCTCTAATGGGTCTCCAAATCAACCTTCCCAAAGTCAAAAAAAGCAGCATGACGCTTTCAACATAACATACAGCAATACAAATGAATGAGATGATGTTCTGTCTTGCCAATTGCAAGCTTTGAGGGGTTGTTTGTACAGAAATAGACTTTGCCTTCATTAATGCATACTGCATGCAATCTATTTGAACACAAGAAACTAAAGATAATCATTTGCTATTGCTGTCTCTATCAGGGATGCTTTTATCTTCATCCAGGAGGACAGCCAACCAGCCAGTAGATGGGCGGATGGGACAACAGGGCTTTGTTTTGGTTTTGGTTTTCACCAGCTATTAGGCCAGCACTGTGTTGTGTAAATGCACATGTGCCTGAAAGTAAGAATACTTTTTAGTTACTATGTGTGTTGAGCTTGATCTTTGGCCATTTCATCCACTGTTATGAATTTCCTTTGTTCTTTAAATGTCTCTAAATATTCTGTGGAATATATGTAGAGAAGCAAGATAGATGATCAATAGAATAAAAACTAAAAGTATGATTGGCACTCTTATCAATTTGAGGGAAGGGGGCATCATCAGTAGTTTTCAAACTATCTCCCTAAGCTTCTGAAAAATGTCAAATTCATTAGGGAATTCTACAGTAAGGAGAACAGTCATGCCAGACAAATTCATTGAAGGACAAGGAACATGCCTAAAACTACTATAGTGCAGAATTTACAGGGATACCAAGTGTGTTCAGTCAGGATTCATACTGAGTGTACGGTATGTAGTGCTGAACACAACAGTTGATGGAGCAGCACTGATCACACTAATGAAGGGAAGTGCATACATACCAATTTGAGAGCACTCCCTACCATATGCTTCTTCGTTAGTATGACTGGGCTTTTGCTAGTCCCATGTGCTCTCTTCCACCCTCATCTTTCATCTCATCCTATGCTCTATCCAGTGTGCTTTTTATTAGTGGTTGTGTGGATTGTTTTGTTTTGTTTTTCTTAAAACAATTCTACAGTTATGCTAATTCCATGGTTTTATACTCTGTAGTTTTTTTTAAAAAAAGAACAGTTGTTGTTGTTGTTTAAAAAAGCCTTAGCTGTTCTGGAACAGTGAAAGAGAAGGGGATGGGAGAGAGGAAGAGACACTGACACCCTGTGGCCCCACAATCCTAGAACTGTAACTGGGCAATTTATTGCACCTGAGAACTAGCATGATTGGAAACTTATCGATATGTTTTCCCCATCGATGTGGACTAGGAATGACTGGAAGACAAGGGAATGAGCAGAGGTGACAGCATTGTGTGAGAGGTATCACACAGGGCACTATTGTTTAACTTTCATTGTGATTTAAAAGTTGAATGTGATAAAGTCCTCAGTGCCTAGTGAAAATATACTTCATTGTCATTCTGAAAAAGCAAGAAATCATACCCTGCTTCCACTGTTAGATAAGAAGCACAGACCAATACCAATAATGAGTCCTTTAGCAGTGAAATCACTAAACAGTCTTGATACGGAAGAGTGGGAAATGTATTTCAGTTTAGAGTTTTGAACATACATACATATATAACATTTTACACACACACAAGCACACACCAAAATTTGTTTAAGGGGCGTCTCACACATTTCGTTCAAGTCACAGGTGGGAACATATGGCTCTCTGGAACTGTATTCTGTCCTTACTAGTGTAGATAATGACCAGTCGTCATAGAAGTGGTAGGCATAAAAGGGCACAAGTTCCTCGCCTATGATTTTAATGGAATAATTTTGACTATAGAGGGGCTTTACAGACCACCCAAAAGGGGTGGTCCATAGGCAGCCAGAGAAGTGCTAGATTGGGGCCTGGGCTGCCTCACCAGCAGCCCTTGCAGACCCAATCTACTGCTTCTCCAGGCCACGGAGAAGTGGCAAATTACCGCTACTACATGGCCTGAAGTGGGGTGCAGCGGACATCCTGGGCGTCCACTGCACCCCGCTATAGGCGGCGTTCCTGAGGGGAAAAAAAGGCTGCTGCCACAGCCCCTTTCCCCTTGGCATCCTTGACGCATCTGTGTGAAGGCTGCACCAAGAACGCAAACACTGAGAAGGAGCTCTGTTTCGGAGCTCCTTCTTACGCTGCAGAAAGAATGCCATTGGCACCCTCCTGTGGCACGATGTCATCGTGCACGTGCCACTCTGTGTAAATGCAGCACGCACCATGACATCATTGGCATGTGCTCACATATGGGCAGCGTGCTTTAAAAATGGTGCCATCCATGTGCTAGGGCTGGGAAGTGTGCAGATGTTGCACGCTCCCCAGCCCTATTCATGCCACAGGGACAGCCCTTTTGGGCCATCTGTACCAGGCCAGGGTGAATATTTATAACATTAGGATGACTGTGTGAAAGATACTTTGTTATCTGTACAAAAATAATTGTATGGCACATATTTACAATTTGATTGCCTGTGAAACATATCCAACTTCTTGTCTTTCAAAAATCTGTTAACCAACTTTGTTCCCCACTCACTATACCCTATATTTTCTGCAGCTGAGACAACTACCTTTCAATATAAGGTTCAGATGTCAATGAATTTAATCAGAAAAACCATTAGCATTTGCCAATGCAGCAGATCATGTGACTACATCCCTGCCAAATAATCAATGAACTGTGTTTAGTGTTTTTGGATGGCTTGCTTAGATGACATCAGATATAAACAACAATGTTATTGTTACCTTTCAGGTTGGTATCACTGTTCCAGATCTTCTACTTAAAAAGAAAAATACTATTGTGTTGCTGTTAACTTTGCACATTAGAAACCTTTTAATTAGAACCTAATATAATTATTTCCCTTTTTTTATATATTATGCAAATGCAACCTGTGTAGTCTTGTAACAAGTACACACTGACCTTGTTGGCATCTTGTATTTTCATTATCTGGACACTTTTGGATCATAACCTACTCTAACTGTTGGAGACAAAAAGCATACTCCAACTAATTAACATTCAGAATAGGCAAAATAACACAATACCTTAGTATAGTACTTCATTTGCACAGAATGTCCTGGTCATTAAAAAAAATTCCAATAACTCATTTTGTGACAAAGATTTTAATGAGAGCAGAAAGCAGCACAACATAAATCAGTTTGACACAAATTCTAGGGGAAAAAAGAGGAAAGGAAGGAAATAGAACATGTTAAACCCCAATCTCATTAGTCTGATGATTTCAAACCTGCAGTTTTATTGAATTTTTGTAGTCCAAACCAGGAGAGAACCCTACTAATTTGTCATGCAGTCTGAGTAATAAAGTAATACAGAGGCTAGCAGTGAGATAGAAGGAAATCATTTAAGTCCCACAGTATGTAAATGATAAAGAAACATAATGATTGCATTGTACCCCTCTCTTCTGCAAGAAGTTAAAACTCTTACATTAGGATGGTTAATAATCACATGTGGTAGCAATGAAATGTGACCATGCAAAGACATTTTGTGGCCCAAGGAGCACTCCAAAAGAAACAGAAAGGTCTGGGAGAAATTATTGACAGAATCAAACATAAAAAATAATTTTAATGTCTAAAATGCATCCAAATAGTGCAATGACAAAGAATTCCCTTATATCAAAATATACAGTGTACAAACAATGCAATACACTGTGCCAATATGCATGGAAAAGAGAAAATATCTTAACATAGAAACACGTTTTGACATAACTCTTCCTCAGTACTAAAGCAAAGCTGAAAAATCAAATAGATATACTTGTGATAACCACAGAATAATTATCCTATTATCAAAGAGTCATCCAGTATCTGTAAGTAGGATGGATCAAGCTTATAATAAAAACAAATTCCTGTAGAAAAAATATGTAAATCTATATTTTAAAAACTTGGAGAAATATTTGTAATTTTTTAAAAGTACTACTTTCCCATACATAGCATATCCTGGATGCACAAAAAAGTTACAAGGGCTATTGTGGAAATTTCCAAATGGAGGGCTTTTTCTTCCCTCCTAATTCATAATCTACCCTACCTGTTACAGCGCAATTGAAAGTGCTTTACAGGGTATGTATATCCTGTGTAAAGCATAACACATGCTATAACCATATGCTACAACAGAGGTAATATAATACAACTGGGGGGAGGGGAAAGGGGAGAAAGGGGGAGGGAGGAAAGGAAAATTTATAAAACCTCTGCCCAGTTGAAGTTCTCATTGGGGCTTTCTAGATTGGCAAAAAGAAGTGTGTTCATGGCTGCATGAAACTCTAGCCTTTAGATGAGAAAAAGGGAAAGTGTGCCATGAAAACGCTTTTTTTGCATTTTAGGGGAGAAGAAGCGCCTTTAAAAAGGTGCTGGTTTTCCCAGCTTCTTTTTTAAAAACTGCGGAACAGCGCAGCTCCATCTAAAGGCTGTGGTGCAGCTGCTAAGCATTAAGGAAAAGGCAACTTCATGTCACACTTTCCTGCCAATCTAGAAAGCCCCATTTAGTCTGGAGGGATTTTTAGTTTGTAAACTGAAAATCCAAAAGAGTTCTCTTTTTTTTTCCAGTTTTCTCTCCACGTTCTCTCCAGGGATCCAAGGGTGGTAGTGGCCCTAGAGGGACCCTCCTCCTCTTCCTCCCATCTCCCTTCCTTCCCTCTGCTGGTCTACCTGGGTGCTGCTGGCCCGGCAGCTGCAGCGGAACTTCTCCTCCTCCCCCCCCCATCCTCCAGCCTCACCACTCTTGTTTTCTGCCCTGGCAGGCCTACATTAGAAGGAGGCCAGGGCAGAAGGAGAGAGGCAGGCAGGGAGGACAGAGGACAGGGAATGGAGGACATGTGCATGTGCGTGCGTCCTTACTCCCGTCCAGGCCTGCCTAGCCTGGGCCCCACAAAGGAAGGGAGAGGAAGAGGAGGAGGAGGAGTGCCGCTGCAGCTGCCAGGCCACCGGCATCCAGGTAGACCGGGGAGGGAGGGAGGGAGGGAGGGAGGGAGAAAAGATGGGGGAGGAGGAGGAGGAACCCACAGGGGTCCCTCTGGGGCCTCTGCCACCCTTGGATTCATGGATTCATGGGTGGCAGAGGAGAGGAGACTGATGGAGGCGGAGGAAGGAGGGGTAAAGCCGGTGACCGGGAGATGGCAGGGGCCATTGCAGCTGCCCCTGCCATGTCCCTGTCACCAGTGGCGGATGAGTATCCGCCACTGTGGTTTCCATTGGGGTGAATCAATTTATTTTATAATAAATTGATTCACCCCCCCCTCTCCCCCCAAAAAATAACTTTGGAAGTGGTGTCAGGAAACTTCAGGGTATTTGGGTTTACCCTGCGTTTCCCCCTTTGGAATCAATCTGATAAGGATCTGAATCGATTCCAAATGGGAACTAAAGTCATTTACTTCACATCCTGCTGCAATATATATCACAAGTATACATGTCATTAATAAAGTAGATTTTATTGTTAACAGGATTGACAAATTCCATGGTCTTAATACAATTTCTGCAGACACTACAACTGTAGCATGGATAGTTTCCTTTATTTTTCCTTAACATAAGGCATGGGTGTGCATTTTGAATCACTTACTATGGATCAGAATATCCTTTAGTGTTTTTGAGCATTTATATAGAAATAAAGGTTTCTATGAACAACCAGGGATGTCCTGAAGTAAATCCATATATTTCAGGACAGCTGCATGAATTGATCTTGTATGTCTATTAAACGTCACAGGTATTAACATCCAAGATTGTTTTTGTTTCTTAGGTTTGTTCTAGAGTGGACTTTTTCTGTCGTTTTTCTTTACTCTGAAGTACGCTTGTTTTAATCTCTTTTTAAAATATCTAATTACAAATTGCTCAATCAAAGTTTTGGCTTGTCTATCAAATTCAATTAAGCCTGAGCAATTTCCTCTCAGTCTTAAGAATTGAGAGTAAGTTAAGGTAGCACCTCTATAGCACATGTCCATAATTAATTGTTTTCCAAAAATATATCCCATACCAGTGAGCAGGCATGGGAACCATTTTTATCCTTGGGGGAGAGGGTTGTGCCATTTTAAGCCCACAAGAGGCCTTTTTTTGAAAACATGAAGTTAATCTGAAGGCCCATGGAACCATTTTAGCCAAAGGAAAATTGGGGGGAGGGATCTAAAATTGGGGAGAGGATTTCAGCCTTCCAAGCTTTCAAGAAGGGTCATTTTGCCTATCAGTTATCCACCCCTGATATAGGGAATGAAAAGTATCAGTACTAGAACACAAAGTCTGTCTCTCACTTTGTAGTGGTATAGATGAAGATTCGGTATTGAACAAAAAAGTAAGCCATATTTTCAATGGCCATGTGTCAGGACATTTTTAGGGGAAGTGGGGAGAAGCAAAGTTTTTTTGTTGCTTGTCTGTTTTTTGCTGCCTTTCCTCCCCTTCAATCCATGGCTGTTTGAGGTACAGCCTATTTTTATAGCCTACTTCAAAGCAACATGTGAATTTTGTGACTCTACCATTGTCACTTTCCTTCTCCTGCATATTTTTCTACCATCTTTGGCAGATTAAGTAATCTTTGACAGGTAGCACAATGAATTTTATGCCTTTTTAGTTGGCCTGATAGAAGTATGATCACAATACAAACTTTGGAATTTTACAGTAAGTACTGCTAATAATGTTTTATTAGTAGGGCCAAGGGTGGTACTGTGTTGTTGCATTTACTGCTCTTTGTGGAAAGTGGTGTGGTAGCTAGATTTCAGCTTAGAAAATCGAGGAACAGGATGAAATGCCTGTTTCTCCATGCAGGAAGAAGGTTTTGAACATTTAACTTTTAGATGTCTGACTCTGAATTCCTGCCTGTTCAGTAATATTAATCCTAATATAGTGTTGCATCATATATTTTTCTTTTCTTTTCTAGTCCTCCCTTTTTTGAGGACTGGCCTCTTATTAACATCTATCAGGCATCCAGGAGTAAACAGTTATCTCCACACCATAAAAAGATTTAACTATTGAAATGGCCAGAAAAAACAGGATAGAATATTGTTTCAGTTAATTTGAGAAGAATTTCCTCAAAATTCTTCACATTCAGAATGAAAATAATTGAACTTTAATATATTGAAATTTTAGTGTGGAAGACTTTGAAACCAGTGATTGAGATCCTGGGTAGTAGAATACCCTGTTTGCTTCCTGATTAATGCACTGGGTTTTCCTATTTCTTTGCAGTTTCCCACTTAAAGCATCTAATTAAAGAATGACAGTAACCATAAAGGGAAGTTTTACACTACCATTCTAGACATTTATGAAAACCAACTAATAGTAGACGGAATTGGAGCTAAAAGTTGAGAAAGCAAGTGTTGTGAAATAAATGGCATTTAAAGTGTAAAGTGATTTTCTATACCAAAATGTTCTATAGACATTTTAATAGTAGGACAGATGGCACCAGAAAGATCTAGATTCTTTAAAAATAAATGGCTGGGAAATCTTCCAAGAAGAGCCAATGGGCCTGACTCCAAAGGCTGCATGTGGTACAGCTAGATATGTTATGAGCGCAGACATTTTAGCAGGGAACATGGTTAAAGGGTTAGGGAAAGGGCAGGAAGACCAAGACTCTGCAGAAAATGCCTCTAGGTGACAGACAATTTTCTGGATCAATAGCAGGCTCAGCTGCAAGCTAGGACATTATTTCCCCTCAAGCTATACAAATTAAAATTACTGTTTGTTTCAGATTTTCATCAAATCTTTAGAGCATTTCTGGTATGGTCTGACCTAAAATATGGGCTATATGTCTTACATGAAACTCACTTTTGGGAGTCTCAGGAAGAGCCAAACAATAACAAAAATTTTCAATGACTATCAGCTATGGGGAAAAGGATCAGGGGACCCTAATTGCTTTTTCATTCACACAGAGTACCGTGGCACATTTGAAAGACTTTGATAAGGCCCTTAACAGACAAGGGTTTTTTGCAGCCCCAGTCCAAAGTCACTCTACATCCATCCAAGTGAATTCACATGAATGTGCATTGAATTATCACACATGAATGCTGTTACTATGAAGCCATTCCAAAGCCAGTCCAAAGTCACCCCAGAATTCAGTGAATTCAGTAACAACCAAATTCACAGAAATCAGTTCCAAGGTCACTTCAGATTCCATCCAAATTGGTCTGGTGTGATAAGCTCCTAAGTAGTAGTAGTAGTAATAATAATAATAATAATAATAATAATAATAATAATAATGTTTATTTATAACCCGCTCCTCTAGCAAAGTAATCGGAGCAGGGTACAACGTTTAAAAAATACAGACTAAAACAACTACCATGCCCCTTCCCGACCACCACCACCCCTTAAAATTAGATTCAACCAGAAAATATTAAAATTGACAACAGTTAAAAACAAAGTTTTTTTAATTTTTTGTCATAATTACATATGTTAAAAGTTTTTGATTTGTTAGTCACTACATCAAACATAAAAGACTGGATATTTTTCCCCCGTTGAGATGGATGTTTGGAATGGCCTGACTTACCACATGAAGTTCACCTTAGTAGGGCCCAATTTATTTATTAATTCATGCTGAGTAGTGTTTTTGGCAGTGAACTGGGAAATGCAGATCCTCTCAAGGGCAACTGAGACTGATGTACATCACGAAGAATATTTAAGCACCCAAAGAGAAAGATAGTTTTCCCCCAGAGTTGCTGAAACTGAATGATCATTGATGAGTAATGATTCTTCTGAGCAATGTTTAGTATTATACCTATGTTCTAAATAGATATGAATAGATGAGTCAAACTGCTGTACTGACCATACTTGCCAATTTAACAAAGGCATCACCTGTGCATTGTGCCATTGCTGTTGGTTTATGAACTGATATCCCTATGGAGAACCAGACTTTTAAAAGATTGATTAAATTATAGGTTTCAAATCCACCATCCTTTCTCTCAACTAATAGGACATACAATATCCCTCCCTATGGACATATGCATTTCTGAATATTCTGGGGGTTGCTGCAAATGCCCATCCAGCTGTAGAATTGCACATCTCTGATGAAGTAGGTATTGGGTTTCTGTCTCAAGGATGAGCAGAGTACTCTTAAATTTCAGTGGGCTTGAATCCTTTCCAATGTGCTGTGTATTTAACTTAATTCTTCATAAGACATACAACACTGAACACCTGACCACTTTCTATCTCAGTGACAACTGATACACTACTACATCACAGGAACACTGATGTATAGGGTGTTTTGGGTTGGTTTTTTCCCCCACCCACAGATTGAAAAGTGTGATCCTTTGGTACACAGAGGTATAAGTGCTGTTGACTACTTCTCACTAATAAAGCTGATTGATGATATGGCCATAAAGGAAGCAGATGCTACTTGTACCACTTTGTTCCATGAATGATGCATTTTCTCCTTGATGTGCTACATTCTGGGCCATTAACCAAAAGAACATCTTAATGATCCAGTGGGCATTTAGTATTGAGGAAATGAAATTTAAAAAGAATCTTATTTTGAAAAAAAGTTGATGATTATCTACAGTTGATTCTAGATAGCAAGACTACAGATCTACAAGACTATGGACACTTTTATATAGCTGGCCATATTGGCAAGTTAGTTTACACAGGATGATTAGCACATGCAAGGTAAGATAAGAGGAATTGTTGGGTCCAAGAAAGTAGTGACTCTTCTCCTCCAGGTGCTGAAATCCTTGGAGGAATTAATCTTTGCAACCATTTTAGGGGCAGGTCTCCCTGTTAAGTATCATGGCTTGCTGGGAATTATCTGTCAGTAATTGGTCTTCATAGCATAGTTGCTTGATCTCCAACAAACTGTTATGTTTTCTCTGAAGCCATGGGTGGCTTGCTCTGGACACAGGAGAGGGGGTAAATGTCAGGAATCACATGATCACTGTTATCCTGCACTGTCTTGGAGCCTCTCGCTATATAATTTGTTATACAGTTGGCCCTGCGTATCTATAGATTCTGCATCCACAGATTCAGCCAACAACAGTTTGAAAATATTTTTTAAAAATCCCAAAAGCAATGCTTGATTTTGCCATATTATATAAATGATCACCATTTTAGTACATCATTGTATATAATGTGGCTTGAGAGTCCATAGAATCTGGTATCTATATTGGGGCATGGAACAAAACTCCAGCAGATGCCATAGTGTGTCCTTCTTGTAATATTTGTTAAATTATTTAAGTGGCCTTAAATTCTAGTTTTGACAAAAGGCTGAATGAACCAACACAGAAGTGAGAATACCATCTTCTCAGATGGTATAATTCATGGTTGCTACCCATTATGAGGCTTAATGAGTGGGCCTCTATTGAGGCCAAAGTGAGGTGACTATTTAAATAATTAGTCAATAATTAGTTATTTAATTTAATTTGCTCACAGGGCTGGGGTGAAAGATGCTTTGGAATCTTATGTTTCACTCCCCATCCATCCTATTTTAGATCCTATACACCAGGCTGAGCAAAGTGCAGCCCAAGGATTACTTGCAGCCTTCAGTGATATTTTTTGCACATCCTATAGCTACAAATACTATCTAAGGGTTGTGTGGAATATTTTCTCAAGGATTTGGCCCTCCCAGAGGAGGCCTTTATGAAACAGGGAGTGATTTTTTGCTCATGCATAAATGTCCCAAATGTATCCATGGAAGGCCCTAAAAGATGGTGATAATGCTCATGTCCCCTAGAAGGCATTTGGAAACAAACAAAATTGTTTTCTGATTTTTGTGGGTTTTTCAGGCTGTGTGGCCAGTTTCTTCCTGACGTTTTGCCAGCATCTGTGGCTGGCATCTTCAGAGAATACTGGAATGGAAGAGAGTGGGTATATACTGTATGATCCTGGGTAGGGATGAGTGATTCTCATGCTAATCTGTGTATTGTTCTGTTGTTGATGGCAGGGCCTTAGGGTGGGAGGATATACAAAAGAGGATTAGTGTCTGCTAATTGATTATCATTGTCTGCTAGGAAAGCCCCTAACCCTGGATTTCTCATTTGCATTTGCGGAGTGCTAATTTTTCAGTTTTGCAAGACTGGTTGCCAAACTTTGTTTACTTTAAGGGTTTCTTCTTTCCTGTTAAAATTGTCCAAGTATTTGTGGATTTTGATGTCTTCCCTGTGCATTCTGACCTGATAGTTGTTGGCATGGTCCAGAATTTAAGTGTTTTCAAACAGCATTTTATGCCCAGGATGGTTTATAATGTGTTTTGCTACTGCTGATTTTTCTGGCTGACATAGACTGAAGTGTCCCTCATGTTCCATGATTTGTGTTTGGAAACTGCATCTGGTGGTCCCTATTTCTGATTTAATTTCCAATAGTGGGTGCAGTATGTGAGGGTTCAGCTGTCCAAAGTCTACAGAGAAGTTAATACAGTGCTAGCCATTCAGATATCTGCCCATAGGCTTTTGGTGCCTTCACAGAGATGTTTGGTACCATTTACTTCTCTTCCTCAGGCAGCAAAATTTCTAAAAACATCCTTGGTTTGTAATCCTGCACGGTACATTAACTCACTTGTCAGATAATATAAAAGCACCCTAAAGTAGATCACACAAGACAAAGAAAGGGGGAAGCAAAATGCTCACCAAGGATAATCTAGTGCTCAGTTAAAATGAGGTGAACTTATTTTAACTTATACAAGTTTGCTTTAAAAACTATGACATATTTTATGGGCATCCTTTTATAATGAAGCAGGAAAGAGTCACCTGCCATATTAATTCATTTTATATTTATTTTTTTTAATCATTTGAATCATACCAAGGCCTTTGTTGTTCTCTGAGTCATCTTTAAAAAAGAAAAGGAAAAAAGAAACTTTGAACAGATTTCCTGCTCATTTGTTTTGCCTTCCCTATCCAAGAAAACAAACATCTTAATCATAGATGCTGATTTCAAGTTGTTACTGTTTCAAAAATGTCATTGTATGAAACCTGAGGAAAGAAGGAAAATATAATGCCTATTTTAAAAGAAGAAGCATTAGTCACTGCCATATGTAGTAAATTACTAGGTATATATTTTAAAGTGTTATGTTTTTCTCCTTAGCATTTTTTTTTGGGGGGGGGGTGCAGGTAGAGGGACCAATTACTATAGGAAAGCAAATGCCATCCATCCGTGCATCCATTTGAAATGATTAGCCATTCTGTTCTCATTTGTTTGTTATAAGTTACAAAAAAAGAAAGCAAAATAAAATTAATTACATTTAGTGAAATATTTTATTATTTTTTTCTGGATCGAGTTGGATTGACATTTCATTTGAAAATATTTGAAAAAAAATATTTGAAATATGGATTTTTGGATGAGGAAAACTGATTTTTTTGTGAATACTGACACAAGCAAGGATCTTTAAAGCTCATGAGTTACTATGTACCAAAATTGCATTTTATTTCGTTACTTGACAATAAGATGACATTCTCTGTGAGGAAAAAAGTTTACTATGCAGAAAATGGCATTTTCTGTACAGAAAATAACAAATCACATGAATTATTTTGGGTCAATATAACAACCAATTTACAAAAAGAATACAAAAAATGAGTTTTCAATGTCTGTCTCATATTGAGTAGAACAAAGTAGCATTATTTTTCTTGACTGCTAGGAATAAATTTATTAAGGTTTATATCCAGACTGAGCAACCTGAACAAGTATGACCAAACTTACAACATAAAGCAGTGTGGGATTTGGGGATACTAGAAAAAATAATTAATCTAGAGGTAATGATATAGACAAACAAAATTAATTCATGTCCGGTCCATATCCCTTTGATATTCGTTCACCTATAAATTCATTTAATTCAATGTCCCAATTAATCTGCATTTTAAAAAAAAACAATTTAATGAAGTACTGATTTAAAATTACTTAAATTACTACTTAAAATGTATTCATATATCTATATCTATATTAAAACTGTTAGGTGAAGTTGATGTGGGTGGACCTGGAGGACCAAATGTTCCCATAATATGGAAATGAGAATATATATCTATAGAGGAAAGTCTGAGTCCACTTCTGAGTGCACATTCCTTATACTGGAGAAAATGAAAATATCCTTGGTCATTAAAAAGCAAAAGGGATGATAGTTAAAATCCAAAAAAAAAAAAAAAATCTGGATGAACAATAAGTTGCACATTTTTAATATTTTTTCTACTGTTTGTTTAGCTATTTATAGAGATGCAAGTCTTCACCCATTTCATTCCTGATTGCCATTTATAAATATATTTTTTTTTCTCAAAATAAGCATTCTGAAATTTTATTTATTTGTTTGTTTTGAGAAGTACATGTTAACATTTGAGAGCCAGTATGGTGTAGTGGTTTGAGCAGTGGACTATGACTATGGAGAAGAGGGTTTGAATCCCAGCTCAGCCATGGGAAGCCACTGGATGACCTTGGGCAAGTCACACTCTCTCAACCTAAGAAGTCAAAGGCAATTCCCCTCTGAACAAATATTGCCAAGAAAACCTCTTGATAGGTTCACCTTAGCATTGCCAATAGTCAGAAATGATTTGAAGGGACTTAGCAACAACAATATGAACATTCTAGATCTATGAAAGTTCTGTGCTATTTGTAAAGTGTAGAATGGGTCATTTTATATTACAGTTCAGATTGATACAGGGTCCTTACATACAAAGATTGCCATAGGGAACAAGAGGGCTATCTTCAGGCTGGTACAAAATGGCAAGAAGTGGTGTGATCGCTGCGATTCTAGCATTCCAGAGCACATAGCAGCTACACACTCCAGAACCCTATCAGGAGACCGTGCAGGCATCATGGTGGCCTCCTGTACACACGGGGGCCGCCATGAAGCTGGCAACGGCACTAAACACCCAAACAGGGCGCACAGGAAGTGACATCACAACGGTGCCACTTTCTGGTTGCAGTGCCGCAACAAAGGAGCTCCTTTTCGTTGCAGCGCCACAAGAGGTGTTACTCTTGTGGGAGTCATGGCAACCAGATTGCCACAAGTGCAATGCCAGGGAGAAAGGGGCTGTGTGGCCCCTTCCTCCCATGTGTCCTGGGCTGCAGCCAGCACACACCAACAAAAGCTGATAAGGCAGTTCCACAAACCTAAATGTTGATCCTAAGATTAGTCCAAAAGCCAGAGCCGAGGTCAGGGTTGGAGAAATTACAGAAGTCAGTCCGGTCCGAGGTCAGGGCAAGGAGAAAGCAGCAAAAGTCCAAATCGTTCCAAGGTCAAGGCAAACAGAGTTCCAAAGACACAAAGCCAGCACACAGTCACACCAAGAGACTTTCAATAAGTTCTGGCAAAGGGATGGCATCCCACAGGTGCTTAAGTAGGAGACACCCTCCCTGTTGGCAGCTTGCTTTTCTGCACGCCTGTGGGACTGACTCACACAATCACTCTCAGCCCTCCTTTCCTTAAATGAGGGAAGCACCAAACTGAATTCTTCATTTGAAACCTCACTCAGCTGCTTAGCCTCTGAAGGGAGTTCCACAGTGCTAGAGACTGGCTGGGATCCCACTCCTGGGACTGAAATGTCAGGGCTGGGGGTCTGGCATGGCAGAACTGGGACCTCGTCTAGCCTCCAACTCCTCTTGCTCCTGAGGAGCCATGTCCTCCTCCTCATCCTCTGACTCCATCTCTTGGCTGGCCATGACACCATGGCTGGTGGGGTGTCCTTGGGGCATGAAACCCCAAGGACTCCCCTTTACAGGTGAGGAGAAGCAGCATTTTGCTACTTCTCTGTGACTTGGAAAAGTGGTAGACTGGGGCCTCTGGGGTGCCGCTGCAGTTGCTCTGGCTCCAATACTTCACAGAAAGGGGCAGATGCAGGTCATCCCTGAAAGTACAGTCTGTACCAGCCCTTCACGTGCTGTGTAATTTTGTATGGGAACTCACATACTGGCAGTCTGTTGTGAAGAATGGGGAGTCTGTGCACATGTCCCTCCTGTGCATGAAATAATCATGCTCATAACAGAACATGTCAAGGATGTTTTAAAACTGTTTACTGCTTTTCCTGAGCTGGAAACAATTATTTGATCTCTGACTGATATGAGGATGAATGTAAAGAAGAACTCTTTTCAAGGCCATTAGAACTAAACCTTGCAGGTGCATGCATATATATATATATATATATATGGAAATTCACAAACTTGCAGTGGAAAAAACAAAACAAAAATCCAGGACTCTTCTTTTTAATAGCACTTCTATTAAATTGCACAACTCCAATTTAGGTTTCAAAAGGTGAAAACTGAACCTAAACATACATATTGAACATACGACGTTCATTGGAATGATTGTTCTTATTTCCCTTATATTGTTTCTATTATTTTAAAATATTTGTATACCTTTTTTTCTGGGGATATTACTGGGGAAATGATGACTTCTTAAGCCAGCAATTGAACATCCCTACTCCTGAATGCTTCTTCAGACATACAAGAGTGGGAGATTCTACCAGCCAGCTGGTTGGATCTGCAAGGGATTTTTGGAACAAATTCTGACATGCAAATGAAAACAAATTTTTAAAAAAATCCCAGATCGTGTATGGAATCAAGCTGATTTGGACCAATGTAAAACTTATAGTTAGCAAAATAAGGGTTCTCCAAAATGGCGCAAAATGACTGCATATCTCTAAAATTGCTAACACTTATGATCTAGGTTCAATCCTAGAGGAGGGCACCAAGTTCCACTCAGCCTTCCATTCTTTCATAGGTCATTAAAATGAGTACTCAGTTTGTTTGGGGCAATTGGCTTGCATATTGTAAACAATTTAAGGAGAGTTAGTTTGTTGATGAGCAATATAGAAATATACTTGCTATTGCTATATCCCACTTTCTCTGAAAAGACTGTACCCATGCAATCTTAAATAGCATGGCTACGGAAAAAAAAGAAAAAATGCCTGCCTGTCCATTGCCACTGTACAGTCCCTTATTTTACAGTTCGCTCTCCCTATATCCTAAACTATCCTAAACTAGGATATATTTCAGCCTTACCTTGACTTAGAGAGGGTACTCCTTCCATGTTTCTCATGACCCATCATAACAGTCACAGATTTACAGATCCAAGGGGATTAGAACTTTTAGTGAGCTACTTGTTGCCATCAGCCAGTAACACGTGTCTCAGCAGGATGGCTGGGATTTGTGTATGTTGTGAACAGCTGCACCATTCTCTACAAAAAGTCAGTATTGCTGTGTGGGGACTCATTGCACAGTGGTGTATGTGGGTGAGACATGACAAAAGAGACAGCTTGGGAGCAACATTTATTGATGTTAGCCTGCAGAAGGTGATGTATTTTTCCCTCCTTTAATTGCTCTTTCTGCTTTTAATTGCTATCCCAGCTGCACACTGAGTTCTACTTTAAAATAGCACTAGATGCATGGATTTGAGGTAGCGAAAAATAAATTTGATGACCCTCTTAGAGGTGAACTCACTGGAGTATATTGAGCCAGTCAGTAACTCACCGAGTTTTTATGAGGATAAAGTGAAGGACATCATTTTCTGCACATGAAACAGCTTTTTCTGTAAGGAAAATATTTCCATGCAGCTATTTTCAAATATATGTAAATTTTACATGTAATTTCCCAAATTACAATATTTTCTGCACAGGAAACAGGTTTTTTAATGCACAGAAAATAACATTTCCATACAGAAATACTATTTGCTGCAAAGAACTTTCTGGAATGATATTTTTGTGCACAAGAAGCATGTGGGAATTTATACTAAAATTTATATTTTAAAAAATTGCAAACATTTTTTAATATTCTTTACAACCTTACTTTATTCTGAGTAGTACAGCTGGTGAAATTTACTTAATGAAAAAGCATTAGGAAGTAGGAAGTAATTTCTAAATGTTTTATCAGCAGTCCAAGTGGTGAGATTCCCCTTATGAATCCATCTGGTCTATTTAACATATCAGGTGATTGTGATGGGTTTTTCAGACTTTAACATCACAGTCCCATGTTTTCTCGTACAAATTCATCACTAGTGTCCTACCTAAACCAGGAAGGGAGGGCAATGATTCAAAGTCACTACTTCTAGGGACTCGGCACCCTTTGTTTATGCCCTGTGAGTGTTGACCCTGCTCCTTGACTGTTTGGAATCATTGCATCTGTCATCTGGAAGAAAATTGGGTGAAGCTGGACCAAATGACTGCAGGTACAATTTATTCTGAATTACTAAAATTTGCTTCAGAATTCAGGATTTATAGTCCTGATTAAGAGCTCATAATCCAGATAGGGAGAGGCAGCCATATACAGAAGGTATGCAAAGCAACAACAAAGGGCAAACTGAAATTGAAATCAGTGTAGTAAAGAAAATTGATGCCAACCAATCATTAAGTGTGAGACAAACAAAATTGCAGGCGTAGCTATTTTAATAATAAATAGAGTTGGTAGAGTTTGATGACATTTCAAGGAAAATCCCATTTTACAAAATCTTAAGGTAAATTTAGGTGTGACAGAAACCATACCTAGTTGTTCTTCTTCTTGTTGTTAACCAACCTTGACTCGATCTTGACTCATGGCAATCCTGCTGATGGAACATCTTAAGACAACTTCTAGGTTCTTGCAGATTCGTGCCCATGACCTTCTTAATTGAGTCCATCCATCTAGCATGGTCTTCCTCTCTTTCTACTTCCATCCAACTGTCCTAACATTATTGGGGCTTTCTAGATTGGCAGGAAGGTGTGACATGAAGTTGCCTTTTCCTCAAAGGCTTGCAGCCTTTAGATGGAGCTGTGCTGTTCCGCAGTTTTTAAAAAAGAAGCTGGGAAAACCAGCACCTTTTTAAAGGCGCTTCTTCTCCCCTAAAACGCAAAAAAAGTGTTTTCATGGCACACTTTCCCTTTTTCTCATCTAAAGGCTACAGTTTCATGCAGCCATGAACACACCTCTTTTTGCCAATCTAAAATGGGCCATTGTCTTTTCTGATGAGTCATACCTTCTCATGATGTGACCAAAGTTCAACAGTCTTAGTTTGGTCATCTTTGCCTCCAGGGAAATTTCACACTTGATCTGTTCTAGGACCCATTTATTTGTTCTCTTTGCTGTCCACAGTATCCCAGCACTCTTCACCAGCACCCCATCTCAAATTAATTTATTCTCTTTTTCTCTGTCTTCTTAAATGTCAAGCTCTCACATCCACACATGGTAATTGGGAATACAATTGCTTGCATGTTTCTAACTTTCATGCCTAGTTGTATATCTTTGCTCTTTAGGAACTTTCCTAGTTCTTTTATACGAGGGGATATCCAAATGTTTTAATGATCACCTTTTTAAAAAATTGACAGAAAGTTTGTTTTGATTTGTAGTTGTTAACTTATCTCTATGTAGTCACTATCTAGATTTATACATTTTTCCCAGCATATCTTGACCCTCTGAATACCTGATATTGTAGAAGTCTGCAATTGTGCCTTACGAGGGGGTATCATAAAGTAATCTTAAAGTATTGATGAAATTTTGTCAGTGTCATCATTGGTCCCTAAGTGCACATTGCTGAGAAAATCAACTCATTGTGTCCTTTATTTTTGTGACTGGCTGTGCCAGAAGTGACTAAAGTGTAAAATCCTCGTCAGGAGCAATCTGCAGACTTCTACAATATCAGGTATTTGGAAGGTCAAGATACGCTGGAAAAAATGTATAAATCTAGATAGTGACTACATAGAGATAAGTTAACAACTGCAAATCAAAACAAACTTTCTGTCAATTTTTTTTAAAAAGGCGATCATTAAAACTTTAGCTACCCTCCCCATTCTTAGTCTTCTGATTTCTTGACTGCAGCTCCCATTCTGATCAATGTTTGATCCAAGTTATAGGAACTCTTTTACTATTTCTATGTTGTCATCATCTAGCTTGAACATGTGAAGATCCTCCATGGTCATTATCTTTGTTTTCTTTATGTTCAACAGTAAGCCTACATTTGAACTTTCTTCTTTGACCTTCCTCAGTATCTGTTCTAGGTCTGTGATTTTTTCTGCTACTAGTATGATGTCATCTGCATATCTTAGATTGTCGATGTTCCTTATTCCTACTTTCACTCCTCCTGCTTCTGTTTCCAAGCCTGTTTTTCTTATAATATGTTCTGCATACAAGTTGAAAATATATAGTGAAAGGATGCAGCCTTCCCTGACCCCTTTGCAAATCATGGCTCTTCCTCCCATGGGCCCTTCATTTTTACATCTCTTTTGTATACTTTTTATGTGTAGTGCCTCCAGTGTCTTTTTATTTCTTCTTGGTCTTAAATTATGTTATTTTTATTGTCTTAGAGCATCTCAGTCCTTGTTTGAACATCTCTTTAATTTCCTGGCTCATGTGGAAAAGGTCTCTAATTCTTCCTTTTTTGTTGTCATCTTCTATTTCTTTGCATTGGTCATTGTTGTTCTTGTCTTTGTCTTTTCATACTAGTTGTATTGTTGCATTCATGGTTTTTAATATGTCGATTTCTGAGTTTGTTCTTGTGTTCCTTTTGTTTTGCCTCTCTTCTTTCCTTTACTGCTTGAAGTGTTTTATCTGACATCCACTGTTTCTTCCTTTTCTTTTTGACTACTGTAAGTGTTTGTCTATATTCATTCTTTATTGCATACCTGGCTTCTACCCATAGCTCTTCTGGTTCTCAATCAATTATGCTCAATAGTGTAAATATGTTTCTTATATTGTCCATAAATTCTGTTCAGATGCTGTTCAGATAATATTTTGGTTTGATGACTGATTTTGATATTTTTTTCCAGTTTTACTCTTAGTTTTGATATAAGAAGTTTGTGATCAGTACCACAGTTGGCACCTGATCTAGTCTTGGCCACCAGGATGGTGCTTCTTCATCTTTGGCTTCATATATATTGTTGACTGTCTGGTGATATCCATGTATGCAGCCTTCTTTCTGATTGTATGAAGAAGATGTTTGCAATGAATAGGTTGTTGGCCTCACAAAAATCTATCGGACATTCACCTGCTTCATTTCTTTTGCCTATTCTGAATTTGCCTACTGTTTTTTATTTGCTTCCACCTTTTGTGTTCCAATCCTATATTATCAGGATTATCAGTGTTGGTGTGTTGACTGTTTCTTTCCTGGACTCCTTCACAGAATCTTTCAATTGCTTCTTCTATTGCTTCTGTGGTTGGTGCATATACTTGTATTATGGTGATATTGATATCTTTCCCATGGCGCCTTATTGAAATGATTTTGTCTGATTTTGCATTGTAACTATGGATTGTTTTTGTCACATTTCTCCTTAGTATGAAGGCCACCCTGTTTCTTCATGTCCTGAATACTGTGTAATTGTCTGAGCCAGTGACCCACTCCTGACCATTTTAGCTCACTTATCCCTTGTACTGCTATGTTCATATGTTCCTTTTGTTTTTGCTATGTCTAGCTTTACCTGGCTCCTGCTTCTCATGTTCCATGTTCCTATAATGTGTGTGATTCTTATAATATGTGTAACCCCTAGAAACCAATTTAGATTTACCTACCTTGTTCTTGTATATTCTTGGGGTGGGGGAGATACCCAGTAGTCCAGAAAGGCTATCAGCTGAGACAGTTATTTACATGGCAATGGTCTGGTGTTTACACTTCCACAGATTCATACGCATAATATAATTTGTGTGGCACAGATTGTCAGGAAATAACTATTATGTATGTCACATTGATCAACTGGATATTTTACTATCAAAAATAAAGAAATGTGAATACTATGAACTTGTTTTGGGGCACTGTACATGCCTAGAGTGTTTATATCATATAATACTTCCAAGACCTGATGATGAAGAAGACATATAATTTATCATGTAAAATGGAGCATAGTAACAAAACAAAACAAAACAAACTCTTGCACTTTATTCCTGGGTTTCCCAGACTGTTTGGCTTTTGGATGGCAATAAAACTGTTGTTTTGTTTTGTTTTTCCAATCTGTACATGTATATTAGAATGCAAAGTAGAATGCAAATGAACTGAAGGCAATAAATAAACTGTATCAAAATTTGCATGCTCAATTATGGGATTAATTTTGGAAGTTCTGGTTAGTAAAATTAGAAGAAATACAATACAGAACAGGGTGAACTGCATAACAAAAATAAGATAGAAGAGGAGAAATTGTTTAGTGCCTATTTTAGAATGCAAAATAATCCTAAAGATGTCTGTGTACATGCACACACAAACCAAGCATTCATTCATTTAACAATTCCCAAATGCCTTGATTTAATGCTTTTCAGAATCATGCCCACTTCATAAATTCCAAAGAAGCCCTGTTGAAGCATTTCTTCCAATCTGAGAATATACATGTGCTTCTAATAAATGTGTTATTTAGAATTCTGGAAAGAATTTTGTTGTGTACGCATAGTAATGCTGCATGCATGTGGAAGCAACACACCCTACGAATGTAAAATACAATTTTGTTATTCCTGAACATGTTGATGTTATTCCTACATGTTTAGATTTATTTTAAACCCAACACAGGTAAGAGATATTTGAAGGAGGACTCTTTAAAAAAAACTGAATTGTATCATGACTCATTGTCTAGATGGAATTTGTGTAGTTCCTCTGTGGCCATTATTTCTGCTTTCTTTATATTCAGCGTTAAGCTTGCCTTTGCACTTTCTTCTTTGATCTTCCTTGGTAATTCTTCCAGGTCTGTGATGTTTTCCACTAGTGGTATGATGCCATCAGTATAACTTAGATTGGTGATATTTCTTCCTCCTATCTTTACTCATCTTTTTATGAGTCTAAGCCTGCTCTTTGTTTGATGTTTTCTACATGCAAACTGAACCAATAAAGGGATAGTATGCATCCTTTTCTGATGCATTTCTTATTGAGAACCACTCTATTTTTTCCCCATAGTCTGTTCTTGTCCTAAGTACAGATTTTTCATCTGGACTATCAGAGGTGGTGGCACTGTCATACCTTTAAGAGCCATCCATACCTTTTGATGGTGTGTTCAGTGAAATGCTTTACCATGGGGGGAAAGCAGACCAACAGTTAGAGCCAGCATGAGGGCATGGCAACCACACGCTGTATGCCCCAACTATGCCCCTAAGCCAGAGCGATGCCACCTGCTCAACCAGATGGCAGGCAACATGTTGCAGGAACAGACAAGAGCCATAGCAGTGGTGCAAAAAGGAGTGGCATTTTGCTGCTTCTTTTTGTGCCAGAAAAACAGCAGATCATGCTGTTGCCATGATCTTTTGTGCCTCCTTTTTTTTTCTGGTGGGTATATTGATTGCTCCCAGTCTATTTTATTTTTCATATTTGTTAGCATATTTTAGTTAGTACTACAGTGGATTCTGCATGTGTGACTTACCACAATTCAACTGGAATATAATCTTTTCTGATTATTTATTCTTCCCAATTTCTCTTATTGGAACTTTTGCCTCACTTTCTAGAATTTGAAGTTCATCTTCATAATATTTCTCATTCCATGTGTCATTTTCCCCCCTCTCTTTTATATGACTATTCAGAGTATTGCATCCAGCATCTATTTTATTTCTTCTTGATCATGTAATATTTTCTTTTACTTGTCATATAGCATCCTGGCCCTTGATTTGAACTTCCCTTTGAGTTCTCAGATCTTATAGAAGAGATCTCTCATTCTTCCTTTTTTGTAGTTATCTCTCTCTCTCTTGCATTGTTCATTATAATAATTCGTTTTATCCTTCTGCAATAGTCATTGTCTTCCTTTATTTTTGCTTCTCTTTTTTCCTTTACTGCTTGAAGTGTTTCATGTGTCATCCATTGTATCTTCTCTTTCTTTTTGGCTGTCAGCAGTATATTTCTGCATTATTCTTTAATTATGTCCTCGGTTTCTTGTTCTTCTCATTCTCTGTTAGGCTTATGCTTATAGAGCAAATCCTACATTGGATCAAATATTTTGTCCAACTGGCGAGTGCAGTCAGGAAATCAGAAGAAGTCTAGGAATGGAAAAGGCAGCAGTGAAGGTACTAGTCAAGATCATAAAGAGCAAAGATATACAGCTGAACACTAAAACAAGTATTGTCCAAGCCATTATATCCCCCATTGACATGAACAGATGGAAATGAGAGCTGTACAGTGAAGAAGACAGATAAGAAGAAAAATCAAAGCATTTGAGATATGGTGCTAGAGAAGAGTGTTGAGAATACCATGGACAGACAAGAGGACAGACACGTGAGTCCTTGAACAGATAAAGTTAAAAATATCACTGGTAGCCAAGATGATCATAAGAAGGTATGATTTACTGGAAAGGATAATAATGATGACAGGAAAGTGAAAAGGGAGTTGAAAGAGAGTTAGCCCACATGAAAGATGGATATACTTAATCAGGGAGGTCACAGGAATGAAAATATAGGAACTATGTAGAGCAGTGGAAGAAAGGGTCACCATGGGTTGGGGCAGTTAACAACAACAAATGCCATGGCTGTGGGTATTTTCCCTGACACTATAATTATCATGCAGCCTTTTGTAACTTCTAGCTGCTACTTTTCAGGTTTGGGGGTTGCAGGCGTGTTTTGCCAGCCTGGAGGGGGATAGGGGTGAAGCCGACGCTTGCCCCATATCTGTTGCAGTTAGGGGATTAGGTGTTCATAGGGGTGAACACCTATGGCACCCAATTGGGGTGAAGGTTAGTCCTCTTGAACTTTCTTCTTAGGTCTTGCAAGTAAGAAGAGAGGAAAAGAAGTCTTCCTTGGGGCTCACCTAGGATATATTCCTCAGTCAAGTCTGGCGCGTTGGCAGTGGAGGTCTCAGGTAGGCATTCCAGATGCGAGCTGGCTGGGGAGCAACTCAGTACTTGGATTATCCTGGGAACTCAGATGTTTCGCCCAGGGGGAGCTGAGGAGGGGGTCTGAGGAATAGACCACCTGTTTTGGCTGCTCCCGCACCAAGTTGCCCCCCTTTATAGTTTGCAAGTATTCAAGAATTCAAAGGAACATGGACGTGATGATTGTCTCCCCGGGGGATTGCTTCTTGCCCTCCTTTAGAGGCTTTGGGTTTTCCAAGGACCAAACCGAACAGTTACTTTAGCAAAAAGGGGCTTATTTCTTAAAGCAGAGTAGCAATGTACTCAGGTTCTTCTCTTTATTAAGCAAACAAACAGAAAGCTTACTGTAAAGTCCTTAGTAACTGTAGTCCTGGAAAATTCAGCCGGATGGCTCACCAAAGTCTCCCTCTCTTTGACTCTGAGGCAAGGGTCCTCAAAGTCCCAGCCAGATGGCCTATAAAGGGAACGTTCCTGTGTTGTCAGCTGGCTGTTTTGAGGGCGCCCTAAACTCCTCAGCGTCACTCAACTGTGCTTTATGTTGAGTATACTGTGCGAACTTTGAGGACTGAAGAATTATGTACTGGAAGATGGCTTGACCAAGGCCTGGCTAACACACCCTCCAACACATCCACTTTGTAGAGTGTCTGGTAGTCGAATGAAAGAAAAGATGGTTACCCCCTTCCAGGTCCCCAGAAAAAAGGGGAGGAGCAAGCTTAAACTGTTACACATAAACAATAATTGGCAGGTGCCAAGAACCAATAAATTCAACCAAACCTTTAACAAGTAACATACACATCAAAACAGTGCAAAAAAAGGCTTTAGGATCTCAAACTCTTTGCAAACTAAGCAGGCTGTAGGAAACCTCCCAATTTAAAACCTTAAATGCAGAAGGTGCTTGCCGCGCCTTCACAGTATGGCATGCATATATTTTATTCTTCCTGGTCTTTTGCTTTATTTAACTGCAATCCAGACATACAGCTAACAGATCTAAATTCAAGTTACCTAGTAGCATGATGCATTGCTTATTGTTGTGAGGTGAAGATGAAGAATTTATCAGAGTGTTTTTCTATAATCTAATACAGAACTATAATGTATGGATAAAATATTAATATTCCTTGTGAACTGTAATATTCCCTTGATATGTTGAATCTATTGCTGGTAGTTCTAGCAATAACAACAAGAATAATATTAAGAATGTTGATGGTATGATAATATTCAATTAAATAATGGACAAATATGCTAGAAATATTATCTGACATTAATGGGGGATATATTATAATTGTAGAATAATTTCAGAGATTTTATATTATATTTTTATTTTCTATAATTCAATTTCCCTACAAGCAGATCCCAAACTCTACTTATGTAGTATAACAGATGTTGCACAGACATTGATGGGCTTAGGTCCTCTGTTGAATTGAGATATTTAATCTTTTTTTCTTTAAAAAAAATCAGATATTTTAGATCTGTTCAATGGTTGTCCATGCCATCATAACTTTAGTATTCAATGGTATATCTTGACACTTGATCTTGTCTAGTTCCTTCCTAGGTGCCTTTCCAAGTCCTAGTCATCTTCTAATTTCTTGACTGTAGTCCAAACCAAGGAATGAAAGTCTTGAGTTTTTTCAATGTTTTCATTGACTTCTTGAGAACCTTCCTTTTTGCTTTTTTCCTTGACCTTCTTCAGTAATCATGCCAACGTTTTGCAGTTGTTTGCTAGTTGTATGGTATTATCTGCATATTTTAAATTATTGATATTCCTTCCTCCAGTTTTCACACCTTCATCTTCCAAGTCTAATCCTACTTTACATAATGATGTTTTCATCATGCAGGTTAAACACATGCAGTGATAAATATGCAACCATGCATGACCCCCTTACCAATTTGAAACTATTCTGTTTCTTGCTATTCTGTTCTAAAGGTAGCCTTTTGTCCTGAAAACAGGTTACACATTAGGATAATCAAATGTTGTGATACACCCATTTCTGTAAGCGTGATCCATAGTTTTTCATGATCTATATAATCAAATGTTTGCTATAATCTATAAAGCACAGACCAATTTTCTTTGCTTGAACATCTAGAATTTCTCATACCATAAATGGTAAATGTCTTCATTGTAGAATTTTGAGCATCATTTATTCCTATCATATTCTGGGTTTGTAAGCCATGAGGAGAAAATTCCTGGCTGAATGGAGGTGATTTTAAAAGGACAAACATGAGCTGCTTTGAAGGAACTAGTAACAAAATGTGTTTGCATAATGAACTCTGATGACTATGTTACGCTCTATAAATTACATGGTCTGCCTACACTAATGCATCAACTAACAAGTTTATCAGTGATAACAATAATAAATGAATTAAACAATTTCAGTTATAACTTTGCTAATATATTAATTTTCCAATTTCTAAAATATAACATTATCTAATTAATTTCAAACCTAATTTTCCAAGCTCTCATTACTATATTGCACTATACCTGGATCTGTCTTTGCAGAATGTTGGAAGATTTCAGTCTGAACAAAATGTGGTATCCTATATATCCTCTCTAGGGCCTGCTGTTTTGATCAATGTGATTTCCTAGACAAATTAAAAGTAGTAGTTTTGACTTCTTAAATTAGGGATTGGGAAAATGCTTCACAAACATATTTCAGCCAATGGAGGAAATGTGTTCAAAATCACACATTAAGAAAACATGTATACATTAGGAAGTGAGCCCCAAAACACATACCACTTTCCATGCTGTGGCTAGGAGGCAAAGAATTGCATCCTAGAATTTAAAAATGTACTTTTAAAAGTAATTAGTTGCTGTTATACACTGCTGTTTTGGAAAAGTAACACATTTCTATAACACTTTTCATTGTTGAAAAAAAACTAATTTGTTGCATTAATTGTTGCAGTTACTTCTCTAATCTTTCCATTTGTTACAGAGAAAAAAAATAGGATTCAAAAAAGAATGACATAAAATTTTAAAAACTGCTATCAAAGTGCCTCTTAACAAGCCTATTAAAATAAATTCTTCAAAGCAACTAGATAATGAACTAATTTTGCTCTCACTTTTGCTATCCTACCCCTGGAATAAAGAGACCAGACACAAATGTATGGGATAAAAACAGGGCCATTTATTGACCTATTTATTAAATTTTAATGGAACTGCAACTAGTATCAAAACCAAACAAATGTGGGAGACAGGGAAAGCTGCATAACAGTGTCTTACCGCAGACTACCTCTGCAGCTTATCAAGGACGATAATAACTGGGCCCTCAAAGACAGTCCATAAATTGGGTTGCCGTTGGACAGTCTGTATATGGAAGTCCAGCAAGAAGTCCCCCTTCCCAATCTGCAAAGATTAAAGTTGGGGTATACCTTCAAGCCAGACCCAAGGTTCATTTCTTTTACCCACTCACCCCAGATCGCAAGGCCTGAAGGGATGTTTCAAGAAATTTTCCTAACACCCAGTAGGGTGTCCAAGGTGCTCACCAAGATAAAATCCAAAGAATTTATGCAAAATATAATTAAATTAGTTGAATTAGAATTAAACATATTTTAGGCCAGATAAAATCTTATTAAGACACTACCCAAGCCAATTTTCTACTGCCACTATTAATAGTATGGGGTAGGCAAAAAAACAATGGAAAGGGGCGAAAAATCCTACCCAGTTCCTAAGCGGCCAAGCAAGCTTCATACTATTACAATGCAGGTGGGTGGGTCATGCAATCATTCCAGAATGAGGCAGCCAGGGAGTGATGAAACACTCAATCCATGGCCACGCCTCCAGAAGCCCAGCAAACAGCCAATCCCAGCTCCCCAACCTCCGGTGTGGAGGGGGTTGGGATTGCCAATTTTGTCATTTCTGGAATATAATTTTCTTGTAATCTTCCTACTCCAAATATAAATAGTTCTGGGTAACCATACTTTTGTCTTCCATTACATCTAAGCAGCATTACACCCTGATGTGGAAGTTAAAATGGATGAAAGATACATTCTAATATGTCCAGATGTATGTAAATAATAATAATAATAATAATAATAATAATAATAACCCGCTCCTCTGTGCAGACAATTGGAGCGGGGTACAAGTTAAAAACACAAGTTAAAACAATACCAATTACCCACTACCAACCTCCCACCCCTTAAAATTACATTAAACCAGTAATAAATTAAAACCACACATACAGTTAAAAACACATTACATATCATGAAGGGACATAAAAGTGACTCAGAAAACAGGACAGGTCATTCATAAAGCAAGAAAACAAATTTTCAGTCCACAGGAAAGTGTTTTCCCCCGATACCCACCATAGACATCATCAATTACAAATCTCCTGCTTTATATGTTTCAGACTGAACATTCAAGCAAGAGGATATACTCTTAAGCAACTAAAGAATGACATATATACATTTTGCAAACATCTCACAAACACAAGAATCTTTTTAAGGAGTTTACTGTGTGAGAATATCAAAGAATTCAGTGCTTTCCCCCCCCCCTTTTTTTGCCATCTGCCACATCTCATGCAGACATTTGGTTTCTTTCATTCTTCTCTTTTGAGTGATATGTTGGAAGAAAGGGAATAGAGGACCTGCCTCTCTAAAAAAAGTGAAAACAAAGGCATCATCTGGAGACAGGTAAAACACACTGCTTTAAAGTCAACCTAACCCATCGTCTTTCTGCACAATGTTAACATGACATTTATAAAACGAGTGGGGGAGATAACAGAAAGCAAAATTGATGTTATTCTTTTTGTCTTATTGGCACAAAATAAGCCACTTCCTGGGAGTTAGGCAGCTGAGGACAAATGCAACCCTGTTGCTTTAACCTTTCTCTCTCTCCCTCTCTCTTCCTGAGAATGATGAAGTAGGGGGAAAAAACAAAATGCAACATTTAAAGGTCAGCGCTGCCTTGCTGATAGAGATGCCTGTGGAACAACACCCCTCCTTCAGAATGTGGCAAAAAACAAAAGTAGATTGCTTTCATTTTGGAGCAGATGGCATTTATGTACTGTATTTGTGGTGGAACCAGTAATGCTTGTGAGGTGGTAGAAGCGCAGTGCTTCTTCTCATTATTTGGCTGGAAATCCCTGCATGGACACCAAATGTGTAGTGCTTGTTCCAGAGTTATTTCAGAGTTGAAAAGCAAGCAGCAGGTGCACAACGCTTCACTTTTGAATATGTAGAATTTCAGCAGCAACCATGTCCCAAGAGAAAACATTAGTGATTTTGTTTTTATTGGCTAGGATCCACTAGAATTTTCCACTGGTGGAACATCTTCCATCAACATAACCAGGAACATGACACAATTCAGGTTTAACTGTTTGGTTGTATCCTACTGAATCCTGGAGTCTGAGCCTGCAGGGGAACTAGAGCTCTCTAGTTAAGAATCCTAAATACCCCTCTCTACACTGCAGCTCTCTGAATTGCATAGTACAGACCATAGCAATTTAAGTGGAGTTATAGTGTTATAATTGTGCATAGTACAAGAGTCCCAGGAGAGGACAATACCCCTCTCTATCTGCAGCCCTGTCCAATGAGCTTCAAAACCTCCAGATTAGGCCTTTAGTTGTCAGACACTGGCAAATTGTTTTATTCTGGCCAAATATAACTGGTGCATTTTCCTTTAGTAAGGTGGTAGTTATGTGAATATGTTATTTCTGGATTTGAATTTTCTAATAAGGAAATGGGCACTGCAATCTTTGTCAATAGCTGTTATTTGTACAGTTGTGAGGGACATTGTTATTGATATGATAAGCAATAGGCAATCACTTTATTGTTTCTTCTTTATTCAAAGAATTAATAATTGATCCCTAGATGGGACACAAAGATGAGAATCTTCCTTATTGACGTGAGCAAGAGAAACAGCCATTAATGTCAGATATGCAGTGAAATAACATTCCCTTCTGTACAGCCATTCTAAGTGTTAGAAAACAATGTTATGACATGTGGATAGTTAAAAATACTCATTTCATGTCTCCTGTCTCAATTTTTATAATGAAAGAACTCATTAGTTTTATCATTTTCCCCCAAAATACTAAAGCAATTACTGTGACTGTTACTCCTATAAAATAAATTACCTGCCAAGATTAATTTCAAAATTAAAATACCATATTTAATTAATGCTATAATTAAGTAAAAAAGAAAGAAAGAAAGAAAGTAAACTAAATGAAAACCCTTGAACTTGTTTTGATTCTGAGCTAGGAAAATTTTCTGCAATTTTGACAGGTGGTGTGGTGCTGGAGACAATTGCTTTTATATTACACAAAGCATTGATGGATGCAGGCCCAGCATCTCTCTGCACTGTGCCAAAAGACATTGACCTCTGAAGCATCTAATGTCAGGAGGTGTGGGTTTTCACATGTACACACCAATGTCCTCAAATATAGAACTTCAATTTCCCCTTAAGACTGAATGAAAGCTATACAACTATGTAGCCATAAGAAAAAGACTGTAGTTATGTACACAAAGTAGTTCTATGCCATTGTCCTCAAACTATTACCCCATCTTTTGTACCTCTGTCATGGGTTTTGTGACAGCAGTGATCC
This sequence comes from Urosaurus nigricauda, assembly GCA_034509955.1. Lineage (NCBI taxonomy): Eukaryota > Metazoa > Chordata > Lepidosauria > Squamata > Phrynosomatidae > Urosaurus > Urosaurus nigricauda. The sequence continues at coordinate 142,845,822 of JAOEGL010000003.1, read as the reverse complement.
ATTGGATGGCTTGTTCCTACAGTATCATTTCCTTTTGACATACATTTTATCTTGTCATGACACAGTGTCATTCTGAGATGACTTCTGGAGTGAAAGTAACAGCCAACAACACTGGCTACCATTTTGCTTTTGAATTTTCCTGTACAAGATATTATTTGATGATGTAGAGTTGTTGTCATGGGGCTTGTGGGACATATGAAAGGCAGTACTAATACCCATTCATATAGTGATGATGCCTACATCTCCCCTATTGCTCTATAAATCCCTGGAAAATCATTACTATATTCCCTTTTACTTGTCTGCAAATGGAATTGTGAGGTTGCCTGGAATATTTTGATTTTTAACACACATTATTATTTAATTGGTTAATTTAATTTTCCATCATGGCATTTACAAAAGCAATTCACTACATACACAAACATGAAATGAGACTTATGAAGCAGAATTAAATCACAAAACACAACAAACATTTTGTAACAATTTACAGCATAAACATATTGGCACCATTTTAGTAACTGGGCTCTCACTGTTAAACTTTCTTGCCAACTTCAGATCCATAGTCATAAATTGTCCCTACCAGCTATTACAGTCCAACATACACCAATATTGCTGAGGCAAGAAAAGCAAAGAAAAAAAGTGGATAGACAGCACAGCATCAAAAACAGATGAAATATAACAATAACTTTAATAGCTAAAGCTAATAAATTTAACATCAGAGCAAAGATCAGTCATGGGACAGTCTGAGTCCTGGGTAACAATTTTCTTTGCAGTTCAATTGATGGGAGCAACAGTGAACGACAAAGTTACATATGAGCCCAACACAAAAGTGGCAAATTTTCAGCAACGTTCATGCAAGAAGAATAGCAAAACACATCCCAAAATTTCAAAAACAGTGTTTCTAAAATGTCAAGACACCCTGACAAAAAACATCCTGGACCGATTAGAAATTTTGCACCTTAGAACTTGTTCTATACAAAATTTGTGCATGGTTTTTATCTGCAGAAAATAGCAATGTTGTTTCCTGTGCAGAAAAGGCTGTTTTCTGCACAAAAATGTCACACGTAGCACCTTTAAGACTAAATAGAAATGACCAATTTATTTCTTTCAGTTAGGCCCTTTACAGACTGGCCTGAAAGGCTGGATTGGGGCACAGTCGGGGCGCAGCATCCTCACGACGCACACCCAACACATACATTCTCAAAGTAATCCTATGCATTTCCATGGCTGAGTGAGGATTTGAGCCCTGGGTGCTAAGAGTCCTAATCCAACACTGAAACTACTGCACCATACTGACTGTCTATGTAGAGTCTATTATAAGGAAACATCCTTGATCCAGACAAAGTACATCTTCTTCTGTCCAAAATAGGTGGCAATATAATATGATAGCAGCTGTGTATTATCCCCACTACCACTACCACTTTTTTGAATCTGTTGGATTCCTGAGCTTAATTTATTTCCTATATTATGTTATTTAACAGTATTTCTCCACCTCCACCCTGCAAGAAATAAGAAAACTCAAAGCAATGCTATAGTAATTCCTGGTGAGTGACTGACAACAGATCACTCCCACTCCTACTGCTTATTAACAAATGCATTAGTAAGCTTCTTGGTTTTGTTTACTTTTAACACACATACAGAGCATCTAGAAAACATTGAAATGTAATATGGCTTTTGGAAAAATAGGAATAATGTGTTGGCAGGAAGACAGAGGGTTTGCTTTAATTTATCCAGTGAATTATGTTTGATACTTGAAGCTTATTTGGTGTTTAACACAATTTGGGATCTTGTAATTTCATATTGCGTGATTCCTGCTATTTAATTTACAATATTTCCAATTGTATCTATGAATGGTATGTATATAACTATGTGTGTATTTTTGTTATTGTTGTTATCCATCCTTGAGTTGATCTTGACCTATGGCAACCTTCTAGATGTGACATCTCCAGGACTCCCTGTGTTCCACTGCTCTACAAGGGGTATTGTAACATTTTAATTATCACCTTGTAAAAAAATTGACAGAAAGTTTGTTTTGATTTGGAGTTGTTAACCTTTCTCTATGTAGTTTACACATTTCCCCCAGCATCTCTTGACCCTCCGAATACCATTGTTGTAGAGGTCTGCCTAACTCTGCTCTTCCACTTCACAAATGACATCATTTGTGTTGTCAAATCGGCTGCCATGCAACAGATTTTTCATTTCTGGGAACAAGAAAAAGTCACTTGGTGTGAGGTCTGGAGAATAAGTCAGATGCTGCAAAATAAGCCACATGCTCTTGCTTTGTTAAGTCCAACTTGAGATGAGTGAGCTGGTGCATTGTCAGGTAGGAGACAAATGCCTCTGACGAGCATACTATGGTTTTTAGCATCTCGCAACTTGTGCAGAACATTGATGTAGTATGTGCCAGTGATTGTTGTGACTTTGCAAGGTAATCTGTGAGAGTGATTCAATGACAGTCACAACAAACTGAGAGCATGATCTTTCCTGCTGCCTTTTGCACCTTTGACTTTTTAAGGGGAGGGGAATCAGCATGATTCCACTTCATGATCATGGTTTTGGTCTCTGGATCATACTGATAGATCCAGGATTCATCCATGGTTAACAGACTACCAAAAAAAAAAAAATCCTCATCATCCCCAACAACACCAACATCTCTCTTGAAAGATCATGTCATGTTTGTTTCTGGAAAGGGGTTAGCAAACGTGGAACCCAGTGTGCAGACACCTTAGACGTGTGCAGTTTGTCATGAATAATTTTCCACACACTACCATAACTGAGACCAGTTTCATTCATGATAATTTTGATGGTTGCTTGTCTTTCTTCCATGATTAAACACTCCACTTTCTTCAATGTGGTTGCATTGTCCATCTGTGATGGTCTTCCAGGTCTTGGCTTGTCTGTGAGGGACATGTGACCAGTTTGGAAATTCCTTTTCTACCTCACAATAGTGTCACAAGATGGGCAATCATTTCCACAAACTACCATCATCTCATCATGAATTTGCTGGGCACTGTTACCCTTCAAATACATGAATGTTGCAAGCCACTGTCTTCTCCATCTTACACTTTGGTCATTTCTGGTACAACCTGTAACAAAAATAAAGGACACAATGATCTGATTTTCTTAACATCATGCACGTTCCATCAATATACCATAATAACATTTGGGTGATAATTATTACTTTACAATACCCCATCCTACTCAGTTCCTGCAAAAATCATACCTGTGACCTCTTTTATAAAGTCCATCCATTGAGCACGTGATCTTCCTATCTTTCTGCTTCTCTCCACCTTTCCTAGCATAATTTTTTCCTAATGCCTTCTCATGATATGGCCAAAGTATCCACATCCACCAAAAGTGACTTGCCACTCTAAGGGAGGGTATGTCTTCGAGAACTCCCAGGAATTGAGGCCAGGGTCCTTAAACAGGGCAGACCTAGGCAATTTAAGCTCCTTGCCTGCTTTTCCTGCCCTTTTTCAAATTTGCAGCCCACCCTTCTGCCCTAAGGACAGTATGAACTTGCTTGGTCACTCTTTTCAGCTGGAAGATGAAAGGTCAGAGTTGCATAACACCTGGGACAACAGATACAGGGGTTGCTGAGTTGTCTGGTGGTGGAAGTACAGGACAATGGGCTAGACAGTTGCTAGTAAGTCTAGGAGAGCACTGTGGCACTGCAATTGGAATGAACAGGGGTTCACAGACATGCTGGAGGCATGGGAGAGTCATGGACTCTGGAAATGTAGGACCAGATAAATTGTGGGATGATACCAGAAGTCAGAAGGCTTGTGCAGAATGGTGAGCTTGGGGTGCAGCATGATGGTTAATGGAACAATATTGCTTGCATTTGCACATAGCACAGATACCTGTGGAATGTCACACGTGTGTGGCTAGCAGGGTAGGTACACACAGTTAGGTCTACATCACACAAGGGATGAATGCAAGGCCACATGGAACACACCACATGCCATTTTGGAGGGGATTGTCAGGACTGAGTGGCACACTGGTTTGAAAATGACATGGATGTGGCCACTAGGAGGAACTGGAGCAGAGAAGGTAACTATCTACACTATTGGATGTTGTGGTTGGTAGTTGGCAAAGCACTTTATTGGTCTGTATAGTACTGAGTATACAAGACAGCTGTCTGGTACTCAGTGTAATCATTGTGTATAGCTATGCAACAAAAATTAAAAGCCCTCATGCTGAGTGAAGTCTCACTGTCCAGAGGTTGATTCTTCCAAGTTGGGAGCTCAAGGCTGCAGCCTGTGTGTAAGAGAAAATTTTCTGTGCAGCTCAGAGCCTTTTCAGAGCCTTCACTCTTCACATAGACCCTCTTCTATGTGTCCTTCCTATGTACATCAACTCTGTGTGTGAGAGAGAGAGACATAGCTCATCTCTACACCCCAACAACTTCCCCTCTAGTTTTGGCAGTTATTTCATTATCATTTTGTTTCCCCATAACTCCCATTTCCAGCCTGCAAGAAATACCCCTCCATACCATCCAAGAACAAAGATAGCAAAATGCAGGCCTATGACTAACATCTTCAATTTTTTTCTCCTGTATCATTTTTAACACCTTACCTGAAGAAGCCAGTACTTTTCCGTATCATCTGAGATCAAAGGTGCTGTGCAAACTTCCCCCAAAGGGCAGCCTGCAGGCACCTCCATTTTCACCAGATCGGGGCCTTGGTGACCACATGCTGCAGCCCTGATCTGGCCTTTCCAGGGTGCAAAAAGGAGCAGCAAAAAAGCAGCTCCTTTTTGTTCCCGGAAAGGGTACCATAGCCACAGTGGCATGACTTTACAGTGCTCCATTGGCGCTGTGTCATATGGGCACAACACTGGAGGAGCACCATGATGGTGTGTGCCATGCCGTGTGGTGTACAGTGTCATGCCAGTTTAGGGGTGGAGCTGGGGTGTGTATCGTGGAGATGTTATGCCCCAACTCCATCCCCAGTCCAGGCCAAATAGCCAGTCTGCACAGCAGGTCTATGACTAACATTTTCATTTTTTTTCTTTTTAATGCCTTGCCTGATGAAGAAGCCAGTGGAGCTTTGAAAGCTTAAAACATGTATATTGTGCATTTTGCTTGTCCCAATAAAGGTATCATTGTTTAGATGTTATTGAATTTGATAGCCATTCTTCTATTAGAGGTGGCTCCTGTATTTTCCATTTTGGGGCGTATAGAATCCTTGATGCTGTAATCATTCTTTTTTTATAGTTTCTATGGCTTCTGACTATAGTTCTTCTGGTTCTTGGTTAATTGTACACATTAGTGCAAATCTGTTGAAATATTGTTTAGCTCAAATTTGGTATGATAACCAGTTTTGTGCTTTTCTTATGTCTTACTTTTATTTTGGGTCTAAGTAATTTGTGATATGTTCCACAGTCAGCACCTGGTCCCTTCTTGGCCAACAAAATAGAGCTTCTCCATCTTTTTCTTCTGATTATATATTCTTTTTGGTTTTTGTACTGTGTCCATGTGTATGCCTTTCTCTTTGATTTTATGAAAAAAGGTGTTTGCAATGAATAGATTGTTGGCTTCACAGAAATCTATCAGGTCTTCACCTTCTTCTGCTTATTGTTTTTGATTCCAGTAATCCAAATCTGCCTATTGTTTTTTATTCCCCTTTGCTTACAACTTTGGCATTCCAGTCACCTGTGATCAGCTTGATGTCCTGTGGTGGTGTGTTGTCAATTTCTTCCTGAGCTCCTTTGTAAAATCTCTGAGTTTCTCCCTCTTTTGCCTCTGTGGTTGCTGCATATACCTCAATTATGGTAATATTCATAGATTTTCCATGGATCCCTATTGAGTGTATTTGTGTATATGTGTAATATATAGTCACCCCTCCACTTTTGCGGACTTGGAATCTGTGTCTCTCACCTGTTCATGGGTGGCAAACGGAGGAGGACAAAATGTGGTGCACACCACCATTCAAGCCAATGAGGCTTGAATATTGGCAATTATCCATTTTCGCATGGGGGCGGTTCCAGAATGGATCCCCCACAAAAATGAAGCAGCTTTCAAAATATGTTTTTCCATATATCAAATTACTTTCAAATTATATTTTTCATATATCAAATTTTTACCTTTTAATTTACCTATGCATCTATGAATGGATATGGTGCTTATATGTATATACAAACAAGCATACAGAATTTCCTTTAAGTTACATTTTAATAGCATATTGTTAGATCTATGAAATATTTCAATATGAAACTGCTGAGCAGCTATATATGAATCTACTATTATTGTTGGGTTAAAGAAAAACTAGTAGAAAGTAGTTCATTACAAAAAAGTAACTCATTTGGTATTTATTATATTATTCATCTTCATTAACAGCTAGAAGTGGGTCACAGTTGGATCAGGCCTTTTATCCTTTTAGTGCAGTAGGTCTTGCTTGTATTGCATAGTGATGGGGCATATCTAATACTTCCTATGTTGGTCGTGTATTCATTTCCAAAGAGAAGAACTGTATCACACAAGAACAATGATAGACAGGCTTGCTTAAAGTTTCACATGCTGAGGATAGGTGCAAGTTTAGAAAGAATTGTTTTTTGTGGGTTTTTTCTTGCTATGTGGCCATGTTCTAGAAGGGTTTGTTCCTGACATTTCGCCAGTATCTGTTGCTGGCATCTTCTGAGAATGAGAAGGAACAGATTCTTCTAGAACATGACCACATAGCCCCCCCCAAAAAAAAACACAAAAAATTACAGATGCCAGCCATGAAAGCCTTCAACTTCACATTAGAAAGGACTAGTGTGATTTAAAGACGATACATCTCACCACAATAGAGAAGACTGTGAATGGCTGGTCTGCAGTCTTCTCAATAAGCTACCCAGGTGCTACTTCAAGGTTACTCCTGCTCTTTGGTCTTATTCTTTATATTTAAACCAGAATTGGGCTGCACAACCCTTCAGGTGCCCCTCTCTAAAGGAGAACAAATGACACCCTGTCGTCTGGACTCACATGGTAATAAATGCAAAGGAATCTTGCAGCACCTTTGAGACTAACTGAAAGAGAGAAGTTGAGAGCATGAACTTTCACAGATTTGAGCCTACTTCCTCCGATGGATCTTAATAACAGTCTCTCTGATCTCCTTCTATGTGCAACCCTGAATGAGTGTAGCATATTATCATACACATCTCTTCCAACTGAGCATAAATACTTCCTCATATTTCATCCACATGATTAAGTGTCTTGAGTATTCAGCCAAAAGCTCTTGACTGTATAACCCCTGATCTGAATGTTAAAGAATAAACTCACTGGAAAAAGACAAATGGGTGGACAGGCAGCCACGTAGCTCATGCTTCTGTCTATACCATTTTTCAAAATGACCAAAAAGACTCACCATGAGGAATTGGGAGTGGCAGATGGAAGAAAGTACACTGAGGCCTGAAGATGGTTGACAGGATGCCTAAGCAGCCAGAAAATGATGCAAAGAAGTTCCTCTCTCTCTCTCTCTCTCTCTCTCTCTCACGCACAAATATATCATAAGCTGAACTGCAAGTCCCATGATTCCCCAGCAGGAAATTAAAAAACCCATGTGGTGTCTTAGTGACTTTCAGAATCAGCACACAAGAGCTTTTTGCTTTTATATGTAGGATGTAGTTGATATTCCCAAGTTTTATTTTAAAAAATTATTTACATTTTTATTGACAGCATTTTTAATCAAGTGAAAATAACACTACTGCCAATGTGAAGTCAAAGTCTGGCATGGCCAGCATCCATCTGAAGATGCCAGCCACAGATGCTGGCAAAACATCAGGAAGAAACTCTTCTAGAATGTGGGCACATAGCCGCAAAACCCCACAAAAAAACTACTGCCACTATGCTGCATAGTCTATTTAGTTACATGTCCTCTCCTGCCCACCCCCCAGTCCACCTTGGTAGCCAATCACTTCACTGGGCAAAGGAACCCTGCTCAATTGTCATTCAATAGACAAGGACAACACTGGAGTTTATCATACGAAGGGAATTGGAAGTATAATCCAATGGCAATCTGAATGCAATCATGGGGTTTCGCGTGATTGCGTGAAATCTGATCACACACATTTTTGGTCAAAGGGAAGTCCTTCCAAACGCAATCATGGGGTTTTGTGATTGCGTGAGAAACTATCACATGCAATTTCGGACACTGGTTCTGAATGCAGTGCAGTGTCAATACGCAATCAAGTAAATTTGCTGAACTAGCAAATTTACTCAATTCTGAATTGGCCTCACTTCCATTTCTTTCGAAATTGAGAGAAATTCCTCACATGTGATAAACTCCACTGTTTCCTGCCCCTCTCCCAGAAGTGAGAGTAGTAATAAGGTTTGGAACAGAGGTTCTGTTTCTATTGGCACAGCCTCACTCACTTGTGGGAGGACGTGAAAACATTATCCTACTTGTGTCCTGACTGGCAACTGAACAGGCTATTTGACCCGGGCTGTGATATCCTCAGGAGGGCCCTTCTCTCCATCCCACCCAGCATCACAAGCACGGTTAGTGGGGGCATGAGAGAGAGCCTTTTCCATGGCTACCTCTATACTCTGGAACTCCCTTCCCAGGGAGACCCGAATGGCCCTCTCTTTGTTTTCCTTCCACCTGCAAGCTAAGACCTTCTTGTTCAGACAGGCATTTACTGTAAAACGGAAGGTTTTTAAAGAATGGGCTGGCTGTAGTATTCTTTTAAGTATTTTAAAACACTTTTATCTTTTTAATTATATTTTATTCTTTTATACACAAACTGTTTTAATATTGTAATAATTTGATTCTTTTTTCATGAAACACTTTTCTATGTTTTTAATTGTACTGGTTTAATGTTGTAAGCCACTCTGAGTCCCAGTTTTCGGAAGGGGGCAGGAAATAATAACAACAAAAACAACAGAAACAACAGTAAATCTCCTTTATCCTTTCTGGCTGCTGACTGTTAAAATGGGCTTGGGTGCATTTGCATATTCTTAGGACTTTATCACAGTAGCCTGATATCGCATTGCAATTGTGTTAGTTTAAGGAAATAGGAACATATCAATTTGGAACAATCATTATTACACTCCTCTGCAACAGCACTAGTGTGCTGCTTTGGCAATCTATGGTCCCATGCCCTCTCTGCCACATGGCCTCCATAACCCCACCTTCCTGTCCTATCTCCAACAGCAAAACAGCCTGCTTTGCAATGAAGGAGGGTAGGACAAAAGCAAAATCATGCCCACTCACATTATGTGACTGCTTGAGAATCAGCACTACAGCAAGAAGCATTTGCCTTATGGAAATTCATAAAAGAAAAAACAGCATGATTGGGAGGCATCAATGGAAAGAAGGGCTCCAGAAATGGGTGGAATGTAAAGCAACAACAGGATGGATGCAATGTTGTGTGATAAATACCAGCCAAATACATTTTTATCCTGTTGAAATTCTGCTTTACTATCATCACATGATAAAGTCCTGACAGCAATACTATGTAGTCTTATTGATTACAGAGAAGTTATAGATCTATAGTTCTAGGTTACAAATCTGTAACTGCAATGCAGAACACCATCTTACATTTGCTATGGAATGAAAAATGCACATTTTATTTTTATTGTTGAGAGATTATCCCAAAATCCAATATTTATATTTCAGAATCAATTTGCCTTCAAAATTTGAAATTTGCCTAGGTTTTTCTCTCTCTCTCTCTCTCAATCTCTTTCTCTGTGATGTCTCAGCTGTTCACCACTTTTGCAAAAACATTGAATATCAAGTTGTATATTGGTGCATTTCTATTTGCATATCAAGAGAGGATTTACTATCAAATTCTACAGAATTTTGGAAGAACCTCTTCCAGCTTTAATTGTGAGCTCTTTGTACAATTTCAAAGAGAAAATATAAAGGTTATTGCATAATTAGAAAACAAATTTTATAAGTGACAAACCAGGGATGAAGCAGACCATCATGAAGGATTGGCCAGAGGCCACTCTGGCCCCAATTGTGCTGGGACCATGGTGACAGGATAGCCCACTACTGAAGGGGGTTGACACTGCAATCCCCAATGGGCTGCTGGCAAGAGTGGATTTAAACCGCTCTTGGAAAGTCTGGCTCCTGCCACCTCAGCTTGGTTTCCAGCCACTTTTGGACTATGTGTCATATCAATACCATACCACCAAAGTGGCTGGAAGCCACTCTATTTGGCCCATCTGTTTCAAGCCCCAGATTCCTTTGCAGAATATCCCCAACATTGACATGGGGAAGATAATTAACAGTTGTAGATTAGGAAGAATTTTATTTTAAAAAAGAACATGAGATTTAATGAGCAGAAAATATCTGGAGCTGCTTGAGTCACAGGACCGCCCATTTCAGAAGCTCACATTGTAGTATGATATTTCTATTCTTGTAAAGAGACAAACATATCAATACAGCTCAGATGATATTTCTTCCCCCCAAATGAATTTGGTGTATGTACTTTGCCTCACGTTTGTTCACAGATGTCTGTTCTTGCAAAGCTGATCAAGTGGAAAAGGTGATTGGGCAGAGACCAATTTGAAAATCAGAACCATAAGCTTCTGTCATGCTACTGTAAAAATTTTAGCAGGTAGCCTGTGGGATGAGTATTCAACTAGCTATATATTTATAGCTAGCTGAGCTCAGAGTAAGGCAGGAATAAAAAAACAGAAAGCTGAATAAATGTGGAAAAATCCATGTATTTGACGAATATTTCTGTGCCCTGTCTTCAACTAGATTAGATTAAATTTGATGCTAAAAACATTGAAAAAATGTATTCACTACTGTACTTAGTCATCTTAAACAGAGACTTGTGGGGAGACAGATAGTCAAAAAGAGCCGGCTTCCTAGCAGATTGGGGGTGGACATTAAGACAGCAGCATGCCCCCAGTCTGCTGAGAAGCTATATGACTGACAAAACGTATGGCAGATCCAAGGCATTTCAGCAGCACAGTGTTTACACACACTGCACTGAAGAAATGCTGAAAAAACACTGCTGGGGCGGCAAGGCACCCTTTCCTTAGTGCAAAAAGGAGTGGCTTTCTACTGTTCCCTTTTGTGCTGGGAAAAGGCCATGTTGGAGGTGTGGCATACAGTTGCCACCACCCCAACCAGGTGAGAAAAGGGGCAACAGTAAGCCATTCCTTACTTGTCATCTGTTTCACCCCATATTTGGTTTGGAAAGGGAAGCAGCCTTTATTTATTAATTTATTGATGGTATGGACAAGACTTTAGTTTCAGTTCATGTTTGAAGAGAATTTATAAAAACTCATAAAATCACAATGCAGAAGGAAGTGACAGATATGCCCATCTCTATTTTTCTTTTTCACTAATGCCACAATTGTGAGTCGATTGTTGCATCATGTTTTACCAACAGTTAGGTGCAACAGCTTGCCAGTTCAAGATCAATGGTTAATTACAGTGTTACTCAGTGAAAGAAATCCCCAAGCAGGAACAAGTTTCTACTCTCAGATATCTTTTGTAGGGACCAAAATATTTCAAAATGCACATTCCATCCCAGCTGATGGATTATCAATGCTCCAGCTTCAGTGACTTCAATCTTCTATTATCTGGATGAGAATGGAAAAGAAGGCACAGCACTCAGTCCAAATGCCTCCTCTTCTCCTTTCCAGCAACCTATGATCAGAAACTGGAAAGGCTTTATGAGTACACAGTTACTTATTTTATTGCTACTTGTTGGACAAGGACAGGTATGTCAGGAAGCAAAGTCAAGGTGAAGACAAAGTACAGAGAAAATATTATCCACACCCCCTTAAAGTTATTGAGTGATATGGGGAAGCTCTCCAGTCTTTTGGAAGGCCTTTCTGTAAATTTCATTTAGAACAGCAGAATGTACTGAAAGTAAATAAGCTCTTGAAGCAAGTAATGAAACTTTCCCTTTTGCTGCCTGCACATACTAGCAGTATGTCAATGATTCTTCTAGCATTATCAGCACAAAACCAGGAACCTTTAGGATGAATCAGAGCAATGGAATCTACTTTCAGAACAGTCAATTTCCATCCAGGCTAATTATGCTAAAAGTCTAGGTTTGGCAAATCTACACTGTGACACCTGAAGTTGTTGCTTTCTGTTGATATCTTGTATCTCTTTTCAACATGCATTGATCTTGTTTTGAAACAATAAGAAAACATATAAAATCAGCATATAAAATCACTGAAAAGCCCCCTTCTGGAACCAAAATAACAAATAGTATACATACTGTATAAATGAGTAGTACATTTACGGCAGGGGTGGAAATACTGCAGCCCCAAGTTGCATTAAAGGCAACATTTTTGGCCCTTGGGACCCTCAAATTATTTCCAGAAACAATTTTTGAAAGGGAAGTTTGCCTCCAAATGTTCTTTAATAACTTTCAGGGGGCACAGGGGTAATTTTGGCCCATGTTGGGGTCTTCTTTGATGTCCAAACTTGGGATATGAAGAAGCCTTTTTTCTGACAGGAAATTTTCCAGACATTGAACTTTTAGTCACTTTTTGCAGCATCCAGCCTTTTTTGTGACACCCAAACCATCTTGGACTACCCTGAGAAAGTTCTTGGACATGGAGTGAAAAAATGTCCAAATATTTCCAAAATGCCACAAACATGTCAGTTTGTCTTTTAACATCCAAAACTCCAAATGCCCCCAAATTGCATCAAGTGGCAAGACTCAGCCAAATACCAGGAAGTAGAAATTGAAGTAGATAACCCTTCACATCTGGGTTGCTTTTTTAGCCAATTTTCAGCCTGAAACACAGTGGTACAGTCCACCACAGGAGTGAAAACTGGTATATCTTACAGTCTTCCAGCACCAATTTCACTTCAGTGAACTGTGAACCATTCATCTTGTCTAAGTTTCATTGATTTAAAAGAAACTTGCAAAAGACATTTTGTCAGTGCATTTTCATTAGTTAGGAGTAAACAATTATACTAAATTCAGATATTTTTCCTGTCACCAAATTTGACAGTTCTTTCACATTCTCCTCTGTTAATGTTATGAAACTCTCCTGGAACTTCACATAGTGGAGAAAAAAATCTTAAGTATCTTCCAATAAGGTTGTCATGAATATTGTAAATCATTTTGTTTGAACTCCAAAGTGTCCATCATTGAAGGAACCTCTTTTTCTTGTTTAAGAATTCACTAGTTGCAGAGCTGATAATTGGGGCTCCCCACTGTTTATCTCTCCCTACCATTAGTATTGGCTATTCATGCCCACTCTCATCTTCGTATCATTCAGTTATCAATGGAAGGATCTTCTTGCTATACTAATGACTGAATATTTTAAGGAGCTTTGGTTGGAAATTGTAGCATGCTTTATGGATGCAATCAACCTTATTGATATTATTTTTTTAAAATAGCCAAAAGGTAAGATTTGTCATATGTACTAAGCTTGTATAAATTCCATATTTTCTTTTTGGAAAATTGCTGTGTTTATTTATATCTTACACCATCTTTTTTTAAAAAACTATATGATTTGTCTGTAGTGATCAATGGTATGGTAATTGCATGGGTCTTCCAGAACTCTCTGTAGAGCCATTGCAAAACTCTCTGTGGAGCCATTGCAAAAGAACAGTGTCACATTAGCTGTCTTATAGTCTGTATATAGAAGAAGATGCTTTGTCTGTAGGTAGGTCGCCTTTAAGCCAAACATTCAGCAATACTATCTTCAAATGCAAGTGAGGGTGTGTTTTTTTTTTTTTTGTACCCCATTGTTTACACATCTGCTAGATAGTTACACAGAAATGTACATAAGAAACTTATGAACTTCAAATTTTGGAAAGTGAAGTGAAAGCCACACTAAAAGCAATTGCAAAGAATACATCACCAGGCACAGACCATATACCAATAGAACTATTAAAATCTACAGAGACAAATTCAAGTATAGTTCTAATTAAAATCTGCCAACAAATATGGAAAACAAAGGCCCAAAGATTGGAAGTGATCAATATACATTCCCATCCACACAAAAAGGAGACACAAAAGATTGCAGTAATTACAGAACCATTACACTAATCTCCCATGGAAGCAAAGTCATGCACAAACTTCTGTAGTAGACTTCTAACATATATGGAACAAGAAAGCCCAAAGGTGTAAGATGGATTTAGGAAAAGAAGATGCACTAGAGATCACATTGTAAGCATATGGATAATAGAGTGAACCCGGGGATTCCAGAAGAAAATCTGCATGTGTTTTATTGTCTACAGCAAAGCCTTCAACTTCATAGATCATGAAAAACTATGGCTTGAACTAAGAGAAATAGGAGTGCCACAACACCTGATTGTCCTGATGCATAACCTGTACTCAGGACAAGAAGCTGCTCTTGGAAAAGAATATGGAGAAACAGAATGGTTCCAAGTTGGCAAAGTAGTAATGCAAGATTGCATATTAACACTCTATTTATGCAATGCGGAAAATATTGTACACACAGCAGGCGTAGAGTCAGAGGCAGGAGGAGTAAAGACAAGGGGAAGGAACATTAACAACTTAAGATATGCAAATATCACAATATTATTAGCAGAAACCAAAAAGGACTTGGAACATTTACTGAAGAAGATCAAGGAGAAAACTGCAGGATAGACTTAATGCTGAATATTAAGAAAACAATAATAATGACCATGAAAGAGCTACAAGAATTCATCCTAGACAATGAGAAATTGAAATATTCAGAGATCCTATACCTTGGATCAAATATAGATCAGAACAGAGACCACAATCAAGGAATCAGAAGACTAGGAATAGTAAGGACAATGAGGAAAGAACTGGACAAGATCCTAAAGAGAAAGATAGAACTCTGAACACTAAAGTAAAGATAGTCCAAGCCATTGCATTATCCCTCACAATGTACAGATGTGAGAGTTGGACACTGAAGAAAGATGATAGAAAGAAAATCAACTCATTTGAGGTGCAGTGCTGGATAAGAGTGTGGAAGATACCATGGGTGGCCAAAAAGACAAACATATGGGTTCTAGAAGAGATCAAAACTGATCTCTCCCTAGGAGCCAGGATAACTAAATGGAAACTGCCATGCTTTGGCCATACCATTAGCAGGCATGAGTCATGAGAAAAGACGCTGATGAAGGGAAAGGTAGAAGGCAGTAGACAGAGAGCAAGACCACATGCCAGATATTTAGACTTGATCAGGAAAGCCACGGAGTTAAGCCTACAGGACTGAGTAGGGCAGTCATGGACAGAGTATCTTGGAGACGTCTCATCCACAGGCTCATCAGGAGTCAAAGTCAATTTGAGGGCAGATAAAACAACTTGCTACATATAAATAGAGACAAAGGCACCAAATATAAAGCTGAAATGATGAGTGCTAAGGAGAATGAAAGTGTGAGCTGTGAAGCTTCTGGTTCAAAATTTACCAGAGTCCCAGCACTCTAGATTTTTTATTTTTTTTATTTTTTTACAAAAATGACCTAAATCCAACTGTTAGGCCCAACCAAACTACACATCCATACCACCCCACAAAAAGGAATTAAGTCAATACTTACATAACTTCCACTTATTCAGTGGACTTATTCTAATAGAATCTGCTTTGTTAGAAAGAAAATGAGAACATGCAGATAAGAAAGTATTTGTGAACCTTTAGAACACATCTCAACAGAGAGGTTCTAATGAATCCCTTCATATGTTTAAACAAAGTACAAGGGGAACAGGTGATCACACAACCATACCACATCTCTCAGTGCTGCTGACACACACACCAACTATTACATCTTTATCAGCTGTGCTTTTAGGAAGCAAGAATATGAGTCCTATATGTGTAGGACTCTTTCACACAAGAGAGAGAAAGTGATTGTCTTGAAATCTATTGTTTTTAATGAAATATTTAGATGCATGTATTACCTGTACCCCGCTCCGATTACTTTGCTAGAGGAGCGGGTTATAAATTATTTATTATTATTATTATTATTATTATTATTATTATTATTATTACAACACATTACAACACATAGTTGGGATAGAAAGTGTGACTGGCAGGAGCCTAGCTAATATGCAGAGTGTGGTCAATAAGTTTTTGGTTTTTTTCTTGGAGGCTCAATAGCAGGATTTCCTGCATTGGAATGGACTGGACTAGATGGCCCTTGGTCAAATTCTAACATTCTTTGATTCTGTTTTTTAAAAAAACCCACACTTAATATACCCCCTTTGGTTTTCATCTCAGAAACCAACACACTGGTGGAATGTTCGTGGTTAGTCTATTTATTGCCCTACCGGTCCCATAAACTGAATATTATTTCAATAATGGTAATCCATAATGTCAAACAAACAAACAAACAAACAAACAAAACACCAAGATTTTTACCATAAGGTATTTCATACAAAACTGTAACTAATGGTTGTGGTGGAGTTTATTTTAGGGGTAGTGGTTTTCTGATAGAATTTCTTATGGCTGAAGGTTGCAATTATATTTAGAGGGAAAAAAGAAAAGAGGCACTGGTACTCACCAAGAATATGAGGCCAGATTTTTCATTCAAGCACATTGATATACATCTGGTTCACCTCCATCACTGTCAACTGCAACTGCAGTAATAGAGATTTACATCAGCTCAACTAAGAATGAATTTGGCCCATCTACTCCACTGTACAAGAGATTAATGTGCTTATTTCACACTATCCTTGAACTTTGCAATAAAATCCTAATACAAGAGAAAGCAAAGTAGAAAGATGAATAGGTTGTGAGAGAGAAAAATACAAAAGGAGACAGAGAGAGAAAAAAAAATAACCAAGGGGAAAATGCATGAGATACTTCTCTTTTGTACATGGGTCACAAACTTAATTTTCCTCTAAGCTTTTCATTAGTTTAGTTTTTCCTGGAAGTATCCCAAAAGCACAGGGAACTTTGTCATATTAGCATTACATTGATATAGTAGTTCAGCAGAAGTAGACTCATTTTCCTATATGAGCAAACCCTACATTTAATCATGGTCACTTTTCACCTTTGCCACAATGTTTTCTTTCTGGAAGTATGGCCACTGCTTTCGTCAAAACATTTGCAATCATTGGCAAGCCATACTCTTTTGTTTATTTGCAGTGGTATTATTTCTGATGGAATGATGCTTGATTCTATAGTGTTCTCATGTCAAAAGAACACAAAGTACTTTACAACAGAGGGCTCTTGTACAAAGGTTCAGGTGCCCAAGGAGGAAATTAGGAGCTTTGGGCAAGAATGACTTGTCGATTACAGGAAAGAAATGTAGGTATTAGAGAGTAATAAGAAGATTTTACCATAAAATGCATGGACTTAGATTTTCTGTTACCTGATGAAATCAATATTCTGCTTCTTTACTTAACAGACAATTCTAAATACTGTGAGCAGTGGAATGAATTAGTGAACACTCAACAAAGGAAAATGGCAGGCCATATTGCAAAACAAACTTATAGTAAGATTGATACTTTCTTGTAAATGCACAGGGTACCTCTTGAGTCTCGCCTTGGAATGTCTACAATGCCAAGTACACACCTGTTTCCATAAACACAAGGCTTTTTTGTGTGTGCTCCAAACATATATATAACTTGTTCCATTCTTTTCAAGATTATTTTCCTAAATGGTCAAGATATTCCTTCTCTTTGTGACAATAAGTTACGAAACTGATGCTATTCCTACTGTCATAATTTAGTATCTTGCAGTTCACCTCTCACAGTCTATGCCTAATATCACAGTGATGCAAGGAGAAAGAAAATTCTGCATATCTAAAACTCCATATCTGCATATGTCCTTTCATTATCCATTGATTTATAAAGACCCCATGAATTTCATAGAGTTTTCTTAGGCAAGGGATACTCAGTGGTAGTTTTGCCAGTTTCTTCCTCTGAAATATATTCTATTGCTCTTGGTATTTGTAGACAGTATCCCTTCCAAGTACCAGCCAGGCCTGCCGCTGTTTGGCTTCCAAGATCAGATGGTATCTAGTGCCCTTAGGGCAATGGTGTTCAAACTTTTAACCCCTGAGACCCCCTTTACATCTACATGTGAGTGTTGTGCCTCCCCCACTCGACATAGTATATGAATAAAATTATTTTGTTTATTTAGTGAGCATATTTTAATTCACACATTTATATATATTCATACTTTAACATTTTATAAGGGAATAACATAGTTCAAATTAGAACAGTTTTATTTATGCAAATTCAATATTAATTTCAATGTATGTGCAAATTTTACATATAAAAGGTTTGGGAGGAGGAGGTGGAGGATGGATGGATGGATGGATCAGAGCCTCCAAGTCTTTCATCTCCTTGAGTAACTCCCCTCTCCTAAGTGTTCCCACACCACAGTTTGAGAAGCTCTACCGTAGAGTATTTAGGACTCTAAACTCCATCCCTATTACAAACCTGATTCATCATCATAAGCATAGCTGAATCCACAAGGATTCCATTTTAGACAAAGGAAACAGCTTGATATCCTGTGTTCAAATGGGAAAATCTCCTAATTTCACTTCTACAATATTTAAATATCCATATTAGTGTTCAGCTACCAAAATAACATTAATTTAAACATTAATCCAAATATTAATCTTAATATTAGTCTTTAGTCATCTAATCACTAATATTTAGTTTATTTGAGAGATTTGGTATCAAGCTGTTTACTTTTAATTGTCTAGCATGGAATCCCTGTGCATTCAACTATGTTTGTGGTGATAGTAATAGTGGTAAATAGGATAGTAATAGGGATGGATAGAATATTGGGGAGGGGGGGGTGGAGGGATAGGAAAATGCTCCAAAACCATGTGTCACAATTGTAAGTACAGTGAGGAGAATAATACTGTTCGCAGTTCAGCACTTATTCTGTGTAAAGTGTGGTAGCTCTTTCTCTTTGTGTGTGTGTGTGTGTGTGTGTGTGTGTAATAAAATAATTTTCTGCAGAGAAAATTCTGGTTTAGCAGAAGAGTTGTTTTCTATTTTTTAAAAATGTGCAAATTTCAGAATAAGCCTGCAACTCTGCATTTTCTGAACAAGAAATGGCACTGACCTGAATTATCAGGCCGACGCTGTTGCAGCAGCCATGGCTAGCCCCTTACAGGCCTCCTTTTCCACCTTGCTGCTGCAGGCGCCCCTCATTGATGGAGGCCAGGCATTTGCCTGGCCTTCCATTCATTGGGATTGCAAAGGGGAATCATAGAATCATAGAGTTGGAAGAGACCACAAGGGCCATCCAGTCCAACCCCCTGCCATGCAGGAACTCCAAATCAAAGCATCCCCGACAGATGGCCAGATGGGGGTAGGCTCTGTACTGTCCCTTGGCCCCCATTGGCTCCCTGGCCTATTTAAGGCCACGTTCAGCACTCCTCGGTGCCATTGGGTGTTTGTCACAACTTTGTGTATGGTAGCAGAGGTTCTAGATTTGGCTGTGGGGTCCAAGGCTCTATGGCCCTGGTTCGGGGGTCCTTTGGACCTGGAAGAATGCTGAGTGCACGGGTGGCGATTGCAGGGGTCACACCGTATTTATATCCCGATGACTAGGGGCTGACCCAGCAGCCCAGACAGATGCGCAATAGTGGAATTGCAATTAAATGCCTCTAGTCATCCTGATGCTTGGTTAAGCAACATAACATTAATCAGCCTTAGTGTTGGTGATGTTCCAAATCCAGACCTTTAGCTTGTGCCAACCCTACAGGTGTATTGTGTTGATGTTACAATTAAGTGGCCTTTTTCACCCATAATTTGTCCTGTCACATTCTTGGGGGGCCTAGTACACTGCAATGCAAACAGATTTTTTAAAAAAACTGTTATTTTCTGTACAGAAATTGCTATATCCTGTATAGGAAATTATTCTTTTCTCCAGTTTTTTTTTTTCCAGAGAATAATTCCCAAACTGTAAATAATCTTCAAAAACTACACAGTTTGGAAAATCTTTCTCACAACATTCAGAAAACTGATATAATTATTCATCACGCCCTTCAAAAAAAAAAATTGTGAAAAAATGCATGCCTAGATTGCAATGTTTCATCTTTAAGCCAGTTTTATGGCAGACAGGTGTGATGTAGTTCTCTTAGTTCTGAAGATAGCTGTACACTTACTGATTCTGGCCAGAAAAGAGAGAGATGAGAAAGTTGATTCAGTTTTTTAAAAATAAATAAGGAAATAAAAATGTACTAATAGCCACACATTTCTTTGTACAGTGGTCCCCCAGGTGACGAAAGTAATCCGTTCTGGATTACTTTTCGTAACCCGAAAATTTTTGTTTCCCGGGGGACCACTTTAGTGGACGGACCGCGTGGCAAATTTAAAGGTTTTTCCCTTTTGGATCCCGGGGTTTCATTCGGATCCCGGGGCCATTTTTGCGTCCCCGGCTCTTTCGGTCCCCGGGGTTTTCGTACCCCGGGGGATTCGTAAGCTGGAGGACCACTGTATTCTGGAGTAAAACAGCATGAAATCTTTTTAAAAATAGAAATAAATGAAAAAAAAAGATTTATCCATCTATACATGAGTATTAATCACTTTAAAGGAGCTGCCTCAGAACTGAACTTTCTCATAGCACTTTACAATGGAGAGTTGTAAAGTGAATCAGGATGAAGTCCTATATGCACATTTAACTGGGAATGAATCTCACTGTACACAATGGAACCTACTCCTCTGTAGCCATGTGCAAGATTATGCTGTCACAATTCCAGATACATCCTGAGAGTATCTCTTTTTTTAAAAAAATAATAATAATAATTTAGGATTAGGATATGACATTAGATCAGCATGCAACTCGTGTGCTGAGTAAATGCTATTTTGAATCCTCCTGAGCTGTCAGCCCACAAATAGACATCGACTGGTGTCCCTTCCTCTTCTTTCTCTTTTTTAGAATGTTGAACTTTAATTTTTTCACACCTCTCTTATGTACAGCTGGAGTACTCAGAAGGCTTAGTAATAGCCTGATTATTTGGCATATCAATACTTTCTCTCTTTATATAATTTTTCTCTAAAATGATGTGATTAGCTATTATTGCTTGAAAAAAGGGACACTATTTCATTTAGACTCTGTCACAGAATTTGTAGTGTTTTGCATTTGTAGCAAACAAGCCTTTCGCAAAGTTTGGCTGAAATGGTTTGGAGGCTCATAATGTTCAGTTACTCAGAGAACAAAGCCATTTGCAGATCAGCCTTTATGAGGAAGGGAGTGCTGCCAGTTAAGATTTGAATTAAAACGTCACATAAGGAATGGTTGATCCTTTGGAAGAGGTCCCAGAAGGTAAGCAAACTGAAGAGATTATATGCCAAGAGCAAAAGAGGGTAAAGGAAATGTACAAAACATGGGCAATGGAGTGAGAAAGATGAACTTGATAGGCGTATCAATGGAGAATGTGATTTGAACAAAAGGATTTATGGCAAGGAAATGAACAGAAAGAGGTCCTGGTTAAAATTTAAGTGTTTAAAATAAGGAGAGCCTTATGGGATATATGTGTGGGGAAGGAGGTCTCCTAAGAATTGGGGACAGTGATCTCAGTTAGTAAAGTAAGTTTAGGCACAGAAATGAGTGGCTTAAAAACATGACCTTTAGCCATGCTCTCATCTCTCGCTATTATTCGTTCTTGCTAAGGATGATAGGATTTCCATCCTAACATCTATTAGGAAGCAATATAGAATGGGCAGTAGTGGGTTAAAATTGGCCCAAGCATTTACTAGCTACAACTTGTGCAGTTTTGACCTGATCAGCTGCTGGCCAAGATTCCATCCTAGCCTGGCTTAGTTTCAGAAGGTTTTGTTTGCTCTTTTCTCTGGGCTGTATAACTACAACTAGATACTGCATAGGCAGTCCTTGTTTTCCCTAGCTACTAAATGGTCGTGAGGATGCTTGGAGCCACTGGGAAATTGCCTTGCATGACTGATGATTAAAAAAGAAGGCTTGAGCATTGCTCTGCACAGGCCTCATGGCTGGAGTACTGGAATATCACTTATCTTGCACCATGACTATTTTGGGACTTTTGTAATTCCAGGGTTTGAGGCCCTTTCCTCCTCAGGCATATTGTACCACAGGTCAGTACATCATAATGTTTCAATGAATCTGTTTAAGTAAGAGAACATAATAGTCACTTTCTAATAAGAAGAAAACAGAAAACAGGCCACTTTTGATATTTTGACTTTAAAATATTGTCACTTTTGCATGTGGATGATGGAACACTGCATGCACTGAAAAATCCAGTATTTTGCACCTAAGAGTACGTCAGTAATACAACATTTCCCAAAGAGAAGAACATTTGGAATACATTGTTGTAACATCATACATCTGATATCAGTATGAACAAATATTAAAAAATCATGGAAATAATGATAAACTCTAGTTCCTAATTTCTAGTATCATTCCAGCTTTTAGCATCTGACATCTAGTATCATTCTAGTTCCAGCTACAGTATACCCACACAGCCACTTGTAGAATGGTAAATTTTTGTTGTTGTTGTGTGCCTTCAAGTTGTTTCCAATACAGTGACTATTATACAGTTGAATCACATTCATTCTATGCATCTATTCTAGTTAGGATTAGCAATGAGCATTTGACACGTTTAAAATGTATAGATATATAAATAGAGGCTTTACATTAAATAAATAGGGTTATATGAAGTAATTTAGATATGGCATATTGAATCTGCTGTTTATCTATAAACTGAATCAATATCTCTACTATATAAATTGAGCTAAAGGACAATTGTTAGAGAACAATCACCCTGATTTAAATCAATCCACCTTGCATCATTTTATTCTGAGTCACAAATACTAGCCATCAGGTATGGAAATCAAATGTTTTTGAAAACTCTAATGATTTGAAATAATGAACATCAATGCACCCACACTGAATTTTGGGGTGAGTGGGAGAGTATATTTGTTTAAGCTGTAATATGTATGCATTAACCTAAGAATGTATGAAGAGATAAATAATCAGTTTGGAAAGCTACTTTTTAAAATTAATTCATCATGTGACTCATTGTAATCCTTTCAGGGAAGTTATGACGCATTATACAGCACCCCACTAATATTAGTCCATGGCTTTTTTTGTTGGTTCTCAGAAGAGATTTATCTAAAAGCCAATAAAATGACTACCAGATGAAAAAAAAAGAGGAAGAAAGTCACTTGAAAATTCCCCAAAAGAGATTTTTAGTTCACAAAAGTAATAAGAAGAAAGTAAATATTACTTATCACATATTAGAAAAAACAGGGACCTATAATCATGTCCTATGGGCAGGGAGGCATCACTCTGCTCTTATTAACCCAAAAGCAATCCGTTACTAGTGGCACTGTTACTTCTAACATTACTTCCAAGCTCTGCGTATCCTTATAAGAAGTTGTCATAACATGTATGAGACCCTTGGCCCAGGCAGCCAATATTGTCTGGTCTTGTCAGCATTCATCTAAAGCACAAGGTATTTATTAACCCTGTAACATGATACTCTTTTAATTGGTATATTCAGAATTTAATCTAGATCTTTCTGGTCTACTGCTGAGTTGCTTCATGTTCACAAACAGTGGTCTTCCAGACAGACCTCAATAAGTAAATAAAGGTGGAAGGGGAGAGACTAATCTAATTAAGACACAGTAGAAGGCAAATGTTGGTTTGTCCATGCCGAGTTTAATGTTTTCTATGATATTAGTGAAAGAGCCATTTTTTGATCCAAGCCACATATTCAGAATCCCTTGGCTACACGTAAGCAGTCCATGCCAGACTAGGAAGGCTGATTAGGAAGCCTAATATATATATATATGGTTCTATAAGATAAGTTTTACATTTTCAAAGCTTATTATGAATTCACACACACACACATATATGAATCATAAGCATCTGAAGGCAACAACACTTTTTAACATACACAGAGCCAATATCAACATACTTATGAGGAACAGATTACTCATTTAAGTTATTTTGCTTCTTTCAGTTCCTGAAATTCACCTCAGAAGACACATGTGTATTCTGCTCAGTCCCCGTCTTTCAAATGCCCCCTCTTAGATGAAATACTGACAGGTGGATCCATTTTTTATATAAAGAAGGCCTTAATGCTTTCATGAATACTTTGGATGATGAGCAATTCTTTATAGCAGAGAGAATAAAAATGGGATAAAAGGTCCAAGCCTTTGTGAAAAGACTTTTAACAAAAAATCATCCAAGGCTAGTGGACTTAAAAACTATATCCAGTTCCAGAAATAGTCTCAAGGTACTTTAGTGTCATTTGCTTTTGTGTTATTTATGCCCTGCATTGAGTATTTAGTGAATGCTTCCTCATGCAACAGCATGTAAGTGAAGAAGGATGGGAACACAACTCTCATTTCCTCTGATGTAAAGTTATTGCTGTCAGGGAGATGACACTAGTAGGCATAGAATTATTTCCCTCTAAATGCCTTGCAATTAACCAAATAAACTTCCTAGTTTGTAGTCTCTCTTAGAAGGTACATTGTTACACAAACTTGTTTTATTTCTTTATTTCTTTGAGCTCTTGTGCTCTTTCCCATCTTATTAATCTGTCCTCTATAGAATGAAAGATAAAATGATGGAATAAAACCAATGTAGAAGGAAAATATAAAACACGTAGATGTAAATGTTTTCACAAGGGACACAATAAAGAAATCTGTCCTGCTTGATACAGTACATCATGATGCACTCTTTGACATGTTAACACCATATCTTCCCAAAACTAACCACATGAGTACAGTGGAATAGAGGCAGACATAACAGTAGCCGAAGCTGATAACAAGTGCTCCTGATCATCACATCCACCTGAGCTGTCAGATAGAGAGATGAGTCTAGGAGCATCCCCAAACTGCTGACAAAGTCCTTCAGGGGAAGTGTGACCCTGTCCAGAACTGGCTGGCATAACTCCATAACTGGATTGGGGGTTCCTATTACAAGTACCTCCATCTTACTTGGATTCAACTTGAGTTTGTTTTTCCCCATGCAGTCCATTACCGCATTAAGACAGGCATTCAGAGGAGAGATGCCAACCTTAGTCACTGCATCAGTCTGAGACATAGAGAAATATATTTGGGTGTCATCAGCATACTGATAACACCCTGCCCCATGTCTCCGGATGATCTCATCAGAGGCTTCATGTAAATGTTGAACAGCATTGGGGACAGAATCACACCTTGAGGGATGCTTGACCTGAGCTCCCTCTTGGCTGAATAAGTGTCCCCACATGACACCATCTGGAACCTACCCGAGAGATAGGATTGGAACCACTAAAAGGGTCACACTTAATAATAATAATAATAATAATAATAATAATAGTTTATTTATAGCCCGCTCCTCTGTATATACACTCGGTGCACTTGGTGCCCAAACAGAGATCATCGACTAAGGCAACCAAGGCTGTCACCACTCCATAGCCCTCCCTAAATCCGGTTTGAAATGGATGTAGAAAATTATTTTCTTCCAAGACTGCTTGGAGTTGATTGGCAACTGCTCTCTCAATTACCTTGTCTAAAATAGTAATAATGAAACAGCCGTATAATTGTTTCTGTCCAGGGGGTCAAGGGAAGGCTTCTTTAAAAGTGGTTTAACCACTGCCTCCTTAAGGCAGGGTGGAAGGGAGCCTTCCCTAAAAGATGCATTAATTATGTTTTTCAGTAATAGCTTGATAATGTCACCCCCCTGGACAGCCAGCCAAGATGGATGCATGGAACAGCTCAAAAAAACATCTTCTCAACTGTGCTGTTCAGGCCCTGCAGGCTCAGTCTTGTGGCCTCTCCGATTGAGTCTAACCATCTGACATGTGGTCTCACCCTCTTTCTGCTATCCTCTACCTTTTCTAGCATTATTGTCTTTTCCAGTAATTCATGTGTTCTCATGATGTAGTCAAAGTATGACAGCCTCAATTTGGTTATCTTCACTTCAAGGGAGAGTCCATGCTTGATCTGTTCTAGAACCCATTTGTTTGTCTTCTTGGCTGTCCATGGTGTCCTTGGCACTCTTCTTCAGCACCAGTTCTCAAATGAATTTGTTTTCTTCTTATTGGCTTGCTTCACTGTCCAGCTTTCACCTCCATACATAGTAATATAATGGCTTGGGCAATCCTCACTTTGGTGTTCAGATTTATATCTTTACATTTTTATATCTTATCTAGTCCCTTCATACCTGCCCTTACCAATCCTTGTGCAGTCTGCAGTCTCCATTCCTATCAATATTTGATCCAAGATATTTGAACTCTTTTATTATTTCTGTTTTCTAATTATCTAGGATGAATTTTTGTAAATCTTCTGTTGTCATTATTTTTATTTTCTTCATGTTCAACATCAAGCCTACCTCAGCACTTTCCTCCTTGAATTTCTTCAGTAAACCTTCCAGGTCTTTGTTCATTTCTGCTAATAGTTTCTGCTAGTAGTCTGTGTATCTCAGCTTGCTAGTGTTCCTTCCTTATATCTTCACTCTTCTAGCCCAACATCTAAGCCTGCTCTATGTACAATATTTTCTGTATACAGTTTGAATAAATAGGGTGATAATATGCAGCCTTGCCTTATCCCAATTTCTCCATATGCAAGTCTGATGGCAGTCTCTCATCTTGAGTACAGGTAACGCATAAGGGCAATGAAGTGTAGTGGTACTCCCATTTATTTGAGAGCATGCCATAGGTTGTTGTTGTTTTTTTTTGTTTGTTTGTTTTGTTTTGGTGCTCTATGCATTCAAAGGCTTTGCTGTAATCAATGAAACACATACAAAATTTCTATGTATCCAGAATGTATCAAGAATAAGCAATCTAAAGTTCTGGACTCTTTGAATCCTTCCATTCCCCATTTTCTATTACAACCCAGCTGTTTAGTTGAGATGCATATGGAAAAATATTCAAAAATATTTAGAAAATGGTGGAAAAACATGTTTGGTTTTTTTTTTTTTCCAGTGTTGGGAAAATCTGATGAGAAGAATCCTAAATTGACAAGAATTCTCACAGTTCAAGACTCTCTCCCCCACACACATACACACATACAATCACATGTAGTTGTTTTCACATGTACTTCAGAAAATAGCATTTTCTGTGCAGGAAACAATATTTTCTGCATGAAAAATAATAAGAGTGTGAGAGTGAAACTTGTTCATGGTTACCCAGTGTGTTTTCATGGTTTAGGTGGTATTTGAACCCTGATCTCTTGAAATTTGGGTCCAGAATTCAAATAACTAGTCCTAGGATCCTTGGCCTGTAAGAGTCTTACTGCTTTATCACACTAGGGGGCAAACAGGATTTAAACAAGAGGTAAACGAGAGTTAAACAGGAAATGCCCTATGTTTATTACAGGGCATTTCCTGTTTAACTCTCGTTTAACTCTAGTTTAAATCCTGTTTGCCCCCTAGTGTTATAAAGCAGTTAGTCCAACATTCACACCATACTGGCTCACAAGACACAGTATAGCACTTAAGAAAATTATGAGTGATGTGATGTCCTAGGTTTTAAATTAAGTACTGTATTGCTTAATTTATTATGTAAATATGAGATAGGTAACTGTTGGGAAGTGATAGAGATTTTGCATGAGACAGTTAGTGAATAACAGTTTGAAGTTCATGTTTTTCCTCAACACCACTTAAAGTTTTCCTGATGCAAGCATGAAGACTTCTTGCAAAAGGGGCCTGGGGCTGTGCCGCAAAAAGAATGAATACATGTTAGATTGCAAAGAAGCATCTTTTCTGTTTTGCAAATGGATGTTAAATTTCCTGGTCTTTGAGAATCTCCTAGTGACCACATGGCCAGAAGGAGGAGGTTCCAGCCTGCAAATAATACTCTTCCATAACATCTGAACTGGGGGGGGGGGGGGGGACAACAGCAACATGACTGCCATTTTCAGTCCTTCCTCTGCTTGTATGTTTTTTAACACCTTGCCTGATGAAAAAACCAGTGGAGCTTCAAAAGCTTACAACACGTAATTGTGTCTTTTTTCTTGGCCCAATAAAGATATAATTTCTTGGTGGATTTGAGTTGGAAGTTCACTTTGAGTGGAGAGTAGTTTTTAATCTGGGGTTTGATCAGAGTGACACTGGAAAAAGAGTTTGGAGAGCAGTTTGAGTTAGACTAGGGTTGAAGTGAGAGAAAGGCCTGAGCTTTGACTGGTAACAGTCTGATTTAGCCTGACAGGAGAAAGCGTGGTGCAAAACTGAGTAAGAACAGCTTTATTTTTGCACTGTTCTTATTGAATCACACTTTATTTAAATAATCTGCTATTTTATGTTTAGGTTCTGTAAATAATCTCATGTTTGGCAGTCGAGAATCACTATCATTCTAATAGTTTTTTTCAGATAAAGTTTTTTGTGAGAGCAGCATTGAAGGTGGAAGATGAGGCTCTTGTTGGTGATAAAAGCAGTAAAAATTCTCACAGAAGCCTGAAGGGCATTTAGACTGACACACATATGGTGTCACACAAGGAAGACAAGAGTAAGCCATCACATATTGCATAGGTGGACAGCAGAGAGAGCCCTGGTGGTGCAGTGGTTAAATGCTTGTACTGCAGCCACTCACTCAAAACAACAACAACAACAATAATATTTTATTTGTATTTCCCGCCTCTCCCTGTGGATTGAGGTGGGATTACAGCATATCAAAAGAATACATACAGTAGATCTAGAAAAAGTCCCAATACAACAGTTAAAATTAAAACTAGTTAAAACCATTAAAGCCATCTACATAAGGTGGTGACTTTAGTAACAGCAAAAGGGCTCAAGCTTGACTCAGGCTTGCATCCTTCTGAGGTTGCTAAAATGAGTACCTTGATTGTTGGGGCAAGTATCTTACAATTGTAAACTGCTTAGACACTGTTTAGGCAGTATGAAGCGGTATATAAATGAAGCTGTTTGTTCTGTTTTTGAGAGCCTTGAGGAAGTGATACTGCAAGCTGTAGTCTAAAACAAGTAACACTTTCATGTTCAATATGTTGTTTTACATGTGACCCATCCATAACATCACCTCATTTTGGCTGTTTTGCCACTGACAGCATATCCTGGCATATCTGTCATGGATTCTCCATCAGATGCAAAAATCCTGCAGCCAACATACACTAGTATAATACTTGTATTCTCAGATTTTTTTTTTCTTTCTTAAAAGCAGGTAGTTTTCTGTAGTGCTTTAAATAATTACAGTTCTCTATACTTTTCTACTCAAATGTTAAGTCACATTAGGTCAAACTGTCAGGTCACAGTAGGTCAAACTTTCAAGTACATTTACACATATTCCTACCTATCCCTGCTGTAAAACTAAATAATGCCACTGAATTAAAACTAATCCTAACTATTTATAAATAAACTGAACTACATTTTGGTCATCTGTAAGACTTGCAAAATTCTTCCTGTCTTCCTATTTCTGTTCCCATATAATATTAAAAATGTAAACTCCTCAGGACAAATAAGTGTCTTTGATGGTATACCAACAACAAGAATTTGTACACAATAGACAGTATGTTTACCTGTTTGTCACAGAAGTTTCCTTTAACATTCTGTTAGCCACTTTTAGTGAGAATCATGTATCACAATTCAGTACAGGGAATAAAACCAAAATGCCACAATGAAGCAAAGGCCATAGTGTGGGAAATGACTCCCACTTCAGCATGAAGAAAACTGATTACCATGTAACTCAAGTCATATGTCTCCACAGGGAGAACAAACTGTTATTCCCATCATCTATTTGTTCAAACACAAGATAATCCCCTCTGAAATTACAGCTGAAAGTTTTATACTTCTGAATTTATTATTTATTTCTTTAAATAGCATTGAGTAGGCATACCCAGTAAGCTGTTGTTCAGGGACACGGCTATGACTAAAGTTCTGGAAGAAATACAATATGTGTTCACAGAGTTGATGGAGAGGGAGATGTACAAATTAACATGGCCAGTAATTCAAAAGGGTCCTAGAACCCACCTAAATTACACATGTTTCATTTCTGGGACAGAAAAGGACTGTGTCCAATTTGGGGGGATCCAGTGAGACTAAAAAGAGGATGAGCCACCCATCCTCAAAACAGACTGACCTCTGAGTATTTTAGTACACACATAAAAATGAGAACATCTTATCAAATGGTGAGGAGGGTGTCATGTATCTCAAGTTTGGCTTGTGGCTCCTGTTTCTACTCTCATCTATACAGATCCAGGCAACTGAGATCAGTAGCACATGGGGGAGGCTTATATTAAGACCACCTTAAGAAAGAGGAGGGACTTTCTCAGTAGTTATAGGCTCTTGCAACATCTCTAAATCTTGTGGGAACCAGGAACTCTCATTCGAGATACTCCTCTAAAGAGACATGAGGATGGCTTTTTATAGGCCTGCAGAAAATAGCAAAGACTTTGAATGATTACTGGAGAAAGTCAAGAAAGACAGTGCAAAAGCAGGTTTACAGTTGAACATGAAGTAAGAAAAATAATGACCACATTTGAGTTACATAGCTTTAAAGCAGATAAGGAAAACATTAAAATAGTTCAAGATTTTCCATTCCTTACTTCAAACATGAATCAGAATGAAGAAATGAAGACTGCACTCATGAATTCAGAAGTCTAGGACTAGGAAGGGCATTAAAAAGTCCCCAAAGTGTAATGATATATCATTCAATACTAAGGTTAGGATGGTCCATGCTATCATATTTGCCATTTCAACATATGGTTGTGAAAGATAGACAGTGAGGAAAGATGAAAGGAAGAAAATCCACTCATTTAAAATGTGGTGTTGGATAAGAGTTATATGGATGCCAAAAAATTCTAAATAAAATAAAATAAAATGGTCATGGAGCACATCAAGCCTGACATCTCCCTAGAAGCTATGATGACTAAATTGAGGCTGTTATAGTTTTTGTCATGTCATGAGAAGGCATAACTCACTAGAAAAGCCAATAATGATCAGCAAAGTAGAAGGCAGCAGGAAAAGAAGAAGAGTGAATGTCAGATGGATAGACTCAATCAAAGAAGCCATGGCCCTGAGCCTGAAAGACCTGAGCAAGGATGCTGAGAATAGGGGGACATGGAGGTCTCTCATTACAGGCTGGCCATAGGTTGAGGTTGACAGCAGTTAAGAACAACAGGTATGCCATCCAGTCTTGAGCTGGTTTGACAAGAGAGAATGGAAGCCAAGGTTTCACATTTCTCACAAGAGTGCCAAGGAATGATAGATTGATATCTTAGCAATCACACAAAAGGTAGCCTGTTAACTGACATTTTGGTTGCTGATGAAGTAGAAAGAGCTACTAATTCCTGAATGCTTTCATATTATTACCATCATGTTTTTTCTTTCCCTCAATGACATTGGGTTTGTAATTTAAGTGATTACAGCTGTTTGCACACATGCTGAAGACAACAAGGATAGAGTTGAACATCAAGTTTATTTTACATACTAGGCAGGAGAAACACAGGATTACCACAGACTGGACACATGACTAAAAGCCACATACTACCTACATATCTGTGTGATACAAACACTAGTAGTTTTCTTGTAGTGCTCTGGTTTTCCTTTCTATCAATTGTCCAAATTCAACTGTTAGTCCTCAGTACAGTAGATCCATTAATCAATAAGGCTTAGTAAAGTAGCAAAGTAGAAGGCAGTAGGAAAAAAGGAAGAATCCATTTACAGTTTCCATTGATTTGCTGGATTTTCTTCAGATGGGACTAAAAGTTAGATTTAAATCAATGTATTTAATATCGCTATATCCAATTTCACCTGATTTCAGAAACTAAGCTGCCTGTTCTGGCTGATACATGAATGAGTGATGAACAGATAATACAGTCAGCACTCTGTCCATGGGTTCCTTATCCATGGTTCCAACCATCTACAGCTTGCAAATATTTTTTAATATATAAATTCCAATTTTTTAATCAAACTTTGATTTTGCCATTTTATATAAGGGGTGCCATTTTACTGCACCATTGTATTTAATGGGACTTGAGCATCCACAGGGAGTCCTGGAACCAAACCCCAGCAGATGCCAAGGACCCACTGTACTAGATACCGCCAGACAGAGCTAGGAAAGAATGGAATGGAAAAGAATGGAAGAGCTAAACAGTCATTGCCAGTCAGAGAGGGCAGAACTCTGACCTCAGTGTCAGGAAGGCCTTGTTGCTCTTATTTATTTTAAAAGTTTCATTCTCTCTTCCATTGCATTCACTTTAACTGCATAACTTTCCTCTTTGTCCATTCACTCCAGTCTTATATTCCTCTGGTACCAACCTTTTGGTTAAATTTAAGAAAAATGTTATACCTTTTATCTCACACCTGCAAGCAAGTTCCTCTTCCTCTTAAGATGTGCAAGACTCACATGCCTTTTCCAATTGTTTGTGGTCAAAATGGATAGGAGGTCAGAACTACATGAGTCCATTCCCAGTGTCTATTTTGATATGGGTTAAAGAATCTAGTTTATGTTTGGGAGAACTCCTCATGTTAGGTCTATTTCTTGATCAAGGAGAGCTGGTTTTTTTTTCTGCTTAGATGGTTCCTCCAGCCCCATCTCAAACTGCTAGTAATTATAGAGAGGGAATATAAAGGCACCCATGTTGTCTAGTCACACATCTAGTTTTGCCTGGAGGCATTTTAATTTCATCCCTCTTTATTTCTCCACTATCTTCCCTCAACTCCTTTGCTTTCTTTTCTCATGTGTCTCTTTATATAGACTGTCAGCCTACAGGCAGGGTTTTGTTCTAATTAATTCCTGGGTACTATTTTATGAAGCATCTTTTTTTCTTTGCAGTACTCATTAATGCATTATAAATACTCGTATCACTAATACATATGTATGAATTATTTCACTTATGTTTATTGCATTCATACATTAATTTGTTCAGTACAAACTTTAAGCATCCACATATAGATATAGA
Organism: Urosaurus nigricauda; assembly: GCA_034509955.1. NCBI lineage: Eukaryota > Metazoa > Chordata > Lepidosauria > Squamata > Phrynosomatidae > Urosaurus > Urosaurus nigricauda. The sequence continues at coordinate 142,813,131 of JAOEGL010000003.1, read as the reverse complement.
TAAAGATATGAAGAGGATGGCAAACTGGTTGCACTCAATAAAGTATTAAAAAAAAAAGCTAAAAACATTGCATTGAATACCACTGCCCAAGTTGTTTTGGTAGTTTGTACTAATATGTCAGACTTGTGTCTGAGCCTTGTCACTTTTAGATTCCAGGTAGAGGATTACATAGTTTTTACTCTCTTCATATTTATGTGGTTCTCTCTACAATGACAACATTTTTGTTGTCCATAGAAAGGCAGAAGACAGGAGGTTCTAATCTAGCCTTCTCCCTGTGCTGCTTTAAAAAAGAAAAGAAAAAGGTGGGCACATATGGTAATGTGTTAGTGAGAACTTGTCACTTTTTCGTATTCTATTTTGCAAAAGAAGAGTCTCATGTTTAATCTGTATTATCTAATCCCAGTGTGCCTGAATTACCAGCGTTAATAAAACAGATGTAAACATAAGAGAACTATGAACACTAGCATACACAAAAATACTCTGTGACTTAACCACTTCAGATCCTGAAGGTTAATAATAGTGAAGTGAAATACCATCAATTTATACTATCATCATCCATCACCTAAAGTTATGAAATCTACATCTATCATTTGATATAATAGAAATAAAGTCATTGTAATAAAATGTTGTCAGAAGATCAATATCCTTAGAAATAAATGTCTTTGGCTTCATGGAAGTGTTTACACTACTTTGCAGCAAGATGTAATTTTCTTTATAGAGTGACCACAACTGGTGTGAATGTAGGATTAAAGGAAACAGTGAACATAGCATGATCCCATTACTTATAAGTATAGTGACTGGCAGTGTTCATGCACAGTTGCTAAGGGCAACATGGTTACCGATGAAGAACTGAACAGTTTCTGTGCCTCACCTGCAGTTATACAAGGCTGTCCTACTACAGTGAGTCTCATCAGTACATTCATTTAGTTCAGGACTGTCTACCCTAGAAGCAGTTCTGCAAAGGTGCTGAGAAGAATCTTTCTGTGCTTGAGCCTCTGGATATAAACCTATCCGCCTGACCCCAGCAGGGCAACAAATAAAACATAAAGATATTCTTTCTCTTTTTCTGATTTTAATAAAAGTATATACAATATAGTTAATAACATTCAGATGTTTAAAAATCAAAATTGGGGGAGGGGGCTGAGACACTGTATACAAGTATTTAACATGAAGGTTAAAAAAAAGAAAAGAAAGATAATCCCTTGACATAGTCTACTCATAACCGACTATAGGGGTGGTGCTCAACTGCTCCTATCTGTCACTAAGCCAAAGAGCCAGCATAGTCCGAGGACTGCTCTGGTGTCACGTGACCAGCAAGACTGCACCGAACGTTGTTTCCTCCCCATTCAAGTGGTACCTATTTATCTACTTGCATTTGCATGCTTTCGAACTGCTGGGTTGGCATAAGCTGGGACTAGTGACGAGAGCTCACCCCATCATGCAGCACTCAGGTCTCAAACAGCCTACCTTCCAATCTTCTAGTCATCAGGATTGGCATCTTAACCACTAAACCACCACATCACTCATTTACATGAAACATCAAACCATCCTTTTATTTTTTATTATTGTGCCCCTCAAAATTTACTCTGTTGCCAAGTACAGTGATGTCAGATGTGTTCACCATTACTGGCAGGTGCCACTTCTCATCATCTCTTCATCAGGTAGGAAGATGCAGATACTGGTAGGAAGAATTGCTCTTACTCTTATATTAACCATGTCATGCTGTTAGATTGATGGTTGCCAGCAATGTTTCTTATGTAGAGTGGAGTTCCTGTGTAGTCTGTTGAAGCAAAAAGTCATGTAGCACTTCAAATTATTATTATTATTATTATTATTATTATTATTATTATTATTTCTTACCCGCCCCTCTGTCTGAACAATCGGGGCGGGGTACAAGGTTAAAAAACAGTTACAATTAAAATAATTCAAAAATCCCATCCCCATCCTCCCACCCCTTAAAATAGAATTAAACGAACAAAGATTAAAACAAGTTAATATAAAATAAATTTTAATAAAAAACATAAGTTTCTGTAGATTGTGTAGACTGTCAAAGGCAGAATGCTCTTGTAGATGGCATTTTCTGATCATTGTGGAAGGTGTTATTCAGCATATCCTTATATAAAAATCATGATGCACACCCCAGCTTCAAGTTGCTGTGGCACATTTTCATTACTGGTTGAGGTACCTGGGAGTTCCCAGGCACCATGCAACTGCATTCATACGGTCCACATAACATAATCTTGGGATGGCAACGTCTGCTCATTTTGTCCCCTAGCTGTGCAAATATACCCAATGACTGACCATGGAGATATTTATCCATGCTTTCAGGCTATGGTTGTATTGCTGAAGGTGCCAGAAGCCCAGTGGAGGTACACTGTGTTAGAGAAAAAATGGTTTGGTTATTTGTGGTTAAGAAGTTTAGCAGGAACACAGCAACAATCATGTACTCCACAGGTATTTAGAAAAAAATCTAGATCTGGTAAATGAACATGATAAATTGGTAGGTAAAAAGAAACTTACTTTGGGGCTTTCTAGATTGGCAAAAAGAAGTGTGTTCATGGCTGCATGAAATTCTAGCCTTTAGATGAGAAAAGGGGAAAGTGTGCCATGAAGATTTTTTTTTTTTTTTTTTTTTTGCATTTTAGCGGAGAAGAAGTGCCTTTAAAAAGGTGCTGGTTTTCCCAGCTTCTTTTTTAAAAACTGCGGAACAGCGCAGCTCCATCTAAAGGCTGTTGTACAGCTGCTAAGCTTTAAGGAAAAGGCAACTTCATGTCACACTTTCCTGCCAATCTAGAAAGCCCCTATATTGTTATATCTAGGTTCTATAAAAATAACTAATCAGTATACTTTGGTACAGAATTCCCATACTGTGCTACGGAAGATGTTTTTTTTTCTTCTTACTTGCACACGTGAAGGTCAGCTATTTAAGGATGCTTTGCTTTTCCATATGTTCAGCAGACTCTAATGTGTCCATAATGGTCAAATTATGAACACATGGATAAGTCAAGAGGGTTGTATTTATACTGGTCCATATCTTCTATGACATTGCCTCTGCTCAGCCACCCAGGAAAGATCCCACGATGGAAGCTAAAGGAAAGAGGGCAAGTACTTCCCTTTGGGATATTGGTCATTTAAGGGTCCAGACTCTTCAGACAATGGAGTGGAGTATGGCAGAGGGAGACTGGAACAGGATTTTTTAAAGTGCAAGTTGCTCTCTTTGGAATTTTCAGATGCTATGATATGCCTCTCCAGTTTACTGCCTATAGATGGAGTAGAGGAGAATCCTGAGGATTTTACATTCTCCACCATACCAATCCGGAATGGAGCAGGCAAGAACAGGGAAATCTTAAGAAAATAAAAGTGAGCTGCTGGGGCACATTATATCTCTGCAGTGCCATTTCAAGCCTCATTAAACTCTCCACTGGCACGAGAGCAATACTAGTACCCTAACCAAGACTACTGATTAACCTTGTCCTATCTCCTGTGTCTAAAGTGTTCTGATTAAAGTCCTCATGTTGACTTCCACTGTACATCACATGCTAGTGTTTGCCTGATTCCTGACCCGTTTTCTGCAGGGTCAGAATCTTGTGGCCTATAAGATGCATGTTTTCCCCTGGACCTTTTTTGCATTCCTAAAACAAACTAAAGAGAACTTCTAGCTGCTTCTGGTTTCTTTTTGCTTTTTCTTTGAAGGGGAATTCTGGGGTTGATGGAGTCCACATGGGTTTCTGACATACATACTTCAAAAGTGCTTTAGTTGATTCTAATCATATAATTTGTACATTTTAGCCTAAGCCTTCCATCTCTTGACATCCACTCCTCTGAAAGTATAGCAAGAAAGCTGGAAAAATTTTGGACATCTAATTTAACTCTAACTATGATTTTAGAACAAAAGATTCATAGCCTAGATAGCAACCTAAGGTTATATTTTATATTTTAGTGTGGGTTAAAATTGTAGCATGAGCTGGTTACCAGAGATCTACCTCACTGAGATAAAAGTTGAATAGATGCATATCATTTTTCTGTTCCTTTTTATGACTAAAAAAAAGTCCTTCTGTATTGTGCAAAAACATATTCACAGTGTTTTAGTGCTCAGAGCCTTTTTATTTCATTGACTTTAATTCCCTTGGATCTCCTTCCAGTTGCTGCTATTTGTTTGTATTGGTCAGCACATGTGACTGTTGGTGACATTACAATGCTTCATTTGCAAAAATCATGTGATGGATCCCCATAAAGAAAATACCACAGTTAGCCATAATCAATCATATTAATTATTGGTGTGGACAACTGAGGACTAGTGAAGGTGAAGGAGAAAAAAAGGTACAACATTGGTACAATGTAATGCTGAATAGCATTAAAATATAAAACATTTTTGGGTTTTAGGTTGCTGCTTTATGAAGTTGTTCATCTGTGTCGAATATATTACTTTGAAAACAAATATTGAAATTGAAGACTTTTCAATGCACCTGACTAAAGCTGCTGTATTAATTTTGCTTTTCTGTGACTAAAGGAATTGTGTAGTGAAAAGCATGTCCACTTTGTATTGTGATCATTCAAATAGCACAGAAGTATGCTTTTGAGAATAAATTGTATGCTTTTTTCACAATCCTTATTCTGCATGAATTGCTTTGCCATTCTGTCAATAATATTCATGAATATGTACTGAGTATTTATTAATGAAACAGTTAATGTCAACAACCTTAATGTACTAGAATAGGAATAGAAAATGAAAGCAAGTGCAGCATGTTTTGAGTGGTATTTACTGTATTGGAATCATTTCCATATTGACTGGTAAGAGCAGCGTTGCTCTATTTATAAAGTCTAGGAAAGTGTTTTCCTTAGCAGATATAGAAGAAACGGCTGCTGAATTGAAAATTAAAGCAGGAGAGAAATGTCTTCTTTCTGGGGGAAAGAACATAAAGCATGCAGTGCCCTCCAGAAGGAGGAATTGTCTCTAGACACACACCCCACACACATATTTCCTCTCTTTCTCAAAAGAGTAGCATGTTATTGTAAGTAATAATGGACTATCCTCACTTTATAACGGACACTTTTTTTCACACTGAAAAAGTGTCCATTATAAACTGTGGACAGTTCATTATTTTCAGTTTTTCAAACTGAAAAATCTTAATACAGAGACCCTCAGTGGAGACTTGAATTCTTTATTCTGTTGATTTTTATTTGTATTCCTTGGGTGTAGCTTTGTGCTTTTTGTATGTAGATAAGCAATTGGAGACTAAGCAAGCCACGGGGGACTAAATGTTGGTGTTTTTCTATAATCTTATGTCCATTCAAAATGCAATACTTTGGATCCATACTGAAATAGTCATACATCCGTCCTACTGAAATCAGTGTGAAAATTTAGTCATGGAAAACTTCAGATACACTGAATTCAGTGGGTAAGAGGAGGCAGATCTCACGTTCTCAGGATCATCAACAACTTATCAAGCGTATAGCAATCAAATGCTGACAACTCAAGAAATACAGCTGCAGGTTTGAACAGGCATATAGTTTTTAATCTCCTACTTTGTCAGAAGGGAGTGTGTGGTATCTGAGGGAGGCTTAAAGAGAGTACATGAAACAGAACTCCTATTGATTCTTGTAGAGCACTACAAAGGCTATAGGAAACTGCCACAACATCTAGACAGATAGTGGGGACTGATCTCCCAGTGACATGAAGAGATGTGTCAGCTGAGAAGAGCTACCTATAGTGATATCAGCAATGTACATGGGGTGACTATTTCTCATACACATCTGCACACATGTACAAACAGCTTGAATGCATCTTCAGTACAACATGAGAATGTTGGGAAAATCATTTTTGGACTATAGAATAGAATAGAATCTTTATTACTGTCATAGAACAGCACAGATTTTTGGAGAATAATTTCCATAACCAGTGTTATAGTTTCAGAAGTCCCTAAAGGATATCTGCACTCTTGTGCACCAGCTATCAGAAAATAGCTAGATATTCCTCAGTTGCCCTCACCTTCCCCTAGCTATGACCTGGAGGGGGCAGATCAATAGGCTTCTCATCAAGGCCAGGCTTAAGGCAAGGATTTGCCTCTCAGCTCTTGAGAAGCTCCCGCCAACACACACACACATGTCTATCCATATTATTTTCATCCGTACACTTGCAGTAATGTCTCCCTAGTCTCCCCCCTGGAGAGAGATCTTTAACCATATTCTCAAAAGTTTGTGAATGAGCAAATAGGTCTGCAAGTGGACTCAGTATACACCCCTGTCTCTCCTTCTTTACCTCCCACACTCACGGATGTCAACTGATTTTTAACATTTTCTCTATGCAACGTGCTCCCTATTAAACACTAGGAAACTGTTGACATGAGAAGACACAGAACATGCAAACCATGTTTAGGAAAGAAAACAGTTCATAATGATAAGCATCATTCATACCACCCCAGAAGAATGAGATGGTAATGCAATTAGTATCACTTGGTGATGATATATGAAGTAAGCTGGAAAAAAAAAATCCAAGAACAATTACCACATAAACTGCTCATTCAGATCTCTTGGTAACTCTTTAGCTTAGAAGGAGAAACTAATCACATAATTGGTCTCCCATTACACGGTAGTTACCATGTAAAGTAGCTGGCACTCAGCTAACTAATCAGGTGTGATTACAGTTTTACAGCTCACATATTTGTGCCCTGTGTTTTGTTTTGCTTTAAATAAAAGCTTTGCTCCATGTTGCACAAACTATCTCTAAAGCAACAGAAAGAAAACAAGAGATAAAGACCAATTCAGTCAATCACTAGAAGAAAGTGATGAATTCTAGAATGTACCATTAGGCCTACTGTGTAGTGGAATATTCATTATTAAAAACAAATCAATAGTTTCTTTTTTTAAAAAAAATTTAAAATCCCCTAAACATAGACATTTCAATTCAGCTTTTTAAATTGTCCCCAGATTCCAACTGAAAAATTAAGTTTGTGTTGAGATGGGACAGGGATGTCCCAAATGTTTTTAGACATATAGAAATAGAAAAGTTCTCTGAATTTAAAAAACAAAAACAAAACTGTTTTCAAAAGAAATTTAGTCAAGTATAATGAATTTTAGATGTCCTGGAACCAGGCAGTAGTAGCAGCAGCAACAATGACAACAAAAATAAATGTTTCATAGAACAGGCGGGAATAACCTTACATATAGAATGCCACTTTAGTACACAAATAAAGTATTTTTGTGTTGGTGCACATTTCCCTTTTATTTGGAAACATTTGAAGGAATTGTTCACACATCTTACATTCCACACAGTGTATACATGTACAGGCAGTAAGTTGCCTTATTTACTCATATGCATGACTTATGTGCATGACGATGATGATGTGAACATGTTTACACTGTACACAGACAACTGAAATGTACTGGAGATGGAAAGAATTTTTTTAAAAAAAACATTGCTGAAATATGTTTTTTTATCATTATTATTGTCAAAAAAAAATCTGATGAGAAGAATTCTGCACTGACAAGAATTTGATGAGAACTGAGAATTTGTTCTGTGTAAAATCTGCACATGGTTCATTCACATAGAAAACAGTATTTTTGGTACAGAAAATATTTTCTGCAGATGCTTTCTGTGAAAGAAATGCTGTTTTCTCCCCCCCCCCCCCCCCCAAATAATCAGGCACAACTTGCATGTAGAATAACCCCTGAATTGTGAATAGCCTTTAAAAACTGGGTGGATTTTGAGAACCTTCTCACAGTGAGAAGAAATTGGTTGAAACCATCAACTTGGTTGCCTGCTCTGGTTGTGCAATGGTTGATTCTCAACCAGACATGGGACTATAGTTAAGTCCAAGGATTTATGTTTGTGGTAAGCTGTTAAAACCTCAATTTTTGTATGTATGATATTGAAGTTGGCACTTTGCAATTAATATAATCTTGAATTTATAATTTGCTGATTCTCCACCAGGCACAGGATGATTTATTTTTGTACCCTATGAAATCTGTTGATTTAAACTGATGAATACTAGAAAGAGTCGGAACGGCCTCATAGTCTCCGGAGGTAGCCATCTCCAGGATTTAAAGACATTACCTTCACCTCCAGGATCACAAGTGCCATTCTTGATTCTTTAATTTATGGACTATGTTGAAAATAATTTTGGACTTTGTTGAAAATATTTCTGAAAAAATAGAGTATAGATTGTTTTTTGTTACATTGATAGCACATAAAGTCTGACTGCAGTATATGGCTGTTTTGATATATAATTTTACCTATCAATTGTTTGTTCAGTTTGTTCTTCTTATGCATTGTAAGCCATTTAGGGAGTGTTAGTTCATTGATAAGTGGTATAGAAATGAATTTGCTGTTGCTATTGCTATTGTGTCTGGAGTAGCTAGCTATTCATTGTACAGGCTGAGCTCCTATAATCCAGAAATCTGAAAATAAACAATCTCCAAAGCCTGAAACTTTTCGCCAGTTTGCACATTCAGTACAGTGGTTGAGGAGCTCCAGCTTGTTTCTCTGTGAGATCCTTAGTCTATTGTTTCATACACAACACAAGTCAAGAATGAATGAAACATGAGGATGGAGAGAAAGATGTGAGGCTGGAGAGAGATGAACAAGCAGGAATGCTGCAGCCACCATCTATAAGGCAGATGAAGCCTGCTTCTGGCAAAAAGACATGAGGCTGGATAAAGACTGAAGATCTATGAAAATGTGGGAATCAAAGCATAGTGCTTAGTGTGTATCCATGCTGTCCACCATTTCACATATCCTCATCTCTCTCTCTCTCCAACCTTGTGGCTATTTCCATCCTTGCAAATATAGTATAGGTATTACTAAGCTATCTGTATATTCCAAAATCATAAAAAATCCCAACTCCAGATGTTCTTCTGGTCTCAACCATATTGGATAAGGAATGTCCATCATGTATTGGCCTTGAACAAACAAACAAACAAATAAATAAATAAATACCACTCTAAACGTAATGAAAAATTAAATAATATAAGGGAGGATTGTATCAGATTGTATTGTTTTCTATTTTTATTTCTTTATTATTTTATATTCTGTTTCACATTATGTTTTTATGCCAGCATGGAGTGGATCTTTCCCACTCCTATTTCGGGCTGCAGCAGGAGGAGTTCTCAGGGCCAAGGTCTGTGCGCTGCAGCCCCAGGGCAATTGGGAGTGGCTTCTAGTCACTCCTTCCTGTCCATCTGCTTCACCCGAAAATTCAGCTCAACCCATTTCAAGGACTGATGGGGAGATGTACAATTTTTTTCTAGTTCCATTTTCCTACAGTAATTAGAGTGGGTTTTGTACTGTGCATGCCCAATTTTAGATTCATCAGTGGTATAAATGTTCTTTAATTGTTTTGATTTTGCCCAAGTCAGTTAACATAATTCAGCTCCTGTTCTATAAATACAGATATGTATTTCTTGTCACTTCTGGAAGTTTTCCCTCTCTTATTCCCAGGGCTTTTTCAAGAATGACAAGGAACATCACAATTTCTACTTCTTGACATTTTGTCTTTTCCAGCTTTACCTGTATCCTGAGGCATAAAATATCAATTTTATTCACAAATAGTTGTAATGTGTTTCATGTTCAATCATTGGAGTGTTTCTGGATACATTCTTTTCTAGGTAGGAATGTTAGGCATTTTGGAGCCCCACTCAAATGACAGATGTAGAAATTTTAAGAAAGCTTAAAAAAAAAACAGTAAATCTATCAGATATGCCTCCAACAAATTTACTTAAGGAACAATTTGGAGGTGCTGATGAGGCAACTGATCTTAATTAAAGGAACTGTAAAACAGCCTCAATGAAACTGGACATTAATCAGGGAAATTTAGTACACTTTTTGAGTTCTACTTCAGGCTCTTTTTTGTTTTGCTTTTTGACATTCATATAGTTCTTGGTTTGTTAAAGTCACAGGCACACCAAATACTCCTCTGTGGTTTTTGTGAGTAGTACTAAAACATTGTTAGCAGAGTAAGGGATGAAAGAGATGGTGGTTAAGGAGCTGATTGCAATCTCCCCTTTTCGTGTTGGGTCTGTGGCAACTGCATGCCTCAACTTGGCCTTTTCTTGGCACAAAAAGGAGTGGAGTTTTTTTGCGCTGGATAAAGGGCACCTTTGCTGCTGTGGTGGTGGAGCAGCGCATGTAAACGCTGCATCATCAAAATACCGTGGATCTACCACATGTGCGGTTGGCTGTGCAGCTTCCCAGTGGACTGGGGGCAGGCTGCTCTCTGAATGCTACAACCCCAGTCCACCAGGAAGCCGGCTCTTTTTGACCATCTGTTTTGACCCTAAGGTTTGTTTGTTTTTTAATCACTGTCAAAAGTGATCATAAAACCCTGTGTATGGTTTCAGAGAAAATCTAATTAAAACACATGTTCATAGCTCAATGTGCCATATGTCTAGAAGCCTTAGAAATCACAGTGTGTTGGGGGGGGGGGACTCTAAGTAGTAGAAAAACATTTTTTAATGTGAATCTGTTGGGAGTGAAAAGGGAAAGATAGGAGAGAAAGTAAGGAAGAAGGCATTTTTAAGTAAAGGTTTCTTGACCTTACCACAAGCATTATCAAATCCTTATATTCATCCAGGGGTTCCTGGATGAAACAGATTATCTTTCTAGATCGATGGCAGCCTTGTTTCAAGCCCGGTTATGGGATAGAAACTACTTTAGTCACCTTGGTGGATGGCCTATGCAAAGAACTGGACAGGGGGAGTGTGTCCCTGTTGGTTCTGCTGGACCTCTCTCAGTGGCTTTTGATATCATCAACCATAGTATCCTTCTGAGTTGGCTCTCTGGGATGGGGCTCAGAGCTACTGTTTAACAGTGGCTCCATTCTTTCTTGGGGGAGAACTCTCAGAAGGTGGTGCTGGGGGGCTCCTGCTCAATCCATTGGCCATTGACCAGTGGGGTCCATCAGGGTTCAGTCTTGTCCCCTATGCTTTTTAACATCTACATGAAAACTCTGAGAGAGGTTGTCTAGCATTTTGGAGTAAGATGTCACCTGTATGCTGAAGATACCCAGATCCATCACTCCTTTCCATCTAATTTGCAGGAAGCAGTTTCTGTAGTGAACCAGTGCCTGGCAGCTGTAAAGGACTGGATGAGGGCAAATAAACTGAAGCTTAATCCAGAAAAGAGAAATGTGCTCCTGGTCAACCAAAATAACAGATCTGGGAACAGGGATTCAGCCTCTGTTAGATGGGGTTATACTTCCCCTGAAAACTTAGGTTCATAATTTTGGGTTACTTCTGGATTTAGCACTGAGCCTGGGGGCCCAGGTTTTGACAGAGACCAGTAGTGTGTTTGCACAGTTAAAGCTAGTGCACCACTTGTGCCCATTCCTGGAAAAGTCAGATGTTGCCATGGTGGTACATGCCTTGGTTATATCCCATTTGGTGTGTAATATGCTCTATATGGGGCTACCTTTGAAAAGTGCTCAGAAATTTCATCTTTCCCAAAGAGCTGAAGCCAAGTTGTTAACTGGAGCTGGTTACAGGGAGCATACAACTCCTTTGTCTGTTTCTGAACTCAGTTCAAAGTGCTAGTTGTGACCTATAAAACCCTATACAGCTCAGGTCCACATTATTTAAAGGACAGTATACCCTTTTATAAGCTCACTAGAGTGTTGAAATCTTCAGGACAGCTCCTTCTCTTTGGTGACAGATAAAAAACATTTTTGTGTCATCAAGCTTTTTCAAACTGTAAAGGGTTGGGCTTTAAAAGCTGTTTATGTTTTAAAATTTGCATAGAGTTTTTAACATATTACATTTTAGAGCATGGGTGTTTTAACTTTGAAAATTGTTTAAATTTTATATGTACCAATTTTAATGCTTTTATATGCACTGTTGCCCTGGCTGATATTACTGTTATTGTGCTATTGAATGTTTTAACTTTTATATATGTTTTCTCTATTTAATTGTGCACCGCCCTGATCATCAGAAGGGCGGTATATAAATAAAGTTGTTATTATTATTATTATTATTATTATTATATTGTTTTTAAATTGTATTGTTTAAAATTTGCTATTCACTACCTTGAGTCCCTGTAGTGGGAGAAAGACTAGATATAAGGGAATAATAATAATTATTATTATTATTATTATTATTATTATTATTATTACTGATTACAAATGTCTAGACTATTGGACCCATAACTTCTAAAGAGGAACAGTAGAGCCAGGGGATTTCACAGAACTAGCAATTCTTTTTCTATCAATGTCATCCTTTTAAAATTATGAAGAATATTTAATAGCCAAGTATGTCACTAACTGCCTTGGAAAGAGCTAGGAATTAGGTCCTCAACAGCGAGCCAGAAAGCAAGGTACACATTTTCCGATCACATCTTTGATGGCCTCAGATTTCATACACAATATCTACTGAAGAAAAGAAACTTTATGATTGTTAGGTAAGATGCTGAAAGAGAGGGAGGACAGTTATAATAGTTACAGATGCTGCTTCCAAAAACACTTTAAGTGAATGGTAATTCAGAGGATAGTACTGCCTTCAGCTGCTATGATTAAAAAGCTTTTAAAGTTGCAAGCAAATAAATTAAATTGAAAAAAACACTAGCCTTGCCAATCAGTAATTTTAATTTTTTCAGCACTTCTAAATAACTTAAACTATTCTCTCTTTGTTAAACACACAGGGGCTTTCCAGACAGCCCAAAAGAGGCAGTCTGTACTCGCCCCGAGAAGCAGTGGGATGGGGCCAAAGCTGCCACACCGGCAGCCTCTGCGGCCCCATCCCACCGCTTCCAGAGGCCGTGGGGAAGCGGCAAACTGCTGCTTCCCCGCGGCCTCAAAGCGGGGTGGAGCAAGTGCTATGGGCACCCACTGCACCCTGCTTACCTCAGCGGGGCTGAGGGGAGAAAGGGGCCACTGCCACGGCCCCATTCTCCCCAGGTCTTTGCCGCGGCCTTTTAAAGGCCGCGGCAAAGACCCGGAAGCAAAAATGAGCTCTATTTTCAAGCTCCTTTTTGCACCACAGAAAAGGCGCACTTGGCACCCTCCCGCAGCGCAATGGTGTCATGGCATGCTCAGCATGTCTAAACGCTGCGCACATCATGATGCTATCATGGCGTGTCCGTATGGACACTGCCATTTAAAAATGGCAGCTCCCATACGCTTTAGTGCTGGGGAGGGTCTAAACGCACCCTCCCCAGCCCTAAAGGCAGGCTTTTTAGCCCTAAACGCACCGCTTTGTGCCCATCTAGATTGGGCCAATATGACTTTATAGCTTACACATTTCTGTTAAAATGTGTAAGGAACTTGTATGAATGCGTAATATACAAGTGTATTCACCTATGCCTCAGTCATGAGTGGTGGCTCCCTCAGGCCTAATGTAACTTATAGAATCATAGAGACAGTTACAAATTCATTGTCATCAATTGATGGCTACAGCATTGTGGATCTTTGAATGAGTGAATGAAATACCACCGTCAAAGTTGTCATATCTCTCCAGCTCAGTACTTTTCAACAGCGGCTGTTTATACACTCTGACTAGAATCATCTATACATAATAATCACCCATGTGAATGACTGATAGAATTGGAAAAGAACAGAATTATTTTTTTTTTCAGATTCCCACTTAAAAAACAGAAGAATACCTCCATTCATCAAAAATGCATAATAATTTGTACCTTTCAAACCAAAATGTGCTGTAACAATAGAGGAAGCGCTCAGTAGAAAGATATGTGAAAAGAAAGCAGCTAAAAGATCACTCAAGGCAGTGAACCAAGGCACATATTTTAGCAGAAAACAAAGTATCAATTTGCACAGGTCTGGGAAGATCTAGTAACTAGTTAGCTCCTGAGATGTATGTTTGGACATCACAGTAGTGACATAAAATGGATGGATTAATTGTCTTTCCTAAACTACTAATGAGATGTCAGAAGGGGAATTTCTATTTTCTGTTTCATTGTTATTCCGTCACCAAGTAGAAAATAGACTACCTAGACTATGGCGCGGCAAATATATAGCTAGTGAAGGTTCTCAAATGTTTCTGAAAGTACTGAAGGATTGAAAACAGGTGATCTCTTTTGATTTTTTATTTGTTCTTTTATATTTTTTGTCACTAGCTAAATTACTTTTAGATAGTAAAACACATCTCGGGATACAATCCCTTATATTGGCAAACTTCAAGTAATAACCAAATGAAACACATTGTTCAGAATCAATACTGCATTTTCTACAGCTTTCAAGCACATGATGAAATACTCTATGGAATATGCTCATGCAATTGTTGCACCACATTAAGCTTTCATGTTTTATTTAACAGCGAGAGAGAGAGAGAGAGAGAATGGGGGGGGGGGGAGAGAGAGAGTTTGTCAAGGCTGTAAAATGTGTTTCAAGAAAACCTGCAAATATTTTTATTCAGAAGTCTTTTTAATTTAAAATATGTATTAGATAGACAAGTGAAATCCTACTGTGCCAGGCCAGGCCCTCTAAGACTACATACACAATTATAATGTTTGATACTCTGATGTCAGAAACAAACATATTCTCCAGCACTGGTTAATTATGAATCTTGTAAAAGACACTGGAGAGAAGAGGCACTACTTGCATTTCATAACCAGAAAATGCTTCCTAAATATTGGCAACTGAACCATTCATTTTTGGAACATTTGGAAAGACTGTCATTTTGTAGGTTCTTGTTTCTTAAATTTCATAACCAGAAAATGGATGCTAGATCTAACTGTAGGATGATTAAAGAGATACTATGCAAGAAGAGTGGGGGGATAAAGAGAAATAAAAACATGCAGAGAAAAAGGGAACAAAATACCAAATATATGGACTGAGAGGAGAGATGCGTAGAGTGACTGAGTGGAAAGGACAGGCAGAACTACTGATTAGAAAATCCAGGAGAAAAATGGAGGAAACAGAACACAAAGTGGCTGATAAGAATGTGGACATTGTAGAAAGTATGGGAGAAAAACATTTGGAAAGCAGTGAGATGAGAGGATAAGATAAGGAACAGAAATAAAGAGATGTAGCATTTCTGAGACAATATAGGAAGGTAGCCTCGTCAAAATGTAATAATATTGATAAAATCAGGGATTATTTAGAAGGCAATATAATTAATTTTTAACATTTTCTCAAACGCATCTTTAAAACACACACACAAACCCAATGAAAAATAATATCCTAAAATATTTTGATTGTTGTTTTTGTTTATGCAGTTTTATATAGATATCTCTATCTTGTGATGATGATGATGATGATGATGATGATGATGATTCTGAATAGAACTTCCTTGACTATTATTAAATTAAGTTGTTTTTTTGTAGAGTTAAGGAGGACGCCAAAGTGGAATTCAGTATTCCCACTATAACCCACTCGTACATGCATGTGAGCTTGCATTTACTTGTTTTATTTGTGTAAGTATTTTTATATTGCCACCCAGCCCACAAAGGCTCCTGAGGCAATGAACAAATAAAAACCAATTAAATAATGCAAAGATAATTTAAAAAATTAAATACTCTTTTTAAAACTCATAAACACAGTATAAAAACAATTATATTATTTGATTATTTATTTTACAATTTAATTATTAATTTCAGCATTAGACATTAATACATGCAGATGAATATAGGGCTCTCTTATGTTTATAGTACATGAATAGACCATGATTCTTTAGGAATTAGAAATTAATGGACTTCCCCCCCCTCCCACTTCCAAAAATTGCTTTATGAATCTTTTCCCAAGACTGATTTTATTTCTTTCGCTGTTGTAAACACCAAGGAAGAGGGAGAGGGACTGCCATCATTCATTCTTAATTTGAATAACCTGGTAGCATCCTGTGTGAATGAAAGGATGTCCTTTGTTTGTCCTTTGTTAAAGGTAATGACCAACACTTTGTATTGGGCCCGGAAGCTAATTGGCAGCCAATGTAAGGATTTTAAAATAGGGGTGATGTGGTCCATTCTCAGTGCCCCTGTAAGTAATCTGGCTGCCGCATTCTGTAGGATCCTAATGCAGCTGGAAGTCACTCTGAAGCTGCCTAAGGTAGTCCAAGGCTGCCAGCGGCCCATTTGGGACCATGCCGATAGCCCTCTTTAACAGTGGGCCATCCGGTTGTCATGGTCCCTGGCTGATCCAAGCCACCCGTCTTCTTTGCTCCTCAAGTAGTAGTCACTGTCATTGTCACTGTCACAGTTATTATATTTGTCAACTACCACAATCACACAAGAATTAAAAAAAGCATTTTATATTTGTAAATAACCACAATGGCACTGCCAACGGGGTGGTGTACAAATGTTTTAGCCATCTAAACTAACTATAAAGTTATCACACAGAAGCTACACAGAGGCCATACTGGGGCTACCAAATATGGCCCAAACCCAGCCACAAAAGGAGCAGTTTCTTACAGTTCCTTTTTGCGGCCCATTTTGGACTGTAGCTGCAGCTGCAGTCCTATGGTAGTCCCTTTGCCCCATCTGTTTTCCCCATATATTACTTTTCTTTGGAGCTAACTCCCCCCACCGTTTCCCCCTATTCTATTTCCTCTATTCTTTCCCCATCCCGTCCTGTCCTTCTTTTTTTTTTTTTTTTTTTAATTCCATGTTTCAGATGCTTCAGATTCCTCAGACTCCCATCTATTGTAGCCTGGTTCCTTTAGTCATCTCTTAAGAGAAGCCAATTTTCAGGTTTCATTCCTATTATGGATAGCTTCATTCCCCAGCTGTTAGAATATCCATTAACATTCCATGACACTGGAGTAGCCCAGCCAGTAATTTCCATAGCCTTCAATATTACCAAATACATACACATTTTGGAATACAGATATATCATCCTACTTCTTTTCAAATTAAATTCTGAATAGTAATATATTTAAAACATGTTTAAGTTTACCACTTAATTTAGCATCAGAATGTAACTCTTCTGAATTGCTTTGTCTATGTACAAATGATGGAAATCTAATACAAAATTCAAATTAATTGTTGTTCCACCCAAGCACTTTACTAGGTTTTCTAGGGCAATGTTCTTGTGGTCAATATGTATGGATACAAAGATTGTATTGTTTCATTAGTGGGTGTAAAATTCTTCATCACATAAAAAAGGAGATAAACAAAACACTTTCATTATGTTTAAACAAAATATTTCAGGACCAGTTTTTCCGACTGCATATTATCAACCTCTATGGACTATAGCACCTTCCTCCTTAGAATTTCCATAGGCATGGTATTTAATGGATTATACATTACATTACTGTCTAGAATCATATTGGTTTACTTCATATTCTTCTATATCATCAGCTCTTGTGGGCTAGGAGGTGATACAAAAGTATCTTAAACAAACAAACAAATAATCTGTGTCTCTCTCTGTCTTTACAGCTGTCATGAGAGAAAAAACTACTAATGCATGCACTTGGCTACAACAAGTTATGTGATGTAAGCCCATGAAGACATTCAATAACTAGATTACAACACAATAACTTGCAATGCTTGAGATATTTACATAATTCAATATGAAATCAAGCTGATCATCACCTCCTGATGGTGCACCTGCACAGTAGAAATAAATGCAATTTGACACATGCAGTTTGGCTTCATCCTACAGAATCCTGGGATATGTAGCTTTGTGAGGCCCCAACACTCTTTGGAGCAGAAGGATCAAGACCATGTAGAACTGCAGGCCATTTCCCTATCACCATAGAGTTACACATGTCCCTAAGGTCTTCTGTAGAATGTTGGGGCCCAATGAATAAAATTAGTAATGTCTGCTAATAAGTGTGTGTGTGTGTGTGTGTGTTAATCCAGCATAGTTCCAAGACAGGAAATCAGTATACTTGATACTTGATGTGCATACCAAAGGGATTGAACTAATTTTTGTTATCGTATATATACGACTATAAGCTGATCTCAGATATAAGTTGAGGGCAAGTTTTAGGACCAAAGTTATGGATTTTGGTATGACCTGTGAATAAGGTTGAGGGTAAAGCCTGGAGGCTCCTCAGGTCGATGGTGGCTCTTCAGCATTTCCCTGGCAGTGGACAGAGGCTGCTTCTCTGCCACAGTGAGCAAGCACCAAAGAGCCCTGGTTGCAACCGTTTTTCCTTGGAGTGGAGTTAAACGGTCACAGGCATCCTTTGCCCCTTCAATCCTGCCAAGAAACCTCTTTCTACAGTAGACTGTCCCCAGAATGGAAGCTCTTTACTGCTGGCCCATCCACAGTTGTCTGCAGATAGTGAGGAGGAGGGGGGTGAAGAATCAGGTGGGGCAAAGCCAATTGTAAAAGGAGCTAAGCCAAGGATAGCGAGAAAGTGTGTGCATGTATGTGTGCACACATGTGCACGTGTGCAAGCTGGACTAGGAAAAGTTGGGAGGAAAGCGTGTGTGCATTTGTGACTGGATCAGCTGTTACTCCCCAAAAAACAAAAATCACCCTGCACTCTCTCTGCTTCCAGCATCCCATTCCCAGGCAGGGAGGGAAAATGGGGAGTGTGTGTGTGTGTGTGTGATGTCTGTGTGTTTGTCACTGAATAAGCTGCCATCATTGGCATTACCATATTGAAAAGAATATAGGTGGACCCAAAATTTTGAGGTCAATTTTTGGGAATAAATTTCTCAATTTAAAGATGAGTATATACAGTAATTTAAATCTTCCTGCCTCCTGAAGTGCTTTGCCTATTATTGAAAACAACATTTTTAGACCCTATCAATAACTCAATGGTTTGTCTAATTCCTGTCTTAGTTTGCATAAGACTAGATGTTCTCAAGGTCTGATTTCAAGACATTTGCATGTTTAAAGGGTGAGAATCAATCATCATTTGTGAATGAAAGTTCAGCCATATTGATGGTGGGGGTTAATGAGAGATAATCTCTTACTTCTAAGCAGATACTTTTGCCCATTGAAAATAAGGGAATGTTTCTTCTGTACACATGAACATATAACCTGCTGTATCTGATGCATCATTGTATGAGTCTATCAAAACTGTGATTCATATTAATAAATTTGTTCTTGTTTTCTCCTGAGACAGGCTGCAAGGGTGATCTCTTCTGGGAGGTAAGAGAAACTCTTTGTCCAGAGATAATAGCATTTCCACATAAATTAAGGATTTGACCTGCAGTATGCATTTCAATCAGGGTTGATGCAATAAGGCTGGTCTGTATCTCAATTTCTTCCCTTGCTTACATTACTAGATTACACTCTTCCCAAAACAGCAATGGAAAAAAAACTGCACCAAGACCCTGACACATTCATTTTTCCAATGGGCATCTAAGAAGCCCCATGTGGTCAAGTGGCAGAGCAGGGAGAACAACGTGCCAGGTATGACTATTGCTTCCTTATCCCTTCAGGGTCTTTTAAAATTCATTTTTAAAAAGTGGTTTGAAACTTTTTCTGGTAAGGAAGGGTGAGAATGAGCAGTCAGAAAGTGGTGAAGAGAGGAGGCAGGAAAAGGGAAGAGTAGACAGAAAGAAAAAGAGGCTTTGAGTAGGTAAAGACAGTGAAAGAGCCATCAATTTTGCGTAAGGGAAGCACTGGGCTGATGCAGAGACTGCATGGTTTCTCTACAGAGCCAAATATTTCAGCTGATTCTCACTACAAATGTAAAACCATGCATTTAGAGTAATGCTTAGAGGTAATAGATTTCAGATCCTGTCACCCTAGGCTTGGCTCCTCTTCTCCAATATTCAAGGTAAAGTGGGAGAATCTCAGGGCAGAGCACTGCCTAGAAAAAGTGTGTGTGTATACCATATATATTTGACGATAAGTTGAATTCAAGTATAAGTGGAGAACAAGTTTTGGGGCCAAAATTATAGATTTTGATAAGACCCATGGATAAGTCGAGAGTAAAACTGAGGGTCATGTAGCAAAGGATTTCAACGATAAAGGAAGGATAAAGGGGAAATGATGCCAAAGAACTTACAAAATCCCATCAGGTATAACTGTGCTCATACTAAAAGCTGGATGGATGAGAGAGTAGAGTGGGGTGGGGGTCAATGCTTCCAGGGCAGAAAATATTCTTGCCTTTTACCATGGGATGGTTCCTTTTGTAATACAAGTTAAAGGACAGTAGTTGCGTTGACATGTGGATAAGTCGACTGAGGTTTTTGGGGTCAATTTTTTGACTAAAATTTCTAGACTTACCCATGAGTATATATAGAATGCTTTTCTTCCTTGTTGATTATACCTAGTGAGTTTTCCCCCCTGCTCTGTGCCACTGTGGTTGAAGCTTAATATATAATGCCTAATGACACCAACATAGGCTGCCTCTTGTAACATCACCAGCATATATTTCCTGATACATCACAAGAGTTGTTCCTAGGTCTCAGGCTTTGGCTTCAAAAGTTCACATCCTGAAATAATACAGCCATGGCAAACTTAGTAACACGTCATACAATAGGTATGAACTGATGTTACTGAATTTCTTCTCCCCTTCCCCACAATTCCCAAAAATAGAAATTTGAAAAGGGGGAGAAACGTGGATCATTAAGTATATGACACATCAAAATTCTGAAGCTCTATCAATAGACTGAAGTGGAACAGTCCAAGCAGACAGCATGGGAAGCCAATTACTTTTTCCTCTAACTTACAAAAGGAACTTCATCACCCTTACCCCCAAAGAAATCTGCTGGAACTTTCAGCCAATCAGAATTCCTCAGAACAGAATCATATTTCATGACTCTGCCCATTCCACTCCAAAGAAAAGAGAGAAATGAATTGGAAATGTTACTGGGCATAATCTTTTTATTATCCAGGAAGATGGAACATTGTGCTTGTTTTGTTTAGGGAACAAAATACCCGCATGCTTCAGATCAAGTTTCTCACAGATGCTATCATTAATTTAAAATGGTTAAAAGAACACACACAAAAACCTCACTTTCAAACAGATAAAAATAAAAGGAACAGCAGAAAACAATTAACACCCATGTAAAAGGATTTCAGAAACTGAAAGGCCTGAGATGAATAGAAAGGTACCAAAAATTCTTGAAATTGATTCAGACAGTGTGAGCCAAAATAGCCTAATGTAAAGCTGCTTAAGAAATTCAATCTATGTGAATTCTGATACAAAATGCCTTGTTCCCCACATCTCTGAAATGAATGTGGGGATTGGAGCTTACCTGTTTCTTAGATTTTACACATTTATGAATTAAGTCAATGGGAGTTAGTTAGATGAAGCAAGATCTTGCACACTTTTGTTGATTTTGGAAAGGTTACAAGGGGAAGTATGACGGTAGGAGAAAGGACTGGCGTTGCAGGGGAAGGCGAGATCGATGCTTAATATCTATCTCTCCTTCCAGTCCTTCTCCTAACCAACGGGGCCTGAGGGTCACTCCAGCCGTACCACAAACCCTGTCTCTCCTCCTGTGCAATGCCAGGTCCATCAAGAACAAATCCCACATCATACATGACTTAATCGAGGATAACAATTGTGACCTGGCTTGCATAACCGAGACCTGGCTTGGGCCTGAGGCGGATGTTGTGTGGGCTCAGGTCCTCCCTTCCGGGTACTCGGTGAAGGACCAGAGCAGGTTAGGTGGGCGGGGGGGGGGTGTTGCCTTGGTGCATAAAAACACCCTGTCTCTAACCAGGAACCATGTCCGTCAGACTACCTATATCGAGTGTATTTACCTGACCCTGAAGGCTAGAGACAGTCTAGGGATTCTGTTGGTCTACCGGCCACCCCGTGCGCTAACAGACTCCCTTAACGAGCTGACACAGTTGGTCTCGGAGCTGATGTTGGAGTCCCCCAGGCTTCTAGTCCTGGGAGACTTCAACATCCCCTTTGCGGTCAACAATGTTCCATCTGGTGCGGCTCGGGAATTCATGGAGACCATGACAGCCATGGGCCTGTCTCAGTTGGTTTCGGGTCCAACGCATTGTGCGGGGAATACACTCGATTTGGTCTTCTGTACGGACATGGAAAATCCGTGGGCGGAAATCACCAACACTTCCGCCCTGTCATGGACGGATCATTTCTTGGTTGAGGCAAGCATCAAGGCATCTACCCAGATCCCCTCCGGGGGTGGCGGACCTATTAGAATGGTCCACCCTCGAAGGCTGATGGAACCTGATAGGTTCCAAGAAGCCCTAGAGGGGTTTATGGTTGGAAGTGACGGCGACACTGTTGATGCCCTAGTTAACACCTGGGATACGGATCTCTCTAGGGCTATACACAGTATCGCTCCCAAGCGCCCTCTCAGGCCTGCTTCCAAAAGGAAGCCCTGGTACACGGAAGATCTCCGGGCAAGGAAGCGGGTCCTGCGACGACTAGAGCACGCCTGGCGGAAACACCAGCGTTTATCCGACAAGGCTCTCCTAGATCTCCTTTTGGTGGACTATGGAGAGGCGATACAAGCAGCTAAGAACTCGTTCTTCGCTGCTCGTATCGCGTCCGCGGAGTCGCGTCCAGCAGAGTTGTTCAGGGTAGTGAGGGAGCTAACTCAGCTCCCTCCTGCCCCGAACCAGATCCTTGAACCAACCAAGGCCTGCTGTGACCAATTTAACAACTTCTTCGCGGATAAAATCTCTCGGATAAACGAAGGTCTGGACGCCAGAATTGAAGCAGAACCCAGAATAGAGGCGTCTAGAGCTTCCGTGGACTCTGTTGTACTGGATCAGTTTGAGTCTGTCGGTACCGAGGATGTGGACAAGATCCTTAGAAGTGTTCGGAAGACAACCTGCTCTCTCGATCCCTGCCCCTC
The DNA here is from genome assembly GCA_034509955.1 of Urosaurus nigricauda. Lineage (NCBI taxonomy): Eukaryota > Metazoa > Chordata > Lepidosauria > Squamata > Phrynosomatidae > Urosaurus > Urosaurus nigricauda. The sequence goes on along the minus strand of JAOEGL010000003.1, from coordinate 142,790,504 downwards.
GTGGCTAGTGGCCCAGGGGGGATTGGCGGTAACCTTGCTGTTACGCCAAATTATTAATACATCTTTGAGGGAGGGACAATTTCCTGACCATCTTAAATTGGCCATTGTAAGACCGTTATTGAAAAAGCCCTCCCTCGACCCCCTGGTTCATAATAATTATCGGCCAGTCTCGCTGCTGCCATTTCTGGGGAAGGTGATCGAGAGGGCGGTTGCATTCCAACTTCAATCGATCTTGGACGAAACGGATTTTCTAGATCCATTTCAAACCGGTTTTCGGGCGGGCTATGGGGTTGAGACTGCCATGGTCGCCCTGGTCGATGATCTCCGTCTGGGCATCGACAGGGGTAGCGTGTCCCTGTTGGTGCTCTTGGACATCTCAGCGGCTTTCGATACCATCGACCATGGTATCCTTCTGGAACGCCTGGCAGAGGTGGGAATCGGGGGCACTGCGCTCCAGTGGTTCCGGTCCTACCTCTCTGGGAGGTTCCAGATGGTGCAGCTGGGGGACGTTTGCTCCGATAAGAGGGCCCTTACATCTGGGGTTCCTCAAGGAGCCATTCTGTCCCCCATGCTCTTTAACATTTACATGAAACCGCTGGGAGAGATCATCCGGAGGCATGGGGCGCGGTGTTATCAGTACGCTGATGACACCCAAATAGTCTTCTCTATGTCTCCGACTGATGCAGTGACCAGGGATGGCGTCGCTCCTCTCGTGGCCTGTCTGGAATCGGTAATGGACTGGATGAGGGAAAACAGACTCAGCCTGAATCCAGAGAAAACGGAAGTACTGGCGATAGGTTCTCCCGGTCCAGGGATGGAGGTGGTTCCACCTGTCCTGAACGGGGTCACGCTCCCCGTGAAGGACACAGTACGCAGTCTGGGGGTGCTCCTTGATTCGTCGCTCCATCTGACTTCTCAGGTGGACGCGACGGTCAGGAGCACCTGTTATCAGCTTCGGCTGATTCGCCAGCTGCGTCCCTACCTGGACCGGAGGGACCTTGAAACCGTAGTACACGCTCTGGTAACCTCTCGGTTGGACTTCTGCAATGCGCTCTACATGGGGCAGCCTTTGTATCACACTCGGAAGCTACAACTGGTCCAAAATATGGCAGCGCGGGTGGTCACTGGTGCTCCCAGGGCCGCCCATATAACACCAATTCTGAAAGACCTTCACTGGCTGCCGATTCGCTTCCGGGCTCAGTACAAAGTGCTGGTTATTACCTATAAAGCCCTATATGGCTTGGGTCCAGGGTACCTGAAGGACCGTCTCTCCCCATACAATCCGCCCCGCACACTTAGGTCATCTGGTCAGCGGTTACTGAGAGTTCCGGAGACTAGATTGGCGAGTACGACGAAGAGGGCATATTCCATCTCTGCCCCCTGTCTCTGGAACTCTCTACCTATCGATCTCCGCTTGTCCCCCTCCCTTGCTCAATTTAAAAAGGACTTAAAGACCTATTTATTTAACCAGGCTTACGGCTGAATGGACTTTTATTTACCTGCCTGTTGTAATGCCACCCACTGTTCTGCTGCGGCATATGCACTAGCACTTATATGGAGAATTGTGATTTTATTGTGATTTTATTGTCTTATTGGTTTTACTGCTTTTATTGTTTTATTGTTACCGGCTTGTTTTAATGGTTTTTATGTCCTACTGTTTTTTATATGCTGTACACCGCCCTGATCTATGGAAGGGCGGTATAGAAATAAATCATATTATTATTATTATTATTATTATTAATTAACAAATAAATGGTACAGCAGGACTGTTGAAGGCTGTCGCTTTACAGTAGTGATGGGGAACTCAAAGACCACAGGCCTAAAGAAGAAATCTTCTGGCATATATTGGTCAAAACACACGGCAGAAATAATCCAGTTTGACACTGCTTTAACTGCCCTGTCTCAGTCCTAGGGAATTCTGGGAGCTGCAGTTTCATGTGGCACCAGAGCTCTACAATAGAGAGGGCTAAATGTCTCATAAAACTATAGTTCCCACAATTCCCTGGCACTGATCCAGGACAGTTAAATTGGTGCCAAGATAGATTATTTCTGCACTGTGTTTTGGCCTATGTCTCCTAACATCTCCTAGTAAGTTTGCTTTGTTCTCCCTCCTTCAGGACTCCTCAGTAGACTTGCCACCAGCCAGCCACCATCAGTAAAAATTCACCAGCAGCCTCGCCAGTGGGCTACAATCTAATAATTAGAAAAGGTTATGGGGTATAAAGACATTACCTTAATACAAAATACAAAACTAATGCAATACACTTACAAATCAACCTAACCAATTACATACAAGCTGGGTATACAAAATTATAAAAGTAAAATTAAACTGAAATTCCAAACATATTAAAAAAGAAAAACATCTCATATTTGAAAACAGTAATAGAATGAGTAGGAATAATGGACTAGTGGAAGAGTCTTGATTGGACTTAAAATATTATGAGACAAAGGCTGGATCTATATTGCAGAAATAATGTAGTTTGGCTCCACTTTATTTGGTCCAGTGCATACAAACATACATGACAATGTTCACTCCCATAGATTGATATTGCAAATATTAATTACCTTTATTCTGTTGCTATTGGTTATGTATTTATACACTGATTAGTATGATATAGAAGAAACGGGATAACACTGTTTCTCCAAAATTCTAATTAAAGTGTTAATTAATTGCAGCTGTTGTACCTTAATATAGTTAATACAATTATCCAAGATGGAGAGAACAACTTTGCTAAATTATTCCTGCCAGGGGCTGCACTTTCCATTTCAGCCCACTCCAGATGTATTTTATCATACAGTGAGATTATTCTGGCAGTATCACTTTTAGAATTGCTACTGGGTTGTGTCTACATAAATAAGGATTTAGCCAAGATAACAGTTTATTGCAAATGCCAAGTTGTAAGCTTTGGAACCTTGTTTTGGTGCCAGAGATATAAAGAAAACAAAGCCAAAGCTACTTTGCTGCTACTATATTCTTTCTGATGGAATTATTTCACATGTCCAAAAAAAAAAAAAAAAATAGACCTTGAAATTTTGGGGTGGTACTTTAAACATCATTTCAAACAACTTCTGTTATGGAGATTTGTACAATCATATTTCTAAAATGTTCATAATTTTTAATCTAGGTGTATGTGATGGGAAAAATTATAGCAGTAGTAGGAAAGTGTGAGTGCACAGGATGAATGAAAGCAATCCAGTAGCTTTCATGCCCATCATGGTGTTTTCTGGATTACACATTGGGCATCCCATGCCCTTCCATGCCAGAGACTGTGGAGCTAGGATGGGCTGTTTGCTGCCCTCTTACTAGTGGAGACCAGGACAATTAAATCACACCATGGCTGGTTGCCATGGCATGAGGCTCCTAGGGGGTGTGGTTAATGGCATGCTTTGCCTTTGATCCCCTAGGTGCCACATTCCTGGATTAACCATCGACCCACCCATCTGCCGCTGGAATAGTGTGAAGTCTCACTTGGTTGCCTTGGAGCCAAGTAAGATTTTTTCCCCATTTCCACAGGTGTTTTTGCCTAACCCACACTGTTTCCAGTGGCATAGGGGAAATTGGCTGAGGTGGTGTCACAATAATATAAGATTTAGCTTAACATTAGACATAATTAATATTTATATTTTGCATAAATTTTTGAATTTAATCTCGGCAAGCACCTTGGACACCCTACTGGGTGTTAGGAAAATTTCTGGAAGCACCTCTACGGGCCTTGCAACCTGGGGGGGTGGATGAAAGAAATGGACCTTGGGTCTGGCTTGAAGGTATACCCTGACTTTAATCTTTGCAGACTGGGAAGGGAGACTTCTTGCTGGGCTTCCTTATGCAGGCTGTCCAATGGCAACCCAACTTATGAACTATCCTTGAGGGTCCAGGTGTTATCATCCTTGAGAAGCTGCAGAGGTAGCTGCAGTAAGACACTGGTATGCAGCTTTCCCTGTCTCCCATAGTTTCTATTAAATAGGTCAATAAATGGCCCTGTTTTAACCCATACATCTTGTTTCTGGTCTCTTTATTCGAGGGGCAGGGTCGCAATAGCCCCTGTCTCAGTTGCCAGGAACTTTGGAGTCCTGCTGGATGATTCTTTCCCCTTACATCCCTTTATCAAAAGCAAATGCTAAACCATGTAATTTCCATTATTTGAACATCCTTAGTATCAGTTGAGACTGCCCATATGCCTGTCTGGGCCTTGTTTATTTCATGCCCAGACTATTGTAATAGCCTACTAGCAGGTCTGTCTTCCTGCTATCTTACTCCTCTGGTTTTAGTACAGAGCAGTGTTATCCAGGTTGTCTTAATCTCCATAAATACCTACATGTCTCTTCCCCTCATAGATCCCTCTACTGGCTACCAGTTTAGGCCAGGGCTCATTATAAGATTTAAGTCCTAGTATTTAAGTCCCTGTTCTTTAACCTTCCCCAGTATTTGACAGTTTGGCTGGCATGATATGTACCATCTAGAAACTTCAGATCTGCAGATGAAGGATTATCAGCAGTTCCACCAACACTTATGGCTCTGTCAAGGCTGCAAGCCTTTCAGGGTCTGGCTCTATGTTTGTGGAACAGTCCTCCTTTGCACCTCTTGATGGAAGAGGATCTTACCCATTTTTGTATAGGGCTGAAGACCTTCATTTTTTTATTCTCCAGATTAAGTTGCTGAGTGTGCCTAAAGTGGCTGGGACTAGTGAAGATTTTGTTTTCCACATCGTAGTACAGCATTTTAGTATTTCAGCATTTTATAGTATTGTATTTTATCATTCATTTTGATTGCATATGCTTTGATGTACCACTCTTTGGTGAAAAAGGCATTATAAATAAACATTATTATTAATCCAGAGGTACATCCTATTGAACTCAAAAGGGTGTATCCCAACTGTATCACATCATGACCCCTTTTTTTCAGCTGAGGATGAATACTTCATGGAATATGAGTGTGTTTTTGATACTTTTAAAAAAAATAAAGGCCAACAATGAAGGTGTTTATCTGTTTATTTGTTTAAACTACAGTTTTAGTAAAAACATAGAGTCTTTCAAAGCAGCAATATTTCCCTAGCAGCTCAGAATGTATTTTATTTAGTAATATTCATATGTTGTCTTGTTGCCTTGGATTTGTCTCTTAATATGTCAACTTGGAAACATGAATTTTTGAGAGAAGAAAATTGATACAGATTGATACAGATACATGGGAGTCTATGAATGAAAAGTAATATGCAGACGAGAATTAGGATCCCTTTTGAAAGCCTCACTCAAGAAAAGTTATAGTTGATGGAACCTACTTCCAAAATAGATGGTTGAAATGAAAGGATAGTTACTACACAGTCATAAAAAATGGAATCGGCATAATAGGTATCCCTTTTCTCCTCTAAAATTTCTGATATCAGGTATGATTAAAAAATCTTTAGTACCCTATTCCAAAAAAACAAACAAACCCAAAACCCATTATTTTTTAATAAAATAAAATAAAAATCATGTAGCCCAATTCTACATATACTTACCTGGAAATGAGAGCCTTGTGTTAAATAAGATTTCTTTCCAAGTGAAAGGGACATGGCTTGATCATACCAATACTCCTGTTTGTGTGATCTTCTGCAAAATTATATTGCCTGCCAAAATTATCACACTCATAGATGTTTTTAAAAAATAAGTAAAAATAAAACAATATTTTCCAGAGCATTCTCTGAGACCATATTCAGCTATAAAGACACTGCAAGGACCCTATAAAAATACAGAGTTAATCGTACTTATATTGTAGTGTAGGATTAGTAACTTCTCTGTAGTATGGCGTTCTACAGAGTTCTACTGAAGTATTACCTGCCTAATAGGGGAACCAATTCTCATTTGCCTCACTGCCAGAAAAGCCATCTGTTCCTCAAGACAAGTGTTCTTTCAAGAAATCCATCTCGGTTATACTTATGTAAGGATCCATTTTATAAAACTGATGACCTCAATATGTAGTCAAAAGCTGTGTGAGAGAAATTCTATAGAACCATTTACTTGCGTCGTCAGTCTGATAGCCTGCTGGGAATGAGAACCTTGGAATTTATTCAAGTCATGCTTCCCCCCATACTCAGAGGTGATATAGTCTTGGTGCTGTGGAAACAGTGCACTCAATTCCCAGGAGCAAAGAAATGTCTTTTCCTATTCAAGATTTGTCTGGCCAGATTATTAGTACTGACAAGCTGTAAAGGAAATCTGTGCCACTCTCAAGCAAAAGTATGGTTAGCTGTGTGGTGGCATTATCTTCTTGAAAGAAGATGGCCTGAACTTGCTGTCAGGACTAGAGTGTGGAGAAGGTCTTTGCTCACAAAGCACCCCCAAATCTTTTCACCACTCTGATTTTAGCAATTGCTACACTGTTATTTACTTGTTTTGCAATCTATAAACGAAGGGGCTGTTGACCTAGATAGAAACTGGATGTGACCATTACCAAAAGTTCATTTTCAGGAAGGAGAATTTTTTTTTTCATTTGCCAGAATGCAAAGACATAGATCTAAAAGTCTGGAAAATCAGTATGTAAAGGGATCTTGTAGCACCTTTGAGTCTAAATGAAATAAAAACTCTGGCAGCATGAGCTTTTGTAGACTTGAGCCTACTTCCTTGAGCCTAGAGTGCATTGGAGAAAATAGTCACAAATCTATGAAAGTTTATGCTACCACCTTCTTTCTTTCAGTTAGTCTCAAAGGTACTACAAGATCCCTTGCATTTTGTTGTTTCGGAACCACTGACTCAGGACCAAGAGAGTGAAAAAAGATATGAAGGAGGAGTCAAACCTGAAGCGTCTTTTCTTTCCCTTTGTTCACTTCATTAAAGTCTTGAACAAAACTAGAAGGGAAGTAAATTAATGAATCAAAGAATCTGTAGAGAATCTACCGCTTAATAAAAAATAAATTATTTAAACATGCTCACTGTAGAGCTAGGGAAATTACTTTTAAAATTAATTAGATTTAGAGTAATTAGTTACATATGCAATTTCAAGGCCAACAAACATAGGGGCTCAAAAGATGGGTAGCTCCATGCCGCCCGTCTTTGCCACACATCGTTACCGCAGCCACCAAATAGTGTGGCAATGATGTGCTGCCAGAAAGAAGCTGCCTAGAGCGGCTTCTTTTCTGTGGCATTATAAGGGCCATGCGCCGTGACGCCCCTTCTGGTGAGCTAAATGTGTACACTGTGTGGCATGTATGTCATATGGCACCACCTGTGTGGATGGTGGCAAGCCATGATGGCGGTGTCCTCGCGGACTAGGGCTGCTAGGCATTTAAATGCCCATCCTCATCTAGCCCTAGTTCATCGGGTGGATGCTGCTAATTGCCCGTCTGTACCAGACCTTAGTTAGGCACCATTAATGTTATTACTTCTATAAGAGTAGCAGCAACAACATTTCGTATGTCCTAAATGTTAACTAGGCATCATTAAACATTTGTTTAAAGTGATTGTCTCATTTCCTATTATTCATAAGTAACTAAATGGCTGCTCTTCATTAATTCTAAAAACACTGAATTGCAAGACACTGACCTGTCATATAAAACAGAGTATGCAAAACTCCTAAGGCATACACCCTGAGACTATAAAAGTAGGTAAGAACAGAACAAAAAGTGGAAAGCATAGATTAACAGTTGAAAAACGGAAGGAGACAAAGTCCATGTGCTGTGTGATAATACAAAAACTTCTTTTTCTTAAATTGTGAAATGTATTTCATCCTCATCACCAACTGGTCTACTTCAGGGTCTATTATAAATTAGGCAAAAACACATTTAGTATAATTGTGGGGTTGAGACAGAACATAAACATCTTTAAAAATATAATTTATTTTAAAAATAAATATTTTCTATTATACATATACAGAGCCAGTGTGGTGTAGTGGTTTGAATGCTTCACTAGGACTGGAAATTCAAATCCCAACTCAGACATGATAGTTTATCACACAGGCCCTGGAATGAGCCTGACACATTACAAAAGGGGGCGGGATGGGAATGGGAGGTGGCATAGAACGCAGTTTATCACACAGGAGAATGCCACCGCTGCCACTAGAAGTTCCCATTCCATTGCAGATGCATCCCACAGGAGGTGATTTTCAGGAATGCAACAGTTCCTGAAAATCGCCTCTTGTGAGACGCATCCGCAACGGAATGAGAACTTCTGGTGGCAGCGGCAGTGTTCTCCTGTGTCGTAAACTGTGTTCTGTGCCATCTCCCATTCCCATCCCACCTCCTTTTGTAATGTGCCAGGCCCATTCCAGGGCTTGTTTGATAAACTCCATGGAAAACCCACTGGGTGACCTTGGGCAAGTCACATTTCCTTAGCTTCAGAGGATGGCAATGGAAAACCTCTTATGAAGTAACTTGCCAAGAAAACCCTGTGATAAGTTCACCTTAGGGTTTCCATAAGTCAGAAATTATTTGCACCTTCTGAGTAACAGAAGCAAGAAAATAGTTCTACCAACAGCTTCATATTTATGGATTGGGGAGGGGGCTAGGCAAAACACTTAGAGGGGTTGAAGAGACTGCCCCAATAGAGTGGTGTCGCATTACCCCTTTCAGCACCAGATCGGGGCTGCAGAAACCACACACCATGGCCCCAATCCGGCAGTTTGCCACCCTCAAAAGAAGCAGCAAAATGTCACTTCTTTTTAGAATAGCAAAAAGCTGCCCTTGCCACACAGTGGCGGCTTTCCAGAGTTTCTTTGGTGCTGTGCATCTAAACGCTGCACCAAAGAAACAGTGTGATGCCACCCACCATCTGGTTTGACGCTGGCATCAGAACGGAGTTGGGGAAAGCGGTGTATGGTCTTCATACACCCCACTCTACCCCGATGCCAGTGTTTCTTGCCAGTTGGTTCAGACAGATAGTTACATTGAAAAAGGAGTGAAACTAGTTTTGATTAAGATACAGTTGTAATGTAACTCAGCAATGCCTTATGTATGGCAAAGAGCCATGTATTATAAGTAATTATAAGTAATTCATTATTTGATTCTGGTATATTGACAAGTCTTCCATAAAAGTTTTTTCTGAATTATTAATTGTTTTTATTACCAACACAAATATTTAATCAACTTCCTATACTTATTAAAGCTTGTAGCACTACCTTTCAAAGTCATCTGACCACCACAGAAATGCAGGAAGGAAAATTCATATGAAAAATTATCCTGTATGAAACAGTGTTCTTACACGATAATGCAGCTACAAGTGACAAGATGAGAGCAGTGCTCTTTTGAACGGCTATCATTATAGAGATTGCAGTGGCAGTATTGTTGTGCAACACTTATTTTTAGGTACATATCCCCATGTACTCAGTGATGACTGAGAAGGATTTGCTCAGAAGATGTGCTTCTTCATCTTCCAACAGCAAACAGCTGGAAGTACCTTGGAGGATTTTACCCATTATCTCTCAAGCAGGAGTCTCCCTCCAGTCCAGGATTGAATTCACACATCTATTTTTTTCACTACAGAATGACATTTTATTGTCAGTATGCCATGATGATTTATATGAGACCTTGTCTTGGATGTGTATTGAATTAAAAAATGGGTGTGGAATGGAGATGTATCATCTTCCTTACAGATCCACTATATTCACAAACATTCTCACATATTAAAAACCAGCTGAATGCTTCATAGGAAGCATTTCTTTTTAATGAAATTTTAATATGAACTTTATTCTAGTACTGGAACAAAACTAGAGAGCACAATTTTTCAATTATTTTTGCCAATTTATGTTTATAACCATTTTGCCAATTTATACTATTCAACACAAATGTTTATGTGGTGTTGGGATTTGGGGCGGGGAGAGACAAAAGTTGGGTTTCCATAAAAATTAGAGTTAACAGAACTGAGGACAACTATTTTACAGTTAAATGCTATTTTTTTTAATTTGTTAATTGTTGCTCTTGATAGCTTTCAATTTTTTGTTTACTTCATTTCTGAAAACTCATAAATTCTGTCCAGCTGATGAAATCTACCCTGTTTCCCCGAAAATAAAAGGTATTGCCGAATTGCTAAATATAAGGCCTCCCCTGAAAGTAAGACCTAGCAAAGTTTGTTTGTTTATTTATTTATTTATTTGGTAATATACTATTATATAGTATATAATAAATGTTCTTTTTTCCCCAACAATAAATGTGAATTCTTCTTCATGGAAACATAAGATATCCCCTGAAAATAAGACCTAGCACATCTTTGCTAGCAAAAATTAATATAAGACACTGTCAAATAAAATATTCATCAACAAGCAAGATGCTCTTGAGGTTGTTAAAAATAGTGCAAATCCAAGTTTGATTCATTACAAGTTTGGAATAAATACCTATTTTCTAATTTGGAGGACAAATAGCCCAGTTTTCTCAACCCACTTATTAAGGGAGCAAGGAGCAGACAGTTATCACTGAACACAAATCAAAGCTTTGTATTAATAAGCATAATTTCGTATCATGTACTACATACAGTATTGTATATACAGTAACAAATTTTCATCAAACTGGCTTTTTCAGTAGACTTAACATTTCTGTAGAATTAAGACAATGGATGTGTTTGCTTATTTAGTTTCCTCTTTGCAGATATAATTAATTTCATAAATTTTCACCTCAATGGATGAGCTCATTAATTTTCTATCAATTTTCATAGTTAAGGGGATTTGGGGGGGTTAGTGTTTGTGTTTGTTTTTGTGAGTGTATAACAAAAACAATTCATTGGCTTTTCTGAAAAACCTTTTTTGAATGATTATGTTGTGAATCACTCTAAAATGCCCAACCCATCCCACCCTAGGAAAGAAGACTCCAAATGCACAAAAATCTTTTATTTGTTGGCCTTTATTTGTTTGGAAGGTTTTGATCTTCTGAGACACCCTTTCTTATTAAGGACAAGAAAAACTGCAAGTTTTTTTTTTTTTTTTTTTTTTTTTTTTTTTTTTTTTTTACAACTGTAATTAAGACCACTTATGTAACTAGGAGTGTGTGCAGGATTCAAACCACACCAGGTTTAACCAGGTTAAAGGGGAATGACATCACTCCTCCTCAAACAACTGCATTTGGGCAGAAAAAAGCTGTGATATTTCTTTAAGATGCTGAAGACACAATGTGAGTGGGTGAAGCTCAGAGGGAGGAGAAAGGAGAGGACCCAAGTTTATTTTTTGAAAAATAAAATTTAAAATTTAATTTTGTTTTAAAAAAATATTTTTTAACATTTTCTTTAAAAACAACACATTTAACCAAATTTTCCACTTTAACCACATGCAACTATGTATATATAAATACATGTGTGTATGATATTGCAGTTTAAAGATATACAGTGAGCCCTCCATCAGTGGCGTCCCACACTGGGGTAGGGTTTCAGGGCTAAATAGGCATGCCCTCACCTCCTTGCCCAATACATCTTTACTCATGGGTAAAGCCACACCGGGCAGTGAGAAAAGGGTGCCCCATCCCTCATTTTCTCTACCGGGCATGGATGTACATACGAGTAAAGCCATGCCAGCCAGCGAGGAAGAGATACCATAGGCCTCTCTCTACCCATTGTGGCTTTACACATGAGTAAAGCCACACTGGGCAGGGAGGCAGTGGTGTCCTGGGGCTCTTCCTCCCTGCATCATATCGTGACATACAGCAAGGAGCTATGATAAGGGGTGTCAACCAGGTGTCACCCACTCTTCTGGGGTTTCACTCAGTGCATTCTGCACCCACCCTAATGATGCCACTGCCCTCCATATCCATAGGATTTTTTATCCACAGATTCAGCCATCCACAGATTGAAAATATATTAATTCCAAAAAGCAAATCTTGATTTTGTCATTTTATGTAAGGGACACCATTTTTACTATGCCGTTATATGCAATTTGAGCATCCATGGATTTTGGTATCCTGGAACCAAACCCCCATGGATACCGAGGACCCACTATAATTTTAAATTTCCGAGTTGTTTATGTCACAACTATTACCATTATGTTCAGTAACATAATGGGAATTACAATTTATGAATAATTTTAATACAAAAACATTACTAAAGATTCTGTATGGTGCGGTATGGGAGTTGGTCAACGCGGGAGTAAATCCATGAGTTACCACACCAACTGTTGTGATGCCACTGCTTAAGACCTGCTATAATTTTATGGTCATAAAACCAAGTTGTAGTTAGTGAAAAGTGGAAGCAACAGCTTCTAATGTCTTCCTTGCAGCCTTGCCAGAGCATGAGAGGAGAAGAGGAAACACATTCAAGCCTGGATATTGTTCACATTGTGATAAAGCATAATTTAGTCTTCTACTTAAATAAAGCAATAGGATCCATACCTTTAAGAAAAAAAGTGTATGCAAAGGAATTTTACTGTTATTGTAGCCAAGAGCCTGCTTTGGGGAATTTTATTATTAGCTCAATTTGCGAGATGAGGTGGCTACAATACCCTTGCGGGATCATCTCCCGTTGTGTATACCAAGAGGGCCGGGGTTCAAGGAATTCTACAGAGACAGGCTTGTCTAATTAATGTCCAATTTATTAAAGAGAAAGACAATCACACAATGCACTTACACACACAAACATACAAGGCTGAGGAAAGTCAGTAGTTAGCAATGGAAATAGGTTTAAGGCTTGACTAATGGTGATGCTTACCAAAGCGGGGATTCTCCTCGGGGATCCGAAAGACAGTGATTTCTGGGACAAGTCCACTCCGCAACGTGGGTTTGAGTGGCTCTTGTCAGTGTCCAAGTTCAGAGATCAAACTGACGTGGAGTATGCAGACCTCTGGGCTGGCACACTGAGTGCCTAAAACTGGGGGTTTTTATGGGGAAAAACCCCTTCTGGCAACGGTGCCTAATGGTGGACTAAATGCCTGGACAATAGGGTCTGATGCTCTTAGGAGGATTAATCTATTGTGGTGATATCCTGAGGAATGGTATCAGGATATCAAGAATTCTGAGGAAGAGGGGAGTCAGAGGATTAAGGAGGACAAACATTACACCTCCTAATGGCTAGGTGATGATCCCATTGCGACTTCCTAGACTATCTGGTGATGGTATTATCTGAGAGGATAATTCCAATATGCTCTTATCTTCTCTTTCCTGTTTGACCAGTCTTTTCTGGTCTGGCCAGTTTCCAGGTTTGACCAGCAGCCAGGGTTCATCTAGGGGTCATGTATTAATATATAAAAATTATACAGTGCACTTCTGGTAACATTATGATTTGGTAACTCCAAGAAGGAGGTATGGGTGAAGAAGTAGTTTAATGATTTCAACTGTCCCACTAGTACTTGGCTGTACGCCTCTAAATGTGTAGTGCTTGCTTTCAGCATTTCCGGGGAAAAGTATCTGTTTTGGAAGTTCTGCACTATGTTATATATAATTCTGCTGTAAGCACAGCCATTCATCCTATAGAACAAAAGGACCATTATCTCTAAGAGGTTTATCACAGGAGGAAAACATCCAAATCCCTTGGATAAACAGGGTTTAAACCCGGGAATATCCTGCAAGAGTGGGATTGTTTTCAGATGATGTCACACAATTTGGGCATGAACCCGGCATTAACCCATGCAGAAAGCCACAAAACGGCACCACTTTTTAACTTTGGGAAAATCTGAAGGTTAAAAAGCAGCACCATTTTGTGGCTTTCTGCATGGGTTAATGTCAGATTAATGTCAACATCACCCAACATGCCTGAAAACAACCCCACTCTTTCAGGATATTCCCAGAATTTAAACCCCACTTATCCATGGGATTTGGGCACTTTGCTTCCTTTGTGATAAACTCCTAAGTCTTAAGAACCCAGCTTTGTTTTAAATCTCACTTCCCCTCTATGCATGACTCAGTGACAACCCTTTGCCTTCCATTCTGCTTCCTATTGTCATGTGCATCTTCATTCATGGGATCAGCTATCAGAACTAATACTCCAGGGGAGTATTCAACAACTCACACTATTATTTCAAGAAGCCAGTGCAATTGTGGAAAAAAATTGTTAGGTATACATAATTACAGGAGTGATTGTGTTATTTTTTTTCTCCATTCTTGCTTGACTGAGAAGTGATTCAGATGTTCTATCTTTGCATCACACAGTGAGGCAGGGTCTTGCTTTATCTTTGAGGTGCCAAGGATGCTGTTTGTCACACATTCTGGTTTCAGTTTTGCACATCAACTTATGCTGAATGTAAAGCATAAGCTTTTGTGGATATCAATTCACTTCACTGATATCTATGGTAACACATACTATAACAAAATAGTTACATACACCATTGCCCCTTTTCCATTTTATGCTGAAACAGACTCGTCTAAGTTCATCCCACCAAGTAATGTTAAAATGTTGTTGTAAGCAACTAAGGTCCCTAGATGTCCCTGTATTTTCGGGACACCCTCTACAGCACCATAGTAATCTTTCCCCCATTTTTCCAGGCAGTATCCTCATATCTTGTCTCTGTCCCCCCCCCCCCCATCTTTCTACTGCTTTCCTAAATGACAATTTCTCTGTCTCATGATGATTCAAAATGTGTTAACATTATACCTTTGCTACCCATGTTATCAGCTACCATTTAGTGAGTATACAATTTTAACATTATTCTGCAGTTCATCAGACAAAAACAAAAAACCTAACTAATTCGAGTATTGCATTGGTATCTAAGCAGAGGCTGGATGGCCATCTGTCAGGGATGCTTTGACTTGGAGTTGGACTTGGTCTCTTCCAACTCTATGATTCTATGATTCTATGGTATCTAATTTATTAATTCCAAGTTTTGTACACATCTTATCTAGTTGATTATGGAAACTATTTTGAGCAAGAAAGAAATTATGCTATGACTACAGGCAGATTAAAGCCCTCTCTCCATTCTATCTGCCACTGCCCTGGCCTTGGAGAGAGAGAGAGAAGAACTTGCGGTATCTGCTGGACTTGATTCCCATCCCCACTGCCATTTCCTTCTCCTTTTGTGTCATGTATTTTTTACATTGTAAACTTGAAGTCAGGGAACTGTCAAATTAGCAATCTGTATAATGCTCTGACAGTCTTTATGGCTGAAAAGCTGGGTATAAATATTCTAAATAAATAAATAAATAAATAAATAAATAAATATGCTATAGTATAGATTATGTGTGATGAGGATGCACATCAAAGACCCAAAAACAACCCACAAGGACTATCCACCCCTTAAAAAATGTGATTTAAAAAAACACATAAAAATAATCTCCTTGCCCTCAGGGAGAAAGGGCAAAGGTGCAATTATATATGTTGTCCCACGCCCGTTTTAGGATGCAGGATGGGGTTCAGAACAAGTTGTCTTTCCTGGTTTTAAAAAAATAAATCTTTTCCTGGGCATGCATCAACTGGGGGCAATATGTGCAAGTTGCTTCCCACATACCATGAGGATGCAAAGACCATTTTGAATATTCCCATGATCCAGTGATATTTTGATATTACATTGCTGGATGCCAGTATTGGCTGTAGAGGCTGTGATGACCTACAAAACACTGTGAAAAGTAGTGCTTTGAATATGGCATGTGGATGGCAGTCATTTAGACATCTGAAAACAAAAGGTAAAGGGGCTTATTAAAGGTTGTGGCATCCTCCCACACACTGCATTTCTTATGAAAATCAAAAGTCAAATCTTGCCAACAGATCAAACAGGATTGGATTTCCTTTTATTCCCTGCTGTGTTCCTAATTACTCTCCCTGATTACCCATTTTGGGGCACTCCAGATCTTGTTGGTGTGTTGTAAAACCAATGAAGCCACCATCAAGCAAATTAGTCTTTCTCATCTTCTGAATATCAAAGCAGTCCACCACTTCGGAAACCTTTTGGTCCTTGCAAAGAACTTTCAAGTCTTTGCTTTCCATTAAATCACCTTAGCCTGGAGCTAATGTTAAAATAGAAACATGACTAGGAAAAGCTAGTTTCCATTCCACAATTGACCCCCCTGCCCAGTGGGTGTTTTCCCCTGACTCCCAATTTAAGCTATTTCTGATTTCCAGAGACCATTCTTCAAGACATGTAGATATTACCCCTCAATCCAACCCTCAAACACTGCTTTCCCATTTTGTTTTGTCAATTCACTTTTCCACTTTGGTTAGCTCTGTATACTGGAAGTTAGAGTGAATCATTCTTATACTGTATGTATGTTCTTTCATTATTTTTCCAAATAAGGGTTCTCTTAATTCACCTGTACCAGGAATCTCCATCAGCAGGTACAGTTGCTGCTTTTGGTCCTGGTCCTCCCAAGCCAAGCAAGACAATTCCTCAGTATATCAAAGATGCACTGAGCCTTGCACTTTTGTGGATAACAGGAGGCACACTTTGGATTTTATGGCTTTGTTTACCTGGATGTAAACACGCCTTTGGGAAAATTATCATTCCCCCCCCCCCCTCCAGAACCTAACCTAGTGTTCCTGAAAGGTCATCTATCTCTCAGAAGCATGCTATCTCCAGATATGAGCTATGAAACTATGACAAGCCCAAAATACAGTGCAGGGTATGCAGGGATGCTTAACAACCTTGGCTGTTGCCTAACCCTGTGTAGATCTTTCTGGGTTTTGACACTTCAGACTGTAAGTAGGCGACCTGATCTTTCCCATGTGGAAAACCTTTAATAGCTTACAACTCCCTGCCATGTTATTATTGCTTTGTTCAAAACAAAACAAAATAAAACAAAAAACAAGCAAGGAGTTACCTTTATAGAGAGGATTGTTCAAACATTCCATTGTTTCCTGGCTTGAGGTGGTATTGTCCAGCAAGACCCCATTGTGTGATTTATCTGTCTGTACTGCTTGATTATAATTTAGTCATCCAAAAATTGAGCAGCATGAAACCTGATTTCTTTCAGGAACAGTCTGGAAACGTTGTGATTCTGAGCTCATGTGGGAATTATAGTAGTAAAGTCAAATAAAAATAACCCATGGCAGAAGCTCTTTTCATCTCCTGGGTATTATTATACTGTCAGGATGTTGTGGTAAGGAGATATTTTGAATAAAAGTAGGTTTGAAACCTGATATATACACATATAAATCATTCATATTTCTATTTTCCTAGATTTGCTAAATGTGAAAATAAGGCCCTATGCAGACTGGCCATAAAGGTCAACCTGGGGATGGAGTTGGGGCATGCCATCCACATGACACATGCCTCAATTCTGCCCCCAGGGCAGTGTGATGCTGCACACCACTCCACATGGAGCATGGCATTACAGTGCTTCTCTGGTGCTGCGTCGACATAACACGGCGCCTAAGGAGTACTTTAAAGCCATGGTGCCATGGCTATAGCACACTCTCCAGGGTGCAAAAAGGAGCTGCTTTTTGTGGCTCTTTTTTTGCACCTTGGAAAGGCCAGATCAAGGCTCTGACATGTGGTTGCCGTGGCCCCGATCTGGCTCAGCTGAAGGTGGATGCAGGGTGCCCCTTAGGGGCAATCTGCACATCCCCTAAGTTCAGACACTGCAAAAATATGCACTAGAATTCATGGCTCAGATCTCCTAATGTGTGGATGTTTGCAATGGAATCTATTGCCTTCTTTCAGACTGGGAAGTTGACAATAGGTGTTCCAGGATTCTTCCAACCCTACTAATCTGTGAAACATGAGTTTAAATGCAAAGGCAGCCCAAGAGATTTTTCCAACACAGAAGAGAGAGTTAGCTGTCACTCCTTCTTTGTACACTCTGTCTCCTAGAAACTGGAATGAACCACCTTCTTACTGTTACTCTATTTTCCCATTAGGGTCGACAACTCAATTTTACATGTGAGCATCCACAGGGCATTGCACTGTTCATTCCATACAGTCTCTGCAAATCAATGCCGACTGTTCTGTTCTCTCTGCCATAAAACATCAGGGACATTGAAAGAAGGAATGTTGCTATACTGGTGATTATCTCAACCAACAGCTGAGCAAATAAGGCCCAGATAATCTAGTAATACCTATCTTTTCATGTATGCTGCCAACATTTGGCCTCGTTTTTGACTTTTAACAGGATATCAGACTAATTAGCAGGGGATTTATTTGAATTGGTTAATAAATGAACTGGTTTTTCACACTAAGGGCCCATTCAGACTACGTTATAAACCGGTTAGCAAACCGGTTTAAAATCAAGAAGTTCACACTGAAACCGGATTTAACACTACTGAATCCGGATTTTGCACACCCGTAGCAGGGTAAATCCCCCATAACCCAGGTTTTCCCAAAGCGGGTTTTTTACCGTTTCTTTTGGGAAAACCCGGTTTGCAGGGAATGTGAACTTGGCTCCGATCACGATCGGGTCAAGTTCAGGGGAGGGGAAAAGGCCAGGGGGAGGAACATGCCTCCTCTCCAGGCAAAATCGGGCACTCCAGCATTTTTAAAATATTTTTTAACTGTATTTTTAAGTAATTATTTATTTTATTATTTTATTTATTTTAGAGTTATTTTATTTATTATTTATTTATTTTATTTTATTGTATTTTATTTATTAGTAATTTAATTGCATTCAATTGTATTATATTTTAGTATTTTTAAATATTTTTTAATTTCTTATTTTTTTATTATTTTTTTCAGTTTGACAGCTTATGCACATTCTACGAGGCTCCTTTCCCCTCCAATTTTATGAATGGGGAAAAAGGGAAACTCCTGTCCATATATGGATTGGGGTTTCCTTTCATGGGGCCCTTTAAAAATTGAAAGGGAACCCCAATCCATATATGGACAGGAGTTTCCCTTTTTCCCCATTCATAAAATTCGATGGGAACGGAGCCTCGTAGAATGCGCATAAGCTGTCAAACTGAAAAAAATAATAAAAAAATATATAAGAAATTTAAAAAAATATTTAAAAAATACTAAAATAAAATACAATAACTCAGGTCAAGTTCAGGGGAGGGGAAAAAGCCGGGGGGACGGGGACATGCCTCCTCTCCTGGCAAAATCGGGCACTCCTGATTTTTTAAAATATTTTAAATGTATTTTTTATTAATTATTTATTGTATTATTTTATTTTATTTTATAGTTATTTCATTTATTATTTATTTCATTGTATTTCATTGTACTTTAGTGTATTTTATTGCAGTTTATTTCTTAGTAATTTATTGGATTTTTAAATATTTTTTTGGTATTTTTTAAAATATTTTTTTTCTTTTTTTCCCCCATTGACAGCTGTCATTCGCATTGGCTGTTCCGTTTTTATGAATGGGGCAGAGGGGGAACCCCTGTCCATATATGGACTGGGGTTCCCTTTAAAAGGGCCCCATTCATTCTTTAAACTGGAAGGGAATGAATGGGGCCCTTTTAAAGGGAACCCCAGTCCATATATAGACAGGGATTCCCCCTCTGCCCCATTCATAAAAACGGAACAGCCAATGCGAATGACAGCTGTCAAACTGGGGGGAAAAAAGAAAAAAAAATATTTTAAAAAATACCAAAAAAATACAAAAAAATCCAATAAATTACTAAGAAATAAAATGCAATAAAATACACTGAAATACAATAAAATACAATGAAATAAATAATAAATGAAATAACTATAAAATAAAATAAAAAATAAAATATAATATAATATATAAATATATTATAATATAATATATAAATATTATATTATATTATAAATATAATATAATAAAATATTTAGTAAAATATTTTATTTAATAAAATAAAATAATACAATATAATATAATATAATATATAAATATAATATAATATATAAATATTATATTATATTATAAATATAATATAATAAAATATTTTATTTAATAAAATATATATTAAATTAAAAAATAAAAAATAAAATATTAAAACAAATAATAAATAATAATTTAAAAAGTACTGGGAGGAGGAGGAGGAGGAGAGGAAAGGATCGCCTCAATCCGCACCGCTCCCAGCCAAATGCTCCATGCGCATAAGCTGTCAAATATTAAAAAATATTTTAAAAAAAGCACAAGCATCTCGCGCGGCCAATGGCCACATCAGACGTCACCATGACATCATTTGATTGACAACCAAGAGGCTCCATCTTTAATCGGTACTTTTGCGTGTATGAACTTTGTTGGGGTAAAATGCACCGGGAAGCCTCAATGGGGGCAAAAGATAGTATGAACTCCTCTCTGGATAGAATCGGTTTGCCATGATCGATCTCAATCTGGATCAAACCAGGGCAAATGGGCTAGTCTGGATGGGGCCTAACATCAATGCCAGTGATTTCTGTTGCTGACATTTGTGTAATTTCATTGTTTAAAACATGGCAAATGAAATGTTGAAAGAGTTACATGATTATTCTGTTTATAGGATCGACTTGCAGGCTCATTCTTTGATCTGTTTTTATTTGAAGAACTCATTAAAAAAGTTGTTTGATTTAAATAAACAATGCACAACCATTAAAGAAGTAGGGATAAATGAAACATTATATATATATATATATATATATATATATATATATATCTTTAAAGTTATTAAATTAGGGTTCTGCATCCAGTCTTCCCATGCTATGCTATGACTAGATGTAGCTGTGAATGATTTCCAGTCTCTACTAGTGTGGTGGTAAGTGATTTGTTAAACAATTAACTTTGCCACTGAAAATACTCTGAGCATGAAAAGTGAAACTTCAAAGGCCTGGGAAGGGAGAAGTAAATCAATATATGGGATGCTATTATGTCTTGAAGGGGTGGAGTCAATTTATTTATTAAGAGTATGATTATTCCAATATATTTTAGTCATGTAAGCCACCTTGATTGCTGCAAAAAAAGGTGGGGTATAAGAATAAAGTTTATTTATTTATGTATGCATGCTGATTCAGCAGTTGCTTCTCCTTGGCTGCATCTTTACTGCAAAAAATAATGTCATTCGACACCATTTTAGCTGGCACGGGCCAATGCTATGGAATTCTGGGATGTATAAATTTACAAGAAATTTAGCCATCTCTGTCCAAAAATTATGGTGCCCAAACAAACTACAAATCTCAGGATTCCATAGTATCCAGCCATGACATTTAAAGGGCTGGCAAACTGCATTATTTTTCTAGTGCAGAAAACTTGTTCAGATGGTACAAAATACTTTTTATTATTGTGTACCTTCAATGGATGAAATTGGCAAATCATAGAATTATAGAATCACAGAGTTGGAAGAAACTGCAAGAACCATCCAGACTAACCCTCTGCCATGCAGGAACTCTCAATCAAAGCATCCCTGACAGATGGCCATCCAGCCTCTGTTTAAAGACCTCCAAAGAAGGAGACTCCACCACACTCTGAGGAAGTGTGTTCCACTGTTGAACAGCTCTTACTGTCAGGACATTCCTCCTAATGTTCAGCTTTTCCTGTAGCTTGCACCCATTGTTTCTGGGTCCTATTCTCTGGAGCAACAGAAAACAATCTTGCTCCATTTTCACTGTCACAGCCCTTCAAATACTTAAACAGGAATATCATATCACCCTTTAACCATCTCTTCTCCAAGCTAAACATACTCAGCTACCTAAGTTTCTCCTCATAAGGCATGGTTTCTAGACCCTTCACAATTTTGGTTGCCCTCCTCTGGACATACTCCAGCTCATCAACATCTTTTTTGAATTGTGGTGCCCAGAACTGGACACATTATTCCAGGTGATGCCTGACCAAAGCAGAATAGAGTGGCACTATTACTTTCCTTGATCTAGACACTATGGTTCTATTGATGCAGCCTAAAATTGCATTGGCCTCTTTAGCTGCTGCATGACACTGTTGAAGCATGTTCAACTTCTGATCTACTAGGACTCCTAGATCCCTTTCACATGCACTCTTGTTAAGCCAGGTGTGCCCCATCCTATCTCTATACATTTCATTTTTTCTGCCCTAAGTGCAGTATTTTACATTTTTCTGTGTTGAAATTAATTTTGTTAGCTTTGTCCCAGCTTTCTAATCTATTAAGGTCATTTTGAATTTTGATCCTGTCCTCTGGGGTATTAGCTACTCCTCCTAATTTGGTGTCATCTGCAAATTTGAAAAACATGCCCTCTGTTTTTTCATCCAAGTCATTGATAAAGATGTTGAATAGCACTGGGACCAGGACAGAACCCTGTGGCACCCCACTGGTCACTTTTATCCAGAATGAATAGGATCCATTGTTGAGCACCTCTTGGGTTCAGCTTGTCAACCAATTGCAAATCCACCGAACAGTTACCTTGTGTATCCTACATTTTACTAGCTTGTTTGCTAGCATATCATGGGGGACCTTGTCAAAGGCCTTAATGAAATCAAGATATGCTATATCTACAGCATTCTCTTTGTCTACCAAGCTGGTAATTTTATCAAAAAATGGTCTCAGATTAGTCTGGCATGACTTGTTTCTCAGAAACCTAAGTTGACTTTTTGTGATTATGACATTCCCTTCTAAATGTTCACAGACTCTTTGTTTAATGATCTGCTCTAGATTCTTTCCTGGTATTAATGTCAGACTAACTGGATGATAATTGTTGGGATCCTCTTTTCCCCCCTTTTTGAATACTGGGGTAACATTTGCCACCTTCCATTCTGTTGGGATTTCTGTCCTCCAGGAGTCCTCAAAGACTATTGCCAAGGCTCCATGAAGTGGCCCTACCATTTCCTCCTTCTTCCTTTTGCTACAGACATATCCAAAAAAGCCCTTTTTATTGTTCTTAACCTCTCTAGCAAGCCTGAGTTCATTCTGCACTTTAGCTTTTCTGACTTTATCCCTACATGTGCTGGCTATTTGTTTGAATTCCTCTTTAGTGATTTCCCCATGTTTCCATTTCTTATACATGTTCCGTTTAAAACTTAGCTCATCCTTCCTGGCTTCTTGAGACACCTCCCATTTTTCTTCCTCATTGGAACTGTTAGAAATTGTTCCTTCAGTATCTCCCTTTTGAGAAACTCCCATCCATCCTGAACTCCCTTCTCTTTTACTCTTCCTGATCACAGGATTACGCCCAGTATTTTTCTAAATTTACTGAAATCAGCTGTCCTAAAGTCTAAAATCCTTGCCTGGCCATGCCTGGCTTTTCCTTTTCACTGTATAACAAACTCCAGGAGAACATGATACTATGATTACTAAATGATGAATACAAACCTGAAAAATTAATAAGTATTCATGTAGCAGCATTTAATTGTTTTTGCTCACATTCATGCCTGATCTCCTTGCTTGTCCCATTTCTCCTTTCTTTGTGTTGTTGGGATGCTATATTGTTTCCTACTTTTTTGTCCCCTGTCCATCCCTACATTTTCAGTGCAAACTTTCTATTCTTGTACATTTCCTAAACACTCTGTGGCAATAAAAAAAAATGTAAAACAGCAAACAACTTCAACAGTTAGCATGGTTAAAGTGTGTGTCACATGTGCTATAGCTGAGGATGGATAAGACATGAGCCCTATCAGGTATTGCAATAAATTGAACATCTGGTGAGAGTATTTTGCCATATCCTTACCAGTATCAATGCTTTTTTAAAAAAACTGGCCCAGGGCTTCCTTATTATTTGGTTTTAGCATTTAGCCCTATTTCTAGAAGCAGTTCTGTTTTCCTCCCCTGCCTACTTACCACACCTCTATGACATAACAACTACCCACCACTGTGACATCACAGGGGGCTACTACTTGTTCTCTGGTTATGCCCATAAAACCTCAGTAAATGGGATGCACATAGATTTGCCAGAATTCATTTGAATTCATATTACCAATGAATCATGGAAATTAAAAAAAAAAATGAAGAATTTGAATAAACCTTTGACACCAACTGATCTAAAGTTAAGCAGGAGTTCACAGTTTCAAGAGCTATTGAATTTTTTCCCTGCTAGCAGTACACATGCCCCTTTAAAATAGCTTAACTACAAAGGCACACAATTTCTTTCAAATAAGTTTTATTATATTTTCAGATATATAAAAATGCAATACTAAGACTGCAGAAAACAAAAAAGAAAAAAATACAGAAAAAATAGAGAACAAAATAAGGTATACTAAGAAAAAGTCAGGGTGTGTGTGTGGAAGAATAGAATTGACCTGAATAAACTAGATAGCTGGGCCGATGCTAACAAGATGAAATTCAATGCAGAGAAATGTAAGGTTCTGCACTTAGGGCGGAAAAATGAAATGCACAGATATAGGATGAGGGACACCTGGCTGAATGAGACCACATGTGAAAGGGATCTAGGAGTCCAAGTAGACCATAAGCTGAACATGAGTCAACAGTGCGATGCGGCAGCTAAAAAAGCCAATGCAATTTTAGGCTGCATCAATAGAAGTATAGTTTCTAGATCAAGGGAAGTTATAGTGCCACTCTATTCTGCTTTGGTCAGGCCCCACCTGGAATACTGTGTCCAGTTCTGGGCACCACAATTCAAAAAGGATGTGGAGAAACTGGAGCATGTCCAAAGGAGGGCAACTAAGATGGTGAAGGGTCTGGAAACCATGCCCTATGAGGAACGCCTCAGGGAACTGGGGATGTTTAGCCTGGAGAAGAGAAGGTTAAGAGGTGATATGATAGCCCTGTTTAAATATTTGAAGGGATGTCATATTGAGGAGGGAGCAAGCTTGTTTTCTGCTGCTGCAGAGACTAGAACGCGGAACAATGGATGCAAACTGCAGGAAAAGAGATTCCACCTCAACATTAGGAGGAACTTCCTGACAGTAAGGGCTATTCGACAGTGGAACACACTCCCTCGGAGTGTGGTGGAGTCTCCTTCCTTAGGGGTCTTTAAGCAGAGGCTGGATGGCCATCTGTCAGGGATGCTTTGATTTGGAGTTCCTGCATGGCAGGGGGTTGGACTGGATGGCCCTTGTGGTCTCTTCCAACTCTATGATTCTATGATTCTATGATTCTAATTTTTCTACTCTTTCCAATTTTCTCTACAGTGATAATAAACCTATATGATTCTATGTATGCTTCTCTAATACAATAAACCATCCGCCACATTTCTATAAAGTATATTTGTTAATAATAAATGATTGATTTAATCATAAACACACATCCTATAGAAAATCAAAAACATTTCTAAACATTCTTCATAAATTATTAATTAATATTTTTGTAATCTTACACTACTTCGTAACTATTATTAAACCTCAGATAAAGTAAGTGAATATAAAACCACATTCTTAACTATACCTACTATAATTAAGCTAAACAATTTATGTTCTTCATTCTATTATTTAAAAGTCATCTATAGTTTATCTCTTTTTACAATACTAACAAAAACTAGCCTTTATTTTCTATTCCCCCACTCCAACATTTGTGCTCCAATATGAATAAATCATCCCTTTATTTACACTCATCCTCTCCCCACAATAAACTACTAATCTACCTATTTCATTTAAACAACCAATTTCTTTAGATTGTGAAAGCATCACTTTTTAAAAGCTCATGTAAATATCTTAAGACAAAGTAATCTATTCTTCTTTTCTCAGTTCTGCCCTTTTAAATCTCATGCTTGGTTTCCAGCCAAACCCCTAGGCACCCACATTTTGAGCATCATTCAAACCCGACAGATAATCTGAAGGTGAGAAACCGCTCCACAATAAAACAAAGCTTTTACCCCTTTTATTTTCATTTGTCCCCTTTACTAGAATTCTTCCCTTACCTCTACCCAAAGTCTCCCACTCCATCATCTCTTCCATATTCATTGTTCATCTGCTCCAAATTTTCAATGATGTCTACGCTACCCCTGACAGAATCCTCCAAAATCTCTTTTGTGTCACCTTCATCCTCAGTTTATAGCTGTCAGATCCTTTCTAAAGTATCTTCATCCTCTTTCTGAAATCTGGTAAGCACCACAGTGCCTCCCTTTTTATTGTCCTCTTTGTCTTCAGTCCTGCCATCCATCAGGGTACATCAGAGTTCCTCCTTCCAGGTCACTTCCATCCCTTCCTCAAGTGGTTGCATTCTTTGTTCTGTCATTTAATGAAATTTTTGGCAATTGAAGAGATAATCACATTGCCTGTACTTGAAACTTGAGCCCCTTTGTTATTTGACTTCTCCTGTTTCCGCTCTCAGACATAAGTCTTCATTTTCCATAACTATGCCAATCCCACTCCCTTTACTTAAGGCCTATTTTAATTGCAAAGCATATGAAGAAAACAGAGTAACTGTCCACATCTAAACATATTTTCCTTATCTCAAATCCTATGTCTTTGACCATAAAGGAGGGTTTTTTTGTTTACTTTTTTATTTAACTTTAAAAAAAAATCTGTATTTAGCCCCCCCTATAGCCCCCGAAGAGCATGTCACTTTGAACGTCCTCCTCAGAGTTTCCCATAGAATTCTAAAAACAGTTATGTCATTAAAGCATCCATAGAATATTGTTTTGAAGATTTCTTTTGTTTGTCAATTCTACCTATTAGATGTTGGTAGGAATATACTTACAAAAGAGATGCAGTGGCATCTTAGCATCCATTCAGGCTCACAATGACATGCAGAGTTGATGGCTTTGTCCTTTGATTTCCTCCTATGGCCACCTATTTTTTTCTTCTCTCCCAACGAGAACTAGATGCAATTTTTTTTTTTTTAAAAAAATATTCTTTTCAAAAGTCCCACTTTCAAAAGGTTATTTTTTCTCTCTCCCTGTCGAGAAGTATTTTTCACAAATTTCTCGAATGAAAATAAAAGACAAGAGGGGCGAGCATTTACACTAATTATGAGCATTTCAAACTCAGTTAGCATGTCAAAAGAAAGTCTGGCAGAGAACCAAAATTCGTGCTCATTGAACAAGAAGTGCTCATTGTTTTATTATTTTTTTTAATATTCTTCATTAGACTTTATATCAATATTATAACAGTCAAAGAAAAAAAATACCAATATGACCGAAAATAGATGCATCGTGTAAATTTTCCAGCCTACTATCAGAACAAAATCTTCCAGTAATCTCTTATATCTGATTTTGATTGTATCTCTGACATATCCGCGAGTTACCTAGCTTATTTTTTTTCTTACTTTTGCTTAAACTCAGTTGTCAAAAAGCATAATATCATACTATACATATATACAAATTTACAATTACATAATAATAGGTTCCTCTGTCTTGCTATGGCCCTGTTTGTTTATAAGAATAAAGACTTATGTTACTAAACATCCAAAAACTCCCTATTATCCTTTTCCCCTTCCCATTTAAGGACCTATAACAACTCTGTACTCAAATTGCATTTTTTAAACCAATATTTCTCTACAGGTTCCCAGTCCATATTAACCTTTGCTTTAGATTTGTTATTTATTAACACTGTTAATTTATCCAGTTCTTTCACCTCCATAATTTTTCGAAACCAATCGTTTATAGTAGGGACCGTTTTTGCTTTCCAATTTTTAGCCAGCAGAATCCTGGCTGTCATGATCAGATATAAGATAATTCTCCAGTATTTGTTTTCTATTGACGTTCCTAGGAAAGATGTCATGTTAAGCAAATACAATTCTGGGACACAAGGAAAGCTGATTTTAAATATTTCCTGAATTTTCCCATGGATTTTGCACCAGAATTTTTTAATTTTGGGGCATGTCCACCACATGTGAAGATATGATCCCTTACCCTTATGGCATTTCCAACAATTACATTCTATTCTGTAGATTTTTGCAATTCTGTATGGTGTATAGTACCATCTATTAATTACTTTAAGATAGTTCTCTTTAAGGTCTTGTGAAGCTGTGTATCTGTTAGATTTATTCCAAGCGTTTTCCCAATCTTCAATTGAAATGGTATGCCCAATCTCTTGAGCCCATTTTATCATATAAGTCGTTATTGTTTCTTGTTCTAATTCTCTACTTAATAATATTTTATATATTTTTGAGATCTTTCCTCTATCCTTATTCCAAAATAATTTGTCCAACTCATTAGTATCTTTTTCTATTATCATGTTTTTTCCATCTTCTTTGAATCTTTGAGTCAATTGAATATATCTAAACCAATTAATTTCTATTCCATTTTCTGTTAACTTCTCTATTGACCTCATTTCAAATTCTCCCTTTGAATTAACCTTTAATACATCCCGATATCTAATCCATCTTTGACCTTCCTCCCACCTCCCGAAGAACGCCTCTTGTACTGAAACCCATAATGGTAAACCATAATAGAATTTATCTTTCACAATTTGCCAAGTTTTTAATAATGCCTTTCTAACGACATGATTATTAAAGTCTCTATTTACTAATCCCTTGCTGTACCACAAATATGCGTGCCATCCAAATCTTAGATTTGAGGCTTCAATATCTAACATCTGTTTATCTGATAAAGTTATCCAATCTTGAATCCATAATATATTGCATGCTCTATAATACGTTTTCAAGTCTGGTAGTGCGGCACCTCCCAACGACCTATCTCTTTTTAAGATTTTCCATTGAAGTCTAGCTTTTTTGCCTCTCCAGACAAACTTGGAAATTACTTTTTCACATTCCTTAAATATTTTTTCATTAGGTATAACCGGTAGGTTTAGAAATAGAAACATTAATCTGGGGAGGATACTCATTTTAATTACCGATATTCTTCCTAATAATGATAAATTATAATTATTCCATAGTCTCAAATCCTTTTCTATATGTTTCCAAACCGTTTTATAGTTATTTTCAAACAGACTCATATTCTTTTCTGTTAACCACACACCAAGATATTTAAGCTTTTTTTCTATTTTTATGCCTATTCTATTAGATAGTTCTACTCTTTCTGATTCTTTTAGATTTTTTGTCATTATTTGGGTCTTACTTTTATTTATTTTAAATCCTGAGACATTACCAAACTCCTTGAGTTCCCCAAATAAGTAATCAATATTTCTTGACGGGTCCTCCAAAAAAATAACTAAATCGTCTGCGTAAGCTTTTAATTTGACCTCATGACCTTTGATTCTTGTCCCCCTTATTAGGTTATTAGCTCTTATTGAGTTATTCAGGACTTCCAAGATAGTAATAAACAACAATGGAGATAAAGGGCACCCTTGTCTGGTGCCCTTGTTTACAATAATACTATCTGTTCTTTCACCATTTACTCTAATTTGTATTTTTTCCTGAGTGTAAATTTGTTCAATATTCGCTAGAAAGTTATCTCCAAAGTCCATTCTTTTTAACACTGCTAACATAAATTGCCAATTAACATTATCAAACGCTTTTTCGGCATCTAAAGAAATAAGCGCTACTTTTTTTTCATTATGTACATTATAATGTTCGATTATGTTCAATAAATGTCTTATATTATATCTTATTTGTCTTTCTGGTAGGAAACCATTTTGGTCTTTATGGATAATTTCAGCCAATAATTCTTTCAGTCTTTTTCCTATTATCCAAGTGAAAATCTTATAGTCTTGGTTCAGAAGAGCTATCGGTCTATAATTCCTTACATCTGTTCTATCCTTCCCATCTTTCGGGATTAATACAACCTCTGCAAAGTTCCACGTTGTAGGTTTTCCTTCAGACTTCACTTTGTTAAAAGTGTTACACAAAATGTTTACAATTTCCTTTTTAAAGACTTTGTAAAATTTAGCCGAATACCCATCTGGTCCTGGAGCTTTTCCCTGCTTCAGTGAATCTATAGCTTCTATAATTTCCTCTTCCCTGATTGGTTTGTCCATTAGGTCTCTTTGGTATTTGGAGATTTTTGTTATACATGCATGTTTCTTATCCAAATATTCTTTTATACGTTGTTGTATAATGTTCTTGTCACTTTTTTCTTTAAATAGCTCTCTATAATATTCCTGAAATGCCTTTTTAATCTCTTTTTGTGTTGATAGTTTCTTCCCTTTGTAGTTAACTTCTGTAATCATTCTTTTATCTCTTTCTTTTTTAAGTCTATAAGCCAACCATCGGCCAGGTTTATTTGCTTGTTCAAAGTCTTTCTGTTTAATCATTTTTATCTTTTTTGCCATTTCCTCTGTGATAACCTCTCGCTTTTTACACCTTAATGTTTCATATTTATTTTTCAATTTTTTATTATTTGGCTTCTTGTACAATTCTTCTTCCATACGTTTCAATTCTAAATTTATTTTGTTTTCTTTTTCCTGCCTTTGCTTTTTTAATTCAGCTGTTTTTTTAATTAATATTCCCCTGACCACTGCCTTACACGTATCCCATACTACCTTGTCTCTTGTTTCTTGTATTCTATTTTCCTTTAAAAAGAGATTTATGTCTTTTTTTATATCTTTCACCACTATTTCTTCATTGAGCAAGTCATCATTCAGTCTCCACCTGCCATTTAATGTTCCTCCTCCTATTTCTAATAAAAGCTCTATCATGTTGTGGTCTGATAGCTCTCTTGGAATAATCTCCATTTTCTTAATTGCTGGGAGTAATTTTCTAGAAACCAAAAACATGTCTATTCTGGAATATGAACCGTTGGAGTCTGAAAGATATGTGAATCCTTTTTTATCTTTGTATAAGTATGGCCAAACATCTGTCAAACTATATTCATCTAACATTTCAACACAACTACGAGGTAGCTTTCCTTGATTATTTTGAATCCTCTTCTTTTTTTTTTTGAACTTCTATCTTTCCTGGGTTTAAACACCCCGTTAAAATCTCCTACAACAATCAGTGACTCCCCATCAGCTTTATTTAAATCATGTCTAAGTTTTTTAAAATAAGAATCTTTTTTTTTCTAATGGAGCGTATATACAAACCATATCAATTTTTTGATTCTCTAAAGAGATCTGGATTGCTACATACCTGCCTTCTTCATCTTTGAACAGCTCCTTAGCTTCAAACCTTTTGTTTATATATACTGCCACACCTCTACGTCTTTTCTTTTTGTCCGCCGAATAAAAAAGGTGACCTAGACTGTTGTTTCTCAAAAACTTTATTTCATTCTCTCTTATTTTATTTCATTCTCTCTTAGGGATATCAGAAACGAAACTGAAGACCCAGTAAGAACAGACAGAAAGGAAAAGGACATAAAATCTAAAGAAGAGGGGGAAAAAAACAAAGAAACCAGAAGAAACGACTGTTGAGTTCCAAGAGACAGAGGATAAATGAAATTCAGAATAGGATCTCTAAATGTTAGAGGCCTAAACAAAGCACATAAGAGGAAAACTCTATTTCATTATTTAGGGAAGGGTCACTGGGACGTTATATGTTTACAGGAAACAAAAATTGTTTTATTATCTTTAAAAAGTGTTTGAAATCTTCGAATAAGAGAAATTTCTATGAAGTTTACTGATCTTCATGAACAAACTGTTCATCCCCCCTCTTAAGAAAGGGAAAGGGCACAGATTCTAATTTATCCTGAAACATGTGCTTAACCACTACTGCTTCTTTGGTGTCATCTGGTCAATTTCTGAACCAGAAATCCAAAGGAACACAGTTTCTATAGGACAACTGGTTCTCTACCCTATCCACCCATGGAATGTAGTAAATGGAGTAGAATAAAATGCACTCTATGGAGTAATAAAATAAACTAAAATCCATTCTGGATATTTGTAAGCCACTGGTAGGTAAATTGCTGTTATTGTTATGAACTACCAAAGTGAACAAAAAGTGAACAAGAAACAGATCACAAGAGAATTACAATGGTCTCCCACAGTGCACATGTATACACACATACAATCATCCACAGCTCACTAATGCACTAGGCATGGGCCAATAGGTTAATATATTCCACTTTCTTGTTTCCTGCAGTTTCACATCTAAATTATGGCTTGTAATAATAGCTGTTTTGAAGCTATAATGTGAATTTCAGAAGAATAACTTCTGGAAGCCATGCATGTAAAAAACCTCCAACATATGAATTATCAAAAGACATTTGTGCACCTTCAGAATGGGCATTCCACAACATCAATCCATTAATGAAAAATACATAATGGAGATTTCTGCCAAAGATCATATTAATTTGCTGGCTTCTCTTTCAGAAAGATGCATGCTTATGTGAACTTTAAAAATCAATACAGACATATATAAAGAAAAATCAATGCTGCAAGTCAGGATGCATATATTACAGCTAGGTTTACTGTGGATGTCCTTTGTGTTGTATCTGAATTTCTGAAATATGCCAATGCTTTTTAAAAATGTGCAATCCAAGCTAGCATCACACACAAAATATTAATACTATATTTAACTATAATGTATGAGTCTTTGAACTAAACTCCACAATTATGGCATTTCTTGATAAACTCTGAGCAGTATTGATTATTTTGAACTGTTCCCAAATGAGCTATTGGCATTGAATTACATGTTAAACAGAGTATGATATAATTTTGGTACACTTTAATATGTGATTTTTTTTAAAAAAAAGTACTATTCTATGTGCATAAACATTTTGTTGGTGACTATTATTCATTTGCTGGTTGTAATTGCTGGAGACCAGAGAATGCTAGTTTTGCTTTATTAGAACTTAAAAGGCTTCTGCAAGCCACTCAAGTCCAAATTAACAGACTATATTTGCTAGACTGAATAGTGCCAAAGTCATGACAATCGACAAATCTCCAATCTCATGTTGTCAGTCATAGAAGCATAGAGTTGGAAGAGACCACAAGGGCCATCCAATCCAACCCCCTGCCATGCAGGAACTCCCAATCAAAGCATCCCCGACAGATGGCCATCCAGCCTCTGCTGAAAGACCTCCAAGGAAGGAGACTCCACCACCCTCTGAGGGAGTGTGTTCCACTGTCAAACAGCCCTTACTGTGAGGACGTTCCTCCTAATGTTGAGGTGGAATCTCTTTTCCTGCACTTTGCATCCATTGTTCCGGATCCTAGTCTCTGGAGCAGCAGAAAACAAGCTTGCTCCTTCCTCAATATGACATCCCTTCAAATATTTAAAGAGGGCTATCATATCACCTCTAAACCTTCCCTTCTCCATACTAAACATCCCCAACTCCCTAAGTCTTTCCTCATAAGGCATTGTTTCCAGACCCTTAACCATTTTAGTCGCCCTCCTTTGGACACGCTCCAGTTTCACCGCATCCTTTTTGAATTGTAGTACGGACACAATATTCCAGGTGGCACCTGACCAAAGCAGTATAGAGTGGCAGTATTACTTCCCTTGATCTAGACCCTATACTTCTATACTTCTAATGTCCCTTCACCAAAGTTTCCCATCCAAAGAAGTTTCCAACAAGCATCCTGTGTAATCCTCTTTTTCTGTGAGAAGGAGAAGGCAGTAACATAGAATTTTTTTAAAAAATGAAATGTTTCCCTTTCCTTTTGCTAGCAGCCTTCTTTTAATTCTGAAGTTATCCATTAGAAAGCTATGCCCAGGAACTGTTACAGAAATGCTTCCAGGCTTGCTGGAAGCCTTGGCACATAATTTGACAGAGGAGGATTTCCATGCCATCCCTAATGAACTGGCCCTTTGTGTCTTCCAGCAGTCATCATGCCAGGAAGCACTAATAATCTAAAATCAGAAGAGTGTTTTCATACAGTTTGTGACAGACTTGGTAGTCTTTGGAAACTGAGTGTTCTGATATGCTGCTTAATGTCATGGTATTGCTGTGTAATTATGCCTCAGGTAATTAATTACTTCTTTTGGGATACATTCATATAAGAATTTGCTCATGTAAGATTTGTGTTTTACTCTTTTTTTAGGGTTTGAAAGAGCAGAAAAATCTTTGTTTACGACCCAAAAGGAAAAAAAATGGGAAGAGATGTGCAGATAGCTTTTAGTTGTAAGAGGGGAGAGGAAAAGCTGGAAATGCTTTGAATAAAATCAGACTGCTCAATACAAGCATAATAGCAAACAGTATGCATACACCATTGTTTATGTACTAATTATACTGAAAATATTTATTAGATATTTAAATTTTAGCAGAGTCACAACAGCAAAGCGAGTTTGTAAATAATCAAATGGGAAATCATTGGCATCTATGAAATATTCATATATATATATATATATATATATGAAAATAGTGGTGTCTCTATAACATGCAGGGGGAAAGCATGTAAAGGTAGTCTGTAGGAAGGTCTGACTGTTCAGTTGGACTCGTTCAGTTCAAGGGGCTGGAATTGACTATCAAAACTCTAATACTTAGTGGTTTTAAATATGTGGGGGGAATACCTTTTTCAATGTATTTCTTTATGTGCCTGAAAATCTTCCAGAGAAACCCCACTTGAAGCAGGCTAGCAACCATGTGTCTTCTCAGCAGTGGTGTTATGATGAATAGAGGTCTGCATGCAACCCCCCTGCCCCCATATGAGATAGGACACCTTTTCCTGTTTATGCTGGATAATTCCTTCCCACCACAATGAGATTATTAAATCTAAATCAGAATACGTAAGACTTTTATACTTACTTATTTTCATTTGTTTTGTGTATCTCTTACAACCAACCAGAACAGCAAACAACACAATAAAAATGATAATGCCAAAATTAATCAAAATGAAACCATTCATAATTCTTATAATAAAACTCTTTTTTTAGTAATTCCTTTGATGTGTGTGAGAATGACACTTGTTCTACAACCTGCTATGCACCCCAGGACAATGCACTTGAAACTTTGGATCTAACCTGTGATTTACAAGAGATGGTCTTAGTTGGAGGTCTAAGGCTTCACTACAGATGCGAGAAAACTAACTTCCAGGTTCAGTGAACTAACATTATGTCTATTCATAAGATTACCCTTGTTTGAGTATTTCCAACATCTAGAACCAACACATGGGCACCATGCCGCTACTCCACACTTGATATTCTGCATGACACTTGGGCTTCCACTTAAACTTTAGTAGCAATCCCAGATAATTTATCACCTTATCAGTGGTACCAACGTAGGTTTCTGTTTCCCCATCCCCTTCTGTGTACCAATTGCTACTGATCTCTGTACCAAGTAAGTTCACTTTTCATCTTGGAGACCTGCATTTTATTTTCTCTGACTTTAATTTTGTACATGGTCATAGCTATATCCCTGGTCTACAATAGCAGCTTGTATCTTTGCACCAGTCTAGAAGATTTCTTCTCCAACACTATTTTTATGATTTAGCAAAACCTTAGAGATTTAGTCTGAGAGAAGGGGGGAAATCCTCTGATAATATAATAAAGTAGTTATTTGCCTAACAGACAGGAGATATTGGTGGGAGAAATAATACTTCTCCTTGTAAGAGTGCCAGTGCTGGCATCTGTGTGTCGTGTATGCCACATTAGCATCTGCCCTGTTGAAGAATTTCTAAATGTTGCCTTGATGACTAAGTACATTTCAAGTTTACTGCCAATTTATTCCTTTCATTTTCTTCCCAGCTTGTACCAAGCTAAGTAGCTACATATTCTGAAAAGTAATAGGTAGAGGTTAATTTTTTTTTCTTTTTTAGATGATAGGCTTGAGAAGTGAGATTACAGAACAGAATTCCAATTGCTATAATAATCACTTAATTAAAGACATCCAGTAACAAATCTTTTTATTATATCCTTAACCATCCAAACCTGTGCTACATTTTTAGTACTGACCCCATCACTGAAAAATATAAAGTGACTTCTTTCAAGCAGCACCGTGGTGCAGGGATGGCAAGTGTGGTCATTGCTGCTGGGTTTGACAAATCCGCTCATCATACCTGCTGCTTCTTCCTAAAGTACAGGATCATTGATGTTGCCAGACCTCTGAAAGGTCTGCTTCACAAACCAGGAAAACCCCTGGTTAATTCAAAGTTCCTGTGGAAGGAATGCAGGTTTTTCAAAAGAAGAAGAAGAATCATATCACATGCAATGGAACTACCAGTTGTACCTGCCGTGGTGGGAGAAGGTAGGGCTAAAGACATGGACTGATATCTCAGAAGAGTAGCAAGTACTGATTTATTCATTTACCACATGTATCATGCAGATTCACTCCTGGATTCTCAGATCTCTTTTACATCACACAGTTATAGCACTATGGCACCACATTAACCTGCCATGGTTGCATCCTATGAAATCCTGGTATTTGTAATTTTATGAGGTCAGAGAGCTCTATTGTTTCACCAAAGTACAAATCTCTGAATTCCATCGGATGCAGCCATGACAGGTAAAGTGGGATCCAAGTGCTATAACCATATGAAAGAGAGATCAGTTTGCAACCGCTGTTTTGATATACAAGCTGGAATATTTGAACTTCAAACTCAGAACTGTTATGCCAGAACGATGATGCTGAACACATCAATGGTCTATCCAGACTTCCAGGTACTAACAGAAATCAATGAGATTTAAATATACAAACAGCTTGATCATTAATCTCTTGGTTGTTAATCTCTTTTTCGCCTCATGGTTTTCTGTAAATTTTTAATCTCAGGCTTAACTTCACTTTCTCCCACAGACATCTTCCTCTCCCTCTTAGTCATGCATCCAGTTGTAGCAGCTTTTTGACTCTCCTAAATATGTATAGTTTTCTAATAAAGTATTCTTTTCATTGTATTCTATTTGTTATACTGTATATGAATCCTATTGGTTAGTCCCAACCGGAGCAGACCCATTAAATTAATTGCTGCACATTGAGGTAACATATGTAAATCCTACATATTGAAATGGACTACTCTAGTTGGAACTCCCAGTAGAAACCCTGGTTGAGCAGGGGTTAAATGCTGGTACTGCAGCCACAATGTTGTAAATTCAATCCTAGAGGAGAGCTCCAAGACACACTCAGTCTTCCATCCTTTTGTAGGTCAGTAAAATAAGTACCCAGCTTGTTGGGTTGTAAACCACTTAGGGCTTGCTAATTCACTGATAATTATAGGAATGGACCTGCTATTGCTACATTGAATTCAGGCCACAATCTCTTTTTATCTTTTATATGCTATATACACTGTATGCTGTGCCACTGCATATGCTAGTGCTGATAATAAATCTCTACTTAGTACAAGAGGCTTTGTTAGAACAGAATACAGAGAAACAGGATGGTTCCAGCTGCCAAACAGGTCAGGCAAGGCTGCATACTGTCACTCTACCTGTATGCAGAAACTGTAATATGAAGAGTAGGTTTAGACTCAGAAGGAGTGAAGATAGGAGGAAGGAACTGGTCCAGAACGGTCACAAAACATGGGAGAAATGTCAGGGCATGTGGTGTGCAATCACCATGTCTCTACTCCGCCCCAATGCCAGCATTTCTTGCTGATGTGTTAAGGCAGTTTATTCACTTTAAGAGTTTCTTCTTTCCTGTTGAAGTTGTCCAGGTGTTTATGGATTTCAATGGCTTCCTTGTGCATTCTGCCCCAAAAGTTGTAGGCACGGTCCAGAATTTCAGAGTTTTCAAACAGTAGCACAAACATGTTCTGCTACTGCCGATTTTTCTGGCTGCCTCAGTCTGCAATATCTCTCATGTTCCTTGAACACTGTTTGAACACTGTATTTGGTGGTCCCTATGTAGATGTGTCCGCAGCTGCACAATATGTGGTAAACTCCTGCAGCCATGAGATGATCTCTCCTGCCCTTCACTGTGCACAGCATTTGCTGGATTTTCTTGGTCGGTTTGTAGACTATTTGGAGGTCATGTTTACTCACCACTTTCCCTATTCTGTCTGTGACTCCTTTGATGTATAGAAAAAAAATACCTTAGCTTAGAATGGTTGTTTGTCTTCACTCCTTTGGTTTTTTAACAGTCTGGTAGCCCTTCTGATGTCTGAGCTGGAGTAACGATTAACCTGTAGAGCCCAATCTAGCTGCTTTGATTCATCTTCCAGGAAGTGGGGTTCACAGGTCCTTTTTTCGCTGTCTACCAGTGTTTTTATTGTGTTTCTTTTTTATCCTAGGTGATGGTTGGAGTTCTTGTGTAGGTATATGTCTGTGCATGTAGGTTTTCTGTATACTGTGTGGCCCACCCATTGGTTCGGTTTGTGGATGACTAGGACATTCAAGAATGGACATGTTCCTTCCTTTTCTTTTTCCATCATGAACAGAATGGTTGGATGGATGTCAGGTGCAACATCAGGGGAAAAAACCCTTCTAGAACAACACAGAAAAAATAATAAGTATGCCGGCCATGAAAACCTTTGACTTCAGAAAACCCAGAGATTTTAAGACCTTCAGTTCAAAGATTAGCTCTCTGTCAACATGTTATTTGGCCTGCATGATTGCAAACTACAAGTAGAGGGTTACATAAGTGAATGTTTCTACTTGCAAAAATTATAACAATAATTCAAGATTGAAATTTAGATGTCAAAGATGATTGTACTAGACCCACTATAGCCCTCATATAAAATGGGGTGGGTCATAACTATCATTCATTGATATGAAAGAACACAACATCACCTACATTTTGAAGTTATGAAACACAAACAGGGCTTTAATCAGCAAAGCCTTTATGATACAGAATGGAACTAAACCATTCAAGGAAATAATAGAATACATGGTTTCACATTTGAAGGTCATATATTTGAACTGGACAGCTGAAGATTTTGAAAGAAAACAGGTACCATTGTTGAATTTCAGCTCTCATCAATCTGAAAGTATTTATGGACAAAAAAATTCTCATCCCCACACACTGACGTTGAATTGTATTTTAAAATGAAGTGTTTATTTACAATTGGCATTTCTGAGTTAACAGCTTGTGGCAGTCATCTCACAAATTATGTTGCTTCCTTGCAACTCCAGCATCATAAGAATAAGAGATGGCATAAAACCAATTTCCATCCGGCTTCTGTGTCTGTTTAAGCAATCAGAAGAGGAATTTTAATGTTTAAAAATTAAAGTCTTTGTTTAAAAATTCAACAGTTAAGTTCCATTCCTGATTATTCAAATCAGGACAAAAGCAGAATAGGGAAAAATGATTTACTTGCAGTTTTTTCCTTTAGCCTATAATGGTGACACATCACAAATAATGTTGAGATCAGAAAGATGACTTCCACTGGCAAATGGCTGAAAAATACTGTTTGTAAATTGTACTTTATTTTAAAGAACATTTTCATTTCCTTCATGATAAACAGTGTTGTTGTTTTTTCTTACAGAAATTTTCAGAAGATAAGGGTAGAAAACTGGATTGAGAAAGTTTACTTTTCATTGGTCTGGGAACAGATGGTGCTTTTCAAATTCACATGTCATATCTGAATATTCATTCACTTTGATGAATACTTGGCCTCTACTTTGTACCATGGAAATCTATGAAATGCATTAGATTCATCATTTTATGTCTCTGTTCCTTTCAGCTGTACTTTTAACTATGCATGAACTCAGTGGAGGTCAATTTGGAATAAGTTTAATCCCCCATTCAAGTTCAAGTATCAATCAGATGGTTATTTTGTTGTTGCAAATTTGAAAACGATTTTTAAAACACAGTTATAAAACATGCAATAAAAATACACTATAGTGCACTATGCAATGCAGACTTACTGTGGGCAGCTGCACACATTAAAAAAAATATCTTAGTTTTCTTTCCATTAATGACAATAGAGAATGCTACTGCTTTCATTGTGTAGATTTTTAAACTGGCCATTTTGAATAGACAATCTTTTCTTGAATTCACTTCCTCCGGTGCAATTAAAACCAAACTAAAACCTAAACCTAAGAATAGTAAATCAGTGGGGCCTGCTCCTAGCTGAGACAGAACAACAAATGCTGTCCACGCACATACACAAGTCAAATGACACATTGCCATCCAAATTCACAAAGGGAGACAGAGATAGACAGGAAATAGAGAATAACAACATCCTTTGCTATTGGCACTTGGGGGATCACCTCATGAAATTGATCGGCATTTCATCCAGAATGCACCAAAGGATATATTCTTTCATACAATATATAGTTAGCAGGGTTTTTACCCCATATGGTATATTGACTGTGACTAGCTTTGAGGGCATTACAATAGGATTAGACAATTTTGTGAGAGATCATCTTATCAGTACAATGACTGACAGCTGTTACAAAACTTGTATTCTCCATTCCCTATTTGTACTCTTCCTCATATCTGGTGCTGGACTCAGTGGCCCCTCATCTGATCTAGCAAGTTCTCAAGTCCAGAATACACTCTTGCTCTTAGGGATATGCATATCTATATAGTGCATGTTC
This sequence comes from Urosaurus nigricauda, assembly GCA_034509955.1. NCBI lineage: Eukaryota > Metazoa > Chordata > Lepidosauria > Squamata > Phrynosomatidae > Urosaurus > Urosaurus nigricauda. The sequence continues at coordinate 142,750,774 of JAOEGL010000003.1, read as the reverse complement.
ATGGTCATCCTTCCTTTCTGACCTCTATGGAAAATTCTGGGCATTCTTTGCTTATCTTTCCCCAGGTTTGTGCATGTTTGTACATTTAAACTGTACACTTTTCACAAACACATTCCAACTAGGCATTCACATGAAGTGACCATGTCCTCCTGGAGTTTGCTATACAGTGGAAAGATGAAGCTAGGCATAGTCAGACACGAATTCTAGACTTTAGGAGAGCTGATTTCAATAAACTTAGAGAAATACTGGGGGTGATCCCATGGTCAAGAATACTAAAAGAGAAGGGAGTTCAAGATGGATGGGAGTTCCTCAAAAGGGAGATACTGAAAGCACAATCTCAGACAGTTCCAATGAGGAAGAAAAATGGGAGATGTCTCAAGAAACCGGTATGGATGACTAAGGAACTTATAACTGAGCTAAGTTTTAAACGGAACATGTATAAAAAATGGAAAAATGGGGAAATCACCAAAGAGGAATTCAAACAAATAGCCAGCACATGTAGGGATAAAGTCAGAAAAGCTAAAGCGCAAAATGAACTCAGGCTTGCTAGAGAGGTTAAGAACAATAAAAAGGGCTTTTTTGGATATGTCCGCAGCAAAAGGAAGAAGAAGGAAATGGTAGGACCACTGTGTGCAGAAGATGGCAAAATACTAACAGGGAACAAAGAAAAGGCAGAATTACTCAACACCTTCTTTGCTTCAGTCTTCTCAGAAAAGGCAAAAGGTGCTCAACCTGAGGACAGTGAAGAAGGGGACAGAGTGGGGGAATTTCAGCACAGAATAAGTAAAGAGACAGTACAGGAATACCTGGTTAACCTAAATGAATACAAATCTCCAGGACCAGATGAACTACATCCAAGGGTATTAAAAGAACTGGCAAAGGTAATATCGGAGCCATTGGCAATAATCTTTGAGAACTCCTGGAGAACAGGAGAAGTCCCAGCAGACTGGAGGAGGGCAAACGTTGTCCCCATCTTCAAAAAGGGAAAAAAAGAGGATCCCAGCAATTATCGTCCAGTTAGTCTGACATCAATACCAGGAAAGATTCTAGAGCAGATCATTAAGCAGAGAGTCTGCGAACATTTAGAAGCCAATGCCATAATCACAAAAAGCCAACACGGGTTTCAGAGAAAGAAGTCATGCCAAACGAACCTGATCTCTTTTTTTGATAAAATTACCAGCTTGGTAGATGAAGGGAATGCTGTGGATATAGTTTACCTCGATTTCAGTAAGGCCTTTGACAAGGTTCCCCATGACATTCTTGCAAACAAGCTTGAAAAATGTGGGATAGACAAGTTAACTGTTACATGGATTTGTAATTGGTTGAGTGGCCGAACTCAAAGGGTGCTCAACAATGGCTCCTTTTCATCCTGGAGAGAAGTGACCAGTGGGGTCCCACAGGGCTCTGTCCTGGGCCCAGTGCTGTTCAACATCTTTATTAATGATTTGGATGACAGAATTGGGGGCATACTTATCAAATTTGCAGATGACACTAAACTAGGAGGAGTTGCTAATACCCCAGAGGACAGGATCAAAATTCAAAATGACCTGAATATACTAGAAAGCTGGGCCAATGCTAACAAGATGAAATTCAACACAGAGAAATGTAAGGTTCTGCACTTAGGGAGGAAAAATGAAATGCACAGATATAAAATGGGGGACACCTGGCTGAAAGAGACCACATGTGAAAGGGATCTAGGAGTCCAAGTAGACCATAAACTGAACATGAGTCAACAGTGCGATGCAGCAGCTAAAAAGGCCAATGCAATTTTAGGCTGCATCAATAGAAGTATAGTGTCTAGGTCAAGGGAAGTAATGGAGCCACTCTATTCTGCTTTGGTCAGGCCCCACCTGGAATACTGTGTCCAGTTCTGGGCACCACAATTCAAAAAGGATGTGGAGAAACTGGAGCGGGTCCAAAGGAGGGCAACTAAGATGGTGAAGGGTCTGGAAACCATGCCCTATGAAGAACGCCTTAGGGAACTGGGGATGTTTAGCCTGGAGAAGAGAAGGTTAAGAGGTGATATGATAGCCCTGTTTAAATATTTGAAGGGATGTCATATTGAGGAGGGAGCAAGCTTGTTTTCTGCTGCTGCAGAGATTAGAACGCGGAACAATGGATATAAATTGCAGGAAAAGAGATTCCACCTCAACATTAGGAAGAACTTCCTGACAGTAAGGGCTGTTCGACAGTGGAACACACTCCCTCGGAGCGTAGTGGAGTCTCCTTCCTTGGAGGTCTTTAAGCAGAGGCTGGATGGCCATCTGTCGGGGATGCTTTGATTGGGAGCTCCTGCATGGCAGGGGGTTGGACTGGATGGCCCTTGTGGTCTCTTCCAACTCAATGATTCTATGATTCTATGATTCTATGATTCTAAGCAGTGTTTTATATGCAACTGAAATGTGTTAATATATTTTTCTTTCCAGATCATTTATTATCATCAAATCCAAGTTGTGTCCCACCTATACAGAGTCTAGGATGTTTAAAGAACCCAAGCTGAATGAATCCAACACTGGAAATGAGTTGCTATCCCTACTAAGCATTAAAGGGAGCCCAGCCCTGGCACTTTCAATTTGTCTGAAATACCAGAAAACTGGTGAAAATAATAATAGATAATGCACGATAAGATAAATGTAAGGGCCAAAGTATAAATGTTAATCTGAACTAACATGGTACTACACTCAACTACTGATCTAGAAGGCAAGACAAATGTAAATCTATTTGATTCAGTGGGTGTACTCTTCTTGAGACAAGCAAATAGATTTAGGCCAAAGTAATTTCATATATCCACCTCTTTCTCCCCAGTGAAGACTGAAATAATTTCACAGAAAGCCTGGTTATTCACTAACTAACTCTTATTAACCAAATGGCTACAAGTGGGAGAATTTGGGACAAATGTAAGAAGTTGAATGTTAGAGAAAAAAAGTGGGTGAAGCTTGATACACATGATAATCAAATCTGCCAATTTTGTTTCTTTAACCATTCCTTATAGATTCCGCTGAAAAATCATTAATAAAAGAAAACTGTATTAACTCAGAGAAAGAGACAGAAGTTTTGAGATATCTAAGAAAGCATGAGAAGTGATGCAATATAAACCAAACTAGATGATCTGAACTGGAAATAGAAAGTAATTGTGATAAGCAATGCCATAACTGAGTGCCTGATTCTACTACTGCCATACAAAGATCCATAATTTATCAGTCTAGGTGTACTGACAACACAGCAAGTTTTCTATGTTTGTTTGTATGCATATATATATTACCAAAAAAAAAATAAAAAAAATAAAAGAAAACTACTTTTAAAAAGGAATTACTTACAGCACCAAGGTTCCAAAAGTAAATATGATTGTTATAGTTATATTTTGAAAGTAAATATTTTCATATTTCTCAAAAATAAGTAAATAGTTACTTTTAGTTAAAAGTATCTGAATGGTACAACCCATTGGCCTGTGGCACAAAACACATTCTCTCTATGTCTGTCTTAGGAGCCACAACAGCACAAACTCATACTTGATATTTGCCCTCCACCACTGATTACAAAAGGACTGAGAAAGTTGTGAAATTTTTCCATTAATCATAATGTCGTGAAGATATACTTTTTTTTTATTCAGAAAACAATTACTTAAAAGTTACTAGTTGTTTAAACTAGTTACTTCCAAACTCTGATATCCAGATAACCAAAGACTGTGTGCTGATCCAGTCAAGAAAGAGAGTCCCACTTGTTGACTATATCAGATATAGCCCAAGAAGCAGAACTCAATTTCTGACAAACAGTCCATCCTCCATTACATATGATACTTATGCAGAACCAAATAAGAGAAAGGTCACAATTTTCTCCTTATTTTGAAGGTTTCAGTAAAAATATACTTAATACACTCTCTTCCACTTCTATTTGTGCTCTAGAACAACTGTACAATTAATGTTTTACACAGAGAGAACACCATCAGCTGGCCATAAATAAAGCCAGAAATTGTATTCGCATCTGAGTTTAGTTATTGCATTACAAGAAACAGCCAACTCTAAAGGTGAAGTAGAGTTCAAATTTCAGTGGATGTTATTGATTCTATTTTGTTTACTACTGTGGGGTACACTGTTATGAAACACTGTATAGTATACAGGGAAAGAATCAAACCCAGACAGAATGACTTCAGGGCCTCCCAAAGCTTTTAAAGTAAAGTTTTGGGGGAAAATAATGTTATTATTTTGGTAAAGGCTAGCATGGGATTCAGTGTACTGCTTAGAATGCAGACAGCTCAAGTCCCAAGAGCTGTAAAACACCTGAATTTAAGTGTTTCAGAGTATCAAGTTCATCTGAACAAAGATGGTAAAGAATCACTGCCAGCATCTGCACACCTAATGGGAATCTAATTAGGAAAAAGAAGCCCCATTTTCACATGAGAAGAGCATCACTTGAAATAGCATCAAACGTCTCATGTTGATGCCAAAGCAAAAGTAGTTCTTTGTGACTTAAGGGAGATGCAGAAACCCAGCATGGCTCACTGCTGTTCTGCTTTCCCTGAGAACTGTGGAAGACCTTAGTGATAGTTTTACACAGAAGTATTGATCAACATATCAACTGACTCTTGCTACCTTTCACACTAGACAAATCTAACACTGATTCCAGTTTAATTGTTGCAGAGGCATCCTGGTGTTTGTATTTTGCCAGGGTAATGAAAATCTCTGTCACAGAATTTTAATTATGGGGCTGGACAGACCATTCTGGAAAGACCGGCTGGAGCTTCCCATTTTTGTTCACAAGGGACGCCGCAGCAGCCAAACCATGCGGTTTTCCTCCGCACCAACCCCCCTGCCCCAAAAAACCTGGAAAAACAACTGGGTTCTTTTAAGTCTGCACGCCAGATGTCACTAGTGCATCATTGGTGCACTGTGGTGCATCAGTGATGTAAGCGATGTGCAGCAACATCTGTACGCTGTGGATCGCTTTCGTCATGATAGCAGCCCCTGTATGGACAGGAGGCTGCCATCATGACACAGCTGTTACATGCTAGGTTTTGGGAGCATGTGGTTGGAATACTAGAATTGGCACCAGCATGCCACTTCTCGCTTGTTTGTTACCGGGCCTATATCTCACTAAACTGCACATTATAGGATTCCATGGAATGTTGCCACAACTGGAATCATAGTGCTATAATTGTGTAATGTGAAAAGGGCTGCAAGTAAACCAACCAGAGCTCAAATACATATGAGGGGCCTACACATCTAACAGGAGTCCTACAAAGGATACCATGCTGAAGCATGCCTTAAGTCTGAAATGAGACCTACATTTGGGTGTGTTCTGCCTGCATAGTCATACCATGCTTTTCCACAGATCTGTCAACATTTTTCCTTTTATTAGCTGAAGTCAATTTTCTATAGCACTGATTGACTGTGAACCAATGCGGCCACTAACCTCCTTCCCCCTTCTCCCTGAATCAGTTTCCAGTTATCTATTCACTTAAATATATTCATGAAAAACATGAGGGATTGTATTATGTTCATCTGGAAAGCCGCATTAGTACCTTCAAATGTAAATACAAGCATCTACTTAGCTGTCCATCCAGTGCCTGAAAACATTTAGAAACAGTTATGGAGAAGCCTACACGAGCACATTGTGGTTGAGCTAAACACCTCTCATTTTGCTGCTCTTTTTTGCAGACAAGCTGGGAAAGCTTTTGGTGATTTTTCAGAGATGTGAGCAAATGTCATGACTAGGAGCAATCTTTGCTGTCCAGCAATACGTGACCCTTCTTGATAACTGGCAGCTTGCATCCTCTTGCAGTATGTTTGAAAAAAAGAAGAAACACTTACTTTGCTTACTTGGTGATAGAATCATTGTTCATAACTTGTGGAGGAAGAAGACTGTATAATTATTCTTCTTTGAGACTGCATGGTCTTATTTTGAATAACGGTTAATTCCTCCAAGAATAATTTTATTAGCATTGCTACTACACCACAATATTTATTTGGGATGTGCATTGCAAATCTTTCTAGAAGATGCTTGAATATGTGCATGAACCCTATTATTTATGAAGCATTAGAAAGACAAACTTTTTCTGTTTTTCCCTGCTTTCCTCCTATATTTTGTAGTCATCCATCATACTCAAACTTTATTTTCCTAGCTTCGTTGCTAGACTGCAGAGAAATTACCACTGAATTATTAACTTTATTACTGAAGAGCTGTGCTACTTTGCATACAACCTAATGAAAAAAAAGGACTTTGGACAAAATGCCAGTTCCATGAAGCAGATACAGCTTTATACTGAGAAGGTGGCACACTTCTGTCTGGCTGCATAACTACAGTTTCAGGTTAACATGACTTAGGTTGCATCCACACTACAGGAATAATCCATTTTGTCAACATTTTAACTGCCATGGCTTAATGCTGTATAAATATAGGAACTGTAGTTTACTGTGGTACCATTGTCCTCTGACAGGCAAGGCTAAATGTGTCACAAAACTACAGTTTCCAGAATTTCATAGCATTGAGCCATGCCAGCTAAAGTAGTGTCAACCTAGATTATTTCTGCAGTGCAAATGCATCAAGTTATCCTCCATTTAAATGAAATGCAAAGCAAAGCAAGAAAACAAAACAAAAAATTAAACTGCATATCAAGAAAAAGTGTAGGCTGGAGAGCTTTTCTTTGACACAAATATTTTCATAGAATAAGAGAGCATTCAACCATATGAAATGTTCACCTGCAGTCTAAAGTCACAAAGTCCACATGTTTACCACCTTAATTAGAAGTCAGCTTCAGACTGTAAGTGATAAAAATTGGATATTTCTGGTTGAAGTATTTGTTCAAAGTGAGAATGGTTGAGAATTTTGTTTTGAAAAGAAATGTTTAAGCTATGCATATTGCATCATAAATTTGTCATAAAGAATGGATTTTTTAAAAATGAATTCAGGAATTAGAGTTTCGATCTCAATTTTCTGATAAACTAGAGAGAAGTGACTAGCAGGGTGCCACAGGGTTCTGTCTTGGGCCCAGTGCTATAAAGATTCAAAGAACATTTCACATATGGCTATTGAATATTATATAAATAATGAATTATTATTATTATTATTATTATTATTATTATTACATTTATTAATAGAGTTCTGTAAAGTTTGCACAGCACTTTACATAGTACTTGAAAATGTGTCCTGCTTGTGTGCCATTTGATTATTTGTAGTTATTCACCTAGAAATATAGGCTTAGATTAAGGTCTACTAATATTTTAGGTTGGAAATAGTGAATATACAGTAACAATCCTAAATGCAAGACAATAGTAAATGTGAATCTTTTTCTCACCACTGTAGTTTCCCATTTTTCATCAAATAATCAATCTTTGTTATCTTTAGTGTCCTCAATTTGTTTATTTTTAATGATTCTAATCATGGTTACTTATCAGATGAACAGCACAGTAACATTTTAATAGAACTGTGTTCCTTTATCCCTAATTCCACGTTCTTGCTTGCTGTCTTTTTGGTTTCTTCTAACAGATCAGCTATGGAGTATACTTTTCCTTTTTGTAGCAGCAATAATTCTGCCCATTCCTGTCTTAGTTCTTTCCTTTTTTGTTTGATATAACATAATATTTCAGCTATTGTTTCTACTGCATTAGTTGAATTATTGGCCATAACAATGTTAACTGAATCTTGCTGGTTTCCTCTTACCCATTATGGTATTTTCATTATCAGTGGGCAGGTGGCACTTTATCAATGCTGTTTTGAGTCATAAAGAAGATTCCAAGGAAATTTCTTTTATTGAGTGGCTCATTTCTCAGAAGTTGAAAAGATTTAAAGGCATGGTGTGTGCATTTCAGTAATTATCATTCTTTCCAAGTTAGTAATTATGCTGTCTTCATCTCCATCACCTTGTACCCCACCCTCTAAAAACATTTCTGATTAAGAATTCTCTACCTTTGACTTTCTGACTCATCTTTCTCACTAGTCTCTTATTCTGCCCTTGCAGTGGATTGTGTTCCTTTAACAGGAAAAATGGGATGTGGTGGCTTAGTGGTTAAGACACCAATTCTGGCAACTGGAAGATTGGAAGATTGGCAGTACGAGGCCCGGATGCTGCATGATGGAGTGAGCTCCTATCACTAGTCCCAGGTTCTGCAAAACTAACAGTTTGAAAGCATGCACATGCAAGTAGATAAATAGGTTTCATTTTGGTGGGAAGGTAACAGCATTTGGTGCAGTCATGCTGGCCACATGACCACTTGATTCATCTTTAGACAACGCTGCCTCTTTGGCTTGGTAATGGAGATGTGCACCGCCCCAAGTAGTTACCTTTGCCTAACAGGAAAATATCTGCTAACTTTTGACATTACTTCATATTAACCTTTAGGAAACCAGTATTTGAAGGGTGAGCAGACAGTCATGGTGTTTCTTTTTATGATTGGGAGGGGTCAGTTTATTTTAATCCACTATGCAAAACAAAATCCAGGACTTTTCAGCCAGTCTGAATGCCTCTTAACTCGCACTCTTCCCAGGAGACAATTGTTTTATGGACTTTGTAGTCTATCTATAGAATTTTTGAAAATTTCTAGGGTTAACAGTGACAATGTTTGTTCCATTATTTTATTATTTATTTATTTATTTATTAGAGTATTTATACCCCGCCCTTCAGCCTTAAAGGCTATCAGAGTAGCCTACAATTATTATTTAATGAGACAGTTCCCTGCCCTCAGGCTTACAATCTAAAAAGACACGACACAAAAGGAGAAGGGAATGGTGGTGGGGAAGGGGATCAGGTCCAGCAGTTCTTCTCTCCCTCTGAGGCCTGGACCAAGGCAGATGGACTGGAGGGAAGGCTCTTTTTCTTAGTTCAGGCCAGGCCTGATGGAGCTGACAGGCCTCTCTCTCCCTCTGATGATGTAGATGGCAAAGGGAGGGCTCATCCGCTTACTTTAGGCCAGGCCTGATGGAGCTGGCAGGCCTCTCTCTTCCTCTGATGATGATTATTTGTAAATCCTATGGCCTGCTCTGAAAACTGAAATTCTAAATTGTCTCCTCTGAATTTCTCATGTGGTCTTTTTTCCCTGGATTTCTTCAAAGAGAGGCTGAACAGCCACTTGTCAGAAATGCTCTCAAATGGAGATCCTGTAGTGAGTAGTTGGACCTGACGGACCATGGCCCAATTGTAAGAATATAGGATTCTGTGATTCTATGGAATCTTTCATCATTCTATGTTAGTTTGACTGATTAAATAATTCCAATTATTATTGTTAGTCTCCCAATTTATAATGTTAACATTACCAATTTCCAAAACCTGGCATTCCAAACTGTATTGGATAGTGTGTCACTTCCCCTGCTAGAAAAGGTTTCCAGTCTGAGAGTACTCCTCTCTCACTGCGATAAACAGCTGAATTTGTTCCACCAGCTACATCTATTCTTGGACAGAGATAACTCACCTTAAGTACACCATGCTCCAATAACGTTCCATTTTGGCTATTGCAACATGCACCAAACTAGGTTCCTTTGAAAGTGCCACAGAAGCAGGAGCTGATGCAGAATGTCACTGCCTAGAATTTTGACACGGGCTGCATAATATGAACAAACTACACCTGTTCTTGCAGCACATCACTGCCAGTGAGATGCCCCAGCCAGTTCAAAGTGGTTGGATGCTAATATGAAAAACAAAACAAAAAACCCTAAATCACTTGAAGCCTGTGTGAATAGAGATCCATCTTCCCCACTACTACCTTCCTTGGATTTGATATTAGCTGGGGAAGACATGCTTATTTTGCCCCAGAGTGGCATGGCCTGTTCGGTGCACATTCTAGCCCATGTGTCCCCAAATTAAAACAGAATCTTTTATTTAGAGTGAAATAAACAGATTTACTTAAAAATCATGTGTAGACAGATATACACAGGTCTAATTTCATGTTGCCAACAAGATGAGGTAGAAAGGTAGACTATATGCTTCTTAAGAAAGTTTCCCTTTAGCATGCAAGAGAGTGTATGCTTCTCCAGACAAGAACAAAGGGAGATAATTGTGATTCTCTCAGGGACAAAAGGTGAGGTGTGCTCTTAGTAAACAGGAAACGAGGAGGGGCTGTTAGTAAGCAATAAAATTACCATAGACATGCATTCCTGTAAGGTTTCAGCATGCAAACTTGCTATATGTCCCAACACAATTCCTTTCCAATAGAGATCTATCCGCCCCGCACACACACACTTTGCTGCTTTTTTGTTTACATTGTTTTCATTGGAATATATTTTATCAGAAATGTGTAATTAGTAGTTTTAGATATTAATTCATAGTTTTAAATATTTTCAGTTTTAATGTTGTGTTTTTAATAGTGTGTTTTTCTGTGGACTGCTACCCACACAAGCCTCCTCTGCAGAAGGGCACAATAATAAAAAATCAAGTAAATCAGCAAACAGTCCTGATTAAGATATCTGTCCATAACTGCAAATGTTTTACATCAGAAGCAGAAACTACAATATTTAGGGGCTGTACAGATCGTGCAAAAGGGGAAGTCTATAGGCACCAAAGAAGCGCTGGGATGGGCCAGGGCTGCCTTACCGGCAGCCCCAGAGGCTCCATTCTGCCGCTTCTCCAGGCCATGAAAAGTGGGGTGCAGCAGGCACCCTGGGCGCCTGCTGCACCCCACCATCCCTGGTGGTTCCAAGGGGAGAAAGGGGCTGCCACTGTGGCTTCTTTCCCCTTCTGGCCCTTGGCACACACCAAGGCCACACCAAGGACCAGCAACAAAAAGGAGCTCCATTTTGGAGCTCCTTTTGGCGCCGCAGAAAGGGTGCCCTAGGCACCATCCTGAGGCACCATGACGTCAGGCGCACGCTGCATTGTCTAAATGCAGTGCACGGCATGATGTCATCATGGGGCGCGCATATGGACAGTGCATAAAAAAGATGGTGCCCTCCATACGCAGTAGGACTGGGGAGGGTGTAAATGCTGTGCACAGACAGCCCTTTGGTGTCCTCTGTATCAGGCCATACTCAACTATAAATTGAGAAATTCATGCCCTGAAATGGACTCCAAAATCATGGGTCAACTTATATACAGGGCAATGAGTTAATACTGCTAAGTTCCTAAAGAAGTGCCCACCTTCGTAGCCAAGGCGGTTTAAACAGCTTCCTGTTTGAATCCTTGCTCTCTCTCTCTCTCTCTCTTATCCCTCAGCTTTCCCTTGCAACCAGAGCTAATAAAAAGCTGCTGAGGCAGTATGCCAAGAGAGTATGAGTACATACAAGAGAGTATGCCAAGGCTTGTACCCCATTTTGCAAGCCATGAGCCTTGGAAATCCTGGGGGGTGAAGGGAAGAGAGAGAGAGAGAGGTCTGTCCCCCATTTTGCAAGCCATGATCAATGCATCCCTCAGGGAAGGTATCGTTCCACCTTGTCTGAAGGAGGCGGCTGTAAAGCCCCTCTTTAAGAAACCATCCCTTGATCCCCTGGACCGAAACAACTATAGACCAGTTTCCTTGCTGCCATTCCTAAGCAAGGTGATTGAGAGAGCAGTTGCCTCCCAACTCCAAGCTGCCTTGGATGAAACCGATTATATCGATCCTTTCCAAACCTGCTTTTGGGCAGGTTATGGAGTTGAGACTGCCATGGTTGCTCTGACAGATGACCTCCGCTTGAGCATTGACAGGGGTGTTGTGACCCTGTTAGTGCTCTTGGATATCTCAGTGGCCTTTGACACCATTGATCATGCCATCCTGTTGGACCGGCTGAGAGGGATGGGGATCAGAGGCACTGCCTTGCAGTGGTTCAGTTCCTTTCTCTCTGGCAGGACCCAAAGGGTGAGGCTCGGGGACAGCTGCTCCTCCAAATCTGAGCTAAATTGCGGCATCCCTCAAGGCGCCGTTCTGTCCCCGATGGTATTTAATATTTACATGAAACCTCTAGGTGAGATCATTCGGAGGCATGGAGCTCAGTGTCATCAGTACGCTGATGACACTCAGATATATTTCTCCATGACCACATCATCTGCGCAGACCTCAGATGGCGTCTTCTCTCTCAATGACTGCCTGGCAGCGGTAATGGATCGGATGAGGGAAAACAGATTGAGACTGAATCCAGGCAAAACGGAGGTACTGACAGGCTTGGGAATACAGCTCCCGATCCTAGACGGAGTCACACTCTCCTTGAAGGACCCTGTTCGCAGTCTGAGGGTGCTCCTAGACTCGTCGCTTCACATGACTAGTCAGGTTAATGTGACAGTCAGGAGTGCCTGTTATCAGCTTCGGCTGATACGCCAGCTGTGCCCTTTCCTGCAGATGAGGGATCTGGAAACTGTGGTACATGCTTTGGTCACCTCACGTCTTGACTACTGCAATGCACTCTACATGGGGCTGCCCTTAGGCTTAACCCGGAGACTTCAATTGGTAAAAAGCATGGCAGCCAGATTAGTCTCTTTAGCTTCCAGAAGAGAGCATATAACTCCAGTGCTCAAATCTAATCACTGGCTGCCTATTAGTTTCCGGGCACAGTATAAGATGCTAGTTTTAACCTTTAAAGCCCTACATGGCTTTGGTCCATCTTATCTCAGGGACCGCCTCTCCCCGTACGATCCTCCCTGCACACTTCGATCCTCTGGGAGAAATCTGCTAAAGTCTATCAAGACCAGGCTGATGCAGACCTCCCAGAGGACTTTTTCTGCCACCTCTCACAAGCTCTGGAACAGTCTGCCAGAGGAGATGTGTCTCATGACATCTTTAGACTGCTTTAAAACAGCCTTAAAGATGCATCTCTTTCGGCAGGCCTTCCCTTGAAACCTTGACCCCGGCTCTGGACTTAGACTATGCTTTTAGCCTACTCCCACGTCTCTGACCCTCAACTTATGATGTGGCCGCATAAGAATGGGTCTGGATACACCTATACCATTTTTAGATCCTACAGTTTTTAATTTATTGCTGATTTAATTTATTTTTAATGGGTGGGAGGTTGGAATGTGGGTTATGGGACTGTTTTAATTTTAACTTTGTTTAATTCATGTCTTTTAATATGCTGTATTCCGCTCCAAGTGTTCTTACAGAGGAGCGGATTATAAATAAATAAATAAATTATTATTATTATTATTATTATTATTATTACGACCCTTGGTGAAGAGAGAGAGAGATAGAGAGAGAGAGAGGTCTGTCCTCTGTTTTGCAAGACATGAGCCTTGGAAATCCTGGGTGTGAAGGGAGGGGGAGAGAGTGGTCTGTCCCCCATTTTGCAATCCATGAGCCTTAGAAATCCTGGGGATGAAGGGAGAGCATGTGTGTGTGTGCGTGCACACACACACTGAGGTTTGTTTCCCCATTTTCCATGCCTAGACTGTGACCCTTGGGAGAGGTCCAGAAAGGGAGGGAAGTGGTGCTTTAGATCTTTTGTAACATCCTTCATGTTAATTATCCATGGGTCATATCAAAATCCAAGATTTTCACCCCCAAAACTGCCCTCGACTTATTCATCAGATTGAATTATACACGAGTGTATACGGTAATAGGCATTTGCTGTTTTCCTATTCAAAACACCTCTCTGTTTGGGTTTTTTTAAGGTTTAAATATACAATTTAAAATGAACATGTCTCAGATTTATTCATCTCATTCAAGAGGGACTTTTCAACCACTATGTTCTCTCCCCCCTAATTATACCTCTTGAATAGAAGCAGTAGAGAGAGGAATGCTGTGTACTAGCAAAAGCTAAAGTCCTGAAAAGACAAATGACAAAGACAACAAGAAATGATGAGATGGCTTTCATTTTCATTGCTAAAAACTTTGCTCCCTCAGCTTAGGGTCTATTTTTTGTTAGAGAAGACATTGCAATCAACTGGGGAACAGGACATTTCTCTTTAAATCTTTGGCTCCTGTTGGCACTTCATCTGTGGTTTCTTTTTACACTCTATTATTTAATGCACTCCAGCTACACAAAGAACACTTAATTCATTTCATTCTGAGGTACAACAGCTAACCTTGACTTTTCCAGGCTGGGAAATATCTCAAACTTACTAAAGCTTTGTGCTTTTTCACAAACACTCTTTTTTTAAAAAAGGAAAGAAAGCATCATTTCTTTACAAAAGAATCACAGAGTCAACTAAGAGACTAATTATTCCTTTTAAGGCCTATTTGCCTATGTCTTTCATAGCTCTGTGAGAACATGGAGAGAAAAAGAAACATGAAGGGCTTATTCCCACTCAGCATTTAAACCAATTGGTGATGCGAGTTCGCTCCAGATCGAGGAATCAATTTGCCTCAAGTTCCCACTATGAAAGTGTATCTTTTCCGAATCCCAAGCCACCAGGTTTTTTTGACCCTAGATCCCAGTTGCCATTGGTATTTACCAGAGGTATTTTGAATCATTTAAAAAAAAAAAAACAAGCTGTCAATCAACTGATCATGCAATTGAATGTCATTTTGACAAGATGAAAAATAACTTTGTTTTGCTGTTTCCAGTCACTCTATTGTCGCTATTACCAGTCATTCTTTCAGCCTCGTGATCTGCCGGCAAGGGTCATAGATCTTGCCTTCATAGCTGTTTTGCAGGCAATGCTGATCTATTTGCAAACCACTTTGCTGATTTGCCTCTGGATGAGGAAAAGGTTGTAGCACAGAATCAATATGTTGCAAACATTCTTGCAAGAAGAGAATGTGGATGATGGGAGTTTTGCCTGGGAGATGAGAGACAATGATGATGAGTACATGAATGTTTTTGTTTTTTGTTTTTTTAATTTTGTGGATACTTGGTTTTGGACCACCATGCAGTGCTGCTACAAACCAATGCCCAATAGGCGGTGGGTGTACTCCAAAGCCAAGGAAATGTGAAACGTTTTTGCCACTGCTGTGTGGTCGGATGAGAAGTGGAAGGAGAATTTCTGCATGAGTGTCATGAATCCCTTAATGCTTAATTGGTTAGGGATTCATGCCATGATGGTTCTAGGTTTGGGGGTTGGAATTATAGATATAGTCAGGGGATGATGGGTTATAAAAGCAAGTAATGAGAAGACACATATTAGTCTGGGCCTGGAAGTAGAGAGGGAGAATCATGTCTGTGGAAGGTAGCTCGTTAGCAAGGCTTGTTAGCGAGGAATGTCAGGGAGTAGCCAGGCTTGTATTTCAAAAGAGGCTTTGGTGGAAGGAGGGGTAGTAAACCATACAGGCCATGAGTGTATGTTTGTAATATATGAATAGTGGGGTAGGGGAAGGGGTTAAGTTTAATACTGCTTTATGCATAATGTTATATTCAGGAAGAAATAGATAGTTATGGTTATGTCTTATACAGATTTAGTAAACAACAACAAAAATAGTTCTAAGTGAGACGGTCTATGGTACATCAAGGTCACAGGTGCCTGGCTAGTGATAAGGTGGATGGGAACTCAATTATTTTCCAGAGTCTGTGCCAAGCTCACCAGACCAGAAGACACTGGCATTACATCATGGACATTGCCCGCACGTGGAAAGAGGGATCCAATCATGGATCATATTGACTCTGGGGGGAGGGATGTTGTGAAAGCCTATAAAAGTATTGTATATGTAGTCCTTCTTCAGTCTGGTCAATGGAAGTCTGCTTTTCATCTCATATTCCTTTTTTTCGATAAAAGCTGTTACTTTCTAAAAGTGCTGCTTGACTTGATTTTGGAGTTCATATGCTGGTGAAATCTGACAATGAAGCAGGAAGTCTTCAACACGATCATGGAGGAACTGTGCCCACATCTAATCAGACAGGACACCTGTCTCCGCAGGGCTGTGCCTGTTGAGAAAATAATAATAATAATAATAATAATAATAATAATAATAATAATTTTTATTTATAACCCTCTCTTCAGCCAAGGCTATCAAAGCGGCTTACAATTTGTTAATTAAGACATTTCCCTGCCCTCAGGCTGACAATCTAAAATAGACATGAAACAAACGGAAAAGGGAGAGGTGGTGGGGAAGGGGGAAAGTCCAGCAGTTCTTCTCTCCCTCGGGGGCCTGGACCATGGCAGATGGATTGGAGGGAGGGCTCTTCTTCTTTTTAGGCAATAGAAACAATTTAGAAATAAGTCGCCATTGCTGTATATTTCTTGGTCAACAAAGGGTCCTATTTGACTATCACTACATTCTTCAGTGCAGGGAAGTCCACAGCCTGCAAAGCCATAATACAAGTGTTGTATTAATAATATAAACAGCACTGGAAATTATTAGCGATCCTTTTACTTAATACTTACTTGAATCGATTTAATGCGGCCTTGCACACGGATTGTTCATGAAAATGCACTTTGTTTTAATAACTGCCGACCAATTTTAACTATGTTAATTTTAAACTGTCTAGATTTAATTCAGTTTTAAAGGGGGTGGTTGGGGTGGGATGTGATTGTTGTTTTTACTCTGTATCTTTTTATTCTGCTGTACCCCGCTCCGAGTATTTATTAGAGGAGCGGGCTATAAATAAACTATTATTATTATTATTATTATTATTATTATTATTATTATTATGTGTTAATCACTATGGAATTGGTGCTCCTGGGGAAAATTGTTTACCTTGAAGACAATAGGAAGGTATGACATTTTCTGCCATTTGGTTTTACAGCATACTATTATTTGTTGCACTGTTTCAGTTTTGCTGTTTGTTTGGCTATTTGTTACTTTGTAGTTGTACCAGTTGGAGTTCCTCTCAGTATCTGCTGCACTGTGTGATAGCTGCTTTGCTTTTCTGCCTTCCTGTGCTGCATTATAATTGTTTGATTTACAATTACCATTGCTAATTACCATTTTGCACTTTTCCACATCCCTTACAGGTAATGGCTGGTTTTGAAGCTCTGGATTTTCCACAAGCGATCAGAGCAGTGGACGGTTATCACGTCAACCTAGTTTCCCTGTTGTGTCAGTGTGGACAGTTTATCAACCAGAAGCATAGATATTCTGTGCTTCTGCAGGGCACATGTGACCACAGTGGGAGATTTATTGACCTTGTTACTGGATGGGCAGGATCAAACCATGATAGTTTGTACTGTGGTGCTCTCCCATTTATGCTGCCATGGAGGCAGGTGTCTATGTGCCTGGCAAGCCTACACTCACAATTGCTGGCAAGCAAGTGGGACCAATTTTGTTGGATTTTGCTGCCTACCCCTCCAAGCTGTGGTTAATGACACCATTCAAGGGTGGGCTGCATCCTTGTCAGGCTGTATACAGCAGACATCACAACAAGGCAAGGAATGTTGTAAAGAGGGCACTTGATGGACGGAAGTCTCGCTGACATTCCAAACAGCCCCCCTGGAGGTGGCAGAGGCCAACGTGAACTCTCTCATCACGACATATGTTATACTACAAAGTATTTTGGAGACTGATGGGGAGGTGCTGACTTTCTGCCCACCTGGGCCTGCAATGGATCCAGCCAGTTTCCTTCCTGAGGCTGTGGAAATGCAGGAGGGAGAGGCTACAAGGCAGGCTGTGACAATAATAGACAATAATAGATAATGTGTACCATGCATTTGTTTACCCCTAATACAGTTGTCATCTAATTTTGTGTAATATGATTATACAGTATCACCTTGGATGATTGTAAGTGAAGATGCTGTTGTCATTTTGAAAGCAATGATATGTTGTATCACGTCCCATGAAATGAAATGTAGATGGTTGATGTTATTTTGAAAGCTTTAATAAAAATGTTTTGTTATTTCAGCCTAAGGACGGGCTGCCTTCCTTGAAGAAGGAATCACTCAAGACTTCTCATTTTGAAATTAACACAATAACAGTGGTATGCATATTCAAATATATGCTGCTGTTATGAAGGTAACCTTCAGCAAGAAGTCATGTGAGTGGGTGTTCTGATTATCTTTGCAGATAGTTTTAATGTTCTTTTGCAATAATCCCAATCTTATTCATATGATCAGATAATATGCATACAGATATTTTTTACATGTGCCACATCAATAAACAATCTATTCTCAAAAACATTGATGTGATGTGGAGCACCACAATAATCTATGGTTGTTTTTTTAATCCATATCTCCAGTGACTCTGGTAAATGTCCTTGCTATCTATATTGCCAGCAACCCTGCAAACATCTACCAAAAATATATCAATAGTGATAATTTTTTTTTTTTACTTTTAAGTAAAATCTTTAGTTTTCCCCTTTTAACAAGCAATGATTTGAGGGTTATCATTATGTTATTGTTAGGGGAGAATTGTTCCATCATTGCAAGAAATTTATTCAATAAATGCCATAAATATCACTTTTGTGATTAATCTATCACAAAATAATTTCACATGCACTCTATAGATCCCAGCCCACTGGTCTCTTGCTTTTTAGCCAATGAAAACTTCATGGAACATTTCCATTGGTCCATGGCACTAGGGGAATCAAAGTTTTAACATTGTTTCAAGATACCTGCCTGTAAAGAAGGCTCTGGCTGTGTATTGGCCAAAATCATGTTTTCTTGCAGTTTGAAAAATGAGATGGGAATAAATACAAGCAAAGAAGTGAAAGTTCAGGCAGTTGGAAATAATAGCTGACAGGAGAGTCACCAGACTCCAGCTGTGGTGAACCAAGGAAGTGAACCTCCTTTTGGATTGCATCTCTGAGCAGCATGATGCTGCAGTTTGGTTGATTTTGGTTGATGTAATTCTCCAACTGGATGAACATTTATTCTTATTGGGTAGCTGCCCAAAAGCTCACCCTTGAAGGATATACAAGAACAGCTGCTCAGTGTCATTCTAAATTTAAGTACTCATTGCTAGAGTGGTGTCCTCCATAATATAACCCCACAATTAGAGATGAAAACACTGGCCCAAAAAAGAATCTAGCAAACATCCATTCCTCCATATTTCCTCTATTGGACATGTTTATTTTTGGGAAACATACCATGGGAAAAGAGCTCCTCAGAGCCCTCCACTTGCTGTTGATGCCATGCCGGGGTCCTGATGAGCACCACCTCCAGAAACTAGTACAACTTCCATAGCAGAAGTTACCCATTTGGGCTCCACACTTGCATCCCTGGCAAAGATGTCCTATAGTTTAAAAAATGGCATGGTAACTCATGTTAGCAAGATGGTTGGCCCACTAGAAGTTCCTCTTTAGTGCTTTTGCCTTTGTCTGGCATTCCAATCAATTTCTATCATTACCTTTGGCCTGCAGCTTAGCTGCTGTGGTCTCACAGACATCGATGTTTCAATGGTTCTTATATAATTGCATCTGCACCATCTCCTTGCCGCAAATTGCGGTCAGGTCTTTTGTTCCCTCATATTTCCATGATATCCCCCTCCCAACCTTTTTTGAATAATCTTCCATTGAGAAGAAGAAGGAAAAATTAAAATGCTTTCCTGCAGAATTAAATGGTGCTCGGGCTGCAAATCCACCTGCTCCACATGGAAGGCTTTTAAAAATGGTGCTGTGCCAGGGGTTTAGGGGTAGGCACAAAGGGCACAAAGGTGTGTGTGTGGGGGGGCATAACCAGCTGGGTAAGGATTCCTGATGGCTATACTTACCTGTGCCCATCCACTTTTCTGCCCACCCACTTTTGTACCTAACCAGGCTGCTAACACCCTCTCTTCCTGTATAACTTGTGCCAGGGATGACCACATGGCTGGCCAAAATGGACTCTATGCCCATCCCCAAATTAGCCCCCCTCCCAAAGGTATGGACATTTCCCCTCAACTACCACAACAGCCTTTTGGCCTGGCATTGAAGGAAGGGATCACTAAATTTGCATGCAAGACTGATTTATTGCATTTACAGTCATTTTTAAAAAAATCTCACAGAATGATCTGTAAATATCATTCTCTCTGCCCCCCCTCCCCTGATGGCTACTGTAGCCATGAGTTACTGCTAGCCAAAGGACTGAGGATTCCTGCCATTAACAGTTCATTGATTGCTTTTGCTATGACCATGTTATCAATCAAAATATTTATTTTAAAAAAAATTAAAAATTAAAGCTTTAACAAAAAAAGATCACACTGTTGTCTTACCTCTGGAAATATCATGTTCATGCCACATTCACAGGAGGAATCGATTAACTTTTAACAGAAGGCTGGGTAGGTGACACCCCCTGGCCAGCCCCTCTGCTATTGTCCCTCCTCTCTAGAATGATTTGATTCAGATCCAAACATCATTCCCACTTGTTGAACCTGCATCAGAATTGATTTCAGGATTGGAATTGATTTCAAGACATATAACTCGATCTGCAATTCACTGTAAATTATAGTGGGAATGAGCCCAGAATGTGCAGAGTCTCAGATTTCAGTCTTTAAAAAGAGGTACTTTGGCCAATTTGGCTATGGAGTTTATCACACGACCATTTTTTTACTGAAAAACCGAACGCAATCATGGGGTTTCGCGTGATTGCGTGATTCCTCATTACATGCAATTCCTGGTTTTTGCGAACGAAATGGGAGTTTTCACGTAATTGTGTGAAAGGTTATTATATGCTTTTGCTTGGTGTGTGAATGTGGTCCAAACGCAATCAGAACATAGGCAAATTCGGTGAACTAACGGACTTAAAATTCTTATTCCCAGGCAA
Organism: Urosaurus nigricauda; assembly: GCA_034509955.1. Lineage (NCBI taxonomy): Eukaryota > Metazoa > Chordata > Lepidosauria > Squamata > Phrynosomatidae > Urosaurus > Urosaurus nigricauda. The sequence goes on along the minus strand of JAOEGL010000003.1, from coordinate 142,730,334 downwards.
TTTCGTATTCATTTCGCTTTTTGGGGGTGTGATAGGCATTTCTGTTCATCCCCAATTTCGCCATCTTTACTACAATTCCCATGATCCTTCATGGCACTGGCTTTTCCTTTTTACTTCCTGTAGTCCCCAAAATGTTTTGCCATGCATGAACAGGTGGCCAGAGGAGGGAGCACTTTTACGCTCATCTAGTGCCAGCTTTACCCTCATCTTTTTGCGTGATTCCTGCCTTCCAACAGTTGTCATAGCAATGCCTCCTTCACTTGCCCAGTTAAGATGAGGTCCCCAAGGGCTATCCAAACAGACCCCCCCCCCATCTGCCCTGGTTCCCATTCATTCCATAAATTCGTGCATGGCACCACTTGTCCGGGTAGATAAGCTGTGACCCCCCCCCTCCCAGAATTGGCACTGTTACAGTGATTTCAAGATGACACTCAAGTCATGGGGCATGGGGTCCTGAGAGTCTTCTATTCTCATAGAATCATTGAAATTTAGAGTTGGAAGAGACCACAAGGGCCATACAGTCCAACCCCCTGCCATGCAGGAACTCCCAATCAAAGCATCTCCGACAGATGGCCATCCAGCCTCTGCTTAAAAACCTCCAAGGAAGGAGATTCCACCACCCTCCGAGGGAGTGTGTTCCACTGTCAAACAGCCCTTACTGTCAGGAAGTTCTTCCTAATGTTGAGGTGGAATCTTTTTTCCTGCAGTTTGCATCCATTGTTCTGAGTCCTGTTCTCTGGAGCAGCAGAAAACAAGCTTGCTCCCTCCTCAATGTGACATCCCTTCAAGTATTTAAACAGGACAATCATATCACCTCTTAACCTTCTCTTCTCCAGGCTAAACATCCCCAGCTCCCTAAGGCATTCTTCATAGGGCAAGGTTTCCAGTCTCTTCACCATTTTAGTCGCCCTCCTTTGGACACGCCCTCCTTTGGACTCATAACATGCAGCATGCTTTGATGGGGAATTCCTGCATGGCACACCAACATCTCAGCGCACATGGAGCTTTGGGCACTGGTCCAACATGGAGGATGCTTTGATGGAGAATTCCTGCATGGCATGGCACACCAACATCTCAGGGCGCATGCGACTTAGGACGCGGAGCCAACATGGAGGATGCTTTGATGGGGAATTCCTCCATGGCACACCAATTCAGCGCGCATGCTACTTAGGACGTGGGGTCAACATGGAGGATACTTTGATGGGGAATTACTGCATGGCACACCAACATCTCAGCGTGCATGCGACTTAGGACGTGGGGCCAAGCTTTCAGCTGGTGGCAGGCTTTCACGTGAAAAGGAGCAAGAAGTAAGTACAACAAGTAGAAGATTTCAGCTGGTGGCAGGCTTTCACAAGAAAAGGAGCAAGAAGTAAGTACAACAAGTAGAAGCTTTCAGCTGGTGGCAGGCTTTCACGTGAAAAGGAGCAAGAAGGAAGTACAACAAGTAGAAACTTTCAGCTGGTGGCAGGCTTTCATGTGAAAAGGAGCAAAAGGCTAGTACTGCAAGTAAATACCCAAATTCAATGACCTGGAAGTACATGAAAGGCTAGTATCGCAAGTAAATACCCAAACTCAATGACCTGGAAGTACATGAGGTCACCATGGCATCGGTTGAGAAGTGGGCATGCGCAGGAGAGCAATTTCGCATTTAGAAATCCACAGGTGTAATAAGATATTTCTGAATGAGTTTGTTTTGGGTTTGAAATAAACAGAAAATGTATAATAAGCTTTCGCGCAATCGCATGAATTGCGAATCCATAGCGCAATTTACTTTCGCGAAATAACCTAGGCATGTCATTGTGTGATGCACTTTCACGCAATCACGCGAAATTCCGAATTGAATACGAAAATTACTATTGCGAAATTTAGAGAAATTCCTCACATGTGATAAACTCCTATGATAGCGTTGCTAAGATGGTATAGCATGCTATGATGTGGAGCTGGTATATATGTATGTATGTATGTACACACACTCATACACACAAACATGTATATTCTACCACTTTTTTCCCCCTTTTCCTCTATCCTATGCTGTCTTGCAAGAGCACAACACAAGAACAGCTGTGTTTTTTAAGTGTATTCCAATGTGTGACAATCCCAAGGCAACCTTATCTGCAGTCAGGAACATCTGGATCATAGAAGCTGTGCTATTTGATGGCACAGACAAACACACTTTGCAATCTCTGCAGCCCCTGGAGATTATCATGCAGGCAGGCACTAAAAAGCATCAGGCAAGTTAGACCTTGGTGACCTTGGTCAAGTCACACTCTCTCAATCTCAGTGGAAGGCAAAGGCAAACCCTCTCTGAATAAATCTTGCCAAGAAAATCCTGGGATATGTTTGCCTTAGGGTTGCCTCTACATCACCCAAAGTTTTCCTGATGCAAAATATTGAAGAATTCCTGAGAAATTCAATGTTCTCTACCTACATAGGATCCTGTGGCTTCATGAAGGAAGGAGACATGCTGGATTCCAAGGAAACATTTTCTTTGAATTGCAAATGGACATTAAATTTCCTTGACTTTGAAAATTTACCAGCGACCACATGGCCAAAGGGGGAGGTGCCAGCCTGCAGATAGCCCTCCCTACCATCTGAACTAAGACCAGAAACAGGAAATACAGGCCTATAATAATACATAATAAAACTTTTATTTATATCCTGTTTTTTGTCTGGACAATCAAAGTGGCATACAGTTAAAATAGAAAACAATATATATCCAATTATATACAGTTTACAATTAAAATACATACAAACCTTAAAAATGACATTAAAACATTAGCCTAAGCCAGAGCTACAGCTAATACAACAACAGCAGCAACAGTCAGCAGGCGAGATCAACATCCATGAGGGAAGAGTGCCCAAAATAAAACTTTTATTTACTAGACTATGACTAAGATCTTCAATTTCCTTCTCCTGTTTGCCCGATGAAGAAGCCAGGGTGATTTTGAAAGCTTGCAACATGTAATTGTGCATTTTGGTTGGCCCAATAAATGTATCATTGTTTGGATGTTATTGGATTTGCTATATGGCCAACATGGCTACCTCTAGATAGTCACTAAAAGTTTGTTATAACGTTTTCAGGCCAAGATTATGCTATCGTGGGTGTGACTTTCTTGAAGCTCTGCTGTGGGTGTCATCTCATCTACAATCCTTCCTTCTTGTCCCTTTAATAATCTGGTTGTCTTGTTGAAATAGACTATGCCTGCCTTCTAATCACGTAAGAACCTCTAGCAGGAAACATGTAACTGTATTGTCATCCTCCCTTTGAATGGACACCAAATGTTGGTGAGGTAAATAATGCACTGAAACCAGGAAAGCATAAATTAAAACAAATGACATTTCAAAGGGATAGTCTGGGAAAGGGAAGTTGTCAGAATGAATTTAGTGGCATCTTTTTGAATGCCTAACTTATTTAGCTTTCATGGACTTTAATCCACTTTTTCTAGATGCACTAAAAATGAGCCAGCATTGTGTAGTGATTTCAGTATTGAATGGTTCTGAAGATCAGGTTTCAGCTCACCACTTGGCCATCGAAACCCACTGGATGGCCTTCAGAAAGTCACACCCTCTCAGCCTTGGAGGAAGGCAAAGAAAAAAAAACCCTCTGAACAAATCTTGCCAAAAAAAAAAAAAAAAAAAAAAAAAGGATAAATTTGCCTTAGGACCTTATCAGACAGGAGGAATTTCTCTTTATTGTGAATGGAGCTAATTGGAGCCGATTCAAATTCATGTGAATTCGTTAGTTTAGCAAATTTACATGAATTCCAATTGCGTTCGGAATGCTTTCAGAATAACTTCCTATTACCCAAAAATGACCCCCCCCCCATTGCCTGAAATTGCATGAGATACTTTAATTCGCAATAACGTAAAACCCACAATTGAGTTCAGAATGACTTCCCTTTTGCCCGAAATTGTGTGAGATACTTTAATTCACAATAATGTGAAACTCCATGATTGTGTTAGGATTGCCATTAGATTATACTTCCAATTTCCAACGTCTGATAAGGTCCTTAGTGTCACCATAAGAGAGAAATGACTTGAAGGCACACAAAAAGAACAAAGATGAAGATGGATAATGTATTAAATGTGCTATTAGATTCTTCCTCCTTATCTCTTTGGAACTCGGGAAAGGGGAAATGGTTATGGAATTGTCATAGTGATGCTTCATGCCTTGGAAATGACCCAAATGTTTTTAATTATTGTAATATATGGGTTGGTCGAAATTAGGAAACAATGTGCTGTGGATGTACCCCTTTCATCCAGTTTTCCTCATCTATTCAAGATCATATTCCTGAAGCCCAGGAAGTCAATATTTGTGTTTATGGCTATGGGACAATTGCAAACTGTCATACCCATCATATCCCTGTTACACCTGCATGTGAAACTAAACATTTAATGCAAATCGGGCAGTGGAACAATTCACTCTTAAAGGAAGCAAATGTTTGATAAAAACATGTTAGCCACACGTCATCCACTTTTCTAGTCAGCAACCAATACAGCCTTTCTATATTATGAACACCTCCTCAGTCTGATCCCTTCAGTCTTTATAAACTGGTTTTGGTTGTATTATTATTTAAATTATTGCCTAGCCACTCTGTCCTGAGGCGGGGTGTGGAGGAAAGCATCAAACAGAAGGCATGAGAACAATCACTATCAATCTATCATAGGAAGGAAGAAAACTTACACTGTACAAATGTGAATAGTTGGTGTGACATAATGCAAGTTTATACGCTAGAATGGGGAGAGGTTCAGAAGTGAGTGCATTCAGTGGTATTCCTGTGGTTAGTGTCACCCAGTGCAGGTGGGTGAACTGCTTTGCCCTCCTCCTCTGACGCCCCGATTGCCCACCTGCCCAGGCTACTGAATAGGCCTTGAGGGTCCTGTGTGGTTGAAGCTGAGTCAGAACCTGAAATAAGTCTGACCTCATGAAAGGTGGGGTCCGTACCCCCTATTGATACCATCAGTTGCATTCAGGAGTGCAAGAATATTGCTATGCAAATTCAGCAACTGATAATAATTGCAGTTGATTTTTCAAATATGGTTATTACTTAAGTTATTAATGCAGCATCCATTGCATCAGCTTAAGAATTTATGTATAGGTCTTCTGATGACAATGAATTCTTATCAGCTTATTTTGTGTTGAGAATGTGCACAAAAATTATTTGGTAACAAAAAAGTTCTTTTTTTTTAAAGGAGTGTGACAAACAGCACTAATGGTGCTAGGGTAATTAATGTTTGTGTTGAGTTCTTTTCAAGTACCACTGAGATATTGCTCCCTGCTATCAACTTACAATGTAATGAACATCCATGCATTCTCCCATGTATAGCCTTGCATATGTGCTGAACTTTATGAAGAATGTGCTGTCCAATGTACAGACACGTGAAGTGGCATAGATATACTGGGAACTGCAAAGATAATTTAGAATGGGTTACATTGAAAGTGTGCAAATGGAAATATATAGCAAAATACGTGCTTTGAATCTACATTATTCATAATGATCCTTTGAATAGGGAAGCTCAAAATATTATCCTCACCCATCACATAAATAAATAAATAAGTCTGACCTATTTTGGAATCAAGCGATTTCAGACTCTTCAAGGAAGCGCCAACCTATTTCCAGTCCACATCAGTTTCAGTGGGATTCACCTGTAAGCCCATTCCATTCAGTTTCCACAGAAATTCTGTGCCACAAAAAATACCCTTAAGTACATATTTATAAACATATTTCTTAAACCAAGAATAACACTGAAACTTTCTAGAAGGGCAAAACCACTGGATAATGATAATATAAGCATTAGTCCTGGGTCAGGTCAGTTTATATCAAATTCCATGAATACTGATTTATGCAGGTACATACACAAACACGCACACACACAGAGGAGGCAAAAGGAGAAGGAGAAAGAGTCTATGCAGAAATCCTATTTACTCTCCTGGGATGAATCGACCCACTTTAATAGAAAATGACACACTACACTAAATTTCTCAATGAGGATCCTGGATTTAGTGACTTATGATTCTAATATATCACTTTATTTTATACCAGATATTTCTATCTAACATTCATGGAAAGGAACATCACATATATCTTCTTTTTTCTTTTCTTTTCTTTTCTTTTCTTTTTTTTATTTTATATTATTTTATTTTTTGTAGGCAGCTTAATTCATTCTAGAAAAGTTAGAAGTTAGGGTTGTTGCTTTCTTCTCAAGTATAGTCTGGGATGATTAATTTCAATTTGAAAGTTATTTGTATCTTTTTATATGTAATATATATAGCTGAGGTTCAAGTTCATAAGTCTTAAAATGTTATCCTATTTAAAATAAAACTATGGTTCTACAGTGAAATGTTTTTTATGGCTAGTTGGAGCTCATTCATAAACAATGTCTTTGAAAGTATCATCCTCAACAGCACCCTAAGCTATTGTTTTACAGACTTAAACAAATCAACCCATTGGCATCTCAATCTTTTGAGACATACCATAAAGCCAATTTTATGATGGCTTTTCCCTTTGTCTTCTTACCATTATGTGACTCCTGAGACCCCATATATTATTTTTCAACCCTAACTTCTACTAGTATACATGGAGCATGTTCAGAATTACTCTCCTTGGTAAATATTACTTTCCAAACTCTTATACAATATGATCTTTGCAAATTCCTGCACAATCCAATCCAATCTATACTTCTTGGAGCAAAATATTCACTATCTACTGGATCTGGCAGTTCTTGAAATGTTCAGATGAGGTTCTTGGCAGTATAAATACCTAACAAAAATTATAAGACTTAGAATGTATTTCAGTGCATCTTTTGAGCAAATAAACACTTGAATATTGAAGCATTCATTTTAAATATGTCTGGCTGCTGTGATGCAACTTTTCTTTGTCAATTAACTTTTTAAAATATTAGCAATCATCATAAACTAGAGGGAGAAAGAGCAGCATGATTCACAATCAAGTAGCAAAAATCCACTCATACCCTCAAATTCCATCTATTGACACCTGAGCTTCAAGCACTGGGCTTCAGCTACACACACTCATATATGGAGCCTGGGGTTTTGAATATTCAGAACAACCATAGTAAAAATACGTGAAATTGGCATGGCCCCATGCATAAAGTCATCCATCAGCCTTTCTTATCTTGATTAAGCTTTTCATTTCTGAAACGAGTGCTGGTATAACAACTTCTATAAAGTAGATCACAAGAATGTGATGTGTACATGTGGATCACACATTTCTTCTGATTTATAAGCTACCTACTCAAGTACAGTGGTCCCCCGGCTTACGAATCCCCCGGGTTGCGAAAACCCCGGGATCCGAAAGTGGCGGGACTGCTACTGTATCCCCCAGGATCCGAAAGATCCCCCGGGATCCGAAAAAAAAACCCCGCACGGCCCCTTTAAATCGGCCGCGTGGTCCGTTAGCGAAAGTGGTCCCCCAGGAAACGAAAGCTTCCGGGTTACGAAGGTAATCCCAGAACGGATTACCTTCATAACCCGGGGGACCACTGTAGGTTTAAGGTAAATATTGATATTTAAAACTATATTGTAGAATACCTTAAAGGCCAAAGGCCAAGCATGAAAATTACTGGACTATTAAAGTTCCTGATGTGCATAAACTGGCCTTTAAGGTGCCAAAGTCACCTTTTGTTAGGAAATGTGAGACTAGGGCCTGAAACAGATGGGCCAAATAAACTGGTTTCCAGCCATGTTGATGGTGTAGCATTTAGATGATGCATGCCCCAAGTGTGACTGGAAACCACACTGAGGACTGGGCCAAAAAGGAGTGGGGCACAACCTGATTGTTGCTGGACCAGTATGACTGCACTCACCTGGCCCTGATCCTGAGCTGTCCCCTGGAAAGCAGTGGGTTTTGTCTACTTCTTTTTTTACCTGGCTCATACAAGTTGGGGCAGGCTCAGCATGCCTTCTAGCCACGTTCAGGGCATGCATCGTGGAAATGCCACACCCCCAAGGTGGCCCAATGGAGGACCTTTTGGCCCATCTATTTTGGGCCCAAAATACTGCTCCTTTCGCCAGCCTGGTTCAAAACTGAAGCTGCAGGCCAGATCGGGGCTGGACATGTGTAGTTCCTGTGGCCCTGGTGAGAATCGGATCAGAGCAGATGTGGCCCTCTTTGTCAGGTCGGACTATAACAGTGAATTTCTCAAGCAGAACGATCAAATTGGCAAGGGTGAAGCTGTACAACAACCAGTTACGCCATAGGGTTTAGCAGAGAAAGAAGAAGACTTTGTGTTTACTTGCTTTTTTATAATCAAATATAAGTCTAATGGAGGAAAGAAAAGGGTGCATAAAAATTAAATGATGCAGGAAGTAAGAGGCAGAGGGTATTAACAAACAAGAAGTTATAAACATATCCTGTGTCTAAATTCCTGAAAAAAAATAACATGCAAACTAACTGGAGTTGCAGTTGTAGTCATCAGTCAGTGGATCAAACCCTATGGAGGGTCAACAAGCTTTTATCAATAAAATGTATGACTATTTTACCCCATAGTTCAATGTGTCTACTACTTTGATCTCTCCATACTGTGCCGTGTCTTGAGGAAAGGTGGGAAATGATGATGATGATGATGATGATGATGATGATGATGATGATGATGATATATCTCTTTCTGGGGTGCAAAGACATAAATGGATTTCTGTATGAAAAATGAAGTTCACTCCTAATTATTTGATAATTTTCTTCTTAAAAGAAGCAATCAGCCATTCAACCATTTTCATTAACACTGCAAGTAAGTCTTTGGAAAGAGCTACCTTTAAAAAAAACATTTCAAAAACATGTCAGGACATCAGGTCTGCATAAAATTTGTACATCATGTTTTTATGAGAAAATTATTATTTTTTCCTTTGCAGAAAGTGTTGCAACTGTAGACTTATTCTGTGCAAAATTCTCACATGGTTGATCAGCATATAAAAGAGTATTTTCTCCATAGGAAATGTCATTTTTGCATCAAAATTATGTTCCCTGTGCAAAACAACCATGTGGAATTTTGCATAAAATAATTCCTGAACTGCCCAGGAATCTTTTCCAGGATTTCTTTTATCAGTGTTTCTAATAAGCAAAAAATGTGGGTTTGTTTGTGGTTTTCATTTTTATTTCATTTTTTTACCATTTTTAAATACTTTTTCTTACTTTGGATGGCGAAAACAGTTCCTGAACTGGACAAATTCTCATAGATACTTCCTCCCTTAACACCTGTTCACATAAATACAATAATATCCAAACCACATAAAACAGCAAAGCCTTTATTGGGTCAACAAAAATAAAAAATATATAAAAATATAAAAAAAAATGCTTTGAAATCCATGCTGGCTTTCTCAGTAGGCAAAGGTGTTTTTAACATACAAGAAAAAAAAATCACAGTGTTAGAGCCACAGGGCTAAGTTCTGTCAAAATGTTGTTTGTTTTTTTGTTGTTAGTAAGGATCAGCTGTAAGGATATCAGTGCAGGCAGAGGCCACTTCCCTGTTTGGCCATGGGGGCTCTGGGAGACCAGGATTTGTAAAATCCAGGCAATAAATTTCCTTAGCAACAGAAAAGTAGCTTCACTTGTGTCTGGAAAAGCCTTTAGGTGCTGTATAAGTAAAACCCACCAAACAGTTCACATAAGTCACTCTTTGGCACATGCCTCTAATTGGTATTTCTTGACATTCTAGTAAAATCAAAGGAGTCCGGAAAATTGAACTCTTGCTTACTTTGCCATAAGGAATAAAAATAAAACTTGCCATTCCATCAGAAATGCATTACATATCCATTCAAACAAAGTCAATCATGGTCCAAAACTCACTGCAGAATGAATCTAGTTTGAGACCACTTTAATTGTCCTGGCTCAGTGCTAGGGAGTCCTAGGAATTGTAGTTTATTGTGGCACCAGGGCTCTCTAACAGAGAAGGATCAAATAAAGATGTGGGGAACGTAAAATGAATGGAACAAGAGTGCTGCCAAGTTCAGTTGATTCCACTTGCTTTTCCCTTTTTGCTAGGTGTAAATCAGCTGGGAAAGATCATTTTCACCAGAATTCTGTAGCACTGAGCCTGGGCAGTTAAAGCAGTCCCAAACTGGATTATTTCTGCAGTGTGTTTTGGACTTAAGTCAGTTTCAACCCAACATTAGTGGAAAGTGCACTATATATCCTGGTCACTATTGAGAAGAGGAGGGGACAGACAAGGATTGCATATGTACCAGTCAGCACCATCAAGGATCAAATGAAGATGTGAGGAACACACAATGCATGCAACAAAAACTCTGACAGGTTCAGTTGATTGTAGCTGGTCTTCCATTTTTGCTAAGTGCAAATCAGCTGGGAAAAATTGGTTTCACCATACTATTGAAGCAGCTAGTTTATTAACCAAGACCCATATAGTATGAGAAACCAAAGCATAGAATATGGCTTTCTCTGTGCCTTACTGCATGATATCATAGTACAGCCATGGCTAACTCATGGCAAGCATGCCAGGGCTGGCACGCTGAGTTCTCTCTTTCTGGTCATGTTTGCTTCTGGGTGCTGTACGCCTACTTCAACACCCCCTATAACCCTTTCCAGGAGGGAGAGCCAGCTATCTGTCTTGGAAAAGGGCAGAGGATCATCCCCCCCCCAACACTTTGCAGGACAGAGAGCTGCCTGATTCACCCAGCAGATATCTGTCTAGGAAAGGGTTGGAGGATGGACACCCCCCATGCCCCTTTCCAGGCAGCTGTTCATCCTGGAAAGGAGTGTAGGATCAACTCTCTCCCCCCCCCCAACCCTTTCCAGGAGGAAGAGTTGTCTGGTTAACTAGGCAGCTCTCTGTCCTGGAAAGGGTCATAGGGGGTCAATCCTCCATCCCTTTGCCTAAAGCTGGGAGAAAGGCATTATGTATATAGATATATATCTGTATGGGTCATTTTAGCTCAGGGTGACCAGCCTTGGTCCTCCTCCTTTTCAGGACTGGTCCTCCATTTCAACCTCCTGTCTAGGAGGGATTCCAAAAGGTCCTTCATTTGAGCAGGGCTGAGAAGTATGGATTTAATATGTATATGTGTTTTTTTTGTTTGTTTGTTTTTCTTTTGAGCTTTACTTTTGTCAGGTCCTCCATTTTTTCCTTGCATGTTTTTTCTCCCAGAAGTCCCGCTTCCAGAAGTCCCACACAGCGGTCCTCCCCCCGCCACACCAAGTGACACCCAGTGTGGAAACACCACTGAGTTTGGGCAACCAGCATCTAAAAATTCACTATCACTATCATAGTGCTTCCATTCTCTTCTTGTGTCAAATGGATTGTGTCTCTTCTTTTGTCAATTGGATTGTTCCAGCTAGATAGCCATCTCCTATGGGAAGAGAATGGATGTGCTACAACATCATATGGTAAGGCAAGGAGAAAGCCAGTACTCTCCGGCTTCATTTCCATTTTGTTTTCTCTTGCAACCAACGTCTAAGAATGGGAATATCTGCCAATACTGCTTTTTCCCAAACTTCACTTTTGTTTTTGTTTGTTTGTTTGTTTAAGCAACAGCAGCCTGAAGCTCTTCTCCTACCCTAAGTATGAATAAATATGTGGATTTAAATATATTTGTAAAAAACAAACAAACCAAAATCAAGTTCCCTTTTCTTTGCTATGGCCATATCCAATAAGGATAGCTTGCAAGAGTTATAGCTGTCTCTATAAGACACAGGTTTATACTGTAACAACAACTCCTTCTTTATCAATTGATGTGATTTTCTTTAACAGATCCAGCTAGTACTGGTTAGAAGTAATTATTCTGTTTGTACCGTGAATCCAAGCTGTTATGTTCCTGTGGAGAATGCAATTCATAAAAACCAGTTTAGAAGGCAGTGTTTTATCCTTTGCCTTAGGGCAGACTAGTTTCAACACACCTCTCACAGTGAGTATCTTCCTCCAGACTTCAAATAGGGAGTAAACTATATAGCTATCCTGGGTGGAGAAAAGTATATTATGCTCATTTGATATATAGCTTAAAGTTGAAGAGCATCTTAGAAAAATGGGGTAGAAATATTAATGCAATCTAACATGACTGAAAACAGATTAAAATCTAGACTTTTAAGCATTAAAGCCTTAAAGCCTTAGCAATTGCCTCTTGCTAACTTCAGTTTCTCTCACATGTAATTTTAAAAAAGAAGAATTTGGCATCTTTTACATGGAGATATTTCTGAAGTGTGATAAGTTATTATGAAATAGATATGAAGGAGTGGTGGTGTAGTGGTTTGAGCATAGGGCTATTACTCTGGAGGCTACAGTTCAAATTGCTGCTTGGCCATCGAACCCCACTGGGTGAACTTGGACAAGTCACACTCTCTCAGCCTCAGAGGATGGCAATGGCAAGCCTCCTATGACGAAAAGTTCACAGAAAACCTCCTATGAGGAAGCGTTCACAGAAAACAGGCAACCTTAGGGTTGCCATAAGTTTGAAAAGACTTGAAGGTACATAACAACAAACAACAGCATGAAGGAATATTCAAAAATATTTGAAAGTGGTCACAAACATCTGTCTTATATGCCAGAAACTCTGCTGAAAAAAAAAATCTTGTACTTATGAAAATCTTTGCTGTTTGATACTTATTCTGTACTGTGAATAGTCTTCAAAAACCACAATTTTCTTAAACTTCCTTACAATGGGAAGAAAATTACTAAAATTACTTGTTGCTTCCTTCAAGCACAAAATTAGTGAAGAATTACACCCCTATTATCTACAATGAAATGAACTGAAATTCACACCATTTAACAAAATTGAGGATTGCACATCACACAAATTGTGTACATGTGTGTTAAGTGAGGTTTGGGAGTACAGCCTAATTCATTTAGCATTTGGTCACATGCCAATATCAAAAGTAATTTTCTTAATGAATGTTTCCTTCTTTGAATGTAAATAAATGTCCTATGGACAATTCAACATGATAGCATTGTGTCCGAGCTTTTAATTACAAATGGGGAGAAACAATATTATTTGCATCAGTATGCACAGTCATCAATAACAGCTTATTTTCATCTGCAGTGCTGAGTTGATACTCCCAATTTTTAAATCCACAGAGAGTAGCTATTTGCTCATGGCAAGAACTAACAATATCAACAGCATGGCAAACAGTGTTGAATAGAAAAATTGCCAAGTAACACGTTTAACATGGGTCAGATTCAAAAGGGAAAAAAAAAAATCTAAGACCAAGAGATCAAGAAAAACAAGTATTGAGTTCACTTGTAATAATGTAGCATGCAGAGAGGCAACTGACTAAACCAATCATCACCCCAAAATATATGGCTATAAACAGGATGTAGAGCAAATTTGTTTTTAATTTCAAGAAAAGTTCTACTAAACAAGAAGAAAACTAAAGGGTTTTCTAAAAAGAAAAGTAGCTCCTTCTCAAATGACCAAAGTCATGTTTTCTAGTATCACCAGAAAAAATCCCTTGCAGTGTAAAACAGAGATGTAACAGTCTCAGTATAATTAACCAATGTTCTCATATTGTTAGTTTCAGTTGAGTTTTCCAGTCCATCTAGACTTTTTTAATCTTGATCTTGATGTTGTCTTCCCTGGTTTTGGTTGCTTTCCTTAGTTTTGTGTTATCTGGAAAAGTGATAAGCAACCTCTCTACACTGTCAGCACACCTGACATACACTACGTTTGATGTCCTTGTATTTTCATATATCATACCTAGAACCACAATGTTCTTCAGAGGTCACAATGACCTTTAGGAATACTAGGTAAGTTTCCCAGGAGTGAAGAGCTGAGGCACGTGGATGATCCATGCAAGAATATAATAAAGGCTAAAAGGTATAAATTTCTCCTTTCTTCTCACAATTCTTCTGCAGTTCCTCTTGCATCAAGAGACAAAGGAGGTCTCATTGTACTGAAGTGGTAAGCCAATTCATAGAACATAGAATCATAGAGTTGGAAGAGACCACAAGGGCCATCCAGTCCAACCCTCTGCCATGCAGAAACTCTCAATCTAAGCTTCCACAACAGGTGACTATCCAGCCTCTGTTTAAACACCTCCAAGGAAGAAGACTCCACTGCTTTCCAAGGCAGTGTGTTCCACTGTCGAACAGCCCTTACTGTCAGGAAGTTCCTCCTAATGTTCCTCCAGAGCTTGCATCCATTGTTCCTGTTTTCTGGAGCAGCAGAAAAAAGCTTGCTCCCTCGTCAATATGACATCCCTTCAAATATTTACACAGGGCTATAATATCACCTCTTAACCTTCTCTTCTCCAGGCTAAACATACCCACCTCCCTAAGTCGTTCCTCAAAGGGCATGGTTTCCAGACCCTTCACCGATTTTAAGTCACCCTCCTTTGGACACACTCCAGTTTCTCAACATCCTTTTTAAATTGTGGGGCCTGACCAAAGCAGAATACAGTGGCACTATTACTTCCCCTAATCGAGACACTATACTTATATTGATGCAGTCACATTAACCTTTATAGCTGCCACATAACACTGTTGACTCATGTTCAACTTGTTGTCTACTTGGACTTCTATACCTTTCACACACAGTTTCCTAGATATCTTTCACACATAGATCCCTAAATCCTCTTTGGAAATTCCCATGCTAGCTATATAACATGCTCACCTACACCTCATTGCATTCAAATAGGATCACAGAGGCTGAGTTTATAACTACTTTGATATCAAAAGAGAAAGGGTAGCTTATAATGTGGGCTAGACAAGGTAACTGTTACATGGATTTGTAATTGGTTGACTGGCCGAACTCAAAGGGTGCTCAACAATGGCTCCTTTTCAACCTGGAAAGTAGTGACCAGTGGGGTCCCACAGGGCTCTGTCCTGGGCCCAGTGTTATTCAACATCTTTATTAATGACTTGGATGACAGAATTGGGGGAATACTTATTCAATTTGCAGATGAAACCAAATTAGGAGGAGTAGCTAATACCCCGGAGGACAGGATCAAAATTCAAAATGGCCTTAATAGATTAGAAAGCTGGGCCAAAACTAACAAAATGAAATTCAACACGGAGAAATGTAAGGTACTGCAATTAGGGCAGAATAATGAAATGCACAGATATAAAATGGGGGACATCTGGCTGAATGAAAGTACATGTGAAAGGGATCTAGGAGTCCAAGTAGACCACAGGTTGAACATGAGCCAACAGTGTGATGCAGCAGCTTAAAAGGCCAATGCAATTTTAGGCTGCATCAATAGAAGTATAGCGTCTAGATCAAGGGAAGTAATAGTGCCACTCTATTCTGCTTTGGTCAGGCCCCACCTGGAATACTGTGTCCAGTTCTGGGCACCACAATTCAAAAAAGATGTGGAGAAACTGGAGCATGTCCAAAGGAGGGCAACTAAGATGATGAAGGATCTGGAAGCCATGCCCTATGAGGAGCGCCTTAGGGAACTGGGGATGTTTAGTATGGAGAAAAGAAGGTTAAGAGGTGATATGATAGCCCTGTTTAAATATTTGAAGGGATGTCATATTGAGGAGGGAGCAAGCTTGTTTTCTGCTGCTCCGGAGACTAGAACGCGGAACAATGGATGCAAACTGCAGGAAAAGAGATTCCACCTCAACATTAGGAAGAACTTCCTGACAGTGGAACAAACTCCCTCGTGTGGTGGAATCTCCGTCCTTGGAGGTCTTTAAGCAGAGGCTGGATGGCCATCTGTCGGGGATGCTTTGATTGGGAGTTCCTGCATGGCAGGGGGTTGGACTGGATGGCCCTTGTGGTCTCTTCCAACTCTATGATTCTATGATTCTATGAACCTTGCTGGTGGAAACACAGTCCTTGGTTTGAACTTTCTCTTGTTTTCCTGAATTGTGTGGATTTCCTGAATCTTTTTGTTGTTTTCTATTTCTCTTCACTGGTCATTGTAGTGGTTTTCTTTATCTTTATACACTAGCCATTGTACTATTGTGTCCATGGTTCTTACTTTATTCCTGTCTCCTTTTTGTTTTACTTCTCTTCTTTCCTCTATTGCTTGTAATGTTTCATCTGTCGTTCATGAATTCTTCTCTTTCTTTTTGCCTATTGAAAGATTCTGTCTGCATTCCTCTTTTTTATGTGCTTGGCTTCAGACCAAAGCTTTTCCGGTTCTCAGTCTATTATGCTTAGTAGTGCAAATCTATTTCTTACATTGTCGATGAATTCAGTGGATATGTTGTTTAGATCATATTTTGGAATGATGACTGGTTTTACCTTATTCTTGATTTGAGTAATTCATTTTCTGTTCCACAGTTGGTGCCTGGTTTAGTCTTGGCCACCAGTATGGAGCTTCGTCATCTTTTTCTTCCAATTATATAATCTATTTGCTTTTTAGAATATTTATTACAGCACTTGGCCATCACAAAAAATCTATTTGCTTTTTGTATTGGCCATCTGATGATGTCCATGTGTGTAAACTTCTTTCTGGTTGGATGGAAGAAAGAATAGGTTGTTCTGTCAGACACTGTCAGACACTCACCTGCTTTGTTTCTTTTGCCTAATCTGAATCTGCCTACTGTTTTTGAATCCTCTTTGCTTCCAGCTTAGTTCTATTCTCCTATGATCATCTTGACATCCTACATTGGTGTGTTGTCAGTTTCTTCCCGTACTCATTTATAGAATCTTTCAATTCCTTCTTGTTCTGCCTCTGTGGTTGGTGCATATAGTTGAATTATGGTGATAGTCATAGGTTTTCCATGGAAACTTATTGAAATAATTCAGTCTGATTTTGCATTAAATCCTCTGACGCTTTTGCCACATCTTTTCTTAGTATGAAAGCCAACCTTTTTCTTCATATTGTTTTATTTCCTGAGTAGAACACTGTATACTTGTCTGATTCAAAGTGGCCCTTTCCTGTCCATTTTAATTCATTCACCCCCAGTACTGCTATGCCCATGCATTCCATTTCCATTTTTAATGGGAAGCTTACCTCACAGGCTCAAGGCACATCCTGAGAATGGTCCAAGGGGGGCCAGAAAGGGAACACAAAGAGTGGGGGACTCATTTTACTGCACACAGGGAAGTCCCTCACTCGTTCTGTTCCTTGCCCTTCCTGTTCCAATCCGTTCCAGAGGAGATTTTTTTAGAACTGTTTTGAACAGTTCCTAAAAATCTCCTTTCTGTGACGGATGGGGAACGGATGAGAAATGGAACAGAATGTGCGAGGGACTTCTGTGTGCAGTAAAATGACTTCCACACTCGTTCCTGGCCCCTTCTGTTCTGTTCTCAGGGCATGCCTGGGAGCGCTGTGTGGTAAGCTTCTATGTCTAGCTTCCCTTGGCTCATGCTTCTCACATTCCATGTCCCTATTTTGTGTGTGGTGTTATTTCAGATTGCATTTGCCTTTCTGAGTGTGTCTATTACTTCTCTTGACATCTTTATTTCTTTCTATCTTTCTGTTAGTGCTCTCATCCTGTTCATGTCTCACTTAGGATGTCTCATCATAGGGTTTTCCAGGTGAGGGTTTATGCAAGGAGGGCTACCTTCACCTCCATGTGCCCAGTGCTAACAAGTGTCACTGTTCTCTCACTTTAGTGACACCCACCACTACTACTGCTGCTGCTTAATAGCTGTTTTGTATGTCATACATTCCCCTTTGTTGTTTGAATTGGTTGTTTCTCAGCCTGTATTTTCCTTCATGCCTTCATTTCCCTTCCCTCATGTTGTTCTTTCTTTCCTCATCTGTTTCCCAGCCTCCTTTCATATTTCCTCTGGACTTTTTTGCTCTGCCTCATCTGTAAGTTCCCTTTGGCCTCATGGACTGATTGCTTTCCCTTTCTCTTTCTGTGGGGCTGGGAAAGGGGCTGAGCTGGACTTTGTCCTCCTTCTCCCTTTTTGTCCCATTGGATTCCCCTTGTCTCGTGGCTGGCTGTACACAGTATGCGTACAGTTATTCCAGGCTGCATTCTGCATATGTTCTGTGATACCCTCAAACCCCAGTCTGAGGTACTTCCACTTTCTGTGACCTACTCTTCAGACAGATTAATATTGCCTTAAACTCTGCTATTCAGTTTCCACTTTTCCATTTCAATTAGCTCTGAATGCTGTGTGTGTGTGAACTGCTATCCTATGTGTTTGATTGTACTCTACGTTTATCTAAATAAAACTCTTAATTCCCCCAAAACTTGAATCCTCTGCAGTTACTGGTATACATGGGTATTAATGATCCTAAAAGTTATCTAATCTCTTGAAAAGTTAATTTCCCCAGCATGTAAAGTAATACTGACATACCTGATTGGGGGGGGGGATCCCCAGTCCCCCCCCCCTTTCCTTGGGAAACACCACTTTCTAAGCCATTCCTACAGGATGTAGGAAAGAAACTTGTGAGATTCTCTCCTGGAGAATGCTTAGCTAGTACTTAAGTAAGTTAGCACTTGTTGAGTATGGTGTTCAACCACCTGTGGATCTATCATTCCACTGTGTGTGTGTGTGTATGGGAGGTATGGTCAGTAGAGCCTCATTCTTGACAAATCAATGTTGACTGCTAGTAAGAAATTGTATTATTTTCTAGTTATTCAGAGACTAATAATTTAACATTCATATCCAGCAATGACATCAGGCTGATTGGCTTGTAATTTCATGGTTTGGAGTTTCATGGATTTATATTGTGATCCTCCTTGAGTCCCTTTTTTGGAGAAAAACAGGATAAAAATAAAATAAAATAACCCATAAGAATGAGCTGATCTGCTTCTGGTTTCAGGTTGGGTTTCTCTTTCATTTTCCATATCAAATTATGTCTGTCCTGAAGCTTAATAATTTTTTAATGTTAAATTTGGTTAATCCCAAACTTTGAGGGGTTTTGTTTTGTTTTACAATTTGTATGAAAATAAAAATCCATTTTTGAGCAATTTCTTACCACTTTAATTCTTCCGTGAAGTTTTGCTTAATATATGTTTGTGCTTTTCTCTGATATAATGCATATTGAAAATGTTTTGTCTTCCTGCATGAGAGAGGGTTGGACTGGATGGACCTTGTGGTCTCTTCCAACTTCATGATTCTTTGATTCTATGATTATTTTAATATATATACATTTTGTGTAGTCTAATATAAATGTTTCTGTGTACATTTGTATTGGTTCAGTCTCCACAACTGTAACTTTCAGAGCTATGTGAATTTTGGATGATTTCTGAATTTCAGGTCACATATTGGTTCAAAAGTGTGAAATTAGGCAACTTTCCATTAAAATGCAAGTTGAATTAATTTCTCTCTCATTTTTATCTGCCTTTTCCTCATTCTTGAAAATGGTCACAATGTTTCCCATCTTGAACCTTCTAACATCTCCCCTGGAGTTTCTCCTGGAATCCTCAATAGATTCCTA
Source organism: Urosaurus nigricauda (assembly GCA_034509955.1). Classification (NCBI taxonomy): domain Eukaryota; kingdom Metazoa; phylum Chordata; class Lepidosauria; order Squamata; family Phrynosomatidae; genus Urosaurus; species Urosaurus nigricauda. The sequence continues at coordinate 142,711,081 of JAOEGL010000003.1, read as the reverse complement.
CCAGCAGCTCTGAAATAATGTCTGCAAGCTATTTCTACAGATGAAGTTCACTTGGTCCTTCTAGCGTGTTCTCATTAAAGTAGCTAATCTTCAATGGTGTCCTTACTATAGCAGATGGAAAACCACTGTCCTTAGTATTCTAATTGTGCTTGACTGAATAAATATCACCTGCAGAAGAACACTGAGGCAGAAGAGGAATAATTTTCTATCATCTGTTAATCTATCATCTTTGTCCTTTCTAAGGGACAGACCTCTCTGTCGCCTTGGTTGTTTTTTTTTTTTTTAAATCTCCTTGCTCCAAGAAGAGGGGGACACATTTGTTGCTTTAGGCATTTCTCATAAACATTCCGGTGCTTCATCTTTCTTATAACTTTGGGAAAGTACAAAACCTTCTACATTTGATCAGCTTTTTTCTACATTCCTTCCTATATATGTCATTTCATTTTTACACGTTAATTTTCACACATCTTAGAGAGTTGTTCTCTTATACAAATATTTTCCTTTTTTACTTCTCATGAAATGTATTTGCAATTTGAAACATTGCAATGTTTTCAATTTTAACTATAATATTTCCTGTTCCCCCACCCGCCCACCCACCCAGGACTTTCCATCCCTCTGGAACTTTTCTTCTTCTTCTATATTTGCAATTTGAAATACTTTGAAATACTTTTATTGTGAAGTCCAAGTTACATATTTGATCAAGCCTAGTTTTCAAATGCTGTCTCCAAATTCCAGGATGACATGGTTGTTGTTGTTTTTTTTTTTTTTTTTGGTCAATTTCACTTCACCGACTATTCATTCTATTTTGCTCAAGATGATGCCTTGGCCAACTCACTTCTCCCCCCCCCTTTTTTTTTGGAGAGCTTGGATTATCATATCAACAGGTCAACAATTACAGTTATCCCATTCTTTGCAAACCTACATTTCTAGCAGATGTCAGCATAATACTCACTGTTATTATTAAAGAGGGCAAATTCCTAAACAAATTCCCATTATTATTAAACTGAAGACATTCTAAAATAAAATGAAAAAATTAAAGTGTGTGAAAACAACTCAAAGTGTATCCTGCCTTTGCATCATAGAACAGGTCCACAAAAACCAGCACTGTTAGCTCATTCTAGTTGCAAACCCTCAAAAATAGAGGCCTAAATCTAATTGTTAGTCCCAAGCAGAATTTGGATCCCCTTTGGGCCATGTATTAACACTGGGGGGGGGGGTGTATTTGCAGGCCTCCACTGAATAGAGGCCATGATAATAGTGTCATGAACACTATGATAGAGGTCATGGGGGTGGGGCACAAAGCCAGAGCAGCTAAAATCTCCTGATACCCCATCATGAAATATTTGAATCTAAATCTGAGGAATCACCAAGTGAGCATTTTCATGAGTGAGCAATTCAGCAAGTGAATCACCCCAGGGCTTTAAATTTATTGAGTTGATAATAGTGTCATGAGTACCAGATTAAATTTGGTACACATTCCTGTTGAATCAACTGCATCTCTGATGGGCATTTCTTCTCATTTTATTTAGAAGATTGGGAGCTAGAAGTCTTCAGCATTCTGGAGATATGTTAGGCCATTGCATCACTAACATATTATCTGGTTGCTCTTGTTGTCTTTCATATTCTAGGTTATGTTCAGAGGAGGAAGATTGGGAGAGGAAGATCAGGGGAGGAGCAAGAGGAAAATGGTGGTCAGCAGTCAGGGATAGGTGGAAGAGGAAAAAGGAGGATAAAGAGGAGGGAGGAAGAGGAGGAAGGAGGAAGAGGCTGTGGCATGGCAGGAACCACATTTTCTCAGCCTCAGAGAATGGCCATGGCAAACCCCTCTGAAGAAATTTGCCATGAAAGGTGCAAAGAGGAAGAAGAGGGAGGAAGGAAGAGGAGGAGGAGGGAGGAAGGGAGCAACAACGCAGCAGCGGCAGCAGTGGGAAGAGGAGGATGAGGAAGGAAGTTGGGAGGAGAACACAGCAGCATGGATTCTGAAGAGTAGTTCCGACTACCAAAGATCCAGATACTTTCAGCACTGCCAAACAAACAAACAAACAAATATGGTAGGTGACCTAGTTGTTCAAATCCCCTCCCCCCCCCCCCCCGACACACACACAAACTGCACCGAGTGCAGTCGGGGGAAATATGAACACCTATGAAATAACCCCAGTTCCACACTAGCTTATTTCATAGTGTGAATGATCTCCTAGTTCGTTTATCATCTGGGCTGTCCAGATCAAAAGTAAAAGTACTAACCAGGAGGATCCAAGATATTTAAGAGTTGCCTCCTCCTTAATGTCATTTAATTGAGGAGACTCAGGATTCATCTTGTGAGAAGATTCCTCCTCCAGGGGCAAAACTCTCACACCAGCAGAAAAATAAATGGTTTACTGTTCATTATTTTGGTGGGGTGGGGAAAAATATATGCTATGATAATGTAATTGCTCATCCTAACACTATCACTTAAATTCTTTTCACACTATGCGCCTTTTAGGAACATGAATAACTTTGTTTCAAAACATAAAATTTGAATGTGACTAATGAGTGCTTCAAATATACGCTTACTGGTAAATGTTGATTTCTTGATGTTCAATGTGAGAATGACCCTTAACTTCAGGGTGTTATTAGCATGATTTATTTTTCACGTGTAGAAAGGCAAATAAGGTTTCTCTCTGATGTCTGTTTTACTATCTTAAAAGATACACCCTAGAATCTAGATTACTCAACAAGCCTGACACTTAATCAAGGCAAGCCAATAACAGAGAGTGAGCTTAAGTGAAATGTGCAATCCAGCAATATTTTAGCTAAACATTTTCTGCTACCTTCAGTTTTTCAATTTTGCAGCATTTCAAGTTTGCAGGCAGTATTTGATCACTTCAGGCATATTTCCATATCATTTTTTTTTCCAAATGGGTTCCTAGTAAATTAAATATGGTATAACATTAGGTTCATCCAATACATCAAAGAAACTATGGAAAAGCCTGTCAGGAAATAGTAAATGTATTTAGTTTTCAAAAGTCAAAGAAGTTCTTATGATCTTTTTATGGAAATAGATGTCTTTTAAGAAAGAAAAAACAAAACAAAAAACAAAAGTGAGATTACAGGATATTTACTTTATAAACTCAAAAAGAATAAGTGATGAAGTAAATGCATTCAAAGATAATGTGTCCAGACATCATCAGGAAAAAATATTATCAAGAAAAATAATGTGTGCTCATTTCAGGCACAGTTCCTACATCTGAATCAAATTGTGGGTTTATTTATTTGTTTGCCTGTTATTAGGAACAGTTAACTCTTTATCCCAGTGTAGGGCAAGGAAAGGGAAGATATTGGACCCTCTGGATATAATTATTTACAAGATGTTTTCTATCATGGTTCAAAATGCCTGAATATCTGATTTTTTTTTCTTGGGAGTTTATCACACCAGACACTTCCATCACCGAAACATCATCTAAAGGGGGTGGAAGCATCCATGGTGTGATCACGCTCCTATATATATTTTAAGGGTATTTAAATTGAAATTTCAGTAAAATAATAATCCTATATTCAAAAAGCAATTCAGAGTGGATTATTTTCAGACAAGTGAGTATAGAATTGCAACATAAGAAATGGATCTTGTTGACTTAACAATAGACTACTATCCATGGTGAATGACAGTTGTGATATGCACAGTCTGTCAGAAGTTGTGATGCCTTGACTGCAAGAGAGAGAAAATACCTTTACTAAAAGTTGGAAATACAGAGTAGCCAATGTAATAAAACATGCTAGTTTGAAATAGTTTTAATTCCACAGACAATTTAATACAATTTTAACCTTAATTTATCACTGCATTTGTTGTTATTTGTATATTTTTTTTTTAATCTTGCAAATCACCTTAAGTCCCCTCCTGGGAAAAAGGCAGGGTATAAATAAGGTGATTAAACATTTCCTCTTCTTTGCCTCCAAGAAATAGTGTCAAATCATTGTTTGCCCATAGAGAGATTTTGATCATTTTTCTATTTTGGAAATAGGTTGTTGGTCACTTTTGTTCATTTATCTGTGGACTAGTTCTTCTGAATTTCTCTTAAATGCACATTTCTGCAAACTAACCTTTGCGGAGACAGGTGAAAACTGAAAACAAAGTAAAATAGTTTCATTTTACTGCATTATTCTCTCTCTCTCTCTCTCTCTCTCTCTCTCTCTCTCTGTGTGTGTGTGTGTGTGTGTGTGTATGTGTGTGTGTGTGTGTATTATTTGAAACACTAAGATATTTCAAAAGTAAAGTGTAAGCTCTCTTGCTGTGGACAAACACACATTATAGAAAATACTATTGCTAGGTATTTGCATTACATCAGAACAGTGTACACCTCTGAGAAATCATTACAAATAATGAGCATGCCTGCTATGTCCAAAGAAATTTTATGAATAAAGATTGGGTATTAAAACTTGTTCTGTAGAAATCTTGCACAACATAACATTGAGCAGATTACAAATAAACTGCTAGGTATTAACTGTGTAACACACAGCTAGGAAGGAGTAAATCTCTGTATTTTTGATTTGTGACACTTTCACATACTTTCACTTGTGGTTCTGTTCCATTTCTGCATTAAATTGAAAAATTTTTGCAAGCAGTGACAAAATCCTGTTTAAATTCATGGTTAATGAATATTTTATCTTCAAATGGTTGCTGAAATCCCTATTTAAACACACATCAGGGTTTATCTTTGGAAAGCACCACACATTCAGTATAGAAGATAAACACAACATATAAGGCAATATTTAAAGAAAACTAACATGAAACTCATTTTTTTTTTAAAAAAAAACCCATCAAGTATGAAACATGCAGAATTGTCCCACATCTCCATGTGAACAGCCTCTAAAATAGACCTACAGAACCAAAGCTGAATCTCTTATAGAGGAACTCTGAAGTTAATAACAATGTTTCTAATAGTCCCTTCACCATCTACAGATGTTGAAGAACTGCTACATCTTTTAAAGCTTTAGAAATTGCTAATAGGTGTTCAAATAAAAAGGTCATGCTCCTGTTGCTCCTTAGAAAAATGCTGGGGGAGGGGGGGAGATGTAGCCATAATGCAAAATCTTGTAAACTGTGTAACATCGCATCACTGGGGCAAAAACAAGAACTTTGTATGTGGACAGAACCCCATATAATGCTCAGGATTAATAACTCAAAATAAATAACTCTTAATAAAAATACAAGATATTGGGTGCATTGAAACTGATTGATTTTGTTCCCGTTCTGATTTCATATTGGGTCAAAATAAACTGACCTGGGGAGCTGGTATAAAACGTCTCTTAGCAGGAGCTGATAAAAATTATCCTGGGATAGACAAAATTGGAAAGAATAGAAACAAAATCTGGGACCTTATGGTCTTTTTATTCTTTCCAGATGCACTCATAGAAAAAGAAAGATAATTCACAGAAATATCAAAATCAATGAATCAATATGCTCAGGTGACCCAAGGAACTAAATGTTTTAAAGACAATAAAATAAAATTCCAAAATGGCTCTCCCATATTTAGTAATTTTCCATTGTTTCCTGCCTTTTCCAGAGCCAAAAATTAAAATTCATTCCATGTAGGTTATTTATCAACAAACTATTTAACCAAGGGAGCGCTCATTCTATGATGATGCAAATTGTGTTGATGATCTCCTATCAGCAACAGAGGTTTTCACCCACATAGATTTCATTGGATAAGCAAGTAATAGCATAAACAACTCCCACATTATTCTAGGTCAGATAATGATGCATTTGAAGTAGTGGCTTTTGCCATTAATGATGTTGGTGAAAGCCAGTATCTTTTTGGTAAATTTACAATAGATGCAAGAAGTACATTCGAGATAATAAACTGGGTTTTATTAGTCACTACATCTCAGTAGTCTGCATGCACCTGACAGTCTTTTCAGATTCTGGCACCTCTGAAAAGCCACCTGCGGGCTGGGTGAAAAACCTGGCATTTCTTTCAACCAATGCCAGTTCAACTGAATTCACATTTGTAATTTCTTGGAAACTGGAATGAATGGGAGGACGTAAGTTAATCTTTTGGAAATAATTATTCCTCAAGGGGATGGCAAAGAAAATCATCCATGGATGTTAGCTTTATTCATTGGTGTGCATACAACATGAGCAAAGTATATTCTTATTATGGTAAGGTTTGCAAGTCCTCAATACACCATAATTATTAAAGCAATTATATTTAACGCTTAAGAATTGAATATAAGGATTTTCTTTTTCAGACATGACTTCCCCTTCCCATTTCCCCCCCGAAAATTATCCAGTGGAGTTCAAGAACTATATATTGGCTTAAGTTTGCAAGACCTGAGTATCAGTGTTAATCACATGGTGTCTTTGAGGTCTCTTTTTTCATAGGGACATCATATAGGAAAGTATACTGGGTAAGACAACTGACAACAATAAATTTGGTCCTGGCATGTGTGTGTGTGCACGTGTGTGCACACACACGTGTGTATTACTCACATGCACTAAAAATAATATATTAGTTCTCCAGATGCACTTTGGTCTTGTGTCATTTACACAAAGTTAGATTATCATGGTAGGTCCTTCTGTAAAAGAAATGTCTGCACAGCTACTTGATGTGAAGTTTATATTCACCATATTTGATATTGCCAATTGTCATGAAGACTTTCATATATGGTGACCCTATTGCAAGGGGTGAAGAGACCTCAAAAGCACCATGTGATTGACACTGCTACTCAGGGCAATGGATTTCCTGACTTAGGGGCAAAACAGACCGGCAAGGAAGGGCAGCTTGAAGACAGTCCTTCCGAAGACAGATTGGGACTGTGGCAACCACATGCTGCAGCCCCAATCCACATTGAAGTCAGCCAAACAAGGAGCTGCAAAGATCTGCTCCTTTTTTTGGCCAGCAAAAAGCCAGCTTTTTCCACCCCACCATGGCTTGAAGCCAGGTGTGTACCATATAAATATGCTGCTGGAGCTTCTTGAAGCCATCAACGTCTGGGCATCTGCCCAGCTTCTGAACAGCTTCAGGGCGTCATCAGCACATATGATGTGTAAATGCTGTGCTCTGTTGACACCCTGAAGGTGGTTTTATGGGTCATCTGTTCCAGCCCACAGTCTACTTGTAAAATAGTATTTCTCTTCTCTTATTGTCTTAACTTGGCTTGTTGTTCAGTGTTATATTTTTCTGTCACATCTGAGCATATTGGCAGCTGAATATTCTTTCTTCCACCAGTGCTTCCCCCTTTCATTACTGTTGCTGCCCACTAGTTGTCTGGTCCATTTAGTCTGGCTCCTCAGCAAAAGCCTGTCTGACGGGAAAAACGTACCAGCAATACAGCAATAGTGCTACCATCAGCATCACCTGTTACATCATATGAAATATATATATAGACATGATATAGTGAGGAAGAAGCTTGTCACTGTTTCTTAGTAGTTTGCCCCCATTACAGGGCAACTGAAATTTCTTCCCTTTGAGGATACTGAAATTCATAGTGTCCAGGAAATGTCTGAAATGTATGCTTTATTGTTATTTTATTATTTTATTTTATTTTTATCTCATCTTGTTTCTGGCTGCAAGTCAAGTACATGAATGAAATTCAATTAATTATGTGCAAATGAACATTCCTGTGGGAAAGGATAACAATTTAATATCCCAGAATACAGTAGGATTTTCATTGGGATCAGAAAAATGCAAATTTGTACCCTACTGCAGATGGGTTAAACAAAGGTGTTAAACAAAGAACAGGACTAAACTATGAATGGTGCATCCAATCCCCATTTCAAACAGCTTATTTAATACAACACCATGGTTGATAGTATCACAACCCTGCTAAGAAGTCCAGGAGAAGTAACAGAATTAATTCCTTCCATCCCCCACATATGACATCCACCAAAGTCAACCAAAATAGTTCCTCCACCAAACCAAAGCTCCTACCCTAACTTGAACTGATGTAGGAATCCATTCACATTCAATAGTGCTGGGCGTGCATTGATATGCTAGAGCAGGATCTCAATAAATGCAGGGTTAGCATCCAACTTTTAGCTTTAGAGATCTTTATAGTCACAGGAAAGTCCCCAACCTGGTCTGTATCAGTTCTTTTATGGCAACCTGGGCTCAGTTCTCAAACTAGTGTTCTCTGCCTCTCCTAGAATCAGCTGGAACATCCTTGTCTAATCAATATAATGAGTTTAGAGTATCAAGGGTTAAGTGCATACATGGTAGATTATGTTCATGCAAGAATATTGATGTATTATAAAACCTGAAAATGTGAATGTATTTATCAGTACTGGACCAGATATCACTCTGGATTAGCCTTCCTCTACTTGGTGTCCATGAAATGTCTTAGCCTAGAACTCTCACAATCCTCCAGCCAGCATGGATAGAACTGTTAGAGACTAAACTGTATGAACACTGTACATCTGGTTAAAGTTATGAGCAGAGAGAGAAATGGTGACTTGGTCAATGCCTGAGTGCTACATAAGAAAAACATCCTCCCCCCCCAAAAAAAAGGTGGATCCCTCACCTTGAGATGGGGAGATTGCTATTTTGATACTGGTGAGCTTTTATGCATTTTCATACATTTTTAGAGTGATTTTTACACACCTCTTTAAATGAGCAAAGGTTTGAACTGTATTAAATATTGCAATTGCATGTACTGTTTTTTAAAAAGAAGTAACCTTGAAAAGTTGTTTAATAAAAATATACAGTCCTCCCTCCACGTTCATGGCCTTAAGATTTGTGGGTTCGATTATTCATGAGGTCAAGACCACTAATGAAGGCATTCGTCCTTCTCCTCCCTCCCAGGCTTTTCCCTTCAGGAGAAAAAGCCCAGGAGCCAGCCTGAGACCCTTTCCCTGCTGGATCAAGGGAGAGCTCCTTTCCCCTGAGTAGGGACTGAAAGGCCACCTTTCAGGGCAGAGGGGCTGGAGGAAAGGGAGTGCTCCTTTCCCCCACGTCCCTGCCCCCTTGATAGGCTTGAGGGATGCTTCTGTGAAGCCTTTCAGGGTGGAGGAGCTGGAGGAAGGGATCACTCCTTTCCCCGGAGTCCCTTCCACCCTGAAAGGCTTGAAGGATGTTTTCCAGGGTGGGAGGGGTGAAGGAAAGTAGCACTCCATTCCTCCTCCCCTTCATTCTTCCAACCCTCCAACCCTGGAAAGCTTTTCTCCCAGTCATAGCCCCAAACCATTACATCACACTGTCTCTTCATTGTACAGAGTGGTAAATATAAATAGAAGTATACTTCAGTTAACAAAATGATGTGTTCCTGGGCATTACTACTTTAACTTTGGTTCCAGAGGTAGAAATAATGTGGAAAGAAGAGGAACAGGTTCCTTCCTCACACACACACACAAAAAGAGTGGTAGCTTAAACACCGTTCAGCAGACTTTTTTTTTTTTAATCTGGTACTAAAGATATTAGCATGTGACATGAAACAACCAGGTCATGAAAACCTCACATGAGTAAATGAAAACACTTTGAACCACGTGGAGACCAATGCCTTTTCCAAAATGCTTTCATTTTTTGGCCTATCTGCGCCTCCCCTTTTTCTTTGTTTTGCTGTACACACATTCACAATAAAATATTCTAGAGGCAGCTGCTATTTACCTTGCCTAGTGTAGGCAGGCACACAGGGCTACAGTAAGAGTCACTAGAGAAGAATGTCATTCTTTGCCAGCTCAAAGTTTACTGCATTGTTGACAGCAGACCTGCAAGTCTGGGTTTCTCTAGTTCTCTTTCACCATCTTCACAGTGCCAATGCTGCTTAAAAAGAAAAGAAAAAAAACTTCCAGCAAGAAAGAGGACTCATTTCAAGCTGTCTTCTGACATATACAAAAGAAGTTAACTTCATCATATCCTAAACACTTGTGTGTGAATGGGGTGATGAATGGATCCTGAAGAGAAGAATATCATAGGGAGGGCCAGTATGATGTAGTGGTCTGAGCATTGGTCAAAAACTCTGGCAACCCGGATTAAAATCCTGGCTTAACCACAGAAACCCATTGTGTGACCATGGCCAAGTCAGAGTCTCTCAGCCTCAGAGGAAGACCACGACAAACCCCCTCTGGACAATATCTTGCCAATAAAACCCCTTAGGGTCACCATAAGTCAGAAGTGACTTGAAGACATACAATAACAGCAGCAGCAACACATAAATATATCCATATAAAAGGATCTTTTTTCCAGCCACTGACTTTTATTGAAGAACTGACACACACTATGAAGAACAAAATCCATTGTACATAGGCAGGCAATATGAAACAATATCAAGGAGAAAACACAAAGCAACTGAAACTACCAAAAAGAGGAGATGATGATGAGAACAACAAGTGACAGAAATATATACACAATAATGCGAGAACACATGTAGTAAATAATATCCACTATAGTAAGCTTGAAAATTAAATATATCTCATAAGATTAGTACTGTTATAGAAGAGTATACTATACAAGCAGCTGTTGTAAGAAATTCACAGGGGGAAAAATCTAAGAAAGGTAAGAGAAGTTATACATTCTCATTGCATCTTGACTAGCAAAACAGCAGCACATATTTACCTAATGTGGTGATCAATTTTCTTGGCAGAGTAGGGGAGGGGGAGAGAATTAAAATGTATGCAAATAGCTGTGTAATTGGTAGAGAAGTGCCTAATGCTAATATTCATAATAATATTTGATTTGGATTTAGGAGACCAGCATTTAAATAATAATGCAAATACTGCAAAATGAGAACTCCTCATGACTACAGAAGCATTCTGAGATGCAGGATTTCTTTTTAACACGAACAAGAATGAGATGCAAGGAATGTTGACCAGGAACTTCAGGGTTTTAGCTGCTTCTTTAAGCTCTTTTTTTGCAAGAATAATGAAGAATTGATAAAATGAAGTAAAATAAATAATAATAATAATATTAATAATAATAATTCTATAATAAAAATGAAACTGAATATATCTGTATCTGAATATCCATCTGCCTCTTCCATAACTAAAAATAGCCTATGAAACTTGGTATTTTCTCCAACTATTAAGACACCCCAAAGGTGTATATCTCAGGATTACTTTTTTAAAAACAAAACAACTAAAACAGACTAATTGATTTTAATAAATTAAAACCTATGAAATTGAAACACTAGCATACTATGTAACTAGGGATGTAATTCTACACTATGTTTCTTCTGGAAGGCAGCAATGCATAATTTCAGTAATTTTCTTGCCATTATGAGACTTTGAAAATCACTCGAAGGCTATTAACAGATCAGGTCTTATTCAGTGCAAAAGTTACATATGGTTGTTTTAAACAGTAAACAGCATTTTCTGCACATGAAACATTTCTTGTGTGGAAAATAATATTTTAACACTGAAATATTAATTCATGTGTAGAAAATGCTCTTTTTTAAAAAAAAAAATACAAATCAATCATGTATATATTTTATGCAAGACGGATCCCCAATTAAAGCTTTTTTTTTCTGCACAGAAAACAATTTCTGCACCAAAAAAAAAAAAAAAAAAAAAAAACAAATTTTCTACACAGGAACTAATATTTATATGTTGAAATATTATGTTACACCCAGAAATGTCATTTCTTGCACAGAATGCTGTTTTGTTTTGTGTGTGTGTGTGTGTGTGTGTGCGCAAAACAACCATGTGTGAATTTTGCACAGAATAAGTCTACAAAGATTCTCATCATTCAAAGATTTTCCTCATCAGTATTTCTTGACACTAAAGAAAACATGTTTTATTGACAATTTTTTTAAAATATCTTTTCCATCCCTATGCATAATAGACACCAGGCTCCTTGGGAGTGCATAAACTGTTTGGAAATAACAGATATTTCCAAACTGTCTACATACCAGCATGCAGTTTCAAAGTTTTAGCTGGTTCTGAGCATGGTTACAGAGGACCAAGCTATAAAAAACTTTACTGTTGGAACAACACTGGTCATACTATTATGTAACTCAAGTTCTTAGCAACATCTGGTGTAAAAAAAAGTTTGGCTACCAGTCCTGAAAAACACCAAAATCAAGACCCAGCAAATGTAAATGAAAACCACCCAGAGTGAGGTTTTCCATAAGACAATGGATCATTAATTAAATAGATACCCTGAGATCTTGCCATTCAACAACAGAACAATACACAGGTTAACATGTAAATCACTCCCTCTCAATCAACAGCATGCATACCCCACTCTTTTTCATGCCAGCATTCTCTGAAGATGCCAGCCACAGCTGCTGTCAAAACGTCAGGTATAAACTCTTCCAGAACATGGCCTCATAGCCCCAAAAAACCCACAAAAAACTATGGATGCTGGCCATGAAAGCCTTCAACTTCACATTGAACATCTGGTGTGTCTTGTTTCTAAACAGGTATGTGCAGAGAGAGGAAGGCATACAAACAGACAGACAGATAGGCATGCAGACACATACATATACAGGTAGAGAGAATGAGAACTTCTGTTTCGTCGTATATATATTCTGTATTGTACTCCATGCTTGAATATTTTGTTAGCATTGAGAGTGAAGGTCTGCATAGAGAGTGAAGGGTTAGTTTCTGTCTATATTTAAATGTGTGCATGTGTGCAAGAGAGGGGGGTGCAGACAGAGAGACAGCTTGCATTTATTTACGTTTACCCAGACATACATCTACCTCTCAATGGTATTTACTTCAAAGTAGACATACATATGATTTCCATTGTTCATAGCTTTTAACACAAAAGTTATATTCTGTAGAAAGCATATATATAGAAACTTTTACTCCTCATATCCCTTTCTGAAAACAGAGAAAAGGTAGTCTGGAGAGGCATTATCTGTGCCATTGCTATTATAACATCCTGATAACACTTAGCTTTTAAAAAGTGTTTTTCGGAATACAAAACATTTCCCCTAAATTGGCTCCATATGGTCATTGGCTCTAGCTATAAAAAACATTATTTGGATTTCCTTTTCTTTTTCATTCTCTCTCTTCCCCCCCCCCCCCTCTTTTTATAAAATATTAGAGTGACTTGATCAGATTTGGCAGATTACTACTGTGAGATATTTAGTCTCTTGTATGATTAGATGAATCTTGAATTGTAATTGTTATTGAACTATTTGTAAATATTCTTGTTCTGCTGAAGGTATAGTAGGAAGGAGACTAAAAGAGATCACCGTTAAAGGAGAAGAATTAGGGATAAAGGAGAGTAGAGAGGGATCACAGAAGCGAGGGTGGGAAAAGCAGGGAGGAGGAAGCCAGGTACTTTTACTTTTAAGTAAATAAATTTCCAAGGAAAGGAATTAGACATCAGAAGGGTAATGTGCCAGATACCACTTTCGTCAATCTTTCCAGTGGTCTTCCATATCTTTCTATGGGAGAATAAGATAGGAGGTATTGTAATACTGAATCAGTTGAGTACATTGTTGCTATCCAGAATTTGCTGGATTGCACCTACCATTATATCTAGCCAGGATAGCCAGCATCAAGGTTTTAGTACCTGCCAGTACTGCAAGTCAATGTGTTGTCACCTGTTATTGAATGGCACTAGCCCAAAGAAGGGACATTACAGCATTAGCAGCAGTGTTGTGTCTGTTAGAGCAGAATTATTCTCTGACTTGGATTAAAAATGAAAATGGAGAAAAACAGGTGGGGGAATCTGCATGTTATATAAGAGCTGGATCACACAAAACGTATAACTAGGTGTGAGGTCCAGGATTTTGTTCCTGTAGTATCCAGATGAGTGCCTTTTGAAAAGCCTACAAACAGAACTTGAATTCAATAGGACTCTAACAACTGGTAACCAGAGATCTAGTGTAGTTAATAGTCAAGAAAAATGTAATCAGTGACCAATGATTAATTGTAGACATTGAGAATTTCAGTAAGCAATAAAAGGCTCTGAAACTTGTCTATCCTGATCCTAACATTATGGAGCTTTGTAATTTTCTAATATTTACTCATGTGAATGTTGTTTTCATTCCCTAACATTCAAAAGTCTTGCAAATGCAAAGTCTTTGCAAACTTTTCTGAGATCTGTTTACCTTCTCTTTATCTTATTCTTGGTAAGCTTTGTTATTTTAACAACATTCCAGACTTTAATAATTTGCTCTTTTATATCATGGGAAAGAGTTCACTTTATTTGTAATATGGCACATAAAAAAATTCTGGGACACAGACTTGTTGAAGACAGTAAATTAAATTTTGGCAGACAAGGTGGATACAGAATTGTTATTGTGAAAGTGTTGTCAGATTGCTGCATCCACTACTGCCCTTTTCTTGTCCTTAAGTCTCAGACAAAGGCATTAAGTGATATGAATCCTTGTCCCCAGAAAGAGATGCAATACTGATAGCTGTACTTGCATTCTAACAGTTTAGGAAAGTGTCATAACAGCAGCTGGCAAATGGGAAAATGCCAAATATAAGTGAGAGTCTTGCAGGTCAATATGATTTACCGTGCTCCTGTGAATGCAGTTAGCAAAAGAAGCATTGCCGCATAAACAGAGCAAAAACACAGCAAAACAGCCCAACTCTCTGTCAAATGTGGGGCTTGGAAATAAGTCTTGAAAATGCTTCTCTAAGCATATCACACAGCTGTCAATTCATAAAAGCAAGGTTTGTTGCAAGAAATTGAAGGAAAACAGTAAAAAGAGATGGTGAGGGAAGAGATTATTGATGTTTGTATTAGATGTAGCTATTGTCATTGCCCCATAGCTGGCTACATATCAATGCGTCCCACAGGGAGGGTGGATCCTTTTAAAGCCATTATAGAATTTGTACTAGCTGAGGAAGTTTAATAGATGAGGAATAGTTTGGCTTTAGGCTGGGACATGGAACGGAAATGGCCTTGGTCGCCTTAGTAGATGATCTACGCCAGGAGCTCGACAGGGGGAGTGTGTCCCTGTTGGTGCTGTTGGACCTCTCAGCGGCTTTCGATACTGTTGACTATGGTATCCTTCTGGGAAGTCTCACAGATATGGGGCTTGGAGGTACTGCTCTGCAGTGGCTCCGATCCTTTCTGGAGGGTCAGTCTCAGAAGGTGTTATTGGGTGACACCTGTTCAACCCCACAGCCGTTGTCTTGTTCAGTACTGTCCCCAATGTTATTTAACATCTTCATGAAACCACTGGAGGAGATCATCCGGAGTTTCAGAGTAAGGTGTTATCTGTATGCAAATGACGTCCCGATCTGTCACTCCTTTCCACCTATTACTAAGGAGGCTGTCCAGACCTTGAACCGGTGCTTGGTCACTGTGTCAGACTGGATGAGGGCTAACAAATTGAAACTTAATCCAGACCAGACAGAGGCCCTCCTAGTCAGTCGAAAGACCGAACAGGGCATAGAGTTACAGCCTGTGCTTGACGGGGTCACACTCCCGCTGAAGGCGCAGGTTCGCAGCTTGGGAGTAATCCTGGACTCATTGCTGAGCCTGGAACTCCAGGTTTTGGCGATAGCCAGGAGAGCTTTTGCACAGTGAAGACTCATGCGCCAGCTGCGCCCGTACCTTGAGAAGTCTGATCTGGCGACGGTGGTCCACACTCTGGTCACATCTCGAATAGATTACTGCAACACACTCTGTGTGGGGCTACCTTTGAAGATGGTTCAGAAACTTCATCTAGTCCAACAGACGGCAGCCAGACTAATAATTGGAACTTCATACAGGGAGCATACTACCCCCCTGTTATGTGAGCTCTGTTCTATTTAAAACAAGAGTGGGCCAATAGGTGAAGTCAGGAGCCTATCTTTGATCCCATGACTCCTCCTGGTTTATTTGGGTGAACCTGCAGAGACATGACACCACCTCTGGTTACCATTTTCACCCAAATTCTTGCCAGAAATAGATGTCTTTGGGGGACAGTGGGGAGTTGGAGAAAGGCAAATTGCTACTAGAGTCACATTGTCACAACATGGGAGTAGGAAAAAAAATCCTAAAAATCATGTTGGAAAAAAAAATAATTGGGGATCTGGGGCCAGAGCCTCTGGGGCAGGAAAAGTTGGGCACATTAAGACCATGTAACAGGTATATGCCAGTCTAACTGAGAAAATATAGTTGACCCATTGTACTTGTAACTCACACATTTCTTCATTTCTTTTTTGAATGTGTATCCTATTTTATTCCCCCCCCCCGCAAAAAAATAAAAAAAATAAAGAGAGAAACACTGGTTCTCTTCTTCTCTTGTTAGCTTCTCTCATACTTCTATGGTCTCCTCAGCTGTGTTTAAGTCTGAGTTAGCCTCCTCCATAGTTAGCCTCATTAGGAAAGTTGAGGCTAACAAGTTTGGGCCATGTTTCTTTTTTCATTATGGTTTGAGCACTGGACTAGAATACTGGGTTTGATGCCCAAGTTGACCATGAAAAAATCCCTGAATGATCTTGGGCATGTCAGCATCTCTCAGCCTCAGGGAAAGGCAACCCCCCTTGGAACAAGTTATGCCAGGAGAACCCCATAATTGGGGTTAGAGTCATTGTCAGTCAGAAATAACTTGAAGGCTCACAACAACAACATTTTGGGTCAAAGCAAATGGAGAACATTTCCTGTTGCAAATTCAGTGCTGGAAAACTATAGAGGCAGGACCTACTATTTAGACAGGAAACACAATTTTGTGTTGGTGACTGCAGTCTCTTAACTCTCCATTAATATAACTCTCTAGCAATCACAGTTAAGGATGTTTGTTAAAAACTCTGAATTATACAGTTCTGTAGCAAAGAGAGGGGCAAACTCCTTTTACCCCAGGTTAATGTAGGTTCTTATAGCCCCCCCCCCCCAAAAAAAGAACATCACTTTTCATACCTATCTCTCGCATTCAAGATATTTCCCTTTTTACAAGACTGAAAAAAGTACCTAAAACTTAGCAAATAACTCTGTCTTCACAAGTGAATATCCTGCTAGTCACTGATACCCTGCTATCTATAATGGGGTTTTGTTATCACAGCCTATCTCAAACTACACCATAGCTTATCACTTTCCCCCCAATGAGTAAACAAAAAGGGAAATATTTACAAATGTTGCCTAGTCTTAAAAGTCGATTCAGTTTATCCAATTACAGCAGTGAGTTTTTAGAAGGAAAATCATGCACTGGGGGAAGTTAGTTTTTATGGCCCGATTTTTAAAAGGAAATATGCATGTTTGTTGATTCTCTGAATCATAATTTTTCTTACATTTCATTTTTAGTTGTATTGATTATTGGAATTTTTGTAATCATTTAATTGTTTGTTATGTTAAACTGTTTTCAGCTTTATACTTTCAAAATCCTATTTTACCTACATATTTTTAAGAGCGCTACTTCAAGGCCTCATAGTTTCAAGTGATATAGAGCTATTAAAACAGATTAAATAATAAAATAATTTACTCCAATTATACTGCAGTACCTCATGAGTACCTAGCATGTCAAAAGTTTTAAAACTCTATCCAAGTGCATCCCGGGTTTTTTTGTTCATAGGGTCCCCTCAATTAAGAGATTGATAATGTCAGACCAGCTTTTCTGGAATATCATTTCTCTGTCAGTTTTGATCAAAAGGTGATGCAAATATTGGAGAGGAGTTGTTTAAGAAGTGTTCAGCACATGAAAGTCAAGAAGAAGAGCCAAAATAAAACTCCACAGATAGTACCATACTATCATGTATATAAATCATTTCTTAATAGTTTTTCAGCCAGATAACATCCAAGATATTATCTGTATTTTAACTTGATATTGTTTTAACCTCTGCTGTACTCCGCCCCGATTGCTTGTTCAGAGGGGCGGAATAGAAATAAATATTATTATTATTATTATTATTATTAAGAAACTTGCACAAATAATGCAAGAGATATTTATTACTTTCATCAATTAACTTGAGCTGACATGAATTCATTTCAGTATGTTCAGTGTTAGTCTGCTGTTAGACAGTCAAAGAAGCTACAGTTTTCTAGCTCGAATGGAACATAATACATGCTCACCTCTTTTTAGCAGCCTCAGGTAGAATTCTAAGGTATAGTGTCACACACACTTCAGTCACACTCTTAAATTTCACAGGAGACATGATAGGAAATAAGCAGATATAAAAAGAGTTTCCTGAAGACAGAACATTTCAAAACCTCTAAGGTGTGCTATGTCTTACCCTGACCATCTCTCTGGCCACAAGGGAAGGCAGACATTTTGCATTCATGTGTAGACCAAAACTTTAAAAGCCAAAGATACCGTTCCGTCAATTGCAAGTAGTTTCCAAACTTGCTCATTTCGAAACTACCAGTATGTTGAATGACTCTCTTCTTGATGGATTAGATACGGGAGATGTCATATTATTCATCTTCCAAAACAAGGTGTTAACTGTGTTAATTTCTGAATTATAATAAGCATGAAATAATTGTGTTAATATATTATTATGCAAATGATATATTGTATATCAGAGACAGAACACAATACACATGCCTAAAAGTGAAACATCATACAAAACCCAAGTATCACTGAAGATTTGCAACTCAGAAAAGAAGTCCAATACATCAGTTATGATAGAGATCTCTGAATGTATGTTGCACTATTCTGGAAGGTCTGCTTCATCCAAGCCCTGAACAAGCTAGATTTGTGATACAGTGGGCTCTCGGTATCCACGGGAGATAATAATAATATAATATAATATAATATAATATAATATAATATTTATTTATTTATTTATACCCCACTCTTCAGCCCTAAAGGCCACCAGAGAGGCTTACAATTATTATTTTAATTTGACATTTCCCTGCCCTCAGGCTTACAATCTAAGAAGACACAACACAAAAGGAGAAGGGAATGGTGGTGGGGAAGGGGATCAGGTCCAAAAGTTCTTTTCTCCCTCCGACGCCTGGACAAAGGCAGATGGCATGGAGGCAGGGCTCTGCTTCATAATCTAGGACAGGCCTGATAAGAGTTTGGCCTGCCCTTTCACTCCCTTCTAGACCAGATGGTGTTGTCATGGAGAGAGGGCTCTTCAACTTGAAGCCAAGCCCGATGGTGTTGCTAGGCATCTCCTTTCACTCCCTCCTAGGCCAGATGGTGTTTCCATGGAGAGAGGGCTCTTCATCCCAGCTGCCTCCTGAATCTTTTCCCCCTCCTCTACTTCTGCCAACCCCTCCCAAGTGGGCTTGCCATCCAATGCTCAAATCCACAAATGGCAAGTCTGTGGATATGGAGGGCAGAGTGTACAACTAAGGCTGCATCTGCACTGTAGAAATAATCAAGTCTGACACTACTTTAATTGCCATGGCTCAATGCTATAGAATTTTGGGAACTGTAGTTTGCTGTGGCACCAGAGATCTCTGACAGAGAAGGCTAAATAACTCATAAAACTACAGTTTCCAGAATTACAATAGCATTGGACAATGGAAGTTAAAGTGGTATCAAACTGGATTACTTTTGAAGTAAGGACACATCCTAAGTAAATGAAAGCCAAGGATGATACAAATTCTTGCTTTATAATAACCAAAACATGAGGAGGGAGAATGCAGTAGTACAAATAAAAACAAAGAAAGTGTTCTCAACATTACTTCAGTTTTAGGGATTATGGGCCCCTAGAACTGCACAAGATATCACCTTGTTTCTATGAGACACAATTTTCAGAAAAGATGCTAGCATTCCAATTTCTGGGACCAAGACAAAGAAATGTCCCAGTTTGTTATTGTTAGCTGCCATCGTCTACTTGAACATCTGGTGAGCCAATAAAAAGCCCTGCTCAAGTCCTGCCAGCTCAGGACTGTGGCTTACTTGACTGAGTCTATCAATTTGTAGTGGGGTCTTCCTTTTTCTCTATTGCCTTCCACTTTATCAAAACATCATTGTCTTTTCTATTGAGTCATGTTGTCATTTTGGCTTCTAGGGTGAATTCAGGCTTGATTTACTCTAGGATCCATTTACTGGTAATTTTGGCAGTCCATGGTATCTGAATTGTTTTCACATTTCAATGAGTTTGTTCTCTTCCTGTCAGCTTTCGTCACTGTTCAAGTTTTACAACTACACATAGAAACACTATAGCCATAAACAATTGGAAATACTATAGCAATAGCTGAATATATTGAGGTTATAAAGCCCAACAAGATTGGCTTTCTAGATGCTATGATGATGCTTACAGATTGGAAGAGGATGTGATTCTCCCCTCTTCTTTCCTTGTGCTGAGAACATCAAGAAATCCCTGTTATCAGAGAAAAATGTTCTCACTAGTACTGAGATTGATTGGCCTAACATCAGTAGCACAGATTCTTAGGTTATACCTACATGGCTGCTTTGTACAGATGAAGTCTGGAGGCCTTTAAGAATTGTACAAAGCCTTAGCATTTAAATAAATAAATAAATAAACAATCACAACTCACTACACTTGCATACTTACTTTAAACCTGTACAGATAGCAGCTTCATGGGTAGGATGACATGGATCATGCCTTGACATGGGGCAAGATGCTTTATCTTCTGTGCAATTAATGTGAATCATACAAATACTTAACATTTGTTACAATCAGAAATGAAAGCATGGACACATGTTTCATATGGCACAAATTTGTTGCTACTTGCTGTCAAGTCAACTTATGGTGACCCTAAGAATAAGAGACCTCCAAGAATGCAAGCGTCATCATGTAACAAAGAGGGGGTGTCTTATGCAATGAATAGCATAGGAAAAAGATTAATAGCCCTCAATTTCATGTAAAAATGCTAATAAGACTCCCTTTCCCTGCAACTGCTATTTGTACATGTTTAAAGGGAAGGCAAATGTATTCACACTTGTCTTCCACAATATGTTTTTTGGTCTTTACTTCATTACTTTTGAAGTCTATGACTGGTAGATTTTCGGGTTCCTTTTAACATATAAAATGCATACATATATAAACAAATATGTTCAAATACATTTGAATTTAATTTAACTTGCTACTTCTGACCATATTGCCACTGCCACCTCCCCAACAGGACTTTAATCAATGTTGTCGATGCTTGCTAGTTGTTACCATTTAATCTAACAGGATCCTTGTTATTAATTGTTGTCATGAGTGTGTTAGAGGGTTGTGAGGGGTTTCTGAGCCCCCCTCCCTTCTCCTGCCTATGCAGGATGGAACTGCTTGAGAACTCCTTTCGTCTAAAGAACTCACTGCCACCACCCAATGATCAGCTCCTCCCACTTCCCATGCCAACTGTAGGGAAGAGCTAGGTCAAGCTAAGGAGTTCAAAAGAGGTGGAGTATTTTTTAAAGGAAAAAAAAGTTTTTATTCAAACTATGGAAATTCTATAGCAAAAGGATATCTCACTACATAGAGGACCTTCCTGTTCTTCAAACACAGAAAGACATTGCAAGTTACACAGTCACCATGTCAGCCAGACCAAGAAAACAATCAAATACCTGAATGCCACTGACTGGTACATTTTCCTAATTTTACTCACAGATCAGATAGGATTTGTCATCCTTGGCATTTCTGGATAACTGGGAGCCTGGACTCCATTGTCCAGCTCCACCAGCCTCCCAATTCCAGAATTCCCGGTTAAAAGCCACTCATTGTATGCTTAGCTTGAGCCAAGGATAAGTGAGACCACCCTCATGTTGCTCCTAGGCTGTTTAAAACCTCCCTCAGTATGATCTCAAAGGTTTGTGCTTCTCCCCAGCTGTGCATCTCATTGGACCATTGCAATCTTGTCCCCTCTGTGATGCTGCCTTGTTAAAATGTAACAGTACCTCTTCACACATGTTAAATCTTTGTGATCTGAGAAGAAAGCTCTGTTAAATGGAGAGACTCCCATTTACCATATGCCTCCTAAATCTCAGTTGGTTTGGGAACAATTGGAGGTTCATATGAAACTAGCTGGGATTTCATCCTGAAATCTAAGGGGGAGGGGGAGTAAACAGACGTGTATTATCACAGTCTGCCTTCAAGCTTCCTGTTGACTTATAGTGGCCTCATGAATTTTGTAGGGAATTGTGTAGGTAAGGAATATTCATAAGTGGTTTTGCCACTTCCTTCCTCTGACATAGCCTACACCACCTGGTATTCATTAGCGGCCTCCCAGTGAAATACAAGTAAGAGAAGGGGTTAAGATGTGGTCTCTGAGTCATCTGTGACAACATTGGTTCCCTCCGCTTAGTAACACAGATGAGCACCACAACCTACAGTGGGACATGACTTGACAATATTGTCAAAGAGGGAATCTTTACCTTTTTAATAAAAAACAAACCAGGACTAACCCTGCTTAGCTTCCAAGATCAGACAAAATTCAAATTTATCCTCAGGGTGACATTTGGGCATTTAGCAGGCTTGTATTTTCACATAGGAACACAATGATCAGAACGGGCCCTAAATGTTCTGTTGCCTGAAGCAGACCAGCAGATAATGTCCACCCACACAAGCCGTGGTGTCTAGTCAGCTAAGTTACTATGGTAC
Source organism: Urosaurus nigricauda (assembly GCA_034509955.1). Taxonomy (NCBI): domain Eukaryota; kingdom Metazoa; phylum Chordata; class Lepidosauria; order Squamata; family Phrynosomatidae; genus Urosaurus; species Urosaurus nigricauda. Next base: position 142,688,781 of record JAOEGL010000003.1, on the reverse strand, counting down.
ATGAACAGAAAATGTCACAAGCACTCCTTGACCTCTCTATCACTAAAAATACTATGACAACCAATTAAAGAATAAACACTCTACTACCTTTTCATAGAACCCTAAATCCACAACCTGAAGTAATGAGCTCACTTGGAATGGCTATATAACCATGTACAAAAAAATACTCACCATATAAACTGATGTCCATGAACACAAGAATGGGCACTAATGGTATTTTGGGCATTAAAAATTTGATGAATGCTTTGAAAATACATTCTGAGACAAAGGTGTTTAGGGTCAAATACGTGAGTTCAGAATATTTTCAATACTCTCCAAACCTTTTCTTCTTCTTTTTTTTCTTGCAGACTAAATAGTATTTTTTTTGGGGGGGGGGGCTCATTTAGATAGAAAATCTCAAAAGGGAAAAGGTATTTTAAAAAATCCTTTCTGCTGATATAGCTAGGGAGAACCTCCATGAATGCATTCACTTCAGAATCTCTCCACCCAAAAAAGCTGCAGGAAGATTATTTTCCCATCAGTTTGCCCCCCAGATGCTCCCTATGTAACTTGGGTGAAGCCCCTATAAAAATTGTCTTTATGTCTAAATAAGGATTGCATGATATTAAGCTCAGAAGAGAAGAAAACAATCTTTAACATGTGGGTTCAATGCATAAGGTAACCTTTGCATTTCTCCCCTTAACATAAAGAGTCTGATTCTGGGGCCTCACTTAACCACTCAGCCTGTTTTCCATCTATAAACGGAGGAAGAATAATTACCTGCTTAGGAGCTTTATTGTACATATGACTGAGACAGGGATTACATTGCACTTTGTGCACCGAGGTACTGTAAAAATGATTAATAATCACTTCATGTGACTGCAAGACTGTATCTTCTCAGAAGCAGCTGTGTAGTGGGGGTCTTAAAGGAATTGGCTCTCTGCCTTCCCTAATTTAGCACCTTTAATAATCTGATAACTGCTAGAAAACAGCACGTTAATGAAATTTAGAAATGAAATTAAATGGAGCAGTATTACAGATACCACTGTGAACAGTGTACAAAGGTGACTGAGAGAGTGATCTGAAAAATAAAGGGAACATGTAACTAGATTCAACCTGGAAAGGAAAAAAAAAGTATAAAAAATATCTTTAGATGAAAACCCGGTGAAATATTAAGTGGTGGATAAATAAATGTAAAACAAATTACTGAACAAGTTCCCTGCAGGAGGTGACAGTTCAGTTTTGAGCTCACATTTGCTAGCAGATATAGCTTCTGTACGGGGAAAAAAGATATCTCTGACACATTAAAGGCGTCCCAGTCATATTTTAGCACACATGTTTTAGGATAGGAATGAAATTTTTTATTAATTTCATTCCTGAAGGTAGCAACCGGCAATTTTTAGCAAAATTCTTCCCACTGCAGTGAAAACTATAGTTTCTGAAGACTATTCACAGTTCAGGACTTCTGCACACAATTTATACACAGTATTTGTGCAAGAAACAGCATACTCTGCATAGGAAGCTGTATTTTATGCACTGAGGATAAACTTTTGTACAGAGATCTTATTTAATCTGCTGAAAATGTTGTATTTGAGGAGCAAATGCTATTACTGGGAAGTTACTCTGCACAAAAGTCACATTTTTTACTCTGCACAAAAGTCACATTTAAAACACAGCAGCATTTTTTGCAAATAAAAGGCATTTTATGTACCAAAAACATTATTTTTGGCATAGAAAGGGCTGTTTCCTGTCAGTAAATGTTTCTGCCAGGAATTGTGAGAAACATGTGGAATTGGGAAGATTCAACTCATCATCAGGGTTTCCCAACAATTAAGAAACACTTTTTTCCAGTACTTTTTGAATATTTTTGAATGTTCATTGTATTTATGGGCCCAATTAGTCAGTTTTTTACAATGCAATCCTAAGTGGGTGGAGTAGGGAGGTCGTCCAGGCAGATCTGCTGAGCTATCATTTCCTTTGTACATTTCCTTCCTATCACGAAGCTTTGAATGTGTGTGTGCATGTGTGTGCATATTCACACATGTGCACACAAATGTGTGCATTGCATGTGTCTTTACATTTCTCTCCCTCTTGTTACTATAGAAGACCCAGCTCTGGCGTAGCATATGTGAGATGTCCTGACCAGGGCTCTGTGAGGAATGGAACACCTTTGTATCCAGCAGCAATAAATAGTTGCTTGGCTTTGCTCCGAAATATTCTGGTTTTGGATCTTGTAGCTACTACCATGGTCAAAAGAAACACGAGGACTAACTTTCCAACCATGGAAACATCTGTCATAATGAAGCTGTTCCCCACCAGTGAAGTTTATTTTTATTGGCAGAAGCCCACAGAGAACCTCTAAAAGAATCCTGAATTTCTCGAGTTGTCAACATGAACTGTGAGTGCCATGAAAAGTGGTGTCCAAATAGTTCCAAAGAAAAACAGCTCAGCTAAGCCCATAGTTTGCATATATTTACAATGCACAACTCAATTTCAGCGAGTAAAGAACTTTAAATCCATATTATAATCCAAATGGCATTCTAAGAAAGAATGGATCAAGACATCTCTGAGAAAACCATTTTTCTGAATGGAGTGAGTTTTATATAACAAAATGGGGGGGGGGGGGACTCAATCATTTTGATTCCTGCTTAGTTCCATTAGTTACACTACTGACATTACAGTCTGACCTTTGTTGACACGTGTTGGTGGTGGTGGGTATTAATCTACTTGGGGTTTGGCTTCCTATTCTCACTGAAGTGCAACCTTTTCATACAAGTCTCAATGTTACAGTGGGGAAGTAGGGGAGTTTATGTCCCTTAGACAGCCTTCCCTCTTCATACACATCCTTTGTATGGATGGGGCAGAGAAGACGATCAGGTTGTGATTTGATAGGCAGGGACTGTTATTCCATTCACTGACCTATTTATGATTGCACATAGGATAACAAATGAAGGGGGGTCAAACAGCAGAGAAAAGGCATTGAACAATGTTCCTGATAAATTGTACCCAGGAAAGAGAGCAATCATTTACATCAGGTAGACATATTTTAATATAAGGATTTAAGTCACACTGAACTTGATTAAACCTGAATAAGAGCTAATCTACATTTCCCAAAATAATCTGGGCTTCTTCCAGAGTATTCTATCCCCAAATTCTACGCAAATTCCCCATTAGCTGCAGCAGCAAAGGGTGGTAACAATGGGTGGCTGCCTTCCCATGCAGTCCTTGCAAGCCAGCTAACATTGCCACTGTGGGCATGTGCCACTTTGAGGTCAAAACAAGGTGTCCAGTCTTGTTGGACTTCAGAGTGTCACACTTGTAAAGTAACTCAGCAAGGATCTTTGGAGGGACCACATGGGAAGGGAACAAAAGATACGTCCCTGGTAGCACAGTGGTTAAATGCCTGTACTTCAGCCACTCACTCAAAACCATAAGGTTGTGAGGAAGGGCACAAGCTTGACTCAGGCTTACATCCTTCTGAGGTCACTAAAATGAGTACCCAGATTGTTGGAGGCAAGTAGCTTACAGTTGTAAACCACTTAGACATCCTTAGGTGGTATGAAGCAGTATATAAATGAAGCTGTTTGTTTGTTTGTTTAATGTGAGGTGTCTTGTGCCGGAAGTTGACTTCCCCAGGTGAGCAGCAGCCTGAAGATGGGAAGGTCAAGGGACTTCACCAGCAATTAAAAATTAGTCCTTAAGGCCTTGGAAGCAAAACACACTAATAAAACCAGCTCAGTGCAACCCTGTATGCGTAGGCCCTCAGATGCTGGATACAACACCAGTAGTTACTGGCCTTTACTTTGATCCTGGTATCCTGCACCTCAATCCTCTGCCTGCTGTCTCCCTGGATTTCCTGACCCCGGCGATTTTGAACCCTTCTGTTTGCTGGACACCTGAAATAGTTTTGGGCATTGGAAATTGCTTCCACTGAGGCAAGCAGTTTTGTAGACTGTTATTGGCTGCCACATAATTTACTCTGTTGCCTGACAATGGGGGCTGGGAGGGTACAACATGGAGCAAGGTGTGAAAACCCCAAATGGAACCTGCACATTGTGTAAATAGCCTAGACCTGATTTGGAGTTTGAGGGCTGCATAGTCTAAACAGTATATAGCCATCCTGGGAAGTATTCAGAGTATATAGGTAAAGGAGACAAGCCCAAAGAAACCCTTGTGCTGCTCCACAGTCATTGCTTACGTATAAGCTGTACTGAATCCCCTACTTTTATACAGAACCTGGGAAACTACTTTTAAGAAGATAATGCATAAAACACAAGTTTATGTCTTCCATAACTGAGCAGTGATTGGATTGTACTTTGGAACTCATTAATCAGTTATCGGATCATATTTATCAGCACATCATAATAAGTTTCCAAGGACTGTTTTTATGGAGTATGCCTCCAACTACATCAACTTTTTACATGTCACTCATGTGGAACCCTTAGTAAAATCAAGTCAACTGAATTCAAGAACAGATGTTTTAAATAAGGGATATGAGTAAAATATTCAGTGGAACACCCCCAAGCCCAACTATTTTGTGTTTCCTAGACCCAATATATCACTGTACTAGAACAAGGCCTCACTTAGCATGCTTTAAAAACAAAACAAACAAACAAAAAACAAACCACAAAATCTTAATAACACAGAACATAGATTAGTGAGATTTGCATCATAGCATCCACCATGATAATGACAGAATGATGGCTGATTTTGAAGAGGAGGGGTCATATGAAATGTGGAGGTAAGAGCTCGCTTAGTTGTTGATCTGTGAACTGTAACTGAGGGCAAGTGGAGACATATTTCAAACAGTTAATTTCCTTCACAGCTTCCTCCCTGATCTTTACCCTCCAGAGTGTCAGAAGCAAGCTTCAGTTGGGTTTCACCCCTTAGTAGTGCCCATTGATCCTTAACGTCCTTGGCTGCCACATTTCTATTTATTGCAATATCTCATGGTGATGGGTTTTTTTTTTTTTTTTGTCATTTTGCCTGATTTTTTGACCTCCTTATCACTCTCAGTGAAGTGTATCCTTTATCAGTTTCTAGAGTTATGAAAAACTTTCCCAGATGCAGACGCCTGAGTACGAAGCTGAGCACTCACACACTTTCCTTAATGGAGCTGCATGCTTTACTGATCATAACGGTTGAATGGTGTATTTCATTTGCGTTCATTTACATAATTTGCTGATTAAACTACATATTTAATCTGTTGACCTTTACTCTGCACTTATCCCTCATTTGCTGAGATGTAATCAATGTACAGAGTTTGCTGAATACAGTTCTTATCTTCTAAAATTTGTCCATGTCTTAGACATTAGATATTTACAAATCCATAGCAGGCAAGTCTCTTTACATCTTACAGATAGCTTTCTTTAAAACATTCCAACAGAGAGAGAGAGAGAACTAAACACCATGAACATATTAATTGGGCACTGGTTGCCACTTAGTTATAAAAGTGTATTATGAATTTAATCTTGAATGTTTAACCAATGGTTTAAAAATTTGCAAATAAGTTACCAGGTGCAGTAAAGTAAGACATGATCGCCCCAAAATGGTAATTGCAGTTAATAAAAGTTTTAATATTCTTCCACACCTTATAATTAATATGTTTTCTACAATTTTATGACTTAATGCCTTTGAATAGGTCTCTCTCCCTCACTCCATGTCACTCTTTGAGATAATTTCCTTGGAATCTATCTTATTTTTCCTGGCATACATAGAAGTAGGTTTCACAGAATTAGTATTCATATCACTGGTGGTGGTGGATCAAGCAAAAGAAGATTGAAACACCTCAAAGGTGACGTTTTGGTCATTGGGAATGGCCAATGTCCCTGGATATGATCTACCTTGGTTCATGCTTCTCTATCCCTTTTCCTCTTCTAAGTACCTTGTTTTGGTATTTGAAGTTTAGATCCCCTTACTTATTGTGAAAAGAGATCCAGCGACAAAGAAGAATTGTGTAAATATAGTCTATCAGTTGTTTGGTCTATCTAGTAATTCTAACAATGACCTTGTTATACCCTAGGTTGAAATAAAATGACAGGGTAACCTAGGTGACTATGCAATCTTTACAGATAAGTGAAGATATAAACTAGGGGCCCCCTGGATATGATCTACCTCATAACCCAGTAATTTTCAATTAGGGAGGGTCCAGGATTTGGAGTCCAAAAACTTGAGCACCCCCTTCCTTGTAGTTGAGAACCACTTCTATAACCACAATTTTACAATGGCTCAATTAGCTACACCTACAACAGATGATGCCTAGAGAGTGTATTTATTCTTTCCCTCTCTCTCTCTTCTAGATTTGTATTCATGGTTCATAAAGAGAATTACTTAGGAAGAGAGAAATGGGTGAGAAAGCAATCCTAATTAATTGTCACATATTTTTTTCAAGTGTGCAAATGTGGAAAAGTGAGGAAGAAGTATATCCCGATAAAGTACTTGAAATATGAGAAGCAATTAATTTATCTGGATTAAGATGTTCCCTGAAAGAAAGAAGATGAATATTTATTACTGTATCTGAGTTGGCACCATCACCCTCATCCCTGAGAAGCACGCAAGATCTGCAGGTGTTAGTGAGACCCTGGCCATTCTCAGCCGCAGCCCAAGAAAAGCCTCGCATCCAATATAGGCAGATTACTTTCCATGATTGTTCAGCTCTAGAGAGGGTGAGGTTGGATGAAAAGGTAGACTATTTATCAGACAACATTGTACACATGAGACAAACACATTCTTTCTGACAAGTGGATAACCTCTGTATCCATTTCCAACCTTTCTCCCTTCCTTTTCCTATATGTTTTTAATGGATTTAACAGGTTATAGCATATTGGTTGAATATTATATACAGAGGTTCAGGGACTGCAACATTTCAGCTGGTTGGCGTTACCTGTGATCATTTCTAAAATTAGTCTTTCTGAGTGGAAGGGGGGATTGCAAGCATAGGATTTAGGCAATGGTAGATAACAGTTGGTGAACTTGGAAAAGGTTGAGTTAATGAAAACTGGAAACCAGCTGGAGGAGTTTATTTGAAGCAAATGGCTGTGGATTACAAGATTTTCTCCATGGATATCAACAACACTAGCATATTATACTACTGTTAAACTACTGGGGTATGTTGTTATTTTTGTTTGCCTTCAAGTCAAGGGAACCCTATAATGGGGCTTTCTTAGCAAGGTTTGTTTGGAAGACATTTGCCATTGCCTTCCCCTGAGGCTGAGACAGTGTGACTTGTCCAAGGCCATTCAGTGGGTTTACATGACTGAGCCAGAATGCGTTCCAGGTCTCCAGAGTCAAAATCCAATGCCCAAACCACTAGAGCATGATGACTCTCATACTGGGGTTTGTTTTTGTTTTTGTTTTGCTGTGTTTTACAAGATCTATACTACAATATAGAGCTTTTTTTTAAAAAAAAAAATCACATTTAACCTTATTCAGCACTTGGTATCAAATTTTGATCCTGGATCATGCATTTCTTGTGGGTTTAACAACTCTGAAAGAAAGATGGGGGGGGGGGGTCTTTTGACTTTTGGTAACCTGGCAGAAATTATTTTATCTAATATTTACTGTCCATAGATTCAATTCCTTTCCTTTTCCTCAAGTGCTTGTTAATCATTGCATGTTCACTTATATTATTTGAATATGCACATTATGTTTTGTTTGTTCCAGGATTTGTAAATAATCTGTAAATATTTAGTCCTGCTAATTAAATTATTAAGTATAGCATTATATCAAATGAGGTTAGTGGTTTATGATGTAGCTGTAATTAAAACTGAACTTCCCTGATTTTTGATGTGAAGCTAAAACAAGTTAGTTATAATTTGATGGCCAAATATTCATAGGTCTACAAAATGCACCTTGAAACAAACAACTTTCTCGTTGTTACTATTTCAGACATAATATACTGAAGAGCAGAATTGTGTTGTATCACATAATTAACTGTTAACTGCCTTGTTTATTGTGAGGATATTTAGATTGAGTTGCTTATGGGAAGTGTTAATAATGTATTTTCTGTATTCTGCATCCATTGTTGCTTTGTTCCAATGTCCTTCAATATGAATGTATACTTGTAGCCTCAAATATTGTGCTTTATGTATTGTTTTACAAGATAGGAAATGGGTTAGAGTCAACAAAATGCCATGCTAAAATAAATCTACATTTTAAAGGTACCAAAAAGACTTTGTTATTATGTACATACAGCATCCAGAAAACATTCAGTATACTAAGATGGAAGATTGTAGTACACATTACAGAAGCAGAAAAAGAGCTGCTACACATCTTTCCATTTTTGCTCAGGCATTAAAGTCAGGTCTAGTCTACATATGCTGCTGAGTGAGGCACAGAGGCTCTGGCAGTAGAAATTTGTTGTTGTTGTATGCCTTCAAGTTGTTTCCAACTTATGGCAACCCTAAGGTGAAACTTTCATATGGTCTTCTTGGCAAGATTTGTTCAGAAGAGGTTTGACATTGCCTTCCCAAGAGGCCGAAAGCATGTGATTTGCCCAATGATACCCAATAGGTTTTCATGGCTGAGTAGTGAATTGAACCCTGGCCTCCAGAGTTGTAGTCCAACACTCAAACCACTAGGCCACACTGGTGCTGAATTTATCTGTCAGTAATGATTTAATTTTAGTTCTCATTTTTCAAGTCTTTTCCATTTGTTCTGAACTTTCAGGATTTTTTTGAAGTTTGTAAAAAAATATACCTACATGGTCTCATGTGGTAAATGATGCTCCCAGGGAAAATAGAAATTTGATACCCTTCATAGGATGTTCTGTGTTTGACACAAGATGTTAGAATGCTTCATGTGATGTGGGTGGAGACAGACATTATTTAAGGCTCCGTCAGGGGCCTATTTGGATCTTCACAGTACAAGGGCAACACATAAGGATATTGTGTCTGGATATTGTGTCTGCAGGATCATCAGTAGACTAGATTTTGTTAACTGATAGGAGAAGAGAGAGGAGTTTTCTCCAGGGCTGCTGCAGTCAGTTATCTCTTGTTGGATAGTAGTGGACCACTACTTGTCATAACGAGTGTTTGTCACCAGTGGTTTACTCATTTGATTATTTTGCTCAATTGATTTAATTAGGATTTTTTTTCTTGTGAATTTTGGGCTGCAGCTATCTTTGTTTGAGGTGGGTTGGTTGTGGAGTGGCCCATTGGCCCGTGGGGGCTGTTTTGCATTCAGAATAACCAAATAGTTATTAGTTTCTTCTTCCTGTTCTCATTTTCAACGTACTTCATGTGAGTCCTGTCATTTTGTATTATATTTGTATGGTGGACAGTCATTATGTCTACAGATTTTGGGGATGGCCATTTTGAGTGTGCTGCCATTTTGTTTTTCCTCATCTGAACACCATATTTTGTAAGGGCAAGAGCATATAGTGCCATTTTGTTTGCACAGCTTTCCTGGCCAACACCCATATAAATCCTGGTTTGAGTGCTCTGTTTGTAGCAGGTTTCTTTCCTTTTGTAATTGCTCAAAAGGGTAATATGTTGTTCCTGGAATATTTGCAACAATGGTTTAGGGCTATATTGGCTGGTCTGATGAAGGAAAGGGACTAAGTAGACACTTGTCCTTCAACCATGGCAGGTAACAGGAGGTGAATATAAGTCTTCAGTGATTACCTTTTCCTGCTTTTTGGAGTAAGGAAGAGCTCAGCAACCTACTCTTGTAGGGTTCTGCAGCCTGGAGGATTGGGAAGGAGGCTACCATTGAGGTTAACCCGGGATCTGGGCCCCACTTGTAGAGTACTGAGGCTTGGGTGGTAAGCTACCTGTGTTATCTTCCCATTAAAGCTCACCAAGAAGCACTCAAGTATTTGAATTGTCATTGGGGCTGAGGTGATTTACTCAAGGAAAGGCAGATGAGGTCAAGGGCTTAACATCTGGCCTCAACTGGACCTGTATCAGTTTGCTTCCCCCTCTTGCTTCATCTCCAGGCCAACAAATCTTAAATAGGTTAGGTCAAATAAAATTGTAATCCTGTTTTCCATGTTTGGTATCAATATGCAAGTTTGTGTGTCTTTCCCCAAATAGATTACTTCTGTATGTAATTTGTCCTCATATATATATATATATATATATATATATATGCAAGCAGATTTTATAATGGAATACATTTTAACCATCACTATCTCTATAGCAGTTCCTGTCTCTTGTCCTCTTTTATTATTCACATTCAGAGTTCCATGATACATTTTTATATTTTATTACTTGTTTGAATTCAAACTGTGTGTAGACAAAGCAGTATTTTATTGATTCAGCTGTTTATTTTCATAATACGAAAATGTTTATTTTTATCTCTATGAAGTCCAGTACTTTTTGTTGGTGTTGTTGGAACAATTATTCTTTACTGATCCAGCTGCATACCAAAGTGATCCAGCTACATTCCTTTTTAGATTCATATAGAATGACAGGTCACATCAAAGGGCAGAAATGGCAGGTGCAGCACAGATACAGTGTACATGTGTGTGCCTGTGCATGTATCCAGACAGATAGATAGATAGACAGACAGACACCTTATAATTTTGCAGAAAGGCAGTCTTTAGAAGACTGGGAACAGCAGTGGGGAAAATATTGGCTGGCATCCTGTCAGTGTCATACATATGTGTAAGTCATGCTATACATGGTGGTTAATTATTCATCATAACACAGCAGCATATTCTTGTGACAGCAGCCAAAAAGGAATTGAACATACAACAATGGTGTGGATTGCACATGCACATTGCACATTGGTTGTACCTTCTGCATTCTGGTTGCACATTGTGAATACACATTGTACACTGCACATTCTGCAGTGGCACTCAGTCATTAACACATGTTTCCAATGTTATTGTTCTTCATAGGAGTGGCATAGTGCTGGGATAGCATAGGTGGTATGTTAGCATACTGTATCTCTACATATGGACATTTATACTACACTGAGCAGATGAACTGATTGTTGCAGTCTACATCCTATGAAAGTTCATGGAGAAAGTTTGAGAACATGAAGGTCCTTTTTTGTTTGTTTTTGTTTGTTTGTTTTTGTTTTATTTTATTTTATTGTTTTTGTTTTGTTTTTTGAGGAGGGGAAACAATTTCCAAGCTTTGGAAAAGCTGCTACTTTATAGGTCTGGCTAGTGCTATTTAGTGGAAAGGTAAAATCTAGATTGGATATAAGCCCAAATAATTAAGGGAGCACTTTCTTCCCCTTTCTTCCTACTTGACCTCTAAGATACAAATGAAATCCACTTACCTGTGAAATACATGAAGCCTCTACACATACTAGGAATAATCCAAAAAGGATCACGATTGAAGCAGGAAAATGTTAGGGCTGATTCATTTTATATCTACATGTTTATTGCCTTATTGATCTACACTTGATTCTTGTTCAAATATCCAAAGCATGTTCAGTGACTGAGTATAGTATGTGGGGCAGAATCTGTTACAATGAGGGTGCACACTAAATAGATTATGTATGACTCAATAAAGCTATTATTAGTTTATATTTGAGCCCTTTACTGAGGAAATGTGGGGGGGGGAGGAGTGAGAGTAAATCCCTCTTGATACATGAAGGTATGCATAGTGTTTCTGTTTGTACAAGAGAAAGAAAGAGACAGCTAGAGAGAAAGGAGAGAGAGAAACTCTCTGTACAGTTTCTAGACTCCACAGGCCCCTATGGTTAACTAAAGAAAGAAGTGGAGAGCTGCCAATTCAAGAGATTTACTGCCTTGAGTAGGAGTTCTGCCACAGGCTGAGAAAAAGAACTACACCTTGCACTAACAACAACAAGTGTCATACATGATAACAACTGAGGCAAGGTAAGGAGGAGGACAAGCAGGGTATGGGGATGGAGAAAGGAATGGAACCTTTGAAGTATGTGGGGAGTTTAAAGAAATGCAAGAGGATGAGCGGTAAGTGGAAGACTGATGGAAAGCCTGGGGGAGTTAGGAAGAGAAGAGGACAACGACAAAGCAATGAGAAAGCAAAACAGGAGAGACAAGAAGGAAATGTTATTTGGATAACCAAAGTGGTTGAGAAACAAGAAACACAGGAAGGGCACTGAAGTGAGAGAATGGGAGGCTGCAGAGGCTGCTGCAGTGGCAAGCAGCCACAGGGAGGGACAAGCTGTTTCAGGGGGAGTGAAGGGGAAGGCAACATATAGGATCTGCACAGTGGAGGGGACCCAGCAGAGGAGGGAGTGCTCTGTAGGCTGAGAGATGGGACAGGCAGGAGAGGTTATTTTATTTTATTTATGTGTTGGAACTATATCCCACCTTTCTCCCAAAATGGGATTCAAGGTTACAGAGATAGGCAGAAACGGGAGTGGGAAAGTACAACAACGAGAAAAGAAAAACAAAAGAGTGGAAGGGAGGAAGGAAACAGAAGAAGATCACACTTACTTGAAGGAAATAAATGGGTCCTAACACTAATAGACAGTTATGTTTATGAGAGTTCACTAAGTTATTGCAGGTTTTTATTTCAGGCTCTTTCCACCTGGGAGATGTCCAGGGGGCTTACCTTAAAGCCTCAATGCTCCATGAAGGATCTTTCTTTCTTTCTTTCTTTCTTTCTTTCTTTCTTTCTCTCTTTAGTCATTGTACATCTCCTTCTCTTCTCCATTTCTGTTGTTTGTTTTGGGGACATCTACTGCTTATTAATCTGCCAACAGATGCTAGCAATGTACAAACAACCCAAAACTAGTAAATCAAATGAAGTACCGGTCCAGTGTTAAGTAGACCATTTAATCATGACCTATAACATGGCTGGCAATGGACCCCAGCAGAGATCTACTCCTTGGGTGGGTCCAGCCACTGTGTTGGAGAATATGGTCCTGGTGCCTAGGTGGTTGAATTACCACACTCACCTGGTAACTTATTCTTTTGATTTGTGGAACAACATCAGTGAATGCTGCAACAGGTATCAGCCCATCAAATCAAGCTGTTAAATCAACTTTTGACAGTGACTGCCAGCAGCAACAGCAGAATGATGTGAGCAGCTGAAGTACATGCGTTGAATTATCTATGGGGTAATTTAGAGGCCCTTCCAAATACTTTTTTTAAAAAATGTCAATGACCTCTGGTAGCATCAAGTTCACTGAATTTTGATCTTAACCCTGTGCTTTTCTAGATCCAGATAGAGGCAGGGAATAAGAGCAAATACAAAAAGGTCATCCTGAACATCCTTACCATCTCAGAGGGAACCTATCTTCATTACTTTAGTGACCTGCAGCTGAAGCCCAACACATACCATAGAACCCTGTTAGAAAAGGTTCATGCAAATGGCCTCTGGTGGCTGAAACCAGCCATGAAGATGGTGGCAGAAATGGATGATCTTGTACTCATAGAGCAATTTGTATCTGCCTTACCTCTCCACTCCAAAGCTGTGTGAAGTTTCACAAGCCTTAGACTCTACAGCAAACCCTCATCCTTATGGAAGCCTTCACAAGGTTGGAAAATGCTGGATACAAATGGTAACCATTAAGCTGTAATTGTGATCCTAGCTGACCCTACCTAGGGGCTGGGCTGAACATAGTCCATCCCTCTGGTAGTTGTCCAATGAAGAGAGAAAAGTTGCAGTCACATCTGATTCTGGTCCAGGAAGAACAACCATCTAGCCCCAAAGATCACAGTGGAAGTTGCTTATCTGTTTTACATGCAGTCTGGAGAGCAATATGTGCAAGCATTTCCTGGTTATTTAATGTCCCTGAGCCGAAGCATAGTTAGCCCGAGTAAGTGGGGAGCTTCAGGTGAGTGTCAGTGACATATCTTTCAGTGAATGATTGGAAGATAACAACCCTGGTCAGCATAGGGTGTAGTAGGGCTTTCATCAGAGAGATATTGAGCTAGCCAACAACAGAGATAGTGTTGCTTTGCTGCATCCATAGAGAAGTGAATCCCTATGAGATAACCTGGGACATAATAATAACAGAGAAAGTGTCATTTCTTTCTTAGGACAAGAAACAGTAGTCTATTGGACTGGGCCCATTTGGGACTCTAATTTCAAGGAAATGGGGTTAAAAGCAGAAAAAGAACAGGTTTCTCTGGCAGCCAGGTTCTCAGCAACAAGTGAGTAAGTGACAGCACAATGACCCTATCCTATAGCCTGTATTTTATTGTCAGACTTTAGGGAAATATGCAGACAAAAATCAAATGGGACTTCAGGCAACTGTTGTATATGGTGGACACAGGTGATGGTCAGGAGAAGGTGGTGTAACAGATGGGTACCACACCTTTAGAACAGGAAAGTCTCAGGCTTGCCCATGACATACCTGCTGTTGGTCACCTGTGGGTGAAAAAAATTCCTGATGTTCCACACAGGGCATGGGGTAAGAGATAACATTTAATTCCTGAAAATCAATGTAAAATTGAGCAGGCTGCTCTATTTTAGGGACCAGCATAAATTGGCTCAGGCATGGACTATGTGATACATCAGAAACTGTTAATGCTAAAATTCCATCAATTTCTTTATTGATCAATTCTTGTAGCTTTCAGGGCTAAACCTGGTCAAGTATCCAAACTAGGGTCTTGGTTGAATATAATGGGCTATTAAGGAGATAAATCCAGTTCCTGGGACAATATAACTCCAAACTCTTGCTCTATCTGTCTCACCTGTTACTGTTGGCACTAATCCATGCATCCTCCTTCCAGTCCCTCTCCACTAAACCTAGCTGATCATTGTCACCTTCTGTTGTCTGGGTTAAAAGGACATCGCACTTCCCATTCCTTGAAAATATTCATGTTGAAAATTTGTGATTGCTGTTTATTTCCACACCACCACTTAATCTACAGGCCCTACCTGCCACACTAAGTCAAATGGAGTCTATTTCAAATGGACTTCAAAGTTGCTTAGAGAGAATGGGTATAAACATGCTCCATCTTCACCCTTTCAGTGGCTGTGTGATGAATGTGCATACAATAGGGTTGTGAATTAATTGAATCTGAAAGAAAAGTAAATTGTAAATATGTAAAAAATAAAGTAAAGTAAATAAAGTAAAAAGTAAATATGAAAGAGCTACATTTCTTTTTAATTATAACTTAGGCCTGATACAGACGGGCAAAAGGTGCCGTCCTGGAGCCGATTCTAGAGCTCAGGAGAGCGGAGCGTCCCCATGCTCCCGAGCCCTCCTGCATATCAGCAGCACCATCTTGGCTTGCCCCCATCCACGTGGGGCCCACCCTAATGAAAAATGTATGGCGTAGCGTGCAAATGAGGCCACACCACGTGTATGTCATCAGAGCACACAAAGGTGCCAATGGCACACAGAGAAAGAACCCACTAGAAGTGGGTTCGTTTTATGCCTCCCGGAGGCTGCACCATTTGGTTGGCGCAGCCTCCATGTGGGGCATAAATGGGTGGCTGCAGCCCCTTAATTACTACAAATTAAAATTAATCTGAATAATCAATTATACATTACTGGATTAGTTTGTTTAATTTCTTTTTTATGTTTATTTTCATTTGGATTTATTTTATTTGCTAATGTTTTTCAGATGAACAGCATTGTATTACATCCCTCCTTGCTTTTTGGGAGGGAAAAAATACAAAACAGTGATTCTTATTGGTTAGTTCCCAACTACAGTAGACTTACTAAATCACTTGTTAAATAATAACTCTGTCTGTGACTCCCACTGATTCAATGGTTCTGCTCCAATTGGGACTAACAATAGGATTCAGATATTTCAAACAAGTGCCAGGTTATTTATGTATTTATTTTAGTTTTGTGCCACATCCAAACATACATTGCTCTTTCACAATGTTGAGGTTTTTGTGTACATCAAGTGATAATGCCAATTAAATCCTTGTCCAATCTCTTTTCACAATAAAACATAGAAACAGGGAATAAGTATTTCTGCAAGGGACTGTGTGGTATTTACATTTAATTCTGACCCATGCAGCCCATTTGTGTCCACATGTGTAACTCTGCTGAATTTATATATGGAACATTTACACCACTTGCAGATTTGAAACTTTGAAGATTTATTGTGCAAGACAAATGGGTTTCCCTGTGAAGTGCCAGTTATTTCATTAACTTGGGATAGATAAAAATCGTGACCTAGTGTTTCACATATTGATTAAAGCCTATAGTTAACTTTGTTTATTAAGAGTTACTTTTCCAAAGGATGTTCAAATATAAATGAAGCTTTCATGCCAAAATGGGTTTTGGGACCAATAGCTACACTGAGGGAAAATCTTTTCAAATATGCCCAGTAAATACAGTCAGTTTTCTTGAAAAGCCACTCTAGGAAGTAAGTAAATAGTATTGGAGCAGCCCAAAAAGTCCATCTCATGCATTATGACATCGCAGCTGATTCTTATGTTATTGACCCTGCCTTTGGCTGCATCACTTTTGCATTTGTGGTGGTAACTGGGATGCCAGTGGAGTTTTTCAAAGGCCTGGACTGATTTCTGGGTTTTCAGTTTCCATGTCCAATTATAGTTTTATTTATTCATTTAGAACCTTTGTACTAATAATTAATTCATACAGATGGAAATAAAAGGTGCAGGTCTGTACCAGTATCATAAAGTTCTTCACATTCTTCTACAGAAAAAATCAATACCCCTTCTTTTTCTTTTCTTTCAGTGATTCTGCTGGATTGCTACCATTGCTTGTTATTATTTGAGTGCCTTCAGAGTGGTTCCCTTAAGCAGTTATCCACAGGCTACCTCAAAAATCACTGCCAAAATTCCCTGCAGACTCTTTCCAAGTTTATCTACTTCATCTAGAAGCAACATGAATTGTTAAGCCCAAGTAATTGATCAGTTGCCCAGACACAGTGCTACCAACATAGATGTTCAGATCTCATCTGCAGCTTGGTCTCACAGAGCTCCTCTGATAATTCAAAGTCCAAATGATTTTCAGTAGATTTTTCCACATCAGTTTTTGGTTGGTTGTGTGTGAGTGTATGAATCTGTGTATGTATCTGTATGTATATATGTAAATTTAAATAATAAAGGTGGAATAATAAAATAACACAATATAATAAAAATATAACATAATTTTGAGGTAAAGATGGAATACAGGTGTACAAAAACAAATGTAAATGCTGGCTTCTGATTATTAAAATCAAATAAGAAAATATTGTGACTCAACTGCACATGGATCAAGATTCAGATATCTGCAGCAATCTCATTTTCTTTCTTTTTCAGTAACGTATCCCCAATGTGAGTTTATATTCGGAGTTCTGTAATATAAATGTACTCTCAGGTATAAATACATTTAGCATTTCACAGGAGGTCATCTTAATTAGGAATGCAGCACCTATCTGTGATTTCTATTTTAAAAAAGGAAAATGGCATGTTTGCAGTTACAATATATCAAAATTACAGAATCCTGATACAAAAATCTGATTGGTTTGGATTCAAATTGCAAAGGAAGCACATTGTTAAATACAAGTATCTTTTTGTGAGTGTTTGAAATTCCCTTAAAGGCTTCTTCTAGAGAAAAAACTCTGGTTCCTATTGTAGATCAGTTTCACAGGAACTCCTATCCCATCATAATGAAATGTTTTCTGGCACCATTTAGTTGTGTGGAATAAACATAAGATTAATTCTACCACTCAAATCAGTGAGTCCTAAAAAGTATTTAAAGGTGGCTCATTATATCACAAAATGGTATAATTATGTCTATGTGTTATACAACTAATTTGAATCACAGAGTTTCAAACATTTTTCAAAGAGCTTGGAAAAATGATTGAAAATGGCTAACATGCTAGTGGTAGTCATTGCTTAAAGAATTTATGGCACGCTAACATTAATGATAGCCAGTGTTTAGCAGAGGAACATGTTATTCTCAATTACTTTTTTTAAAAAGCAAACCCTTAAAGATTGAAAAATAATCCTAAATCTTTTCAATGACTAACCCCCCCCCTAAATCCAGAGCCCCATTATGCATACAGTTAACACTAACATGGATACAATCATGTCCCAATTAACACAAAAGAATAATGCTTTAAATTACTGTTACTTAACAATCTCTGTGCTGAGTGCATAAGTGGACTATGAGACAGCACTTTTAAACCCAATAAATTGTATGAAACCAGTGTTAATGAGTGTAAGTATTTATTTTTCAGGGATTAAAACAGGCGGGTTAAACAGTCACACTGCTTGAGATGGGGAACAAAACATTCTATAACAACCAAAAACATAAACTGCTGGCACAGACAATGGTTCAGTTAACCATCTCCTCCACTGATGGAGGAGGAAAGGGCAGCAATGGTAGCAGCATCTACCCACTCTACCCACCATGGAAGAAAGAGGAAGGGAGGATGAGAAGCACAACAATGATGGCTGCTTTTGCAGCATTTCCTACATGGGATTAGTTATAAAAACAGCTTCACTGACCTACTGTACTTTTCTGGACACAATTGAAAGTGATGCTTTGAGTGCTATACAACTTAGGTCCAGTCTGTCTGCCATACTGTATCTGTTCATCAACCAAAGTCTCCAGGGTAGTAGTTGGGCATGTCTTCAGCCTTGTCTGCACTAGCCAGCATACTCTGGTGCAGCCTGGAGTATCCCATTTCTACTGCTGCCCCAACCTGTCCCCATTGCCTCAAGCTCACATCATCGCTGTCCAGCACATCTGTCACCTCCATGGTCAGAATGAGATGACCATGGGGAGAGGTTTCTTGATTGCTGTCGTTAGGCTGTAACATTGTTTTCCCATAGAAAGCTAGCCTGGCCCCCTCTCTGTTCTTCTTTTGCCAGCAAGCAAAGACATTTTTATTTAAACAAAGTTTGATAGCTAAGTGGTTGAAGGGAACAGTTTTAGTGTGGGGTGGGTGTGCTGTATTCTTAACTTTAATGGCACATTTTTAAACTTTATGCCTTTTAAAACTGATGGCATTTTGATACAGTGTCTTGTTTAATTTTGCTTTTAAAATTAAATAATTAATTTATGGTTGTATTTTTAGCTTTATCTTGTTTTAGCTTTGTTGCAATCTGCCTTGGATCACATGCTGAGGAAAAGATGGGATATGAATAAATTAAGTAAATAAATGGGGAATCATTTAATTTCCCCCCCCCCATATTTATTTATTTACAAAACACTTCGCAGTAACAAAATCATAAAACATTGAACCTCCAAACATGCCCCTAATTCATGTTCAGAATGCATCTAATTTAATTATTACCTATTATTTGCAAAACAAATTCTATGCAGATAAGGTCAAATTAAAACAAGTCTCAGCCCCAGAAAACTCCCTGATAAGGTCACCATTAGGTTAGAAATGACTTGAAGGTTCACAACAACAACCTATGGTTCTTTATATAACCTGGCATTAATCTTTTTAACATTTTGCAAGTGGCATGCAATTTATTGAAACTTAAAAACAACTGACAACCAGGGAATATATTTTAGAGCTGGGGCAATATGATCCCATAATAATACACCAGTTAACAGTCTGGTGGCCTCATTTGTAAGCTGAAACTTCTTGAATGGTAGGCTGGACTGATATATTCCTACTTCCTTGTAGCCATCAGCAGTCTAGCTACTACATTTCCAACTTGAAACTTTTTAGACACTATTCAAGGATAGCTCTTTGTGGAATATTTTGTTGTTATGTTGTATAATAATAACATAATAAATATTTATTTATAACCTGCCCCTCTGAGCAAGCAATCGGGGTGGGGTACAACAATTTAAAAACAAGTGCAATTAAAATGTTACATCCCAATCCCTCCTCCCACCCCTTAAAATAAGATTAAACTAGCACAAGTTTAAAACAGCAATAATAAAAACAAAAACAATACAATGTATCCAGTTCAGATTTATGGGGAGCCTCAAGGTGTATCTGATGTGGCTGGGGAGGCTGGATAGGTGTCTTGGAGACCAGGGAAGGTTAGCCGCTGTCCGGAAAGGCCTGCTGGAAGAGATGCGTCTTGGCGGCTTTTTTAAGTCGAGGGCCATAATAAGATGCATCTCATCCAGTAAGTCATTCCACAGTCTGGGAGCGATGGCAGAGAAGGCCCTCTGAGAGGTCTGCGACAGCCTGGTCTTAATAGGCTGTAGTAGATTCTTCCCAGAGGACCAGAGCATGTGAGGGGGCTCATATGGGAATAGGCATTCCCTGAGATAGGATGAACCCGAGCCATGTAGGGCTTTAAAGGTTAAAACCAACACCTTGTACTGCACCCTGTAACTAATTGGAAGTTAGTGGAGAGACTTGAGCAAAAGTGTTACGTGTTCTCTCCTTGATGTTCCAGTAATAAGCCTGGCTGCCATGTTTTGGACTAGCTGAGGTTTCCGGGTTAAGCACAAGGGTAGCCCCATGTAGAGTGTGTTACAGTAATCCAAACATGAGGTAACCAAAGCATGTCCCACAGTCTCCAGGTCCCTCATGTCCAGGAAGGGGTGCAGCTGGCATATCAGCCGAAGCTGATAACAGGCACTCCTAACCGTTGCATTCACCTGACTAGTCATGCAACAAATTGTTGTGTGTGTTCCAGTCCAAAATGTTAAGATGCCACCTCATGACACAGTATTTGAGATACCTACTTGAAATAATGTCCTTGTCTCCATTGAAGTTTTGCCTTGACTACCTCCGAGCCTCACTGTGTCCTGTATACATTATACAAGAGCAAAGCTGATTACAGATTGTCTTCATGATGCCTGTACCTGATTAACCCACTTTTAAAAAACCCTCCCCCTTTCTTGTGGGTTTTTGGTGGGTTTCATTGATGCTGCTGCTGTAGGAATAAGTCACTCTGAGGTCAGAACAAGGCACCAGATAGTGTCAATAGTGTGGCTGGGCACTTCATTCTGACCTCAGCAGCAGTGCCATGGGGCCAAAGGGACCTTGTGGGAAAGCAGTCACCCATTGTCTCTGGGGAGGATAACCCAAGGTAAGGGGTAAATTCAGGGAAAATTTGGATGGCAGAGTACTCTAGAGGCAGCCTGGAGTATTCTGGCAAGTGCAGACAAGCCCTCTTGTAACATATTTCATGTTTAAAACTTCCAAAACCTGCTTATGTTCTAGGTCGTTTTACCATTAACATGGAGAGCCATACGTATATGTTATAATATGAAAAATCATATCTTTGCATGTTCAAATAAGAAAAAAAAAATGTGTGTCCCCCCCCCTGTACTTACTGACAAATCATTGTATTTGATATCATAATTATTTGCACAATAGCCAATCATTATGTCTCAAATATTATGATATCAAGAATGAAGGCAATTAGATGGCAGCTGCTGGATTTTAGGGACCATCTGCTAGGTTTGGAAAATATGTGTTGGATAGGACTTCAAGTTACACAGTTGTACAGATAAATTGTGATATCAGATATACCAGCTTGTGTGGCACCTGTACAAAGCAGAACGGGTAACCCTGTTGTTAATTGACTTAGTCATTATATGGTCTTATAGACAATGAAAATTCAGAATGAGATTAAGGCTTTCTGGTGAATGATGGCCTTCAGCATATGCTTGAGTTATAATTGCAAAACCCAGAGCTCAGGATATGCCTAAAGTCCTTAGTGTAGGGTTCACTGGTACTGCTAGGTGCCCATGGCCATACCGGGGAACTTGGTTTATTTTCCCTCTTGTAAGATAAAGGGCTTATCCAAAAATGGCTGATCCAAAAAGTTTTTTTTAAAAAGTCTCTGGAAGTATCCGGATTTCACAGTTCTTTTTTTATCTGCATATTCCTTGGTATGCATGCAAACTGTTTCTGGAAATATCCTGGACTTCCATATCTTCCCTCCTTTGTGTTCTCCCCCCCCCCCCCCGTCCCAATGATCATGTGTCACATCTACACTCTGGCAAAATTTTGGAAGTTGACTTTCACCAGTTTTTTAGAAGTTGACTTTCACACTGACCCCCCTTTTAAATATGATTCAGAAATGGGAAATTACTTTAGCAATATTATACTAATGAAGAATCGGAATCATTTTCTTTTATCGCTAGCATTCCTCTCTTCCTCACTCAATCTCTATTGAATTTATCTATTTCCAAAATTAACACAGAGACACAGACAAAAAGAGGTACATTTTATTTTGGTAAATGCTGAGTTAATTTAAACTGACCTGTACACGAAGAATAAAAAGTCCTTGCAATGGTTGGGAGTACCCTGGGTATACTTCAAGGTAGACAAAACATCATGTAGATCTCCAACAAAGCAAAAACAAATCAAAAACAAGAACAACAAAAACAGAAAGGACATGAACAAAAGCAAGAACTTTCCTTTTCCTCCACTCTTTCTGGATGGACCTTCACTGATTCAGAAGAATTAAAACACCCTACTGAGAAACAACTGGGTGCCAAAGATGTCCAATAATGCCAAGGATCCTTGGAACAACTAGGTCCTTGCTGGCATGGGTGTACATCTTCTGTGTTCCAGCATAGTCCTTCCCACTCTGCTCTCAAGTAAATGCAGCAATTCCTTCATTCACATGAGTAGTAGAGGAAGGTCTGCCCTCATTAAAAATAAAATCATAGAATCATAGAATCACAGAATCATAGAATTGGAAGAGACCACAAAGGCCTTCCAGTCCAACCCCCTGCCATGCAGGAACTACTCTAAAGAAGGAGACTCCACCACTCTCTGAGGGAGTGTGTTCCACTGTCAAACAGCTCTTACTGTCAGGAAATTCCTCCTAATGTTGATGTTGAATCTCTTTTCCTGTAGCTTGCATCCAGGAAAAAAAGATTCTACCTAAACGTTAGGAGGAACTTCTGACAGTAAGAGCTGTTGGGCAGTGGAACACACAGCCTTGGAAAGTGGTGAACTCTCCTTTTTTGGAGGTCTTTAAACAGAGGCTGGATGGGGTGTTTTGCAGTAGAGAGAAAATTCAAGAAAAATCCTTAGGCAGGATGGTTTCTATCCTCCACCATCATTTTTCCCCTCAGCAGGACAGCTCCCAACCTTTAATAAAAATGGATGGGGAAATATCTCTCATTCACTTGTACAGATACAGAAAGGGGGAAGAGAGAAAAGAGAAGCCAAAGAAAACAGAGAAGGCACAGATGTAGAACAAAGAAAAGCCAGGGACAGAACACACATATAATTGTGTATAGGGAAGGAGGCACTCTCACCATTCTTGTAAACTGGCAAAACCACACCCTAAACAGACAATTTGTAGTAGTGCCCAGAACTTTTTTTTTAAAATGTCAGTTAGTCCCACAGGCTGGCCAAGACTATTTCTGCCATTGCCCAAAACACCTGGATTTGTAGTCCAAAATATCTGGAATGCAACACACTAAGGAAGTCCTTACACCTCACCGAAGTTTTATGGTTAGCATATACTTTTATTTAAGCAAAGCTGCAGAATATTTAAAATAATGAAATTCTGGCTTGAAGTGTTTTACTGTTCCTGAGTCACTTGGGACTGCAAGCTCTGTTTTCTCCCTTGAGCATAGAGAAGAAAGAATTACCTTTGATGGTGAGTGTATCTGTTTTCACTAGTCCTGTTTCACATTCTGTAACATTTGCAATTTTTAGAGCAAAAGTAAAACAAAACATCTTTCTGTTTTGCTCACACATTCATTTGCAATTTTATTTTCAGAAGAAACTCATCTTTATCTGTAGCATCTCCTGATGTCCATATTACTCTGTGAACCATCCTACTTCAGATTCCCAATTTAGTATCTAAGAGGAATAATAATAATAATAATAATAATAATAATAATTATTATTATTATTATTTCTAGCCCGCCCCTCTGAGCAAGCAATCGGGGTGGGTTACAACAGAGTTAAAAAACAGTACAAGTTAAAATATCCCATCCCATTCCCTGACTATATGCTGCTTCTCATTGGTTTAAGGGGTGGAGACATTTTCTGGGGTTCAGGGGCAGCAGTCAATCACAAACCCTTTTTAGCCTTCCATCACACTAAAGTTGGGGGCTTTTTTTTAATGTTTCACTCCCAAAATGGCCAGTAGTGCCCCCAAAGCATCCGATTATTTTACATCATTTTCCATTTCCCCCACATCTGTTCCAGGCCTCCCCCATCTGTACACTTTTAAAAATTGTTTTGTCTCCCCGTCCTTCTTTCCTTTAGTAGACCTGGGCATTTAGGAAAATGGCAGGGGGGTGGGAGTGAGAGGCCTACTAAATTCCCAAAAAGTCAGCAAAAGCTTTACAATACCAGCATGCTTAAGCACTATGAATGTTGTGGTCTTAACAGGGAAGTTATCTTCCACATTCCCCTTTGTCCACTTGTTAATTTTAGGACAGAAAAAAAATCAAGAAACTCTATGAATTTCAGTCTACTCCAAATTTATACTTGGGACACACATCTAGATCCCTTATCTCCTTGGTGAAATGTCAGGAATATCTTTTTCTTTTTTCTTTTTGAAATCTTTATAATCTGTCACCTTACATTATTGTAATATTTGTTCAAGGCATTTGTTATATTTGGACATAATACCATAATGCCAAGATCAGATTCTATTATTTTTATTTTTATTGCTGAAAAGCACATTATTTGGCAGCTATGTAGAATGTCTAGGCATTTTACTTTGATAAAACAGATGTTCAGAAGACTAGAGGAGCAGTATTTTCTTTTATAAATTTTGTGCTTCGTGTATGTGACTTAACGGAGTCAAGACAGGTTGTAATTTCACAGTATAGGCGAAATAAAATTCCTGTTCAATAGCTCCATCATTCACAAGTCCTCCGGTAATACATTTTTATTCTTCTTTTTGTACCTCTGATTTCTGCCTGCTTTGTAGTTTAAAAGTAACATGTTCTGGATGATCAGGTATGAAATCAGCAGTCCCCAAAATGGAACACAGAGAACAGACACAAAGCTGAGCTACAAAATTATACCAGATTCAAAGAAATACAAAGTTTCATATCACTTCAATCTGCATGCTGGGTGGAATATTTGATTTATAGTTACAAGTAAAATATTTTCCCCCTTTTATCACATCTCATTCTAACTTCTCCAGAAGGTCATCTCAATTGCCACTTATATTGGAAATGCTGCTTTGACACAGAACCATTTAAAACAAGGTTTTGCATGCAGCTTGTCTTAAGTTCCACAGTGAACACCTTCAGTTTAATGCAGGGCCATTGTCAGCCTCTCAGGGATCATTCTGCCTCTTTCCCAAGATCTTGGAGGACCACATCCCCAACCTATGAAAAAAATATTGTGAAAATTATGTTGGACCAAAATACCCTAATATTTCTAAGGGATGTGAAGGCAAGTTTGTGGCCTTTTCCAGAATCTCCAAAATATTTAGGCCCAGAAGAGGCTTTTAAAAAGCAAATGTGACTGAGTGGCTGGTTATAACAGTTTAGCAGGAAAGGACACTAGAGAAGCAACAATGTTGCCCTAGGGAACAATTTTCCATAGGGAACACTTTTATTTAACAAAACCCTTCACAACTGAGGCTCTAGAGGTTCAGAGTCAGGCTTGGGTGTGAAATCTGGCCCATGGTCTGCACATTCCAACCTTTGGCTTAAAGGGTATCTGCGAGGAGAACTGACCCAAACTAAGACTTGGGAGTACATCTATACTGTAGAAATAATGCAGTTTAACACCACATTTACTGCCATGGCTCTGTCCTACAGAATCCTGGGATTTATACTTTTGTGAGGCACCAGCACTCTTTGCTAGAGAACTTGTAAATCTACAAATCTACAAATCCCAATGCTACAGAATTTAAAGTAGTGTCAAAGTGTATTATTTCTACAGTGTAGATAAACTCTTGGAAGTCTTTGCAAGTTGAAATAATTGACTATGACACTCAGGTTGTAGGGATGTAAATCTTCATAAATATCAGTGTTGTAGACAAGAACAAAAAAATTAAACATTTTTATCAATCATATAAACTTTTGAGGGGGGACTATAGTCTGGGACTTTTGCCAAAAAAAAACATATGGGGGATGGATTTCACAGAAGACAGCATACCAGAGCACTAGAACATGGCATACTCATGCTGACCATTATTAGCATTCAATGTAATATTGGAAACGTTTATTTGAAATTAGTGTTTCTCTATAAAATTTACATTACGTTGTAACCTATTGAAGGTGAACTCCTCACGATTCACTGTGCAACTAACATTTAAAATCAATTTTAAAATTTTGGAGAGCCTGGCATCTCTTCCAGATACGCAAAATATTCACATAAGGAAGTGAGAGCTGATTTACTGGAGTACCCTACCAAGATTAATGTTGAAGAAGCTCTAGCAAGTTAAAAACATCTTCCATGTCACTGGACATGTAATGGTTGTTTACAGTACAATACGCATATGGTTTGTCCAGATGTGTTAATAGTAACTGTCTGATAACCAAGCAGAAACTATTTGTCTGATGTCATGGATATTACACAGGCTGGGGACACACGGTGAGTTGTTGGAACATGCTGTGTATGCTACAGCTGTATGGTCTACTTGGCCTGATTTATACTAGCCTACTGCTCTCAGTGAGATGGAGGAAACTGTTATGCTGGAATAAGATTCATCTTGAAGTTCTAGTAAACCTCTGTGAAATGGGCAGGGTGGTGGTAAATATGATACCATATCCCCTTTCCTCAGAGAAAATGCCTTGAGTCATAGCCAGACCGGATAGTATGCCAGCCAGTCCATCTTTTCTGGACTACCTGCTCTAGGTGTGGTCTCTCCTTTATTAAATAATGGTGGCTTTCAAGAAAGGGAGGGGGGATATAAGTATCTCTTCTGTAACCTTCAAAGTTATTTTTTTTTTCCTCTGCAGAAGAAGCAGAGTTTATTGCTCTGGATTTTGTTGACTTATCCCAAATAAACAAGGAAAGACTCCAGCACATTTTTAATACCAACAGAGCTCAAGTGACATTCTTATAGCTACACATTTGTAATGAGTTAAGACAACTAAATCACTTCTTTATATTTAATATACTTTCTCTTTGAAGGACTTCATTTATTAAGGAAGTGGACATCAATATGGAATAGAGCACTCCAGGCTCTCTAAGTAGTAACAGTTCTAGCTGAGAGCATAACGATAAATCTGGCGTCATTATCACAGCAGAGAGCCAACAATATATGTCTTCTGGAAATTTGTATCTGAAATTGCAGGGCAGGAATCAGCTTACAAAAAAAAGAAGAAGAAAGGAGAAAGGAAAAAAGACAGTTAAGTGATTTCAGAGGAGGGGGGACACTAAAGCAAAAAATTGAAATGCAGGGAAGGTACAATCACAATTTCAATGGGATTAAATATCTATCCTGCAAGAATGGAGTTACCTATCTTAAAAGGTATGCGGTGAATTAAATAATTGTCATTTGATTTTTCCTCTCTGTGTATTCTTCAAGTACGAAAAATGAAGATTTATGTCACACAAGACAAAAGGTAACAATCTGTGTATTTCACTGATGCAACATAATTATTACAGTTATTATAAACTTTGAGGAGGAGGAGGAGGAGGAGGAGGAGGAGGAGGAGGAGGAGGAGGAGAGGTGGTTGTGGATGGAAACTAGTCAAGCTATATATGTTTGAATTATTAAGTATTATACCACCAACAGAGAATTAAAATTTTTCACCCGATATCTGATATACACATTAGATTATTGTTTTCTTGCTTTTTTTTAAAAAAAAAGAGAAATGTCTAATGCTATTTTGAATAAGAATAAATCCCAAGCGCCCCCCCCCCCCTTTCTTTTTGCAAGCTGTACAAAGAAAATAGTGCAGATACAATTTGAAATGGGAACTGTTCGTTCTAATTTGTCCCTCCTGGATTCTGCAGCTTTTAATTAGGGAATGGTTCCACTCAAGCCTCTTACTAAGTTTTCAGGAGTACTTACAATTCGTCCTTTCATGCAGGGGAGAGAAAATAGGGATGGAAATTTTCAGTAAGTTTCTTCTCAAAGGTTGTTGTTGTTAAATGCCCTTAAGTCAATTTAAAGCTATGGAAAGCTTGTGAATCAGGCATATTCAGGATCCCCTGTAATCAACCACCCTGCTCAGATCCTACAGACTTAGGGCCATGCCATTTTTTGATTTATTCTATCCATCTGGAATGTGGGCTTCCTCTTTTCCTACTGCCTTCTATCTTTCCAATCATTATCTTTCCTAATAAGTCATCTCTTGTCATGATGTACCCAAAATATGATAGCCCAAATGTAGTCATTCTGGCTTCTATAGAGAGTTCAGATCTGGTTTGTTCCATGATTCACTTTGTTGTCTTTTTAGCCATCTACAGTATCTGCAGAACTCTTCTCCAGCCCTACATCTCAAATGAGTTAAAGACAGTGATAAGTAATTTCAGTATTTTTCTTCCCATTGTGAGAAAATTTTCAAAAGCCATTCAGTTTTCAAAAGCTTTTCATACTACACAAGTTTGTATGTTGCTGTATTGTGCAAAAAGCAGCATTTTCCATACAGCAAACAACATTTTCTGCATGTAAAATAATATTTTGATACAGAAATATTAATTCCTGTACAGAAAATGCTGTTTTCTATCCAACCAATCAGATATTATATATTAGAATTTTGGCGGTTCTCAGAAATTTCAGAATAAATATGGAGGCCCAAGTTCTATAGACTTTCAAAATAGCATGAATTTGCAACAGGCTAAATTATATTGGTCCTTACAGTTGTGTAACAAATACCAAGACCCTGATACTTGTGCAGAGGTTACCGAGCTATCTACCCACCAAAACTATGTGCCCTTGTGAAATGTGGCATGTGCTAGGGGTCATCCAAGTTGTAGACATTGGAAATTCCACATTTAGTCCATTTACCTTCATGTATACTTTGGGCTAAGTTCTAAGTGAAAACTGTTTTGAAGAGAATTTTGGAAATATTTGTAAAAACCTATGTATACATTTACATAAACTTCCTTACATGTATTTTTAATGTCAGAGATAGCAGCAATTCAAGTAATCTCTCTTAGCTTTAGCTGATTTATTGCATAAGCATTACATGAGAAATCAATTGCTCTGGGGAAAAAGATGAATAGAATACGTGTGTGTGTGTGTGTGTGTTTGTTTTCGGCAATGCTCTTTTCCCAAATATTAATTGCGTTCCAGCCAAAGATACATATATTGTATGTGTACAGATCCCCCCCCCCCAATAAATATGCTACATTTATGCCATTTTGCTGATTTATTGTTGTGCACTTCTCAATCATCTTTCTGAATATTATACATTTCTAATGCAGGCTAAGTACATAGATTGTAACCAGCAGGGAGGAATAGACTGAAATTTATGGAGTAAATAATACACATAAAATAATGAATCATGTGGATGCTCTTAAATTGTTCAGCACAAGCATTCAGGAGCCAGAAAGTTGAAAATTATTTGGATGCCTTCATTGAGAACATGGTGTTGTCACCCAAAGAAAGTGAATGAAGTTGTGGTTCTAATTCTGAATTCTACTTTACTGAGTTGGCTGTAGATATTGTGTCAGGGGAAACTAGAGACAGGTCACTATGGTCCTGTCTTCACTGGTGTAGTGTAGCCTGCAGTATCCTGGCCTCAGAGCTGCCCTGTTGCAGCCTCTGTTGTGCTGCTGGCTAGCTGACTGCATGCATGTCCCACTGAACCACCTGGTGTATCCACCACCCCTTTGAGTCATAATTAGTGCCGCCCGACTTACCGGGCCGGCACAGTTGCCGCGCGCGGGAAGCGCCACCTCGCGCTCCCGCCGCGGTCTCTGTCCCGGCAGCCATTGCGGGGGCGGGCTTCCTTGCAATTGGTTGCTGGGAGGGAGAGCGCGGGAAGCCAGCCCGCCTTTTTTCTGGGTCGGACTTCATGTCCCAGAGTTCTGCTGGGTAGAGGCGGGCTGCCTGATTGGCTCCTGGCGGCCCACCTCTTGCCCGGATTGGCTGAGGCAAGCGAGAGGGCGGGGCCGCGCTGCTGTGGCTGCCCCTGATTGGCCAGGAGGCCTATTTAGTTGGGCCGAAGGCAAGGAGAGGCGCCATTGCCTCGTTCGGCTCTCCCACCCTCCCTCCCTGGGAGTTGATTGTCACAACTTGGGCGAGGGGCGGCAGCATAGGCCTGGATCTGGGGTGAGGGGTTTCCAGGGCTCGATGGCTCTGGATCGGGAGTCCTCGCGACCCGGGTGTATGGAGCGTGCTGATGTGGCCAGTGCGGGGGCCACAGTCAATCAACACCCGGTGACTAGAGTGCCTTGCAAATCGATTGGTAGCAGCACAGTTGCCCGACTGTGCTTTAGGGCGGGGCTTGGCACCTACGTCATCCCGATGCTTGGCTACAAGCAACCATACATTAGCCAACGGGGGTTTGGCTGATGTCCAGATCCAGACCTTATGCTTTGGGCCAACCCTATTGTTTGTTTTGGCTTAAAATAAAGTTGTGGCCATGTTCACTCCAGCCTAGTGTTTTTGTGATTTCTTGTGGCACCTGACCTGCGAGGCAATGGGTCACCCAGTATCAATCACACGGTTAGGTGCTTCATTCTTACATTCTGAGTGCCTGGTGGCAGCAGCAGACATGCTGGGCAACTCAGCAGGATGTGTTTCAAACAGCTGCCTCATGTCAGAATTGAGGGTTCTAGATTTTCTGGGAAGATCTGGAACACTGGATACTTTTTAAAATCTACAGTAAGAGGGATATACCTCAGTTTAGGTATATCCGGTCTGTTCACAACAGAATTGGTGTTTGGGCCATACATTGTCTTGTCTGTCTGCCAAGAGGATGGGGCAGGGCCCCTGATGCAAGCCAGATTTTTTTTTCCCCCAGTGTGGAAACTGAGAGGAGATGGATGCTAAAATTGGACCATTTAAGAACTAAACATAGCATGGGGTGAGGAAAGTGGAGAACAAAAGGCCCAGGCTTGTGTGATATATTTGTCAATTACAACATAGGATGGAATCATAGAATCAAAGAGTTGGAAGAGATCCAAAGGGCCATCCAGTCCAATCCCTGCCATGCAGGAACTCCCAATCAAAGCATCCCTGACAGATGGCTATCCAGCCTCTGTTTAAAGACCTCTAAGGAAGGAGACTCTACCACACTCCAAGAGAGTGTGTTCCACTGTCAAACAGCCCTTACTGTCAGGATGGATTTGCTTCCTGTTCATTTCATGCTACATATAGGAGGGTAATAAAGCCATACTGTTGCTACGAAAGGCATGGCGGGAATCTGCAATGTATTTGGTAGTGGGATGTCAGGTGGAAGTTTATATGGTTACAGCTTATTTTTCTTTTGCACGTTATCACTTGTGGGATGGTTTTATTGTATATGCACCCCACAGCAGGATCTACTGCAATCCCTGTGAAACACCTATGGTTTGTTGTGAGACACCATAAAGTACAGCCGCTCAGAGAAGATTGCCCCAAAGTATTTCTAATTTATCAGTCCAAGAAGACATGAAATAGCCTCTAGCCAGGCCTTATCAATAGGAAGAATGACTCAACACTTCAAGTAACAGACTGTGCTGAAAGGTAGTGGTGGCAGGCTCCTTTCTTTCTCTCGGAGCCCATGGCTGTTGATGGACAGAATTATATATGTCATATGGGTAGTCCTAGGCACTCTACTGAAACCTGCTGCATTAGATGTAGTGAGGAATTCTGTCCCATTGCCAGTTTTGAAGGATGAACCCAATCTTCTACAGTATATGACTGAAGGTGTACAACATTTTATCTTTTGCTTCAAATCCCTCTCTCCCCCCCAAAATCTTGTGTTTGCCTCCCCATACCATTCTCTAGGCCCTAATCCTTATAGGCTAAGGAACTGGTGTTGATAAGGCATCCTCTCTGTATGCCTTATTTGGGTATGGCTAAAACCAGACATCCATTGTTGAATAGAGGAGAAAGGTTGTGATTTACCTTTCTACCCTATCTTTTTGAATAATCTCTAGTTCCCTAAAATTCCCTGCTGCTTACTCAGGTAATATACTCTGCACACTATTACAAGCTATGTAAGCATATGTAGGGATTGAAAGTGATTTACAGACGCTGAATACACGGTGTAAAACAAAGAAGGACAAGCTCTATTGCCATCACAGTTGTAAAAAGAGGGGATAATTTTCAGTCTCTTTACCTAGTCTGTGCTGTCTTTCTCACTCTTTCCCAAGTGCCTGCACACACAAAAATATGTCTTATCTGAAAATATGTCATTGCAAAATAAATTACAGCAATTTCAAGCAAATTGTATTACATCCATAAAAATAGAAACAAAAACACATAGTCAATTCTTGCATATTAAGAGGATTTTTGCAATATTTCATTAGCCCACAAATGGCTCACATATACATTCTTTCTTGCTCTATTTCTGATAAATGCGGCTGAAAAATCATGATTAATTGGGACTAGCTTTTTTGCTTCAAGTTGTGTCTGTTGCATATTTTAGCCAATTACTTCCCTTTTTCCTTAAAAAGGTTTTTTTTTCCTATTAGTAGTTTTAAAGTATCTGCTTACTTGTCTTTTTATAGACTATCCTGCTCTGTGAAATTGCTTCTTCAGACTAAATTTAGGATATTTAGATTTTCTTTCTTGCAAAGTCTATTATTTTCACCAGGAAAGTGAATATCTGTTTGCAAATTAATCCAGAAGAACTGAGAAGAAGCTCTAAAACCACTTAACTCTACAAAGTTTTTTAAAAAGTTACTAAGCATATATGAAACTATTTTTATCATGGAAGAATGTTAAAATTTAACACATATTGTATTAAGGACATGGTAATCTGCTTGTTACATCTAAGAGGAATTAACATGCGTACAGAGTAGTTTGGATTCTACTTCCTAGGTCAGGATGAATGCTTGTTTTCAGAGTTCTCTGCCATCTTGGATTTTAAGCCACAAATCAAAGAAGTCCCATCCATCTACTTATATGACTACTAGCACGAGTGAAGTCTATCCCATTTTATCTCATGTTTTGCTCCATATTCCTGGTACACATTGCATATGGTACACTTGTAGCATGGATAATTGATGGGTCAGGAATCCATTTTGAGCCCAAGGTACTATGACTAGTTTGGCTTGGTTTGGAACCTGGGTTATTTCATAGGAGTTCAAATTTCTTCCAACTGCACTCTGTGAAGTTTGTAGGGTGGGGGAACCAACCCCCCCCCCCAAAAAAAAACATTTGACCCAATGCATTTGACACTGGGTCAACTAGCAAGGTTTTTGTTTTTTTGGTAGCACCACAAGGATCTGGATCTTTGGTAGTGGGAACTACCGATCCAGATCTATGCTGCTGCATCCTCCTTCCTCCCTTCTCCTCCTCTTTGTCTCCTGTTCTGTGTCCGCCAGCATCCTCCCTCCTTCCTTCGCTTCCTCTTTGCCCCCTCACTGATGCTTCTGTTACTTTCTACTTCTTCCTCCTCTTCCTCCCCTCCCCTCACCACCACCAGTGTCAAGTCCCTCCACCTCCAGTGTAAATGGCAATTCAGTTCAGTCAGAGTAAACATAGTGGGAACTACGACCCTTATTGATTTGGTGGGGCATCTCTGAAGAGACCCAGATCTCCTCACTGCAATAGTGTGAGTGTGAATGAGGCCCTAGTTTCTAATAATAACTGCCATTTTGTCTGCCTCATGACTTCCCACATTTTGTTTCAGGTCAACATCAGTGATGGTAAATTTGTCATTTGCTTAAAGATGTTTAGCTGCAAGAATGAAATTGACTGAGATCTTTTTGCCAATGCACTTGTCCTAGATTCTTGCTATATCTTCAGTGTGTTTATCCTGTTATCTTTACTCATCCTCTTGCCCAGATGTGGCATGTCATTTGTGACATGCAATTGTTTTCTTTTTGTTGCTTTTGCATCAAGGATGATAAGAGTTTTAAAAATAATTAAGAACATTTGGGGTATAAAGCCTAGGAGTCAAATTTCCACAGATGGTGAATAAAATATGAAACACTTTTATTCTATTTTGAGTAAATAAATATAGTGGTTCTTGGAGACAGCTCCATTCTTAAATAAGTACAATCTTGTATTAATAAATAGGGTTCTTCTTAGTTTAGCTTCACGCTCTTTAGTATTTCATAATGCATGTCATGTAAACTTTCCTCTGGGGTAAAATAGCAATAAATCTTTAATAAACTAACAAAACAACATTTCAGGCTGAGTGACAAACACTTTGCTGTAAAAGTATTACTGATAGATTATATTAAAAATAAACACACAAGAAGATATTTAAAAGGTTTGCTTCTTTTATCAGAGATGCTCCTTATATTTGAGTTGCCATTAAATTAAACCCTTATAAATCTTTAATGAAGTATGAATGAATACACCAAATCACCTGAGAATTATTGACACATCAGTATCCATAGATTAGGGCCTTATTGCTCTTCCTTCCTTCATAGACTTTATAGACTTTATACATGTTCAGCCTTTATAAAACATGAACATTTTAATTAATAATTTTTAATATAATAATAATAATAATAATAAATATTTATTTATATTCCACCCCTCTGGGTGCACAATTGGGGCAGAATTTTTGTGCTTACTCATGTGGCAACATTATTAAAGCTGATTTTATAAATATAAATATAAGCATAATTTTCTAGAGATAATATATTTTTGGTATTGCTGCTATGGCAAAGCTTTCCTTAATAAATAAAATAAAAGAATCTTGAAGTCTTAATTTGAGATTTTAATCTTAATCCTAATCTTTTGTACATCTAAATGTAAAAATAGATGCATCATCCATCAAGAAGTCCTACCAAATTTGCGAGGATGTACTCCTAAGGAGTATTGCATGGAATCACAGTCATACAGAGTGATCCAAAAATTAAGGGTTCCATTCTGTGAACACCCCTTTGAAGAAAATTTCAATGAACACAGTTGCACTTGCTTCCAGTTAAACAGATTATGATCAAGGTGCTTGTCATCTTCTACTGTTTTGATTCAGTGTGTATCAAAGGTTAAATGATTCCCAAAAGAACAGCTGGGTCATTTAAATAGCAATAGCAGCAGCTTCATTTAAATACTGCTTCATACCACACTAAGCAGTCTTTAAGAGGTTTACAACTGTAAGCTAATTGCCCCAAACAAGCTGAGTACTCATTTTTGCCACCTCAGAAGGATGCCAGGCTGAGTTGACCCTGAGCTCCTGCCTGGGATTGAACTCACAAGCTTGTGGTTTGTGAGTGAGTGGCTGCAGTACTGGCACTTAACCACTGTGCCACCAGGGCACAGATATGACTCTTTAATATCTACAATAAAAGCAACTCCAAACATTACCATTTGGATAAGTCCAGTTGAAGTAAAATATTCCAAAGTTTTCTTATGCCAAATCAGACTCTATACCCATCTTACCAAGTCTCTTCTCTGGAAGGCAAGGCATTTCCAGCATTTAAATATGAAATTCTTTTAATACCAAGAAGTAAGCATGGGGCTTTTACATGAAAAGTATGCACTCTTTCTCAGGACTAATAGAAGCAACACCATTTGCCTCAGCAGTGATGGGAAGCAGGGCATGTTGGAGCTCTGCTCTTTCAGGGTCTTCCTACCCTTCCATCAAGCAGCTATTTTATCTATTGCAGCAGAGGAAGAACTGGGACAGAACTGAGAGAAAAGATACATCTTTTCCCTGTCCCTGTTCCAGTTGATCATTAAGAACTACTATATAGCTCCAATTTAAGTATTCATGCCTGAACTTGTCCTCTTCAATTTTCCCCCTCTTTGTGTCCAGTCAAGTAGACTGTAGGTATGTGAGCAGGGTTTATCTTTTTAGTTATCTGTGTTATGAAAGCTGGTCTGGGAGAATTTGGACTTTATCACACATGACTTTTAAACTTTTTAAAACTAAAAGCTGAAAAATAGCACCTTTGGCGATACTTATTGCATGGCACCATCTTGGTTCCTATCTTGCCCTCAAGGTGCACCTTATCGTTGGTCAGAAAACTTATCAATAAGCTCACAAACATGCTGCTGTAGCATTACTACTCAAGTGCAATAAGTTCTTCATGTGGCAGTTCTGGTACCGGGCAGGTACATGATGTCAGTGTCTTCTCTTCTCCCCCTCACTATTTCAGAGCAACCTTTGTTGTTCTTTTTAATTTCATTTCCTTTTTTTTTAATTGTACTAGTATACCTCCAGAATTACATTAAAAATAAAACAATTTAAAAAAAAACACAACTTGAAAGTAAACTGGATTAGACATAGTACAGGATGGTAACATTAAGAAGAAGTGCAGGTGAGGGCCAAAGGGCCCAGTCATGTTATTGTGAAGATGTGAAATACAAAATACTCCAAAATGGCATGTATCCAGTTCCTTTTAAGGATGCAATTGTAGTGAGAATGGGACTCATATGATAATGTCCTTCCTAGCTGAAAAGTAGGCTAATCATTCTTTAATTAAACAAATAATTGATTATACCTTTTGTTTTCCTTGTGCCCCCATCCATTAACCTCAATCTGTAGAAATCAGTAGAAATCAACACTGTCCAAAGTCAATGCAATGCACTGAATTGTACCAATGCAATGTTCTTGCAAACCATATTTATCTATTATTTATTTACATACTGATTGAATGAAAATATATGCACTGATTGGGACTGCACCTGAGGCTGCATCTGCACTGCAGAATTAAAAGCAGTGTGACACTGCTTTAACTGCCATGGCTCAATGCTATAGAATTTGGGGATTTGTAATTTTGTAGACTATTGAGCCTTCTTTGTGAGAGAGCTGTAGTGCCACAACAAACTACAAATCCTAGGATTCTATAGGAAGAAGCTATGACAGTCTGTGGTAGTTTTAAAATTAGCATTGAAGAAGAATACACAGGGAATGGTTCCTTTATCTTTTATGACAACTCCTTAACAATTGGTTTAGAATACTGTAAGGAAAGGCATGAATTTGTCAGTACTAGAAATTGAATGGAATAAACAAAGGAACTTTTTCCCACACATGGTGGACATGCCCACAAGCATAAAATAATACAAATAATGCTTCAAATTCAAATTATATTGGAGTCTACATTATTTTTGCTCAATATGGATGAAGGGAAAGAACTAAGAAATCATCTGAAAAGTTTATTGTATTTAATATTGGCTGCAAGAATAGTTTTTGCAAGGAGATGGCGGGAAGAAACAACACCATTAATAGATGAGTGGTCAATGAAAATATTAGACACAATGGAAATGGACAAATTAAGCTGTCTCATTAAGGATAAGTCAATAAAAGGTTGGGAAGTTTATTGGAATCTGATAATAAGCTTTTATGAAAAAAAAGATGGTCAGATAATGCATGATGCTAAAAATAAACATATGTGTATACAACGAAATTAGTTATCAGGATGTAAAAATGTATATTAAACTTAAGAATATGCTATAAATATGCAAAATGACATATGACAGTACATGGAAATAATTTATATTATTTGTAAAAGACTACTTATGTTAATATTGATTGCTTACTACAACTAATCATGACTAGAAAGTAATAAGAAAAGTGGTTTATAGGAGCAAGAATATGACTAGGAAAACGACATACAGAGACAGAATAATAAGAAAGATGATGATTTAAAGGAGGTGGAAAAACAGAAATGTTTGTATGGAGGGAAGAATAAACTATAAAAGAGTGGTTAAAGTCTGCACCAGCAATGTAATACAAATTATTTGGGGGTAGGGATGGGATGAGGTAAAGGGATAACATGTTTTGAAAGTCTTGTTGTATGTTCAAAATGCATTCAGGTAAAGATGTACTTTATTTATTCTGTGGACAATAAAAAAAAAAAGAAATTGACCGGTGTGTGTGTGTGTGGAGAGATGTTTTTGCATTCTTTGAAATCCAACCGCCATTGCCTTTCCTACCTAATTCATATACTGGTCTTATGTCACCTGTTGTGCTATTTGGTTTTGATCATTAACAGTGCTTAAGTATTTGCTGGGTCCTACTTCCACCTGGCTCTGGACAATTGATATTGGCTGAACAGCTACAGCTATGCATAAAGAATTGGTCTAATGCTTGACCTTCCTTTGGAAGTCATGTTCCTAATCTAATTCAAAGAGGAGCATTATATATCCCTAAAAGTAATGATGGCCTGGTGCAGATCGGTACTTTGGGCTGGCCTGGGGGCAGAGTCAGGGCGTAGTGTCTACATGATGCACACTTCAACTCCACCCCTGGGCATCATGACACCGTGCACCATACCACATGATGCACGTCATCATGGTGCTCCTCCAGCTCTGCATCCTCATGACAGAGTGTCAATGGAGCACCATATAGCTGAGGCACGGCAGCTATCATGCCCTTTCCAGGGCTCAAAAAGGAGAAGCTTTTTGTGGCTCCTTTTCATGCCCTGGAAAGACCAGATCAGGGCCGTGGCATGTGGTTTCTGTAGCCCCAATCTGGCTGAAGAGTAGGCAGCTGGAGGCCACTCCTTTGGGGCTGTTTTCAAAGCCTCAATAACTCTCTTCCTTTTGCTTCTGTCTCTACCTATTGCTACATGTGGTTTTGTTTTTAGCAGGTTGAAATAATAAGAGTTTTAACTATAATACTTGTTTGATGCCCTGTCCAGTACCAATGTAATACCACTTACAAAAGAAATGTAGAAAGAAATGTCATATCCTTCTATGGTCTCCAATTGCTAAGGACAATTCCTACTTTCTGATGCCATCTCTGGCAATTCATGATCCCTTTTTTGTCTGTTAGTGCTGATTCTTTTTTTAAAAAAAAATGTTTGTAAACACATATAACTACTTGTTGCTATCCTTTAGGGATCAATTGTATTCTTGCAGAATCTGTATATAAAAAGTAAACACATTTTGAAACAAACTCTGGTGCACACCTCCATATATATATAAGTATACGATTAAAAAGCACCATTCAGCATGTTACAGTAATTTTATAAGGTAAGTCACAGCTGGCCCTATCGTTAAACAGAAAATGGTGAGTGACCATATCAGCCGGGGGATTCTGGGTGTTGTAGTGTTTTCAAGCACTCACTTCATAGAGTAAGGCAACTGCCTCAAGCAAAAAATTTGAGATATCAAGAAAGAGATTGAACTTATTATTGTTAATACATTATAATTGTATCCATGCTGCCCCCCCCCCATTCCAACAGCCATTACTCTGACCTTGGAGAGAGAGTAAAAGAGGCAGTATCTGCTGGCCTTAATCCCCTTCCACAATGTCACCCCTTTTCCTTTTGTAGCATGTCTTAAAGGGATTAAGTACAGGGGGCCCTCTGTTTTCATGGGGGATTCGTTCCGGATCCCCCCCCCATGCATATGGAGGCTCATGAATATTCAAGCCTCATATGCTGGAATGGGACACACCCCCATGTATGGCCCAGGGGTGTGTGCTGGGTACAAGCACCATTGGAGGCAGCAGAGTTTGCCCCTCTGCAGGTAATCAAGGGTGCGGTTCCCAGATCCACGATTTAGGAGGGGAAACTGTACAGTACCATACCATACCATCAGTGTATACCATTTACAGTGATGGTACTATATAAATATAAAGAAATAAACAGTTGTGCAATTTCCTTCACCATTTCCTAAAGTTGTACTTCCCCGCAAGTCTCCCCCCTGCCCCAAGCAATAATACCCTGTGCTTCAAAAGCTAATGCAGGACAAGGTTTTCCTAAGTCAGTAAATGCAGAATGTAGAAGATGAGAAGAAGTTTCTCTGCATGCAATGAGATATTTCTCAAACAGTGATTCTCAACATAAGTAATTAGTACAAGGGTGATAGAAGTACACAACTGTATTCCCCTTTGTTAACTCTAATGTGGCTGTCTACCCCGTCTTACCTAGTTCCAGAGAACAGCCATTTTAAATGTGCTCCACACAGGCATTTTGTGTTTTAAAATGGAGGCAGCTGCTGGGGGACAAGATTAAGGCCCAGGAGACAGCGAGAAGGCAGCAGCAGACAACTGACTGTGCACAGATGCCTAATGAATGCCTAAGTGAATAAACCTAAGAGGTTTATTGGTCTAATTCAATTCTCAAGGTTTTGTATCTCCAAGGTACTACTATTAGTCTGTAATAAATGCTAACTAGCAAAATGCCCATCATTATGACATGTAGATGTGTGTGTGTGCATACACATATTGGGATTGAGAGAAGAAGCAGAGTGCCTTTCTATGTGTTCTGGGCATAGACATGTGTTCCAACTTCATCCCCTTATGGAATATCTATTAGAGATGGAGACTACAAAATTGTTCCCATGGTGCAATGGCTTCTTTTACTTTTCTCCCACAAGCACGAACTGAACTGCTATGATAAATTACATTTTATCAAGGTGTATTTCACGTCATTTCAGAGAAAGTAAACAAGTACGCTTGAGGGACACAATTTTGATGAGGCTTAGAGTGTTCCCTGTCTCCAGTGATTCCACTAGTAAGAATGATGTCTACTTGTAATTGCAATTGCACTTTGCTATTTTTAAGGTCCCTTTCATAATGCACAATTACAGTGGGCCCTTGGTCTGTTCTGGGGTTTGGTACCAATAACTCTCGTGGATAACAAAATCTGTGGATGTCCAAGTCCCATTAAATACTGTGGCTTGGTAAAAATGGTGTCCCTTATATAAAATGGCAAATCAAGGTTTGCTTTTGGAATGTATATTTTTTGGATAAGGACTGTATACCACTATGATTCCACCTTAACTAGTAGAATCCTTGGGTATGAGCCCCCCCACCCCCAAACTGCAAATTGCAAACCCCTGGATTCTATAGGATGTTGCCCTGGTAATTAAAGCAGAATCATATCACATATCATCACACCTATAATGTAAGCAAATGTTGGGATGTATATAAATAGATCATTGTTCATGAATAGTCTCTCACAACTACATTGACATTAGATCACAGCTACAGCATAATGGCTTGATAACACATATAGGTTTATAATGGGGTTATATCATTTTTTATATGAGACAGACATAACGGCCACACATAAAGAGATTTTTAAGTAATAGCAACCTGCTTAGTACAACATGTGAAACGGCTATAGTTTAGGTGTGAGATCAGTGGAGCTGGGGGGAGAAGGGCTGCATCTATGTGAATAGAGGTGGTGGTGGTGGGGGGGGGTGGCCTTCAGAATTATATAGAATTGTTCCATTTAATCCTGCTCAAGACTTACCCACACAACAAATTTTAAGCATGGTTTAAGCATTATGGTTTCTCCAAAGAATGTGAATGTCAGAAGTATATGCCAGATAATTTGCTCAGTCACAATATACAGTTACAGTGCTGTTATTGCACAGTAACTAGCATGGTTCTGTCCTATGAAATCCTGGAGCTTGTAGTGTGGTGAGGCACTGGAGGTATGGTGGCGCAGTGGTTAAATGCCTGTACTGCAGCCACTCACTCAAAACCATAAGGTGGCGAGTTCAAGACCAGCAAAGGGCTGAAGCTTGACTCAGGCTTGCATCCTTCCGAGGTCGCTAAAATGAGTACCCAGATTGTTGGGGGGCAAATAGCTTACAATTGTAAACCGCTTAGACACTCATTAAGGGTATGAAGTGGTATATAAACGAAGCTGTTTGTTTGTTTTGTTTGTTTATGAATGTTCTTTTCTAAAGAACCCATCCCAATAATCAATTGGATTGGAGCATAGCAGTTAAAGTAGAATAATAGTGCTATAATTCTTAGAGTGAATGTGATCCAGGTATTCCCTGTCCAAAGGAGATGGCCATTTTCATGATTCTAGACTGCCTAATCTGAATTGAAAACTGTGGCCAGGCAGGTAGAAACAGCTGCCTTCAACATTTAAGGAATACACACACACACGCACACACACACGAGAGTTTTAGTGATCACCTTTTAAAAAAATTGACAGAAAGTTTGTTTTGATTTGTAGTTGTTAACTTATCTCTATGCAGTCACTATCTAGATTTACACATTTTTCCCAGCGTATCTTGACCCTCCGAATACCCTGATATTGTAAAAGTCTGCAGATTGCGCCTTACGAGGAGGTATCGTAAAGGAATAATTATCACCCGGAAGTTATTATGGCATATTGATGAAATGTTGACAGTGTCATCATTGGTCCCTAAGTGCACATTGCTGAGAAAATCAACTCATTGCATCCTTTATTTTTGTGACTGGCTGTGCCAGAAGTGACTAAAGTGTACAATCCTCATCAGGCGCAATCTGCAGGCTTCTACAATATCAGGTATTCGGAGGGTCAAGATACGCTGGGAAAAATGTGTAAATCTAGATAGTGACTACATAGAGATAAGTTAACAACTACAAATCAAAACAAACTTTCTGTCAATTTTTTTAAAAAGGTGCTCATTAAAACTTTTGGATACCCTCTAGTATATATGCAATCACACACACACACACACACACATATGAGTGAGGGTGTGTGTGTGTGTGTGTGTGTGTGTATATATATATATATATATATATATATGAAACATCAATTAATTTGAGATATAGTGCTGAAGAAGAGTGCTGAGGTCCCATGGCAGCCAAAAAGAAAAATAAATGGATACTAGAGCAGATCAAGCCAGAAATCTCTCTGGAAGCCAAGATGACAAAAATTAGGCTGCCATACCTCAGACACATCATGAGAAGGTATGATTTACTGGGGAAACAAATACTGCTAAGAAAGGTGGAAGGAAGTAGAAAGAGAGGAAGGCCACTATTAAGGAAATCACAGATATGAATATACAGGAACTAAGCAGTGTAGTGGAGGACATGAGGTCTTGGAGATGTCTCATCCACAGGCTTGCCATGGGTTGAGATTGACTTGAGGGCAGTTATAAACAACAAAGAAAATATTGTTATTACTTTGAAGATTGTGGATGCTGATGAAAGATATGCAGATAAGAGAAGCACATTTTTGTATATGCAAATATGTAAAAATGGGTTTGTTTGCATTAGCATGCCATGTTCGAAAGAGTTCATATTGTTTTTGCATATTATTTTCTGGCCAAATTCTTCTAGTGTCAGAGGAAAAAAGAAACCAGAAAGGACACTGTGTAGACAATGAGCAGAGAAGAACAACTGATCTCAGGAAACAAATATGAGGTGAATTATATTTGAATTGTAGATTGAGAATATTTTGCCCTATTCCGATTTCCAGAATACTGTAGTACTGCTGAAATGCCCTCTTATGTATTTTTCTTTAAGAGAGAGAGAGAGAGAGAATCCCTCTTTATATTGCTGTTCTTAGACCAGATCTTGCCATCTCTGAATTTCATGTTTGGTTTCAGGTTCAGAAATGTGGCCCTTTCTGAAGCACAACTAAGGCTTCAGTTTCACTTAGAAAGTGTAGAACATTTAGTTTGAAACTGAGAACATTCAGAACCAGTATTTTGCTGCATGATAGAGTGCTACTTTAGACAGACAGATGACACACAAAGAGATACAGTTTCCCTTTCTCTCTCTGATCATCTGTAGTTGCAGTTATGGTCTCTGCAGAAGGCGTGAGAAAATGGCAACTTTCTTTCCCTAACAAGGGTGTATAAAAAAGGGAGGGACCTCTTCGAAGGACTCATCTAGTGTTTATTTGCAAATTTATGCAGGGAAGGTTTGACTGTTCCAGATGGAATAACTTTACTGAAAATACTAGTTCTGCCCCTTTTATTATTCTGGCTGCAGCTGTAGTGTCTGCTTTCCACTTTATTACTATTAGGGGCACAGGTGAATCCATTGAATTTGCTTTGTAGGTGCTGTCTGTGCCTGATAAAGTGTTTCAGCTTCCAGTTGAAAAAGATTTGGTTTAATCAGTTCTGAGAGCTGCACGGCTACTCCTGCATATCTCTTCCAACACTGGGCAAAGTAATTTTAAATGCTCAGCTGTAACCTTACAAAAAAAGCAGGAGGGCAAGAGGTGAGATATTTAGTGTAAATTTTAAACTGAGTGACTGTTTTCAAGGGATGAAAACATGTAATAACAATTTGGAGTTCTAGAGTACTTTCAATCAGGTACAAGGGATTTCAGCAAGCTTTACAGTCATTTATTATAATAAAAATTGCAGCATTCATAGACCATGGAATCATGGTCTGCACTAGTTGCTGGGTTGGAACCAATTGCAAGATGCATTTACATTTATTTATAAAGGAGTTTGTTAAAGACTATCACAGTTCTATAGAGTTTATTTGGATTTGTTGTCTGCTGTTGTGTGCCTTCAAGTAATTTCCTACTTATGGCAACCATAAGGTGAAATGAATATGGGGTGTTCTTTGCAAGAATTGTTCAGAGGGACTTTGTCTTTGCCTTTTTTGAGGCTGAGAGGGTGTGATTTACCCAAGGAAACCCACTGGGATTAAAACAAAAACAACAGCAGCAGCAGCAACAACAATGTAACCCTTTGGGTTTCCATGAGTGAGTGGGGATTTCAACCATGGTCATCAGAGTACTAATCCAACATTCAAACCATTACACCATGTTAGATTTTCTGATATGGATTAACCTGATCAATTTGGATTCCCAGGATCCAGCAAACATTATTGTATGAGACTATATAAACTTTTGAACAGGCCAGTTTACACAATATTTTTGTCCAGGTACAGATGGCTGATATTTAATTATGTGCTTTGATAGTTTACAGCCTGGACTTGGGCTTGCATGTTTCCACCCCAATGAAGAAAGTAGAAAGAAAAACCTTGAACGATGCTGAAGATAATGCATACTTTTGTATTATGAAACAGTCCAGTTCACAAGTATTGACCAACACGTTCCTAAGGTAATAACATTTAATCCATCCAAAATATGTCTTGGGTTGATCACATCATAGTTTATGATCACGTCTGTAGTGGGCAAAGTATGATTTCATGAAACTGGCAAGGGAAGGAGGGAGAAGAGCAGTATTTTTCCATTGCTATTTATTAATCAGTGGATGGGTGAACTGAGCAACCATTAATGAAATATGAAAAGACCCATGGTTGTTACAATACTTTCCTCGTCCCAGCTATCTGAGTTTTGATTTTCACTGATGACTGGACAACCTGCTTAATATATTACATGTACCAATACACACAGTTATAAATTTATGAAACCTATTGGCAGTGATATAGTGCCAAGCTGATTGACTCAG
This sequence comes from Urosaurus nigricauda, assembly GCA_034509955.1. Taxonomy (NCBI): domain Eukaryota; kingdom Metazoa; phylum Chordata; class Lepidosauria; order Squamata; family Phrynosomatidae; genus Urosaurus; species Urosaurus nigricauda. The sequence goes on along the minus strand of JAOEGL010000003.1, from coordinate 142,643,995 downwards.
ACTCAGGTCAGATTCAAGTCACTGCAATGACTTGACCTGGTACTAAATGACTGACTTGACTCAACTTGAGATTTGCACATTTTTAGCAACTGAATTACTGGCCTTGTTCAGTGACATCACATTATCCTTCTTTCACTCCCGCCTCCACTCCACCTTGCTTTGCCTCAGTCTCCACCCGTTGTGTATTTGTGTATGTGTGTGTGTGTGTGTCATGGCCTTGCTCCTTGCTTTTTTTTTCTCTTCTTTCCCCCTCTCTTGCTTGCTTCTTGATTTGGGGTGAGATTGGAAATTCCTTTGTTGCTGCTGCTGCCATTGTTCATAAAGACCCTCTTCCCAAGCAATTTGGAATGAAGTCAAAATGATGACGAGTTGGGGAAAGGTTGTTGTGGGGAAAATAAGTGAGGGAGGGGACCAGAAACCAGACCATGGGGCTAGCAAAGCAGGGGTAGAGATAAGGAGATAGAGAGATTACAACAAACAAATCAGGGAGTCCAGAGGGTCTCCAAAAGATGAGGTGAGCCCCACTCCCGGAAATGGGGCAGTGGGTCTTCTCTCCAACTGACTCTTGTATAATGCCTTTACACACACACACACACACACACACACAAACTTCCTTGGGTGCTTCCACCTCCTCAATCCTTCAAGTCACTCCCTCACTCTCACCCCACCCACCCACCTACACAAGCTGCCCTCTCTAACCATAGTCCAGTAAAAAAGTAGCAACCTTTACATGCTGCATCAACCCAGTGTTCAGTCTGGAAAAGGGAGGGATGGAGGGGTGCTGCAGGCCCAGTTCCTGGTTTTCATAATTTTATAATAGCTTATGTGCTTGCATGTAACACTGAATGTACATGGATTATTCTTTGTTCAACATATAATCTGGAAAAAATGAGGTCTGAATCTCCCATATGGGAGCCTGCAAGTCTTCCCAAGCAAGCAGGAAGCTGGAACACAGGAAGATCAGATAGGGTAAACTCCAGAGACTCATTTCTAACTGGAGATCTCTAGTTTTATGGTTGAACAGGACTTTTGTTCCATGGAATTGATCCTTAATTTGCTCCACTTTATTACTGTTGTTGTGTGTCTCCAACTCCAATATGTGGTGATCCTAAGGCAGACCTATTATGGGGTTTTCTTGGCAAGATTTGTTTTGTGGAGGTTTGTCATTGCCTTTTTCTGAGGCTGAGAGCATGTGACTTGACCAGGGTCATCCAATAGGATTCATAGCTGAGTTGGGAGTTGAATCCTGATCTCCAGAGTTGTAGTCCAACACTCAAATCACTATACCATGCTGGCTCAGGTATTGATTTGTTCTTATGTGCAGAACATCATGTGTACCATAGCTCATTAATTTGTACACACTGTTCAGAATGAGGTGGTAGACAGAGGCAGCAGAATTATGGACTGTGAAATGTTAGGCTGCAGATGGGTTGTCTAAAATACCATACTTGTAGTATACCACACAATACCGCACAATACCACATACTCTACAAAACAAAACCTTCATGATCACATAAAGAGAGGCTTTGAGAACCATCCCTCCTTACGGTTTGGGGTGTGTGTGTGTGTTTAATGTAGGAGACTATTTACATTTGCCTGTACTCTGAATTAGTACAGTCCAGAAAGATACTGAGAACTAGCATGGTGTAGTGATTTGAGTGTTGAACTAGGATACTGGGAGACCAGAGTTCAAATCCCCACTCAGCCATGGAAACTTACTGGATGATATTAGGTGAGTCACACTCCCTTAGCCTCAGAAGAAGGCAAGGGTGGCAAATCCCTTCAGAACAAATTCTGCCAAGGAAGCCCTGTGATATGATCATCATAAGGCAGAGATGACTTGAAAGGACACAAAAACAACAAGAGGAACACTACTATCTTTGCTTACTTCTTATTTCTGTGTAATGTGCATACAGGTGCCACAACCGGTTTACAGACTGCCACATTGGAGAGCCACAGCCTGACTCCTACTTCATATTGATTGCTGTCACTGCCTCTAAAGACAGCAGTACAGTGGTACATTTGAAAATGGAGGACCTGTCCCAAGGACAGTTTAAAAAAAACCCAAAAAACAGTCAAAACAGTATTGGCAGGTATTTTATATTTAGGAGGTATTTTTGTAAGTTTTTCTTATGCATATTTTGTACGTTCTGGTAGTACATCTTAATTGCCTGTTAAAAACCAAACTACTCCCAAGTACATTACATTACAGTATAGACAGGTTACAGTTGAGATCACATGGTTTCATAGTTTGAGCATTGGACATGGACTCTGGAGAATAGGGTTTAAATAACTACTAAGCCATGGGAACCTTTCTCAGATTTCTCAGCCATGGAAACCTTTTAGGCTGAGACCAAGATCAAATCCCTGCTCAGCCATAGAAACTTACTGGGTAACCTTGGGCAAATTACACTCTCTCAGCCTCAGAGGAATAGATCAACCCTCTCTGAAGAAATCTTGCCAAGAAAACCACGTGATAGATTCACTTTAGGACCACCACAAATCAGAAAAGACTGGAAGGTACTCAACAACAACAACAGTAACAGCAGAGATAAGCAAGTGTATAGATATTTTAAAAAATTGGTCTGGCACAAAGTTAAGCCGCCTTCTGGGTGGCTTGTGAGTTCAGCATTTGCATGCTGCATTCTCACAAGCTCCCTGGAAGCTGCCCAGAACCCACCCAGCCAATCATACTGGGGTAACTTCATGACATTCTGGCTACACGTCATTTACACATTGCATACTCCCAGAACGTCATGAAACCAGGTTCAGGCCACAGCATGGGCAGCAAAGCCAGATTTTTGCCATCTGAAAAAGAGTGGATTTTTGCTGCTCCTTTTTTTGAGTGACTTCAAGGTAGATTGGGGCCGTGGCATGTGATTGCCCCAATCCATCTTCGGATTGTTTTGTGGAGGTTTGTCATTGCTTTTCTCTGAGGCTGCCCAAATCCATCTTCAGAATGTCCATTTTGGCCCTTAGTTGAGTGCATTGTCTTCATGCAGGGGCCTCTGAAGCAGGCTGTCTGATGTGGGGGACCAACAACCAGCAATGTAGACTTGAGTTGACTGACGTGGACTCAAGTCACTTCAATGACCTGACTCCCACACCTACCACCACGTTCTTGTTTTCTGCTAAAGCTGGCTCCGAGACTTGAGTCTCAATTTGAGACTTGGAGTAAAAGACATGAATGCATCACTACCTGTTAGAATTTGAGTATAGTGTTGGGCTTTATCCTGATTATTCTCATCGCATCTCATAAACATTCTTTTTAGGTTTTGTTCCTATCTTGAAACTGAAATAGGGGAAAATAACAAACAGGAAAACAAATAAGCAAACAAACCACAATTTCTAGATTACTTCTGTTCTCTTCTCGTATCCTATGCAGAGACCTTGATACTGCTTTAAAGGAATCATTCTGAATTTATCATAACATTAATAACCATTCCTTTCATAGAATATGACAGACTGCTGATTATTTTCATAAGATATTTATGCATATATATATATATTCCTTTAGTCACTTTTCAGAGGCCTTGTGATAACAGAATGGAATGCAGTGGGGAACAGTACATTTAAAATGGGTATCTGCTCAAGAACAATGCCTCATGAACCTGATAATCAGGGTTCTTCAGCTTGAATACAGATACATAGACAAAGTCTTTAAATGTGTTTGCGTTACATACCATGCTTTCTTGAACAGAGGAGAAAGGAAACCTAGATCCTCCGATCATTAATTTCCTTACATAGAAATGTCATATCTGAAGAGAAGAGGTTTATCTTCATGTGGAGGCTTTGCACACAAGCAAAAGCCCTAGAAATCAGAGCTTTTATTCACAGGGAAGCCTCTATATGAAGAGCAGTTGTCTCTAACATGAAAAGGACATGCCATTTTATACTTGAGGAAAATTATGTTGGAGGGATAGATTTGGAACTGTATAAGAAATTGTAAGTAATGCACAAACAGGAATGGCATAAGGAGCACACATGTCATGCCTCAAAAGCAAGTGTGAATTCATGCTTGTCCACAGACTTTTTCATGTTGATCAAAAAGGGTTATGAATGATCTCTACCTGTATTCAACTGCATATAACTGGAAACCTGTGTGCAAGTCAGGACGCCCCATTTTATTATATAGTTATTGTTTCGCCTATAAAACACTTGGGAATGGAAGTTATTCAGAACATGGCACAATCTCTCTGCTTGCCCTTGACTCCAGCAAAACCACTTTGTGAAGCACAATGAGCATTTTCAATTCTATTTTGTTTGCTTTACAATGCCCCTTTGTCATTTATTGCAAGATATATCATCTAGCATGGAATATAATAAGTGAATGTTTGAGGTAAAATTCTGTCATGGATGTCAGTGAGCTCACACAAGCTTTTTCATCCACAGTAAACTAAGTAGAAGTGCTAGCAATAGTCTCTGTTCTGTTTATTCCTTAAATGCTGCAAAACTCTGGCTCTTATATAATCAAGTTCCATCCATTTGATTTTTGTGGGGCTAAGCTTTCATGCAACCCAACTGTCTTAGATGCCTCCAATTTAATATTCCTTCCTTCTATCTTCAGCTTTTTGGACCCCCCTCCCCAGATTACAAAGTTTACAATCTAAACCTTATCCGCTGTATTTCCAACACTTTCCTTTATTCTTTTTCCGTTATTCTAATATTTGTCATGCTTTAGTGTCTAGATTTATTTTATCAGGTTGGTAAATCCATACTTCTTCCTTTTTCCCCCCTTTTTATGTCCTCATATACATACACACACACAGAGAGAGAGATATTTTCCTAAAATTCATTGTTACTCTTTGTCCTTTGTTTGCATGTGTCTCCTTCAGCATTCTTGTCTTCTTTCTATCTACTTATGTTATTCTCCCATTGTAGTTTGTCTTACTCTCTTTGTCAGGTATTTATGTCAAAAATACTATTTGTCTCTATGATTACTTTATTTTTTGTGTTTATTTTTGCCATCTTTTCTTCATGGCAAATCCAAAAGCAGGCTTTCTGTCCCATTCTGTACATCTTTTAGTGCAAAACACCTGCCTCTGAAGTCTATGTAGACATCTGTACAAAAATTTACAGTGATTTGACTGGCATTTGACTAGTTGCTCCAAGGCATTGCTTTTCTGAAGAACAGCAAAGAGATGCCTGTAGTGCTGAGAACAAAATAATAGAGGATGCATTCACTCACTGCTTTAAATCACAGATTCTGGCATTGATTTTTAAGACCTTGGACTTTGGCTCAATCAATTTGCCAAAATAATAAGTAGCATTGACCTGCCCCTTGAGAAGGAGGAATGCTAGTTTGGTTTAGTGGTGAAGAGAGTTATCTGAGAAGTCCACTGTTCAATTTACAGTCACCCTAGGTGTGAAGCACCTTGTAAAGTAGCTATAGACAAAACATGCTCCCCTGCCTTTCTCCTCCTCCATAATCAAGGGGATAATGTACTGATATAATTTACAAGGTGTAAGAAGGACTCATAAATGAAAAGTACTTTGAACACTTAAGGGGCTATGTAGACTGATGGGAAAGGCTGGCCTGGCGGAGGAGTTGGGGTGTGGCATCTACACAACGTACAGCCTGGCTCTGCCCCCAGGCCAATGTGATGCCATGCACCACACCACACAGCACGTGGTGTCACGACACTCCTCTAGCGCTGTGTCTAGTTGATGCAGGGATAGAATATAGGCAGCAATATGGGTAATACGTACCAAAGATGAGGCTCGTCTCCAGGAATCCAATTGGTTGAGAATGAGAAGAGGCAAGACCATTAGGAGTGCATTGATTGAACAGAGATGCCAGAGCTAAATTGGAGTTCAGACTGACGTGAAATAAATCTGCCTTCCAAAAAAGCACACTGAGAGGGAGAATCTAGGGGGTTTTTAAAGGGCAAAATTAAGCCCTGGCAAAGATGTGTAATTGCATAGGTGACGGCTGGATGGAGGGGTGTGATTGTCTTGGTATCTAATCTGACAACAGATTGAGGAGGGGGTAAGCTAATCGATGTGGGCAAACGTTGCACCTCCTGATTATTTGGGCAGAATGATAGTCTCATTAGCAACTTCCTAGACTATCCGAAAGACAACATTTTCTGAGAATGATCTCATTCAGTTGTGGTGTGTACATGTCCTTTCGCTTAGGTAATAATGGTGGGCAGCAAGCCAGAGTCTGTATAGGGCCATATAGAATATCATTAATACCAAAATTTCAGAAAAGAGCATTCCTGGTAGAAACAGATACAAGATTTTATATTATTTTGATGTCACTATGTTAATATATGCAATGATTGATTTTTTTTGTTTACATTGTTTTATTGTATTTTTCCCTTATGTTTTAAAATGTTCTAATTGATTTTATTGTAGGATCATCCCATGCCTTCTCCTTATTTTTCCTTAAAAAAAAGAAAAGAAAAGAAAAGAATGTTCATCAGTACCATTCCAGTGCATTCTGAAACATGAATGACATGAATATGGCTTCTGGTTGTGGAGATGAGTGGGACTGTGCCACATAGCCCTGCAATACATGGGAATATTATTTGAAACTCCCCTGCTTCATATATGACAATTAAACATTTCACATCACATCAGTTTAGCATTCCAAGAATCTGAGAATCAACTATTGCAGTGAAGACAAAAGCCTAGGAAAATTGCTTGGTTTTTTTCTTTCTTTCTAAAAGTTTTTTAAAATAAATAAATAAAGGGAACAAATATAAAATAGGGGAAACAAACACACACAGAAATAAGTCCATTGTTTCTCCCTTCCTCGGCTATAAAATACTTACCCCTCCCTTCATCATTTTGTTAACTTCCAACCTAGGACATTGAGTTTACCCACTTTAATTTTAAATATTTTCTATTCATTTATCAGTTATTGTTATTCTTTATCCTTGTAATGGTTTATCAATTTTTTTCTCATATGATTACATTTCTTCCCTTTATCTACTGATATATGTATATACCAAACCTCTGTACGTATATCATACACACACAGACACAACACTTACATGTCATATATTCTTATTTGTAAACCATCTCCAATATTATTTCTTCTTCCCCTTCATGAGTCACATTCAATCTTGTCTTTAGCTTTCCTTGTTACACACCTAATCTTGTTTTTCATCCTTTTTTATTAACCTGTAAGGCTTATAACTTCTAATTCACCCTGTTTTTCTCTTCAATAACCTATCATATCAGTTTTCTTCATCTTTCTTTATTGATTTTCCCCTTGATTAATATTATTAGCTTATCCATTTCCATCATATCATATATATTTTCAGTAACCATTCTTCCAATGAGAGAGTACATTTTTCTTTACACTTCTAGATAAAGACTATTCTTACTGCCAATATCATGTATAATATGACTCCCCCCCCCCCGCTTATCTTTCCAATATATTTAATACTTATATTTCTGGTGTCATTTCCATTTTTAATTTTTAATATTTTTGTGGTTGTATCATGCATTTATGTCCAGACTTTCCTTGTTTCATCACACAACCACTACATATTGTAGAAAGTTGCTTTCCTTTCTTCTGTTTCCAACATTTTCCCTCTCCATTTTTAAACACCTTTTCTATTCTTGCTGGTGTTAAATACTAAATATGTTACATTCATAATAATTTTTTCCTAAACTTTTTAGTTTAATGTTTATTTTTATCCTTTCATAGAGTTGTCTATAAGTGAACCACTGAAAGTTTACACTGAATAGATGGTCCAGGATAGCATGTTATTGGCCTGTGTTATTCTGGTCCCAGTTCTCACCCAAATTGGTACCTGGATTGTTGTGGGGATCTTTCCATTTTTCTCTTGCCTTTAGTCTAATTTTATCCTCCTCCCATATTAATAAATCCTTCTATTTTAACCATCTATCCTCTATCACTTTATCTTCTTTATAAAAGTTTCATGTGATATATTCATATAAAATGTGCTGTTATATTTACTCCATGTTTTCATTAATGCTTTCCTAAAGTAATGATTATTGAAGTGTTTATTTAATTCAACTTTGTTATACCACAAATTTAGATGTCAGTCATATCTAAGGCCAAATTCTTCTAGTTGTAACAATCTCTTCTTCTTTAATATAACCCATTCTTTCAACAAGTCAATGAAGCTGACATGACAATGTAATTTCAGACCTGGAACACCTAGACCATTTTCCAATGAACCAGCCCATACAAATTTCTACAGGTTTCCCTGCCATTGTTTAAATGGAGTGTCTTTTACTATCATCGATAAGTTTTGAAAAAGAAACAGCATTTTTGGAGGGATGTTCATCTTAATAATTGCAATTCTGTCTTTAAGTATATTTCAAATAACTCCACCACTTTAATAATCTTTTTTAAAAGAAAAAATCATTTTTAATTGTTTAATACTTATTGTCAGTTCTGAATTCTTTTTTCTTAAATATGTTCCAAAATATTTAACCTTGAGAACCTAGAATTTAGGTTTTCTTATCAGTTCCATTTCTAATTTCATTGTCATATTTGTTATCAACATTAGTCATTTTATTTTCATTACTTACCTTGATTTCAATTACTGATACTTGAATCCCACAGCTAACATGGCCAATGACTATGCTGAGGATTGGAATTTGACCCCTGCAATGTCTTTGTAAAATGAGATCCTCAGAAATAAGACACAAGTGGAAGGCAGTTGGAAAACAGGAGATTGTACCACAGGTGGAGTGATTCAATCAAGGAATCACAGTGGGGCTGTACAGACTGCCCAAAGGGGGATGGTCTGTTACCTCCCCTTTCAGTGGCAAATTGGTGGCAGGACAGTCTCACTGGATGCCCCAGAGGCCCCAATCTACTGCTTCTCCAGGCCACCAAGAAGTGGAAAACTGCCACTTACCTGTGGCCTGAAGCGGGATGCAGCAGGTGCCCTGGGCACCCCACCGTCCATGGCGGTCCCAAGGGGAGAAAGAGGCCACTGCTGTGGCCCCTTTCCTCTCAGGATCCTTGGCGTGGCTGTGTAAAGGCCCTGCCAAGGACAAGCCCCCAAAAAGGAGCTCCGTTTTGGAGCTCCTTTTGGTGCCACTAAAAGGGTGCCCTAGGTGCCCTGCAGCAGCACCATGACATCAGGTGTGTGCCATGCTGTTTATACACTGTGTGTGCCAGGACGTCATCATGGCATGCACGTATGAATGGCACGCTAAAAAGATGCTGCCATCCATATGCAGTAGGGCTGAGGAGGGTGCAAATGCTCCAGTGACGGCCCTTTGGGGCCAGTCTTGATTCTTCAGGACTTGAGAAGGGCTTTTCATGACCATATATCAAAGCAGAGTTTATGGCAGCTAACAAGAACAAAATGTCCTTCATAGAATTACTATAGAGTTGAAATCAAGGGAGACCTGGTGGTGAAGCTGCTAAATGCCAGAACTGCAGCCACAGAGTTATGAATTCCATCCCAGGGGCTCCAAGGTAGACTCAGCCTTCCATCCTTTTGTAGGTCAGGAAAATGAGAACCTAGTTTGTTGGAGCAATTGGCTTACAGATTGTAAACTGCTTAGAGAGTACTGAGTTCACAGCTAAGCAGTATAAAAATATACATGCTATTGCTAAGTCAACTTAATAGCAAATAATAATAATAGGCTTTCCCCAAAGCCTAAGAAATCCTGGAAGGTTTTAGCATGCATTTCTTGACACAAGCAGACAGAAAATTCCATGTATCGAAAGGCATGTGTAATGGAAACAAGATCAGAGGAGATTTTTCTTGCCATTAAATAAGTGCTCCATACAGGAACTGATCAAGAATCAGGGAAATGAATGCTAGATCAACCATCTTGAGGGAGAGAAGGGCAAACCAGCTCCAGTAGGCCTTGCCTGAAAGCAAGAAGAGCTCTCCCTCCATCCCCCATTGTGAGGGAGAGAAAGGCAGGCCAGCTCCAACAGGCTTTGCCTGAAAGCAAGAAGAGCCCTCCATCAATCCACCATCTTGAGGGAGAGAAAGGCAAGGCAGCTCCAACAGGCCTTGCCTGAAAGGAAGAACAGCCCTCCCTCCATCCACCATCTTTAGGGAGAGAAGGAAAAGCCAGCTCCAATAGGCCTTGTGTAAAAAGAACAGCCCTCCCTCCATCCACCATCTTGAGGGAGAGAAAGGTAAGCCAGTTCCAACAGGCCTTGCCTGAAGGGAAGAAGAGCCCTCCCTCCCTCCACCATCTTGAGAGAGAGAGAGAGGCAAGCCAGCTCCAATGGACCTTGCCTAGAAAGAGGAAGAGCCCTCCCTCCAGTCCATCTGCCTTGGTCCAGGCCTCTGAGGGAAAGAAGATCTCCTGGACTTTCCCCCCTTCCCTACTGCCATTCCCTTCTCCTTTTGTGTCTTGTCTTTTTTAGATTGTAAGCCTGAGGGCAGGGAAATGTCTAATTAACCAATTGTAAGCTGTTCTGATAGCCTTGGCTGAAGAGCGGGGTATAAATAAAATTATAATTGTTGTTGTAGTTGTTAATGATGTTGTTAGCATTAGCATTGGCCCCATCCCCTTGACTATTCATCCTGGGTCCCTGGCCATTCTTCTGTGCTAAGGGCACAGCTGAGTGCCCTTTAGCTGAGGATCCACCTATTTTTTCTCTAAGGCCTTACTGGTTTCAGAATGGTAACCAAAAGTTTTCAGTGTTTTTGTTCTTGGTATTGCCTATGTCGGTCTTAATGGGCTCACTAGGTAAGGCTTTTGATCTGACTGTTACCCGATTCTTACTTTTTTTTCACATTAATGCCCCATTCCACATCCTTTCGTTTCCATTCCTTTCCTTTCCCCTCACCAGATTATTCATTAATTCATTCAACCTTTATTAGGCATACAAGAACATACATTTACAATAAAACTTCAGGATCATTATTATAAAATTGAAGCCATAATTTTATTGCCTCCACCAGAAAATTGGCCATTCGCCTGGTAATATGTGGGTTCCAATCTTCCAATAAATATTCCACTGATAACCCATCCAGACAGATATTCATTTCCACTAACCTACTTAACCATTTTTCCCTAGGAATTATATACAATGAACAAAGCAATAGAATATGATGGAGAACATCAGGAGCTTGATCACAATGACATATACAATTCAAAAATGGGGCCTGCAAATATCTGCCCCTGGTCACCTTTGAGGGGTGTACATTCAGCCTTGCAAATTAAATGGCCTTTCTCAACACCAGATTAATCACTGCCATGAAGACCAGATTTCGGCCTCTCTCCCTCTAGAAAAGAGGAATTTTTTCTTCATTAGTGACACCGATAGAAACGTGGATACTTGTTGCTCACCAGGCTGAATGCTTAAATCTTTTATCAGTATTATGCTATTGCTTTCCATTGAACTGTTTACTTGCAGTCTTCAAGGTTTGAGATATGCCAGAGCTATTTTCCACTTGAAGTCTTTTTTTTTGGGGGGGGGGGTTGCAAATGGTCACATCCTGAGACTTCCTCTAACTCTACTTGTTTTATTTTTTATTTCCTAATTCTGATGCCATTCTAACTTTATATTTAATTTCTACTGCTAATCCCCTATTTAAGACAAGAGAGGGAAATTATATGACTGGTTGGAAAGGCAAGAAAATAAAACTGAGGGGTTGGAGGTGATAATTTCCCAGGCCTCCAAAATTAGCCTTTGCCTAATGAAATGGAGGATGCCAGTGTTGAGGTAAGAGTCAACAGCCAGTGAAATGGGAAGGCACTTGTGTGATCTTGTGCTTTATCTCAGGAAGCCCTATGGCTTGGTCTTATATTGCACAGAGATATCTAACCCTTCTGCCTGTCTCTATTGATGGTGCTAAATGTCTGTAATAAAATACTTTTCAAACCAAAATCTCCACATCAAAGTTCAGTTCAAACACATGCTTTTTTTTAAGCATCCCTTTACAATAGTATTAATTTCATTGAGTTCTAATTTTTATTATTTTTATTTTAATACTTTTTTCACCCTAGTTGTGAGACACTCATTTCTTTCACCTGCCATATCACCCAAGGGTTTGTGTTCACCACTGCAACAGAATGTCACATGCTGCTTAAGATGTATTTCTTAGTGCCAGCTGACACCTCCAGGGACAGACTCAAGGCCTTTCATGCTATTACATGCCGTATCAAAGCTATCCAATTTGTTTCAACATGCAAGAGAGGATGTAGCTCATGAAACCTACTTGCAGCTATCATAGCCTTTGGATGCTGTGAAGGGGAAGTTACTGCCAAGAACAACAGAATGTGGAACATGACTCTGCAATCTATCAGTACCTTCTTCTCAGCTGGAACTGGTTTTGTTGAACAGATGTGGAGGGATTTCAGTAGAGAAAGTATAGAGAACCTGGATGAACACAAAAGGAAAGCTTTCTCCACTGAAGGCTTATGTTGTCAGAGGATGGGCTGGGAGGGCTGATGCTGCTTCTGCTCATCTCCCCAGTCACACAATCTCAAGGATAACATCTACTAATGATTTCCCAAATCAAACATTTGGCAACAGATACAAGGTAACTCCAAAGCATAACTGCAAACGCCCTTTCCCTGCCATGCCAGAGCCTTGTGTGAAGGAAAATGTTAGTTCTGTCTTTATGGCTGCTGCTGGCACATATAATTGCTGCTGGAATTCCATCAAATCTTATCATTAAGCTTTCCAGCCACATGTTTTCAAGAGGCATCCACACAGTCTGCAATATGATAACACATTTTATAACATTATTTATGGACTGAACACCTCCCAACATCTTCTCTAGTTGCTTCTGTATTTTGACAAGGACATGCAAAGATCTTCACATTAGTATTTTGATTAAATATTTAGGGATATCCAGAGTCAAGAATAACTCATGGAATTGACTAGAAATACTGTTTTGGCTTATTACTTTTTCACTTATTTATATTTCAACAATAAATCATGTTATTCTAGTAAGAAAATGAGCCATTCTACTCAAGCAAAGTAAATACTACTTAGATGTGCATTTCTCACAATTTTGAAACTTAAAAAGTTTAGTCTGTGTCAGTTCAATATTTTGATTTAAGTTATACCAAAAGTATGTAAATCTAGAATGCTAGCAGTGGTTTATTGGTTTCAGCTGCCATTAGTCAGGTAATCCCCAGTTTCTTTCAACATCAAAAGTAAGAAAAATGACACCACCTAAATTATTGCTTGTTTTGTATACCAAGGAAAAAATCTATGTGAACAAAATTGTGGGAGTGGGAGTGGGGCGGGGGAAACAGAACATAATTGTCCCTAGTGTGGGCTAAGTACCAGAGGTGAACTGGGTCCAAGAAGTGGAAAAAACACAAGAGAAGTGAAAACACACTCCTCAGTCCGCATGTACTCTCTCCCATATTTTTGAACTTATGGACAGCCTAATGACCACCCAGTCCAAAATGTCGTCTTGCCCTTTCAGATTCTCCAGATTTCATATGATAATTCTTACCCCTACTTGTTTCCTTAGAAGCAAAGAAAGAGCCATGAGTATCAGAAGATATGAGTCCCTCATTCCAATAGGTCATTAATACGGATCCCCCCCCCCCCCACACACACAAAGTGATGTCTGCAAGAATCTTTGAGGTTGTCTTTTTTACACTGGGAGAGAAGATGAAGAGAAACTCTCTATTCCATCCCAGCAAGAAACAATGACAACCAAAATAAGGAGGGAGGGGGGAGGACAAAACAACACTATGGCAAATGTTTGTTGCTTTGAAGATGCCAGCCAGAGATGCAGGGGAAACGTCAGAAAGGAACTCTTCCAGAACATGGCCACATAGCCCGAAAGCTCCACAAAAATCTTTGTTGCTTATTCTTCACTTGTGGGATGAAAAGATGGAGAAATGGTCATGGTGGTATGACAATAGGGATGGTGAATTTTTTTTTAGTTCCAGTCTCAGTGTTTTAATATCTGCTAGAGCATTATGAAGTTGTTTTAGTATTGGACTAGTACTCCAGAAAACCAGTGTTAAAATCCCTCTTAGCCATGGAAATCCAATGGGTAGCCTTGGGCACATCAAACACACCCACCCACAGAGGAAGGCATTACAAATATGATGTAAAGAATAGTCATCAAAATTCGATAAACAGAAGAAATATCTGTTGTTTGAAGATTTTGAAAGCATTTTAAACAGAAGAAATTATTCTTGATCAATGAGTAAGAATTTTGGTTTTTAATTTGATGGCCAGGAATTTAGTATTTTACATAAGCAAAGCTATCATACATACTGGGTTTTTCTAGGAGAATGTTCTTTAAACCTCTGCCAAACTTCATTTTGACATGCTAATTGAGTTTGAAATGCCAGGTAATTAGTGTAAATGTTTGCCTCCCTTCTCTTTTATTTTCATTTGAGAAATCTGTGAAAAATACTTCTCGACAGGAAGGGAAAAAAATGACCTTTTGAAAGAGGGAATTTGAAAATATTTTTTTTTAAAAAAAATGCATCTAGTTATTGATGAATAAGAAGAAAAAATTGGTTTGTCACAGCACTAACTGACAAACCGCTTGTGAATCAATCTTGCAAAAAAAATATAAATAAATAAATAAATCCAAAAACAGTCTCTCCATAAGATGGAATCAAAGACACCTAAAAACAACAACATGGAGAGGACCATAGTACATCATTCTCTCATGTAGTTGCTAAGGGCTGGCATGTCTTGAACAACAACAACAACAACAACAGGTTGACAATCCTAATTAAGCACAAATATGGTTGAACACATAGGAATTACTATCCAAGCTTTCACGAGTGAAGCTCTTAGACCTTTCAATTCAGTGAATGGATCTGTCATGTCTGGTGTTTTTCCATGTTAATTTTTTTAAAAAGAGTTTCTATTTATTTCCATTCTAAAATTGACAAAAAGTAAGAATGTTCAAAATTTCAGTCTGGGAGATGAGAAATTGAATAAACTAATTTTAGAAAATTTAAATGAGCAAATTGCATCTCCATAGTAATCTCCTTCCTCTGCTTGTTACATGTCATTCTCCAACTACATCCATTTTCTGATTCTTTTGCATTTCAGATTGGAAACTGTAGAAATAGAAAATATGCCTGTACCCATGAACTGATATTGTTTATGAGGACACATCTTCACAGTTCAAGAAAACCAGTCAAGTGATTTTTTAAAAACTGATTTGTTTCTTGGTTTTCTGGCTGCTTCTGATTTCTTCCCACCATGAACCTTGTCCTTGATTATGGGGTTCTAGGAAGTGCTGGGAATTATTTCTGAACAGCCACAGATTGGAAATAAAGAAGAAAAAATATCTTTGGAAATACTTTTATTTCTCGGATATTATCACCTGTTCATGAATGAACACAGGAAGAAAAGCAAATTGGATTAAAATTACAAAATGTGTTTACAGTATTAATGCTTTAGAGTAGGGATAGTTTTGCCACTTACTCTATGCTTAGTCGCTTGACTTATTACTTTTAAGAAAGCCCTAGAGTTGTGCTATACACTTAAATTAAACTTTAGAAGAATAAGGCATTTTGGATTACACTGAGGTCTGTAGCCTTTGGAAATGGAAGTAACTGCTGACCCCAAGATGTATGAATTCTACCCAGGGGAGAGATTTTGATTAAAAGTAGCTTCATTTTTAGCTAGGTTGGTAATAACTAAGTTACTCCTGATGAGCATGACATATTTTTGTATCCTCAGGTATAAGCAGGTAGCAGATGTATGAGTTCCCTGAACATCCCTTGTAACCAAACCCATTATGTATAAATTGGAATTTGATTTAAGTATCTAATTTATAAATGTAAGACTTTAAACCAAGACTTTAGCTTGAATTTCCATGCAATGATAAATAAATCTGTCTCCTAAATCAGTCTTCTTTAACAAATAAACTGGGATTCATAAAACAGACCTTAATACCCAGAGTATATAAAGTCCTGATTTATAAATCACAGAAATGACTGAAAATCAAGTCATATTGGTTATAAATCAGCAACACTACTTTAAAAAGTGTCATGCTGCTGAAACAAGGTATGAGACAAATGTGTCTAGCATTATAGATGTATATTTAAGTATTTTTTTTTTTAAAAAAGCAATTATGAAACTACCTTGAAGCACAATTTGAAATGAAGCATCTTATAGACACTAGCGAGCAGAATGAGAACTTGATTGGTGTTTCTATATTTGCACCTGGACATTAGTAGCTGACTTGAGGGCCAGTCTAAGACATTTTACTGCCTGTAAGAAAAAGTCAATGGAATTTTTTTAATGGAAAAATTTTATTTGGTTAAAACCATTCTACAAAAAAAGTACACTCGACTGCAAAACAAGCTGTAACAAAATTGACTAAAATTCTAAACATCTATTTCTATTACAAAATAATTCCTAACCATCTTAACTATAATACATTTGTTCAAATTACTCTAAGTTTACTCTGGTCTTCCTTATAATAAATATTACAACTTAAAACAAACATTTTACACTAAAGTAACAACTCACATATAATAATTATACGTACTTAAATTAACAATGGAAAATAAACAAAGAAAAATAAAATACTTGGAAAAATCCCTTAAGTAAAAGCTGGAGATGTATCAGTAAACCATGGCCAAAACTTTCTCCAATGATGGTTTGATAATGTATCATTTTCTTTCCTACAGCTAAACTATCAATTACATTTTTATGTAATAAAGATTCCTCTTAATATCCTGCAAGTTTTGGCTCATTACCTCCCTTTACCTTTGGAAAAATAATCCCAAAAGTTCTTATAGATTGATTAGGCATTCAGTAGACCAAGGCACTGTCCAAAACCTCTCAGGGCTGGAACCAGGCTCCTTCCTCTTTCTTTTTTGGCCCACTAACTTCCTGGGTCCCCTGGCACCCCCAGGAGGTTCTATGCCTGAAACTATTGTCTTCAAGGTTTGGTTTGCCAAATCGGGCCAATCCAAGATCCAGGTCACTCCTACCCATGTTTCCCAAGCAGATGGGCAATCTTGGACAAAATGTCTGATCTTTTCCCTTTGTGTTCTGCTACTCAAAGCCTCAGCTTTTCTACATTTCAGCTGAGGACAAGTCTATTCAGCTTCTGTTATCCATGGCTTTCCTCCCCTCAAATTAAGTACCTGAGGGTAGATTCACCACCTTAGGTTCCACAGCTTTTTGGGGACCCTTTTGTCTTTGTCAATGGGAACTGTCTGCTGTTTTAAATAGTCTGATAAATCTGGTTTGGTCTGACATTTCTGTATACATGGATTAATATAAATTTCTTAGACTATTTGTCTGTACAATTCTCTCTTAATACTCTGACTTGGCCTGTCTCCCCTTTTCAGTGCTTCAGCATGGATCTTATATTTCTTCAAATAAAAAACAAAATCCCTCAAATAATCTGGTGCACTCAATTTTTCAGATAACCTAAAACTTACTGAACCTTATTCCCACCAATTTTTCCCCTCATCTTGTACCTGTCCAGTACTCACAAAACAGAACAAGACTAAGCCTGGGGCTGATTTTTTTTTCCTTTTTGCATTTTTAAAAAACATTCCAAAAAAATCTGGACAGAAAAGGTGGTGATGAACTTAGGCCCCAGGGCTGGGAATCCCAGGCCCCCATGCTCCACCTTTTCATAAGCCATTGTTCTCGCCAGAGGGAATGTGGCCATTCCCCAGAAGAACTTTAAAAGAACCCAATCAGTGTCTTTAATCACTGAATCTGGAGGTGGGAAAACAGCAGCCAAGTTGGCTGCCACTGGAATTTACATAAGCAGCACTCTCTCTCTCTCTCTCTCTCTCTCTCTCTATATATATATATATATATATATATATCTCCTTATGTAATTACAAGCCCTGAAATATTGCAAAGAGGGGCAGGCAAATTATTGGCATTCAAGAATCTCTCTCTCTATCTATCTATCTCTCTACCTCTCTCTGTCTTCTGATATACTTCTTATTGATTGGCAATGATTGACCAGCCCATGTTTCTTCATCACAGAACTTTATTATACCTTAGTAAAATATAGCATATGTTAAAATCTCTTTCTTTGTATTATACAACGATGTACAGTGGGCCCTTGTTATCAGCTGGGATTTGGTTCCAAGACCCTCTGTGGATAACAAAATCCATGTATAAGTTGCTTGTAGTCATGTACAAAATGATGTGCCCCAGTACAATCAGGGCTCGGATTTTTTTTTTTTTAATGATCCCTCCAAGACACTGTTGGCAGGAATAAAGTCTGTTTTTCATCCTCTCTTGGGTCTCGATCTCAGTCTGCTCCAGAAAATCTGCTAAATAACAACAACATCAAAATCAAACAAGCAAGCAAAGATCTTGGGAACAATAACAATCACAGCATTCTCAGTATGTGTTTCTGTGCATGAATGTGTATAAACATATAAAGTCACTCAGAAAGCCCAGTGCAAGCATTATACCTTTAAAAATGTAGAAATGTGGAGGGATTCATTGAAAGGATGTAAAAAAGGATAGAAGCCTTGATGACGCAGTGTTTAAATGCCTGTACTGCATCCTCCTACTCCAAAAGCGCACGAACTACCTATGTGCTCATCTGTCTAAAATCCCCCCTAACCCCCCTGTCTTATCTATGCCAAGCACTCTGCTAACTGCTGCATTTCAAACCTCTCCTACAAGGTCTATGCAAACTGATAAGTACCCATCTGGCCTGCTAACGGACTATCCCGCCCAACTATACTACTCCCTAATTCAGTGAGACTCCTATCATCCCCCAACCTATATTCTCCCTGGTAGAATCTAGCATTCTAACAGGTATTAACCAGACCATTGTTTATGAGCAGAACCATAAAGCTATAAAAGGCAACAAAACTCTCTTTATAAAAGTTATGTGTGGGGGAGGTGGGAATCCTCAAATGAAGAGGATAAAAAGAAGTACATATTTTTGGCAATACAAATATAAATTAACAGTAAGAAAAAGGAAAACAACATTTTGAGTAACATATTGCTAAAAATGTAAACAATACAAAGTATTTAAAGACACTAGATGCAGAAAATCTGCCAAAGCAGTATAAGTGGGCAGAACTATGGGATTGCATATGGGATGTTGTCCTTGTACTAAGCAAAAATTGTAGCAATTTTTATCTCCAACATACATACCCTAGCCAGGGGAAGCATCACTTGTGGGAAGAAGCATTTTAAAAACCCAGATGAAGTTTGAGTGGATATTCTAAAAATGTGTGTGTGAGAAATCATTTAAATTCTTTCAAATTACTAATCTGTTTAGTCATCAGTGGGTTTTGAGAGGTCTACTCATTTATTTCATAAACAACAAAAATGACAAATGTCTCTGTTCATCTTAGAACAGGATTTTTAGTTACTCTGTGTATTCTTGTAGCACTGTAGAAATGGCTAATGATGTAAGAATGTTTTAATGCTTGAGGAATTATTTAAATAAATGCAGAAGTGTTGAATGTTGTATTTAGGGAGCATTTTGTGCACAGCAGGGGATTTGGAAGATGGATCCCAAAGGTTTTCAGAAAATCTCAGCTACTGGGGATAATTGTTCAAAATTAGCTTGAAAATTAAATTGACTCCCTACTAGGAACTTGAAAGTTTTTGCCTCTCTTTTCGCCAGTTAAAACGTTTTGTAGCATTAAGAGGGCAAGAGCAATATGAAGACATGATGTTGCACCCTATACTTGTGAAAAAAAAAGTTGCTAAACTGATATTAGAGTTAAACTGACCATATATAAGTCATACTTGCTTCATTTTTAACAATGTAATGCATTTGGCAATGTATAAAATATGATACTGTTTTGAGGACAATGAATTATAGAACATGGTACAGTTACATAAAGATAATATCTTGATTCCACAGTGACCTCAGCATCAAAACATAGAGGAAACATAACTACTTATGCAGTTTTCTCTTACACACACAGAAAGAGACATAGTCAAAAGCTAAAGATATAGAGATACAATCAGAAAAACTGAGTTTACTCAATAATAAACCTAGTCAACTGGGCTAATTTAGGGACACAAAATGAGGCACAGTCTCCACATAGCTATTAACAAGCAAAACTTTGAGGCAGATTCAAAATAAAAGCAATAACAAATAAAAATGATTGAGGACTGACTGGGTTGGAAAAGGTTGGTGGGAATAAGGAAGGGAACTTGTTTATGGATAAGATGGGCACTGGTAAGAACAGAAGCCAAAAACCTCCTAAATGTCACATGTATTTCAACACTACTGCTTGGAAGAGTACAACTAACAAAGATTACTTAACAAACTGAAAGTCTGTTTGATCATTAAATGAGATTTGCTATGCTTTCATCTTTTTACTGAGTTTTACTGTGTTTTAAACTCTTGCAACTTAATGTTTTAATAGAACTGTTTATTTTTTTTAAAAAAGATTAATACTTGTAATTCATTCATTCATTAAGTTACTTCAATATCCTTTTAGCATTATAGTTGGTAAGCCCTGATAACATCATTAACTTGGATCAGAAACTGGACACATCCTAGTATTTGGGGGGAGGGGGTTGTTGGTTTTGGTTGTTTTTCTCATATGGAAAATCTTGGACAAGCAGTTACTTTCTGCAGTACTGACATATACTGTTGGGGTCTTTTTCATTTTTCTAGACTGCTGAAAGTGGGAGGACCTAGACTCACTTTGAGCAATTTAGAGGATTTTTATTTCACTGCAGATAAGTCTCAAATCTGGTATTTCAGATTCATCTAAATTTGATGCATGTGTCTTTGATGCCGCATCAGTTACAGCAGAACTATTAAACATGTACTTAAGTCTCACCTCAAGAAATCAGTACAATTCCCAAGTTCTTAACTTTGTTTAGACCATATCCATAATTTCAAATCACATTCTGCTGACTGAGTAGGGCACATGTGTAAATCTATGTACCACATTCATATGTTGTCAATATGGACTACTGTTTTGAACTATATTTGAGTGTGTGTGTGTGTGTGTGTGGGTGTGGGTGTGTCCTGTAAAGAAAATAACCCTTTATTTTATATAAAACATAGTAATATAGTTCTAATTTGAGATGGGTGATTAGTGTGACTTATCATCTTGCTGTATTCAGAACAATTGAAACCACTTCACACTAAGGAGTATAACTAGGTTTATTTCTGCATTTGCTTCAAAGAAAAAGAGAGAAAAAAACCCAACCAATTGGAATGATGAGCTAAACTTCAAAGCCCCACTGATAAAGTCTGTGGATGGTGATTGTGCCCTGAGACAGAAAAGACCATAAAGCACAATTACATTACTAATTAACCTCTCATTATTGGTTGCATATGCTTAGAGGAGCAGGAAATGCTGGTTATGCTAATTCCTGTGATTAAATTACTATTACTGATTTCCATTAGCATCTCCCTCACAGCTACAATTCTGCATACGTTCTTCAATAAGAGTGGGTGGAAAAGAAACCCATCAGAACAAGACTCTGAGCTATCAAATTCTTCATTACTGCTACTTATTCATGAAAATTTTAATTTCAGAGCATAATCCATTTGTAGTTGGCATGTTGATCTGCTATAATACACATTTCAATTATAATATAGTAACAGCTTTTTCTTGGGAAGAACTTCAATTGTATATACAGTTTCTGGTCAACCCCCTTTCAAAATCGTGGTTGTTGTGTCCACTTGGTCTTAAGATATATTGGAACCCCGCCTTTTTTTTCTTGAAAATGATTTGTATCTCAGAGTGAACTTTCATGAACACTGACTGTCCTATGTTGTGTTTTGTGAATCTACTGGTTTTCATGAGTAATGACACACAGTAAGACTAGTTCTGGAAACCTCAGGGTTTTCCCCTCCTTGTCTTTTGTTTACACTAATTGATGTTCCCAATGGACTTTATATAAATCAGGAATATGGAATTGCTTCATGAAAAAACACACAATCTGCAGACCATCAGCAAAGTAAGTGTTACATTCTCCTCAAGTAAAATTGCTGAAGTACTGCAAAGCAAATTCAAATGATCTCTTTGCTTTTGTCCTAACTTGCCTTCTGAAAACTGAGTAAAGTAGCCTCCCTCCCCTCTGCACCCTGCATTGCCTGGTGAAAATGTTGCTCCTGAACTGGGTGAACTTGCCATAGGACATTTGCCTCCCAAATACTAGGATGTGTCCAGTTTCTGCCATTGCCTGGTGAAAATGTTGCTCCTGAACTGAGTGAACTTGCCATTGGAAAGGGGCAACAATGAGAATGGGAGAGGGGGAGAAATGAGAAGACAACCCTAGTCAGGAAAATTGAGAATGGAAGAGGAGGAAGAAGAAATGAGAGAGGGAAAAAAAGAAGGTTGGACGGATAAGGGCAGATGTGTAGGAAGTGACTACTATCCTTACCCCAGGTAATTTGAGGACAGAACAGAGAGAGTTTAAAACTGTGATGCTGAAGAAACTATAAGGATAGGAATAGACACTATCTCAGCATCCATTGAGGTGGGACCATCTTAGCTGCCTGAGAACATTTGCTGACTACTTCTGTTGTTTGATTTGAGGGTGAAGAAGCAAGAGGAGGTTGCTCACCACCCTTGTTCCTCAGCCCAGGACCAGCAGAGATGGATTAGGAGGGAAGGAAAGAAGATCAAGCTCACATGAGTTCATCAATAGGTCCGATACAGATGAGCACTAAGCAGCGTGTTCACTGTGATTCTAGGGTTAGGGACCATGCAGCAACTATATGGTCTCCGACTCTAGTATGTCACGGTGCTGGCATCATGGTGGCCTCCCGTCCACATGGGCCACCATGATGCTGACATCATTGCTGACTGCCCAAATGGGGCTCACAGGAAGTGGCGCTGTGGCTCCACTTTCTCTATAAAATATAATTTTATATACAGAAAACAATGTTTCTCTACGTAAATATTATTTTCGAGGCAGAAAATTTCTTCCTGCACAGAAAAGTCTATTATCGGGGGGGGGGGGGGGGGATATCATATGAGAATAAGTCCCCAAATGCAAACATGCTTCAAAAACCACATTTTCAAAAATTGTGTTCCATGAGTCAAAAAATGCTAAAACTACCTGTTCCTTTCTTCATGGATGAAATTAGCAAACAACTGTATTCTGAGCAAATGTATGCCCTAAAGTGACTCAGCAGAAGCCTGAAGTGGCATAGTGTCTTCTCTTTAGTGATAACCTGATTACTTTCCACAATCAAGATGGAAGAGGTAATCTTTAGCTGCTTCTAATTGGACAGAAATAGCCAATTCTGCAGTCTGGAGCTACTATAGCTTCCAGAGAGAGCTGTCTAGCTGCTGCAGTGCTCAGACAGACATTTCTCCAATCCTGGAAACTTTTCTATCAGCTTACAAGAAGGAATTGTAGTGAGATGCAGTCAATGAAAATGCCCTCAAACTATAGGAGGAAGAGAAATTTCTTCTCCCAGGGCAGCATCTAGGCTACATTTTTCTGCCTTGCTTTCTTCTCCTGCCTCTTTTGGACTTTTCATACTTTGTATGAGAGTCTGGAACTCAGCGTCATCAGAAGCATAAGCATCCATAGCAGGGTTGTGCATGACACTAGGGACTTTATAACACCAGCCAACTATCTCACCGTAATTGTGCTATTTAAGGAAATGGAAACATACTGATTTGGGAACATTCATTATCACACCCCTCAGCAATAGTGCTAAGATCTATGGTCCCACTCTGTCTCTTCTGCACAGCATCCATAAGACTGCCTTCCTGCCCTATGCCATTTCCAGCATGCCTTTCAGCTTTTAATTATTTTTATCATGATGGCACAATTATGGCAATGCAAAGATAGATAGATAGATAGATAGATAGATGATAGATAGATAGATGCAATAGAAAAGGAAAGGAAAACAGCCTGATTGGGAATAGTAAGGGGAAGGGGGAGCAGGAAAGAGGAGTAGAATCATGCCCACTCACACTATGTGACTGCCTGAGAAGGAGAACTGTAGCAGGAGGCACTTATCATATAGAATTTCATAATGGAAAAGCAGCATGACTGTGAGTCATTGATGGGTTTCCTCATTAATGAAAAGAAGCACTCCAGGAATGGATGGAATTCAGAACAATGGTCATGACGTTGTGTGATAAATCCTGGCCAAAGGCACTTTTATCCTGTTGAAATTCTTCTTTGCTATCCTTGTGTAATAAAGTTCTAACACTTCTAGGTAGTCTCTCCCTGGTTCTCTTGCCTGATTGCTCTGGGAGGCACCTTGATGCCCAGCATGGAAAACAAGAAAACAAGGCAGTCACCAACAAGGCAGCAAAATACAAATGACATATATTGTTCTAGCAGAAAATAGCACCTAAATAGCCCCATTGTAGAGCCTTGCACATTTGACAAGAATAGAATTGATATTCCTGAATGTATAATACAGTGTATTTATAATCTTTGGTTGTTAAAAGTATAATCCAGTGAGCTAATTATGCTGTTTATAATAATTTCTTATTACAGCTTTGGATGTAAAACAAAATAGAAAAATACATTAAAGATCCATGTTTAGGCAATATGTCTAATATTTATATGGTCAGGACTAAACCTCATTTTTATGCAGTGATGTTTTAGACAGAACCCATATATAGTCCTTCATTTTAGGGAAAACAAAAATGAAGTGAAAAACAGAATATTGCACTGAAATTAAACCAGTTAAAAACTAATTTTAAAAACTCTACAGTTTTATCTCCAACAGTAATTGGTCATTAATGCTCAATTCATTATTTCCTTTAAAATCTTAAATATCTGGGCACAGGGTACGTAAAGCATTAACTCCTTCCATACAAAGATAACTGAAATGGCATTTTTGTATTTATGTTACTATATCTTTACTTCAACATGATGAAGTGGACTTTTAGATGAGGAACTTAATTTTACTTAACAGCTTACTTTCAACTGTCTTTTTATTTATTTATTTGCTTTCATTTTCATTTTTGTTTATATATAGGAGGACTTGCAAAGTGTGGCCAATGTGTTACATGTGGAAGGAACATACCAATTAACACAATTTAGTCTCCATTCTCGCTTTAGGTCTTAAATGTCATTTCCTGATGTGGAGAAAACAGGCAGTTTAGCATGTAAGGAACAGGCAATGGGAGTTAAGCTAGAGAAAAGATGGAGGATGATCCCAGGATTGAGTATTAATAGAGGGGAGGAGCTGTGTTTGAGAAGAGTGTGTCATTTTATCCTGTGGGTTTAGCAGCCAAGGAGGCTGAATTAGACTGCCATGAGGTGCAGTTTGAGGAGTTTTAGTTACTCAATTAAGGGACAACAGACATCCAGTATTAATGTGTGTTCCTATCCTTTAGGATTATAGCTAGGAATGTTGTGGAAACTATCGGGAGATGCCTGAGGAGCAAATGAATCATAGAATCATAGAAACATAGAGTTGAAAGAGACCACAAGGGCCCTCCAGTCCAACCCCCTGCCATGCAGGAACTCACAATCAAAGCATCCCCGACAGATGGCCATCCAGCCTCTGCTTAAAGACCTCCAAGGACGGAGACTCCACCACCCTCCGAGGGAGTGTGTTCCACTGTCGAATAGCCCTTACTGTCAGGAAGTTCCTCCTAATGTTGAGGTGGGATCTCTTTTTCTGGAGCTTGCATCCATTGTTCCGGGTCCTGTTCTCTGGAGCAGCAGAAATCAAGCTTGCTCCCTCCTCAGCATGACATCCCTTCAGATATTTAAACAGATATTTAAACATGAAGTTAAGAGTAGTTAAGCTGAGGAAGTTCAGCTATAGATACCATTAGGGTAACATATAACTTGAAGAGTTAACAGCTAAAGAAGCTGGGTATAAGTTCTGTGTGAACCAAGAATGAAAGGAAACATACATAGTGTCAAGTGAGAGAAAGTGAACAGATTTCTAACTACTGAAGCAATACATACACTGTAACAAGCTTGAATAACATCCACTAAGATACGACAATAAGCTCTGTTTCTAAATAAAGTTCTTTTCTTTGTTTCAACAAGAAGTTGCCTCTACTATTTTTAAAGATAACTTCATATACCAAACATATTTAAAATGCTACTGTTAAGGTAAACAAAGGGTCAATTAACCCATTCACAACCAATTATGCAAGTGAGGCTTTGTGAGGATTTCCAAACAGATCCAATTTATTCCAAACAGTCTCAGTCTGCATGCAGAGATCCAATCAAGGGTCATCCCATGACTGAATGTGCCAAACATGGCGTAAACAGTTTTTATTAACCCACAAAATATTCATTGAGCATGCGTAGTTTAACATTCATTTATATATATATTCTTTGCACCTCATTTCATTGTCTGTGTATATATCTCTATCTATCTGTTTGCCCTACTGACAGAGACCCTTTGTTCTTTTAGCCTTCTGATTTTCTGGGCATTCAGCCAGTCTTTAGTCTTATCAGGAACACTTGTTGCCATTAGCAGGCATTTGCTTCCCTCTTCCCTCCTAAGGTGGGGGCTACAAGCCAGATTCAAAAGGACAAGTTTTTCCTTTGGCTCTATTTCTCACTATGGCTAAACTATTGATTATTAGTGGCAGGGATTATTGGCTTCATTTGGTTATCAATGGCTTTATTAGTTTTCACCTTGACATTCCTCCCTTTTCTTCTGCTGAGAAATCAAGCCTTTGATTTGTCTGCATTTATTCCAATAAAGCCATTGATTGCCATAGGTGACATACATTATGATGCAAAACAGTTTATGTATCAATAACAGCAATTATCTCTTTTCATCATTTCATTTTTTGTCCCCAAACCCAATTGAACCATGAATAGGTTTTTGATAGCTGGGAATAAGAATTTCAACACAATTTCAGCACATTCCATTGGCTAAGTCCATTTTTCTCTTTTTCTTAGGGACTTTGGCCACAAAAGATTAATGAAAAACTGTAAAACCAACAGGTCTCTTGGCATCCACTGTCTGTGTGGACTTGCAGCTCCTTCTTCCACTGTCACTTCTCTGCAAAAGTGAAACACAATTTCTTACCAACATCAGGAACTGGAAAGGTTTTCTTCTTTTTCCAAAACTCAGAGAAGGAGGTGTATCTGGTACTTCTGAGACAGAATAATCCCAAACAGTCACTTAACAAGATCTTACCATCGATTCCTATTTCACACTTCACTATTTGGTCTCACTATCTGTGTGTATTGGAACTCTGTGTAACTTCGCTCCCAAGTTTTAACAATGTGAATTCCGTGGACTGACACAATCAGTATTGAGCCTTCTGGGTATCCCATAGCATGTGTATTTGTTTTTAAGTGAGTAGGCTCTTTGCCACTCCAAAGTTCCTCAGTTTGGCCATTTTGCAAATGCTCAGTGCTTCAATGGTTGCCCCTGGCATGGGGGACCCCACCTTAACTCTTGACAATGAGATTCCATTGCCATGAACATATGTGCCTGCAAATACCTTGGACTGGTTTTTCTGCAGGACCATAGCAAATGTTTTCTCTCTAGTTCTTAACATGTTGAGTTATGTGATGTTGTGAAAGGCCAATTGTATACTAGTGCATGAGTGTTTACTCTGATAAACCCATGTTTGCCCAAATTTGTTTCCTGTTCTCACTGTTTGATGCAATCTTGGCATGGATCACCTTTTCCCATCTCAGATAATGAACCAAAACCCCCACAATAACTATAATCAACAACAATATTATGACCAAATGAAAGAGCTTAAAACAAAGCCTTCTGGCTGAAGGTAGGTGAATCTTCAGGTGCTGACCACTTCTCTCTCCAGGTAGGGAGTGGTTGCAGCACCCTCCAGAACTTCGCTAACTCGGTTTTCCCTGGTCCCAAGTTAGTCTTCTCTCGATAGCGTCCTGTTGACTTCGCTGCCTTGAACCCAGATTCAAGGAGGCTTCGATGGGCGACTGGCGTTGGCCTTTGTCTCCCGGGTCATCTGGAACTCTCTGGTTGGTAACAGATCAGGTTACTGGAATCAGCTCTGCAGTTGGTTGCTTCAATGGGTGCAAACAGGATTCCCATTAACTTTCAAGGAAGTGGGAGTAGTCAACAAAACAGCAAAGAGTCTTTTTCCATGTCTTCTTTGTAGATTTTAATCCAAACTATGTCTTCAGGGCTGAACTCTTGAGCAGCTATTATTTGGTCAAGTTGCTTGCTTCTTTAGTATCAGAGTCTCTACTATGACAGGCAAAATAGCAAGGATCTTTTCACAAGGAGTTGGACTCTTGGCTTAGTCTGTTGGGGTAATCCATATCTGGAGATGATGTCTCCACAGGAATGCTTGACTACTCTCTGACCATGCTTTCACTCATTTGAAAAGGGTATATATGGCTGCTAAAACAGTCTTTTAGCCATCTACAGGTGGCATGTGGGTAAAGTCTACTTGAATACTTGCCACATGCTTTAAGTGAAGTTTGACTTCTGCATCATGTCTTTTTGTAGCCCATTTTAATGCTCTGATGAGGGCTGTCAGTCTCTAATTTTACTTCAGCAGTTAAGTTGATGTCATTATCTGCATATCTTTGCACTTGTTGCTGTTGTTATTGTCTCACACAAGCTGTGATTCTGTTTTTTCCTTCATCATGTTTTTCCACATATTGCACAGTCTATTTGGGAGGTATTGAAACACTGTAACACCCATTCCTTAATTTTCTGCCTTTTAGATATTCCAGGCTGTTATCTCTCTTCCTTTTCCTTCTCAATCTTCGCTTAGCTCCCTTTTCTAAATTTGAAACACAGTCTTTGGAGCAAGCACACATAAGCATTTCCAAATTTCTCATCTCAAGTCTCTGATTTAAGTCAATTTCTTTTCAAAAAGTACTAGCATCCAGGATCACTTTACATATTGAAGTTCCTTTTCTTTGTAGATAGCCCATATCAATGAGGCCTACTTGGAATCAGTATAGATCTTACTGCAATGCTTTCATTAAGGCAATTAGCTCAATGTTTTTGAATTAAGGTCCTTCCTGGAAGGGGACCAGCTTCTCATCTTCCTGAACCACAGCGCAGCCGGCTTGTGAGTTCTTTAAGATGGGGAGCCACAATCTCAATGTCTTGTCTATGGGTGAATTTGATTGCTTTCTCTAATAGGAAGTCAGCAGCAATGCATAGGAAACAAGCTACCAGATTAGATCCATATTCTCGCTGGACAATTTCATGTTCCAAGCTTCTGGGTGAGCATTCCTACTACTGTTAAACAATTGGAAGGATTTGCTCACGTCTGGCAGCCCCTGGGAGTTGCCCTATCTTCACCAGTCCATTCAAACGGGGTAGGCTCTGATCTTTTTAGCATATCATATAAGGGTTTGACTATGGAAGCAAAGTCTGAGACCTCATTCTTGCTGTATCCATCCATTCCCAAGTACACTCACAATTTCTCCTTGGTTAAGACAGGGGTTAGTTGCAATTAGCTTGAGTTCTGCTTGCTTTCTAAGATGCTGATGTCTTTGGAGATAACTAATCCTGATTGCATATTGCTGACAGTCATGGGTAAGGGGTACTAAGCTTGCTTCATCTTATTGCTGGCCTCATTCTCCAAGCTCCTCTCAAGGGGCAGGTGATGGATTGTCCACCTGCAGTGCCTAAAGCCTTCAGGGTGAAAGGGCAGGATTGCTTGCACTTTGCAAAATGAGTCTTTATTACTCAATAGCATAGGCAAATTGGAATTAAAATGAACTCATGTCCTGTTTGAACTGTATTTTACAGTTACCAATTTGCAGTTTCAGCCTGAGAACACTGTATGTTTCTTATCAAGAAGCGGCTGGCTAGAAATGTCCTTGAGAAAAGGGGCCCACTGGAGTGAAATGTTTCCCTTTGTTTTACTGGAGGGAAGCACTCCCCCTCCCATCTGAAATGGTGGGCTGCGGCCCCTCCTTTCTGAAGCTGAATTAAAAATGCACCTTTTCCCCTTCTATAGCATAGGCAACTGGGGTTAACTATTCTTGATCTCTGCCATCCACATCTTCAGTCCTCTGTATAGCATTTCCTTCATTAACATCTCTCTTGCTTCACTAACATCTCTCTTGCAGGCTGTGCTGGCAAGGTGGAGCTTGGCTCTCTTCCAGCTTTTCATCTACGTCCACATCAAACTTTTCTCTGGCAGCTTTTGGCTTTCCTTCTTGATCCTAAGTTGAAGCTGTCAGTAACTTGCTTTATTCCCTTCATTTCACTTGCTTCATCTCTCTCCTTGTGTATCCACTTGTCAGGGCCCTCAACTGGACTGAAAACATTCTCTTCTAAAGCCTTCTGTCTTTTGTGGTTCCTTCTAACATCAAGGGCATTTTAGGAAACATCTACCTTGGATCTTCAGGGTTCACATCTCGGGCCTTTTCCAGGGTTATTTGGTGTCTCTATCCCTTCTTTATTTCCTGAGTGAAACCATCTTGGTTTCCTGCAGGGCATCTGGACATATCTGACCAGGTAAAATGTATGCCCAGTTATTATTATTATTTATCAATTATTATTATTATTATTATTATTATTATTATTACTATTATTATTATTATTTTCATCTTCATATCCAAATGCATCTGAGGAAGTGGACTTCAGTCTAGGAAGCTTATGCTGCCCACTTTTTCTTTCAGACTTTCTATTATTATTATTATTATTATTATTATTATCATCATTATTGTTATTATTCTTTTTTGCTTTCAGGATTGCTTTTAGATTGGTTTGCATCCGCACATGTTCAGTGGTAATAATCAGTTGCAATGTATCAAGTCTGGGCCTTCCTTGGCTTCAAAGCTGAGCCAGATAGTAGAGGGCTTCAGCTGGCTAAAGTTTCCTTGTTCATTGTTCTATCCTCTCAGCAGGTCATGTGCTGTGTACATTCACTCCAATATTACTGTTCCCTTTTTATTTCTTTTTTTTATTTCTTTTTCCTTTTTTTTTCTTAGCTTGTGGGCTTCTTTTTGGAAGCATGGCTTACTTAAAATCCATTCTCTTCAAGCTTTCTTATCATCACATTCCTGAGGTGGGAGGTGGCGGGGAACTAGAGTTGAGCCATCTTCAAAAAAAGACCTGTTTCAGACTTTCATGGCTCTGTGCCAAAGGGAAAGGGTTTCGTGCACCATCGCCATTTTCTTCTGGCTTCTACAGATTTCTATGGCGTTGCATCCCTAATTCAAAAAGGTAAAAAGAGAAGAAACCTCCCACTCCATCCCTCTTTCCTACCTGCCTATCCTATTTGTTTCTACAAGGATAGATCGACAGACACAAAAGGGATTTTTGACAGGGAATCGAGCCAACTATAGGAAATTGGGGGAAGTTGGACTCTTGAAGGGGTCGGAAATTCACTCATTCACTGCTATGCAATGCCTCCCAGAATGCCAATTTACCCAGGGCCGCCCCCAGGAACCAAATGGTTGGCAAGCATGCAGCCACACACACACACAATCTCTCGACAAGAAACCCACAACCCGTTTCCTCCCCATAGAGAAAGCAGAAAAAAACCTTATCAAAAAGCCTTATCAGGGGGTGGATCTACTCCCCCTCTTCGGTTCGTTTGAACCAGGCCGAAACCTATTTTTTTTTTTATTTTAAGAAAGTACAGAATCAGAAAGAAAGAACCCTTTTTCCTCCTACTCACCAGCACGTGCTTTTTTTTCTCCTTTTTTTTCCTTTTTCTTTTCTTTTCTTTTTCCCCTCCTTTCTCCAGCGCTGGATTCTAAGACTGTTTGGAACTGAATTCCTCAAAGGTCACTTTGCTAATATGTGGGCTTCTCCAGCGGTCTCCAGCTTAACAGGTACCAGAAAAAGTCTGGGAGTGGCCACATTCCTGACAAGATCGATAACGCCAGAGTCCTGCACATTTCAAAGTGATGCGAGGTAGAGAAATCTCCCTGTCTTGGATGTCCTCACAAAGCCGGGGTTAGGGGCAGAGGTGTTGACCTCTTAAGTCCCTGTTCGGGCGCCAAATTATGTTAAGGTAAACAAAGGGTCAATTAACCCATTCACAACCAATTATGCAAGTGAGGCTTTGTGAGGATTTCCAAACAGATCCAATTTATTCCAAACAGTCTCAGTCTGCATGCAGAGATCCAATCAAGGGTCATCCCATGACTGAACATGCCAAACATGGCGTAAACAGTTTTTATTAACCCACAAAATATTCATTGAGCATGCGTAGTTTAACATTCATTATATATATATTCTTTGCACCTCCATTTCATTGTCTGTGTATATATCTCTATCTATCTGTTTGCCCTACTGACAGAGACCCTTTGTTCTTTTAGCCTTCTGATTTTCTGGGCTTTCAGCCAGTCTTTAGTCTTATCAGGAACACTTGTTGCCATTAGCAGGCATTTGCTTCCCTCTTCCCTCCTAAGGTGGGGGCTACAAGCCAGATTCAAAAGGACAAGTTTTTCCTTTGACTCTATTTCTCACTATGGCTAAACTATTGATTATTAGTGGCAGGGATTATTGGCTTCATTTGGTTATCAATGGCTTTATTAGTTTTCACCTTGACACTACCAAGAGAGAAAAAGACCCTTTATTATTTAGAATACTTCAGGCAGTGGATGTGCAGTTATCAATTGACAATTGATGCTAAGTTGTGGGGATTTAAAAAAAACCCAGACTGCTGACATTTGAAGAGAGTTCTAGGGTGGGAGTCATTACTGAGAGATTTGAGTTTGAGGGTCTTCATACATAATTGGTGGCAGCAGTGGCAAACAATGTAAAGAGATTTAAGAGATTTGGCAGAGTCATCCTTTGTCACCACACTACATAATTAGTGGCAGCAGGTGGGATTCAAAATCACAACTGATTTTTTAAAATGCTTTATTTTTTCAGGCCTAAATACCCCCTAGATCTCTTGGAGAGCACAATGATTTTGATGCAAACACACACACACGCACACACACACACGTATAGGGTGTCAGGAGGTATTGCAGGGTGAGATGGCCCATGAATCCATAGAAGCTGCCCACTCTAATGAAATGATACCAGGTTTCTCTATTTTCGGTCAATAAAGGAGGTGCTGCTCTCTACCCAAGATGAAGACTGTTCACCTTGAATATATGGAAAAAATGATGAAAAAACTGATCCTTCCCACATGTCTTGCTCTCAATATTCCTCAGGAGTATACTCGAGATGATACCTAAACAACATTACCTTCTAGAATTTCATTTGAAGGTCTGGATTAGGAATGTGGCAAAGTCTTGTCACTGTTTGTTTAGCACATGAGATTTTTTTAATGCTTCAATAAAGTCTTTAGTGAGCTTTGAAAGTTGGCAGCTTCTTGACCAAGGTGTGAGAATTTCATTTCAAAACAACATGCAGGTTGCATGACTTCAGCATCAAGACAGGTTTTTCCTTCTCTCCATCTTCAAGGCTTTTGTAACATTTCACTTCATCTTGAAAGTCTACACATATTTTGTATTTTCATAGTTTGTGTAAGAAAAGCATTACACAAATATGGATGGGGAGGAGTGAAGGGGAAATATGGACAACATGCCTATTTTGCTTTTTTGTGCTCTTGTTCTTGACTGCTCTTTTGGGCCAACTCTCTTTGTTCAGATATGTTTAAAAAATCACCTTAACAGGTTTCAGTTATCCAATGCATTATATTCTGTTTGCAGTACCATCAAGATTAATAATGTAATACAAAGCATTCTTTGTACTTAAAAAAATTGAATGGTTAAGAAATTATCAGTCAGTCAATCTTTATTTACAGTCAATAGGCCCATTGGGGCATAATGCAACTTAAAACTTAAAGAAATATGGGGCTTACTTATTTTCGTTAAGCTTACCTGCTGTCAGAGACCATCAGCACAGAACAAGAATGTAAGATATTTGGGGCAGAACTATACATTTTCTAATGGCAGAAATATGCATTTTGAATGCAAGGTAGAGAGTAATTTAATTAGGGAATCATGGGCAAGAATCTACAAGATTTAACCAGAGTAGTGGAAGACAGAATGTCTTGGAGGTTTCTCATCCACAGGGTCACTATGAGTCAAGGTTGACTTGAGGGCAGGTAACAACAACCACAGGGTTAGGTAGGAAGTCTGTTGTGGCTGATAGAATGCTGACCAGTGAAAGCCTGTTTTCATTGCTGTCATCAATCCAAAACACACTGCAGAAATAATCCCATTGAAGACCGGTTTAACCGCCCTGACTCAGTGCTGGGGAATTCTGTAAATTGTAGTTTATTGTAGCACCAGAGCTCGCTGACACAGAAGGCTAAATGTCTCACAAAACCACAGTTCTGGGAATCTCCTAGCACTGAGCCAGAGCAGTTAAAGTGGTCTCAAACTGAATTATTTCTCCAGTTTATTTTGGACTTTCAACATGAATAATGTGGAAGCACCAGCCACTATGTCTGGTCCATCCCTAGAACATATTTGATGCACTGTTTCCTAATAGGTGTGAGGACTAAAATGATCCTAAAAACCATTCCCAAGGAATTACATGGAGAGAAGTGTTAATAGTAGAGTGCAAAGTCATTAAGTATTTTTTTTAAAAAAAATATATTGAATTTTCATACATAATCGACTTAACAAACAACAAAAATTCTATACACAATATAAACATAGTCAAACAAAACATACAAGCAAACAAGACAAAACAACGTATAATGCACTGAAATTACATCTAAAACTTCTAACAGACTTCAAAAGACTTCTCTTCACCGATTCCTAATTTCTCTTGCTAACTCTTAATAACTGCATGCCTTCTTTTTTACATAAGCTTTAGAATAGGCTTACCCTCTTTATTTCCACAATTTTACCTTAAATTTATAATATAAAATAATTCATATCATAAATCCTTAGTACATATATTTCTTATTTTTAGTTTTCCATTCAAAATTTCATTCTATATATCCATCAACAGGTCTTTTCCCCACTTTTTCTTTACAGACATTAATACTTTTTTCCCAATCGATGGACTTAAATTTCTTACAATCTTCCTTTAACTTTTTTGATAGAATGTCTCTGTCCAGCATATGAAGTAATTTGGCAATCCATTCATCAATTTGTATTTCTTTTTTGACTTTCCAGTAACTTGCATATACTAGTCTAGCTGCCGTTAACATATAAAAGAGAACATTTCCATATTTTCCCCAATATCCTCTTCTATCATATTCTAAAGCAAAATTTCTGGCTTAAACTCAAAATTTATATCTAATATTTCTTTTATATTTCTATATATTTCTTTCCAATATTTCTGTGCCTCAGAACAAGCCAATAAGTATTGACAAGTATCTGAAACCAGCCCAGTCTTGAAAATTTGTGGACTGATTTTATGTTTAGTATAACTCAGATATTGAAAGATTTTTTTCATTGAAGAAGTTTTCAGGGCCATAATTTCACCTATTTAAAAGATGCTCTGACTAGAAAGTCAACCACCCTTTCTTACACTCTGGGGGTAGCTAGGCAGACCTACCTTTTCAGGCAAAACCCATTGGTGACCAAATACAAAAGCAGCCATGTATTCTCTTTCCTATATAATTAACCAAAAGTAGTCTATTCACTCTTTTATCCTGCTGATGAGTACTGTGTTTCCAATCAGACAAGTGGCAGGATCTGGTGTGCATCTTGACTGGCTGCTATTAAATGGAGTTGAAAATCACACAAGAAACTGAGCTTTCATCTGCTCCACAAGTTTTCCTGGTGTGGGCACTGACATTTCCTGAGTTCATTTATCTATCCCCCCCCCCCCCCCCAGATTTCCTTCAAACAAGAAAAGTGATCACAAATGAGAACAATTGCCCATTTCTCTTCAGGGGAAGCCTTTGCTTTTTTGTTTTTGTTTTTGTTTGGTGAGGATTAAAGAAAACAACAGACAACCATCTTCTCACTCTTTGACTATGTTAAAAGACACAGCTTCAACATTTTCAACAACTGTCATGGGAAACAACTTCTGGGGTTGTTTGTGGAAGCCCACTAATGATCAACCAAATTCAAATGCTAAGAACATAAGGAGAAAAAAAAAAATAAGGGAAACTCTGCATGTCAGACCAAAAGTCCACCTGGTCTCCTGCACTGTTCATACAATGGTCAACCAGCAGCTGGGAATCCGAAAAACAGGACATGAATGCAGCTGCACTTTCCCTCCCTCAAATAAAGGAATGAATGAATCACATTCCTGGTCTTTATTAAATGAAGAGAACATAGATCAGAATGCATACACAATTTGGACCCGTGTGTGTTCAGGAAAGCTGTGGTCTTTTTAGGTTGCCCAACTAATAATAATAGAACTGTTGTCTGATTTAATTTCCCAATACCTGTGTTTCAGCGTGGGTTTTTTCAAAGGAGAATTCTGAGGGGAAAAAACCCTCAATTTCTGCCTGCTCACATCCAGAGAGTAATCTGTCACCTTCATAGCAATATTATCTGCACTCTATTTCATCATTATTTCAGGAACATATTACAGCTCAGAATTCTAGAAGGAGTTACAGTGGTCTTAACTTGCAGCTTCTTAATACTTCAGCCACCACAGTCATTCTCAGTTATGAATATCTGGGCCCATTAGTAGAAGCATTAAACACTTTTTGCATATGACTTATACTCTCTCCCCTGCTGGTTGATTTGTGTATTTTTTATATTGTAACCTGCTGTTCTGCCTAGGGCTTTCAAGGTGTCTTTGCATTAATCATATGCACAATATATTTATTCTCTTCTATCTCCGTATCCTTTCCTTTTTCTTCCTCACAACAAATAAGGCATGGTTTAATTTGTAGCAGCAGTGTATCTGTCTCCTAACCAAAGTTCCCACAGAGCCAAACTGACATAATTTAATTATGCTTCAAAATAGATGCCCCTCGAACTCTTACATTTACATAACACATGATGGGTAAATGGAACATAACTATCTCAATATAGGCAAAGCAATATTACAGCAATGTTGGTTTAAGGTTGTTGCTCTAAGGCTGTCTGTCAAAATACCTGTAATTCCATGAAACAAACAAAAAATCCCAAATCAAATTTTGGGGCTAAACAAACAGGCAAAAAGAGGTGCTTTCAGGCTGGCCTGAAGGCATGGCATTTAGGTGATACATGCCTTGAAGCCAGCAGGTAAATGCCCTCTAGGCGCCTTATGCAGACAAAAGCCATTTCAAAAAGAAGCAGCTTTTTTCCGCTTCTTCCTGGCTTGAAGCCATGTCATGTGGTCATGACATGAGCACTCCAGCTGCCTTGGGAGCCGGTGGTGCGGTTGGTAGGGTGGTGCGGTTGGTAGTGTGCATCTTTTGTGCATCAAAAGCAGTTCTGTATATGGCCTTGGTTCTACTCAAATGTGCTCAAATTTCAAGAGTGAGCCAGACCCACAAGATCAAGGTGGATGAGCCACATCACAGCTGATCCTATGCCACACCACAGCTCACCTTATTCACAGCCCTGCTTCATTAAGTATGTTCCTCAGATCCTCTATGCAGGATTTTTAAAGATCCAAAGGAGAAGTCATGGGGAGCAGAGTGCAAAATAACTCCACTTGTGCTAGCTCTAGTACATGTGTCTGAATATGAATGTAACCCTTATTTAGTCTTTTATTCACTCCTAAATAAACCTGGGAAACTTCCAAGGGTATAGTGTCTGTACATAACTTCCTCTAAACCTTGTAGGGCAACTCTTATGCTCTGTAAAGCCCCCCACACACCCTAGGTGGCATATATATATATATATATATCCCCTTGTAAGAGGGAGGGAGCTTTTTTTTTCCAGACTATGAAGTGACCAATGTT
Organism: Urosaurus nigricauda; assembly: GCA_034509955.1. Lineage (NCBI taxonomy): Eukaryota > Metazoa > Chordata > Lepidosauria > Squamata > Phrynosomatidae > Urosaurus > Urosaurus nigricauda. Next base: position 142,606,513 of record JAOEGL010000003.1, on the reverse strand, counting down.
CTTTTGGTGGTCAGTAGTAACCATGATGGCTATGCATCAAAATAAAACAAAATCCAAAACCCACAAAACAGTATTTATTGGGCAAACTAGGATGCATAAAATACATCATGCAAGGTTTCACAGTTTTGCTTCTTCTTCAGACAAAGATGTTAAAAATCATATAGGAGTAGAAAAGTGATAATGTTAGAATCAAAGAGATACATTTTGTCTCATATCTTACATCTCTTATGAGTTAAGATTGTCTAGAGAGACAATAATGCAGGAGAGGCCATCCCCCTCTTATTCCTGGATGACTTTGAGAAGTGATTTTCCCCCCCCCCAGGGGAAACAGGCCTTGTATAATGTGCTGAACTTTTATTTGTTATATTTTTATTGTTTTTTGTTTTAACTGGTTTCACATTTTATGATTGTTTGGTTGTTGGTTTTTAACTTTTGTATTTTTAATTATGTTTGTTTGTTGTAAGTCACCTTGAGTTCCAAACTAGGAAAATGGCAGGATGATGATGATGATGATGATGATGATGATGATATCATGAACTCTCCAGCTTTAGGTCAGGATGAAATTCTGTGTGCTTTTAAGATTTCATTTCTGTACCCTTGTTTAAACTAAATATGAGGGCTTTCCAGACATTCACCATCTGAAGGTTTTTGTTGAGTTCTTGATTAAGAGAGATTTCAACATAGAGATGTTATGTGGAACCAGTTAAAACAAACAAACAAACAAAAAAAACCCCAACAAAAACAATATCAAAGTGAAATATGTTCAAGGAATCTCTCCAAATGTTCTAATGAATACACACTTAGTGTTGGGAGTAGAGCCAGCCTTTCATATATGCACACATTGCATTAATTATCGACAGTATTTAGCTTTATCAGTTGAGATGCAAAGGATATTGAAATGATTTGATATTATATAAAGGGCCTGTGCCACTAAACCTGTGATGTCCCAATCACATGTGCAAATCATCATTTCTTACTTCAGTCATTGAGGATTTGTGTATTTAGTTGCAACCTTACTTTGAAGGAGCTGACTACTGTGAAGAATGAAATGCCTCTCATCTTCACATTTCCAGCATTCTAGGACCTACCCTGTTATGGTTCCCATTTCACAGTTTTCTGCACATATAAATAAAACCATGAAAGAATCCAATTTTCATCCATGGCTAGTTTGAATGAAAGTTTCAATTCATTTTCATATTTGTTTACAACTTCCATGGTTGCTCACTTTTGCACATTAAACACATATATAAACACACAGTGATTGAGAAAAACTTCAACTGAAACATAACTAGTTCAGACACATGTCCATTCAATACTTGGTGATTACAACACAATGGGGCTTTCTAGATTGGCAGGAAAGGGCGACATGAAGTTGCCTTTTCCTTAATACTTAGCAGCTGCAGTGCAAGTCCCAGGTGTGTAATAAAAAGGCATAGGGCAGCTGCACTGAGGAGGCGTGGGGATGACTTATCTGAAGTCTTTTCTGTTGCTCAGCAACTACATAGTAAGCTGTCAGGATGCTAGAAACACAGGCAGAGCAGCTGCACAGGTGGCAATGAATGGGGCTTTTGGCCACACTGAACCTTTAATATTTTTTTGTTGTTGTTGCTGGCTGTGAACTGTGCAGTTGCGCAGGTACATCACACATGAACTGTCCAGTTATGAAGATCTGTCAAATTACCATTGTGGTTTCGCTTCCCTTTTTGAAGTGCACAGTTGCATCAGTGCACCATGAATGAACCCCATTATTATTATTATTATTATTATTATTACCCCACCCTTTGAGATCAATCGAGGTGGCTTACACATTAAAATACTATTACATCAATAAAACAAACTGCATCCCTCCCCCCTTAAAACAATATTAAATCAGTTACAATTTAAGTTTATGAATAAACTTCTTTATTTTATGAATGAATTGACATTTTATGCCCACTAAACGCCCATTTTCCCCACTAAAATGCAAAAGAAGTGTATTCATGACAAAAATTCAGTGTGGGTCATCTAAAGGCTACACTTTCATGCAGGCATGAACACACCCGTTTTTGCCAGTCTAGATCAGCCAAAGGTGATTCAACATTTTCTTCTCTGTACAAAGAAATCTTCTCTGGGAATGTTTGGTAGATTGTTACTTATGAGATGTATGATTCATGGATACAAGAGTGCAGATAGCTACATATATTTCTTTATATATCTTAAACCACTCCAGTTTATGACACGTGTCTGATGTGGACAATCTCCAGTGTGAAGAATTGTGTCAATGGACCGATTGCTAGAGGTATCCTCAGTTTATATACTCTGCAGTGAGTACTACAAATATGGACAAGCTGCTAGGACAAGTAAAGAAGGCAACTTGTTCTCTTGAGCCCTCATACGTCTTAGCTGTTCATCAGGCAAGAAATGAAAGTTCGATCTCAGCTGCAATGTATTATTAATGCATCTCCCAATGAGGATTTTTTCTTGTTTAAAAGGTGGTATGACCATTTCTTAAAAACAAACAAACAAACAAACAAAAAACTCCCTGGAGCCCCTAGACTTAAAATACTATAAACAAGTAACACACCCCCATTTTAGAGCAAGGTGACCAAGAGAGCAGTTGTCTCCCAACTCCAGGCAGTCTTGGATAATAGCAGTTAGCAGATCAATTTTAAACTGAGTTCGGGGGGGGGGGGGATGAAACTGCTATGGTGGCCCTACTGGCTGATCTTCACTTGAATATTGACAGAGTCAGTGTCTCCCTGCTTGTGATTTTGGACTTCTCAGTGGCATTCAATACTGTACTATAGTATCTTTCTGTAATGCCTGGGGGGGGGGGTGGAAATTGTAGGCACTGCACTTCAGTGGTTCCAGTCCTATCTCTCAATCATAAAAAATAAAAGAAAGAAAAAGAAAGAAGAAAATAAGGGGGGGGGGAAGCTATTACATGGCATTCCACATGATGCCATCCTATTCTCAATGATATTCAACACCTACAAGAAATCTCTGTGAGAGATCATCCAGAGGCATGGGGCTGGAAGCCATCACTATACTGATTACACCCAAACATATGTATCCAATTGTGTGTCTCATCTGAATTAATGTCTGGAGGAGATAATGGATTGGATAAGGAAAAACAAGCTGAAGTCGAATCCAGACAAGACAGAGGTGCCTTCTGACAACCTGGATTTAGAGGTGTGTCAACCAGTCCTGGATTGGGTTACACTCCCCATGAAAGACTGTATTTACAGCCTGGGAGTGCTTCTGGATATGTCACTCTGAATCACAGTTCAGATAGATGTGATAGCTGATTATTATCAGTTTCAGCTATTATTCCAGCTGTACTTCTTCTCTAGAGTCAGAGGACCTAAATATGGCAGTGTCCATGCAGATAACCTCAAGGCTGGACTTTTGCAATTACATTGGGTTATTTCTGTAACAACTCTGGAAACTTCAGTTAGTTTAGAACATGGCAGCCAGATTGGTTTCTAGGAGTGATTCTATTAACTAATATTAAAATCATTCCACTGTCTTCCAATTAGTTTCTGGGAAGGGTGCAAATTGTTAATTTAATGCCCTACATAGTTTGGGTCCAAGTTTAAACATAGGCATGATTAAATATTTGAAAGAGTGTCAAACAAAAACAAACAAACAGCTTCATTTATATACCGCTTCATACCCTTAAGGAGTGTCTAAGCGGTTTACAATTGTAAGCTATTCTCCCCCCCCCCCAACAATCTGGGTACTCATTTTAGCAACCTCGGAAGGATGCAAGCCTGAGTCGAGCTTCAGCCCTTTGCTGGTCTTGAACTCGCCACCGTATGGTTTTGAGTGAGTGGCTGCAGTACAGGCATTTAACCACTGCGCCACCAGGGCTGATCATTGTTTTCCCCTGCTCTGGAGATTAGGACATGGAGAAATGAACGCAAACTACAAGAATAGAGATTCCACCTCAACATTAGGAAGAAAGTCGTAACAGGAACATCCTAACAGTGGTTCAGTAGTAGGATATGCTGTTTTAGAGTGTGATAGCTTCTTTTTCTTCAGAAGTTTAAATGGGGGCTGTCTGGCTGTGTGGCCATTTGTCAGGAGTGCTTTGATTGTGTGTTCCTGCATGTCAGGGGGTTGGACTGGAAGACACTTGTGGTTTCTTACTACTGTAAGATTCTATGATTCCATGAACTACAGGAATACCTCCTCTCATATAATTGTCTCCATAGATTCAGATCTTATGGAGATATTTAGTTCAGTCATCCACCCAGAAGATTGTCTTCAGCTGCCCCTAGACTGTGGAATGAGCTATCAAAACAAATACAATAGCTGAATATACTGTCTGAATTTAAAACAACATAAAATTATTTCATTTTAATGCTGACTTTCTCCCAAAAAAGGTGAATTAAGGTAACTCAACAAAATAAAGTTTTGTCTCTTCTTGCAGACCTATGCAGATGATTTTTAAATTATGTATTTTGGAGTGTAGACTGACTGTTTTCATGTTGTGTTCATATATATTGGTCTTATAAGTTCTTTTAAACTTATGTGCGTATTTAACCATTTTATGTGTTTTAAATGATGTTATGTGTTTTTAACTGAATATATGTGTGGTATTTTAATTTGTTGCTGTTCCTCACCTCAATTTATAAATCATCATCATCATCATCATCATCATCGTCATCATCATCATTATCATCAAAAAACTTTATAGAGTAGGAGGGGATAAAAAACAGAGAGGGGATAAAAAAGTTAAATGCCTATTCATAAAGATCAGGATGGAAGATACCTTGTATTTACAAAAGGCTCTGAAAGGTTCTCAACCCAACCAAGAAGAAAATCACCTACAACTATGACATTTACATGGTATTGTACATATTCATCCTGAAGTTCAATGCACTCAGTACATTGTTTCTTAAGTTTCTTTAAACCTCTCCCACAAACAAACAAAAAATCTGATGCCCTATCACTGAAATACTGTTCTGCTGCTATTGCCACATTCAAAAATTTTCTTCCTTTCAAATCCATCTAGTCAGATGGAGCAAGATCTGATGATTGTGGTGGATAGTCTATGCACTCAAACCCAAAATTCTTGAAAACAGTCATTATCCTGGCAACCCTGTGAATGAGTGCATTGTCCTACAACAAAGAACACATTTTAACAGTTTCCCTCAATGTTCCCCCTAATGTTTTTTTTTTTAAATGAGCACAGCAAATTAAAGTATTATTCTGCATTAACTGTTGGCCCTTTTGAGGAGGGTCAGTCATCAAAATACCTTCCTTATCCAGAAGACACACACACACACCTGTGGTCACTACTTTTCTTGCTGAACTTTGAGTCTTGAATTTCTTTGGCCATGAAGAAGTGGAGTACCACAACTTCAAGGACTGTTATTTAGTCTCTGAATCAGAGTGATATTACCATGTTTTATCAACAGTGTTGTTGCAAAAAACTGCTGGAAAATCAACTGGAAGGTATCCACTCAATCTCATTTCTAGTCAGCCTTCAAACATTTCAGCACTCACTTGGCTGACAGTTTCTGCATAACCATCTGCCCATGAATTATAGACATGATGCATTCCTCTAGTGTCTCGACAATTGTTTTAGCCAAGCTTCACTGTTCTACACAAATGTAAAATGAACATGCTCAACAATTTCAGGAGCTGACACCATTGAAGCCCTTCCAGACCTCGCTGTGTCTTTTGTCTCAAAATTTCCATGCTGAAAATTGATATACCATTTCTTCACAGTTGAGTACGATGGTCATTTATCACTCAATGTTCACATCATGCACTCATGGTTTTCCTTGCAAGTTTTCTTCTGGAGGAACAGGAATTTCATGACGGCTCAGAGTTCAGCACTAGAAAATTCCACAGTTTTCATTGACACGGTTCTATCAATGATCTGCGGGGGGAGGGGGAAGGATGGATTCAGAAATTAGAGCTAGAATCCTGGAAATTGGCATTTTAGTATGAAAAAGAATACTACTTCAAGCTACAGTGACAAAATTTAGTGTCAGATTTTGGGAAGTGAGTCAGGTCAAGAATTTTTCAGCAATTTCTCATAGAACTGTTTTTCCTGCCCTTGTACATATGCACTGCTTGTACATATTTGGTGTGCCAAATTGTCTTCTCCAGCAGGGGCAATGACTTAATTGAGTGGGCAGGCAGGTGGCAGCAGCAGCACAGCTGTTTGGATGGAATAGGCCCACCTCTCCCTTTCTTTCTCCTCTACTTGCTTCTTTTAAAAAGGAAAAGGATGCATAAATAGCAATGTGTTAAACATTTCCAGTTGGAACTCTGAAACCGAATTAGAAGGCCCATCATTCGGGTCAGAGAAAGTGAGACCATCATTCTGATCATGCCCTTTCACTTTTGAATATAGCAGGTGTTGGAAAAGGGAAGGAGAGGTCAGCCCAGGGAAGAAATTGGCAGGAAATGGGCCTTCTCAAGAAGCCCAATCAAAAATCATTCTCCTTCACCTTCAGGCTTTATTATTCAGTCCTTGGACAATGCTTGGACAATGCTGGCTCTTTGGCCTAAAAAATGAGATTAACACCGCACCCTACAGTCGGCTACAACTAGACATTCATGTCAAGGGACTACCTGTACCTTTTACTTGAGTGGTACTTCTCCTCACCCTGTTCTTACTGTTATTTGCAATAAGGATGACTTTGGGTGCATCAACAACATAGAACTAATGCAATTTGACAAAACTAACTGCTATAACTCCAACCTACAGAATCCTGGGATTTGTAGTTTTATGAGGCACCAGTACTCTTTGACAGTGTAGGCTAAAGACCATGTGAAACTACAGATCCCAGAACTCCATCAAATAGAGATACAACATTTAAAGTGGTGTCATAATGCATTATTTCTACAGTGTAGATGCGCTCTTTGATTTATGGAAACCCTGTGAATGAGAGATCCCAGTTTTCAAATGCACTGCTTGGGTCTTGTAACTCAGGGTTGAGGTTTGATTGACTGAATATGCTACTTGCCCTACCCTACTGTTTACTGCCAATGATCGAATGCTGCATCACCCTAAGTGGAGTTAGACATGGAAGATTCTGGTCCAATGATGCTGATGTTCAGAAATTGATGTTTTGTTAACAGGCCTGCCCATTGAAGGTGTTCTCTAGCAGAAACTATTAGCCACTCTTGTAAGAAGATCATGCAGGAGAGGTAGGACATGTCATGTCACAGTATATAATTTATTTTTTGAATTGGATTTGTTTCTGACTTCAGCATCCTCAAGGACATTTATAGAATCAGTAAGCAGGGAAATGCACAATGCTGAGTGAGGTACCCTTTCTGCCAGGCCACTCTCTCACCCTTTGGCATTCACAGGTATGGGAGAGAATTCTCACTTCTAATGCAATATACCACAACAGTGCCCCATAGTCCCCATTAATAAACTGCCTCAGGGCCAACATTGAGTGCACAGTTGTCAATGTTGACAGCTGAGGAAAAAAATAAAACAATTTTATTCATGCTTAAAATGCATTCTTTCCATATTAAAGATTGTGCAGAACCGCACATTGTTTGAGTGCTCGCAGAAAGAACAATAGGTCAGAGCAAACTACTATCTCTCCAATGAATGTTCTGTTCTCCAAGGAGAAATGTGGAAGTAATCAACAAAACTAACTCTATGATATGATATGAAGGATTTAAATACTCCTTCCCTGCTGTTTTTCAGAAAGGATAAAATAAGTAAGTTTTATTTGCATAATTAGCAAATGATTTGCATAAAATGCAAATTAGAAGGCCATGGAACTGAGAGGTGGCAACCTTGGTGACATGACAATTTTCTCTTTGGTATTATATTTAAGGTTGGAAGATCAGAAGCCCTGAGGTTTTAGATCAAAAAATGAACTGGTAATATCATGGGAGGCAACAATTTTACAGGTGATAATCCCTGGTGATGTTATGGGGTGGGCTCCAGTAACATTATTTTGCATGAAATATGAAATGAAAGACATGTCTATATGTCTATCTGCTTATCTATCTATCTGCCTATCCAGACTAACAAATGAGAAACCACTTCTCCAGGTAGAAATCAATGGTTCAAGCTTTGCTTTGAAGAGGCGGGGAAAAAAACCCTCAATACTTAGTGCTTCCCTAGTACTGTGTTTAACACCTGGGCAAATAAAGATTTTAAGATTTTAACCAACCCAAATAATCTTTTCAAAGCAAAAATAAATTTTAATAGATTGTGTTCAATGAAGTGCACTGGTCAACAGGATCAATCTATTAAAAGCTAAAGTTAGAAATTCCTTCCCTTCCCTTCCCTCCTCCTTCTTTCTTTTTAGATTGTAAAATAGTTGGATTGTAAAAAAAAAAAAAAAACCCTTAAAATAATTATATAATAATTCTAGTAATAATTACACAAATTATTACCATGATATCAATGATCATAGACCAATGGAGCAATAGAAAGCATAGAGAAAACAGAAATAATGACCACAGATGAAATACATAAATTCAATCTAGACAATGAGGAAAGTGAAATAATTAAATAATTCATGTACCTAGGATCACCACTGACCAAAATGGTGACTGGAGTCAAGAAATAAGAAGACTGGGAATGGGTAGGACAGCTATGAAAGAAGTAGAAAAGATTTTGAAGAATAAAGTTAGAATTGTCAAGGGCATTATATTCCCAATCACCATGTATGGGTGTGAGAGTTGGACAGTGAATGAATCAGACCAAAAAAAAAAAAATCAATTCATTTGAAATATGGTGCTAGAAAAGAGTGCTTAGGATACTGTGGACAGCCAAAAAGACAAACAAATGGGTCCTTGAACAGATCAGACCAGAGCTCACCTTGGTAACCAAAATGATCAAGTTGAGGCCATCATATTTTGGTCACATAATGAGAAGGCATGGATCATTAGAAAAAACAATAATGCTAGGGAAAGTAGATGGTAGAAGAAGGAGGGGAAGAGCACAGACCAGATGAATGGTCTCAATCAGGGGGTTATGGGTATGGATTTGCAGGATTTGATTAGAGCAGTGGAAAATAGGGATACTTAGAGGTGTCTCATCCATAGGGTCATCATGAGTTGGAATTGACTCAAGGACAGATAACAGCAATTCCAATATGTCTACCCAGAAATAAGCCTTATTGAATTAAATGGGATTTGAACTTTAAAATGCTGAGAACCTAGCAATCTCAATCCTGGTTTCAAAGTTTTCTTCAGGAGAGGAAAAATGAAGAAAAACAGATTGAGGGTAGCAGGAGGAAGTAAAAAGTGTTGTGAAAGGGGAGGGGTAGAAGTAGAAAGAGGATGAGAGAAAGAGAATAGAAATAAGTGGCAAGTATGAAAGGCATGCCAGGTAGAGCATAGGGCAGGGAGGTAGAGTTAAGGGGAGTATGGAAGAGAGCAGAAGCGGCCCCAGTTATGCAATTGACAAAATGTGTGATAATGGCTGCTCAAAAACCAATTCTTTCTACTTCTACCCCCTCTGGGCATATGGGCAGCTTTAGGGCATTATCACAGCACACATCATGTAAAAGTTGTGTTCTGATAATCCCTGAAGGCCACTTTTAAGGGCTGTCTCTTCTGGCCCTGAGAAGTTTAGAATGAATAAATATAGCTAAGGATCATAACAATGCCAAATGGTCAAATGGTTAAATTAAAACCCCAACAGAGTACTGAGTCCTCAACAATCTTCCAAAAACACAACCCGTTAAAAGTACTAAACAAATTTTAAGGAGCATTTGATGCTGTCCCAGGGTTCTTAACTACATCAGTTAGTAAGTTGATTGTGAGAAAGACTTTCAGATCTTGAGGGGCAAAAAGAATTTCACAGCCACAACAGTACATAGATCATGGTAGGTCTTAGAAAAAGCTGGACTGTTAATTAGAGTTTTAATTAGCAGTACACTTTCTAATGAACTTTCAGTTGTGTCTACTTCAGAGACAGTAATAGATAATCTGTTTTTCCTAATACAGTACAGTATATAGTCATTCTTAGAAGAGACTATCAGTTAAAATTGAAGAAGGTTGCAATCATATACACACTTACCTCATTAGGATTTATTTATGAGTCAATAGGCATAGGATTGTGCTATAAATGTATGCTTACTTAATCGTATATAAAATATCCATCCAATTCATACCTCTTTTTAATGCTCCTACATTTTTAAATGTTGTCCCAGCTTTTTGTTGTTGTTCATTAAAAAGAAATAAAAAAGGACATGGCAAGAAGCTGGAATGTGTGGGATGTTATTTACAACTCTACAGGTGACAATGGTGTAGAATGATTACACTGTACATCAAATTCTTAAAAAAATAAAAAAATAAAAAAGCAAGTGAAAAACTAAAATATCCTATCCTGTTGCATGATGTTTAAAAGTAATTGCAACAATAACTTTGCTGAGGTCATGTCCTTAAGAATTTCTTCAAGTGTGCTGGGACTTGTATCTAATAGCAACTCCTATTATTAACCCAGTGTTTTAAAAATTTCATTTGTTTTTTTCAAAAATAGAACACTTGAACCTTCAGGGAAGCTCTCCAACCCAGACAAAGAGACATAATACCAGAATTAGCAACACTAAACAGTTCATTAAAATTGAATGTTTTTTGTAAACATTTGTTTAAGTTTAAAGTGATAACAAGATATATAAAATAGCTGTTTTGAAAGGTACTAAGGAAGGGCATAATGAAACATTAGCAATATGTAGTGGTGGTATCCTAGAAATGTCCAATGTATTAATTCATACTATCAGTGAAAGTTGCCATATTTGAATTGTTGCATAAGTAAAATTATGGGAAGTGAAGCATGAGGAAATCGGTGAATTTTATTGGAATCCAGACAGCTTGTCCCAGGTTATATATCTACCACAATAAGAGTTCATTCTTGTTAGCTGCCTTCAAGTCGATGAACTCATGGTGACCCTGCAAATGAGACATGTAAAAGCCCCCATATAATAAAAATAATAATCTTTATTTCTAGCCCGCTCCTCTGTGGAACACAATTAGAGCGGGGTACAACAAGATTAAAACATCAAAATTAAAACAATTCAACAACCCATTCCCATCCACCCACCCACCCCTTAAAAATAAATTAAATTAACAATGACTAAAACCAACAGCAAAATTTTATATATATATATATATATATATATATATCCTCAACATAGTTCTTTAACGAGGAAAGGGATGGCAACCAAGCAAGAGGTCAGATCCAATTAATAGATCCAGTTTTGGAGCTGGAATCGAAGAAGTTTTAGGAAAGGCCTGTCGGAAGAGATGTGTCTTTAGAGCTTTTTTTAAAGCAATCAAGAAATGTTACAAGACACATCTCATCTGGCAGGCCATTCCAAAGTTTGGTTTGTGGTAGCAGAGAAAGTCCTCTGGGAGGTCTGCGACAGCCTAGTTTTCAAAGGCTGCAGCAGGTTCTTCCCAGAGGATCGAAGTGTGCGGGAGGGGTGGTCTCTGAGATAAGATGGGCCCAAGTCATGTAGGGCTTTAAAGGTTAAACCCAACACCTTGTACTGCGCCTGGAAATTGATTGGCAGCCAGTGGAGAAACTTGAGCACAGGTGTTATGTGCTCTCTCTTAGATGTTCCGGTTACAAGCCTGGCTGCCATATTTTGGACGAGTTGAAGTTTCCAGGTTAAGCACAAGGGTAGCTCCATGTAGAGCGCATTACAGAAATCCAGGTGTGAGGTTACCAGAGCGTGTATGACAGATTCCAGGTCCTTCATGTCCAGGAAAGGAAAGGAATATCCCACAACTCTGTTCAGGACCTATAGCCCTGGTGGCACAATGGTTAAATTCCTGTACTGCAGCCACTCACTCAAAACCATAAGGTGGCGAGTTCAAGACCAGCAAAGGGCTGAAGCTCGACTCAGGCTTGCATCCTTCCGAGGTCGCTAAAATGAGTACCCAGATTGTTGGGGGGCAAATAGCTTACAATTGTAAACCACTTAGACACTCCTTAAGGGTGTGAAGCGGTATATAAAAAATGAAGCTGTATAGGCTCAACCCCATGGTCTTTCTGATTGAGTCTATCCATCTGGATTGTGATCTTCCTCTCTTTCTACTGCCCTCTATTTTCCCTAGCATAATTGTCTTTTCTGATGAGTCGTGCATTCTCAGGATGTGGCTGAAATACAACAGCCTCAATTTGGCCATTGTGGCTTCCAAGGCAAGCAGTTGCATCCTTGCCCACGGTGAGGGTGGCTTTGGGGGTGGGAGTGTGGGTGTGGTGAGTTTCACTGGTTCACCAGCCAAAGAAAGGGGAGGGGGAACAACATGGTGTTCCCTCCTCTATATAGACAAGAACATTTGAAGGGAAGTTGTTAGCAAGGGAGGAATAAAATGAAGTGACAGCCTATTCAGAACATCATGTCAAGTTATGCCAGACAAATCTGATTTCTCTTTTAAAAAAAAATAAATTAAATTAACAGTGTGGTAGATGAAGGAAATGCTGTGGATATAATTTATCTTGATTTCAGTAAAGCCTTTCACAAGGTTCTCCATGATATTCTTGCAAAGAAGCTTGTAAAATGTGGGATAGATGCAAGGTAACCGTTACATGGATTTGTAATTGGTTGACTGGCCACACCCAAAAGGTGGTCAACAATGGCTCCTTTTCATCTTGGAGAGAAGTGGACAGTGGGGTGCCACAGGGTTCTCTCCTGAGCCCAGTGCTATTCAATATCTTTATTAATGACTTGGATGACAGTATTGGGGGCATCGTTATCAAATTTGCAGATAACACCAAATTAGGAGGAGTAGCTAATACCCTTGAAGACAGGACCAAAATTCAAAATGACCTGAATAACTAGAAACTGGGCCAAAGCTAACAAAATGAAATTCAACACAGAGAAGTGTAAAGTATTGCACTTAGGGAGGAAAAATGAAATTCACAGATATAGGATAGGGAAAATCTGGCTGAATGAGACTATATGTGAAAGGGATTTAGGATTCCAAGTAGACCACGAGTCAACAGTTCAATGCAGCATCTAAAAAGTCCAAAGGGATTTTAGGTTGCATCAATAGAAGTATAGTGTCTAGATCAAGGGAAGTAATAATGCCACTCTATTCTGGGTCAGGCCCCACCTGGAATACTGTGTCCAGTTCTGAGTATCTGATTTCAAAAAGGATGTGGAGAAACTGGACTGTGTCTAAGGAGGGAGATTAAAATGAGGAACAAATTGGGGATCTGGGGATGTTTAGCCTAGAGAAGAGAAGGTTAAGAGGTAATATGATAGCCCTGTTTAAATATCTTAAGGGATGTCATATTGAGGAGGGTGCAAGCTTGTTTTCTGCTGCTCCAGAGAACAGGACCCAAAACAATGGATGCAAGCTACAAGAAAAGAGATCCCACCTCAACATGAAAGTAAAGCCTGTTCGACAGTGGAACACACTCCCTTTGAGAGTGGTGGAGTCCCCTTCCTTGGAGGCTTTAAGCAGAGGCTGGATGGCCATCTGTCAGGGATGCTTTGATTGGGAGTTCCTGCAAGGCTGAGGGTTGGACTGGATGACCCTTGTGGTCTCTTCCAACTCTGTAATTCTATGATTCTTCCTCCCTGTCTGGTGCTTCTTTACAAGCAAGTAAAATGGCATGCAGTAGGGAGGTGGGGTGCATTGGGCCCTCTTCCTCTCTGCTGTGTGCCACAGTGCACGGCAGGAAGGTGGGGAGGAACTCGGCCAGCTGTCATCCCTCTTCTGGGGTATCACCCAATGTGGTCTGCACCTTTCCACATGCCCTAGTGATGCCTCTAATGGAGAGGTCAGCCATGATCTGCTCTAGGACCCAATAGTGTGTCTTTTGGGGCTCCACAGTATCCTCAGCATTCTTCTCCAACAGGACATCTCAAATGAGTTAATTTTCTTCCTATAGGGTTGTGATGTTGCCTAGTTAGTTAAATTTTACCTAGAATTTAGAAATGCCATCAGGTACATATTTGAACCACCAGCTGGCTTGCATTGCAAACTTACATTTATGTTTATTTATTTAAAACAACAATGTGGCAAAGCAAAGGATGGGTGGCCCATTGAAGAGGGTTGCTCTGGAAAGAAAGGGCCAATGAAGAAGAAAGAAGAGAAACCGAGATGGGAACTACAAGTTCCAGCAGCCCCTGGGAAAGAAGAAAGAGAGGCAATGCCCAAGAGGGAGGGCCTAAGGAGGGAGGGGCCCGTGGATAAAAGGGAAAAGGGTGAGGCGTTCGAGGAGAGGGAGAAACGCGGAAGAAAGGTCGGTGAGGCAGACGCTGAAAGGGAAAGAGTAGAAAACACAAGAAAGTTTGCAGCTCTCGCTGAGAGAGAGGCCCTGACAGAAGGGGAGGTAATTAACTCTGGCAGGCTCAGCCCAGAGGAAGGGCTTCTGGCCGAGCTGTACTCGCCTCTGGCAAACCTAGAGCCAAAGGAGGCTGTGAGCTATTGGTCTCAAGGGGCTTTATATTGGAACCTTCAAGGTCGTGGCTGGTCTGGTGAAGACGAAGCTGGGAAGGAGGAACTGTAAAGAGAAGAGCAGTAAAAGGCTGAGAGCCAAAAGGGAGAGTGTGAAGGAACATCTCTCTCCTCTCTTGGGAATTGTTTTGTGAATATATTTTGAGTTAATTAAAAGTTACAAAGCATCCATCTGGAGTGGTCTACACTTTCTTCTGTCATAATGGATACCTCCAAGAAGCATGGAGTGGGGGGAGTCCCTTGTGGCCCCGCAACATTGGTGTCAGAAGTGGGATCTCCTGTGCAAAGCGGGGCTACAGGGCCCAGTGAGACATGGTTTGCATGGTTGGCCGACCAACAGGAAAAGTTGTTGCGTAGTGTGACCGCTCAACAATTACAGTTAATGGAGCAAATGTTTGCAGCCCAGCAGGTGTCGCAGCAACAGTTGCTAACTCAGATGGCAGAGGCGATGAAGAACCCAAGAGAGGGGGCAAGGCCTACTTTGGAGTCACTGGTAGGGGCCCCAACCCCACTGAGACTGGTCAAGATGGGACCAAATGATGACCCAGAGGCATTTTTAAATGCTTTTGAGAGGGTGGCCACAGCTGCCAAGTGGCCTGAGGAACAATGGGCTCTTATAATAACCCCATGTCTTACAGGACCTGCACAGGAGGTAGTCGATACCTTGACACCGGAGGAAGCCTCTTCATATGAGAAAGTTAAGGAGGCCATCTTGACTACTCTCAACATCTCTGAGGAGACTTATAGACGCAGACTACGGGAGCTGAAGTGGACTATAGGCATGCATCCACGCGCCCTAGGTCAAAAAGTTAGAGCCAGCTGCTCGAGATGGCTGAAGCCGGCGGTGCGATCTGCGCAGGAGGTGGCCGAAATGGTGATGGTCGAGCAATTTATCAATGCATTACCACTGGCTGCTCGTAGTTGGGTGCGCTGTCACAAACCCTCCAAGCTAGAAGAGGCTGTTGCCTTGATGGAAGCTTTTGCAGGGGCTGAGGAAGCCGAAATAGGAAAACCGCGGCGACCGCTGGAAGCAACTCCACCCCGAGGGACTCGAGTCACCGGGGGCAGACCACAAGAAAGACGGGGAGTGGCGCAGGGAGATGGACTCGGAACCAACGGGGTAGAGGGCAAAGGTTTGAAAGGAGGAGTAGAAGGAGGCAAACCGGCTAACCTTGCCCGGCGACCGTTGCTGATGGGAGCCCAGGAAGGTCCCCGGCGTCCAATCAACTGCTTCACCTGTGGTATGGAGGGGCACATCAAGAAGGACTGCCCTCTCATGGAGTGTGCATGGGGAGATGCCTGGGAGGCCGCACAGGTGAGTAGGGATGCGACAGGTAAGGGTGCCTGGGTGGTCCCGGCCTGGGTCAACGGACGGAAGGTTCAGGCGCTAGTTGACTCCGGCTGTAGCCGCACTTTGATAAGGAAGGTACCAGGGAAGGGGGATGGTCCCCAGATGGTGGTGAAGTGTATTCATGGGGATGTGAAAACCTATTTTACTACCAGTGTGAGGGTGAGAGTTGGGAAGGTAGAGCGAGAGATGAGGGTGGGTGTGGTGCCCTCAATGGGTAGAGAAATGCTCTTAGGCCGGGATTGGCCCACATGGAAGGAATTAATCCAGAAGGAGGAATGTTACGCCGGGGCGGAGGTCAGGGCGGAAGGGGTAGATATTGCCAGAGTTAACAGAGAGCAGGTGGTCTTTTGGCAGCAAAATGATGCAACCCTACAGGAGGCGTTTAAGCAAGCGGTTCCAGCGGAGGAGGTTGGAAAGAAGGGACCCTACTTTGTTTTTAAAAATAATTTACTGTATAGGGTCCAACAGATGAAGGAAGGGGAGGCAGCACGATGGCAAATATTGGTGCCTAGACCACTCCGTCATGCAGTGTTTTCCTTGGCTCATGACATTCCACTGTCTGGACACCTAGGGGTGGATAAAACTACTAGTCGCATTTTGCAGAGGTTTTATTGGCCTGGGGTGTGGAAGGAGGTTAAGGACTGGTGTGCCTCTTGTCCACGCTGTCAGGTGACCCAAAGAAGGGGAGCTCCCGCTGGACCTTTGATTCCTATGCCCATTATAGATGAACCCTTTACAAGAGTTGGCATTGATTTTATAGGACCGCTGGGGAAGTCAGCTGCAGGCCATCGGTTTATTTTGGTGATGGTGGATTACACCACCCGTTATCCAGAGGCAGTCCCTTTACGATCCATGCAAGCGAGTAGGGTGGCTCAGGAGTTGTTGGGAATTTTTGCAAGAGTGGGGTTCCCCAGGGAGATTATTACAGATCAGGGCACCTCTTTCATGAGTAGGATCCTTCAAAAGATGTGGTCTATTCTCAAAGTCAAACCCCTAAGGACCTCCGTTTATCATCCTCAGGCCAATGGGTTGGTGGAACGTTTTAACGGGACCCTAAAGGCCATGCTTAGAAAGTTTGTAGCCGAACATGGCACACAGTGGCATTTGTTGATAGGACCTCTCTTGTTTGCATATCGAGAGGTCCCACAAACATCCTTGGGGTTCTCACCTTTTGAGTTGTTGTACGGAAGGCGTCCTAGAGGAGTGCTTGACTTGGTTAGAGAAGGGTGGGAGGAGGAGGATAAAGAAGGGCCTACGGCGTTACAAAGAGTGCTGCAGATGAGGGCTCATTTGAAGGAGATTGGGCAAGTAGCTAGACAGAATCTGGCGGAAGCTCAAGAAAAACAGAAGGGGGCCTATGATCGACATGTCAGGCCTAGGTCTTTGAAGGTGGGACAAAAGGTGTTAGTATTATTGCCCTCAGAGAAAGCAAAGTTGTTTGCTCAGTGGCAAGGTCCATTTGAAGTCAAAAGGCAGGTGGGACCCGTTGACTATGAGGTGGAGGTGATGGGGGCTCGTCCTCGGTTACAGGTTTTTCATGTTAATCTCCTTAAGGAATGGAAAGAGCGAGAAGCCTTTTGGGCTCAAGTAGGACCGGAGGAAGAGGGAGAGGAAGAGTTAGGTCCACAGGCTGGACACGAGGAAGGCCCTGATGATCTACCCATCTGTTCTAATCTCTCTAGAGAGCAGCTCAGACACATCCATCAGGTGAGACGGGACTTTACAGATGTCTTCTCTAGGGACCCAGGCTTCACATCCATGATTTGTCACCGGATAGTTACGAAACCCGGGGTGGTGGTAAGAGTTCCAGCAAGACCTTGGCCATGGAGGTTACAGAAAGATATCAATGACGAGGTGGACAAAATGTTAGCTTTGGGGATCATAGAACCCTCAAATAGTCCCTGGCGAAGTCAACCCGTACTGGTCCCAAAACCTGATGGGTCTATTCGGTTCTGTATAGATTTTAGGAGGCTTAACAAGGTGTCCCAATTTGATGCATATCCCATGCCGGGGGCTACGCAGTTGCTAGAGAAGTTAGGTAAGGCCAAGTTCTTGTCGTCTTTAGATTTAACAAAAGGCTACTGGCAGATTCCCTTACCAGAAGGGGACCGGGAAAAGACTGCTTTTGCAACGCCTAAGGGTTTATTTCATTTTGTACGAATGCCCTTTGGGCTTCATGGAGCAGCGGCGACTTTCCAAAGGTTGATGGATCGTGTCCTAGCTCCTCTGGAGCATTGTGCTGCCTCTTATATTGATGACATCATTATCTTTAGCAACTCTTGGCCAGAACATGTTAAACATCTTAGACAGGTGCTGCAGAGGTTAAGGGAGGCCGGCTTAACGGCGAATCCCACAAAGTGTGCTGTGGCGCGACAAGAAGTTAAGTATTTGGGATACTGGGTCGGAAGGGGCCAGCTACGACCCATGGAAGACAAGGTCAACCGTATTAGTGATTGGCCACGGCCTATGAACAAGAAACAGGTGCGGCAATTTTTGGGACTGGCCGGGTATTATAGAAAGTTTATCCCTCATTTTGCCAGTATTGCGGGTCCCTTGACTGATTTAACACGGAAATCTCGCAATAGGAGACACTGGTGGGGTGTCCGAGAGGAGGAGTCCTTTGTCACACTGAAACAACTGTTGTGTAGTCGACCGGTTCTGCGAGCTCCAGATTTTGATAAACCATTCATTCTCCAGACGGATGCTTCCGAGAGAGGGCTTGGGGCCGTTTTGGCTCAACAGTGGGAGGACGGGGAACATCCTGTTCTTTATTTGAGTCGGAAGCTGAAGCCGGGTGAGAGAAAGTATGCGGCCATTGAGCGGGAGGCTCTGGCGGTTAAGTGGGCTATTTTGGCCCTCCGTTATTATTTGTGGGGAGGTCGGTTTACTTTGGTCACGGATCATGCCCCTTTACAATGGTTGCATACCATGAAGGATGCTAATCCTCGACTGACACGGTGGTATTTGGCTCTGCAACCCTATGCCTTTCAGATACAACATAGGGCTGGGAGACATCATAGTAATGTTGATTTTTTCTCTCGACAGGGCCCGTGGGCTTGTGAGGCCGAGACAACCCTCTTGTCGGGGGGGTTATGTGGCAAAGCAAAGGATGGGTGGCCCATTGAAGAGGGTTGCTCTGGAAAGAAAGGGCCAATGAAGAAGAAAGAAGAGAAACCGAGATGGGAACTACAAGTTCCAGCAGCCCCTGGGAAAGAAGAAAGAGAGGCAATGCCCAAGAGGGAGGGCCTAAGGAGGGAGGGGCCCGTGGATAAAAGGGAAAAGGGTGAGGCGTTCGAGGAGAGGGAGAAACGCGGAAGAAAGGTCGGTGAGGCGGACGCTGAAAGGGAAAGAGTAGAAAACACAAGAAAGTTTGCAGCTCTCGCTGAGAGAGAGGCCCTGACAGAAGGGGAGGTAATTAACTCTGGCAGGCTCAGCCCAGAGGAAGGGCTTCTGGCCGAGCTGTACTCGCCTCTGGCAAACCTAGAGCCAAAGGAGGCTGTGAGCTATTGGTCTCAAGGGGCTTTATATTGGAACCTTCAAGGTCGTGGCTGGTCTGGTGAAGACGAAGCTGGGAAGGAGGAACTGTAAAGAGAAGAGCAGTAAAAGGCTGAGAGCCAAAAGGGAGAGTGTGAAGGAACATCTCTCTCCTCTCTTGGGAATTGTTTTGTGAATATATTTTGAGTTAATTAAAAGTTACAAAGCATCCATCTGGAGTGGTCTACACTTTCTTCTGTCATAATGGATACCTCCAAGAAGCATGGAGTGGGGGGAGTCCCTTGTGGCCCCGCAACAAACAAAAAGAGTTTCCAAACTTTTAGAGGTGGAGTTTTGGGGCAAAAATCAACCCGAGTCACCCTCTGCATAGAGTGTACTAAAAACAGTGTAGTCAGTGAACTGAATGAAATGATAGACTGCAGTGTACTTGGATAAAAGTTTTGATGCAGTAATTAGAACTGAATGTTGCATGCTGTTTTTTTAAATAGGTATATTATTTTTCATAACTTGCTTGATGCAGAAATATTATACATTTTGCTGCATGTCCAGAAACAAATCAAGTGCTAACTTATGAAGTTAAGGGTCCCCTACTTCATGATGTGTTGGTAGGAGGAAGAGTCACTAATATGATTGCTATCTTCTCTTCTCCCCTCTTTATTTCCATTTTACCACTGGGAAGAAAGGGTGAGAGGTGCAGCAGTAGAGTGCAAGAAACATGGGAGGGATGCACAACAAGTGGATACAGCCATGGAAAATGAGAGAAAGGAGAGTCAGAGGTAGTGTTGTGACTAACCAATTTTTTTTCTTTCTCTCCCATTGAGAACTATATATATATATATATATATATATTAAAAAATTATTTTCAAAAGTCCCACTTTCGAAGGGTTTTTTTCCCCCTCTCCCTGTCGAGAAGCATTATTCACAGATTTCTCAAATGAAAATAAAAGATAAGGGAGGCGAACATTTACACTAATTACCAGTCATTTCAAAATCAATTAGCATGTCAAAAGGAAGTTTGGCAGAGGTTTAAAGAAGATTCCTCTGCTAGAAAAACCCAATATGAATGGTAGGTTTGCTTATGCAAAATACTCAAATCCTAGCCATCTCTTACTCATTGATCGAGAAGTATTCATAATTTCTTCTCTTTAATAAGCTTTTGACTAATTTTTTTTTACATCACTAGTCAGAGAGTGTAAGGGATAAACTGCACATGTGCCTCAAGTGAAAGTAATCACCTCTGAATCTCTTCCCTCTCAGAAAGTCATTAAATAATACATTAATTGAAATCACCCCATAAAACTGTCATCCAGGTTAGATAAACTGTTGGGGAATTGTTTAAAGGTCAGTTTCTTTCAAAGGGCTTAAGAAAACATCTGGAGATGATCATAAGAACATTCCTTCTGCCAACCTGCTATAGTAGAGAAGCTGCAGAAAATGGAGACCTAAGTAAATCTCTCCTATAATATTTTTATCTCTGTGATGGACCAAAAATTAGACAAATTTAAATGCTTCTCAGTGTTTGGAAGAAACTGTCAAACAATTGGTGGATGAAATAAGAGAAGATAAAGTGGAAACAAAGCTTTGGGAAAGGCTGAACAATACAAAAGGTTGCTGAACACTCTGAAAACAGAAATGGTGTTTATGAGGGAAAGATTGATTGATGCCTCAAACCAACAGAGGAGAAGAAACTTAAGACTAAAGGGACTCTCTGAAGAGATCAAAGGCTCCCAATTAATTCAACCCCTGATAAGTTGGTGGAAGAATTATAATATAGAATTATAATTATCTACTGATGGTTTTGAAAGAGCTCACAGAAGTATTGGCTGGAAAGCAAAACAAATAAACCCAGAGATGTGGTGGTAGCTTTTTCAAAAGAAAAGACTCAGGACTTTGTGTTTTAAAAAAACTTAGAGCCAGACAAAATTTGGAATATAAAGGTCTCAAAGTGTCAGACTTGACACCAAAGACTATTAAGCAAAGAGAAATGTTGAGACCTGTAACAAGTCATTTCTGTATGGCTGGTATTAAGTTCACGTTGGGAATTCTACTAATTTTGAAATTAAAGTCACCCCTTACAAACACATCACTCTCAGAGAAGTTATACAGTTTAGTTAGTACATTATTCAAGAAATTACATTGGTTCTTATTTGGGGCATAAATGCAGACTAAAGTTACTTTTGTATCCCATAGTTTCCCTTTTACAAAAATATACCTTCCCTCTTTATCTTTTCATATTTTATCTGATTGAAACTTTGCATCCTAGTTAAACATAATTGCTACACCTCTTGCTTTATTAGTTCCCTTTGATTCTAATTCAATATTCTCTCTTCTACCGTTAAAAGGGATTTTGTTATCCTGTTTTTATGCATCTCTTGAAGAAAAGCTATATCTACCTTTTGTTAGATGTTACAAGATATAAAGGAACAGGTGACAGTACATCACAGTTTGAAAGTACACTCATCCCTCCATATTTGCAGCTTTGATATTTGCAGATTTGATTATTCACAGATTTGATTAATATGTTGTCTCTAAGAATATCTAGGTCCTCCAGTGCAACTCTATGGTCAACTTTAACTAAAAGTTGCACTGAAAGACCTAGAGATTCCTAGAGAGAATACTCCACTAGGCATTTGTAACTCCTCTAGTGCAGTTTTAGGGTCAGTGTCTTTCAGAGTAAAGCTGGAGGACCTAGAGATTCCTAGAGAGGTGTCCTCTCAGGTAAAAACATGGCATTTTTGTTATTTGTGGTTTTTCCATATTCACGGGGGTCTTGTGCCCCTAACCCTAGCAAATTTGGAGGGACAAGTGTATGATGAAAAGAAAGATTAGGAAATAAAGGGGGTTAATAGGAAGGGTTTACAAGTTTCTTTTGGAGAAACAATTTGGTGTTAAGGAAGGATTGGAGGGTATATGAGAGAAAGATCTAAAGATAAACATTGAAGATATAACAGCAATGATAAATAAAAAAAGCTTTCTCCAAATTGTTGACATGGATGTGGACGAAAAGGAACATAAATTCATATTCATTATGTAAGAGATAGACAGAATGATGTGGAGAAACTTTAAATTTGATAAGGAGAATTGTTTTACTCTGAATCTGAGAAAATTCAGATTGAATAAAACAAAAGATTACATAATAAAAAATCTGTTAAGAGCAGCACATGCTGTAACAGCACTGGGATGAAAAAACAAACAATGTTAGGGGGAGAGTTGGTCACATTATATTGCAGAATATATTTTATTTGATTATTTAAGGAGAGAAAAGGAAAATATAATGATCAAATAAAGGAAAGGATCTGGTGGGAAAATGGGGGTTGCTGCATTGAGAAAGTTAAAGCTAAAAAGGAGTATGATGAAGATAGAGAAACTATTAATATTGATATTGAGTACTAAACTACTTGGTTGTCAGGGTTTGACTTTAAGTTGTGACTGGATGAAGATGCAGCATCAAACAGGTGAAGCCAGAACAGGGAAAAAGTCTGCTGAAGTGACAGAAGCACTTTGTACAAGCTTTTCATGCTGGTGGGTGCATTATGCACAACCTCTACAAGCAATCCTATCCACACTATAGTAATGGTAAGGCAATATTGAAATACTGCCTGAATAGAAGTCCTTATGCTGTACTATATTTTGCTGCTAAGTACTGTTGCCATTTATATTTTTTGCTTTGCTTCTATTTAAAGACTTCTGCTGAGTAAAAGCTAACTTTTTTATACCTCCAAAATCTCTGCTGTTATCTTTTTATTAAAATACACACACCCCAACATTGGTGGTAATAATAATAATAATAATAATAACCACTTTTATTTCTATCCCACTTCTCTGTTACAAAGAATTGAGGAACATCTGAAGTTAATAAACCTGCAGTTCCCTCCCCTCCTTAAAATAACAATTAAACTAGCAATAATTAAAATAATATGTTAGACAGACCTTAATTAAAAATATCCTATGATTAACTAATGCTTATAACCATTTGAGGGGGATATTTCTGCAAAAATTCCACAAGTTCCCCCCCCCCCAAAAAAAAACAGGACTTATTTCACAGAGATGTTTTCTTTTTTCTGAACAGGAAACTGTGCAGAAAATAGCAGTTTTATGCAGAAAATGCCATTACAACCTCTTTCAAAGGCAAAGATACTTCCCACTGTCAGAGGGAGACATTTACCATTTTTTTTGGAATGACACTGTCAATTCCATTCTCCTTGCCCATAACAAATATGAGCAAGGCAAAAGTTTACATGTAATGGGAAATCTTGTCCACATGATCAGGGTGCAATAAGGAAAACTGCCCTTTCAGCATCAAACTAATCGTATAACCTGATGGTGCACTAGACAATTCTGAGACTTCCTAAGTGTGGAAAGATCTGAAAGCATCAACACAATTGAAAAAGGAAATAAAATAATAGCATAAATGTTAAGAAAAATGCAATAGTTTACAATTATTGCAAATACAACAGAAGTTGACCGCAATTTTCCATCATGTAACACCCCAACATAAGTACATTGTCACAATCTCTCTAAGATATCTTTCCATAGGGATTCATGTTGAAATGGAAGAACATATACATGATCATTGTCACTTACATACACAATAAAGAAATGTCAGCTTTCATAGATGGCTTTACCACTCCTTGAAGCTCAGCATCACTGCACTGAGAGGTCCTAGATGGTAGTAAATCAGTTTAGAGAATCATATTACTAGGTTTGTTTTTGGTTGTAATTAAAGGAGAGAACAGGATATACTTTCTTATATAATAATTTTTCTGAATGTTTTAGTCTCAATAGATACTTAATTGCTTATTGCGTCACAACTGACCATTTGACTTTTTTTATAGATTTCCTTCATTAAAATATTTTTCTCTGAAATACCTGTACTCTTTATGGAGGCTCTGTTGATTTCCTTTTCAGAAGAGACTGCTTTCCTGTAGATCATGGGTTAGAGGTTTCTCTTTGCCTGTTTTATGGATCTTCACCCCATGTTTTGTTCTTTAATGTCCCTGTAAGTACCTTATTTATATTATTGTGTTGCTTTCCCTGGTGCTCAATTGCTGTTATCAGTAGCTACACTGAATATACGAAATATCTTTTCCCACTGACTGTTATATAGATCAAATAATAGTTTTCTGGAAGATAGGCAGTGAGTTTTCCAGTAAATATGAGCATAAATTGTGGCATCAGTAGTTGGCAGTGCTTTTAATTATTTTGGGCTAGTGTACTATCTAACTGAGATGCAGTGGCTCAGGTGGTTAAGATGCTGACTCTGTTGATTGCAAGATCTCCAAAGTTGGCAGTTCAAGGATGAATGATGGGTTGAGCTCCTGTCACTAATCCCAGCCTCTGCCAACATAGCAGTTCAAAAATATGTAAATGCAAGTAGATAAATAGGTACTACTTTTTGTGGGAAGGTAAACAGTGTTCTGTGCAATTGAGCTCGTCACATGATCACAGAGTAGTCCCTGACAATGCTGGCTCTTTGACTTAGTAATGGAGATGAGAACCACTCCCTATGGTTGGACACAACTTGACAACCTTGTCAACGGGGAATACCTTGACCTTTTTTACTAGCTAACTGCATGCCTTCTTCTAGAGAGAAGGTGTAGGGTGTATCTGTCTGCAGATGAAATGAGAGAGAGAGGAAATGGACAAGGACAGAGACTGATCTATATGTAGAATGAAGGCCTAAACTCCCAGTGCAGTCTGGGGGAAAATCATTCAGCTACAGTCAAAACAATTTACATAGCAGAAACAAAAACAAAACCCCACAGCTATTGGTATTGGCAGTGCACTGACCACTTTTCACACTTAAAAGAAAAACTCACAGACAATTGATTCATCCAAAGTTCTGAACACTTTTATCTTCAGGTTGCAAAGTGTATGCTATTATACAGTACATATAGATACATTCATTTCTGACTTCCAGTCAACTCCAACTTCTGCTGTCCAGCTCAAAATTGATCTACACTAGCTCACAACAACAGCCTGGTGCTTTAACAATGACTCACAACATGTGGCCAGTCTTCTGGTCCCCTTATATAGAGTGTTGGCTGTGAGTCATCATCCAGTGCCATATAGCATGATGCAATCCTGTAACAACCTTACATCGTGCTGTGTGCTCATGACTCAGCAGTCAGTGGCTGTCTCATGGAATATGTACCATCTGTCAATAAAAATATTTAAAGACATTATCCGTATCTGCACTGCAGAAATAATACAGTTTGACACTACTTGATTTGCCATTGCTCAGTGCTATGGAATTGTATGGAATTCTGGGATTTCCATAGCATTGAGCCATGGTGTTTAAAGTCATGTCAAACTTGATCATTTATTCAGTGCAGATGCTGCCATAGGCACATTTATATATACTCTGGTACATGCAGGGTAGGATAGGATAGTTTTGAAAAACTGTGGGTATCATGCAGACTGAGATCTAAATATAGATTTTGGCCTCTTCCCCCCCCCCCCCGCCCATGATACTTCAGAACTCCCAATTTACCCCCACCCCACCATACATTGAAAATATATGTGTCAGTCAAAAATTGCATACTTTTAAAAAATGGCTGGAAAGTATCACATCACTTCTCCCAAAATGGTGGCAGTTAACTCTGTAAGGAGTCGGGAAAAGTCAGTATTGCCCATCAAACATGTGTTTTAGAAAATAAAGGTGATATTGTTTCTTTCCACCATCTACAAAGGATGAGGTCTTTGTGTCTGTCAAGGATGATGGGAGTTGCAGCTTGTCTTATACTTGCTTTAACTCACCACCTTGTTGTGCAGCGGAGCAGACCAGCTTTGATCTGTGGTTATTGCTTCTTCCAAGCATGCAGAGCTTCTGAGATTAGGCTGAAGACCTTGACAAACTCTCTCAGCCTTCTCACTCCTCTTTCAGAGATGTCTCCAAACGTCTCCTTGGTTCTGGTGCCTCTTGTATCTTCTCTCTCCCAAGATACCAGGCAACACAGTAGATTTGTATAAAAGATCTACTTTATTTAACTATAACTACTCTACTCTATACAATGCTTAACTCAGCTATTCTCTACTCCATACTACTACATACTATACAGAACTATACAGAACAGAACTAAACTATGCATCACAGAACAGAACAGCAGGAACCGAAAGAACCCTTTTGCATACGTTAATATTATTATAACCACTTGTGGGTGTTTACACTCATTTTGATTGGTTCACATTGTTCAACCCATACTTAAGTCCAACCCAACTATTTCATCATATTTCATCATGCTGTCTTGTACACTTTATGATTCACAGATGTTTCCAATATGTATTCCATAATTCTGTCCTTGTCATTTGTCCTTGGCTCTCAGGACAAATTACATTAGCCTTTTCATCTGTGTAGCATCTCAATTGCTTTTGCTTAGTCATTGTTAACTTTCACATACATATTTTATTTCTTCCACTGTATGTCCCATGTTGCATTTTCCTTAAGTTAGCTCCAGATCTTGTCTTCCAAGCAGCTCTAGGGATGCTACTTCACTTTGAAGCAGCTTTGGTTGCATAGGCTTAGGCCACACAGTTTTGAGAAAAAGATGATAGGACTATCCATCCTCTCCACTCCGTCCATTCTCATTTTGTGCCTCTGAACACATGGGTGTGATGTGGTTACCTCCTCCTTTCTTTAAATCTTCCAGGATTAAAAGCAATTTATAAATTGTTTTGTCCTCAACAGATCATGATTCTTAACTTATTGAGACATCTCATCAAAAGAACCTGTGAACTTCAATAAAAGTCTAGAACTTTTTTCCATCACTGAAGAAATAGGGGGGAGGGGAATTGTTGTTGTATACTTTTTGATGTCGTGTTTTGTTTGTAAATAAAATTTAAAAAAAGAAATAGAAAAAAAAAACCCAAAACAATATTTTCCTTCAGAAAACACTGTATTTGGCTTGGTATTTGGAAATTCTTTCTCTTTTGCTTCTTCCTTCTTTTCTTGTTTTTGCAAATAAGCTTCAGAACATATATATATATATATATATATATATATATATATATATATATAATCAACCCAAATGTGTAAAAGTTCTCTTATGCCCTAAACACACGGGCCAAAAGAAGCAGATTCTGACTACTTTGGGGGCATGGATTTATAGGATGCATGCCCCTAAAGTGGCCAGGAGCCATGCCAAGGCCGTGGTTTGGTCCAAAAGACCAAATCAAAAACAAACAAACAAAAACCAACAAACATACAAAGGAAACCTAACAATTTCCCAGTGGGTGAAGCAGATGGCCAAGAAGGAGCAGCCTCCATCCACATCAGCTGCAGTCAGGCTGGGAGAGCAATGACCACATGGCCTGCTTGCTGCTGCCACAGGTCCCAAGCCACCCTGGCCAGGAGTCAGTAATGTGGTTACTCACATCAAAATTCCATGCCAGGCTAGGAAAGGATCTGACATAGAACCTTTGCTATACATAATAATTTACAAACCACTTGACAGAAGAGGGCCATATGTGACCCCTTATTTTTCGCCCTTCACTATCTTTCTTGTCCAGAACCCATGGCAGTAGTCAGCACCTAAATCCATCAAACCTGTGATATGTCCCCCCAATTCCTTCCTTCCCATTATTTTGGGTCTTTCTGACATGCACTCTCCTTGGTCTCTATGATATATATGGATGTTCTAGCACCTTCCTGTATTGCATAGAACCACTGCATTTGTGGAGAGGAGACACAAGTGACAGTGTGTGAGGAACTGAGACTGTTTTCTCCTGAAAGCTAAAGCTAAATAAGCTGAAGAATTCCTTCTAAATGGAAAAAAAGACTGTGAGTAATTACAAATAGACAAATCAGAATGGGAGGAGAATAGAATGGAACTGTCTAATTAAAGATTTAAAGAGAAGAATGATAAATAAGTGGCATTTTTCTTTTTTGCAATTGCCAGCTGACTATCTGCTAAGCTGAGTGGACATTAAGATTTATAAAATAAAAGCAAATTAAAACAGTTAAAAATAAATGGATTGGACTGTGTGGGATTTGAAGAATGGAAAAACTGAAATATTAATTAAAGAATAAACAATGCATTTGGTTCTAAACAAGGAGAGAAAATATAAAACTTGTGTTGGCAATTGAAGACACAAAACTGATTAGAAGTTGTCAGATGTCCAGAAGAGAACTTAAACAAACAGTTTTAAATTGGAAGTGAGAATTTGTACATCACTCAGATAGGGTATATGCACATTTAAAAAAGAATAAATTCACAAGAGAAATTTGAAGCACATAATAAAGAAATTCAAAAAGCTAAATCTAAGTTTAATGGAAGCCACACAAAAAACTGGAGCAAAACCAAAGCATAACACTGCTCCAAGCACACAGCCAGAACATGAAGATAAGGAGGATGAAATGAAACATGGTTTCTACATGTGCTAACAGAAAGTCAAACCAAAAGAAGATTTATTATCAACAACAATAACTAAGAAAATTATGGATGAAATGATTAAATCTTTTCAGATTATCAAAAAAGAGATTGAACAAGTGGATAAAGTATAAAAACAAAACAAAAAACAAACAGCTTCATTTATATACCACTTCATACCCTTAAGGAGTGTCTAAGCGGTTTACAGTTGTAAGCTATTTGCCCCCCAACAATCTGGGTACTCATTTTAGCGACCTCGGAAGGATGCAAGCCTGAGTCGAGCTTCAGCCCTTTGCTGGTCTTGAACTCGTCACCTTATGGCTTTGAGTGAGGGGCTGCAGTACAGGCATTTAACCACTGCGCCACCAATACAAATTGAACAGAAAACTCAGCAGAAGAAAATTTCGGAACACTCATCACGATTGAATCAACTAGAAAGAAAAACCATTCACCTGCAGGATTGCAACAGAGAAAATAACCTCCATATCTGTGGCTTTCCTGAGTTGCCAAATGAAACATCAGGAACCTTCAAGAATTTTTTTTTCCAAATGCCTACAAATTACCGGGGAAGAGCAGGAAGCATAACATCTACAAGGAGCAACAACTTTAAAAAGAGGCCTGGTTTCCAGAGATGTAATCTTGAGAGTAACAAGCTTTTATAAGAAAGATCTTTTTAATGAAAGAAATCAGGAAACACTGAAATATAGGGATACTATAATTGAAATTTACAATGATCTTTGCCCAGAGACTATCAACTGGAGAAGAAGAATCAAACCATGCATTTCAGTCCTGAAAAAGAATGGAATAAGATACAGTTAGGGTTATCCTATTTTCTTGAAATTTCAGTGAAAAGGGAAGCAGCAAAAGGATGCAACTAGTGGAGCCAAATAATCATAGACGATAAGGACAAAGACAATAATTTAAAAAAAAAATCTAGGAAAAAAGGCATATCAGGAGAAATAATTAATAAACAATCAGGAGGAGAAAAATTTATAACACATTGGGAAGGATGGCTCCCCCCCCCCCCATCCTCGGACAGCTAGTAAAAGCCATGAGCAAAGTTGAATACCTTGGGGGAATAGGGGGATAAAAATGTATATGTGGGCAGGGGGGATGAAAGGGAGGGAGGGAGTGAAGGAGGGAGAGAAGGGAAGGATGGGTGTAGGGGTAGCACACTGAAGAGCCAATTTAGAAGATTTAGAAAAGTAACATGGTTAACAAAATAAGGATAGCAACATTAAATATGAAAGGATTGGGATCTGTAATTAAAAGGAAAATAATAGAATCATTGTTGAAGAAAGAGCAAGCAGATTTTTTTTAAAAGAAAGGCATCAAGCAAAACAAGGGAGAAATGAACTTAAAATGAATTGGGTTGCTATTTATGAAAAAGCATATAGTACTTTAAAAGCAAGAAAGTAGCAACCATAATATCTAAGAAATGTGTTTTCAATGTGTTAAAAGTTAAGATAGATGATTTGTACTTTTGCAAGGAATTATGGGGGGAGAAAAGTATTTGTTGGTCAATGTGTATGCTCCAAGCAAAAATCAAAAAGAATTTTATGAAAAAAGTATTTAAGGAAATAGATGATATGCAGGGAGATTATACAATTCTGGCAGAAGCTATTAATATGGTTATGGATAAGTGCAAATATAGATCAGACCCAACAATGAGGGATAGACTTAATAATATTACCCCCCTGAATAAAATAATGAATAGAAAAGAATTACAAGATGTATGGAGACTGATTAAAAGTGATGAAAAGAAATATATTTATTATTCAGCAGTTCATAAAAATTATTCTATAGTAGATTTTATTTTTGTATCCAAAAATATGGTTCCAAAGGTATTAAATACAGGAAAAGAAGGGATTAAAAAGTACAGACCATGCTTTAGCTAATATGGATTTTATAATCAAAAAGGACTACAGAGAAGCAAAAAGATGGAGGTTAGACATCAGAATACTCAGTTATAAAGATATAGTGAGTAAAATTGAGAAAGAATGGCAAAATATATGGGATATTAATAACAGATTTATCAAGCTGTGTTATGGAGTACTATGAAAGAAGCTGCAAGAGGGATTTGCATTAGGGATGTAATGTAAAGAGATGACAGGAAGACAGGAAAATAAAATTAGAAATGTAAATTTAAAAAAAAAATAGATAATGATTATATAAAGGAAAAGAGTGAACGTATATATACAGTGCACCTGCACCATACGCGGGTGCACTATACGCAGCTTCCAGCTTATATGGAAGCTGCACAGCAATAAAAACAATGATGCACACACCACCTCACTGCCATATGCACATGGCCCCATTATTTCCGATGGGATATGAGCATACACTGATTTTCCCTTTTGTGGGGGCATCCACATAAGGGGAGGGCCCACTATGTATAGAATTACAAGCAAAAAGAAAGGAATTACACGGAATATAAATAGATGAGGTCCAGAAAAAATTTATATATTTATGGAAGAAATTTTTTGAATATTGCAATAAAAATTCTAAAATGTGGGCAAGATCAACACAAAAAAAGAAAAAAAGAAGAATATGATTGGTGTAATAAAGGAAAAAAACAGGAAGGATATATATGGTGATGAAAGAAAAGATAAAGATATTTGAAGAATGTTATAAAGAATTATATTCAGCAGGTTAATTTTAAAAAATGAGGAATATATTGAGAAACCTTGGAAAATAAAAATAGAAGAAAATGATAAAGAAATAACGTATCAATTGGTTTCAAAAAATAAATAGAAAAAATGATAGATGAATTAAAATGAGAGAAATCACTAGAAATGGATGGGTTGGGACTAGAATATTATAAATCTTGTAAAAAGATTTTAATACATAAACTGGAAATATTATACATTTTTTTTTAATGGAGACGGGACCCTGCCGTCATGGGATCATTTGCTGATAATATTGATTTCGAAACCAGATAAAGATTCAATTCTCTAGAGGTATATGACAAGGCTGTCCTCTCTCCCCGATTTTATTTGCAATGATTATTGAAATTTTGGCAAATGTTGTTTGGATAGATGATAATTTGGAAGGAATTGGGATTAGAAAATTGGAGATAGAATTAGAAAATTAGAAAATTGGAAACTAGGAGCTTTTAAAGGGGAAAATTAAGCCCTTGCAAAGGTGTGTAATTGCCTAGATGGACGGGTCCGATTGTGTAGGTAGAATGAATCTGATCTGACAACAGAGTGGGGGGGGTAAGCTGGTCAATACCCTGATTATTTGGGTAGAATGGTAGTCGCATCAGTGACTTCCCAGACTATCTAGAAGACATTTGCTGAGGATGATCTCACTTGGGTGTGGTGTGTACATGTCCTCTTGCTTAGGTAATAATAGTGGACAGCTGGCCAAAGTCCATCTAGGGGACATGTGGAATATCATTAATTCCAAAATTTCAGAAAAGAGCACTGTTGGTAAATGGCACAGCCCAACTGACCAGGATGGCACTGTTGCTGTGTGGAGAGGGGGGCCGAGGAGCCCACATTTGGTGGGCATTTTCACCCCAGCAGCCTTTACGAGGGCGGGCTCGTGCTTAATTAGCTGCTGGGGCGAGCGGAAAAAGGGCCCGCCACTTCTAGGGACTATAGGTCCCAGACTCCCTTGTGGTGGTGTCCTGCTCAGCAATTGGCTGGCTGAGGCCCCGCCTGGCTCAGTTATTGGCTGGGGAGTTGAGGAGGGCAGTGCCTCCATCCTCCTCAGCCTCTGATTAGCTTGTGGGCCTATATAAGGCCTCGTGAGGCGCCCCTCAGCACCATTGATAGATTGGCTCTCCCACCCACCCTCCCTGCTGGGAGTGGATAGTCACAACTTGTCTGGTGTCAACATAAGCCTGAATCTGGTTTGAGAGGTTTCCAGGGCCTGCTGGCACTGGATCGGGAGTCCGTGTGACCTGGGTGCATTGAGCAATTTGGTGTGGCCAGTGCCAGGGCCACAGCCGATTAATGCCCGGTGACTAGGGTGCCTTGCTAATCAAAGTGTTGGAGCACAGTTGCGTAACTGCGTAATAGGGCAGGGCTTGGGTACTACATCATCCCGATGCTTGGTTCCCAAAGCAACCGTACATCAACCATCCAGGGTGTTGCTGATGGGCCAGATCCAGACCTTATGCTTTGGACCAACCCTATAGTTATGTGTTATGCTTATTGAGCAGTTAATAAAGTTGTGGCCATGTTCCTCCAGTCAGTTGTCTGCCTTTTATTCGGCACCCCTCCTGCACGGCAACAGCATAGAAAGTTATAAACTGGCATACTTATTGAGCAACTGGGAAGTGCTCCCCATTCATGTCTCTGCAAATAAAAGTGGTACAATTATTTTGTGAAACAATGAGGGCACATCCCTGGGATATAACTTAGAATAGATCATTAGCACATAGCTACTCCTAGATACCCATATTCATGGTAAGGGAAGCAATGTTACTGACTAGACTTCTTGAACTCTCTGTTAATTACAGAAATGTAGGCAATGGCTTGTTTGGTTTTTGTGAATTTCTGTGTGGAAATGAAAATGAATTTCTTAGGTTTATATTCCTTACATGTTGATTGATACAGACATATCCATTTCACACTTTCCAAGACTGGAACCATGATGAATCACATGTTGCTTTTGAAATAAGCACATTTCCATGGATTACAAAACATTATGGCAAAGAAATCACATGCATAAAAGCATGCACACATTTGACAAATGAAAAATGAGCACTAATGTACTTTAGCCATAAGGAAAAATATATAAAATGTAGAAAATTTTTTTTTTTTTTAAAAAAAAGGAAGAAGATTGGGGGGGGGGAGAGTAAATAACAAAATTGTTCAGAAAAGGAGACAGCAATACATACAAAAAATTTCATACAAACCATAAGGCAGGGATTAAGCAGACCAATCTATTCTTGGATCCTGTGTGTGCGTTATGATGGTTTTAAATCCAAATGTATCCTCTTTTGTAGACTATAAGCACATGTCCTTTGAAGAAGGCACACAGAAAAGGAAAAGGGAAGTCCTACAGTCTAAAGTGGATTGATATGTGCTCTCCCATTTTCCCTCTATAAACACTCCTCTCCGATTCCCTTTTCTACCACTGAACAGCTTGCTCTAAGAGGTCCATCCCAACATAACTACAAAAAACCCACCAGCAGGTCTATTTTCTCATTAACTGTTATTTATGTTTAATATACTTTCTTATTTACTTGCTCCCTTCCTTGCTTAACAGTTTCATGACATCATTCCTCCCTCCAAAACAAACAAACAAACAAATCAAAGGTGCTCCTGGCCAATCAAAAGGCAAATCAAGAAACAAGGATGCACACCTTGAAATGTCAGGTTTTCAGTTGGGCATTCAATGCTGAGTCCAGGAGTCCCAACAGATCTGGTGTAGGTTAGGAGTGGATATGTACAGTTAAAGCTAGTTAACTGTTGCCTATTCCTAGAAATGTCAGATCTGGTTAAAGTATCATATCCCTTGATCACATTCAATTTGGATTGTTATAGAATATTCTTCATAGAGCTTCCTTGGAAACTGTTCAGAAACATGAGTGGGTACAATATGCTACAGCCAGACTGATATCTGAAATGGGTTACATATTACTTCCATGTTGAAACAATTTCACCAGCTACCAGTCTGATTCTATCCACAATTCAGAGTGCTGGGTATGACTTATAAAACCCTATACAGCTTCAAACAACATATCTTCCTGCCTCAGTCTTAATGTGCCTGGAAAGAGCTTTCGCTTTGTCCTACTAACCAAACAGGTCCTTTGGGAAGACATGGGAGAAAGGCTACTCAGTGATTGTTCCTGAATTATGGCATTCCCTCCCCAAGGGAGACTCTCTTGGCACCCTCTCTTTTTGTCACTGGCAGGCAAAGACATTTAAATAAAAAAAACAGACCATCAGTTTTTAAATGGTGGTGGCAGAGGAATTTTTAATGGGCTCATGTACTTGTTGCTTCACTATGGATTGAATGTGTTTTCAATAGTTTGAACTGTTTAGTTAGATTGTCTGTTTAATGTGTTTTTAAACACACACACACATATGTTCTTTTAGCTATATTTTGTTTTAACTTATAGTACAGGCCTCCATAGGTCTCATATGGAGAGAAAAGTGAGGTATAAATTAATGAATAAAAAATAATAATGCACAAACTAGAATCCTAGAACCTGGTGCCCTTCCGATCTGTTACACTCCAGTGTTCGGCATCCCTAGATAGCTTAGCCAGTAGAAGGCTGTGGGATAATGGTGCTTGTAGTTCAATACATCTGGAGGGTGTCAAATTTAGGAAGTCTGAAACCATTGAAAGTAGTAAAATAAAAATACATAAATATTAAAAAAATATATAGTAGAGACCTTTCTTTTGCTCCCTGCTTGTTTGGTTCTTATTTATTATGATCTTGCTGATTCTTCAGCCCTTTCTGTGATTACTTCCTTCTCTGCCTCCCATGTTCCAAAGTGGGCCCATGAGACGAGACAATATGGAAGAAACATTGTTTCTGTTTATAAAAGAAGCTCTGCATTAAAGATGATTTGAAAAGTTCCCTTAAGTACACAAAAGCCTAAAACCAAGTTATTATAGTGAAAGATTAAGACCCAGACATATTTTCATGTGTCTGCTCCTCCCTTCCCAAACCTGCTGGGAAATGTTTTCTCTGATTGTTTACAGGTTGCAAAAAAACAAGTTTCCACAAAGTGTTTTCTCTCCAGATTACAATTACTTTACATTTCTGTATTCTGACAGTTTTCATTTTCCCATAGTTTTATGTGGTGTTTCAGGAGGTTTAATATTGCTAGTGATTTAAAAAAACAAAAAACAAAACTTGAGCAACATAAAGTGAGTGTTTGTTATCCTACATTCATTTTTGTTAGTGGGGGGTATAATTAATTTTTGACTGCACCAGACAAAATATCCATCACATGAAAACAGCCTTCTCTGAGTCCAGCATTGAGGCACCCTTTGTTCAGAGCACTCCACACTAGCCTTCCTAAATGTAGCCCAAGGCCCATCTTAATTTGCATGAGTCTATTTTTCTGGTTGGAAAAGGAAGAATATGCAACTCTACTATACTTGTCCTTGTCGTTACAGTCTGCTGAGGCTATTCAGATGCTGGATCAGTGCCTGAAGGCTATAATGGGCTGAATGAGGGCCAATAAACTGAAGCTAAATCACAATAAACTGGAGGTTGATGGATTGGCAGTTATCAGCTCTGGGAACTGGATAAAAACCAAGGAGCTTATCCCATGACTTAATAAATTGATTTACCTCTATCCAGTTTAAAGCTTAATTCGCATGGCATCCTGATGTTATCAGAAGGTTTTTGCTGCTGAATTCACTATCCAAATACAGCCTGAGTCTATCCCCACTTCCAGGAGCACTCCTCATGGCTCTTTTTGGATCCAGGAGTTTCCGGCTTAAGAAAATGGCCACCAGACCACTCCTGGAAGTGGGGATGGACCCGGGTTGCATGGACATCTAAGTGAACTCTGTTGTAGAGCATGTAATTGTATTAACGGGTTCTCCTGTTAATACAAAAAGATAGCAAATTACAGGAGAATGACACTTCACTGATGTCTGAAAGTACTTTTCAGCCCGCTTTCATGTGAAAGTGATTTGCATGTTTGCTTTCACTAGCACTTCCTAGGCAGCTGAATGAAAGGTTCAGCATGCTTTGCATGTGACAGTGATTCACACTATCACTTTCACTGGCACTTCCCAGCCAGGTCAAGTACAGGTTATGTGTGAAAGTCCTTCCCACGACTAGGCAGGGAAGATGGGGCAGGGACAGAACAATGATGTCCTGTCCCTCGTGTAATAATCTCCATTATCTAAGGACAATAGACATTGGATTTGTACAGCAAGCAGCCACTATCCTGAGGTCACAATGCTCGTATTTGCTATGTATGTACTATTATAATTTTTTTGTACGCTACCCTGGAAAGGTTTATATTGAAGAACAATATATAAACATATACATATGTTTGAAAGGCTATTGAAACCAGTCCAAATGCACATGATTTCTCAGGTGGAATGAAATGGCTATTTTGCCAATGACACCTGTACCAAAAATCAGCTCAATGCAGTTTTCCAGGGATGTGGTCTGATGGGAAAGCCATTGTTTTAGCACACGTGAGCTACAGTTTCTAGGCCTTTGTGACTTGCCCAAAATCTTCCCACCCCAGCAGTACTTAAGCCTCATGAGGGCTGCCACTGCTACTGGTACGGAAGGAAGAGAAGGGTTAGCTGATTTAGATGAGGGAGATGTGCTTGGGCTGGTCTCTGAAGGCCCTCATCTGAAGCTCCAGCATGGTTTTAACCCATCCAGGGGTGGGTTAGAAATTAGTCTGCAATTCCCTTCTGTCTGTATCCATCACAAGCAATGCAAGGGGTCAAGAGAGCTGCAGTTTTGCAAGATCTGAAGGACCACATGTTTCCATCTTTAAAATAGACTCTTCAGAGGTTTTCACAGAGCAAAAGGAGAAAATCACAATTCTAAATCTGTTACGCTGCGGTGAAGACTCTTGGGGGCGGAGCGCAGGTGAGAGAGGCGCTTCCCTGAAAAGGCCGGCTCGCCGGGCCCCAGACAGAGCCTCCCCAGCGCCGGAACATCGGACTTACAGCTGCGCTGTTGCGCTGCGGTGAAGACTCTTGGGGGCGGAGCGCAGGTGAGAGAGGCGCTTCCCTGAAAAGGCCGGCTCGCCGGGCCCCAGACAGAGCCTCCCCAGCGCCGGAACACCGGACTTACAGCTGCGCTGTTGCGCTGCAGTGAAGACTCTTGGGGGCGGAGCGCAGGTGAGAGAGGCGCTTCCCTGAAAAGGCCGGCTCGCCGGGCCCCAGACAGAGCCTCCCCAGCGCCGGAACACCGGACTTACAGCTGCGCTGTTGCGCTGCGGTGAAGACTCTTGGGGGCGGAGCGCAGGTGAGAGAGGCGCTTCCCTGAAAAGGCCGGCTCGCCGGGCCCCAGACAGAGCCTCCCCAGCGCCGGACTATCATCTTCTATCACCTTACATCATAGTTGGGTGGTAGACTTGGGAGCAGACGCCAATGGGAGCTTCCTTTTTGGATGACCACCGCGATCTTCAACCCCGGCGCGGTTAATAGGAACATTATGAACATCATCGCGCTCCCTAGTCTGCTTAGGCTTGTGGGGGGAGGGATTATCAAAGGGTACTGTATTTTGTTTTTGTTATATTTTAATAATGTTGCAACTAGGCAGTACTTGGCATTTGTTACTGGGGTAATAACTCTGGCTGAGAGAGCATATTGTCAGGTCCGGGGATATCAGCCAGTTATATCCCCTATATTACCTTGATGCCAATCTTGGAGCAGAGGGGACATGGACGTGGGGAATGGGTCAACAGAGATAACATCAGACGATTTTCATAAGAGGAATGGAGCCCCTATCCAAGTAGTGTGGGGCAAGGGGAGATATGGCGGTAGGAGCAAGGGCCAGCGTTACAGGGGAAGGCGAGATCGATGTTTAATATCTATCTCTCCTTCCAGTCCTACTCCTAACCAAAGGGACCTGAGGGTCACTCCAACCGTACCACAAACCCTGTCTCTGCTCCTGTGCAATGCCAGATCCATTAAAAACAAGACCCACATTCTCTCTGATTTAGTAGAGGACAATAATTGTGATCTGGCGTGCATAACTGAGACCTGGCTCGGGCCTGAAGGTGACGCTGTGTGGGCTCAGGTCCTCCCGCCCGGGTACTCGGTGAAGGACCAGAGCAGGTTAGGTGGGCGGGGGGGTGTTGCCTTGGTGCATAAAAACACCTTGTCTCTAACCAGGAACCATGTCCGTCAGACTACCTATATCGAGTGTATTTACCTGACCCTGAAGGCTAGAGACAGTCTAGGGATTCTGTTGGTGTACCGGCCACCCCGTGCGCTAACAGACTCCCTTAACGAGCTGACACAGTTGGTCTCGGAGCTGGTGCTGGAGTCTCCCAGGCTCTTAGTCCTGGGAGACTTCAACATCCCCTTCGCGGCCAACAATGTTCCATCTGGTGCAGCTCGGGAATTCATGGATACCATGACAGCCATGGGCCTGTCTCAGCTTGTCAAAGGTCCAACGCATTTTGCGGGGAATACACTTGATTTGGTTTTCTGTTCGGACATGGAAACTCCGTGGGCGGAAATCACTAATATTTCCGCCCTGTCGTGGACGGATCATTTCCTGGTGGAGGCAACTATCAAGGCATCAACCCAGATCCCCCCCGGGGGTGGCGGACCTATTAGAATGGTCCACCCTCGAAGGCTGATGGAACCTGATAGGTTCCAAGAAGCCCTAGAGGGGTATATGGTTGGAAGTGACGGCGACACTGTTGATGCCCTAGTTAACACCTGGGACACGGATCTCTCTAGGGCTATACACAGTATCGCTCCCAAGCGCCCTCTCAGGCCTGCTTCCAAAAAGAAGCCCTGGTATACGGAAGATCTCCGGGCAAGGAAGCGGGCCCTGCGACGGCTAGAGCACGCCTGGCGGAAACACCAGCGTTTATCCGACAAGGCTCTCCTAGACCTTCATTTGGAGGACTATGGAGAGGCGATACAAGCAGCTAAGAATTCATTCTTTGCTGCTCGTGTCGCGTCCGCGGAGTCGCGTCCAGCAGAGTTGTTCAGGGTAGTGAGGGAGCTAACTCAGCTCCCTCCTGCCCCGAACCAGATCCTTGAACCTATTAAGGCCTGCTGCGACAAATTTAACAACTTCTTCGCGGATAAAATCTCTCGGATAAACGAAGGTCTGGACGCTAGGGTTGAAACAGAAACCAGAATAGAGGTGTCGAGAGCTTCCGTGGACTCTGTTGTACTGGATCAGTTTGAGTCTGTCAGTACCGAGGATGTGGACAAGATCCTTAGAAGTGTTAGGAAGACAACCTGCTCTCTCGATCCCTGCCCCTCGTGGCTAGTGGCACAGGGGGGACCGGCTGTAACATTATTGTTA
Source organism: Urosaurus nigricauda (assembly GCA_034509955.1). Lineage (NCBI taxonomy): Eukaryota > Metazoa > Chordata > Lepidosauria > Squamata > Phrynosomatidae > Urosaurus > Urosaurus nigricauda. The sequence goes on along the minus strand of JAOEGL010000003.1, from coordinate 142,566,954 downwards.
CACCGGATCATTAATTCATCTCTGAGGGAAGGGCAGTTCCCTGAAGATCTTAAATTGGCCATTATAAAACCTATTTTAAAAAAGCCCTCCCTCGACCCCCTGGATTATAATAATTATCGGCCAGTTTCGCTGCTGCCATTTTTGGGGAAGGTGATCGAGAGGGCGGTTGCACTCCAACTTCAATCGATCTTGGATGAAACGGATTTTCTAGATCCATTTCAAACCGGTTTTCGGGCAGGTTACGGGGTTGAGACTGCCATGGTCGCCCTGGTCGATGATCTCCGTCTGGGCATCGACAGGGGTAGCGTGTCCCTGTTGGTGCTCTTGGACATCTCAGCGGCTTTCGATACCATCGACCATGGTATCCTTCTGGAGCACCTGGCTGAGGTGGGAATCGGGGGCACTGCGCTCCAGTGGTTCAGGTCCTACCTCTCCGGGAGGTTCCAGATGGTGCAGCTGGGGGACGTGTGCTCCGATAAGAGGGCCCTCACTTCTGGGGTCCCTCAAGGAGCCATTCTGTCTCCCATGCTCTTTAACATCTACATGAAACCGCTGGTAGAGATCATCCGGAGGCATGGGGCGCGGGGTTATCAGTACGCTGATGACACCCAAATAGTCTTCTCTATGTCTCCGACTGATGCAGTGACCAGGGATGGCGTCGCTCCTCTCGTGGCCTGTTTGGAATCGGTAATGGACTGGATGAGGGAAAACAGACTCAGCCTGAATCCAGAGAAAACGGAAGTACTCGTTGTAGGTTCCCCCGGCCCAGGATTGGAGGTGGTTCCACCAGTCCTGAACGGGGTCACGCTCCCCGTGAAGGACACTGTACGCAGTCTGGGGGTGCTCCTTGATTCGTCGCTCCATCTTACTTCCCAGGTGGATGCGACGGTCAGGAGCACCTGTTTTCAGCTTCGGCTGATACGCCAGCTGCGTCCCTACCTGGACCGGAGGGACCTTGAAACAGTAGTACATGCTCTCGTAACCTCTCGGTTGGATTTCTGTAATGCGCTCTACATGGGGCAGCCTTTGTATCACACTCGGAAGCTACAATTAGTGCAAAATATGGCAGCTCGGGTGGTCACTGGCGCTCCCAGGACCGCCCACATAACACCTATATTGAAAGATCTCCATTGGCTGCCTATTCGCTTCCGGGCTCAGTACAAAGTGCTGGTCGTTACCTATAAAGCCCTTTATGGCTTGGGCCCAGGGTATCTAATGGACCGCCTCTCCCCACACAATCCGCCCCGCACTCTCAGATCCACGGGGCAGCACCTACTTAGAGTTCCAGAGGCTAAATTATCAACAACTTCAAAGAGAGCCTTTTCCATCTCGGCTCCTGGCCTCTGGAACTCCATCCCTACCGAGCTTCGCTCGGCCGCCTCCCTCATTGAATTTAAAAGGGGTTTAAAAACATATCTATTTGATTATGCATACCCCTGATGTCTTCCCACATGTGATTCCCTTCCCACATTGGCTCTATATTTCGATACACTGCTACTGCAATTGTTGCATTGTTTTAAGACTGTTTTAATCTTTAAATAACCTTTTATTGTTGATAATGTATTGTTGTATATTGTTTGTTTCTATGCTGTACACCGCCCTGATCGCAGGAAGGGCGGTATACAAATAAAATTTTATTATTTATTATTATTATTATTATATATATACATACAATTTTAAAAAAATCATTTCATCAGTCAACAGTACAGCCAGCCAGTCTACCTTGGAATAGGAAAATTTACTATGATTCTCTTATCTATAGGTATTTCTGGAGAAATGGTAATGTGAACTTCAGTACTGCTCTGCATTTCTAGATATCTGATCAGCTATGGCAAGATTCAATACTGGGCATGGTTCCATTCTTTTTCAATTAGTTTGGTGGAAGAGATTCCCTCAATGGGCCGTGTCATTGTCAGAAGCAGTAGAAATATCCATATGAATTTATGGTATATGGCTGAATTTATACTATGTATTTTATCTATATCTTAATTTATGGTGCTTATTTTATCGTCTTTATTTAAAAATAGTTGCACTGCAATTATTTAAACTAATGAGGACAAAAATGCTTAAAATCTTGCTAAAATAGATATTATTTTCTTTTCTATAGGCACATATGCTCTGTTTGTTTTGACTTTGGCATCACAAGGATTGTAAACACCAGGGGAACATGTGGCCTTAATGACCAATGCTTAGCAAATGTAAGATTACATTTTGGCACAATATGGAAGGAGTAATAATCATGATGAATAATTGCATTTTTCTCTGTTAGTGTGAAGGACTTCATTTCCAAAAATGGAAAAATCTCAACTTTCGTATGATGTCCCATTTATTTCCATGGTTCTGTTCTGACTAAATATGGCTTCAACACCATATTCTTACATAAGGATCTGTTCTACCACTATTGAAATTTAAATGGCACCTGCAAAACTTCAGTTTACTCTGGTTGTGAAGTGCTTATGGATGAGGGGAAAAAACAAAGATATTAAAAAATGGTAACATGTGTTTCTCAAGTGTTGGGAGATTCTGACAAGAAGAAACTTGGAATAATGATAATGTCTGCAAATCAGTATTTATGTTGCACAGAATTCATACATGTTTCTTTGAGTAGAAAATTTTAAAAATGATGTTGAGTAAGTAACATTTTTGCACAGAAAACAATATTTCTACTCAGAAAAAAATATTTTTCTGGGCAGAAAATGTTGGGGGGTTTTGCCTAAAGAAACAATGTGCAAATTATTTGTACAATATGTCCCCAGTGACAGTTTCTTTTGCACATGACACAGCATTTCCCGCACAGGAAGTAAGTAAGTAAGTAAAAGTTTATTTGGTCATCGACCAGAAATCAATCATTTGTGAGGATTCAATTACAATAATAATTAAAATTATCACAATTTTCAGTACAGTTTTAAATCAATGACAATGGAATTCAGGATGGGAATTCAGGCATGCCTAGGGCCAAACGCCAGCTTTCCCATGATCAGTACAGTTTTAAAATCAATAACACTGGGATTCAGGATGGGAATTCAGGTGTGCCTATGGCCAAACACCAACTTTCCCATGATTCTGCTCCTATCCATTATCCGACATTCCACAGACAACTAAGAATACATTAGTTCCCTTTAACCAATTGAGGGCATTGGGAATTTTGCTACCTTATAAACAGCATTAGGTTCTGGATTATCCAGAAGATGACATATATAGACGGTGTCAGAATGACCAGGATATTTTTTCAGGTGGGGAGTTATGAGCTGATGGCAAATGTCCTTGTAAAAATGACAATGCAAGAGAATATGCTCTATGGTTTCTATAGCACCAACATCACAGTGACAGAGCTGCAATTCGTAAGGTGTTTTCCTGTATCTTCCTTCTAGAACTACTGCTGGAAGGGCATTAAATCTAGCTAAAGATAAGGCTCTCCTAAATTTGGGTATTGTGACACAGGAAGGAAGATTTTGTACAGAAACATTATTTTGCTCAGAATACGTTTCCAAACTGCCTTTCTTCAAAAGTTTTGTTGCAGTGGGGGAAATGTTAAAATTACTCATTTTTTCTTTAAGGAATGAAATTAATGAACAGTTATATTCCTTCAAATTATGCATTATTTTATAATTATAATAATTTTATAATTATAAATTATAATTATTTTATAATTACAAATATTTCATAATTATAAATTAAACTATACTCTTCAAAAATGTTATGTTTATACCAAATGCATTAAAAGTAACCTGAGGTTCAATGCCTTACATTATGGTCACTTTAAAAAAAAATTGCAGTATGATTAATTTTTAGATGGTTTTACTATTCCACTTGTTATTTAAATTGTATTATTGTATCATTGTATTAAATATGCAATTTTAGAGAATTTTTGCATTATTGTTAAATAAGTATTCACAAGTACTAGACTTTTCTGGTTAGTTTTTCTTGGTTTAGAAATGTCATGTGTGTGAATGTATATTGCCTTATATTTCCCTTTATGTTTCTGCATCTGAACATGGCACTTTGAAAGCATGTTACCTGAAAAGTACTATAATCCAAGGAATTGCAACAGATGTTATTGAAAATAAACTTCACTGATTTTATGTATATATTATTGTTGTTAATGACTTTGATTTATGACAACCCTATGAATGAGAGACACTTAAATCACCGTTTCCACAACTGCCCTGCTCAGATATTGCAAATTCAGGGCCATCATTTCCTGGATTGAATCCACCTATCTGTGAGGTTGGGAGTCTTCCTTTATTCCTACTGTTTTCTACTTTACCATGCTTTTTTTTTTTTGTCTTTTCTAGTAATTTACAATGTGTATTGTCATGATATGTCCAAAGTATGACAGTCTCACTTTAGTAATGTTGCCTTCCAAGAGGAATTCAGGCTTGATTTGCTCTAGGACACATTTGGTTTTTGTTTTGTTTTTGTTTTTGTTTTTTGTTTTTGTTTGTTTTTTTGTTTTTTGGCAGTCCAGGGTATTCATAGAAATCACATTTCAAATGAGCTGATTTTCTTCCTATCAGTTTTCTTCACCCTCCAGCTTTCACAACCATGCCTAGAATTTGAAAGCAATGACATGGACAATCCTGACTTTGTTATTTAGTGATATATCTTCAGGCTTTTATCCAGTTCCTTCATAGCTTCAAAAAAGCCCTAAAGACGCATCTCTTCTGGCAGGCCTTCCCAGAGAATGTTAAAACCTCCTGGCCCCAAACCTAGGCCCCAGTGTCTTCCAGCCTTCCTTTCCTGTGTTTTTTCTACCCCCTATACAACCTAGGTTCTTCAGGACCGTTTCCCTGTCACTGCTTTTAATTGTCTTATTTTGTTTTATTCCATGTTTTTAACTCTACTGTGATTTAATTTTCTTCTTAAGGGAGGTGGTGAGGGAAGGGATGGGGTATTTTAACTGACACTGTTTTAACTTTTGCTGTAACCCGCCCTGATTGCTTGTTCAGAGGGGCAGGTTAGAAATAAAATTTATATTATTATTATTATTATTATTATTATTATTATTATTATTATTATTGCTGCCTTTTCAATGGCTAGTTTCTTTCTGATTTCTTGACTATAGTCCCAATGTTGATTAATGACTGAGCCAAGGTACAGGAAATATTTCACTATCTCAATATCTTCATTATCTGCTTTAAAGTTATATAAATCCTCTGTGGGTTTTTTGTTTGTTTGTTTGTTTGTTTGTTTTCTTTTGTTTTATTTCCTTAATGTTCAGCTCTGAACCTGTCTTTGCACTTTCTTCCTTGACTTTTTTCAGTAGACATTCCAGATATTTGCTATTTCCTACTAATAGTATGGCATCATTGTCAAATCTTATATTTTGGATGTTCCTTCCTGCAATTTTCACATCTGTTTCTTCAGAGTCTAATCCAGCTTTATGTATGATACATTCACTGTACAGTGGGCCCTTGTTATCTGCTGGGGTTTGGTTCCAGGACCCTCCATGGATAACAAAATCCTTGTATGCTCAAGTCCCATTAAATATAATGGCACAATAAAATGGTGTCCCATATATAAAATGGAAAATCAAGCTTTGCTATTTGTTTTTGGGAATATTTTCAAGCCTTGTATGCTCAAATTCGTGGACAAAAAAATCCATGTTTAAGGAGGGCCAACTGTACAACTTAAACAGATAGGGTGATAAAATGCTGCCTTTTCTGACCCCTTTGCCAGTTGGAAACTACTCTGTTTTTCTGTATTCTATTCTAATGGTAGCATTTGTCCTGTATTCAGGTTACATAATAAGATAATCATATGTTGTCATTCAACCATTTCTTTTTGTAGTTACTACACATTTTTCGTAGAATTCAGAGTACCAAAGGTTGTATAAACCCTAATAACAGTATGGTGATGTATATGAAGATGGTATGACTTCCACAACATCTATTAAGCTTCATAAAAGCATAACAACCCTAATAGGTCAAAGCAAAATCTGTTTCCCACATCCTGTTTCTGTATTGGTTTACCAGCTACCCATGGGAAGCTCACTAACAGGGTAGAAGGGCAATAGTGCTCTTCTGTTGTTTCAAAGTAACCAGAATTCAGGATATTACTAAGCAAGAATCCATAGTTTCTCCTCTCCATCTCCAACTCCTTCCACCCACTTTAGTTCTGCTCTGCATTCTGTTGGCTTAAACAGTCAGAGACTGGTGGAATCTCTTTCCTTGGAGGTCTTTAAGCAGAGGCTGGATGGCCATCTGTCGGGTATGCTTTGATTGGGAGTTCCTGCATGGCAGGGGGTTGGGCTGGATGGCCCTTGTGGTCTCGTCCAACTCTGTGATTCTATGATTCTGTGAAGTTTCCATTCATTTCTGGATCTACATTTAGAAAAAAAGTTTTGTCATGGAAGAAAAGACTGTTATCACTTCAGATTGTGAGAGATCATATTTCTGCATACTTACATACTGAACAGATTTCAACTAACTGTGTAGGAAAGCTAACAGTCAGCTGTGTAGGAAAGGGATTGGACTAAACCTTACTCCTCGCTGGAGCTAGGTTTCTTTTTGTAAACATATTTAAATATAAAATAGTGAAACATTAAAAACCCCTGCAGTCAAAACTGTTACTGTCCACTTCAATGGCTTCTTGATGGCTCATTTGTGTGTGCATGTGTGTGTTGCATTGCAGAACAATATGAAAACATGTCACAGTCACTGATTGATGAATTTGTGCTGTCTACTGTCATACACACATTCAGACACACAAACACAAATTTGATATTAGGTGAACAGAAGGCTGTGTAGATTCTGGAGTGTTGAGTCAGATCTTCCTCCATCTACCAGCCTTGACAGCTGAGATTTATGTTGAAGTTGTGTGTGTGTGTGTGTGTGTGTGTTGGCAAAGGGAAAGTAGTCATTGAGACCTATGGAAGTTTAACCCATTCCTTCTAGTAAGCCAATCCAGAAATTGTACAAATGTAGGTAGGGTATATCAACCCTATTCAGGCCTTAGCATTTAGTAAATACTGGGGAGAAAAGAAGAGAAGGGGAGTCAGCTTTCTACCCCATCCCTTCTTTTGAGCCATTTCTCTCAAACTCTCCATGAAGACAGGAAATCAAGGTTTCATATATCATTTGATTTAGTTGCCATAAGGATGGAGGAAATTTTCCTTTTCAAATTGTCACCCTCCATGCATAAAGTATAATAGAAGTAATGTATGGAGATTATCAGACCTGGAAAAAAAGCTGGGAGTAAAAGGCATACTCCCGGCAAAGTCGCACAATTGCGGTGAAGAATTTCAGACACATTGTGCTTATTCAGGACTTTTCCCATGAAGATCCAGGAATGCCCCAGCAACATACCATTCAAGAGAAAATGGTTTGTTGCTGGAGTATTCCTGGTTCTTCCAAGGATAAGTCCTGGATAAGCAAAACATTATCTGAAAATCTTCAGTGAGATCATGCAGTTACCCTGGTAGTATGACTTTTTCTTCCCCAATTTCCCCCTGTTTGATAATCTCCTATGATAGAGAGGGTGAAGGCAGCAACTCTTAATTATTTGTTTACCGTACCTTTATTGCTAATCCATGAACAAAGTTTTTTATTTTCAAGCAATATTATCTTATTCACTTTTCTATTTTCAATGGGAAGGAGGGAGGGAAGGAGAGATTGAGAACCTATTAAAATAATCCAAATGTTCTCACAAAAGGGACATTTCAGTTTAAAGGTCAAAAAATACAGCTCTGGTGCTCTAGATCTCAGTATTCCATTTCAATTAAAAATGGAAGCTAGATGCCAGAATTTCAAATGAGGAATCTAATGACAGCATATTTCAGTTACATGATGCATTTTCTTATTTTAAAAAGGAACAGTTCAGGCTTTAAACAACGAAGAGAATAGTGGAACACAATTTCATTTAGGAAAGTGCTATTGGCTCATCGGAAAGCAAGGATTCTCATTCTTCTGACATTTCATAGTTCTGGGATAATATAACGGTGAGCCAGGATATTTCCAACCATAAACTCAAAGGAGTTTGAGGTGAGCTTCTCAACTATAGTATCTCACTTGTCTCTCAATTTGACCACGTTTTGTGCATAAGTGACCATTTTCACATTCATGGCTTACAAACACTGAAGTGAGGTTGCTCTTTGAGTTGTTCAGGGAATCATCCCTGGACTATATGGCATTGTCCACTCATAGCCACTTGTCAAAAAGCCAGTGAATTAAGGGAGAATTGTTTCTGTGGCTGATTTTTTTTTTCTTCCCAGTTTCTGAATCATCATAAGTGCAATGTACTGCCAAATCAAAACCTTAAATGCAGGGAGATCAGTAGTTAATTTCCTCTGGCTCCAAGCTAGAGAAGGACCAAGGAAATGAAATGTGATAATCCAAGAAATGAAAAACAAAATGTCAATAGAAATTAATTGGAAGCATCATTTCCCTTCTACCACTTTATTTTCAAATAAAGTAAAATACATCTGTTGCACTGCCAGGTGCCACCATGGAAGTCAATAATAGAGCAAGAAAGACATAATACAGACTGAAATTTGTCTCTTTTTAATATAAACCATTAAGATACACACACACACACATGCACACACACACACACACACACATTCATAAGGAAAATAATATTTGTTTCTATTTGAAAACCTCAGCAACTAGAAGATAGTTTTCCATATTCAAGAGAATGATTTTTTTTTCTCCTTCATCTTTTCAGTTGGTATATTTCATTATCATTTCAGTACCTGGAGGAACAACAAAGAAACATTACACTGAAAGATCATGGGGGAAAGGATTAATTTTAGTCGAAGAAAGATTGGTTCAGGGTGTGTGGGTGGGTGCTTACTTTGTTACATTTGCAACTGTTTTATTTTATTAGAAAACAGAATCATATCCAGAAAATGCATTCTATTTGTCTATAGATGTCTGCATTAGACAAAATCATCACCATCATCATCATCATCATCATCATCATCATCATTTATATCCCACCTCTCCAAAGGGATTGAGGCAGGTTACAATAATAAAAAGTACATAAATGAAATACATAGATACGCACATAAATAAAATTACATAATCCCCTTATCCCATCCCTTAAAACTAAACAACATTATAAAATGCAGTAAAATCACTTAAAATTAGACATAATTGAAGTGAGACATCTTAATATTCTATAACATTATGAACTAAAATAAGAAATGTCTGAAATCGTTCCCATTGATGACCAGCCCAAGAAATAATGGGACCACACACAGAACATTAGGTTGAAATATGGGCCAAATTATTTAAACTATTACCTGTGTAAGTTTTATCTGAGATGTGCAAAAAGGGTGAGTAAGCTTGCTCAGATGATTTCTGACCCAGCTTCCCCTTGGTGAAACACCTGAAACCCAAGGATAACCCAAAGACTCAACTGCTCCCCAGCTGGACATCTACTGGAAGGTCAACACAAGGACCAACTGTCCTGTTTTGCCCTTGGGAAGCTAGCCAAACTCTCAGTCCAGAGATTCAGTGTCTCAAGCACTGGGGGGGGGGGGGGGGAGCTTGTCTCACCAAATAGTTTATCTCACAGGCTCCAGAACGGGCCTGTTGCATTCTGAAAGAGAGTGTGATGGGAACAAGAGGCAGCATAGAACACATCTTACTGCACAGGGGAACATCACCACCACCTCTGCATGTGTTCTGGATGCGTCCAAGAGGGGCCGATTTTCAGGAACGCTTTAGAAGTGTTCCTGAAAATTGGCCCCTCTGGGATGAATGTGGAACTCGATGGGGACTTCTGGCAGTGGCGTTGTCCTGTGCAATAAGATGCATTCTATGCCGTCTCCCATTCCCATTATGCTCCCTTTCACAACGCAACAGGCCCATTCCAGGGCTTGGGTGATAAACTCACAAGTCTTTGGTAGCAAAAGCAGTGACTGTATCATCCAGTCCAGGTTCATAACAAGGCTTCAGTCAACCCAGAACAGCAAGGTCAAAGGATGAATCCAAAAGAGTAGTCCAGGTCCAAGCAGAGTTCAGTCAATGTTCAAGTCAACAGCAAGGCATTTTGTGACCATTGTGGACCAAGAGAGGTGCCACACAAGGGGGAGATCCAAATTCTCTTTATGGCTTCTCACATGCTATTGTCACATTTTTCCAGACATGCATATGCAATCGTGATTGTGCAGTTAGTGCAGTGTTGATTACATCATTGCTATCCATTCTGATTTATCTGTATTTGGTCTAACTCTGATTCATATGCCTCATTCAAAAGTTCAGGAAACAATATAAATCAGATCTGTATCAATATGGTGCTTCACATGTATATTAGTATTGTCACTTGTCTTAATTATGCATCAAGTTGCATGGGCAGTGTCACTTTTTAAATTGATCTGTCAATAATATTTTCAAGTTGCTCGGGATATTAATGAATGTGAGGTTTTTCCATGCGAGATGAAGAATCTTAACTATGTGTGGTGTTAAATATAAGAAATGTACAGCATATTTTTCTACCAGCCAAATAGTAATAGCAATTATAGAGTATTTCTTGATATGCCACCCTTCAGTTAAAACATATATTCACTAAAGCTTGAAAAAACAATACAATACACAGTAAAAAAAAAAATCCCAACAATTTAGACAAATGTCATTTAGTAACTGCAGTTTTCTCACAGTCTTTATAGATAATTTTATACGCAGTCATCTAATCTGAAGATTACTGGAGCATGGATAAAAGTGGGAAGACTATGTCTTTCCATGAGCAGCTGCACTTGATGTACTAGCTTCAAAAGATGAAAGACATTCTTCTCTAAATTCTTTTGGACCTCCTAAAATTGAATCTGAGAGCAGACACAAACTGGAAAACTCACTTTTCAATGGACCATTAGAATCTACCATATCTTGGTTGGATTATAATTTATTGGCCCTTAGCCAATCAATTATAGATCTCAAACACCAATTTAACATCACCGTAGTTCCCTTAAATCTCTTGAAAACAAAATTTAATTTTCTTATAGTACTGTTGAAAACTAGTTCCACATTGTGTATCACCTCACACTATTTCTAAATGTTGGTGGTTTTGTATGGCAAAACCCTTGAGGCACCACACTGAACAATGGGTTCAAGGACAAGCATCTGCCTTCAAGCAGCATTTCTGCAGCTGGCAATCCAGGTGGAAAGAGAATCTCTACAACCTGGTGCTCTCAGTCCCCTTCCTTTATTCAAAAGGGTGAGTAAAGGTCAGTAATTTCAAATGCCATCACAAAATTCAAAAATAATAACTAGGGTCACAATTCCAATATCTCTCTTCCAACAGAGGCTGTCCATCAGGATGAAGAAGGCAACATCTATGCCAAATCCAGGCTGGAAACCAGATTGAAATGGATCAGGCTAATCACCTTCAGCCAAGAGTGCTTGGAGCAGTATGGCAACCAGCCACTCCAACATCATTGTGTATGTCAGTTTAGCTAAGGTAACAAACAGTTCAATAAATGGAAACATATTGCTCAGTCAGTGGTCTGGAATTCTTTATTAAAAATGAAATAAAGACAGACTATGAGTCTTTGTGTCTGATGGTTACCATTTCAAATATTTTCAAGTGACACTAGACCACAGTTACAGGGACCGAATAGACGTGTTGGATTCTGAAGGGGCCCTTGACAGCCATAGTAGTTTCTGAACAAAGAACAAAGGAAAGCCCTAATGAAGGAATGTGAATGGCAGAGTCTTGTGTGTTCTCTTATCTTTTTCTTCAGAAAAGGCATGAAAAATAACAAAAAAGAAACAGCAACATTCAGGCAAGAATAGGTTTTTCTGGGAAATTATGATGAGAAAAAGATAATACGAGAGTAGTACAAGAGTAAAGAATTTAAGTGCTACTCTAACTCAGGTATAAAGCCTGTCTTGAATAGCATTCTTTCCCACAATATACAACTGCATGTGCAAAGAGGCCCAAACCCAGGAAACAAGAGTAACAGCATTTTCCAGGTGATGTTCTCAACAAGTGACTAAGAGAAATGCCCACTTTGATCATGGGGGTAGCATATCTTGTATTCCTTGATAGTTTAATCATGCAATAATTTGCTGAATCCTGGTCCATTACACTCCTTTGCCTCTCAGCTCACAAAAGATGAAGTAGAGCAAAGTGTCATATTTCACAAAAACAACAGTCTCTCAAGTGTTTGACTGCCAAAACCTATCATACAGTTTATTTCAGTTACTCCAAAGCCAATTTATTACAAAATTTGAATTAAAAACTGTTTTATAAAAAGCGGGAAAGTACAACTTTCATTGTCTCTGTCAACTGACTACATAATTAAAAGTCCCAGTACGTGCTATATTTCAGTCCGGTCTGGCATTTTAGAGATTTAGGGCCTCGATAGATCAGCACAAAATGCCAGCATCAGGGTGGAGTGGGGGCATGTTGACCACATGCCATGTGCCCTGACTCTGGCCATATGCTGGTGTGATGCTGTGAGCCCCATCGCATGGCAGGAGGCATCATGGCATTCCCTTGGCACAGCATATACATGCACTGTACCAAAGGAGCACTGAAACACCATGATACCGGCAGCGATAGCACCCTTTGCACCACGGAAAGGCCAGATCGGGGCTGTGGTGTGTGGCTGTCTGTACGGCTACTTGGGTGCTGAGAGAAATGAACTAAATTCTCAGAAGACATGGGGTCCACCAGGAGTCAACCTTGCCCCTAGCCCCCCTGATCTATAAGGCACTTTTCCCCAATCATCTTATTTGTCACAGGGGACCAGCAAAGCTACTTTGCATATTAAAACACTAACTTTGGAGAAGGGACTCTGTTGATTTAAATAAAACTCATTTCCAAGCAATTATTTCTAAGACTACCATGCAACATGTATGGTAGTTATTAATACAAATGCTAGATTTTTTTTTAAATTCCAATTCAATTACACCAGGGGCCAATATAATAAATGTGGAACAAACTTCACAACACATTTTTCATAATTTGATCTATTATTGCTCAGAGCACTGATACATTTAATTCTCCATTTGCATATGTATCTTTATTGGCAGTTGCAAGATGGAGCGTTACGATAATCCTCTGAGAGTTGTTATACCAGTTTGTCACTCTGAAAAGGAACAAATGTCCTGAGTAAAGTTTTTATCAAAGTGTTTTCTGTCACCTAGAGTGAAAACAGTAGAACATCATGTTATTTGTAGGTGAGCGCAAAAGGCCTACAAGCAAGTTCATCAAAGCTTCCCGATTTTAAAAAGTCTGGCAATTTTTCAGGTGATTTCATCCTAAATTTTCCATATCTACACACTAATAGGGTATCTTAGATAACTCACCCCATCAGAATCCACCCACCCACTCAACCCTGAAAGAAAAACAAAATGGTCAGAAGTAAAGCAATGTTACTTCCATTGTGCGTGATTGTGCTAATATAGCCTGTAGAACAAAAAATGTCCCTTGCTTCCCATATAGTTTCTAATTCCTTAGACTACTCTAAGTATAATTGTGGCTGCATCCACACTGCAGAAATAATCCTTGTTGACACCACTTTAACTGCCATGGCACAATGCTATGGAATTTTGAGAACTGTAGATTTGTGAGACATTTAGCCTTCCCTGTCGGACAGCTCTGGTGCCGTAAGAAACTACAAATCCCAGGGTTCCATGGCATTGAACCGTGGCAGTTAAAATGGTGTCAACCAGGATTATTTCTGCACTGCAGATGCAGCCATGGTCTGAATCCAACTCAATGCATATGTGCAGAGTGCTCAGAAATGTAAAGGAAAGTTATTTTTACAAGTCAAGGAACAGCAGGGATTAACAGTAGGGTTTAAAACATTGACATAATCTAGCCAAAAAAGAAGTCTTTAAGTTACAGAACTGAAGCACTCTGCGGTCATTATACCACTCCTGTGAATCGGCTGAAATTAGAGACAGATAAGGCTACTTGATGGTGGTTTTTTTTTTCTTTCCTTTTCTTACAAAAGGATCACACGAACTTACAAAGAATGGCAATAGGCTGTAAACGGATCATTCAGAATCATTTTGTACCAGAAACTGGATAGGGATTTTACTTTCATGTCTTGCTTATTGACTGTCTGAACATACCATACTGGCCAGTGGGGGATGCTGCCAATGGAGGAATGAAATTCAGCCTCACAATAGAAATACAGTTGTGCACCTGCCAAGAGCCCATTCCTGATCATTCCTCCACCACTTCCCTTCTTCCTGATTCCACTGTGATATAAAGCTTGCCATCACCACAATAGTCACTAATTTCTCACAGGTACCATTTTTGAATGGGAGCTAGGCTGGTGCTTGCCTCTGAAGTGTGGTGGCTACAGACCATGCTAGATTTCAGAAAACATGTTAACTTATTTTGACCACTGAAGTCTCTCTGGGCTAAAAAGGTGGCAGAACATGTATTTTATAACCTAAACATCAGCAACTCCAGTTGAATTTTACTGATGTTTTTGATCAGCTCATAGCTGTCTTACTTCTTCCACTTTAATCCCTCAGGGTACAGGAGACATATTCGGTGAACACCCAAAAGTATTATTTTTATTTTTATGAATTTTTAGATTGAATGCCTTGGCAGGGTATGTGCTTATTTTATGATGTCTGTAAAGCGGCATGTAGGTTTATGATGCCATTTAAATAAACAACAACAACAACAACACATGGGTGTTGCTCTCATTTTACTTTGCATGTATGGTAGCCATTGTTATATGAAATGAAATGCATTATTATATGGCTTTCTCTATAACTACCCAGGGAACCATCTATTAGGAGAGCAGTGCATAATTGCATTAATGAATGAATGAATGAATGAATGATGTGGAACCTATAAGATGAGTTAACCCATTACTTTTTCCAGGTATTAAGGAAAATTTGGGCAAATTGCTGCCAAACTGTTGCATTTTATGTGATATATATATATATATATAGAGAGAGAGAGAGAGAGAGAGGTGTTTTTTCATATTCCTACATTCTGGTTTATACCAATTATAATTCTATTATCTTCAAATTGGCAAAAATGAAAGCACTCGATTATTCCCCAATAGCAACGCAATTTGTACCACATTTTTTTCATTCAACATGCAAGGTTTGAGAAGGGAAATAAATTTCTCATATAACGAACATAAAGCTATCATCTTTTCCTATCAAGTTTCCCATGAAACCTAATCCGCAACTTGACTCATAATAAGAAAAGCAGAATTTTACTGAATTCTTTCATGGGACCTTATCAGATGTTGGAAGCTGGAAGTATAATCTAATGGCAATCCGAACGCAATCATGGGGTTTCACATTACTGCATATTAAAGTATCTCACACAATTTCGGGCAAAAGGGAAGTCATTCCGAACAAAATCATGAGTTTTACGTTATTTCGTATTAAAGTATCTCACTCAATTTTGGGCAATGGGGGGTCATTTTCAGGTAATGGGAAGTCATTCTGAACGCATTCCGAATGCAATTGGGATTCACATAAATTCACTAAACTAGCGAATTCACATGAATTTGAATTGGCTCCATTAGAAATAAAGAGAAATTCCTCCTGTCTGATATGGTCCATATACTCAGATTTTCTATATTGAAATCAATAGGATTAAAACAGTGAACTTCTCATGAAATTCTGTCACAATTCTACCAAAAAACAAAACAAAAAAAAAAAACAAAAACCCTGATCCTTCCAAATTGAAATGGATCCCATGGTTATATATGACTTTTCACCAAGAATTGTTTATGAAATTATGTGTATCTGAATTTCACCCTGATGTTCCCCCAGATGTTGTGAAGATCACGATACATATGGAGATGAACACAAGTTTTGTTTTCCTCCCCTACAGATGTGTGTGTGTGTGTCATAATCACAACAACCCTTATGTGATCATGGGAATACATAGATCATAATCATGTACACCAGTACATCCACCTAAAACTACCTCAATAAAGTCCCTGAACTGTAGACAAAGTTTTATGACATTTTGCTGGCACAAATATTTTGCTTGATTAAAGTACCAGTTTGGTGGTTCAGCAGTTCTCAAGTCTGTCACCTTGATGCTGAACTTCCTTTCTCTTCTAGCTTAACAACGACCCCATCATGGATAATTTCTATGCCAAAACATCCTGTAAAAGGAGGATGCCATCCTGACCCTCCCCTTCTGGAACCACTTCCAGTGAAACACTTATGGGATCCACTTCATTTAGGAGACAATTATATGTTTTTGTCTAATATTAATTAATAGGTCAAGCAGCACTTAGAGAGATTTTAGGCATTAATTAACATTTAAAAACTATCACATATGACACATTAATTAGATATCAATCACTTATTACTGCTACTGACATTTAATAAGTATTTTCATTTACACCAAAAACCAACTTGCTGCAGACACATTTTAAGGAGACAAAATTGATGCAAATAGTCTCTGCAAGTTTAACATCTTAACTGCTGCCTGCTCCTCACCATTAGCATTCACAATATACAAGATTGTGAAGCAGTTATTTTTAAATAAATAAATAAATAAATAAATCTACAGCTATTTACTTTGCATACCTAAAAATGGAAAGCTATCAAAACAATTGCTTGATCTCTGTTTTAAAAGCTACAACAGGGTTAAAATGGCTCAACAAAAAAGTCTATTAATTTTCATTCACAAAACCTGAAGTGCTGTTCTTGTTTAATATGCAAAATCCACATTTCCGGGAATTCTGAGGTTCTTTATTTTATCATATTCTTTTATTTTGTTATATTCTTACAAATTATCTTCATTGTCATGGCAATCATATTAATGCCAAGTATTTTAACTACATTTCTAGTGTAAAACTTTCATGATATTGTGGGACGTCTCTCTTCTAGAAATATAAATGTTTTATCAGTATGCTACCAGTGTAAAAGTTGTGGTTTCTCCCAATAACTCCTGGGAATTGTAACTGGATTATGCTGTTAAGAGATCCATATTCACTCTCAGAAAATGGCTGTCCCAAGAGATTGTGGGGAAAAGTAAAGAAGCATTATATGTCCTCTGTATAGAAATGTCCCTAAAATATCCTTTGTGGGAAGAAGTGGAAATGTCCTTTTGGGGATAGAAAGAATATTCAAATATATTTATTTGAAAAAAATGACTGAAAAACATGTTTCTTGAGTATTGAGGAAACCTGATGAGAAAAATCTTGGCCTGAGAGAAATCTTCATAATTTACTTTTATGCCAAAAATTCTGTTTGCTGCATGAATACAAAAATGAGAATTCTGCATGAAATAAGTCCCTAACTAAAAACATCTTCAGTGCAGGAAAGAACATTTTCGGTCCGGAATTTAATATTTCTGCACAGAAAATGCTATTTCTTGAACCGAAAATGGAGTTTTCTGCACAAGGAAACCATGTACAAATTTTGCACCAAGTCCTAAACTACTGATAGGCTTCAAGAACTGAGCGGGGTTTTTTTGTGACAATTCTATCACAGCTGGAAGAAAATTGCTTTTAAAAAAACCATTTGAGAGTAAATTAAGTGAAGAATTATATACCTAGTTAATTTTTTACCTCAGATCCTGTTTAGTGTGTATTCCCCTTAATTCTATTAAATTCTACAAAACCTACAGCAGAGGAGTATAGACAAATATAAAGTGCCAGTCTACATGTAAATGTATTATGCTGCACATTTTCACAAATTTGGAAACACTTAACTTTCTTCACTTCAGATCTTTACAGTGGTGAATGATGTGAAGAAGTATTACTCTGCTTACCAAATGTCAGTTTCTTGGATGAAATGATTTCTTTTGTTAAACTAGCCAGGATTCTTGTATTAATATATGAAGTCTTTATCTTTGTTCATACCTCTGCTAAATCAATGGAATTTGTAAATATAATCCAATTCAATTCAGCTGTTTCCCTTTCTAGTCTTACTTGGTAATTTCCTTGTTCAGAGACTGCAATTATTGGAATAGAAAATTATAAGAGCATAGACATGCAAAAACTCTTGCAGGACCTTTTAAAATGTTCCAGAATTAGAGTGAAAATGGGTGATAGGAGGCAGTGCTTGATTTTGGCAGTACAGATAGAAAAGTATAGCACTGAACTAAAACTGATTCATGAATGAAGCTGTTATTATGAAAGAGATAAGCATTATTGCTGC
The DNA here is from genome assembly GCA_034509955.1 of Urosaurus nigricauda. Taxonomy (NCBI): domain Eukaryota; kingdom Metazoa; phylum Chordata; class Lepidosauria; order Squamata; family Phrynosomatidae; genus Urosaurus; species Urosaurus nigricauda. The sequence continues at coordinate 142,548,898 of JAOEGL010000003.1, read as the reverse complement.
CTATGGAGAAAGTGCCACTGACCCAGGGTGCAAGTCAGGAGCAAAGCACTTTTTTCTGGTTTTTTAAAAATAATTTTATTCTAGTGGGGCAATTAATGGAACATTTGTGCAGCTGGAAAATACGCTTTCCACAACTTTATTGTCTCTTAGCAACAGAACTGCAGTTCATAATGACAAAAGACAAGGTATTTCCAGTTGTGGCCTCTAAAATATTTAGATTCTTCTGGCTCTCTCTTTGCCTTCTTTTAATTTAATTCTTAACACTATTTCCAGCTTTCTTGCTTGCTTCCATTTGGCAACAAGGGGCTGGAATTCATTGTGCAACTTAGTTCTTCATAAGTGGATTTCATAAGAGGATTTACGAAGTCCATATCCAGCTATGGGCTACCACAATGTTACACACATTTGATCTTAGCCAAAAGGCTGAGAAGTAATGATTTTATAGCATACATGCATACATGTGATGTTACTGTGATGTTACAGCATACATACCATGATGTTGCAGCATAAAAACATACATTGCACAATGGTAGCCAGTGAAGGGACTGATTTGCCACTGTCTCCATGTGCAATGGGTAATGATGCATATGTGCACACCAGCTAGGAAGTGCTGGAGCACAAGAGGGGTGCCCAAAAATGCATCAGAAGTACTCAATACTCACCATAAATGTCCAACAAGCATTGAAGCTGCCCGGTACACATTGCAAGTGCCTGATGATCACCAAAAGTGTCCAATGTGTATTGGATGCTTGGATACACCTCTTCCTATTTCACTAACAGGGATTGATTGAATTGATTTTTGTATTTCTACATTGTAGCTAGGGATTTATAAATTTACAAAATGTAGATTGTGATGTATAATCTTAGGTGGTATGTTGCATTTGTCTATTTGTTTCTGTTTTTTGGGTTTTTTTTTTTTTGAAAAATTATGCTACCTTTCTACTGCATATTTATTTTTTTACTAGCTGGGTAGTTTTTAACTGGCTGTAATACATGTTTTTTTTAAATCACTGATCAGAAAAATCTGTGTCTATAGAGTGAAGCAAATAATTAAAATTTGAAAAGCTTTTCCATTAACTTTAGTTCCACCAAACTACTGGTGGAAATAGGTAGTGTATCCATTGTGGCTCCAGATCATAAATAATAGCAGCTTAACCATGAGTGGAGCAGAACTGGAAATACCCACATGCATGAACAAGTTGACACTGGATCCATACAGCATGGAAATAGAATGGTCCTGCAATAAATAAATAAATAAATTACCAGATAGTTTACAGAGGAATTGTGAGTATTGTTTGTGTCTCATAGCTAGTGTATTCTAGTTTTCAAATGCTAAGCTTAAGTCTTGAACCACTATCACCCGACACTATATATAGTATAGGTCCCAATTAAGTGTGACAAAAAATGTTCCCAAATGCTCATCTTTATTATAGTAAGAAATATTGTATGTCAATTTTAGCATTTCTGGACTTTTTGTTGAAAATTAGAAAGATGTGGCTGAGATCTAGTTACTATTCACTTAGCTTTGTATATTTAACCTAGTAGTGTTTCCTGGCCTAATCCCATCCCCATCCCTGCTATCCTGCTTTGCAAAGCAGCAGCCATTGCGAGTGATGGAAGTCTGTTCTCCTGTCAATCAGCGAGCAGCATAGTGACATTTCTAGCTCCTCCCTTCAGTGACAATCAGAAGCAGAATTCCTGTTGCACATCCTCCTTATGTGGAGATTGCTGGAAACATCAGTGTGTTGTACCCTTATCAACAGAACAGACCTCCATTGCTTGCAGTGGCTACTGGCCAAGAAAACAGGATGTCTTTTGCAGTTGTGACAATACAGTTCTGACATTATGTAGGAATCACGTATGCATGCAGGAATCATACGTACAAATCCGTTAGATATATAACTCTAGCATATGCATCCATAACTTTGATAGTGAATCCCCCCCCCCCCATTTAATACAAAGAGGCACCAGTTTTGCACAAGGATGTATTACACTTGAGGAAAAACAATGCTTTTGCACAAAAAAACACATTTTTAATAGAAAATAAAAAGGTGCAAAGGAAACGTTTGAAAAACGTCTCAAATTACAAAGAAAGAGAAAAATTCAAAACTGAAGGATTAAAAATTGGATTTTAAAAACCATATAATTTTGCCTAACTAGTATGATTTTGAAGTTTTTCTGCACGGAAATGTAATTAGAGAGGTTTCACCTCCCTAGCGGCAATATAAAATTACACTTTTGTAGTATACAGGTACAGCCTTGGTTAGATACTCAAGATTTTGCCAATCACATTTACAGCAAAGGATGCAGGAAAGCTAAATCAGACTTTTGCTCATCATTTTGAAGAAATTATTGGTAGAACTTAAAGCAAGAACAAGCAAACACTGGATAACCAGGAGGCACTATTCTGCCTTTAGGGTTCACTGTAGGACACATCAACCAAAGAAAAACACTCCCAGACACCATAAAAATCAATACCATAAGTGACTCACCATCTGTTTCTAATTTTTTCAATGCCCCTTTTGGGTATGGGATGGCAAAATAGTAGTAGTAGTAGTAATACTAATAATAATAATAATAATAATACTAATAATAATAATAAGTTGTTGTTGTTGTTGTTGTTGTTGTTGGAGTTTTGGAGTGTGAATGGTATAAGCCTTGGGGGGCTGCATGGAGGCTATGGGGCATAGGACTCCAGCTCCTGACTTTGAGTTTCTTACTGGGGTTGTATGAATACATAGTCATTTGTAGAAATGATTACCCATAACTCTAAGGTGGAAAACTGTTTCTATCACTGTATATCTTTAGATTGTATCAGGAAGATTAAATAAAATATCTGACTGGTTAGTATATTCCCTGCAAGCCTACCCATTTCCTCCAAAAATAACTTTATTATGCTTCATTTATAATCTTAAGTCCCTAAACACTTTGATAAAAAGGTTTTGTTTACCTTTCCTCATATGTTTCTCCTGTGAAAAAGAGAAAAATGTCACCAGATGAAGGCTTCCTTGAATCCTCATCCCTGCAATGTGTCATTCATTGTAACTCACTTTTCAGAACTGTTCGCCTCTTGACACCTCATAGTGTCTGCTTTGCCCTCCAGTGCTTGCAGTTGAGGTCGATTTGTTTACTCTGACTTTTAAAGTGACATTAGCTAATTATTAAACTCGGTGGGATATATTTCATTTTAACTTTAATGTCGTTGTAAAGCACCAGGACTCCCCTCACATAAGAGTATTCTAGAGACTAAAACTGTTGTTAAAAGTTGGCCACCTGTTCAAAGCACTCAATCCCTATGTTTATAAATCAATCATAGTGTACTTGAAACCCCATTTGGGGCTAATGGTGATTAATTGGTTGCTCAGCTTTACATTAATATCAATTTATTATTATGTTCTAAGAAAGTAAATGCAAGAATTGCCTGAATTTTGTGAACATTTAATTGTCAAATCTCAATAGCATTTTCGCATTCCTACCCCCACTAGATTATAATCAGTCTTGTTACTCGAGTTCAGCTGAAACTACTTGCTGCTTTTCATTTCCAACTTCCTTGGAAACTGGCTGCTTTTCCAGCCAATTTTCACTTCTCTGAAAACGTTCATTTGGATATGAATAGTGAAGGACTTCACTGAAGCACATCATTACATAAGTATGTGCTCATGTAGTAACATGTCGATGTCTTATTCAATTTACTATGTTGCTTTATTACTTTATGGATGTCCTTTCTGGCAAAGTTATAAGCCCACAACGTACTGAACACAGAGTAAAGCAGACTGCGCTGTGGCAAGAATGGAACAGCAAAGAGTAAAGATCAAGGTAGTGCTTAAGCCTGATTCAGAAATTGTACTTAAATGTCCTCCTCATGCCAATGGGGAGAGTGCTGGTTAACACTGTGAACAGGTATGGTTTAGTCCATTGATAATAATAATAATACAATTTATTTATAGCCTGCTCCTCTGGCAACCAATTGGAGCTGGTTACAACAATTAAAAAGATACATGGTAAAAATTACAATGACCCCTACCCAGCCACCCACCCCTTAAAATTGAATTAAACTAACATCAAAGTATAATTAAAATTTTCACAAGGATCCATGTTTATATCACAAAAATTGTGGAGTTGAGCATTTTCACATACAATTATATGCATGAAGGTGCCGTCCTGAAGATATTCGTGCTTTATCCCTGTATCCAAATGGCTTGAGATAGTTAGCATGTGCTGTCTCATGAGCATTGCTACCTGGCACAACATTTTTTTTTCCCCATTGAAAGAGTGAGAGAATGTGTGAGTAAAACTTTTGAATGAATTTTTAATTATGGTCTAAACTCAGCTGGGCTTTTCCTAGAACTCTACCTTGCATGGGAAAAGAAAATACAACCAATACTCAGGACACTGTAGAGATGGGCAGCTTCTCCAAATGTGAAGCTAGTGATATGTGAGAGCTTTGTAAAAGTCTAAAAAGAAGAGTGGATGTTTTCCATTTTCTCTATAAATCAATAGAAAACAGCCTTCCTTAAACATTTATCAGAATCCTTTACACAAATTAGCTAAAAGACACAATTATTGGGAGGGGGGGAGAATAAATGGTCCCTTTTGAAATGGGGAAATATTTTTGGCACATCCATAATTTAAATGCTTTACAGTCATTTCCAGATGCGTTGTCTGTTTTATCCTGTGCATTAATAAAGGCCTTGAAAAGATTGAAACATTTTTTTCTCTTTGTCTTTGTCATTTTATTTGTTCTTTTCCCTCATTCATTTCTATTTTGCATTTGTATTTTATTTTTTCTAAGTTTTACTGTCCTTGTGAAACTTATAATAAAATTATTTCCCACAAAAATTTAGAAATGTGACAATTATTTAGATTTTTCTTTCTCATGTGAGGAACCTGAACGATTGAATACTCTAAATTAGGCACTTCAAAGAAATACAATATTGTAAGGCATCATGGTGCACTATGCATGTCCTCTACCTAAATGTACATTTTACAAAACATTTTACAAAATCAAAGATAAGGGCATAACATTGCACTAATCTTAGTATTTCATCTAGCTACAAGTAGGGAAGAGGGGGAAATGAGCATATTCCCTCAATGAAAATTCTGCCCCCCCCCATAAAATTTTCTTCAGTTCCCAATTTCATAGTTTTATACTATATTAAAACTTCAATTAAGTATTTAGAAATACAGGCTTGGCCTCCAAAGTAAGGAGGCTGTCAAAGTTACTAAGGGTATGAGCACAGTAAATCTAAGAGTACTAAGCATGATATTATTATTAGTATTATTATTATTATTAGTAGTAGTAGTATAACTGGGACTCAGAGCAGTATAAACAGCTTTCAATATCCCATTCCATGGGATGCTAGAAATTACGGGATGCAGGATAATTTCATTTGAGAGGACAAGGCCCTCATTTCCTCCTGTCTGTCCCATAGCTATATCTGTGAAAGAATCTGAGGCCCACCACAGAAATCCTTTTTTCTCTTCGTTCATCAAGATGACCAAACTTATCTCTGTCCCATAACAAGGCGTGAAGCCTGACTGAAGTAGAGCTAGATAATCCATTGCATCCACTAGAGCTGCAAAGCCACCATTTATTTTGCATGTCAAACTTGCTTTTCCACTAGAATAAATAAATAAATAAATAGGTGTAGGAAGGCCAACAACTTCACTAAACATAAATTAAACCATATCATCGTTTAAATCATTATTCACTCCTAAATTCCTTCAATAATAATAGAAGTCATAAAATCAGTAATATCAAAACAGCAAGGACAGAATGGAGAGCTTTGTTTTCATACTTTTTCCTAAAAGCAACAAGATCTACATTCTCAGAGCAACACAGGAAAAAGTTCGTTTTTATTTGCACTATATTTATCTGGGGAAAGTATCTCAACTAATGGCTGTATTGGGGGGAAAATTTAATAATTCCTTATTTTTCCCAGTTGAGGAAAAATCCTTTAGAAGGAAAAACTCACATAGTAGAACAGCATGAGGAAAAAGGTTTAAGAAATGTTTTCCTCTCAACACACTACTCTACTACTTCAGACCACAACTTTAGAAGCTAGGTGATTTTTTAAAAAATGAAACCCATGGTTCCCAACCTCTGACTCTTAGAATGGAGGATTGAGGGTACTTGTCAGCTAATTCTAGATTTTGTCTGGGAATTACCTTTATCAACTTCTGGTCATCCTCGTGCCTAACTTCTGATGATGATTAAACCAGACAGGCTGAGTTAATATCAACATTTCACTTAAGCTTCCTTAAATATCTGAATTTTAGACTATTTATATGGAAATGAGCAGGCTCTTTAGCACACTTTTATGTTACGTATGGTAAGCATTCACATATATATAAACATAGGAGTTTATCACATGGGAGGAATTTCTTTCAATTTCGAATGGAGCCAATTCGAATTCATGTAAATTCGCTAATTTAGCGAATTTACGTGAAATCTAATTGCATTCGGAATGCATTCAAAATGACTTCCCATTTCCCGAAAATGACCCCCCCCCCATTGCCCAAAATTGCGTGAGATACTCTAATACACAATTATGTGAAACCCCATGATTGTGTTCGGAATGACTCCCCATTGCCCAAAATTGTGTGAGATACACTCATTCGCAATAACGTGAAACCCCATGATTGTGTTCGGATTGCCATTACATTATACCCCCAAACTCCGTCGTATGATAAACTCCATATACATTCCCTTTAGGAAGAAACACAGATGTAGCAAAGGCTAGGAACTTAAGCTTCATTACAATATGTTATAGGCAAGGCATCATTACAGTATATCACATGGCTTTCCAAATTTTCACTTTCATAAGGACACTCCAGAGAGACTGTGGTCAGGAATACTAAAAGAGAAGTGAGTTCAGGACAGATGGGAGTTTCTCAAAAGGGAGAGACTGAAGGCCCAACTTCAAACAGTTCCAATGAGGAAGAAAAATTGGAGGTATCTTAAAAGACCAGGATGGATGACTAAGGAATGTTCAACTGTGCTAAGTTTTTAAATGGGATTTGAATTAAAAAATGGAAAAAGTGGAGTAATCACCAAGGAGGAATTCAAAGAAATAGAGAGCAAGTGTAGGGGTAAAGTCAGAAAAGCTAAAGGATAGAATGTGCTTTCTACATAGGTTAAGAACAAAAAAAAGGGATATTTTGGGGTATGTCCTCAGCAAGGAGAAGGAGGAGGAGGGGATGGTAGGGCCACTACGTGAGGAAGATAGTGAAATGCTAACTGGGGACAGAGAAAAGGCAGAACTACTCTATGCCTCAGTTTGTTCAGAAGTCCAAGGGTGCTCAACCTGAGGAAAATGGAGCAAAGGACACAACTGAGGAAATGCTGCACAGAATAAGTAAAGAAGTAGTACAGGAATATCTGGTTAATCTAAATGAATTTAAATCTCCATTGAAGAGTATTGAAAGAACTTGCAAATATAATCTCAGAGACATTGGCAATAATCTTTGAGAACTCCTGGAGAAGAGGTGAGTCAGGCTTACATCCTTCCAAGGTCACTAAAATGAGTACCCAGATTGTTGGGGGCAATTAGTTTACAATTTGTAAACCGCTTACGAAGCTCTTAAGTGCACTGAAAAGCGGTATACAGTAGAAATATACTTGCTATTGCTATTGCTGTTACTATTCTGCTATTGCTATTGCTATTCTGCTATTCACCCAGAATACTGTGTCCAGTTCTGGGCAGCACAATTCAAAAAGGATGTGGAGAAACTGGAGCGTGTCCAAAGGAAAGCAACTTAAATAATGAAGGATCTTGAAACCCTGCCCTATGAGGAATAACTTAGGGAGCTGGAGATATTTAGCCTGGAGACAAGAAGTTTAAGAGGTGACATGATAACCCTGTTTAAATATTGGAAGGGATGTCATATTCAGGATGGAGCGAGCTTGTTTTCTGCTTCTCTAGAGAACAGGACCCAGAACAATGGATGCTAGCTACAGGAAAAGATATTCTACCTCAACATTAGGTGGAACTGCCTGACAGTGAGAGTTGTTCATCAGTGGAACACACTCTCTCAGATAATAGTGGAATCTCCATCTTTGGAGGTCATTAAATAGAGGCTGAATGGCCATCTGTCTGGGATGCTTTCATTGGGAGTTCCTGCATGGCAGGGGGTTGGACTGGATGGCTCTTGTGGTCTCTTCTAACTCTGTGATTCTATGAGAGAAGCAAATGTTTAACAAACTGAATTACAGTTCCCAGGCAAAAATCATCATCATCATCATCATCATCATCGTCCTATGGCCTTTGTAGCCCCCCTCTTTTTTTTAAAAAAAAATAACAACATCAGAGGACAAAGAGAGCCTTTTTGAAGGAGCCAGTAAAATTATGTGTTCCTTTAAGATCAACAGTAACAACTCCCATAGCTTTCTCCATATATCCATGCTATACCCCCACACTGACATTTTTATTAATGAGTTAATTATTAATTTTATTAATGAGGCAACTAATTAAACTATTTCAATTATTAGTACTTACTACAGTGAACCAGTTTTACAGATTTTAATTAGTTAACATTACTGAATCAATTTTCAAACCTAATACTCCAAACTGTTTACTTGTTTGCAATATTATAACATGCTAAAAAAAACCAAAAACAACCCCAAAAAGCAGTAACTTCAACTGGACCGATTGTATTCTTTCAATTAGAAATACATCATTTGCTCCTGGAATATGTTCAAGGCCATAGGAGAGGGCCAAAATTATTCTACCTTTGTTCTGAACAGCTGTCTAACATTTGGTTTTTTCAGTTTTTTTTTTTTCCTTTTCATATATAGTTTTGCTTGCAAGTTCTTCTTGTTTGTAAGCAGATATTATTAATCTGGATGCTAGTCCTTGCAGGAGTGAGATGTGATCAAGAAGCCTGAAAAACAGAATAGGGGCCCCACTGATAATTGATGTTTTCATTTTCACTTTTTATCTGTATGGACAGAAAACATTTAACCGCAATTAAAAAGAAATATAGCAACAGCTTTCTGAACAGTTCCAGGACAGAAGTGGGGAAAGTGTTCAGTAAAATATTGGGATCTTCCATATTGGTCTAATGAAGCATAGATTGCCATATTAAAGCTCCTTAGGTTTTACCAGTTGTTACTACCTTCAAGAACATTTGGGGGTGGTGGCTGTTTGTTGTGATTTCCCAGATCTGCAAATCTTTTTAAAAGTTAAAAGGAAAGAAGAGATAGAAGGGACCATATTGTTCTGATGAGTGTCTAAATAAAATCCTTTTGAGGGTTTCAGATGATGCCAGGAATTGCCAGAATCATAGAGTTGGAAGAGACCACAAGGGCCATCCAGTCCAACCCCCTGCCATGCAGGAACTCCAGATCAAAGCATCCCTGACATAATAATCCAGAACCACAGAAACATTATTTGGATTTAAAAAAACCACAATCTATTAATAACAGAAACAGAAATGTTGTAAAATAAATTTTGACCCTAAATTTTATTTATTAAACATGAAGGTAAATGAATCCTTAGAAAATAAGCATGGGAAACTTTTATTTTATATGTCTACAGCAGCGTGTATATTATTTGTGAAAGAATACAAGGATAAAGAGTGCCCTCACAGCAAAGATTGGTTAGATAAATTAACAGATTATGTTGAATTAGATAAACTTGATCTCTTGATGAAAAGCGAGTCCTGGGAAAAAACAAAAGTCTGATTGGGAACCGTTGATAAAATATCTACAAGAGAAAGGAAAGAATTTAAAAATTTATGATATATGAAGTAGATAAGATCTGTATCTATCTATCTATCTATCTATCTATCTATCTATCTATTGTTATGATTATTACTATTATTAAATAATAATTTTTTTGGTTTGAAATAGAGTAGGAATAGCTGTAAATTCTCAATCTATTATAATATATAAGAGGGTTGTGAGTAATCTTAAGCATTAATATAAGATTCAATCAGGTATTCTAAAGAGAAGAATTTGGGTTGGATTAACATTCAGGAAGTTAATTTGTTATGTTCATATTGGGTATATTTATATGCTATAAGTAGGTGGGATATGGTTGTCTAGTGTATTGGTTTATGATTGTAATGTATGGTATTGTAATGCATGGTACTGTATGGCTACAAGTGTACTTTTGTACTATTGTTGTAAGCATTGTCTTGTTTGGATGTTTTTAATATGTCATTAAAGTTTATAAAAACTAAAATCAACAAAAGGGAATCAGACAAACAAACAAATATCTAGAACCTGACCAACAAATATTGTAACCTGCAGAAACCTCCCAATGCATTTGGCACATCTCGTGGAGCCCACTGTGCTATTAACCTTGATCTCTTCAGTAAAATGCAATGTCTATTTGAATCACGAGTTGTTTGTGCTTAGTAGAGTAACCTGAGAAGAGTACTAAAATATGAGTGAGGGTTTGAGTGGGAAGCTAGAGGGAAGGATTTTTATTCATCTATGTGAATTAAAATGTTGATTTTTCCAATTCCTTATGTCCCATTATGTTTTATATTTTGTTATAAATATGAATATTCATAGTTGCTTTTAATTTTGAATGTCTTCATTTACAGTGATGTCTTTGCCTGAGATCAGAAACCACAATATATATGATTTCCTTTTTCATTTGCTTTTTGGCCTCTGTAATTATTTCTGAGTAAAATGGAACAACAGAGAGCTAACACACAAGGCTGTTGTTGAGAGCATTCACAAAAACCAGCAATATTATTTATATATAATGCAAAGACATAGCTGTATTAGTCTGTAGAATCAGTACGTAGAGAGCTCTTGTAGCACCTTTGAGACTAACTGAAGGAAAGAAACTGGCAGCATGAGCTTTCATAGATGTCAGTCTACTTCCTCAGATTGTTATTTGTATATATTTGTTATTTTACTGCTACTACAGTTTGAAAATTGTGGGTGGATATTGTTCTGGTGGTATTTTGTGTTCTATCATCAGGCAATGAATATTAAAAAATAAGTCGGGCAATAAATTACTATTGTGCACTAGCGTCTTGAATTATCAAACTATTGCGTTCATATGCCTTTCTCTCCATATCAGCCTTGGTCCCTTCCTTGTCCCTGATGACTGACCAACTGTGCACTTCCTCACCATGGTTTCTTCACCTGGCTCACATCAACCCAGTTCCTGCCAAAAAAGAGAGAGGGGTGGTGATATAATTCTTTAAAGTGATTACTGTTCATCAGATCTCCCTGACACCATTTGCATCTCCTGCCTCAAACACATCAGTTATGATGGTACAGAATCCTCTGGAGAATGCTGTACACTACTAATGTCCTCTCTGTTTGTCTAGCTATTCATGTCTTGTTTGTCTGTCAGTAGATCTCCTTGGTCTTAGTAAGAAGTCTCTAGTTACAGGAAAGATCATCTTGCATCTCCTCTGTAATCATTTGTAAAATGTCCCTATTGTAAAATATAGTTTGGCCCTCTGTCAGTGGACTTTTTTCAGCTCAGCTTCTTGAACTCTATTTAACATTTTAACTGAAGAGGCCAGAAACTGAGCCTGGAGCCTTCTATTTTCAAAGCATTTACTATAATACTGAGCAATGGGCTATCCCCACCACTCATATATAATGAATATATTCATGAGCTGCAGAAAACATGTTACTTTATGCATGCTAACTATACTTTGGCTCTGCCCAAATCAGCCGTGTGCTCAGTTATGTGAAATCTCATCCAGATATGACTTTGGAGCCTTTAAACACAGCTTTAATTAATTTCTCCTTCCAATAAATATTATGGATACTCCTAATTCAGTAGTCTCTCCCCCTAAAATAGGTACTTATCCCTCGAGTATGTGTTCTGTTTGGCATTGCTCATAAACAGCAGCAGCACTGCTGTCAAGTTATCAAGATCAGAGGCAGCTTCAGGGAACTTACCAAAGGGAGGGAAATTAACAAAGCTGAAGTGAAATTAACATGCTCTTTGACAGGCTAACAAGCTCATTACGCTATCTCAGTAATAACTGACACATAGTAAAGCACCACAGCTCCCGAAAGCAGCTAAGTAACCTGTGGAGAGCAAAGAATACTCACAGATCACAGCAGGAAACCTAGTTACAGACTGATCAATTAAGCCTGGGCTCCTTCCAACCTATTGCTATGTGGCTTCAAACCCATGGGAAGTCATAGCTGTGAGGTCATCACTTTCCATGGTACGCACATTCAGACATGCCCAAGAAGCCAATGTTGTTTAAAGTCACATATATATACATTGTTCTTGTATGCATTCCCTATAAATTCAAACTTTTCTGCTTCTCTAATAATCTACGTTCTATTTACTTTAAATAATCTCTGGATGTAATTGTGTGTTTAAACCAGATTCAAACATCTGGGAAGTGCAAAAACCAGTCAATAACTAAAATTTGATTTAATAGTGTGGAAGATATGGATTGTGTCAGTTTGTGATAGGATTCAAGAAAATCAAATCACCCAAGAATTGGTCCATAGATGATCTAATTGCATCCACATCTGTATCACCAGCTTGATGGCAACAGACTTTTTGAACAGCAGCCAAAAACCGATGGTATCAAGTGAAGGCATTTTACAAAGCCATTTTACAAAGCCATTTGAACTGTGCAACAGTGGAAGTCTGTGGACCAAATGAGATCATTACTACCTGAATGAGCATAAGGAGAGAAGTCATTGCATCAGGATGGGGATAGGAAAATGCCAGTTGTGGGAATCGCATATTTAGCTCTTCTTCTCCTTTCTCAGGAGGGAAGGGGCAAACAGGATTTAAACTAGAATTAAACGAGAGTTAAACAGGAAATGTCCTGTGATAAACATAGGACATTTCCTGTTTAACTCTTGTTTAACTCTAGTTTAAATCCTGTTTGCCCCCTAGTGTGATAAAGCAGCAAGAGTGTTTGCAGGACCAACATGATCTCTGATCTTTTTGATTCTGATAGCACCTGCAAGTGCCAACTGAGAATGAGTAAGGAATATCAGCTATTTCCAGTGAGTATCAGGAAGGTGAGTGAAGGACTCTGTGCTAGCTAGGGCTTCAGGGACTCGTTCTTCAACTGAGAATGAGTAAGGAATATCAGCTATTTCCACTGAGTGTCAGGAGTGTGAATGAAGGACTCTGTGCTAGCTAGGGCTTCAGGGATGGGAAGGAGTCCTGTGGGGAATCCCCGTGGTCTAGAAGGGGAAACTATAAGGGCTAGATCTGTCCCATGAGCTAGAGGATCCCCTTTGCAATAAACAGGCACATGAAGATTAATCTTCCATCCCATTGCAAGATTCCAACCTGCCCTCCATTTTTTAACTTTTGCTTTAAACTGTCAGGTGGGGACAACCAAAGCCTTTTGAATCTAATGGTATGAATATCCACATTTTCCTCTAATTTTCACCATCTGTTGTTGGGGAGACAGATGCTGTTTTGAAGTGTATGGGGGCAAATGAGCGGAGACCTAGTCTAAAATAAATGAAATATACTTGATAGTACTGATAATGCAGGGAAAGAGCACAGACTCTGTCTGATAAGGCTGCACTGCCCAGATACAGCGGATTGACATCTCATAAGTAGCCCTGGATACATTTCTGCTTTGGGCTTATTATTATTAATTGCTATCAAGTTGGTTTCAGCTTATGACAAGCGTATGACTAAGATCTCCAAGGAACACTGTTATTAATAGTTCTGCTCAGGTCTTTTAAACTCAGATCCAAGGCTTCCTGGATTGAACCTATCTACCTGCAATGCAATTTTCTACTTTTCCCACTGCCTTCCACTTTTCTCGACATTATGATCTTTTCTAATAAGTCATGTCATTTCATAATATGCCCCAAGTAATATAGCCACAGTCAGTCATTTTGGCTTCTGGGGAAAGTTCAGACTTAACTTGCTTTCATACCCATTTATTTGTCTTTTTGGCAGCCCATGATATCTGTAGAACTCTCTTCCAGCACTACATTTCAAATCAGTTGAGTCTCTTCCTCCATTGATTCATTATCAAGCTTTAACAAATATACATAGAAAGTGGAAATAGTATGGCATTGCATTTAATAATAGTGTATATCATTACACTCAAAGTCCTGTTATAGTTCTGTCATAGATGCCCTTCCAAGTCCCCAGTTTTCTTCTGATTTCTTGCTTATAGTCTCTATTTTGATTTGGGCTAAGGACACACAAGTAGTAAAAACAGCCAAAGCATTCTGAAACCACTGAAACTTCAGGACTATATGGAAGCTTCATCAAAATATATTACTAGTTGAAAAGTCATTAATGACTGAAATGAAATATATTTACTCTAGAAAAGGACAAATGTGGAAAAGCCTAATGGTTATAAATTTACAGTGATGGCAGCACTTCATCCAACACCCCCAACAATGGTTGACCCTCCTCTCTATGGAAAGAGATCCTATGTTGTTGTTTTTGTTGTTGTATTTATATTTATTCCTATCCCACCTTTTCCCTGGCATTCCTCCTGTCCTATGCTTGTGGTCATCCACCAAGATGACCAAAGCTGTCTGTGTCCCATAAACAGGCTTGAAAATAGAATTAAAACAGATCTAGATAATGGCAGATGACAGATCTAGATAATTCATTTCATCCAGAAAACTCTTGTTCTTGGGGGCTATGACATACTCCAAAACTTTGCCCCAAAATGGAATGTTAGCAACCGGCTGATAGCTATCCAAAATGGTAGGATTCAGTGAAACCATTTTTAATGATAGTTTTATAATACCCTCCTTCAGGCAAGATGGAACTCTGACTTTTGCTTTAGGGGCTATACAGACCATCCCTTTGGGATGGTCTGCAGCCAACCTGCTACTGGCCATATCGGTGCCATGGCTACCGCACACCACGACACTGATCTGGCCTCCGTAGAGTGCATAGAGTGTGTAGAGCTGCCACCGCACAGCATTATGATGCCCCTTCGGTGCTTCATCTTTTAGATGCAGTGCCAGGGTTGCACCATGATGCCATATGCCATCTAGAAGGGCACACAGCATAATGACACAGTGGGGCAGAGTCACATCATCCAGTGTGCGGACACTGCACCATGGCTCTGCGCACAGGCTGCCACAAAGTTCCGATCTGTACACCATCTTAGTGAGGCATTAACCATGTGGTTTAACCACTCAGCCAGTCTCCCTATAGCTTTTTAATAAGCCAGGAAGGGTAAGGATCTAACCTACACTTGATTGCTCTCACCTCTCCAAGGATCCTCTTCAAGGATCCTGTTCACATCCTCAGGTTGCACAAATTCAGAAGTATCCATTGCCACTGGACAAGCAGAGATCAAAATTTCCTCAACTGGATCTGTACCAGTTATACAATCCAAGTGAGAGAGGATGCTATTTACCTCTAGATTGGTGTACTCTTTCTCCATTACACCATATAAGAAAGCAATGTATCTCCAGACTGCACAGGGATCAATTACGGCAGTTGCTTTGGTTATTCATTTATTCCTGGATCAATTTTAAAGTGCTTTGAAATTATCATAGAATCATAGAATCATAGAGTTGGAAGAGAACAAAAGGGCCATCCAGTCCAACTCCCTGCCATGCAGGAACTCTCCATCAAAGCATCCCCGGCAGATAGCCATCCAGCCTCTGCTTAAAGACCTCCAAGGAAGGAGACTCCACCACACTCCGAGGGAGTGTGTTCCACTGTCGAACAGCCCTTACTGTCAGGAAGTTCCTCCTAATGTTGAGGTGGAATTTCTTTTCCTGGAGCTTGCATCCATTATTCCAGGTCCTGTTCTCTGCAGCAGCAGGAAACAAGCTTGCTCCCTCCTCAATTGACATCCCTCCAAGTATTTAATCAAGGCTATCATATCACCTCTTAACCTTCTCTTCTCTAGGCTAAACATTCCCAGCTCCCTAAGGCGTTCCTCATAGGGCATAATTTCCATATCCTTCACCATTTTAGTCGTCCTCCTTTGGACACGCTCCAGTTTCTCCGCATCCTTTTTTTATTGTGGTGCCTAGAACTGGACACAGTATTCCAGGTGGGGAATACTTTTATATTTTTTGAAGGATCACCTCTGTCCACATGAATTTGCCTGGGTTCTACTACAAGCCTGAGAATCTTCTTCTTTTATATTTATTTATTCAATAAAACTTCAGCTCTGACTTTCTGCCAGCAAATAACACTCAATGTAGCTAACAGTGGTAAAATAAAATAGACACATACTACAGCTACTAAACTTTTTGTTGTTGTTATTTTAGAAAACAGACTTAAAAAAAAGTATTGATATACAGTAGCTGATTTTTTGGACTAGGATTCCTCCATGGAATCCTGGGATTTGCAGTTAGGTGAGGTTCTATTTACAGGTTCAAAATGCTCTTCCCTAAACTACAAATCCCAGAATTTTATAAGATGTTCCCATAGCAGGTAAAGTGAAATCATTATTGTGCAAAAGGGCCTAAGAAAAGGGGAAAAACAACAACCTGCCATCAAGGTCCCACTTAACAACAATCTAATGTAGACACCAAAATTCTACCTGAATAAAAGGGCTTTATCTATGGAAAAAGTAGCAGGGAAAGGGACAAACTTTAGTGATGTATCACTACCATGTCACTAAATTTAATTACTGTCACATAGTTGTAGAATGCTTTCCTGCAAGAACTCTGATTCTCATCCTTCCTTGCAAAATTTTGTTGTTGTTGTTGTTGTGTGCTATCACATCATCTCTGACTCCGTACAAACCTATAATGGGGTTTCTTGACAAAATTTATTCATAGGAGGCGCCTTTGCCTTCTGAGGAAGAGAGAGGGTGACTTTCCCTATGTCACCCAGAGGGTTTCCATGGCTGCGTGGGGATTTGAATCCTGGTTTCCAGTGTCCTAGTCCAACACTCAAATGACTATACCACACTGAATCTTTAGAAGGCCCTACAATCACTTTCTCATTTCACCAGGATTGCATTTTATTATTATTAACTGTGGTTGCTATATTACAAGTAAAGCACCCCTAATATGACAATCTAAAATCTAATATACTCCAGAATCTAAAACTTCTTGAGCACCAATGTACACAAACTTTGTTTCATGCACAAAATTATTTAAAATGTTGTATGAAATTACCTTTAGGATTTTCATGCTTAGGCTTGGTTCCCATCTCCAAGATATCTTATTATGTATATAAAAATATTCCAAAATCTGGGGAAAAAATCCAAAATCTGAAACACTTTTGACCTAAGCATTTCAGATACTGAACCTGTATCAATAGCTTACAATTGTAAACCACTTAGACACTCCTTAAGGGTATGAAGCGGTATATAAATGAAGCTGTTTGTTGGTTTGTTTATTTTGTTTATTGATCTGGCGTCATATATTTGGTTTTAGCTGATGCTGCCTTTACTATATGGGTATTTAGCTTTATTGCTAATAATATTATTTTAAGGCACCTCATGAAGGCAGGTCAGAGCTTAATTAGGCACCGGTCTAACCTAAACAGTTAGCTAGCTGTTTGCAATTGAAATTTTGTTACAGAAGAATGAGTTTCCCAAGACTTGTGATTTTAATGTCGCAACTCTGTGGTGTGACAGGATGTTTCACTCTGATAATGCCTACATAGAGAGCATAAAGGTATTATATGTATATTAAAACACTTTGTTGTCTTTTACTAGCACTAAGCCGTATTAACTGTGTCCTACAATGATTCTGTCCTCTGATTTCTCTTTGTGGGGTTGCTGACAGGCTGCCAAGTTGATTTTCCAATCTGTTCAGTGCCAAGATTTTTGTAGAGTAAATCTGAGGTGTCAATTTAGCTTTGGTTGCCCTGATCCCATGGAGTGAAGCCAGTATGATTGACCGTAGTTTTTTTGCTTTTTTATTCAGCTCTGGAGAGGATTTAACATTGTTTTAGAGAGAATTATGGCTATTTCTGTTTCTAATCTGGGGATGAGCCTCCTGTGCGTGCCCTTAAAGACTAGCCTGGTGACTGATACTCCAGTCAGACTTGGCTGACAACCAGAAATATTCAGAGTCAGATCATCCCCCTGCAAAGCCATAAGCTTATTTTTTGAAGAGCATTTTTAGACACATATAGATGCAGCTTTAGAATTTGCCAGGGAATTCTTCTCCTCCGGATCAATTCTCTCCTTTAAAAAAATAATAAAAATTAATAACACTTACATATCATGCACAGCCATGTCAAGTAGTAATGTTAGGCATAGCTGCAGGTTATGAGCTTCCTTATGAGAGACTCGAGATATGATAGAATAAAAGATTATATAGCATATTGTATCAATAAAAAGGTGCTGGGGGCATTAGCCTATCCTGCTTGCAAAGACTTTCCAGTTAAAATATGTTTTTAATTTTAAAATATAGCTTGAACTCTATCATATTTTTCTCATTTGCAGCTAAGAATAACATCCAAATTGTATTGACCCTTGATACTATCCAGAAGATTACTTTTCCTCTAGCATATGCTCTGCTGTTATCAGTGGACGTGCTAAGTTACTAAGGAGGACAGCCTAGCTTCCTCCTGTGCTTTGAACAAGACTTTCACAACACAGAAATACATATTATTGCTTTGATTGTTTATTATAGGGATTGATATCACACCTTTCCATTCAAAAACAACTAACAGCATAATAAAACAATGCAGCACAACCACAATGAAGAGCTAAGAAAGAAGAAAGAGGTGGCAGATAGTAGAGCTAAATACTTTATCTTCCTAGGACTTATAGTTATATTAGCAACATTTAATAATTCATTTTAATAATTCATTATAATTTAATTTAATTTCACTGGATTAAAAACATGAGAACTCAGCAAGCCAAAGCCTGTTAGAAGAAAAAGATCTTACCATCCAAACAGAAGGCCAGTGCTGAGGAAACTCAGTAAGAAGCTCTATGTACAGTTACAGGGAAGGACCTTTCTCACATCTCAGCAAACCATAAATTAGAGACCAGCAGAATATGATGTAGTGGTTTGAGCACTGAACTATCTGGAGATCAGGGTTAGATTCCACACTCAAGCATCAAAAACTCTATTGGGCCATTACATTTGAAAGTCAAAAAGAAAAACAAATAAACAGAGAAAGACTGGATGGTTAAATAAGTGATGAAATACAGCAGTGTGTTGATAGGTTTATCAAGAGAGACATCTGATCATTACAGAAGCTGGTGGCATAGTGGTTTGAGTGTTGGACTATCACTCTGGAGAATCAGGATTTGATTTTCTGCTCAGCCATGAAACCCACTGGGTGACTTTGGGCAAGACACATGCTCACAGCCTCAGACGATAGCAATGGCAACCCCCCTCTGAAGAAACTTGCCAAGAAAGTCCTATGATGGGTTTGCCTTAGAGTCACCATATGTTAAAAAAAAAAAAAAAGTCATGAGACACACAAGAATGACAGGACATACAAGAAGGCTACTCCAAACCATCTTGATGAATAGGATGGTTGATATTGGGGAAGGATTATCTCTAGCTGTACTGATCCCAAACCATCCTATTTTCTTGTCTGAGGTGGGCAACAAGGTGATCCCCACCTCCCTATTCCATGAACAGGACCGTACCAGACTAACTGTGAAGCCTTACTGTAATGCTGGGTACATGATAGTTTCATGTACCATAATCATGTGAATCTGGGAGAAAGCATTCATTCTTTCCCTACACAAATATTTTCCATATTTAAACAAACAAACCAAGCAAACACACCTCCTCTCCATCTTATATATTAGGGCAAACATACACCTATACAAACTGGGTATGTTCATTTTCTATATCATAATAAATATCTGGCAGGGATGAGGGAAAGTGTCTTTCCAGAATACTTCACATGTATTAATCCATAAATTCATCCTATCCCTTTTCTGGATTTATGTGTGGTTTTTGTATATACATAAAAGTGTGCATTAGTGCAGTATTTTAAATACATTTCCTCTTAAAATTCAACAACAGGCATTTTTAATAGTTTTTCAAGACAAGGGTATTTAAGGAGTGTAATAATGAGGTTCTGGAGTTCATATTATTTCAGGAGTTGCAGATCATGTCAGTTCATGTGAGAGTGTGTGAAGCCTGATTCACAATATCAAGGTTTACAAGAGGGGTTGTAATCAGGAAATTCCTGTGGAAGAAACAAATACTCTACCCTGCACAAAGACAGCAGACCAGTGATGGGGTATCCTATTTTATGGCAATATTTAAAGAGATGGGTGATCATAAATTTGTCCTAAGTTACTTTCATCCAAGGGTTCACACTACATACTGAACATTGGTCCAGATCTCTATACTTTCCCCCTTTCCTGATGAAGTAATTTGAAGAGCAAAATTTTAGCTGAAAAGAGACTGAAGGGGTGGGTACCACAATGTTTGGGATTTTTGTGGGGATATTTGAGATGTCAAGAGTGTTGTGTGAGTTCTATCACAGAGGAGAGGGAATAGAGTATGTACAAACTCTCAAATAGTGGTCATAATGGACTTGATAAATCATAAGACACTAATGCATAGAGGGCAAACTAATGAGACTGAAAGATTAGTAACATGCTGAGAAACCTGATTCCAAAGCAGAGATGTGATCTGAGTCCCAGAAGGAGAGACTCATTAAAACCTTTATTTTGCCATACTAAAAGAACAACCATTCAACAATAAGCAAAACATACATTTCAATGAGGTTAAACTTTTCCCCAATATGTCTGTCTTTTTCTCTATGTCTGCTTGCCAACTTTAACTTTCCAGAGAAAAAAGAGTGTGTGAGAGAGAAGAAAACTAGTATTGCTATTATCTTAGGGCACTGATTGAAGTCTTATGACATTGCTGTATCTCTCCATCTTTCCAGGTGAAAAATCTCAAGATGTGCAGCTCTGCAAGAGGCACAAGTTAGATTTTTGTAACTGAGGTGGCTTTAAATTTGGGCATCTATTTTCACCCATTCCCAGCATATGCTAGGATTTTCCAGCTCAATGTGTAGTTGTTTCTGTGTGTGTTGTGCTTGTGTAATGTGGATGAACCAAAATGCCAGGAGGGTGGTGGCATGAGAGAGGGGCCAGTGGATGTACATATGTGACCCCATTGCGCCATTTGGAGCAAGCCAGGGAGTCAAGTCTCAGTTTTATGATTCTTGAGACTTCACGTTGTATAAGCTCTGACAACAGTAGTGAAGGAACAAGAAAAAATATTTGATTGAATGCTCCACCTTATTATATGATTATTATTATTATTATTATTATTATTTATATAGCGCGTCCATATGGATGCGCCATGATGGTGCCATGGTGTGCGCAGCTTTTAGATGCGCTGCGCATGCCATGACACCTTTGTGCCGCAGGAGGGTGCAAATTGCGCCCTTTCCGCTCCTTTTTGTGGGTGGGTCTTTGCCGCGGCTTTTCTCTCTTTAGCCCCGCCTCCACAAGTGGGGTGCAGCGGTCGCCCAAGGTACCTGCTGCACCCCACTTAACGGCCGTGGGGAACTGGCAGTTTGCCGCTTCCCTGCAGCCTCTGGAAGTGGCGGGATGGGGCAGCCTCGGCCCCATCTCGGCGCTTAAAGGGGCGGTCACGGACCTCCCCTTTTGGGTGGTCTAGATCACCCCCAGTGACCATTTCTCCCCCCTTACAACCCCAGTCAGATGTCATTTAAATTATTTCACCTATATTTCACCCAGATTATCTGGCCAGTTACCCAGATGCCCCTCATATCTGTTTTTATATTAAAATGACCCAGAAATAGTTCTGGTCCACTTGCCAATCATTTCCTGCTCCACTTTTCATGTGAGTGCACTCTGTAGCCTTAGAGGATTAGATGCTGATGACTTGACAACATTCAGTATCCTTTGAATATTTCAAGGGCCATCACAGAGAGGTTTGTTCACTCTGCCCCAAAAGTAGAACTAGGTCTAATGGTTGTAATGCCACAGAAGGATAAATTCTGATTTAACATTAAGAATAACTTTGGTTTCTGCCATGGAACCAAATGCCTAGAGAAATTGTGGGGTCTCCTTGTCCTTCTTCTGTCCAAAAAGAGACTGGACAGCAGGGAACTAGGTCTAATGGTTGTAATGCCACAGAAGGATAAATTCTGTTTTGTTTTGTTTTAACATTGGCTATTTTGAAAGGAAAGATAAAGATGTAGAGTTGAGGGAGAAGAACATAGGACATAATCCTGCTTCTCCTTCATGGATATAGTACAACAGCTTGCAAACATTTGAACATCACCTTGTGTCTCTTAAGCATTATAGGGAAATAGCTACATGTAGTGAAATCAGACAATCTATGTTGTTTGGGCCATTTGTAAATCTGTTACCTAAAACCTCTTTTTTTTTCAACACATCTCACTTCCCCATAAAACTTAGTGACCAATAAGTTGTTATCCTGAAGCCTTGCTCTTGAGTACTCTTTCTCTCTGAGTATTCTTGATATTCTAGTCATTGTTCCATTTTGAAATATGTGACTATAAATATTGAATCATGGATAATAATATATTCAGTTTCTAATGAGAAAATCTTAGACATTTACATTCTGGATCCAGGAAACAGAAAAACTAGATTTTTCAAAGTTTGGTAGTCTTTGCTCTCTTTCATCTGATCAGCCTATAAGTAAAGTAAACAGGAGAGAAATGCTTGATTAGTGAGAGCAAATTCAGATTAATATAAATACTGTTGGATAGTGTAGAATTACTTGTAATACTTAATGATATTTGGCAGTCAGATTTAGGCTCATGAACAGGTGCCAGAAAGCTGTCAGTCAGGAAGCAGCAGCAGCAGCAGCAACAACAACAACAACAACAAAATGCTTGAGATGCTGTCACTGGCACTGCTAAGCACTATTTAGATTGCCATTTCTGATTTGAATTTTTTTCCCTGTTTATTATTCTTAATATCACTACTCTCATTTTCACTACATTGGTAAAGGCTTTGCAGTATGCATTTGGAACTCAGTCCTTGAAAAGAGTAGAAACTCTGAATATGAATATCAGACTATTAGTTCACTCAATGTATTCAAAATGTATTATGGAATGGAGTTAGCATTCCATTTTCTATATTTTTTCTTCTTGATATCTGATCAGTATTATATTATTATTATTATTATTATTATTATTATTATTATACTTGGGGGTAGAGGATGGGTTATTTCAAGTTTCTTTTAGACAACCTGAAGAACATAGGCTACTGTTTATCATCCTACTGAAGTGATATGAAGATAAAAGGGAATTCTGCCTGTTTCATTGATTCCTGGCTTATTTTATTAAATGTACAGAAAGTTGTTTTTTTGTTTTGTTTTGTTTTTTTAAATGGATCCACATTTAATCTTGCTTTGTGTAAAACCACTGAGATTATTAAGATCCAGGTTCATTCTGTAGGTCCCATAGGTCCCATTAAATCTGAAGCATAGCATCATAGAATCATATAGAGTTGGAAGAGACCACAAGGGCCATCCAGTCCAACCCCCTGCCATGCAGGAACTCCCAATCAAAACATCCCTGACAGATGGCCCTCCAGCCTCTGCTTAAAGACCTCTAAGGAAGGAGACTCCACCACACTCCGAGGGAGTGTGTTCCACTGTCAAACAGCCCTTACTGTCAGGAAGTTCCTCCTAATGTTGAGATGGAATCTCTTTTCCTGCAGTTTGCATCCATTGTTCCACGTTCTATTCTCTGGAGCAGCAGAAAACAAGCTTGCTCCCTCCTCAATCTGACATCCCTTCAAATATTTAAACAGGGCGATCATATCACCTCTTAACCTTCTCTTCTCCAGGCTAAACATCCCCAGCTCCCTAAGGTGTTCCTCATAGGGCACACTTCCCTGACCGGATTAAAAGCAGATGGTGAGGATAATCTCATGATATCGCTCTACTCTAAAATAAATTCTTTTGAGTTCAGTGGGGCTTCCTCTCAAGAAGTTATGTATAGGATTGCAATGTAAGGCTGAGTTTCCACATTCTTGTAGTTTTTCTAAGAATATGAGCTGCATGGATCAAAACAACACTTATCTCCAAAAAGAGCTAGCTTAATGATTCCAGAGAGCCCAGGCTGGTTATTTGGATATTTTCCTTCACCCTCCCTCTCATGTCTGGGACACAGAGGCAGACTGCCTATAAACCTGAATGGTTCCATTTATCTACTGTGGTTAACAAATGCTAATACATGTTCCATTAATTTATTTCATTTATTCCATCAGTTTTATCTATCAACTCAAAGTATTTTGAATGTGGCTTCTGCACATAAATGGAAACTTATATCAAGAAAAGAAATAATCTTGGTGTAATTATAGCAAAATTTTCATAGAATGGTAAATCCAGAAATCCATAGAATTAGTTTACTTTTTTAAAAAAATGAACAGTGTTCTTTTTAATAATGACAAATGCCCAGGTGAGGGCAGTTGGGATCCACAGAATTAACCCAGTTTGACATCACTTTAACTGTCATGGTTCCATCCTATGGAATCCTGGTATTTGTAGTTTGTAGTGGCATCAGAACTCTCTGACAGAGAAGGCTAAATATTTCCAAAAACAAATATATATAGGATTTATTTCTATTCCGCCTTTTCTGGTGAGAAATCAAAGCGAATTACAGCAGTCAAACGAACAGCTTCATTTATATACCACTTCATACCACCTAAGCAGTGTCTAAGCGGTCTACAACTTTAAGCTACTTGCCCCCAACAATCTGGGTACTCATTTTAGCGACCTCAGAAGGATGCAAGCCTGATTCGAGCTTGAGCCCTTTTGCTGGTCTTGAACTCGCAACCTTATGGTTTTGAGTGAGTGGCTGCAGTACAGGCATTTAACCACTGCACCACCAGGGCTACAGATCTTGGAATTCCATAGCATTGAGCCATGGCAGTTAAAGTGGTGGAAAACTGCTTTAATTCTGCCTTGTAGATGTAGCCAGAGTGTCAACAGCAGCAAGAGTCTGGTTGAGACAGTCCCAGGGTCTAAACATGAAAAACAGTCTAGAGAAGGGTCCAGTGAGGAGATACTGACCAAATAATCCAAGATAAATGCTGCAGTCCAGAAATCCACAGAGCAATTGCTGTGCAGATCCGGCTCAATGAAACATAACACGAAGATGGAGGGAAAAGGCCACAATTTATTAACAGCTCAAACAAGCAGCATAACCATAGGGTTGGCCCAAAGCATAGGGTCTGGATCTGGACATCAGCAACACCCCGGTTGGTTGATGTATTAGGTAAGGTTGCTTGCAGCCGCAAGCATCGGGATGACATAGGTGCCAAGCTCCGCCCTGTTGAGCAATTAGGCAACTGCACTGCTTCAACTCGAATTGCAAGGCATCCTAGTCACCGGGTGTTAACCGACTGTGGCCCCCGCAATGGCCACAGCAAACCGCTCCATACCTGGGTCCGAGGACTCCCGACCCAGTGCCAGCAGGCCCTGGAAACCCCTACCCCAGATCCAGGCCTATGCTGCCACCAACAACAAGTTGTGACAATCAACTCCCAGGCAGGGAGGGAAGGTGGGGAGAAAACTGCGAATGGCACCGAGGAGCACCTCACAAGTCCTAAATAGGCCAATCAACCAATGAGGGCCCCGGAAAGAGAAGGCCCCGCCTCTCCCAGAGCCCTCAGCCAATCAAGTGGCCTGGCAGGCCTGAGAGGGCCAATCAGGCCACTCGGAGTTCCCACTCTCCCGGTAGCCAATCAGAGGCAAGCCCGCTCTCGTCTCTGTTGCCGGGAGGAAAACTGGCCATGTGGGGAGGCAGAGCCTCCTTTCAGGTGGCGCCATGAGTCAGGTGGCGCCATGAAATGACATGAGTCAGGTGGCGCCATGAGTCAGGTGGCGCCATGAAATGACAATAAGGGCATTATTGGAGCTCTTGCTCATGGCAAATACAGCCTTGGGCATGGTAATGTACATCTGGATGAAAATAAGCATAGTCGGTCTAATTAGTTCAGTGTTTTCATTTTAAGAAAGATCATGTCATTTCCTCTTTCTTTACAACTGGTATTTCACTCTACAATACTTCACAGGGTTAAGTGGTTCGGTATTTGCTTCCTGATTTTCAGAAACTTCATGGGATGATCCAAATTCTCCTTCTGACAGTTCCAGGCAAGGACTGCAAGCCTCCTCTCACTGAGACTTGAGTTTGTTATCTTGGTTCTCTTTTTCCTTGTCTGAGGAAGTCTGTGGATCTTTATTTATTTATTTATTTATTTATGTATTATATTTGTATCCTGCTCTTTTCCCAGAACTGGGACTCAGAACAGCCTCACAACATTGAAAAATAGTGCAATTAAAAAGGAATTAAATTATTGCAATATTAAAACAGATAGATTTTTTTAAAGAAAATACATTTTTAAAACTACACACCACACACACACACACACACAACTGTATCAAATTTTTTGAAATGGTACAACATCCTAAGCTGTCCTTAACAATTTCTTAAAAGCCTCTGTGAAGAGGTAGGTCTTAACCTGCCGGCAGAAGACCATCAAAGAGAGAGGCATTCTGAACTCTCTGGGCATGAAGTTACAGAGTCTAGGGGTAGCCACCAAGAAGGTCCTCTCTTATGTTCCCACCAACCATGCTTGTGATGGTGTTTGGAGGGAGAGAAGAGCCTCTCCAGAAGATCTTAGAGTCTGGGCCAATTCATACAAGGAAACAGAGTCTGTCAAATAGTGTGGACCTGAGCCATATAGGGCATAATAATAGTTGTTATTATTATTATTATTATTATTATTATTATTATTATTATTATTACTATTTCATATCCCACCTCTCCGGTAGGATCGAGATGGCTTACAACAACAATACAACATTAAAATACAACAGTACAAAATAAAAACCATTATCCCTCCCTCTCACCAAACAACAACACTATAGTTCACATACCAGCATTATCAGCATTAAAATCAACCAAAATATTAAAGCACTTAGTCAACATTAGAGGGATGGGCATCCTCGGGTATTCCATATGGTGGTCCGTATCAACAGGTGACCAAGTGAGTTACTCAGGGAAGGCCTGCTGGAAGAGATCTGCCTTGACAGCCTTTATAAAGCTGTCAAGGTTGGTAATGTTTCGGAGCTCTTTGAACAGGCTATTCCATAATTTGGAAGCCGAACTGCAGCCAACCTGGTCTTTTTCGGCTGCAGTAAGTTTTTCCCAGAGGACCTAAGGGTGCAGCGTGGATTATATGGAAGAAGGCAAGCCTGGGACATGAAAGGCTTTAAAGGCCATAGGTAATAACCAACACCTTGAATTGTGCCTGGAAACAAACTGGAAGCCAGTGAAGCTGTTTCAGCAGGGGTATTGTGTGGTCTCTGTAATCTGCCCCGTTAGCAGCTGGCATCAGGTCTTTCAACCAGCTGATTTTTCCAAATACTCTTCAAAGGCAGCCCCATGTAGATTCTGTTACAGTAGTCCAAAAGGGATGCAAGCAAGGCATGTACCACTGTGCCCAGATCTGGCATCTCAAGGAATGGGTGCAGTTGGTGCACAAGTTTTGAATGTGCAAAAGCACTCCTGCCACAGCAGAGACCTGGGGCCTCCAGGTTCAAAGCTGAGTCCAACAGTACCCCCATACTGCGAACCTATGACTTTAGAGAGAGTGTGATCCCATCTTACGCAGGCTGGATCTCTGGATCTGCTTTCTGACTGACCAGGAGCACATCTGTCTTGTCTAGATTAAGTTTCAACTTGTTTGCCCTCATCCAGTCCATTACTGATCATAGATGCTGGTTTAGGACCAGGACAGCTTCCTTGGATTGAGGTGGGAAGGAGTAGTAAAGATGAGTATCATTTGCATAGTGATGACACCATACTCCAAAACTCTGGAAACCTCTCCCAAGATTTCATGTATATGTAAATAGCATAGGGGACAGCACAAAACCCTGAGGAACCTCATCAACCAATGGCCACAGGGTTGAGCAGGAGTACTCCAGCACCACCTTCTGAGTTCATCCCTCCAGGTAGGAATGGAGCCACTGTAAAATAATGCCTCCAACTCCCATCCCAGAGAGGCAGCCCATAAGGATACCATGGTCGATGGTATCAAAAGCCAATGAGAGATCCAGGAGAACCAACAGGGACACACTCCCCCTGTCCTTTTCCCTTCAGAGCAACCAAGGCTGTATCTGTTCCATATCCAGGTCTGAAACCAAATTGAAATGGATTGAGATAATCCGTTTCATCCAGAAACCCTTGGAGTTGGAAAGCCAGCACATGTTCCAGTACCTTGCCCAAAAATGGTAAGTTGGACACTGGTCTTTATTTATCCATTACAGGGGGATTTGGAGATGGCTTTTTTTTTAAACAAAGGTCTCACAACTGCCTCTTTTAGGCACATTGGGTCTTTGGCTTGTTGAAGGGAGGCATTGACTACCCCCTTCATCTACTCAGCCAGTCTCCCTCTGACCTGTTTAAACAGCCAGGAAGGGCAAGGATCTAAGACACAAATGGTGGCTTTCACCTCTCCAAGAATCCTGTCCACATCATCAGGTTGAACGAACGGAAAAATATCCATTAATGCCAAACAGACAGGTGCCAAGGTTATATTCACTGACACTGCATCAACTACTGCATCAAAGTCATTGCAGATCTGAGCAACTTTATCTGCAAAATGCTGTGATTGGTGTATATTTTCTCTTTGAAGACAAATGTGTAAAAGACCCCTTGGAACAGGTCTGCTAGACACCCCCCCCCCCCAAAAAAAGGAATGCTATGCAGGCATCCTGGGAAAGCATGATAGCGGCAACCAATGAAAACAACCCTGCCATTTCTGGAGGGTGGTAGCACCATCTCTCTCAAAAAATATTTACAGTCCCATTTCTCAGATCCCAGCCAATAATTGGGAAGACTATTTTGCAGCTCTGTACACTCAAACAGAGGGTTCTCAAGCAGATTTGGAGCTGGATATAGCGTCTCTTCCTCATTGGCCTCCAGTCTCTAGTTCAGAAATTAGCAATTTAATTAAATAGCTTAAACCAGGGAAAGCCCCTGGTGCATATTTTATTCCATGTGAAGTAAAAATGATTGGTGGACACCAGTGTTAACTTCACTTTTTATAGAGATAGACTGCTCAGCTATGATACCAAAAGATTAGGGTCTAGCTATTATAATTCTGATTTACAAAAAGGGTAAAAGAGATGATCCAGCTACTTTTCATCCAATTAGTCAACTAAGTCAGATCAGTAATATGTATGCTGAACATCTACAGGTCAAATGAATGGACTGGCTAGAATCTGAAAACATTATGAGGGATGAACAGGCTGGATTTAGGGCAGGTCAACAATAGATCATGCAATGGTTTTGCAACATCCGGTTGATCTCTTTTTGCAGTATTTTTTGAATTCACATCAGCGTTTGACACGGTATCTATATCTAGAAAGTGGGACAAATTTGAAAACACCTCAATAGACAAACATTTACTTTTGCTGCTTATTAAAATCCATGAGAACACCAGACTGAAGGTAGAATGTAGCATTCGAGGAAATGTTACCAAGGAAATACAAGTTCAGAAGGGAGTTAAACATGGATGTGTACTGGCTCTAATGTAATTCAATTACTATACAAACTCGTTAATCCCTTATTTGAGTAATTCTACCTTCCTCCACAACCCCAAATTAGCTCATAGGCATTTTAATTTATTAATATATGCTGATGATGCAGTAATTTTGTCATTGACTCATATAGGTCTTTAGAGAGCCTTAAAATCAATTGCTCACTATTGTGCTGAAGAGGAATTAATAATAAATTATTCCAAGACTGAGATCCTCACCTTTTCAAAATGTCCTAAACAGAGAAGTTGGATTTTGGGTGGGCAGCTTATTGATCAGGTTTAAATATTTGAGGATATTTTTCCAAGCTTCAGGAAATAGAAATGCTCATTCAGATTATGTCTCTTGGAATGCACAGAGAACTGTTGCAGTCATTCAAAAAAAATTATTTTTTTTTTACTAAAGGACACAATTCATATGGCCAAGGCTTGAGCTCAACTGTTATATGGGGTTCAGTTAGGGCCATACAGTAATATGACCTCTCTTGAAAGAGTTCAAACAAAGTTTTTGAGGAACGTATTTCAGGTTGCCCAATGTGTGCCAAATACTGTACTTTGAAGGGAAGCAGAAATCCAGTCTGTAGATAAATGTCTTTACTTATCGTTTAAAGTTAGAAAACAACCCTGGTGGATTATCCCAGTTAATTTTGCTAGACAAATATAAATCCTCTTGGGAAACAGCTATCCATAAGAAACTGAGCCTTTTTGGACTTTCCAGTGATACCATTCTAAAGTTAGGATTAGATCAAACAAAATCAGTTGTAAGGCAAAGGATTCTAGGTATTGAAGGCTAGACAGAAATTGCTGCCTTTTCCAATTACTCATTTGCAAACAATCAAATGTTGACTTCTAATCCAGCTACATACTTATATTATGTCACAATGCATAAATTTATGAGAGCTTTATCATTAGCTCAATTCAATGTTCTCCCAACAGCAGTACTGGAAGGGAAATATCGGAAAATCCCCTATGAATTCTGACTCTGTCATTATGAAACTAGTGCTACAGAAACTATAGCTCATGTACTTTTATATTGTCAATTTTATAAGGACATGTGCCACCAACTGCTTACCCCTCTTTTAACTAAATTTCCAGGACACACTGGTGTTTTTTATTTATGCTGTCTGTTGGATAGTCAGAACCAAACCATTAAACTTAAAGCAGCAAAATTTTGCTACATTATATGTAAAATACATCTCCAGATGGTTAGTAACAATTGATGTTAGATGGCAGAGATTAATTCTGTTTCTTGCGTTAATAACTGTATTCTATATTTATACTGCTCAATGACTGAAATAAATTGTTGTTCTTGCTCTGCTGGACAGATCTTGCAGATGCAATGCTGGCAGCAAAAATAACTATTTTGCTGCCCACATTGCCACAGTGTAGGCTTTCACATAGGCTCTAGCCCGGGTTTGGCCAAATTAACTCTGAGTCTTCTGCTGACATCACTGTAGTCTCTATCTCATTCTCTTCATTACCATCAACTCCCTGGAGAACCAGGGGGCTAGTTTGATTCCACTCCATGAAAGGGGATGCTAAGGAGCAGTTGTGTCTACCATCCTGGCCATTTCCTCATTCCAATGGTTGCCCAGGGCTACAACAGAATCACCTGCTGAGGTGACAATAAACTTCCCAGTAAACTCCAACACTGTGTTCTTAGACTAAATGTTCACTGCACTATACAATACATTAATGAAGACATAATGGATAATGGATAGAAAAGAGAAATCAGAGTGTGGATTTGATATAAAGACACTAAGGCTGCATCTGCACTGCAGAAATAATGCAGTTTGGCACTACTTTAATTGCTATGGCTAAATGCTATTGAATTCTAGGATTTGTAGTTTTGTGAGATATGTAGCCTTCTCTGTCAGAGAACTCTGGTGTCACAACAAACGACAAATTTAGAGTTCCATAGGATTGAGCCAGGGCAGTTAAAATTGTTAAGGTAAACAAAGGGTCAATTAACCCATCCACAACCAATTATGCAAATCAGGCATTTGTGAAGATTTCCAATCAGACTCATTTTATTCCAAACAGTCTCAGTCTGCATACAGAGCTTCAGCCAAAAGCCAATTCCTTGACTGAATCCCTTAAAAATGGCGCAAACAGTTTTTATTAACCCACAAAATATTCATTGAGCATGCGTAGTTTAACATTCATTTATATATATGTGTGTGTTGTTGTTCAGCTTGTCTAAACTGCTCTCTGCTGGCCTGATTCACAATGAATGCTTTGTAGTAGAAACCTTATCAGCTTGCTAGCTACAGCGACCTTCAGGGAGGCCCGTCTTTCTCTGTGAAGAGAAATTCACGCTTAGTGGTTTTCTTCTCCCCCCTCCTTCCTAACCCCACAACTCAAGCCTAATTCAAAGCACAAGTTTTTCCTTTGCTCTATGGCTGAACTATTGATCATTAATGGGAGAGATTATTGGCTTCATTTGGTTATCAATGGCTTTATTAGTTTTCCACCTTAACATTCCTCCCTTTTCTTCTGCTGACAAATCAAGCCTTTGATTTGTCTGCATTTATTCCAATAAAGCCATTGATTGCCACAGGTGACATACATTATGATGCAAAACAGTTTATGTATCAATAACAGCAATTATCTCTTTTCATCATTTCATTTTTTTTGTCCCCAAACCCAATTGAACCATGAATAAATTTTTGATAGCTGTGAATAAGAATTTCAACACAATTTCAACACATTCCATTGGCTAAGTCCATTTTTCTCTTTTTAGGGACTTTGGCCACAAAAGATTAATGAAAATTGTAAAACCAACAGGTCTCTTGGCATCCACTGGCTGTGTGGATTTGCAGCTCCTTCTTCCACTGTCACTTCTCTGCAAAAGTGAAACACAATTTCTTACCAACACCAGGAACTGGAAAGGTTTTCTTCTTTTTCCAAAACTTAGAGAAGAAGGTGTATCTGGTACTTCTGAGACAGAATAATCCCAAACAGTCACTTAACAAGATCTTACCATCAATTCCCATTTCACACTTCACTATTTGGTCTCACTATCTGTGTGTATTGGAACTCTGTGTAACTTAGCTCCCAAATTTTAACAATGTGAATTCTGTGGACTGAGAATGGTAAAATTAACATAATTGCACTGCTGGACTTGGCAGTCTGTGTGCACTGGGAATTTGTGCAATTTGGCATCAGTGTCTGCTGTGCCCAAAGTTGCCCACATTACACACTTCCAAAAGGGACAGTGTGCATCCTGCAGACTAACACAATCAGCATTACCTCTTCTGGGTGTTCCAGGACATGTGTATTTGTTCTTAAGTGAGTAGGCTCTTTGCCACTCCAAAGTTCCTCAGTTTGGCCATTTTGCAAATGCTCAGTGCTTCAATGGTTGTTCTGGCATGGGGAACCCCACCTTAACTCTTGACAATGAGATTCCATTGCCATGAACATATGTGCCTGAAAATACCTTGGACTGGTTTTTCTGCAGGACCATAGCAAGTGTTTTCCCTCTAGTTCTTAACATGTTGAGTTATGTGATGTTGTGAAATGCCAATTGTATACTAGTGCATGAGTGTTTACTCTGATAAACCCATGTTTGCCCAAATTTGTTTCCTGTTCTCACTGTTTGATGCAATCTTGGCATGGATCACCTTTTCCCATCTCAGATAATGAACCAAAACCCCCACAATAACTATAATCAACAACAATATTATGACCGAATGAAACAGCTTAAAACAAAGCCTTCTGGCTGAAAGTAGGTGAATCTTCAGGTGGTGACCACTCCTCTCTCCAGGTAGGGAGTGGTTGCAGCACCCTCCAGAACTTCGCTAACTCGGTTTTTCCTGGTCCCAAGTTAGGCTTCTCCCGTCGTGTTCTCGAACCTTCAACTCAGGGTCATCTGGAACTCTCTGGTTAGTAACAGATCAGGTTACTGGAATCAGCTTTGCAGTTGGTTGCTTCAATGGGTGCAAACAGGATTCCCATTAACTTTCAAGGAAGTGGGAGTAGTCAACAAAACAGCAAAGAGTCTTTTTCCATGTCTTCTTTGTAGCTTTTAATCCAAACTATGTCTTCAGGGCTGAACTCTTGAGCAGGTATTATTTGGTCAAGTTGCTTGCTTCTTTAGTATTAGAGTCTCTACTATGATGGGCAAAATAGCAAGGATCTTTTCACAAGGAGTTGGACTCTTGGCTTAGTCTGTTGGGGTAATCCATATCTGGAGATGATGTCTCCAAGGGGATACTTGACCACTTCTCTGGTCATGCTTTCACTCATCTGAAAAGGGTATATATGGCTACTAAAACAGTCTTTTAGCCATCAACAGGTGGCATGTGGGTAAAGTCTACTTGAATACTTGAAACAGTCTGTTACCTTGACTTCTGCATCATGTCTTTTTGTAGCCCATTTTAATGCTCTGATGAGGGCTGCCAGTCTCTAATTTTACTTCAGCAGTTAAGTTGATGTCATTATCTGCAGATCTTTGCACTTGTCTCACACAAGCTGTGATTCTGTTTTTTCCTTCATCATGTTTTTCCACATATTGCACAGTCTATTTGGGAGGTATTGAACCACTGTAACACCTATTCCTTAATTTTCTGCCTTTTAGATATTCCAGGCTTTTATCTCTCTTCCTTTTCCTTCTCAATCTTTGCTAAGCTCCCTTTTCTAAATTTGAAACACAGTCTTTGGAGCAAGCACACATAGACATTTCCAAATTTCTCATCTCAAGTCTCTGATTTAAGTCAATTTCTTTTCAAAAAGTACTAGCATCCAGGATCACTTTACATATTGAAGTTCCTTTTCTTTGTAGATAGCCCATATCAATGAGGCCTACTTGGAATCAGTATAGATCTTGCTGCAATGCTTTCATTAAGGCAATTAGCTCAATGTTTTTGAATTGAGGTCCTTCTTGGAAGGGGACCAGCTTCTCATCTTCCTGAACCACAGCACAGCCAGCTTGTGGGTTCTTTAAGATGGGGAGCCACAATCTCAATGTCTCATCCATGGGTGAATTTGATTGCTTTCTCTAATAGGACGTTAGCAGCAATGCATAGGAAACAAACTACCAGATTAGATCCATGTTCTCACTGGACAATTTCATGTTCCAAGCTTCTGGGTGAGCATTCCTACTACTGTTAAACAATTGGAAGGATTTGCTCATGTCTGATAGCCCCTGGGAGTTGCCCTATCTTCACCAGTCCATTCAAACGGGGTAGGCTCTGGTCTTTTCCTTTTCTTTTTTTCACAATTTCCCCTTGGTTAAGACAGGGGTTAGCTGCAATTAGCTTGAGTCCTGCTTGCTTTCTAAGATGCTGATGTCTTTGGAGATAACTAATCCTGATTGCTTGCACTTTACAAAATGAGTCTTTTTTACTCAATAGCATAGGCAAATTGGGATTAAAATGAACTCATGTCCTGTTTGAACTGTATTTTACAGTTACCAATTTGCAGTTTCAGCCTGAGAACACTGTATGTTTCTTATCAAGAAGCGGCTGGCTAGAAATGTCCTTGAGAAAAGGAGCCCACTGGAGTGAAATGTTTCCCTTTGTTTTACTGGAGGGAAGCACTCCCCCTCCCATCTGAAATGGTGGGCTGCGGCCCCTCCTTTCTGAAGCTGAATTCAAAATGCACCTTTTTTCCTTCTATAGCATTGGCAACTGGGGTTAACTATTCTTGATCTCTGCCATCCACATCTTCAGTCCTCTGTCTAGCATTTCCTTCATTAACATCTCTCTTGCTTCATTAACATCTCTTGCAGGCTGTGCTGGCAAGGTGGAGCTTGGCTCTCTTCCAGCTTTTCAACTATATCCATATCTACCTCTTCCTCCCATAACACCTTTCTCTGGCCACTTTTCCCTACTGCAGCCAGTAAACTTGCTTTATGCCCTTCATTCTCACTTGCTTCATCTCTCTCCTTGTGTATCCACTTGTCAGGGCCCTCAACTGGACTGAAAACATTCTCTTCTAAAGCCTTCTGTCTTTTGTGGTTCCTTTAACATCAAGGGCATTTTGGGAAACATCCGCCTTGGGGTCTTCAGGGTTCACATCTCGGGCCTTTTCCAGGTTTATTTGGTGTCTCTATCCCTTCTTTATTTCCTGAGTGAAACCATCTTGGTCTCCTGCAGGGCATCTGGACATATCTGACCAGGTAACATGTATGTCCAGTTATTATTATTATTTATCATTTATTATTATTATTATTATTATTATTATTTTCATCTTTATATCCAAATGCATCTGAGGAAGTGGACTTCAGTCTAGGAAGCATATGCTGCCCACTTCTTCTTTCAGTCTTTCTATTATTATTATTATTATTCTTCTTATTATTATTATTTGCTTTCAGGGTTGCTTCTAGATTGGTTTGCATCTGCACATGTTCAGTGGTAATAATCAGTTGCAATGTATCAAGTCTGGGCCTTCCTTGGCTTCAAAGCTGAGCCAGATAGTAGAGGGCCTCAGCTGGCTAAAGTTTCTTGTTCATTGTTCTATCCTCTCAGCAGGTCATGTGCTGTGTACATTCACTCCAAATATTAATGTTCCCTTTTTATTTCTTTTTTAATTTCTTTTTCCTTTTTTTTTTTTCTTAGCTTGTGGGCTTCTTTTTGGCCATTCTCTTCAAGCTTTCTTATCATCACATTCCTGAGGTGGGAGGTGGCGGGGAACTAGAGTTGAGCCATCTTCAAAAAAGACCTGTTTCAGACTTTCATGGCTCTGTGCCAAAGGGAAAGGGTTTCGTGCACCATCGCCATTTTCTCCTGGCTTCTACAGATTTCTATGGCGTTGCATCCCTAAATTCAAAAAAGTAAAAAGAGAGAAGAAACCTCCCACTCCATCCCTCTTTCCTACCTGCCTATCCTATTTGTTTCTACAAGGATAGATCGACAGACACAAAAGGGATTTTTGACAGGGAATCGAGCCAACTATAGGAAATTGGGGGAGTTGACTCTGGAAGGGGTCGGGAATTCACTCATTCACTGCTATGCAATGCCTCCCAGAAAACCAATTTACCCAGGGCCGCCCCCAGGCACCAAATGGTTGGCAAGCATGCAGCCACACACACACACACAATCTCTCGACAAGGAAACCCACAAACCATTTCCTCCCCATAGAGAAAAGCAGAAAATACCTTATCAAAAAACCTTATCAGGGGGTAGATCAGCCCCCTCTTCAGTTCGTTTGAACCAGGCCAGAACCTTTTTTTTTTTTAAGAAAGTACAGAATCAGAAGAAAGAACCCTTTTTCCTCCTACTCACCAGCACGTGCTTTTTTTCTTTTTCTTTTCTTTTCTTTCCCCCCCCCTTTCTCCAGTGCTGGATTCTAAGGCTGTTTGGAACTGAATCCCTCAAAGGTCACTTTGCTAATATGTGGGCTTCTCCAGCGGTCTCCAGCTCAACAGGCACCAGAAAAAGTCTGGGGTGGCCACATTCCTGATAAGATAGATAACACCAGAGTCCCTCATATCTCAAAGTGATGCGAGGTAGAGAAATCTCTCTGTCTTGGATCTCTTCACAAAGCCGGGGTCAGGGGCAGAGGTGTTGACCTCTTAAGTCCCTGTTCGGGCGCCAAATTATGTTAAGGTAAACAAAGGGTCAATTAACCCATCCACAACCAATTATGCAAATCAGGCATTTGTGAAGATTTCCAATCAGACTCATTTTATTCCAAATAGTCTCAGTCTGCATGCAGAGCTTCAGCCAAAAGCCAATTCCTTGACTGAATCCCTTAAAAATGGCGCAAACAGTTTTTATTAACCCACAAAATATTCATTGAACATGCATAGTTTAACATTCATTTATATATATATGTGTGTTGTTGTTCAGCTTGTCTAAACTGCTCTCTGCTGGCCTGATTCACAATGAATGCTTTGTAGTAGAAACCTTATCAGCTTGCTAGCTACAGCGACCTTCAGGGAGGCCCGTCTTTCTCTGTGAAGAGAAATTCACGCTTAGTGTTCTTCTTCTCCCCCCTCCTTCCTAACCCCACAACTCAAGCCTAATTCAAAGCACAAGTTTTTCCTTTGCTCTATGGCTGAACTATTGATCATTAATGGGAGAGATTATTGGCTTCATTTGGTTATCAATGGCTTTATTAGTTTTCCACCTTAACAAAATGATGACAGTTAAAGTGCGGTGCAGATGCAGCTTCAAAAGTAGAAGACATGCACATGTTTAATACTTTTTTATTTTTAACTGTTTCATAAAAATGGGTATACAAGAAAAAAAGACAACAGCAAAAACATCTAATATGCAGTCATGCACAAAACGTGAACATAACTAGCTAATGCATTCCCACAATAACAAAGGGATAACTACATTATATTAAATTGTAAATAATGAGGTATAACATCATTCCTTTTTGTGACCAAACTGTTTATTACATTTATATTTATGGGGCAGGTTCATTAAATGGTGGAGGAGGAATTTTACATGGTTCTAGTGCTGGTTCATGTTATTCCTTTTTCTTCTCCTTTGAGTCTTGCTATTCATGTTGAGGTATCAGTGAGGTGGGCAGGAGGATAATGTACAACAAGCCAGCAGCATATAGCATTATGGCTTTTTAAAAAATAGAAAGAAACTAAAAACATTTTAGATTACATAATGCCATGAAAATGTGCCATTGGGCTAGTAAACTCCAACACTAGTACCACCCACTCATTCATAACAAAATCCTTATTTTAATATGTGAAATATGTGAAATTACTGCCAATTCCAGCTGTTAGAGTCTGTCAATTTTCTCCCTTCCAAAAATTAAGTTATTCTTGTTACGTAACAAAGGGAATCACTTCCTACTCATGTATTTGACAGAATCTCCAGAAGAAAAAGCCTAAGGGGCTGGAGGGTTTGTACTGATTATATGAAATTCAATTTTAGAACAATAATTGCTTGACTATATACTACATTTATTAAGACAGTGTTCTCTGACAGATTCAAATCAATGCAAATATTTTATTGTTACAGAT
Organism: Urosaurus nigricauda; assembly: GCA_034509955.1. Lineage (NCBI taxonomy): Eukaryota > Metazoa > Chordata > Lepidosauria > Squamata > Phrynosomatidae > Urosaurus > Urosaurus nigricauda. Next base: position 142,510,551 of record JAOEGL010000003.1, on the reverse strand, counting down.
GATGCAGCATACTCCCATACACTATATAATTAAATATGACCTATGTACAATTTAATGTGTATAAAGAATAAGACTCCAAAATGATTAACTGCAGAATTGATCATTGGACAGTTGCAGGCGTGTGTGTGCATTTAAGGAATTCACATCTTTTCAAGTTGCCTAAGCAGTAATAGAACCTTTCTAGGCATTGCTCATCAGTTTTCTGTGATTTTTTTGGTTGGGGGAGGGTTGGGGGCTGAAAAAAGGGGTCTGTCTGGATCCTTATTTATTTTCCTTCTTGTCCTGTCCAGCTATAACACTCATACGCCATTTTTCAGCTAAACTAAAACTTATGTTTAATGATTCCTACATTTCCCCAAACTTGCTAATCCTTTAACAAGCACAAATATTCCTCTTTTATATTTCCATGGCAAGTTCAAATTCAGCTTAAATTAATTGTTTCCTTTTCTCCAGAATATTTTGTTAAGGGTATGGGGAGGAAGGTGCCACAGAAGAACTGGCAGCCACTAGTGAGGTTATCTTTCCCTCAAAATGGAGAGTTCATGGAAAATTAAAGGGTCCCTTTATTGTTTACCTGATTTATATGACAGGCAAGATCCTCTGAGTGTGCTCCCAGCCTGCAGATGGGATTATGTCATTAGAAGGAGGTGGAGCTTTTAGCTCAAATTCTGAGACTTCGGGGCTATAGAGAATAGTGCTTTGCTCCATCTTCAGCCCAAAACTAGGGCTGGGGAGTGCAGAGCAACAGCATGCTCCCCACCCCTAGTTCATATGGATGGCACCATTTTGCAATCATGCCATCCATAAGCAGGTGTGACGATGCCATCACAAGTGTGCTGCATGCACGCTCAGCGGTGCACGCTTTGGGCACTCTTCCAGCATCGTGAAAAGGAGCTCCGAAATGGCACTCTTTCGCATAAGCACTTCATTCCCATGGCAGCCAGATTACCATGGGAATGAAGCAAGGGAGAAAGGTGCCAGCTGACTCCGTTCTCCCATGGCTCTGCTGGTCGGAGTGTCCTTGGGGCATGAAACCACAAGGACACCCCTTTCCAGGCCATGGTGAAGGGGCATTTTGTCGCTTCTCCGTGGCCTCGAAGAGCAGCAGATTGAGGCCTCTGCCGGCCCCACTCTGTCACTGAAAAGGGTGGAAGAGACTCACTTCTTTCCAGCTCTTTGTATCAGCCCATAGTTTCTTATTCAAATATTTATTCAAGTAAAATCTAAGGCAATATGCTGGGAAAAATCACTTTTTGTATGAAACCATTTTCCTCTTAGGATTTTCCCAACAACTGCTGGTAGGCCATATTGTCTTTGGACCTTATGGAAAATGAAGAGAGAGAGAGACTAAGAGAGAGATATTTTCCATTTATTATGTGCATGCCCCTCCTAATTCACAGATCTGAGATCTGCAACCTTGAATATCCATGGAGGGGCGACCTCCACTATTTTCAATTGTGTGTGTGTGCTTCCGGGTCACGTGCATGGAGGGAAGCCCCATTAAAGTCTATGGGGCTTGAATATGCGTGAGCCTGTTTTGGCGGGGGTGTCCGAAACAGATCCCCCACAAAAATGAAGGGCCAACTGTATATATACAGAGAGAAAGAGAGAGAGAGAATTTCCATTTTTTATTGCATCAAGCTGAGCAATCCTATGAACTGCATGAAGGAGAATCTGTGGCAGAAAAACTGTACAATCCAAAGCCATACTAGACTTACACTTACAAAGACAGAAGAAGGTGGGCAACTCTCCCCCCCCTGCCTTTTTTTAAACAATCCATAATTTCTCTTCCATTCTGTCTTGTGAGAGAGAAAATAGTGACACAAGCTTCAGAGGAAGTGCAGAAGTTTTTTCTTTGGGGGAAAGGAAATAACTTTTAATTCATTGTTGGTTAAGCCTAGATTCATCCATGTTCCCCACCTCACTTCCACTAATTGAACACAAGAACACCTCAGAGTATGGACATCCTCCTCCAATCATTGTCCTTGGGGAAAAGAACCCCCCAAAAAGTGGCAATTCTGTCTCTGAGGACTCTTTCAAATGGGGAGGAATTTCTCCCAACTCCGAATGGAGCCAATGCGGATTCATGTAAATTCGCTTGTTTAGCGAATTTACATGAACCCCTGCTCCGTTCGGAATTACTTCCCATTACCGGAAAATAACCCCCTCCTGCCCGAATTTGCATGCGAAGCTTTAATTCGCAATAACGTAAAACCCATGATTGCATTCGAATTGGCTTCCCTCTTGCCCGAATTTGCGTGTGAAGAGTTAATTCACAATAACGTAAAACCCATGATTGCATTCGAATTGACCTTAAATTATACTTCCAATTTAGCCTTGTATGAAAGAGTCCTGAGTCTATCTCCATAATATAAACTTGTTTCTATATTGAAATGATCTACATGAAGGCTAGTCACCATGACATTAGTTTATCCTGTGTATTTTTTTTCTTTTTCTTTTATTCCAAGAATCATTTTTATGTGTATTGCCTACAGTGGTTCATCCCAGATGCAGGTTATTTGCATGAGTGATAATTAGGATTGAGAACTATTATGTGAGAAAAAGACTATGTTCTAAGTGCTCTTCATCTGTTATTCATATGAGGACACTTCACACCACTGAGGTTTTGTCAATGTCCTTCTTCCCTTTTTCCTGACCTCTCTATGAGAGGAAGCATACTTTATTTGTGAAGACTGCTCCATATTTCTTTTGCTCTCTTCTTAAGTGTTTTCTTGATTCATCAGTCTGTAATACGTTTCACCTATTTAGGTTGATCTCTAAGCTACAGAGGTGGTACGTTTCTTGTTGTGTTTTCCCACCTCCCCCTTTAAAAGAAGCAATGTCAAATATGGGTTTAATGGATATCTTACTTTTGGAGCCCTTTGCTTGCCCTAGGAGCTATGTATCATCAATTAGAAGTATGTATTTCTAAATTGGATGAACACACACATGAAGAAAATCTAAGTGTTTGATTGCAATTTAGCCTCAGCATAAAAATAAGATTGGAAGTTTGGTTATCTCTATATTTCACATACCTGGCTGCAATAGTGCCATTGATAATAATTTCAAAGAGAGAAAGAGAGAAATACACCCCCGACACACACACACTTATTGTCCAATCATCTAAACTTCAAGTTGCATTTTTGTGTGTGGGTGGGTGGACATCTTAAATTATAAGATCAATGATTCTTTTTCCATAGCAGGTTATTATGCAGCAAACATAGGGATAAGAATGATAAAGGTTAGTTTTGTATATTTTGAAAAGCTTTATTCTTATTCTCATTCTTGGCCTCTTTGGATACAAACTACACATTATATGATGGTATAAAATACTGCTGCTACTTCTACTCTAAAAATTAGTCGGACTAAGCTTCCATTCCAAGGAGAAAAGGGTGGTCAGTCCCACCCCCTGCCCCCAGAGTCCCCAATAAAGTATTTGTGACACCAGTGCCTATTTGTGAAGAAGGAAAAGTGGGGGTCATGAAGCAATGTAGAAAGGTTACATAGGGGCTATGCAGACTGGTCTTAAAGGCTGGCTTGGGGGCAGAAATGGGGCACAGTGTCCACATGACTCATGCTCCAGCTCTGCCTCCAGTGCTCCTTTGGTGTTGCATCTGCATGACAGGCAAAAAGAGGTGCTTTTCAGACTGGCTTTTAGGTGTGGCATTTAGATGACACATGCCTTGAAGCCAGCAGGAAAGTGCCCTCTAAGCGCCTTATGCAGAGAAAAGCCATTTCAAAAAGAAGCAGCTTTCTTCCTGGCTTGAAGACATTTCATGTGGTCATGACATGAGCACTCCAGCTGCCTTGGGAGCTGGCAGTGCGGCTGGTAGGGTTTCAATGTGGCTTTAGAAAAGGTAGCTTCAAGCCACTTTTTCCTGCCCATTGGGGCCATGGCAAACAGAAGCATGGCCCAATCCAGCCAGCTTCCACCCCAAATTTGAGTGGGGGGGGAATCAACTCCTAATTGGGATGGAGAAAAGCTGTCCCTTTGCCTCTAGAGCTGGCTTTTTGCTGGTTCTGATGCATTTGGCATCTGAATGCCATGCCCCCAAGTTGCCCGGAAGCCACCTAGCATGTAATTGCCCGTGTGACTTCCAGGAGACTTGAGGGCATGGCACACCATGCCCCCAAGCCAGTGTCAAGCCAGTTGAAGCTGCCGGTCTGTCTGGCCCTTAGTTTTGATTGGTTTCTCCTTTCCATTGTGATATTTTAACATTTTCCATTGCTGCTAAGTAGTGTCCCACTGTTTCCTTGGTCTTTCTCTTACTTTGCACACTTTTTTGGGGGGAAGATGTGAAGAAAACCCTTTTTCTTTCTTCTTCCTTCCCCAGACAGGATTAGCACATTTTGAAGTTTAGCTTTCCTTATGCTATTCCTAGAAGCTTGGGCTACACATCTGTACTCTTCCTTGGTGATTCATTCTTCATCTCATTCTTTAAACATAATCTTTTTTTTTCTTTTCATTCCCTCCTCATGTGTCCTGTGCAGTCACATTGGCTTTTTCAGATGTTTCCCATTTTTCTTTTTCCATGGAATTGTTTGTAATTGTGCTTTTAGTAACTCTTTCTTCAAGAACTCCCATCCTTGCTGGATGTCTTTTTCCTTTAGCTTCTCTAGCCATTACACAGTATTTTCATGAGCTTGATAAAATAAGTTTTCTAGAAATCCAGGGTTTGTGTTTGTGACTATAGTCTTCCTGGCCAGTTCTAGCATTGCATGGTTACTTCTCCCTAAAGTACCAACTGCTTTGATTCCAGTGACCAACTCATCCCTATTGATTAGGATTAAGTCCAGGATTGGTGGTCTTCTTGTTCCTTCCTCTAACCATTGAAAGAAGAAATGAACTGCAAGACACATTGGGAAAGAAATTATCTGCATAAAACTTCAGAGGTCTATGGGAGATCCATAAGCAATACATGAGTACAATAGAGCCCTTCATAATTTGTATGGACCTAAGCTGCTTGCATGTGTCCCTGATGTACATTTCAAATTATTGGTGCTTGGGAATAAGGGAAAGAGTTATCATGGGCACAATATCATTTCTACTCCATATGTTGGTTGTATTTGTTGATTTATAAATGCCCGGAAAGGACTACAAAAGTCAGCTATAAATTGAAACATGTAAGATGCTGTGTTTCATTGAGAACACATGCCACTTCAGCAACGTAATTGCTTAAGAAATAAGAGTAGGGGCAATCAGACTTGCAAACAAAGGCCATGCTTATTTCCAATCAAGAATCACATATCAGGCCATAAAGTCCACCAGATTATCTATGGATTCTATGTTCTTATCTTTGTAGATTGTTTTCTATTGTTTCTGATAGAAACACCTGTGCTGTAATTATCTTTTTACCAACTGTTTCTATTTTCCTTCCTTCTCTGAACAGGCAATGAGCAATCAGAATCTTTCTATGTATCCCCCTTCTAGAACAAACTCAAAGTTTGGAGGACACATTTAGGGATATAAATAAAGAACTTTTACACTGATATATGGTCTGTCTAGAGAAATAATAATTTCAGAGCATGTTTTCTTTGTAACTGCATTCTATTCAGATGCAAAAATTTCCAATGCATCCACACCCTTTTCCTTAACTTCCCTCTTCTCCATTATTTGCTATACTTACTTGGCCATGGTGAGGAAACTCTATATATGCAGGTACACTAGTGATAGAAAGAATATTGAAAATATTCCAAAAATGGCTGAAAAAAAAAACCTGAAAGCTTTGGGCATAAGAGTTAGGGTAGTATTCTACAAGGGACAGATCAAGTGCACCATTAGATAAAGAGAGATCAGCATCTATGTGAAGTGTACCTTAAATTTGTAAGAAGGTGGCCTTGTATACCTTTTAAAACCCCTTTAGTCACCAATCATGCCTCAGAGGGGTGGTAGACATGTCCAGTGGCTAGTAGGGGTTAGACCAAGTCAACACATTCTGGAAGATATTTTCATGCATTCAGTACCAAACCTCAGAAAAAGATTTGAAAAAGCCATTTTTTCCCTAATTAATCATATCAGTAGTGACTTCTACGCTTTATGAAGTCTCATTCATTGGAGTAATAATTTTAGCACCTGTGAAAAGGATGGTTGATTTTGCACAATCAGTGGAGAAAGTATTGATCCAATAAGCACCCAAGCCAAAGCATACATTGCTTATAACAGTTTTGGATATCTGACGGAAATTTTCAGCAAACAAGATGAAGAATATTAACAGGAATCTCACAAACTGCTTAGATTATAAACTGTGGTTCCTTAAATCCCCTGGGGCCCATTCACATTGCATAGTTATAGTGCTGTTAGTCTACTTCAACTGTCTATGGAATCCTGGGGTTGAAGTTTGAAGACTGGCTGGGAATTCTAAACCTCAGGGTAGAATCATGGCAGTGAAGGTGGAGTGATAGTTTTGAGTGGTGCAATGCAATGATTAGTGTAAATGGGCCCCTAAATTAGGCAATAAGTTTACTAACTGATGTGAGAAAAGCTGCTATTTCCGAGCTTGAACTACCACTTCAGAATAATAAAAGTCTTTCTGGGTTAAAAAGTGCTTACTTATTTACCATATATACTCCTGTATAAGTCAAGGTCAGGTTTTGGGGCCAAAATCATGGATTTTGCCATGACCCAAGGATAGGTCGAAAGTAAAACTTGGAGGCTGCTTCAGTGTGTGTATGTGTGTGCATGGCAAGAGACACTCTCATTGGAGCTTTTTGGTTTTGTTTCAGCCAGATGTGCAAGCGGGGGGGGGGGGAGATGGACTGTTAAACAGCAATATCAGTCAGTCACTCAGGATTCTTTCTGCTTGGCTCCAGAGAAAAATAAAGCACCACATGGGAAAATCTTAAAGAACTGCTATCATATTTCCATAATGACCCATAAATAAGTCGACTTGGGATTTTGGGTTCCATTTTTAATCTTATAGACAAATATATATGGTATATTACCATTGTAAGAATCAGTGAGATAGTATATATGTGTGTGTGTGTGTGTGTGTGTGTTAGAAAGATAAAGGGGGGGAGGGAGAGAGAGGGAGAGAGAGTACTTTCAGGTTTCCTCTCCACTTAAGGTGACCAAATGAATTTCATAGGGTTTTCTAAGGCAAGGAATACTCAGAGGTGTTTTTTGCCAGTCCTTTCTCAGAAATATAGCTTACAGCATCTGGTAACATTGGCAATCTCTCATCCAAGTACTAACCAGAGGTGATCTTTCTTAGCTTCCAAGATCAGGCAGAATCTGGTATCTAGGGTATTTAGGCAGAGATAGAAAAAACACTTTATCCATTTTGATGTATAAATACTAGACTCTATCTTTCCCTATTTCCTCCTGTCTTACCAGGCATTATTGTCTTTTCTATTGAGTCATGTCTTCTCATGGTATGACCAATGTATAGGAGTCTCACTTTAGTCACCTTCATTTCTAGGGAGAGCTCAAGTTTGATTTACTCTTGTTGTGCTCTGCCATTGAGTTGACCTCAACCCATAGTGATCCTGTGGATGAGCATCTTCCAAGAATACCTATCTTCCACTTTTCTGCTTAGTTCCTGCAAGCCCATGCCTGTGCCGCCCCCCCCCCCCCCCCGATTAAGTCAATCCATCCATTTAATCTTCCTTTCCTTCTTCTATCCCCTACCTTTTCTGGTATTATTGTCTTTCCCAGTGATCTATATCTTCTGATTATATGACCAAGGTACATCAGCTTCAATTTAATCATTATGGCATGATACAGCCCGCCCAAAAGGGTGGTCTGTACCCGCCCCAAAAAGCGGCGAGATGGGGCCAAGGCTGCCGCACCAGCAGCTTCAGAGGCCCCATCCTGCTGCTTCTGGAGGTTGCGGGAAAGCAGCAAACTGCCGCTTCCCCGCGGCCTCAAAACGGGGTGCAGCAGGTGAAAGCTGCGCCAAAGACCCAGTGCAAAAAAGAGGTCCCTAAAGGAGCTCTTTTTGGTGCCACGGAAAGGGCGCACTTGGCGCTCTCCCTCAGCGCCATTGTGTCATGGCGCACGCAGCATATCTAAATGCTGCGAATGCCATGATGCTATCATGGTGTGCCCGTATGGACGCCACTATTTTTAAATGGTGGTGTCCATACAGTTTAGGGTTCAGGAGGGTATAAACACTGTACCCTCCCAAACCCTAAAGGTGCCCCTTCAAGCCCTTATCACGCCTGATTTTGCTTTTGTGGATCAGGCCTTTTGCTTCTAAGGAAATCAGTTTAGGAGCCCTGGTAGCACAATAGTTAAATGCCTGTACTGCAAGCCACAAGGTTGTGAGTTTGATCTTGCAGGCCTCCAAGGTCTACTCAGCCTTGCATCCTTCCATAGGTCACTAAAATGAGTATCCAGCTTGTTGGTGGCAACAAGCTTAAAGAAAGTGCTTGATTCAGTGATAAGTGATATAGAAATGTACTTGCTATATTGCTATTGCCATTTATCTATTCCCAGAACCATTGGTTTGTCTTTTTGGCCATCCACAGTATTCTAAGCACTCTTGTGCTTGTACATTTCAAATTAGTGTATTCTTGCATTCTTCTTTGGTTATGTCATTATCTTCTGGCCATAGTTCTTTGAGTTCTTGGTCAATTATATTTAATAGTCCAAATCTGTTTTCTATGTTGTCTGTGAATTCTTCTGGAATATTGTTCAGATCATATTTTGGTACAATAATTGTTTTTGTTTTGTTTGTTTTCTTCAGTCTTACTCTTATGTTTGTTACTAGTAACTCATGGTCTGTGCAGCAAACAGCTCCTGGTATGCTTTTTGCCATAAGAGTAGAGCTTCTCCATCTTCTGCTTCCAATGAAGTAGTCAATGGGGCTTTTTAGATTGGCAGGAAAGTGTGACATGAAGTTGCCTTTTCCTTAATGCTTAGAAGCTAGACTGCAAGCCCCAGGTGTGCATTTAAAAAGCACAGGGCAGCTAGACTGAGGGGTGTGGGAACAACTTATCTGAGGTCTTTTCTGTGGCTCAGCAGCTACATGGGAAGCTGTCAGAACGCTATAAACACAGGCGGAACAGCTACATGGGCGGCAATGAATGCGGCTTTTAGCCGCGGTGAACCTTTAAAAATTTTTTCCCTTGCCGGCTGCGAACTACGCAATTCCTCAATGCCCTGCAGGTGTAAAAGCTGGGGTTTATCCGCGAAGTTTTTTAAAGCTCCCAAACCCTAGCTCCACCCCTAATCCGAACCCTAGACATGCACAGTAGGGACTCTGGGATGCCGTTATTGTTATTCTACTGTGGATAACATGTCAATTCCTTCACAAAATAAGGGGGTTCATTCATGATGCACCAGTGCAACGGCACAGTTTAAAAAGGCAGAGGAGCTGCAATGATAATTTGACGGATCCTCATAAGTATACATTTGTGCTGCGCAACTGCGCAGGTTTGCGAACTGCGCAAACGCAGTTACACCATACAGTCAAATTATCATTGCCGGCTGGGAACTGCGCAATTGTGCAGTTCGCAGCCAGCAAACCTGCGCAGTTGCACAGGACAAATGTATACTTATGAGGATCCGTCAAATTATCATTGCGTTTCCTCTACCTTTTTAAACTGTGCCGTTGCACTGGTGTATCATGAATGAACCCCTTTATTTTGTGAATGAATTGACATATTATCCACAGTAGAATAACAGTAACGGCATCCCAGAGTCCCTACTGCGCATGTCTAGGGTTCGGATTAGGAGTGGAGCTAGGATTTGGGAGCTTTAAAAAACTTCGCGGATAAACCCCAGCTTTTACACCTGCAGGGCATTGAGCGTTTTAATTAGAAGTGAAGTCCACACCACGCATGCTCCTAATCCACGATCCATTATGATCCGCACCTGTATCGCTGACTTTAAATCGGCACTTTAAAGAGACAGAGCCCCATTTAACCGTGCAACTACACCTTAGCCTTTAGATGCAATAGCAATGTTGCGCCCTTTTTGAAAAAGTAGTGGGGAAATCAAACTACTTTTTAAAGGCACTTCTTCTCCCTTAAAACTCCAAAATAGTGTTTTCATGGCACACTTTCCCTTTTTCTCATCTAAAGGCTGGGCTTTCATGCAGCCATCAACACACCTCTTTTTGCCAATGTAAAATGGGCCAGCTCCTTTTTAAAGCACTTCTTCTCCCTTAAAATGCCAAAATAGTGTTTTCATGGCACACTTTCCCTTTTTCTCATCTAAAGGCTGGGCTTTCATGCAGCCTTCAACACACCTCTTTTTGCCAATCTAAAATGGGCCATTATGATTTTTGTATTGGCCATCTGGTGATGTCCATGTGTATAGTCTCCTGTTTGGTTGTATGAAGTAGGTATTTGCAATGTATAGGTTGTTAGCCTTGCAAAATTCCATCAGACATTCTCCTGCTTTATTTCTCAAACCTAGTCCATATGTTCCTACTGTTTTCGATTCTTCTTTGATGCCAACATTAGCATTCCAATCCCCAATTATTAGTTTGAGTTCCTGTCTTGGTGTGTTCCTCGTGGAATCTCTCAATTTCTTCCTCCTCTGCATCTGTGGTTGGAGCATAATACTTGTGTTATGGTGATATTTATGAGATTCCCCTGAAGGCTTACTGACAATATTTGGTCCAGATTTACTATAGGGCCCATTTATTTGTCTTTTTGGAAGACCATGGTATCCACAGAACTCTTCTCCAGCACCACATTTCAAAGAAGCTGATTTTCTTCCCATCTACAGTTCAGCTTTTGCAGTGATACATAGAAGTGGGTAGTACAACAGCAAGAACAATACTAACTTTAGAATTCAAGCATATATCTTTACACTTCAGGATCTTGTCTCATTCATTCACACCTACTCTTTCATCATAGATTTTTCATTTCTTGAGTATAATCCCCATTTTGATTGAATGGAAACTGAGCCAATGTATGGGAATTCTTGAAATATTTCAATGCTTTCATGATTTAGCCAGTTTGGACACCTGACACTTCTTGCTCTCTATATAGTAAACGTGTTTATTGTAGAATTTTAAGCATCACTTTGCTTGCATGGGAAATTAATGCAGTAGGAATATATTGCAATGGTCCTGTAGATACTGAAATCCCTGGTATCTCCTTTCTTAAAAAACTGAAATGTATATTGATTGTTTCCAACCTGTGAACCATTCTTTTGCTTTCCATACTTGCTGACAGATTTTAATTTGGACTAAAGTTAATATTGGCCCAAAAAAAGATGGGCAAAAAGGTCTGCTGTTGGGCCGTGTTACTAATGTGACGTTTAGATCACACATGCCCCACACCAATGCTACACCAGGGCTACCTAAGGGGGCCCAAAGCAGCTGCAAAAAAGAGCATAAAAATCACTCCTTTTGCTGGCTGGATTGAAAACCACAGCAGCAATGGTAATAGCAATAGCATTTACATTTCTATACCATTTCATACTGAGCTTAGTAATCTCTAAGCAGTTTGCAATATGTACACCAATTGACCCCAGCAAGCTGAGTACTCATTTTAATGACCTATGGAAGGATCCAAGGCTGATCGAACTCACAGTCTTGTGGCTGTAATACTGGCCATCAGTGCTCTTGATTGGGGCAGGGTACATGTGGTTGTCACAGCCCCAGTTTGAATGACACTGGATCAGCTGCAGCCCGCTTTTTCAGGCTCATTTTCTTGAAGCCATTGTCTCTGTTGACTGAAGCAGACCTAGTTATATGTTGCCTGTTCCAGACGATTTATTCCTCCTAAGGGGTTGTACAAACAGCCCCAAAGGGCCAGCCTTTAGCCACCCCTTCTTCAGCCTCTGTAACTGTATACTGTGGCCCCAATCTGGCCTTTCTAGGGCATGAAAAGGAGCCACAAAAGTGGCTTCTTTTTGTGCCCTGGAAAATGCATGATAGCCATGGTACCATGGCTATATGGCACCCCTTCACCACTGTGTTGTATGGATGCAGTGCTGGAGGAGTGCTGTGACGAAGTGTGCCATTTGGAGTGGCACACAGCATCATGGTGCCCTGGGGCAGAGCCAGGGCACACTTCGTGGAGATGTTACACCTTGACCTCACCTCCCAGCCAGCCCAAAGTGCTGGTCAGAACAGGGCCTAAGTTCTGTGAGTTCAACTTTCACCTCACTTTTTAAAATTGGAGGTATGTCTTCATATGGTTTTCCCTTCTTTGAATGAATCTGTCACCCTTTCATTTCATTTATATAGTTCTTCTGTGTATTGTTTCCATCGTCTTTTCAATTATTCTTACTCATATAAAGTGTTCCTTTGCTGGCCATAAAGCATCCTCACTCTTGGTTTAAATTTCCCATTGATTTCATCAATGTAGTGAAAGAGGCCGCTTATTCTTCCTTTTTTGTTGTCAAATTGTGTTTCTATGCATTAATACTTCTCCTTTTAGGTGTACTTCTCATTTGTCCTTAACTGCTTAAAATCTTTCACCTGTGATCCATTGAAGTTTCCCCTTATTTGTGGCTAGAGATAGTGTCTTTTTGCATTCCTCCCTGACAATGTCCCCGACTTCAGTCCAGAGTTGTTCTGGTTCTTAGTCAATTAGGATTAATAGTGCAAATCTTTTTTAAACACTGTCTCTAAAATCTGAGGGGATAATCTTCTGGTTGTATTTTAGCATAATAGTTGTTTTAGTTTTCTTCAGTCTAACTCTCATTTTTGATACTAGCATTTTATGGTCTGTGCTACAATCTCCTCTTGGTCTTGTTTTTTGCTCCATAAAGTGAGCTAATTTAATCCACCATTTACAAACATATATGTAGAAACTGCAGAATTATCCACATATGATGTAGTTCTTGGCTTCAAAATTGAATACAGAACTGTGAATATTAGGTAACATTGTGTATAAAACTGTGCTTATTAGGGAAGATTGCATAGAGATGTTTAGGCAAATTAGATCTACTATGCATAGCCAAAACTGCAATTGGGGGCAGGAGAAAAAATCTTGGGTAACTTTTTAAAAAAATCCTGCCTTGGTGCTAAAATTGAACAGACAAAGTTTATGATAACCTATATGCAAAACAGGCTGGTAATAGCCTGATTCTCCAATTTCTAGTACAAATTTGGGGTATAGACCAAATCATTCTTTTATTCTAGGACTTCTGCATAAGTTACATCTCTGCATGGAGTCAGTGAAACACAACATGGAAATGGCAGTCAAGTTGTCCTTGTTGTCTGAGTTGTTGCTTGCATTCAGTAAGTCCTTTTTTGCCTTTTCATCCTCTTCCCTTTGTTAGGAAGGAGAGAGGTGGGTTTTTGTTATGGTTTCTAAAAATACTAGATCATAAACAAAAGACACTTTTTGCACTGGGAGATGTTGAAGGGCTTGAACAGATGTGGTTGGGATAAAAACACAGCTTCCAAATATTCTCAGCAAGAGCCTATTGTTCAAAAAATTGGGGGAGAAAGAGTGAGCTGCATTACAATATTCTTCTCCAGTAGCTCTTATAGGCACAACTGTAATCTTCAACCATTTCTCTGGAGGCTGTTTTCTGTATGAGGGGTGTTTTAATTTGAATGTTTGTTGAGGGGATATATATATATATATATATGCTAGGATATAAGTCTTTTGCATGGGGAAAAAAATGCATTGCAAAAAGAATGAATCACTTGTCTACAAGTGAGGATTCCAAACTTTGAATCTACTTGCACTATAGTGTGTCCATGTTTTTGATCTGAAAAAAATACAAGAAAAGGAAATACACAGTGTTTATTGAGAACTGATGTTACTCATATATTCTCATTGTATAAATCTAGACATTAAGAACAGTTGACCAAAATCACTATTGTCATTTTCATGTTAGGAAATTATATTTAAAAAGCATCTATTTAAGACAGTGAACCTTTTATAAATGCAGAATATTATTTTTATTTACTATTTTATTACCTTTTGAAGTTTTAGAGTGCATTCAGTGTACTTCAAGCTTTCGTCTGCATATAAAAGCCCTCAAAAAGTCCTTTATTTTTTGAAAAACCTATTTTGAAATCCAAGGCATTGGAGGCTGATTTTTAATTTAAAGGCTATGGCTAAAAACAAAAACAAAAACAAAAAAACAACCCTGAATTTTAGACTTGAAATTATCACAATCCTTTCTAACTTATTTGCCAGGGTTATTAGTATTAGAATTCTTCCTTCTGAAGTGTTACCAAATATTCTTATACTGCCAAGGCCCATTGAATCCCATTGAATTTACTGGGACTTACTTCTCAGTTGACATGAAGAGGATTGCATAGAAAGTTTTGGAAAATTGATGAACATCTTTCTGACATCTTCCAAACAGATATTAAGTGAACAATACTAGGATTGTTGTAGTTAAGGCTTGTTGCAGGGGAATGTGAGCTGCCACAATAAGTAATACCAGGACACACCATTTGGCCGGAAAGGCCACAACTTTATTGAATACAGCTGGCAAGTAGGGTGCTCAAATGCATGGGTGTGGATATGTCATTGATCAATCTACCTATTGTTCAATGAACCCAATGGCCCAGCCATGGCCGGGCTTCAGTATGACAGAAATGGCAATCACTGGCATGTTTTTGCCTCCTCGCCCCCATAATTGCAACAGCTCATTGTTTCCAGCACCTCTGAGTCTCCTTGGGACTCCCGATCCTGTGCTCTGCAGTACAGGAAACCATGCCCACCAGATACATGGCCCATGCTACCACCACAAAAGGCTGCCCTCCCCCAAGAGGGGGCCACCTTCTGTCAGCCCACCTGCAGTCCGGCATATTGCAAAGCCATATGGAGCACCAACACAAATTGGTACTAGTTGAGCAGAGTCCCATTGTTGTGAGAAGAAAAAAAAAAGGACAAATAGAGTGCAGACGGGATGCCAAGTATCTGTGTAAGTTTTGGACAGGGCACAGGTGGTAGCCATGGAGACTCCTCAGCATGATGGTGGACTCTTTACCCAACTGATTGCACTTGGACCTGTGAAGAACTAAAAACTCTGTGTTTCCCACCACAGGGACTTCTTCCCCCTGAAGGGAATACTTGTACCTGTCCAGCCTGGGGGATGGAACTAGTTCGCCTAACTGCAATACACCAAAGAATGCAGTGACAAATGCAGCACTGAAATTTCATGCTTTGGCTCTCGAACAGCATGCCCAATCTAGCTGCTGGGAAAGGCTGCAAAATAGTTTGAAACAAATGGGCTTTCTTCCATTGCCCTCCCTATTGGATGTCCTCCTCTAACCCTCAAGGAAAAAGGAAGCACATGGGTCCTGGAACCCATGAGCCTTGGAGAAAAATGAAATTCCTGCCAAGATGACTGACATGGTGTGTGTGTGTGGGGGGGGGGATATCCAAATCCTTCAACCATACAAGGAATTGTAGGATGGTGTGGGACCATACTGGCCAGTGGGCCCTGATGCCTGATGCCCCCCAAAAGGTGAAAAGCTTGGACAACACCCTCCTGTAGGCCCCGAGGATAGTAAAGGCGAGTGGAGACAGCATGCCCTCCATCACAGCAATTACCAGCCTCCTACACTTCCTCTGAGAAAGGCATGGGTAAAGGTTCTGCTTCAGGCTCCAACAGTAAGAATCTGACCTCATGAAAATGAGAGAGAGAGTCTGCTATTCCATTCTCCAGATCAAGCACAAAATCAGCTGTGAATGTGGTATTCTTTTGGAGGCACAGCAGAACCAAGTGGCAAACCAGAAGCATGACCCGCTCGCATTTGGAGATTTGATGGTTGAGGATGCTGACCATTGCCTGATTGTCACACCAAAAGCAAACTGTTTTGTTGGCAAAGTCTTCCTTCCAGAAATGGACCACTACCAAAATTGGGAAGAATTCTAGGAAAGTGAGGTCCCAGTGGGCACACCAATGGCCTTGGAAGAAAACTCCAAAACCCAGGCTCCCCGCCATGTCAGAGTGGACCTGCAGCCCTTGCCTCAAATCCCAAGGGCACTGACACAGGGACACCACATTGAAATCCCTAAGAAACTTCTCCCACAATCTGAGGTCCTCTTTGATATCCCTAGTGAAGCAGATGCAGTGGTGCACCCAGGCACATGATCCTAAATAGAGCCATCAGTCAATCAAGGGTGATTTCAGGGAGACATCCTGACCTTTCTAGGAGGCCAATCTGGCACCAAGGGGGGCAGGACTTCCAGCCTTAAAGGCCACAGGGACTTTAGTTCTGCGTGGTTATCATACAGCCTGCCCCCAACAGGCCTAGGCAGCAAATCTGGGCCTGGGAAACAGCTCCCAGTGCATCCTGATTGCCAGCCAGGGCCTGGCTGAGTTGGGAAGGCAACCCAGTTGCTCTCCCTCTCCTCCCCAGCAACCTGGCTGGCCTGGGTGAGTCTTGCAGCCTCATTTCTGTAGATTCAAACAACAACCTTGGTATCCCTTCCACTTCTCAGCACCAGCACAGAAACAGGAAATTTGCCATTTGGAGATGTTTTTTGGGGTAACTGACAGTCTTCAGTAGAGAGGTGTGACTGTCCTGCCTTAATTCCTTCAATGTGTTATCTTCCCTGGATTCACTTCCCTGCCAGGTTCTCATTAACAAAAATGGCATTGCATTGGTGCAGAGGATGATTGTGTATGGGTTTTATTTTTTGTTTTTTGTTAGAAGATCAACTATTACCACTTGGGCTCTTTACAATATAATCTTATGCAAATCTACTCAGAAGTAAATCCTATTTCTTTAAATGGGATGTACTTCCAGATAACTCTCTGGATTGTAGCTTCAGGAGCTGTCAGATGAATATCAACTGATCCGAGCTATTTGTTGCTCCCATTTTGAATCTGCCCAGTATTTCATTTTCCTCAGTTCCTCATCAAAACGTCCTTTCAGGCATGGGTACTTTCTTTACCTCTTCTTCACTTGAAGAATGGAACACAGATTTTATTCAGCTTCTCTACAATCTTCCTATCCCTTTTTACCACATCTATAACTCCTTTGTTTTCCAATGATCTAGGCATCTCCCTAGACACTTTCCTGTTTCTGAGGCCTTTATTTTTTCCATATTATTTTTCTCTCAAAATCATCTTTTGCATCCCTAATTATATATTTGCATTTATTCTATGTAAGTGTGTCTCTCTTTGTCCAATCATTATTATTAAAAGAGACATTCACATTATGCTGTGAGTCCAAAGAGCAGCTGTAGACATCCCTAGGGGGATGAATATCCTCAATGAAATTTCCCATTTCCCATTTCATTCAAACAATATTTTAAGCTGATGCTGAAAGTCCTCTTAGTTTCAAAAGGGAACTGTTCTTCAAAAAACACTAATGTTCTCCTAGGTTCATAGAACTAGGAAAATAGGTCTTTGAATCTGCTGAAAGCATGGAATTAAAAAATATGCTATAATTTTCTCTACTCCACCCTAGTTTCCCTCAATTCTATCATTGCCCCCACCCCTGAAAGCTTCACATCAAGATCCAGAAAGTGTTCCTACATAACCCATTATTTTAGTTGTTTGTTGTTGTTTGAATGATTTATTACCTTTTAAATTGCATTAGCTGCCTGCAATTCAACCTACAGTGGTATTACTGCCCAATTTGAAATAACGAGACCAGACACAAGACGTGGATTGAAATAGGGCCACTTTATTGAAAGGATTAACTATTTAACTATTTAACTGTCTCTTGAATACTTGCAAACTATAAAAGGGGGCCAACCTGGTGCGGGAACAGCCAAGGCAGGTAGTCTATTCCTCAGACCTCCTCCTAAGCTTCCCCTGGGAAAACATCTGAGCTCTGAGGATATTCCAAGTACTCGGTTGCTCCCCAGCCAACTTGCATCTGGAACACCCACCTGAGACCTTCACAGCCAACTCACAAAACTTGACTGAGGATTATATCCCAGGTGAGCCACAAGGCAGACCTCCTTTCCTCTCTCCTTACTGCAAGACCTAAGAAGTAAGTTCAAGAGGCCTAACCTTCACCCCAATTGGGTGCCATAGGTGTTCACCTGACTCCTAATATTCCCCCCAGCCGCCAGTGACCTCCTATTTAATTCCACACCCGAGCCAATTTTCCCAGTGCCAAGTGCAACAGTGTGAGGTAGGCGAAAAACCCTCGGAAAAAGGGGTAAAAATTCCTACCTGGCCCTGAAGCGACCACCAAAGCCACACTGAAGTTGAGGCGGGAGGGTAGGACAACAAATCTCCAAAGAGGGGGAAGGAAGGGCGGCACAGGCTTAAATAGCCTAAACCCCGCCTCTAACAGTTCCCCAAGGCTGGCAGGAAACTCCAGCCAATCAGTTTACTGGCCTCGATTCAAATTGGCCAGTAAACTCACCTCCCAGGCATACAGCCTGGGGAGGTGGAAATGTTTAAGTGCCCATACCTAACCAATGTATAGGATCAGTAAAACTTTCTTATTGTGTGTCTTCAAATCAGTTTCAACTTAAGCCTATCCTAAGGTGAACCTATTATAGTGTTTTCTTGGCAAGATTTGTAAAGTGTTGGGTGGCCTTTGCCTTCTTCTGAGGATGAGAGAATATGACTTGCCCAAGGTCACCCAGTGAGCTTCCATGGCTAAGCAGGGATCCAAACCCTGGTCTCCAACACTCAAACTACCACACCATGCTGGATCTCACCAATATAACTAGTAGCTAATATCATAATGCAGATATATTTTGACCAATAGCTACAATCCAGCTGCATCTTTGTTCAGGAATTTAACTCATCAGTTTATGTTTTCAGTACAATCCTGAAATAGTTACAATAAAGAGTAAACATGAATATGAAGTATGGGTGATAAAACACAGAAGCTGTCAGCTTCAATCATACATACTGGAATTGTCCTTTGGAAGAAGCCAGGATCTTGGAAAATGTGGAGAATAAATTCAGTCAAAGACTGCATGGTAACTTGAAGCTTGACACGTTGGATATCAGAGTATTTACCATCTATATGAAAACTGAAATATGGCCAACTGAATTGGAATCACAGAGTGAAAGCTGTCACCAAATGCTTGACATTGCAAAATTGGAAATTGAAAGCTGCTTCAAAGATTGAGGTCTTGGGTGAGAAACCACTGGACCTAGCTGACACTGGAAGAAAATAGAATCCCAGAAGAAAGACATATTCAGGAAAATCTGCATTTCATGAGGAATTTAATATTATACTGATGAAATGAGAATGCTTGTTGTTGCAGTACTTATTTTTTTTAATCTTGTTAAATGTTCGGATAGGTAGAAAAAAAGAAAGGAAATAGGGAGAATGAGGAAGGGGGAAAGGTAGAAGGAGGGAGGAGGATGAAGATGAGAAGGCAACATTTTCTAATATGTTTTAGTATACAAGCACCTTACCTTGTATTTTTATTCCTAATAAAAATAGCAACATTTATGTTGTAATTAGCTTGATTATCATGATAGTGCAGAGGTAGATACTGAGAAGACAAAGTTTACCTAAAGACCCTAACATAGAAATGATGTGAACTGATTTCTTCCAGGTTCATAACTTAATGATTTATAGCAGGGATAAAGAATGCATGGTTCATGAAATGCTAAGAACCTTATTTGCCAACAGGCCCAAGAAAAATAGATAGTGGTTTGGGTCTGTGGAAATTGTAGCCCAACATGTGGAGGGCCAAAGGTTTCTCACCTATATATTAGAGCAGTGGTTCCCAAACTTTGGTCTACCAGGTGTTTTGGACTTCATTTCCAGTGTCCATAACTATTGATCAAGCTGACTTGGGCTTCTGGCAGCTGTTTAAGCAAGTCATGCAAGAACAAAGTACAGAAGGAGGATGCATGGGTAAGGCAGGATAAAAAAATTGCCATTCTTTGCAAACTCTGATAGAAATTAATTTTAAAATTTCAAAGTTTAGATCATTCCTAATTACTTTGGATGCTTTTCTAATATCACTTCCTGTTCTAATTGTACTTTGTTGCTATAAGCTTTCTTCGAACACATGGCAGACTGATGTGAGGATTAGGCTATATTTTACCATGCACAATCCCTTTGACTAAGGCTCCCAAGCACATCTTGTGCCTGTCATAGTGGCCCTGACAGCTCCAAAAAGAAAAGCTTCACACAATTGACAGCAGAATTGTCTGTCTGTCCAAATCCAGCCTCAAGATTTGTCAGCTACAATATGATTGATTTGTAATATCTAACATCATTCCCTGTTGCCTCTTCTTCCAACTCTTTGGCTGTTATCCTAGTTACAATATACATACTATATAGCAAGGCCAGGTTTTCTATGCTTATATAGAAATAGAAATAATCACCAAGAGAACTGCTCATGGGGGCTTGCAGAAACTGTGGAATTGATTGGAATATCTGCTGAGTTTTGGCTTTGGATCCTGTCTATACAATTGGAGATTTAAAAAAAACAACAACAACTGAATTTCACCTGCCCTTTTTTGTTCAAGAGCCTAGTTGACATCTTCAGTCAAAAGGTTCTCAGGCACCAGATTTTATAAAGATACCTGAAATATATAATATGTATTTAAAATCATGGGATGAAATGGCCCGATTCCTCTTTTGGACTAATGTACAGATCAGAATTTGGCTATCCATCAAATTTTACATTTCTTCCAAAATTGTGACACAAATCTGAGAAATTTAAATGCTTCAAAATATATGCTGAAATAACCATTTTAAAAAGGAAATATATATATTTAAATATATGCCTGAAGATATTTTTTATTGTAGATAAATGCAGAAATGGAATAGAAGTTGAAGTGGCACAGAATAAAAAGAGACAGTTGCACCAAGACAGAGAGGGTGAACACTATTAAGTTTATCACATGTGAGGGCTCCTATCATGCTCCTGTTGCCCAAATGTCACCAAACTGTGATGGGAGCCTCTTGTGCGATCGTTCATAGTGATACGCTTCTGTTTTCATCATGGAAGTGTTAGCATAATTGTTAGAAAAAGGGCCCTTTTTAAATAACAGATCACATAGTTATTTAAAAAAGGCCTCCTTTTTAACAATTATGCTAAGGCTTCCATGGCAAAAACGGAAGCATTCCCCTTTAATAGTGCCATGTGTGATCCCACCAGGGACCTCCCATCACAGATTGGTGATGTTTGGGTGACAGGAGCATGAAGGGGGCTCTTCACATGTGATAAACTAATATGTTGTGGGCTACGTGAGATTGTCACATCTTTAATACAACATATGCCAATCAGATAAATTCACAGACAATTCCGCTTTGAATACAATATGTAGGAAAGGGGAGGGTGTTAGGTGCTCCATGTTTTCCAGACCAATACCTGTTCAAACAGTACATTACGAAAAAGGTGTTTGGTAAGCATCTGGCAAAGCTTGTGTAATTTCCAATCTGTGTGGTGAGCATAATGGCCTCCTGAGAAGAGGCACCCTGCAGATTCCCAAACCTCTGGTTGGCTTCTTCCACCACCACATCATCCAGCACCACCAGGGCCTCCTTCTCCCCAGTTTAACTTGGGCCTGATGTTTTCTTTTCACTTTCTTCCCTGACACAAAAGAAGATCAATACTGTGTAATATATTAAGATGAGGGGATGTGAAGGGAGAGTGATGAGAAAGGGGCCCTACTTAACTGAAGACATCAAGTCTCAGCAGGACATTTGGTGGAAGAGGATTGAAGAGGTTAAAAACCACAATGCAACCTGCTCGCACTGAAGGTCTTGCCAATAATGGTTGACCACCAGCATGCAGACTTGTGAATAGGCCTGCTATAGATCCTTCAGTCACACAAGATTTAAAGTCCCATGATACTTCAAACAAGATCTAGCATATAATTTGATCCAGATCTCATGTCTAAATATTGCAATGGCATTTAACCATGGCTTGACCAGGCCTAGGGGGGAATGGTTCCTGCCCATGGGAGTTTGGCACAACCTGCCCCCTCCATAAAGGTGTTAGGGGCAAGCCATTTATTTTGTAAAAAATCATTTTGTGCTCTTCAAATTCCTTAAATTAATTATTTTAAATATTAATGCAAAGCTGGTAAGTTTGAAATATACACAGATATTGCTTTCTGCTTTATCCTACCCTAAAAATATGAAATATTGGGACCACAATGTAGAATTTTGATGGAAATTTTATGGAATAAACTTGTTCAGCTCTAATTGTTAGCTAATGTAACAGCCAAAAAAATATAGGTAATGTAGTACCGGTATGCTTATTCATGTTCTGTAGTTTTGTGTGTTCTCAGCTATGAAATCATATCCACCTTTAGAGTGTGTGTTATTGAAACTAGCTGCAATTACTGTTAAACATTCAGTAGATGTGTAACTTAGTCATAATATCCCAGTTGTACCACACATTTTAATTGGGACATCAGTGCAGAAACAGATTTTCAAATCTCCAGTGGAAAACACATGGTGGCTTTATGCTCTGTATTGAATTTCAATCTAGCTGAGTTCATTGCATAAATATGTGGAGGGTCCAAATGTCGACACTATTTGTATAATATAAAAAGCCTATTCCTTTTTAATATGGGACACATAACTTTATTCATACATGTTTAAGATCTGGGTAGTAAGGGTTTTCTATGATATCTGCTCAATTGAAGTAGTTGCTCCATATATTATACTTTATTTATCATACTATTTAAAGGCCAACTTTAAACCATAAAGCTCTTAAGGTACCAGAGATAACTAATATTAAAACAATTTGGATAGTAGATTTAATAACTTTGCCCTAAGAACCCTCATACAAGAACACTTTTTTTAAAAAAAAAAAACCATTTACCACTCCCAGAAGTTAATTAATGAAGTAGCTAATCTACATAACCCACAACACCATAAGTTAAGGTCCTTCGGTCATTTTTAATTACTGCTGCAAAGTTTTAGGGAAAGCCACCATACAGCACACAAATATTGTCACATATTTGTTGTTTGATAGTCTCAATATATCTGCAGTCTCAGACGTTTGGCTGATGAATTAATCCCTTCGAGACCACTATACAAAACAAACAAAACAAACAGCTTCATTTATATACCGCTTCATACCCTTAAGGAGTGTCTAAGCGGTTTACAATTGTAAGCTATTTGCCCCCCAACAATCTGGGTATTCATTTTAGTGACCTCGGAAGGATGCAAGCCTGAGTCGAGCTTCAGCCCTTTGCTGGTCTTGAACTCGCCACCTTATGGTTTTGAGTGAGTGGCTGCAATACCAGTTTACCACTGCACCACCAGGATACATAGTTGGTATATCCTGATAAATCCTCACAATACATAACAAATTTGCCAGAGGTGATACAAATAAAAAATGCATCTCTCTTGTTGAATCATGTCAGAATGTTTTGTCCTTAAAAATGGATCAGCAAGAACCATCTGAGACAAAGTTGAAGATCTTTCCAGTCAAAGAAGCTGACTTTCAGAGCTGAGCCCTTACATATCTCGCTTTACAAATAAGGATGGAATATGTGTTGAATTTGCATGCCATTCACAACTTGCTTTCAACAAATGATGCACATTAACTGGGTTAACATGCACATGGTTATTTTTAGGAAATTTTGGATCTTATCTGTTGTACTATTAGGATACTAAAAGACAGGGGAAGTAAAATTTTCTTTCCTTTTCTCAATGTCATAGCTTCTGTGTTTTAAAGTTCAAGACATCTCACATTTCCCTAGTTCCTCAAGAAGTAATTTATAATTAGATTTTGTTAAAATACATACTATTAAACAAAAAAATATTACTAAATTATTACACAGTCCTAGAAATTAATAGCTGAGCTTCCATAGAAGCTGTTGTACATTGAACCCTTAGCAATGAAGTGTGAGTTCCCAGGATGATGAAAAGAATAAAAAGCCAGTACATACTTTGTTAAGATGGAAAAAAACCATAACTTTATTGGTTGCAATTTCAACACTGCTTTCATGTCTGATGGAGACCAGGGCCTTGTCTACACTGGCCAAAAAGCTATTCAACACTCCCCTCTTACCCTCACCTTGTTTTGGTGCAGGAGGCCAGATGACATCCAGCAGGTCCCATGGCAAAACAGGTGTAACAAGGTTAAAACAAATTAAAATAATGTACCTATTTTGCTGGATCCAAAGATCTGGAGGCTTTCATTTTTGTACCATGGCGGCTATCTGCACAGACATCCCACTGGGCCACTAGAGGTGTCCCCAGCAGGTCTCTTACCCTTGAGGCTGGGTGCTTCATTCTCACCTCAGAAGCAAGCAATTTAGGAGGCCACTGATGCAGACAGTACCCACTGCATGGAAATGGAGGACAAGGTAATAATAATAATAATAATAATAATAATAATAATACATTTTTATTTTTACCTTCCCGCCTCTCCCTGCGGATCGAGGAGGGATTAGATCATAAAACAGCACAATAGGATAAAAGTACAATTAATAAAATATTAAAACAGTAGTTATTAATTACAAATAAAACAAAACCTTCTAAACCTATCTAATGTTCAAAGGAGAAGTAAGTATCCTGTTTTCAGGATCTTTCATAGGAGGTCTGGTGGGGATAGGCCCTCCGGAAGAGATCCATCTTGAGTGCCTTTTTGAAGGCCTCTAAGGTGGTAATGAGACGGATGTCCTCCGGCAAGCTGTTCCATAGTTCAGGGGCTGCGACTGTGAATGATTTATCGGAAGTTAATTTTAACCTGGGTAACTGGCATTAGAACAAGTTCTTCCCAGATATCCTGAGAGTGTGTGGCAGATTGTGAAGGGAGAGGCGTTCCCCCAAGTAACTCAGGCCCAAGCCATAAAGGGCTTTAAAGGTAATGATCAACACTTTGTAATGTGCCCAGAAGCTAACCGGCAGCCAGTGAAGAGATTTTAATATAGGCATTATATGGGCCCACCTAGCTGGTTACCAATCTGGATTCTGTATTTTGTACTAACTGGAGTGTCCGAACTTGGTACAAAGGTAACCCCATATAAAGTGTATTATAGAAATCTAAACGAGGTATTACCAGTGCCAGTAGTACTGCTTCAAGGTCCTTTCTCTCCAGGTAAGGGCACAGTTGGCATATTAGCCAGAGTTGATAGCAAGCACTTCCAGCCATTGCATCTACTTGAGATGACAACTGTAGAGATGGATCCAGGAGTACTCCCAAACTGCAAACTTTGTCCTTTAGGGGAAGTGTGACGTGACCCCATCCAGAACTGGTTGACAAAATTCCTTTCCTGGACTTGGGGTACCTATCGCAAATACCTCTGTTTTCTCTGGATTCAGCTTGAGTTTGCTTTCCCTCATCCTGCCCATTACCGATCCAAGGCAGGCATCCAAAGGAGAGATACCATCCTTAGTCACTGCATCAGTTGGCGACATAGAGAAATAAATTTGGGTGTCATTAGCGTACTGATAACACCGTGCCTCATGTCTCCGGATGATCTCTCCCAGCGGCTTCATGTAAATGTTAAACAGCATTGGAGACAGAATCGCTCTTTGAGGGACACCTGATCTGAGCTCTCTATTGGACAAATAACTGCCCCCAAGCAATACCATCTGGAATCTGCCTGAGAGGTAGGACCTGAACCACTGCAATGCAGTGCCCCCAATACCTAACTCCTTCAGGCGTTCGAGAAGGATACATGGTCAATGGTATCAAAGGCCACTGAGATGTCCAAGAGCACCAACAGGGTCACACTTCCCCTGTCAATGCCCAGACAGAGGTCATCGACTAAGGTGACCATGGCCATTTCAACTCCATATCCTGCCCTGAAATCGGTTTGAAATGGGTCTAGATAATCAGCTTCAACCAAGACTGCCTGGAGCTGGAAGGCAACTGTCCTCTCGATCACTTTGCCCAGGAATGGTAGTAAAGAGACCAGCCTATAATGAGCTTTTATCAGGGAATCCAGGGAGGGTATTTTAAGGAACAGCCTACCTATTGCTCATTTTAAATTTGATGGAAATATTCTCTCCCTCAGGGATGTATTAATTATACATTGTAAAACTGTTTTCATTGCATTCATTGCATGAGGGTAGGCCAGTGCAGCTACACAGCCAGGATAGTCTAGGCCGCTCCTGCTCAGTGCAGAGAAAACCCAGATCTCTGAAATCTGATGACCTGCCTGCCAACCAAGCCCACCTGCTCAGAAACCATGGAGATGGCAGAAATAAATGCACTTTACATCAGTGTGAACTGCTATGTGAAAGCCTTATCACCATCAATTAGCCTTCAGGGTTCTCTGAGATGGGTAAATGCCTCAAGGTATCACCAATAGACCCCCACCTAGCAGGGTGGACAAATATACCCAAAGTGATGCAAAATGAATGTTCCTGCAAACTCCATAGGGGAAGGCCCAACATGACTAGAGCACAACCTGTGTATACTGACATCTATTGACTGGTGTCCCATCCTCATATATAAGGCATGGGCCCTTTGGTCAGAGTGCACTTGGTTGGTCCTGGTTGTTTCCATGAGACAAGGATGAATTACATCTGATTCTTTTAATAAGATTGGTACCCCAGGAGCCTGGGCTTAATTTTTTGAATGGCTGACCAAGAAGAATATTACTCTGACACAAAAGGAAACATCTCAACCCTCTAAGGCCCTATTGGATATGTCTGATTTTGAGGATGCCATTCAGAATCTCCCCCCCCCCAAAAAAAAACAAATAAAAAATTGGACACAGGTCATGCCAGAGATTATTTAGGCTTGTCACAACAAAGGGTGTGTGTGTGCAAATACGTATGTAGCGAACAAGTTCTAGTTTGTTTGTGTTCACTTAAACTTTGTGCCACAATAAGTAAATATACACTAGATAGAGGCAAATATGTACGAAGTCCATTCTATGCATATATTTGCAGAAATGAAGCCCATTGTGTTCAGTGTGGCCAGCTCTCTGATTAATGTGAATAGGATTTCAGCCTTAATCCCAATGAATTCAGTTAGAGAGTTATGCACACAGACTTAGATGTCTCCCCCTGAAATCTTATCTGTTAGTAAACGTCATTGTATGTATTGGACTATAGTGTTAAATGTTTTTAATATGGTCTAGGATGTGCCCTTTTTGTTAATCAGTTTCTTTTTCTGATTTATTTTTACATATCCGTGTACTGTGACCATCTTTAAAGAAGACAGAGAAACCTCAGAATAACAGGCCAATTGTTACCAAAGTGAAAAAAAGAAAGTGTCAGCCTAAGTTTTAGAGCCAAAGGAAATTTCTTCCTATCTTCTGTCTTGCCTCTTTTCATAGAAATGCAAAATAGGCCATTCCTATTTGTTTCAGTCTATTTAAATGTTTAGCTAGTGGTTCTTTTAAATCACTTTTTCAATCACCTCTACATTTTCCTGCCATCATCTTCCCTTTCTTCTGTTGTTCAAATACTGACCGAAGACTTATTCCTAACATTCAGAATGAATTTAATCTTTGACTTCATTTGTCTACTGTTAAGTACATGTTAAGAAACTGTACATAATGAATAAAAATGAACCGTACCTGACAAAAAGCTATATCTCCTAGAATGGTAGAAATGGGGAGATAGTCTAAGAAGCTTTTACAGGGCAAATCCAACCTAGTGCAAATCCATTGAAAACAATGGGACTTATAGAAGCAATGATTAACAAACCTAGTTTTCTCCAATGGGCCCCTGCAGCTAGGACTAAAAATTGATTTCACCCACACAGGGATAGTTAATATCTCTCTCACACTCATGAAGCTGTAGAAGACTTTTGCAGGGATTGGCCCACTGCTGAAGGGGATGACAACAAAGGATGATTACCCCTTTCGAGGATACACAAGAATGGGAGCCTGTCTTTCTACCTGAAAGAGCAAGGGTTTGTTATCTGCTTTTGTCATCTACTTCACTGTATATGATATTGGTAGTTTTTAATAGCTACTGTTTTGTCTGCCTGATACAGGAAGGATGTGTTTTCCATATTAGGGAGGGAGTGTACAGGTTTGGAGAACAACCATTGGATTCACATAGGGCAGAGGGAGATATGGAGGAACGAGACAATTACAATATCATGGAAGAGGGGCATGTAACAGGGTGCTTCTTGCTGCCAAACTGGCTCCAAGGTCAAATAGCATAGATAGATTTGGTGACAGTTCCCCTGTGTTGAACACGCTATTGTTGAAAGCCGGGTTGATGAAGGGGGGGGGGGAGTGCCATTCAGAATTTGATTCTGGATAAGCATGTCTACCAGGCCTGTATTACAGAGACCTGGATGGATGATTCTGGGGTAGTAGTTAATCACTGTCAGCTATACCCACCAAGATTTTTGGGCAGTAGCAGGTAAGACATGGGGAAGGGGAAGGTGGAGTTGCAGTGGTCTATTGTGATTCCATCCCCCTGACCAAACATTTTCCCAGAGTGTGCATTTATTTTATATTATTTTATTTTATTTTAAAAACAACCACCACCACAACATGTTTTTCTACTAATATTGATACTGCCAAACAAGTAAGGGTATGTGTGTTGGCATTCTGTATTGCAATTACAGAGTCATGACATAGAATTACAAATCCATAGCTTCTCAGGATTATGAATATATAACTGACCCCCAGCCCACTTAGCAGCCAGATTTGGCAAAATGGTTATGTTCAACTGCTGGTCAGAAGGAAGAAAGATGACATTTCCAGATCCCTCCCACCATCAAGTGAGGCTGCTACAATCATGCTGAAGCCTCACTTATTAGTAAGAGGGAGTTAGAAACATCATGCCCCTTGCACCCTAATCAGTGGAGTTTATTGCACAGGTTCTGGAATGGGCCTGTCATGTTACAAAAGGGGGTGTGATGGGAATGAGAGGTGGCATAGAATTCAGTTTACCACACAGGAGAATGCTGCAGCCAGAAGTTCTCATTGGTTCTCTGTCGCCATCTTCTTTTGCTGTGTTGCTCCTTTTTTGCATCACAGTTGAGGCACAATTAATAAAAAAGGCACCTTTCAGAGCCTTTAGTTCGCAACAACTGCACAGCTCCATCTAGAAGCTGTGCAGTTGCTTTGGTGTGCTTACGCACGCCATCTAAAAGCTTTAAAGTGATGATGCAAGCATCATCACGTGCTAGGGTTAGGGAGCATGCAAAATCACCCTCTCTGGAACCAACCCTAATGGCGCCGCCCAGATGCCTCATAGTGCCCGTCTGTATTGGGCCCTTGTGTTCCGGATGAGCTCCAGAGAGGGTGATTTTCAGGAACGCTTATAAATAGTTCCTGGAAGTTGCCTCATGAGAAACACATCCGGAATGCAATGATAACTTCCAGCAGCAGCGGCAGTGGCGTTCTCCTGTGCAGTGAACTGCATTCTATGCCATCTTCTGTTCCCATCACACCCCCTTTTGTAACACGACAGGCCTGTTCCAGGGCCTGTGCAATATCTGAACAGATTCTGTTGGGCTGCTGCTTGTTAAGGTGGTCTACATAAATAAGCAGATAATGTAGTTTATTCATCATACTCATGAGGGGGAGAGTACCCGGGGGGCGGGACGGGTTGAGAGAAATATATATTTACTATTTTAGGACTTCAGATATAAAGCATTTTACTGAAGTTATACACAAACATGGTATTTTATATGGAAGCTTTATAATTATAAACCAAATTGTTAATCTCATTAAATTTACCAAGAGTGCAATCCACTTCCACCAAAACCAACATATCTGTGGCCAGAGGATTCAGAGAGAGTTTAATAGAGGCACATTTTTACTTTGGGCCCACACCATTTGCAAAGAACTAGAAAATATTATGAGAAGGGCAGGAAATATTATGCACTTTCCAGGGCTTCCTCTATCCTCCTCATTCAAGCCAAGATCCATGTGATCAGATGGATGGATATGTAAGCAGATGTGGTATCCTCCACAAAGTTGCAAGTGGATTGATCATTGCATTGCTATTTTTCTTTTTCCTCTTTTAAAGGAACTGAGAAGAGAAACATAATGAAGATATTTTCATTTTATATCTATGCAAGATAGGTTAAACAGCATCTGACCAAGCTAAAGAATTTGATCCTGGGCTTCCTTATTATCAATCCAACATAGCATCTATACTCAACACTGTCTCTCTTTCTCTAGACATTGTTGCAATAGACAGTGCCCATTTCTTTCTATTCACTTTTGTACATGCAAATTATAAATATGTCTTTGTTTTTTCTACCAAGAGATATTACAGTTTTCCAAATTTTCTATGTTCTTCCCAAAGCTGCACATGTACGAGGGGGTATCCAAAAGTTTTAATGATCACCTTTTAAAAAAATTCAACAGAAAGTTTGTTTTGATTTGTAGTTGTTAACTTATCTCTATGTAGTCACCATCGAGATTTAAATATTTTCCCCACCATTTCTTGACCCTCCACATACCATTATTGTAGAAGTTTGCAGATTGCACTTGACAAGGACTTTACACTTTAGTCACTTCTGGCAGAGCCAGTCACAAAAATAAAGGACACAATGAGTTGATTTTCTCAGTAATGTGCACTTAGGGACCAATGATGACACTGACAAAATTTCATCAATATGCCATAATAACTTCTGGGTGATAATTATTACTTTACGATAGCCCCTCGTAAGGTGCAATCTGCAGACTTCTACAATATCAGGTATTCGGAGGATCAAGATACACTGGGGAAAATGTGTACATCTAGATAGTGATTACACAGAGATAAGTTAACAACTACAAATCAAAACAAACTTTCTGTCAATTTTTTAAAAGGTGATCATTAAAACTTTTGAATACCCCCATGAAATTCTGACAGAAGGAATCAGGTAATTTCATGCAAGCATAAAACCTATGTCGTTACTACAAAATATGCTTTTTTATACACCTAATCTCAATAAAGTCTTGGAGCTTTGGATCAGGATCATTTCTGTCTTCTTTTTCATATCCAAGCAACTCTTTTTCTATAGTCATCATTAGGAGATCAGTGTCTTGTATAACCCTTTTGTGATGACAGTAATTTTGATTTTGCACATGCTAATTTAGTCTGTGCAATATTCCAGAGACTAAAAATGATTTTCCTGAGAGATATCATGTAAATAGGAACTATGCCCGACTTCTCAAATGAAAGACTGAAATCATCCTTAATCCTTGGTAGATTAAAATGCTTTTCCTCCGAATATATCCTGCAATGTAAAGATAAAAGAAGAATGAGAAATATCTGTCCTTCTGGATGAGCTTGAATGGAAATAAAGCATTATTGGGATGAACCTGTAATAGACATTTGAAGATAAGAAATGTGAATTGTTTGGGCACCTATTTTGTCAGTTCTTTCTTTCTTTCTTTCTTTCTTTGGCTTCTCATTAAATAAAACTTTTGCAATCAACAAAATTATGATGCAAGAAGAAGAAAAACAACTTCTTCACTCAAGAGCAACCAAACTAGGCACAGGCACAAGGCTGTTGAAGATTATGTTTCATGGGAGTTTATCATATGACAGAATTTGGGGGTATAATGCAATGGCAATCTGAACGTAATCATGGGTTTTCACATAATTACGTATTAGAGTATCTCACGCAATTTCGGGCAAAGGGTGTTCATTTTCAGGCAATGGGAAACCATTCTGAATGCATTCCGAACACAATTAGAATTCACGTAAATTTGCTAAGCTAGCAAATTTACATGAATTTGAATTGGCTCCATTGGAAATTGAGAGAAATTCCTCCCGTGTGATAAACTCCACGGATTCATACTACAAACCAGAAAGGGCTTTGTGCCTCAAACCAGTTCAGCTTGCTGAGATTTGAAATCAGCTGATTATGGAAATGGGAAATTTAAAAACATATAAATTAAATGAGTACATGTACAAATGTGCCATTTTGCATGGGACATCTTTAATATCATTAAGTTATATGTTGCTTTTTGTGGGATTTTCAGGCTATGTGGCCATGTTCTACAAGAATTTATTCCTGATGTTTCACTGGCATCTGTGGCTGACATCTTCAAAGAATGGTGACATGGAAGTGAGTGGAGTATATATATACTGTGTGACTCTAGGTTGGGAGGAGTGGTTTACATGTTAATCTGTGTATTGTTCTGTTGTTGAATGGCAAGGCCTCAGAGTGGGAGAATATGCAAGGAGGATTTGTGTCTGCTTAATTAGTGGTCCATTGTCTGCTGGGAAAAACCCTGATATTGGGTGGTTTTCATTTGCATTTTGCTGGTCTTAATTTTGGTGTTTTTCAAGACTGGTAGCCAGACTTTGTTTGCTTTCAGAGTGTCTTCTTTCCTTTTGAAGTTGTTCAGGTGTTTGTGGATTTCAATGGCTTCCCTGTGCATTCTGACCTGATAGTTGTTGTCATGGTCCAGAATTTCAGTGTTTTCAAACACCATTTTATGCCCAGGATGGTTTATAACATGTTCTGCTACTGCTGACTTTTCTGGCTGACTCAGTCTGCAGTGTCTCTCATGTTCCTTGACTCACGTTTGGATACTGTGTTTGGTGGTCCCTATGTAGACTTGTCCACAGCTGTATGGTTGTCAGCATTCTTGTGCATGTCGTGTTGTACCACACTAATGTCTGGCACCAGAATTACCACCTCACAAGTGACAGACAGCTTTGTGGGGAATGGAGAGACACCTCTCTTCTTCCAGAGGT
Source organism: Urosaurus nigricauda (assembly GCA_034509955.1). Lineage (NCBI taxonomy): Eukaryota > Metazoa > Chordata > Lepidosauria > Squamata > Phrynosomatidae > Urosaurus > Urosaurus nigricauda. Next base: position 142,478,191 of record JAOEGL010000003.1, on the reverse strand, counting down.
AGTGAAAAGAGACACTAGCCACATGTCTCTTCATGAGGCTCTTTAATCTTAGGAGTTCCAATATATACAGCAATCATCCAATACACCATCCACCATCCACCTACATCAACCAACACAACCCACACCATGTAAAGAGGCTCCTCGCTTATATACCAGGGACACCATGTGTCCATTTAGCCCTGTCTCTTCCTGGTGTGTCACATTAAACTCTTTGCCCCATGCGGGGTGTCTTTGCATGTTTGCAGCACTTTACTACACCCGATGACATTATGCTGATCACACTTCCTGTGACTTACCCCAGTAACCCTGTGACTTACCTCAGCTTACTCTAGACTTCACCCACATTGGACATTTTCCCTTGGAATTATATGCTAACAATGGTATGTGGTAAGCTCCTGCAGCAGCAATAGAGTCTGAGAAAATTCAGCAAATACTTTGCTCAGCAAAGGACAAGAGGGAACCTCTTGCAGCTTCAGGAGTTTACTGCATACCATGCAGCTGTGGACAAAGGAAAAATAATGGTTGAAAAGTGTGTGTGTGTGTGTGTGTTTGTGCATGTGTGTGTGAAGAATTTATGACAAGAAGAATCCTGGACTGTTGAGAATCTTTGTGGTTTGGAATTAATTCTGTGCAAAATTAGCACATGGGTTTTTTGTGTGTAGAATTTTCACATGAACAGCATTTTCTGCACAGTATTTTGTGTTGAAAATAATATTTCAAAGTAGAAATAATTTATGGTCAGGAAAAGTTTTCTGAACACACAAAAAAGCTGTAATTGGAGATTTATTCTGCATAAAATATTACATAATTTCTGCATGGATATACTGTTCACCAATCAGAAAAGACTGTTTCCTTTGCAGACAATGCTATTTTATGGGAGCACCTTGGGTCTTTTTGGGGGGACAAAGCAGGATGTGTGTGTGTGTGTGTGTGTGTGTATAATACATCATTATGTACAAAACAATCATGTGCCAGTTTTGCACAGTATATGTCCAAAATTGTGAATAGCCTTCAAAAATCATGTAGTTTTGAATACATTTTCACAGGAGGAAGAAAATTGCTGAAACTGTTCATTGCCACCTTTGAGAACAAACATAGGGACAGAACAGATGACCCATCAGTGTGTGGCATTTTGAGACCACATATCACGATGCCTTGAAGCTGCCCAGACATGCACAGCTTCAAGGCACTCTCCTGGTGTGGTGTTTATATGCTGCATGACACCGGGGCAGCTTGAAGCTGCCATGGAGTCATAGCAGGGCAGCAAAAGCCATCTTTGTTGCTAGCAAAAGAAGGAGCGGATCTTTTCCACGCCTTTTTTGGGTGGTTTGAAGGCAGGTTGGGTCTGCAGCATGTGGTTGCCACAGCCCCAATCCATCTTCGGAAGGGCTGTCTATTTAGGTCTTGAGTGAAGATTTATATCCTTAATGACAGGCAGCTAAAACATGGGCTTCTCAGTTCTGGCAGTACTTGTAGCTATTGGTTTTGTTCAGTGGAAATATGGGGGTTCGTGAGATTTCTATTCCCAACATGCTTCTTCTTTTTAAAAACAAAACAAAAACAAAAAACACATGTATTTAAGACAGAAAGAACTTGAGTTTTTAAAAGAACAGAAATACAGAAGAGTTTTCTATTCCTAGACTGGACACACAACCCTGTTTCTATCAGTGAAGGCTGCCTAATACCCTATATATTAAAACTGTAGGTTCTTCACCAAATAGGAATTGCACTGTTACAAAATATACATGATCAGAAGAGCTTGTAAAATGGGCAATCACTGGGACACCCTGTTGTACAACTGCACCCTGTGGGAGGGTGCTTGCTCATGTTTAATCAGGCATACATTTCCTCTTGTTAAAAGAGACAGAAAGGCCCCCACTTGCATTTCCTTTCTTCTCTGCCATTTATTACACTTGTATGACAATGCATAAGAGTCACAGAGAGAATTGCTTTATTTAAATACTTCAAAATGATAGGTTAGAAAAGTGAAAAGTGCATTCTTACAGCTATTATTTCTCTCTCCTGCCAGCTCTCTCCACTTATCTTTCGTGACCATCTCCCTGTTAACTGTCTTTAAACAAGCCATATGAACAATCTGAAGGCTCCAGCTGCCCTTCTTCTTTTGTTATCTTCATGGCAATCATTCACAAGTATTCAATATTCAGCAGCAATGTCACAAATTTGGGCATTTTCATTGTAAAACGATTAAGCCAAAGTCTTGGGAAGTGGGCCACATTTTCAATATCAATTCATAAAGAATAGAATTAATGGGATTTCCATAAGGACACCAAGAGGAGTCATTAGGAAAGGACAGACTACTTGTTGTGACTGGAAGCCCTGATAGCACCATTAAGATTTTCTTCATTGAAAAACTGTATGAAAAATAAGATATATACCCCAACCAACAATAGGGAGGGAAGGGGGAGGGATGGGCAAGGAGAGAAAGAAAGAAAGAAAGAAAGAAAGAAAGAAAGAAAGAAAGATGATAGATAGATCAGGCTGTAAGCATCTGCTATTCTTCTTTTAATATCATTGATAAAACACACATTGTGGTACTCTTTAATCTGGTTAAAATAACTGTTGGACTGTTTCCCTGAGTTTTTTTAAATTGTGTCCTCATTTGTACTAAAGTTGTGCTTATGCCATGCTGATAACTGAAGAAGATGGTTACCTGTACCTGTGATTTTCCAAACAATATTCACAACAATCCCATAATTAATCACACTTGCCAAGAAGCACAGTAGATTTACAACATTACTCTAGTTCTTCACACCATAAATCACAAAGCAAGAGAAATTCTGATGATGGACCTTGGAAGTCACTGCAAGGATAATTATGGGTACTTTACAACCAAGAAAAATTCAGCTATGTATCTTTCTCTGGCATTATTAACCCATTTTCTTGAGGTTAAGCCAGATGTTCAGTGGCAAATAGAGGTCTAACTATCAACCTGAGCCACCTCTATTGGCTTACTACACTACTGGCATAAATGGCCAAGAGGGACTTGCAGGATGGTGAGGTTATGGGCAGTGGATCTTTAATCCTTTCCTCATTTAATACTTTTCCCCTGCAAATTCAGGTGCTTAAAGAATCCAGTCATTGCAAATTCAAATATGAACTGCCCTGATCCATGCCATCATACTAATATTATTTGGTGACTTTTTCCACTTTCCAAATGTATGATGAAACTCTGACACACACACATACACACACACACACACTGTAAAATTTATATTTTGAGGGAAGTGACATTTAAAAATACATTAAAAACTTGTTTATAAAACATTTTTAAACACCCTTTTAAGGCAAAGTCCTTCACTGCCTTCCCTTGCTTGATGCACCAAACATATCCACAAATGTTGTCCTGGTAGATAAAGCAGTTCAGGCTGACAGTGAAAGGAAATAGCATGCAAACAATAAGGAAGAGCCATCTCATCCTCCTTTCCTCTGGGAAATTATGCACCAACTTCTCCTCCACTGTAATGCTTTGTACTATAGATGGAGCAGTCCGGTTCCCAAAAATAAACATTTGTCATCCAGCAATGGATTTTACTCACAGTGGCCACAGGAAGCAATAGGTAGCATAGGTATGGTGGCATAACCCAGAGGCATAAGATTTAGAACTGCCTGAAAACCTGTACTATAGAATTGTTTTAGGAGGTTGCACATTACCAGATCTGACTCTCCCAGGTGGTGAAGCAAAAAAAGCAGTGAATTATCACCACACCCTCAGGACTTGTCCCCATGATCCTGAAAAACCTTGTGCCTATCTTTCTGACTGCAGAAAATCTGTACCCCAAATCCAACCGACCTAACTCTTCAAAACAGAGCCTTGGTGGGCTTTGAACAAATGTTCTAGGATATTTTCTACTGTGGCAGTGCTGCATGTAGCAGAGAAATGCCTCCCACAGAGCTGGCCTGGTTGCAATCTCTGGCCATATTTGCTAGTATGGTTTTGTTTGGCAAGATCACCAATTATATAGTTCCTTTAGTGGATGACCAGATGTTTCTGGATTCCTATAAGAACGAAGGGCATCACAGATACATGTTTATGCATCAGTAGGGGGAAGGAGCATGAAGACAAACAGACGCTGGTATTGGTGCCGGAGGCAAATTTCCCCATTACTTGTTGCCTGACAAGCTGTGTTCCAAGTTCTTCTGCCTCAGAAAATATGCCTGAGTGGTCATGTGGTAGGCTTTTTCTAAAATTTTATAATATGACACATTCTTTTATACATATCTTGAGAATTTACTGAAGTGAGGTCTACCAAAAGATGGGTTGTCAGTGAATGGAAGAAATTTGGTTCCCTGTAATATGGAGCAAGTCAAGCAAAGTGACTGCACTGGCAATATTTAGCCCTAAACATCTCTATCATTTGGTATATGAAGGAACAAAATGCTTGAGGCTTCCAAACTCCCAGGGTTGCCCAGTTCTATAAAAATTGTGAAGAAATTTGTTTCCCTGTGTTGTCTGTTTCTCCCTGCCCAAGACATGGCAGGTGATCTGATCTATTATTAAACTTTATAGCATTTTATCTGATTTGTTGATTTCTTTGTCTTTCTTTGGTCTTTGTTTCCCTTTCTCTAGGGATCCACACATTGCAAGACCATACTTTTAATGCTAACACATTTGACTAGCTCATTTTGGTTCAGCTGTGCTAAGTATTTGTTTCTGCATCACATAGTGGTCTTCATAATTTTTTTTCCCACACACAACGTTTTCCTCCCCTTTTCATGATTCATTTTCTCCTCCTCACACCCTCCCACCAACTTCCTTGACAGTCATATTAATTGAACATGTCTGTTATGTACAGACTTGTTATACGCCTCAGAAACAAAGTGACAAGGCTGGATAATTTTGTTTAAAATAAATTATTTATGAATCTACTACCCACTATCCTTGGTTACTTCCACTGACTTTTAATTTTCATAGATTCCCATTTCAGTGAGATTCTCACCTCATTCTCCACCACCACATCACATACTTTTTGGGAAGTACCCCTGGATTGATGAATAGCTTTTTGGGGACACAGTGGGATCCAACAAGAAGAGGTGGCAAAGTCTTGCTGTGAAGACTGATATCCACCCACAATCCATTGGATTGAAGACTTTCTAATTGTCTCATTGGAGCTTCACAGATATCAATTAGTACATGTTTCCAGAAGAGAGACAGAGAGAACTCTTCCTACCACATCATCACATAATGCAACAAAGAACTGTCTTGTGCTATTCTTTGCCTCAATAAAGAATGTGGCTTTGATTCTCTGCTCCATTTTGCCCTTATAGAATAATATCAACAGCTTGAAGATATGAGCCAGTGATGACAGGAGCAGATCCTAACAGTTTTCTGCACATTACAGAAAAGTTTTTCTTTTGTGTCAGAACAAATTAGAATTAAAAACAACAACCAAGTAACTACTCAGTTGGGAATTTAGCCAAAGGGCCTTAAAAATGATGCCCACTTCAGCAAGCATGTTAGTGTTGCCAAAAACTCTTCCGATAGGCACGGTGAGGGATTTGATGACCTGGAATTGTTTAAATCCCTTCTGAAGAAGAAAGGCAGCAGGGCAAAATCATAAGGCAGAAGTAAATCTACTCCAGTGACCCAGACTAATATAATTGTAGGGAAATACAGAATGTGACATTTTGTGGGTCTGTCATCACTTGGAAGAGCCATGTATTGAGCAGAGCTGCCAAGTAAGAAAAAAATTATGCAGTGCTAGATGTAGGGGAGGATATAATGCTATTGGAAGCTTATAAGAAGATGATGTATTTCATGGGGAGTTGTAATGTGTCATTGCTTAGTTTGACTGTGGGAACTAATTAGAAGCATGTATGTTCATGTTATTTTGCTAGCTTTAAGCATCCCCAAAATAAAAAGGAATAAAAGACAACATTATAAGTCTCCATACTGTGGACTGGTGTAACATGTGAAAAATATATAGTGTTAAATATCACCATTAAAGGTTCCTATGAGCCCCAAGTGTCCATATTCAGAGGAGCTAGTTGCACCTCTTCATGATTTCCCTCCCTAGACTTGCCTCTTTTCAATCGTACTCCAATCAGGATAAATAATTTTGCATTTGAAATTATCAGAAACACTTGAGAAAGACTGGATCATTCAGTCACTGGTGAAATGCTGTTCGCAGAACAGGATGTCTGTTGTTTGACTGTATGAATAAGAATTCATTAACAGAAGTTCTAAGCTAGCTTTCTTTCAATCTGAAGATACATCAAAGTCAGGGTTGTTGCCAAAACAGAGGATTGGTGTCATCTGAAGGTAAGAAGAGTTTAAGGAAGATGTTGCACTGCCTTCGGAAGACAGAAAATGGTTTTCCCACTTACCCCACTGATTCAAGTAAAGGCTCGTAGCACCCAATGCTAGTTATGATGTCTTGGAAACTGAAGCAAAAGAAAAGTAAAATGCATACGCATCTTCCACTTTCTTAAAGATACAATAATCATAAATAAAACATTGTCTAAAATTGTTGTTTCAGAAAACACCAAAGGTGACCAGCCCACTCTGCTTTCTGGTAGGGACAGCCACAAAAGCAGGTAAACAATATCTAAAATTAACTCTTTTGCTGTGTATAAGAGATGCTATATGTTTCCCATTTTAAATGAGTAGATGTTCTGCAATAAGCAGGTGTTTGTGAAACAATATTTTACCATACTAAGAAAAATGACACAAGATTTATACTTACAAACATGGCAAAATCAGGGAGAACTAAAGTATCCACAGTTGAGCCATTTAACAACAGTTACATTTGGCTGCCGACTATACAAAGCAATCTTGTTCATATTGTTGAAGGTGACTTTCACCCTACTCCTGAAGACATTTATTGGTATTAAGTCTCTTGGATTTCAATGGAACTTACTCCCATTTAAGTGGCTTAGAACAGCAGCCTAAGAAATATCAGTCAAAGACAAAGAGATTTAGGTTGCAGTTCTTCAAGCATTTGTTCAGTGGGGGACCAAGCAAAATCAATGAAGTTTTTTTTCAGTATCTGTAAGCAATTCAATGCAGAAAGTTCTCAGAAAATCAAAATAAGTTTGGGAGCTACCAAAACTCTCTTTTGTCATCATCGTCATAATCATCATCATCATCACCACCACCACCACTACTATACCTTTCCCTCAAAACCTAGGATCAAAGCAGCATACAAATATAAACAAATATAATACTATAAAAACATATGAAGAGTTAATAGATTTGGACTATCCATAACATTAAAAACAATTTAAAACATGAAATTATTAAAAACCAGTTTTAAAACAATACAGTGATTCCCCGGGTTACGAAAGTAATCCGTTCCGGATTACCTTTCGTAACCCGGAAATATTCGTAACCCGGGGGACCACTTGGTTTGTCGGACCGCGCGGCAAATTTAAAGGGGCCGCGCGGTTTTTCCTATCGTAACCCGGGGTTTTATTCGTAAGCCGGGGCCGTTTTTGCGGCCCCGGCTCTCATACCCCGGGATTTTTGTACCCCGGGGGATTCGTAACCCGGGGGACCACTGTACAGTTAAAAGGCCAATGGAAAGTCAACAAGATGGAAGCTTTTGGGCTCCCCAGAATGGAGTTTCAAAGTGTAGGAGAAACTTCTGAGAAGGACCTAGATACCTGGATATGGTCTTCTGGGCAATATCCCAATAAAAAAGTTACATAAGTTATATGTAAAATGCAGGTTGAAACCGCTTCTGTACTGTTTGTGTGTCAAGAAGAGCAGCAATTATTCATTACAGCTGTTGATGAATTGGAACATACATGGGACTGAGTCCAGGCATGGACCGGCATACCCACTAATCAATGAGCTCAACACTCTATCCCACACTGGAACTGGATCGAGGTCAGAAGGGAATCAGTCGGTCACCATGTGATCCCCTTTGGGCTGCTGAAAATGTGCTTACCCCTACCTGGAGAAAACAATATCCGCCTACACCCGGTGAACCTGCCCCTATGTGACCTTTCCCAGAGGGACACCAATAGACAACCCATAATCAGAACCCATGCAACCACCAATTGTTGTGATAAACATATAATTGAACATGTTATCCACTGATAAAGAGGGGGAAGAAACTGGCACAAAACAAGCATAACATCTGCCAGTGAAGAGGACTTGGCTGAGAGAGTGTTTGTTTGCCCTATCTCCACCTGGGCTGCTCCCATGCCTTGGCTCCTGGACTTAAGGAGGAGGAATGGGCCTTTTCCCTCCTCCCCAACATCTGCCAGTGAAGAAGACTCGGCTGAGAGAGTGTTTGTTTGCCCGGGCTACTCCCATGCCCTGGCTCCTGGACTTAAGGAGGAGGAATGGGACTTTTCCCTCCTCCCCAACATCTGCCAGTGAAGAAGACTCGGATGAGAGAGTGTTTGTTTGCCCTACCTCCATCTGGGCTACTTCCATGCCTTGGCTCCTGGACTTAAGGAGGAGGAGGAATGGGACTTTTTCCTCCTCCCCAACATCTGCCAGTGAAGAGGACTCGGCTGAGAGAGTGTTTGCCCTACATCCACTTTGACTATTGCCATGCCTTGGCTCCTGGACTTAAGGAGGAGGAATGGGCCTTTTCCCTCCTCCCCAACATCTGTCAGTGAAGAAGACTTGGCTGAGAGAGTGTTTATTTGCCCTACCTCCATCTGGGCTACTCCCATGCCTTGGCTCCTGGACTTAAGGAGGAGTCTTGTCTCCCCCACACACACACTTTTTTCTTTTCTTTTCTTTTTAGATTGGGTATAGTTCACATTGTTTTAGGATTGGGATGGGGGTTGAGAATGGAGATTTTCTTTTTACCTGTTTTGATATGTTAATTGTTATGTATTTTGCCTTGTCAGTTTTATTTTTTGTTATAATTAATATGTATTTTTGTTATTGCTATAACGACTTTGTATTTTTGCTTTGTTAATTGTTATTCTCTTCTGTACCCTGCCCTGATTGCTCATTCAGAGAAATAGGCTAGAAATAAAACTTATTATTATTATTATTATTATTATTATTATTATCAGCATGGATAATGAAAACACATAGCAGGTGGGTGATGCCCAGAGAAGAACTGGCTGGTACAGACTGAAGAGTCAGCTTAAATCAACCCAACTAGAATAAAGATAGTCCAGTTTTAAAGTGATTCAAATGACAAATCCCAGGTTTCAAGTGATTATTTGGTGCTTCCCACCACGAACTGGGCCACAGCAAAACAGCCTGGGGAGGGGAAAGAGCAACCAGCACTATGCCAGCAACATCCCCATTGCTGTGCTTTGCCCTATATCTCAAAGCAGCTGAACTGTAAATTGTGCAGTATATTATTCTGCAGAGATCACCACACTACCCTCTTATAGAGCTGCTATTCCCCTTTAACTGCTCTGGCTGCCTCCTGTTGCATTCTGGAATTTGCAGTTTAGGGAAATATGTTTAGAATTCTCAGCCAGAGAGCTCTTAGGCCTCACTGAATTATAAACCCCAGAATGCATCAGCAGGCAGCCAGAGCAATAAAAGTGGAATAGCAGTACTATAAGAGGGTAGTGTGGTAATCTACTGCATTAAAGGTGCAGAGGAAGCCATTCTGAAATACAGAAAAAGGAAGTTATGAAGTGTTTCTCATATGGGCATGTATCAAGCAAATTATTTAGTCAAGACCAAGATCTGGTGCTTAGAAAAATGCTCAGATTTAGGAGCCAAATCTTCGGTCCAGACCAAAAGTGGAGATTCAGAAACCTGAGGTTTCACACTTTCAATATAACTGGATACAATGCATTGTTATAAAATGCTGCTTAAAATTTTCCAAAACTGAAATGAAAGTTTATGCATCAGTGCCTCTTCTAAAGCTGCAAAGCTTCAGATGAACAGGATAAATTTTTCTGGAAAAACAGCTTTGCATTTCTAGAGTATCCAAGAAAGGGCAAGCTTCCCCATTTTACTCTGGTTCTTTGTAGACCATTGTCCTGAAAATGATAGACTGCATATATATGATACATAGGTGCAGTACAGATGGCCCAAAAGGGCCGTCCCTGCACCATGATTAGGGCTGGGGAGTGTGCAGCATTCCCATGCTCCCCAGCCCTAACACGTAAGGGCAGTGCCATTTTTAAATGGTGCTGTCCATACGAGCATGCTGCCATGACATCATGGTGTGCGCCACATTTAGACAGCTCCTTCTCTGCATGCATGTCCTTGGCGCAGTCTTCACACGGCTGTGCCAAGGAGCCCGAGGGGAAAGGAGCCGCCACAGCAGCCCCTTTCTCCCCTCAGGAGTGCTGCAGATGGCAGGGTGCAGTGGGCACCCAGGGCGCCTTCAGCACCCCACTTCAAGCCACAGAGAAGTGGCAGTTTGCCGCTTCTCAGTGGCCTGGGGAAGCAGTGGATTGGGGCCTCTGGGGCTACCAGTGAGGCAGCCCAGGCCCCAATCCAGCACTCAAAGGGGAACCTACACACCACCCCTTTTGTGCGGTCTGTAAAGGCCCTTCTTTTCTAAGAAATGCAAAGTTATAAAAGGATACACAGTGGTAGTCTGGAGGGCCTGTTTCACTAAATTCCTGTGTATGTGTATTTGTGTGTGTGTGTGTGTGTGCGCGCGAGCACACACATGCACATCTGCCATGCTTTCAAAGTTGGCTATCAACATAAGGTAACCCAATTGATTTCATAGGTTTTTCTTAGGCAAGGAATACTCAGAGGTGTTACACAGTTTCAGTTCAAAATATCAACCGAAGGCATATATATAGATAGAAAAATAATTCAGTAATAGAAGATATAAATGAAATGCCACTTCAACTCATCTCTGATACAACCTCAAATGCAAGTGGTCCCTGGGACTACAGTACTGGGGCATCATTCTTACCTCCAAATGGGCCTTTCAATCTCTCAAACAAAGGGCAGTGTCCCTACTTCTGAGTCCAGGGCAAAGTTATCACACACAAGAGTTATATAGCCAACAGGGTTGGCTTTTGTACAGCAATGCTTATAAGTTTGGAATGGGGTATAGTTCCCTCTTCTTCCCACTTGAGACTGAGAGAGAAAGACATTCCCCCTTCTCACAGAGAGCTTCTTTTTGACACCAAGGCCAGCACAATTTCATACTAGCTACATCTCTGTTACATTTCTCTTTTAGGCCTCTTTGTTATTAGTATTAGTATTATTAACCTTTATTTATATAGCGCTGTAAATTTACACAGTGCTGTACATATAATCTTATTATTAGACGGTTCCCCGCCCTCAATCTAAAAGACACAACACAAAGAGGAGAAGGGAAGGTAGGAAAGGGGATGAGGTCCAGTGGTTCTTCACTCCCTCTGGGGCCTGGACCAAGGCAGATGGACTGGAAGGAGGGCTTGGCTTCTTAATACACAGCTTCTTAATATGTGGCTCTTCTTTGTTGAGGACATGAAACAAGAGGAAGGTGCAACAAAGCTCTGAAACAGTTAAAATGGGCCTTTAAGCAAGGCAACATATAGGTTACCAATCTTCCCCAAATACAAGTCACTACATAGGCCTTCCAAAGGTAGCGACAGGGTCTCCCCCTCTCCCAAGTTTTAAAAACAGTGTGTATGCTTTAAAAAAAAATATCCATTTTTCCTAAGCAGAATGGTGTGTTAACTTCCTGTTTTTCCCCTACACCAGAGAAAGCAAAGACTCACAGAGCAATGACATAGACTGAAAAAGGTGCATCTGTACAAGGCCCAAATGTTGGATTACTATTCAAGGAATAGTACTCAGGGAATTGCATTTTTTAAAAAAGTGGAATGATAAGGAAGATATTTAAAGTAGAAAACTAGGGAAGGAGAAATGAAATATAACACATTAGTACTGACTGAAATAAGGACGAGAAGAAGAATAAAACCAAACAGATTGAAAATCAAAATCAAAACAAGAACTCCCCCCCCCCCCCAAATCCACAGGGGTAAAAAGCTATGTGTAATTAAACTGCCTGCCTGCTCCATATAATATAATGGAAAAACAGGAAACTGACAAATAGGGAACTAATATCTGATATCAATATCAGATATTGATATGAAGTACACAGAGAAACACACCAGAAGAACTAAAGGATAAATCAAATGCAAATAAATAATTTTATTTTACTAACTAGGAGAAGGGAAAGGTGAACTAATGTGTACTGCCTAACTTCTACATAGCAAACACACAGAGAAGGAAACATAAGAAGGGAAATAACACACTGGCACCTTAAGAGTAGCATCTTGAATAGAATAAATGTTTTTTCCATTGCTAGAAATATCTGAGCAGGATTTAGAAATAGCAGACAAACAGAATGTGAAGTCAACCCAGCAACCAAAAACGGGAATGCTTGACACAGAATGACTGAACAACTGAGTGAGAGAAGCTTGAAGCAGCGGCAAATTTTCTCAGTCACAATCCTTCTCCAAAGTACAGTGATTGCTAAAATGTGCAGTAGGATCAGAAAGTGGAACTGTCAGGCACTCAACTGAGCCTTCTGTCCTTTTCCTCTTCCTGATACTCTGCATTTTCACAAAAATAAAAAAGTAAAATTACTTCAGACATAGGTACTGCTATTCTAAAGCAGAAAGCACTAGAAAATTTTAATGCAGGGTTCTTTTCTAGTTTTGGCTGCTTTCAGCTTAAGTCTGCTTTGTCTTGAGAAGAAACAGAACTAATCAGAAGGAGCCCCACTTGGCTTTGGATCTTATCTAAATGTAATGCACATCACCATCATCTAATCCTATCTATTTTAGCATGATCCTCATTATTGCATGATCAATAACAAGCCCAGTTTTTGTTTTGGTGATGGTGTGCCTCCAAGTCATTTCTAACGTATGGTGTAAGGTGAACCTATCACAGGATTTACTTGGCAAAACAAACAGCTTCATTTATATACCATTTCATACTGCCTAAGGAGTGTTTAAGCAGTTTACAACTGTAAGCTACTTGCCCAACAATCTGGGTACTCATTTTAGCGACCTTGGAAGGATGCAAGCCTGAGTCGAGCTTGAGCCTTTTTGCTGGTCTTGAACTCGCAGCCTTATGGTTTTGAGTGAGTGGCTGCAATACAGGCATTTAACCACTGCACCACCAGGGCAAGACTTGTTCAGATGGGGTTTGCCTTTGATTTCCTCTGAGGCTGAGGTAGTATGACTTGCCGAAGGTCACCCACTGAGAGAGGATTTGAATCCTGGTCTCCAGAGTCATAGTTGAATGCACAGTATACCATGCTGGCTTTTTATTGCCCACTATGCACATCCAATTCTGGAATGTATTACAGGGATCTACTGAAATAATTGTTTTTCCTCATTTTTGTCCAGCTATTTTTCTTCATACAGCAGGCTCTCTGTGTTCACCACATATTGTCATTAGTTAATCCCATAGTGAACTTCCAGTGTCCAACATAATTGTATGCTCATTTGCTAGAGCAGCTCATGCTAAGATTTGGTACAAGGTGGTTGTATTATTAGAGTTTGCCTAATTTACCTGATACTATTAACAATTTGGAGAGATGTAAGAAAGGATATAATACAAAGGATCAGTCAAAGGATGTAACACAAAGTCAGATAGAATCATGTCAATAAGACTTGAGGGAAAACCAATAAACATCACCATTATCCAGGTATATCCAATTTTATGTGCCAGCGACAGAGGCAGAGGAAGAAAAAAAAATGAAATTCCATGATGGAGTCCAGGAAGAAATTGACAACACATCAAAACAGGATTTCTTGCTAATCATAGATGACTGGTATGCTAAAATGGAAAGCAGAGAATAATAATAATAATAATAATAATAATAATAATAATAATAAAAACTGCAGGAAGATTTGGATTAAGATCAAGAAATGAAGCAGAATGGTTGATGGAATTTTACATGGCCAACAATCTGTTCATCACAAATATCTTCATACAACTGGAGAGGTTACTGTACACATGGATGTCACCAGCTGGCCAATACAAAAATCAGCTAGACTACATAACTGAAAACAGATGATGGAGAAGCTCTATTCTCACAACTGAAACAGAAACAGGTGCTGACTGCAGAACAGAACATACAATGAATCATCATGTCAAAATATGATCTGAAGGACATCTGAACAGTATTTATAAACAAAGTGATAAATAGATTTGCACTAGTAAGTATAATTGACCAGGACCCATAAGAACTATGGTCAGAGGCCTGGGACGTAATCAAGAAAAAATGAAGGACACTACCTGTAGCCAATAAGAGAGACATGAAAGAGTGGGTAACAGATGCAATGTTTCAAGCAATAAAGGAAAGATACAATACAAAAGAAAAGGGAGACAGGCACACAACTTGAACCATGAACACAACTGCTTGATAATTAGTGTGCAAAGATAAAAAGAATCACTACAAATAATCATGCATGGAAATAAAAGACAACAACAAAAAGGAAGAACAAGCATACCACAAGATCCAGGCATTCAAAGAAAAATTCATATCAAGAGTGGGGATACTCTATGGTGTGATACAGATGGCCCAAAAGGGCTGTCCCTGTGTTGTGATTAGGGTTGGGGAGTGCACAGCAACCACACACTCCTCAACCCTAGTGCATATAGATGGCGCCATGTTTACAGTGCACAGTCCATATGCACGAGCTGCCATGATGTCATGGTATGAGCCACGTTTAGACGGTATGGCACATGCCTTATGTCATGGTGCCGCAAGACCTGCAGTGTGGAAAGGAGCTCCAAAATGGAGCTCCTTTACACTCTGGTGTGTCATTCCCGCAGCAACCAGATTGCCGCGGGAACGAAGGCAGGGAGAAAGGGGCCAGGCGGCCCCTTTCTCCCTTGCCTCCGCGGGTTGGGCTGTCCTTTCCAGGCCACGGAAATGGGGCTTTAGCCCTTTTCCATGGCCTGGAAAAGCAGCAGATTGGCACCTAACATGGAAGGGATACACTGAAGAGTTAAACAAGAGGGTGAAAGGATGACTGATGCATGGGAAGAAGTATCATACAAAAAAGAATCCCAAATTCTGGATAGTGAAATAGAAGCTGCCCTCTAAGCAACTGAGGAGAATAAATCATGAAGAACACTTTATATTCCAATAGAACTGCTACAATCCACCCATACAGAATCAGATTTCATGCTAACTAAAATCTGCCAATATAGAAAACAAATCAGTGGCTCACAAGTTGGAAATAATCAATGTGCATTCCCATCCACAAAAAAGAAGACACTGAAGATCGCAGTAACTATAGCCCCATTGCATTAATTTCCCAGTTCTAGTCTTCTTGAATTCAGCTTCCTTTCTGATTAATGACTGAAGGTATGGACAGGTATGTCAACGTATGGAATATCTTGAACTATTTTAACATCTTAATTGTCTGCTTCAGACTTATGTAAAACTTCTGTGGCCATTATTTTTGTTTTCTTAATGTTCAAATGTAAACCTCCCTTTGCATTTTGTTCCTTGAATTTCATTAGTAACAGTTCTAAGTCCTTACTATTTTATGTTGTCATCTGCATATATATGAAATTGTTGATGATCCTTTCATAAATCTTCATGCCTCCTTCGTTAGAATGTAATATTCACTATGAGAAAATTATGATATGTTCAGTATACAGGTTAAACAGAAAGGCTGATAAAATGCATTCTTGCCTGGATTCCTTGACATTAGAAAACCATTCTGCTTCTCTATATTCTGTCCTGAGTATAGGTTATGCATCAGGATAATCAAATGCTGTGGCACATTTCTTCAAGAATGGCCCATAGTTTTTCATGACCTACACACTCAAAGGCTTTGCTACAATCAATAAAGCACATGATGATGATGATGATGATGATGATGATGATGATTCTTTGATGTGCCCTACTATCTGACATATTTTTCCTGTATGATCCCCAGTGCATCTTTCTTTCCTGAATTGAGCTTGGATGTCTGACATTTCTTGTTTTATATAAAGTAAAAGTCTTTCTTGTTGAATGTTGAGCAGCATTTTGCTTGCATAGGAAATTAGTGCAATAGTGCTGTGGTTACTGTTATCCCTGTCCCTTCCAGGATTCGTCCCTTCTCACTTGCTGTCCCACACTCCTGGAACCTCCTTTCCCCACAAACACAGGTCATCTCTTCTTTAACCAATTTCAAAGCTGAGTTGAAGACCATACTATTTAGGGAAGCATTTCCTGGCATTGTGTGATTGTTATCTGTTACTTGGGTATTTGATCTGATACTACTTCCACCACCATCTGGGAAGAGAGAGAGGCAGACCAGCTCCATCAGGCCTTGCCTGAAAGAAGAAGAGCCCTCCCTTCAGTCCTTCTGCCTTGGTCCAGGCCTCAGAGGGAGAGAAGAACTGCTGGACCTGATCCCCTTCCCCTCTACCATTCCCTTCTCCTTTTGTGTTGTGTGTTTTTAGATTGTAACCCTGAGGGCAGGGAACTGTCTAATGAAAAAGACTGTATATACAGTGTTGTGTAAATTTACAGTGCTGTGTAAATTTAAATAATAATAATAATAATAATAATAATAATAATAATAATAATAATATTTTTTTCCCAATCTCAGGGCCATTGTTATGTTTTCCATATTTGTTGGCAGATTTTTGTTAAACTAAAGTATATTCACTCTCTGTAGATCGAAGCAGCTCTATTAGTATGTGATTATTTCCTGGTGATTTATTTCTACTGAATGCTCTAAGTGCAGCCTCCACTTCACTTTCTAAAACTGGAGCTTCTTCTTCATATAATTTATCTTCAAATGTATCTGCTGTCCTTTCATCACCTTTATATAGTTTTTCCATGTAGTATTTCCATTGTCTTTTTATTTCTACTGGTTGTAAAGCATCTTCACTCTTGGTTTAAATTTCCATTTGATTTGTCAGATCATGTGAAAGCGGTCTCTTGTTCTTCCCTATTTGTTGTAGCCTTCTATTTCTATGCACTGATTATCATGCTAGTTCTCCTTGTCCCTGTGTACAAGTCACTGAACAGTTGTATTCAGGTTTCTGACTTTACATTTGATACTTTTTATTTTTGTTTCCCATCTATCCTTAATGATTGGAAAAGTTTCATCTGTCATCCAATGATTTTGTGTCTCATATATATATATATATATATATATCCTCCCTGACAATGTCTCTGGCTTCAGTCCACAGTTCTTCTGGTTCTCAATCATTTAGGCCAAATAGTGCAAATCTTGATTTACCATATATAAGTCGACCTTATGTATAGGTTGAGGGCAGGTTTTGGGGCCAAAGTTATGGATTTTACTATGACCTGTGGATAAGTCAAGGGTAAAATTTAGGAGCATATAGCAAAGGAGCTAAAGGAGTGCTCCCTAATCTTTTTGGACTTCACCTCCCAGAATATCAGACTGAGGCTTCGAGGAGCTGATGTCCAAGACCTCTTAAAGAGCACAGTTTGGGGACTGCTTATCTAAATAATGAAGCAAAGCAAAGCAATTTCAAAGAACTTCCAAAATTGCAGCAGACATAACTCTTTGTGCTTACTCTTAAGACTGGATGGATGAGAGAGGGGGTTGGTGCTTCACATATTATACTCTTGCTTTTCACCAGGAGATGGTTTATTCTTTTAAATAAGAATTACTTACTTTGACCTATGGATAAGTTGACTCAGGTTTTTTGGGGTCCGTTTTTTGATCTAAATTTTTAGACTTACACATGAGTATATACAGTAGTAGCTTGATTTGTGCCACAATCTGCTCCTTGTCTTGTGATTGCAGAGATAATGGAGTTTCTCAATTTCCTTCTTCCAATGATGTAGCCTATTTGATAGCTTTATTGATGTCCATGTATGCAGATTCTTGGGTTGCATGATCTTCAAAAGGAGATTTACTGTGCCTCTCTCTGTGCATTAGTTACAAGTGTTAGCTATGGTGCCACTGTTGTTGTTTCTAAGAGATTCTCCAGAAATGTCTAACACACACACACACACACCAATACTGCTTTTTCCCAGTAGCGGTTGTCGATAGCATAGTTTCCTGCCTTACAAGAACATGGAACACCACCACCACCACCACAGAAAGATAGTGCCATTGATGGGAAATATATATTTGTGAAATCTGTATTGGGGTATCTATATTTAGCTACTGTGAAATTTGGAATGTAACTAATGTAACTAATATTGGAAGAACTATGTGATTTACAGTTTTACTTTCCGTGAAACTTGCTAATGGGGTTGAGGAAAATTTATAGTGCAGGCCTAAACTGCATGGTTAATTAATCTTCAAGAAATTTTCCATAGTTCAGAAACTCTAACTTGAATCTTGAATTGACTGTTAATCTGAATATTTCTAATGCACACAAAACTGCTTACCTCTTTCATTTCCCATTCTTTTGGGTATTTACCCTGTCCAACTCAATGTTTCTGAGGTGAAGCAAAGAGGCAGTTTAAATTTCTGATAATCTTTAGGTGATGGCCTTGCTAATTACTGAACGAAATAAAATACTTTGCATTTTAATCCGTAATTAGTTGTCATGTGGCT
Organism: Urosaurus nigricauda; assembly: GCA_034509955.1. Classification (NCBI taxonomy): domain Eukaryota; kingdom Metazoa; phylum Chordata; class Lepidosauria; order Squamata; family Phrynosomatidae; genus Urosaurus; species Urosaurus nigricauda. The sequence goes on along the minus strand of JAOEGL010000003.1, from coordinate 142,459,774 downwards.
TCGGGACCAATGCCACCTTAAACTTTATGCGGCAGCCTTTGCAGGCAAGGAATCATCCATGATTCTTTTTACACAGTTATTTCTTTGATGTTTATTCTTCACAGCTGCAGCATCTCCCTGCATTTGCTTAGTAATTGACTGAAGATTTGCAGTCTGGGAAAAAAGTTCAATTCCAGAGATTTGCGTCCTTATCCATTAATTTTATTTCTCATAAGGATGAATCTCTTTCCACCGCAGTTTCAATCACAGATTTCTCAGAGGCCAAGGCCAGGGCATATCTGGCAAGCTATATTGAGCTAATCTGTGATGATTTGCCAATATATCAGGTGGTTTTCTTAGGAGCTTATGTTTCACTTTCCTGTCATCAACAGTGAAACAGTAGAACCAGCAAGGTTTAGAATAGAAAGCACAATACACTTTGAAGGTATTCAAAGGTTATTTTCTATCAGAGAGAGTAAATTCCTCTGAAATTAACCATGTCTTCTGGCATACACTGAAAAAGGCTGCACCTCAGAAATACTAGTTCAGTCCATTATTCCCTAAGTCATTCCCATAGCAAAGAGAGGGTGGGGGAGAAGACTGAGCTTCATACTACACCTATTTATTGTTCGTGGCTTGGAATACACAAGCTGAAAGCATCATCCAATGTATGGTACATTTTATCCTAGACAGAATACATTTCCTCCTTTTCCTTCCTTCTCTGCCACTGACAAGAATTCATTTTATTTATTCCAAAAAGTCATGAAATTTATCAGCATAGTTTGATGACAGAAAGGCAAGAAGTACTCATATATTTTATGCTTTTTATGGAAAATAATAACATGATAGCTTGGCATAGGAAAAAAAGAGAGAACCTCCTGGTGATCTGCAGGAACATGGAAGACTGTCTGGGCTTGAACCTATGAACCACTTTGTCAACAAGTACAGTCAAAGGGTCAGGAACAATTTCCTGAAACTGGAAAGTTGAATATTGCAGGATGGTGGACTAGACTCTGGGACTTGTGGTCAATGGAGAAAATTGCAGATAATAACAATAGAGTGAGAGGTTTTCATAAGATTTGGCACCCACTTATTGAATATATCCAACAGGATTTACTCTCTAGACACCCTCCAATATTAGCTAAATTTTTATGGAAAGATGTCTTTCAAGATCCCTGAATACACCTCTTGTTTATAATCTTCAGGACATTAGCTGGGTTAATGTCTTTTATTTATTGTTGTTTTGGTATACCGCTTGTTGTCTGTTGTTCTGTTCTAGAATGCATATAATAATAATAATAATAATAATAATAATAATAATGGAACAATTTCCTGGACTTTACAATTTGTCTAAAGAAAGAGGTGGATGTATAAGCAAAATGACCATTACCTTCACCTCCACTTTTTATTTGAACCTTGGGAAACCATTCTAAGCTCTTTTTACCTACTATACATATAAGCCTCTCACATACCAATATGCATAATATAATGTAGCTCAGCTTCATAATTCAAAAGAATGCTACTTTATTAAATTTTATTAACACAATTAAGGTGATGTAATAGATCTATATTCTGTTCTGTACCTCAAAACAGGAAGGCTGATAAGACTCAAGACTGGTGTACAATACTCAAAATTAATTACACATTATAAATATCAAATTACTCTAAAAGGTCACAGATCTACCCTACCAGCAACTCGACCACAGGATGCTTACATATTACTGGCTACAGGACATGAATGGAAGATTTGTGACCCTCAGATATTGTTGTATTGCATCTGTCACCAAACCTGCATGGTTATAACCAATCAAACCCTAAATTGGCATGACCCATCATATCTGAGACACTAATGTCCCTTTGCAGACATTTCTCCTAGATTCTCCAAGGATGCCCTCCTCAAGGACACTATCTGTCAATAATGGCATCAAGCACAACATTTGCAGTGGTTGTTCATCAGTTATAGAATTGTTCCTACTGCATACGCAGCATTACCTAACTTGAAACAACAATTTTGGATGGGGTGAGGAAAGTATGCATGAGCCTATTTAAGTAGGTTTTATGGGTCTAGGTTTTAATATGGAAACATTTAATTCAGGACCAAAACACAGTGCAGAAATAATCCAGTCTGAGACTGCTTTAATTGCCCTGGCTCAATGCTAGGGAATTCTTGGTACTGTACATTTGTGAGGCATTTGGCCTTCTCTGTGAGAGAGCTCTGGTACCACAATAAACTACAATTCCTAGGATTTTTCTAGCAATAAGATGGGGGCAGTTAAAATGGTGTCAATCTGGAATATTTCAGCACTGTGTTTTGGATCTAAGGGCGCATTCCCATTTACACTTTAAACCAGGTTTGCAATTTGCCTTCACTCCATGTTGGTAATCAGTTTCAAAAGGTCAGTAATTCTCACTATGAAAGCAGATCTTTTCATTAGCCCCATGTAATTGCTTCTTTTTTGGCATGGTTGTCATCCCCACTAGTTGTGCCACTTCAAAATGCATGTCAATTATCAGTGACATAAATGGCAGCCCATACTCTGGGTGGGGGGCGGGCACTGGCAGGCACTTGGCTTTTTGACAAAACTGTGCAGGGGGGCAGAGAAGAAGGAGGAAGAGCAGGACAAGGATGGGGCAGTGTGGCAAGGAGGAGGAAGGCATCGCATGGTATGGCATGGGGTGGAGACGAGGACCAGAATGGTGCAAGGGGGAGGAGAGGAAAGTAAGGCATGGGATGGGAGGGAGAAGAGGATGACCAGGATGGCATGCGGGGGGGGGGAGATCAGGCAAGGCATGGCATGGGGGGGGGAGAGAGAGGAGGACAAGGATGTCATGAGAGGGAGAAAGAACAAGGTAAGGCATGACATGGGGGAAGAGGATGACCAGGATGGTGTGAGGGTGAGGAAATCAAGGCAAGGTATGGCATGGGGTGGAAGAGGAGGACCAGGATGATGTGAGGGGGAGGAAGATCAAGGCAAGGCATTGCAGGGGGTTGGGGGGAGAGGAAGATGAGGAAGACAAGGCATGGAATGATGAATGTTTTTTTTTTAAAAAAATAAATTGATTGAAGCATCAGTTCGTTGTTTTAGTAACTATTTGCCTTTGCAAGTAGTTGCGAAATTGATAAATTGATTCTTCTCTTTCTCACCCAAAGAGTGTTGGGTGAGGGTACATATACAAACTCAGTTCCAAGACTTTCTTCCTCTACCTACAAAGATCCGGTCCTTTCTATGTTCACTCAGAAATCCCTTTCTATGTTCACTCAGAAATCCCAAACAGAGCTTCTAATCAAGTTTGCTTTAACAGTGAAAGGAACCACTGTGTGATCCAGAAACCTTGATCAGGAACCTGCTTTAACTTTAGTTAATGGTAATGGATTGGATGAGGGAAACTAGGTTGAAGCTCAATCCGGACAAAATGGAGGTACTAACTGTCACAGGACCGAAGCCAGGATTGGGAATACAACTTCCTGTCCTAGATGGGGTCACACTCTCCTTGAAGGACCCTGTTTGCAGTCTGGGGGTACTTCTTGATTCATCGCTTCACATGACTAGTCAGGTGAATGTAGCAGTCAGGAGTGCCTGCTATCAGCTTCGGCTGATAAGCCAGCTGTGCCCCTTCCTGGAGCCGAAGGACCTGGAGTCAGTGGTACACACTTTGGTAACCTCACAATTGGACTTCTGTAATGTGCTCTACATGGGGCTACCCTTGTGCCTATCTCAGAAACTTCAATTAGTTCAGAATATGACAGCCAGGCTTGTCACGGGGAACATCGAGGAGAGAGCACATAACACCAGTGCTCAGATCTCTCCACTGGCTACCGATTAGTTTCCGAGCGCAGTACAAGGTGTTGGTTTTAACCTTTAAAGCCATACATGGCTTGGGTCCATCTTATCTGAGGGATCGCCTCCTCCCGTATGAACCCCCCTGCACACTCCGGTCTTCTGGGAGGAACCTGTTGTAGCCTATGAAAACCAGGTTGGCACAGACCTCCCAGAGGGCCTTTTTGGCTGTCGTGCCCAGGCTATGGAATGGCCTGCCTGACGAGATGCATCTTATTACATCTTCTGATTGCTTTAAAAAAGCCTTAAAGATGCATCTCTTCTGGCAGGCCTTCCCAGAAAGCTCTTAACTCCCGGCTCTGTTTGTATCAAGCCTCCCTCTTAATTCTTCAACATCTTGACCTGGATATCCATGCAACAGCTGTTATTTTTATATTGTTATTTTAATTATGTTTTAATTTGATGCTAGTTTAATTCTATTTTAAGGGGCGGGTGGTTGGGCATGGTCAATGTATGTTTTATCTTGTAATTTTTAATTGATGTAACCCACTCCGATTGGATACAGAGGAGTGGGCTATAAATAAAATAATAATAATAATAATAATAATAATAATAATATCACAGAGGCCTCTACTCACAATGCAAGTGGAAGCAACTTTCTTTTTTTTTGGGGGGGGGGAGATCAGATATAGTGCCCACCCTTGAAGAATACCTAGAACATTGGCCCAAACCAAATGGGACAAAAGGTGTGGTTTCCAGCTGCTTCGGGGGTGTGGTGTTCAGATGACATACACCTGACATGGCCAGAAGCCAATCTGAGGCTTCTGCCTGATGCCCTGGAAGAAGGAGTGGTGAAAATCCATTCCTTGACAATCACCCATTTGGGACCATGGCACCAGCCAGCTTTCAGAGCAGGCTGTCCAGCCGCCATAGTCTCTGGCCAATCATGGGGCGATTGCAGGTGAAGCAGCCAGAGGCCCCTCCAAGCCACTGGTCTGTTTCACCCCTAGGTAGTTAAAGTAAATTAAGTTAAACGTGTTCCAATAAATTGGGCAACCTAATTACATTTTTTAAAAAATTAATTGTTTATGTTGGACATTCTTATATAATTATTTATTTTGTTCACGATTTGAGTATGATAGTTTAATTAAATCCAAAGTTAAAAGATTTTAAATGAACACATTTAGTAAGGAGAGCTTTGCACAGAAAACAACATTTTCCGTCCAGGAAATGGTATCTTCTGTGAAGAAAATACACCTCTTTGCACACCAATATTTCAATATTGTACTGTATTAGAAAATAATCTATTTTTGTGCATAAAATGCTATTTTCTGTGTGAAACAAGCATGCACAAAGTTTGTATATAATATATTCTGAATTGTGAATATTCTTGTCAGTCCAGGTGTCTTCTCATCAGGGTTTCTCAGCACTCAAAAAACATGTTTTCAACCATTTTCCAATTTTAAAAAAATGATTTTAAATATAACTGCCTAATACATGCCAACTTTTGCTCCCTCTTTTCAACCCTCATGTGAAAATCCTGACCTGTAACATAGGGATTAAGTCATACTTTGTTTCACTGAATTTCACTTTTCCTCAATACTTGTAAGTTGTAACTTAGAAAGCAAGATGAATCCATGTGGTGTTGTATCTTAAGAAGGGACCAACTGAGTGCCTATATATTGCTGACTACTTATGTCACTGCCTAAGAATAAACAACCATCCAGTGTCAGAAGGAGATGTATGGTGCTCAAATTCATCCCTTTTCCTAGCCTTTGTTTACCATTAGGGACTAGGGAGATGTGTCTGGCAGCTTGACAATTTGTTGCCTGTATCTTTTAACTAAGAAAAGAACACAGAAAAGTTATTTTTAAAAATGTACATGCTACATTCCTATGACCTCTTTTTAGGCTGTGTGGGAACTCAACTAATTATTGCCAGTGTAATTAGCCTTCTGCTATCTACACAGCAATTTTCTCCACCTCTATGTACTCTACCAGGCACATCTCTTCAAAGGAGGTGTAAATACAGCACATGCTGTAAATATTTTAGGAAGGGGGCAGATGGCTTTCGATAACAATATTATGCCTTCATGTACCATAAACGACATCCTAATCTCCTTCAATTAAAGACAAGGAGGGAAACTCTTTCCAAAGTAAATACTGAACTCTGTCTCTGAAAGTGTAATTAAATGCCTCATGTAGAAACCTTCGGCCTTGATAATTTAACTACAATATACTGCAAATGCCATGCAAATGTGCATAAACAAGAATTCTTGGCTCTTGTATATCTCATAAACAGAACTAATATGAAGGGGGATTAAAATGACCACTCCCACACTGTGATGCCCCCATCTTACATTAATTCAATAACCAGACTCCATGGATGAACCAAAAAGGATTTATTGAGAAGCTAAGTAAGGTAGACAAGTTGCCAAAATTGGCTGCAAAACCCTAAACGCAAGCATATAACCCCTTCACACTTAGCCTCCCATCCCTGCTCATTCACCGCTCCCTCTCATTCCTTCTCTAGAAGAGGGATCTTGAGGCTCAAATAACAAATCTACCTTTCTCCTTCCTTGCCTCCCACTTCTAGCCATTAAACCATAACTGTTTCAACAAGAATAACAACCGTTCCCCAAATTGTGCATCACTACTCCATACATTCTATAACCCAAACTATAAATAATGCATGACAGAGAATCTCAAGGGGACCCTAACATCCCCCCCCCCACAACAACCACTCCACCACAAAACACTTTTATGGCCTAAAATTGCAAAACCAAGAACCCAAAAAACAAACAAACAAAAAGCTCAATCTGGTCCAGCTTTATCTGGATAGGCTTGATGAAACTGTTTAACCAACTTAGAGGCCCTGACATGGATGTCAGACACTCATTCAGCATGACTTAGAGGAAAGTCTTTCCATTGGACAAAATACTGTGGATGGCCCCTGACCCACTGAGAGTCCAAAGTCTGCTTCAACTCAAAGTGTTGTTGATCATCAATCATCATCGGGGTGGGATCAGAGGGGTCTGGTGCCACACATTGGAAATATTTTCTGGTTTCAACAGACTAGAATGAAACACAGGATGAATGTGATGATAAGTCTTTGGGAGATCAAGTTCCACAGCAACCTTATTGCCAATCCCTTGGAAAGGAAAATGGCCAGCAATTTTTGGACCCACCTTCTTTGATGTTTGCAAGCACATGAGGAACCTGGTGGACAAATTCACGTGGTTCCCCACTTTAAAAACCCATTCTGATACTCTCTTTCAGTTAGCATGTTTTTTTTATAAACTTCTTTTGCAAAGTTTAATGCTGTCACAATCATTGGCCATGTTTCTTTGTTTTTTTTTTAATCCACTCCACCAACAAAACAGGGTTGGAGTCATCTGTGACTAAGGTGTGCAGTGGCTTTATTTCTTGCCCATACACTGTTTGAAATGGGGAGTGGCCAGTACTTTGATGCACTGCATTGTTGTAAATCATTTCAGCCAAACTCAAATAGTCCACCCAGTCTGTTTGCTGAAGGTTTATGTAAGAGTGCAGATATTGTTCTAGGATTTGAAGAGTTCTCTCTGTTTGCCTGACTATGGATGATGGGCTTTACTCAAATCCTATTCACTCTCCAGTAACTTCATAAAAGCCTTCCAAAACTGTGAAGTTAATTACATCAGTTATGTGACGTGATCTTTGAGGGGATGCTATGAATCCAATAAACATGATTAATAAACATATTAGCAAGTTGAGTGACATTGGGAATAGCTTCACGTGGGATGAAATGAGCTCACTTTGAACACAAATCGGTTACCATCCAGATAACAGCCTTTTTTCTGCTTTCAGGCAAATCAACAAAAAAGATAATACTGATTCACACCCAAGGTCTCAGCAGTGTAGGCAGAGGTTGCCAAAGCACCAAGTGGCACAAATAGAGCAATGTTTAATGTAATCCTCTACATCCTACCTTAGCTTGGTCCACCAGAAATGCCATCTGATCAAATATAGTTTTCACACATCTAAAGTGTCCCAACTTTTTTTGGCGTCATGGCTTTGTTTTAATAATTTTTCCCTTAGTGTTTGAGTGATCTCCCCTATAGGGTATGCCATCCCTCACAGTTATTTCTTCCTTGTGTTCTCTTAGCCATTCATCTCCTTCTGCTGCATGCTCTTTTGAAAGTATGGCTCAAGGCAGATCCTATGAGGCTCAGCCATTGTCTGGGATCTGGTGAATACAGCCAGTCCCAGCTGTTGAGAGGTCCACTATTTCTTTTCTCTGGCTAGACAAAGCATCTGTGAGGAATTTTCCCCTCAGGCAAATATTTTAATTGAAAATCAAACTTGTAAAATAATCCTGCCCACCTTACTTTTCTGGAACTCAGCTTTCAAGGGGTCTTTAGGATTTCTAATTTTTTATGATCTGTCCACACCTCAAAAGGGAACAGAAGCCCCCTCCAAGAAATGTCTCCATATGATTAGAGCTAATCTAATGGCCTGGACTTCATTTCCCTAGACTGTGCAGAGTTTCTCCTTTCCCTGAGCCATCGTATAGCATTTATTGAGAAGCTCAGAACAGTAGACAAATGTTTGCCAAAATTGGCTGCAAAACCCTGAACACACGCATATAACCCTTTCACACTTAGCTCCCCTTCCTTGTTCATCCCCTGCTCCCTCTCATTTCTTCTCCAGGAGAGCAACCTTGAGGCTTAAATAACAAGTCTGAATCACTCTTTTTCTGTCTTTTGCTTCCAGTCATTAAACTAAAACTATTTTAAGAATAACAACAATTCCCTCAATTGTATATCACTACTCCATACATTCTACAACCCAAACCATCATAACCAATAACCCATGACAGGAGACCTTAAGGGGACTCTGACACACACTATCAGCAAATGCAAGATGTGGAAATTTGATTAATTCACTGGCTATGTCCTTACTAGCTGTGCCACACTTACTAGTTATACCCACTATGGCCACATATTAAACAGATTGGACCTTAGTCACAAGTAATTGTTTGCTTGCATTTCATTCTTTCTCCAGCAACAAAAGTTATAGCTACAGTTGTACCTTAGGGGCTCGACAGGGCGGTCTGGAACTGGCCGTTTTTGCTCCTGAGGGATGCTACAGCAGCCAAACCATGTGGCTAAAAGCAGGTTCTTTTTGGTACATTATGCAGATGCCATATGTGCATCGTTGGTGCACTGTTGTGCATCAATGACATGCTGCTTCATATTTGGGTCATCATGCGACCCCTGTGTGCTGCCATGATGGCGGCGCTGTTACGGACTAGGATTCGGGAGTGTGCAGTTGCTCCACTCTCTCGAACCCCAATTTTGGCCCGAGGACGGCGCTTCCTGCAGGTCTGTACTGGGCCTTACTTCACCCATTTTGAATTATATTTTTTTGTAACAAGCTTCTTCTTCAAACAGGCTGTCATCTTTTGACTAACTGGGGCAGTGCTACGCGTGTGTTGGTTAATGAGTTTTTCATTTTTCTAAATTAGTGCTTTTAAGTGCATTGTGTTCAATGCTTTTTTTTAAAAAATGTATTTCATACTGTATTAGCTCTTTTGTTTAAATATATAGTGTAAGTCACTTTGAATATCATGTAGAAGAAAAGTGGGGTCTAAATTAATTAATTAAATTAAGTCTAACTGTGCCCATTTATTTACTTTTACTGGAGTAAGAATGTTATATGGGTTCCAGAGCAGGTTCCTTATGTTCTCCCGCTGATCTTTGTGTCTTGTTGGAAGTGTTGGCAGCAGTGAAGAAAATGGATACAGTAGAGTCTTGATTATGTGATATAAACAGGACCTCCTGATAGTTGGATAACCAAAAATGTTGGATAATCCAGACTCCATTTGTCTCCAATGACGGCACATGCACACGTGTACCCGCGCTGCTATTGGGGACAAATGTCCCTCCCCTCCCCTCCTCCCTTCCTCCTTCCCTCCTTTTTCCTTCCCCCCTCACTCCCTCTTTCCCTCCCCATCTTCTTCCCTCCCTCCTTCCCTGCTTACTTCCAGGGCCTTCTCCTCCTCTTCTTCCTCCTCAGCCCCCACTGCTTCCTCCTCCGAGGCCTGGGCCTCCTCCTCCTCCTCTTCCGCCAGGGCCCCTCAGGCTGTCCAGTGAAGGCCCAGAGGAGGAGGCCTCAGCTCAGCCAGGCCTCCTCCTCCACCACCACCGTCGCTGCCACCACCACCACCAGGGCCTGGGCCTCTGCAGTTGGGGCCTAGGCCTCTTCTTCCTTTCCCTCCTCCTCTTCTGCCGCCACTGCCACTAGGGCCTGGGGCCTAGGCCTCTTCTTCCTTTCCCTCCTCCTCTTCTGCCGCCACTGCCACTAGGGCCTGGGCCTCCACTGATGTGGTTGGGGTCTCCAAGGCCTGGGCCTTGGCAGCGGCGGAGGAGGAAGAGGCCCAGGCCTCAGAGGCCCTGATGGAAGAGGAGGAGGAGGAGGAGGAGGAGGAGGAGGAGGAGGAGGCCCTGGCAGTGGTGGCAGTGGAGGAGGAAGCCTGGCTGAGCCAAGGCCTCCTCCTCTGGGCCTTCGCTGGATGGCCTGCGGGGCCCAGAGAGGCTTGAAGATGCTGGAGGAGGCCTGGTGAGGCCTTCTTCTCCAGGGCTCCTCCAGCAGTGGAGGCTCCACCCCCTTATCCATCCGTTGGATAATCTGGAATGTTGGATGACCAAAGGATGAATAATCGGGACTCTACTGTATATAAGAGGAGTGTGTATTCTGGATACATAGCCCAGTGATTTGTAGATTTTTTAAAAAAGTAACTAAGAGGCTAAACAGACCAGAGAAAAAGGCCAGCATTGGGGTGGAGTGGGGCATGGCAACTGCACGCCACATGCCCCAACTCTGCCCCAGTGTTATCATAAGTGCTTTTAATAACATTTTGGGGACAAGTGAACTGTATTATGACCCTTGACTGACCTATGCAAGGACCCGCCATCAGCCTCAAGAGAGGAGGTCACATAGGCAAGCCCACTTGGAGGGGCAGAGTCCATAGTAAAGACAGCATTGGAAATTCGCCATAGGAAGTTTGGGAGTCACCAAACTTGCCACTGCTCTCCTGAGTAAGACAATAACCTGGTCTCACACTTGATCCGCTTAGCTACTTGGCCATACAAATCGGATGCCCCTCCTAATTGTGTCCAGACCTAACACATTATGCAACACATTATCTGCCCCAGATTAACAAAATCTAGCCAATCAGCACCTTTGTCTAATTTCATTTCATCACACCCCCGGACACATTTAGCCCCATAAGAGACCTTGAGTTTAGACTCACTTTGAGTCCACTATCAGCTTACTCTCGCATCCACGCTGGACTGAGCTCTGATCCTGGCTCCCTCAGCCATCTTCCCCCAAGTTCCAGCGGCCGTGTCCTATCACCCATCAACGTTCTATTAGGCATCCAGGAGAAGACGGCTAAGGTAGTATCCCTCAATGGTGCCTCCCTCACCCTCCCTCTCTGAAACCCTTTTCCCTCAGCTAAGTATGTGTGTGTGTATGCTTACCCCACACTGTGTGTTTCCTAATAAATGACATATAGTTATTGGAATCTATTTGGTTTCAGTGTCTTATTCTCATGGGATTGTTGGAACCCTCTGGTATACATATAGGAGACCCGGTCTTGGCTTAAGGCCCTGATGGCGAACCTATGACATGCGTGTCAGCACTGACACATGTAGCCATTTCAGATAACACGCAGAGGCTGAGGTGGCTGCATGCCGAGAAGGATGTTTCATCCTCGCCTCCTGCATGGCCAAGTGCAGTAGGCGAGGATGAATAAGACTCTAGTCACAAATGTTTCATCCTCGGCTACTTCACTTGGCCATGCTGCGTTCTGCTGCTCCCTGCTCTGCCGGCGGAAGTGAGGGCAAAGATCCCGGCTTAACCGGAAGTCCCAGAACTAAACGCTCTGTGACGGACTTCTGTGGTTTTGGCCTACAGACCTCCAGCACAGAGTGTCTAATAGGGGAGGATGAAACATTTGCTCCTCCTGAGGATGAAACAAGTCACAAATATTTCATCCTCCTCTATTAGAAACTCTGTGCCAGAGGTCTGAAGGCCAAAGCAACAGAAGTCCATCACAAAGCGTCTAGTTCTGGGACTTCTGGTTAAGCCGGGATCTTTGCCCTCATTTCCGCCGGCAGAGCAGGGAGCAGCAGGATGCAGCAGGGCATGCATCTCTGGGGGCCCTGCCATTAACAGTAACCAAATAACAGTTAACCACAGCAACCATTATCTACTGTTCTGGAGTGTCATGGATTTCTAATCCATCATTACTCAGATAAGTGATTTAAACTATAAATATATAAACTATAAAAATAAGTGATTTAAACTATAAATATTGTGAAATAATGTTTTTACTCAAAGTGACACACCACCTGAGTTATGCTCAGTTTTTTGGCGAAGTTTGACACACCAAGCTCAAAAGGTAGCCCATCACCAAGCTGTTTGAGTGGCCTGAGGACATAGTCATGATTCTAGAATGGGAGCATATTTGAGCTAGATCTTTCCCTTCCTCGTTCAATAAAAAGGTCAGAAAAGGACTGGCAGATTGGATAAAGGAATTGATTAATGTTCCCCTTCAGCAAGGAGGGTTCCAACATGCCTCCAAGAAGACAGTTGTAAGACCCCTGGTTAAACAATCTTCTCTGAATCCTACTGTACTGCATAATCACCTCTCTATCTTGAATATTCAATTTCTAGGCAGTGGCCAGATGATTCTTGGATGAATTAAGAGTCTAGGTACATTTTAATCTGTCTTCAGGCCTTGTTATGAGACGAAAAACTTCCAGTTGTTTTGCAGCATGACTTACACTGGAGCTGGAACTGGACTTTGCATGTCTATTCTTCTTTGTTGTACTAGAAGGTTCTGGGAACTTTTGATACCTTTGACCATTATATCCTTCTAGGCTGCCTCACTGATAAGAGATGTGGGGGCACTGTTTTGCAGTGGTTCCATTCCTCCCTGAAAGGACAGGCTCAAAAGGTTGTGTTGGGTGACTCCTTTCTTTCTCCTTGGCTATTGCTTTGTAGATTCTGGCAAGGCTCTGTTCCCTATGATCTTGAAGAATGTTCTCCAAATTTAGATGGTCCAAAGAGCTGCAACTGGAGTGTAAACTAGTTACAGGGAGCAGATGGCTTACTGATTACAACAGTTCCACTGGCTACCAGTCTGTTTCAGCAGAAATCAAAGTGCTGGTTATGACCTTCCCTATAAAGATTAGGTTCGGCTGTCTGAAGGACTCTATCCTCTCCATTGAGACTGTCTGAGACTGTCACCTTCAAAGGCCCATCTTATGGAGATTTGTATATCTCTAGCATGCATTCCTATGTCATCCAGCCACCATGTGGTGATCAGCCCATATATGGTACCCACTAAAGTGTTGTATGCCATTTGGAAAGTTGGTGTTATACTATTCATGCTTCAGTCTGACAATCTGCAGAATGGCATTCCCACATTTAGCCATCTCTGCATATTTGAATTGAAATCAACAAACTGTTCAAAGTGTTTCTTGTCCTGTATCTCCAAATTCTCCTCTGCAGTTTTCTTTGTCTTCAATAGTCTATGCTGAGAGCCTGCTAACACTCAGCCTTAAACATTGCACGTACCTGTCTATGAAGGAACATGGACCTAAAATACTTATCTGTTCTTTCATTTGACCTTAATAATACTATCAGGTTAATGATATGCTTAAGGTTAATGAGCCAATTATTTTGAGACAAGACACATGGCACACAGTTGCACTTTGCTATGTAAATAATGCTAATGGTCGGTGGCCTTTGCATTGCTGTTTGCACCCATATATTAATCTTGAGCAATTATTAATAAGAATGAAATGTTTGCATTGCTAGTCTTAATAGCTACAGTGCAGATACAGAGCTTCACAAGAAGATTAGCTGTACTGTACTTTACTCTTTGCAAAGTTTGCTAGGTTTTGAATACATAAGCTTCAAGTTAGAAGAAATTCAACATGGAAAACACCTGCAGTTTTGCATTACAAATTTGGAACTGGTTCCTGACTCACTGTGCCATCAGGCCACCCAGTTTACAGCAGGAAATATGGACACTATCAGCCAGGTGTGGAAATCTCAGAAAGGAAGCTTCCCTGGTTCTAGGTTCTTTCCACAGTAACAATGATAACCCATCACTTTTCTGCAGTTGGCAGGATCAAAACAAACATTTTATACAAGCAGTTAATATACTGCTATCAGCATTTCCATGTTCAGAGATAGAGTTCCCCAGGGTCATGCCTCCTGGTTGTTGGTATGACACTTAGCCAGATCTAGTTACATTCAAAAGGCCATAATTATTTCCATCATTCTAATTTTTTGGGGGGGGGGGGGCTCTCTTCTTTCATGTTTCTTAAAACTACCTAGTTACTTTTAGCTACTTCTAGTTATGTGCACAGTGAGGCACAGCAGAAGCCACAGTCTGAACAATGTGACATTGTTGGTCCAAATTATACAATTATAAATGCCACAGTTATGCTGCAAATGGAGTGAAATTAGTCCCTTTAGTGTTACCAACCCAATGTAATAGTTATATTATTTGGTAAAGGAGCTAATTACAACTCACTCATATTCTTACTATTCCTTGCTTGAGGTTCTGATAAAGAAAAAGGAGCAAGTAAAGGCAGATCTAGGAAGGATTTCAAGTCTGCCATATCCAAGGCCCTCTTCTTTCTCCTTCACATCCCCAGTGCTAGCTGAATTGCCCTCAAGCCACCATTCCATCTTTTGGCATGTGATCCTTCATCAATTCTAACCACCCTGGACATGTTGGACAGCTCATCTTGAAAAATGGTTTCAGGCATTTGGAGGAATCTTAAGGCAAGAATGCTGCCTGAAAGCATTTTATAAAAACCTGTGCTATTGCCCTCCACTGCATCAGGGTGCTTTAAAAATGGTGTTGTAAACTCTCAAGGTAGTCTACCAGATCACCTGCTCCACTCTCTCCTTCCCTTCTGAAAGTTTCTTAAATTGTATCCAGCACCAGAGTTCAGCAGGAAGGAACAGTTGCTGTATGAAAAAACTGAACTACCCATGGAATATGATGCTGAATATGATCCTAAAGGATTTTTGGTTTGTGGTTTTGTCTCAGTGTCAGACTAGTGTATTCTTATCTGAAGTACACATGGGTTGCCTCCTCCCCTTGATGCACAATGGGGGAAAATGTAATAGTATAGTGTTATTCAACTCCTATTTTGTAAATCATTAGTTGCCTAAAATAAGCTGTGGGGACACTTTCGATACTGTCTATAATTTGATTGTAAAATTGAATGGTAAGTATTATTTTGTAACTGAACAAATTTATTTGGCTTAATATTCTTTTTTTAAAAAATGAGACAATTTTATGTAAGATATATACACAAATAATTGATTTTGTACATTGTAACTTGTCTCTAATTACTGTTATCTATGTATTCCCTTTTCTTTTCACAGCCCCTGAAGAAGTCCATAAAAATATTTCCAGGCTAAAATATGTTTGCCAATTTTCAAGAATAAAACCATCTAAAAATAATCTAAAGTCATGGGCACCACCTGGAAGCTTTGTCTGTTTTCCACATCACACCTGAAATCCAGGACCTGGGAGACTACTAAACTGGCAATCCTAGAAGAAACACACTGGAAATAAGGGGCAAAACAGACTGGCTACAAATACCATCATCGGGGTGAAATGGGGGCATGGTGACTGCAAACCACACTCCCCAGCTCCACATCGATGCCAGTGGGGGGCACCTTGGCACTCCTTTGGTGCAGCGTTTAGAAAAGGTGCACCAAAGGAGCACAGAAAAGCAGCTGCCATGACAGCAAGAGCACCTTTTTGCCAGCACTAAAAGGAGCAGTATTTTGCAATGCTTTTTACTGCCAGCAAAGTGCCAGATGGGGACAGACACCAAAGGCCCACTGTATATCTTTGTTTTCTCAGATTTCTTTATTTTGCCTGCCTTATAACCACACTGTCAGCCTACCCAGAGTACTTGCCTTTTAAAACTCTTTATGTGCATTGCAATGCATTTATTATTTACCAAAAATGTGAAGTATCACTGTGTTATTGCTGCTGTTGCAATAATATGAACAGCACACAGCTTTAAAATGCCAAATTCATTTGGTAAACTAAAGACTTATTCCCATCATAAGAGGAAATCTGTTGGCAAATAGAAGATTGATAAAATGTACTTTACTTAAAAAAAAATAGAGGGAGTGAGAAGAAAATAATCCGGACATGGAGAATGAGCATAGGAGGGGAAATTATATGCTGGTATCCCTGTGTATTAGAGTTATCAAATGAAATAAGGTACAGGGCTCTTATCTTTTCAGTTGTTGTGTAGAAGAAACAATTTCAGCAGGTGTTGCTTACCTGATGTCTATGCAACAAAAGGGACAGGGAACCTTTCTCTTATTTCACTTGGCAACCCTAATGGTGCATGGATACCTCCCACTGTGTTTCTCTACCAAAGCTATTTTAGTTCTCCCAAAGAAAATATTCCTTGTGTGACCCCACTGTCAGTGGCCCAGGAACATCTGCAACCTTTCAGAGATGAACTGTATTTTTTGCTGTACTTCTTCTTGTTTATAAATGATAAAGGACCAAAAAGCTCCACACTTGCATATTTTAATGTTTTAACAGAAGTATTTCAATAGACAATCACAGCAATATTTTTCTCAGCTCACTAGTTCTTCTGCTTTCTTTTTATACGAGTATGAAAAATTCTACATGAGCCTTGTGTGTGGTTCTCAGTGAAATCAATAGAAATATTTCAGTTTGGATTCAATTGGTATTGGAGACTCCATTCTTGGATCAATGAAATGCTGCACATTTAATGTTGTTTGGCACCAGATGACCATAAAGAGAGGGAAACTAGCTTGCTATCCCCCTCGCCTCCTCCTCTTCTCCTTCTCAAAAAGAACAAAAAACACATTCAGTTAGAATATAAAGAGCAAATGGAAGCTTCTCATAGTCCAAGCATTAAGAGAGGATAAAAGCGATATTATATCTGTCAGTCTGGCAAGTAATAGAAGCAGCTTCAATGGCAGATGACCACCAAAATGGTATCCTAGCAACATAGAGTAGTCCAGTTACAAACAGTGCTATCAAGCCCAAATTATCCATTTTCACTCTCTTAGCTTCGAAAGCACAGGGATGAATATATGGCGAAGGATGAAAATTGTTCACAGGGAAAAAAGCATCTGACTCTTCCATTTGAATCAGGGATTAAAGAAAGCCTGGGCAAATTGAGTAAAGGAAGTATATCCTAAGTAAGTCAACTGTGATTGTTTTGAGTGATAATAATTATTTCTTTGGGATTCACAAGGGCTGTGCCTTCAAATTGCCCAAATCCCAAACTGAATCCTGTGCACATTAGATTGGGTTTGTCTGGATTAGCCCTAAAGTGGTTGAATGGTTCTGAAGTGATTCAGGCAAATTCATCTATCTGGACATCATAGTGCAGTACAAGAAAGTGTGTCTCCAGAAAGTTGCAAATAAAATGGTGGGCACAGTGAAAAGATTTAAGAAGGGTGGTGAACTTTGTTTAAAGAATTTCACAAATCCTTTGGTGAAGGAGTGGTAAAGAGTTTATATTCAGTTATTTTTGTTTCTCTTGTGCTTTTTCCCCTAGTTGTTAACACTTGGGAAAATTTTTTGCAAGAGCTTTGTTCTAGTTTAGGGGCAGTTTGGGGTTACTTTTCTTCAACCTGCCACTATGCCATCTTAAAAAACCTTGTCCCTTTCTCAGTGCAGCCCTGTCCTTCCTTATTGCTATATATTTAATTCATATATAAATAAATTTATGTGTTTGGTCGAAACATAGTGCACAGTGTGTTAACAGGGGAGGGTGGCATTTTAATTTCTCAGCACATCTCAATGGGAGTCTTAGAGATTCAGCTTTCTGAAGTTTGGTTAGGATTCAAATGACAAGTCAGCTCCAAACTGTCTGAACAAAATTGGAACCCAATCCAAATAAACTAGTGTCCAAAACACACTGCAGAAATAATCCAGTTAGAGGGGGCAGTGTTATTTTCCAAAATAGTTAAGTATCTGAATGGTCTGAACTGGGATCAGTGTGGAGTCATCAGTGGGATTCTATATTTTCCTGTCTTACATTTGTTTAGTAATAGATTGGTCCTAGGTACAAGACTTGTCTTGTTGATTTTTTTCTTTACTCCCTATGGTAGGTACTGTAGCTTGCAGAATGCTTGTTATAATTCCATGAGATGTGATTGTATCAGAGGGCTTGGCTGTAAACTCTAGATATGGTAGCGTGTTCAGGATGGAAACTGGATGCATGTGAGTATGGATAGTGGTCAGTGGGTTTGTGGTACAGGGTGGTGTTCAGATGCCCATCATGCAGATGTACAATGGTTTCCAGAAAGTTGATTCATTCTGTTGCTAGTTCTTGTCTAAGATTGATAGTGGGATGGAATCTGTTGGAATTCTGATGAAATGTCTTGGGTGGATCTTCTCCATAAGTCCAAGTTATGAAAATATCATCAATGTACCTCAGATAAAGGAGGGGTTTTTCAGTGCAGTAAGAAAACATTGTCCTAGGTCAGTCATGAAGATGTTGGCATATTGTGATTCCATGTGTGTGCCCATGGTGGTACTGTTGACCTGAATGGATATGCTATTACCAAAGGTAAAGTAGTTCTGTTTAAGAATAAATTGGCAGATTTTGGTGGCTATATCTGCTATGAACCCATCTGGAATCACCTTCCTGACAGCTTGTAGTCCATCCTTGTGTGGGATGTTTGTATATAGGGATTTCACATCCATGGTGGCTAGAATGGTGTTCCCTAGAAAGCTGTGGATGGACTGTAATTTCTGCAGAAAGTAAGTGGTATTGTTCACATAGCAGAGAGTGCCAGTGATGTATGATTTAAGGAAATTGGCCATATATCCAAAGGCACTGACTGTGCATGTTCCAATACTTGAGACTGTCCACCCACCTAGCCCTTACTCCTGTCTTTGTCCTAGAGTCCTATGCTGAAACCACTATACCATACTGACTCTACACTGAAAAAATAATGCAGTTTTTCACCACTTTAGGTGCTGTAGCTTCATCCTATGTGATCCTGGGATTTTTAGTTTTACAAGGTCTTTAGTCTTCTCTGGCAAAGAGTGTTGGTGCCTCACAAAACTATAAATCCCATGATTCTGTATGATGGAGCCATAGGACTCTTTCATACAAGGCTAAATTGGAAGTATAATTTAAGGTCAATTCGAATGCAATCATGGGTTTTATGTTATTGCAAATTAACTCTTCACATGCAAATTCGGGCAGGAGGGAAGCCAATTCGAATGCAATCATGGGTTTTACCTTATTGCGAATTAAAGCTTCGCATGCAAATTCGGGCAGGAGGGGGTTAATTTCGGGTAATGGGAAGTAATTCCGAACGGAGCAGGGGTTCATGTAAATTGGCTAAACAAGCTAATTTACATGAATCCGCATTGGCTCCATTCAGAGTTGGGAGAAATTCCTCCCCGTTTGAAAGAGTCCATAGAAGTTAAAGTGCTGTCAAAATGCATTATGTCTATAGTGTAGATGCACTCTTTGTTCTCTTTGTCTGGGGAGGGGGAGGCATCTGTGAGGTTCCAATCCAAATAACAGCTGCGAACTTGCATCCCATGAAAGCCAGTTTTTAGCTAACATTTTCAACCAAGTATAAGTTAATTTCTTTTGTCTATCTCCTCCTATCCTAATATGGATTTCCTGAGATAATAAACATAAGTTTTCTTTTTTTAATCTTACAAGAACATCCAGTTTCAACCACTCCCATTTCTATTACAAGCTCATATTGCACTAGCCCTGCTGCACTCTGCTTAATATAGGTACCAAATATTCCTACAAGAAAGAAAGACACAAAAGGGAATTGAATGTATGCATACCACTAGATAATGAAGCTTGCCACAAGATACAGAAGTATGATTTGTGCAGTTCAGCATATGAAAGACCAGCTAAAAACACAGTGATGAGGTGCAGGTAAATGCCTCTGTATTTATCCTTGGTGTGTGTGTGTGTGCATGAGGGAGTAATGTATCATTAGAAGCAACTGAATATCTATTATTAAGTGAAATTTTTAAGCAACATCCTAACATTAACTCATAACATAGTTCTCTCTTTAATTTTGCAACTCTTGTGAATGCCAGCTGCAAGCAACACACATTTACCTTAATATTGCTAGAGACACTCATTTATTCTCCCAGAAGGCTGAAATACAAGTATCTATTTACCAGTGGTATGACATAGAGTCACACACTAGGTAGGTGCAAAATGTTCAGATCTAGAGAGATACTTTTCTGCAACTGACAACGGTTTATTAGGAAATCAGAAATCTTAGAATTCAAAGCAGAAAGGAAAGATAAGTGTTCTTTATCCAATCCTGAGGGGAGATTGGGGTGTGGAAGATTATAGTTGCATGGGTTACAGAGCTGTAAGATTTATAAATCTATTTCCAAAACCACTGACATAATTTGGAAGGCAGAGTAGTCTCCATTTTATCCCCAGCTTATATTGGCAAGAAGAAATAAAGCAAGGGTAGAAATTTATCCCATTGCTATACTTTTTTTCCCAAAGGGACATTCATATTACATCTGAATCTCTTGAGAATTTTTTTTTTAAAAAAAGTCCCACAGTTTATTAAGGGGTAAAAATTATTCATAGTTTGTAAAATGGTACTTCCCCACACACCATGATGCCAGGCTTTTAACTAAGGGTGAATCTATGTCCCAGTTCCAGCGCAGATTATTCTTGTTCCAGTTTGGCTGTTCTTGGGCCACACATTACCCTTTTAATCCAACATGGAATCAGAGGGACAAACCACATGAGTCAAGCCAGTTTAAATAAATGTATCTGCTGTGTTCATGTGTTTGCTGTATCAGATTATGTTTGCCAACATGGTGGTGGATTTTGCAGCAGCTGTTTTTCTTTCTTTCTTTTATTCCGCTGCCATGGAAGTATCCACAGGGCTAACAAAAAAAGATTGCACAGCTCATTTTACATTCGTTTTGTTTTCCTGCATTCATGCACACATTCAGAGATGCTCACATGTGCTCATCTACTTAACACTACTGCATTAGCAGTGGTGCAGCCTCCTCCTCCTCCTCCTCCTCCTCCTCCTCCTCCTCCTTATTGGTGTCACTGGCAAAAAAGAAAAGTGTATATTGAAGTATACCCTTAACAGCACAATCCTTTACATGTGTACTCATAAAAAAAGTTCCACTGAGTTCAATGGTGCTTGCTTCCAGAAGAGTGGGTGTTGGCTTGGAAGTTTATGATGCAGTCTTAGACATGTGTGTTCAATACTAAGTCTGAGTTCAGCAGTGCTTAATCCCAGGAAAATGGTTCATAGTGCTTCATCATAAGACAGCCCTCCCTCTCCCTTCTTTCCACCACTCCACTCCAAAGGACATCTGACATTCCTGCAAACTCAGTTGCCAATTAATACTTAAACCCAAATCAAAGGAAAGAAAAAAAAGTATGGGTTCACAGGATCTGAGTTATAAATACATGCAGTATCATATAATCCAAGATTTAGATATGAATGGCGAGCGAAGGGCAATAAATAAATAATGGTACCAACTTTGCCTAGTTGCTATGGGTTCAAACAGATATGGCCTAACCTAGATGGTCCATCTCCTGACACACCACTCAACCCATCCCTTCCCCACTCAATCCTTTATTTTGCTGCATCTGGAAGACTGGCTGCAAGATATACAGTTAAAACAACAACAACAACAACAACAACAACAACAACAACAACAACTCCGGCTCTATGTAAAAAACTGCAAATTAAAGTTTATGGTTTTTAAATTTTTATTTTCTCAAAGCCCTAAGGGACATAAAAGATCTAATTTCAAACTGAATTGGGGGGAATAATGTGTGCTGCAGCAGGATGAGACTGAGGTAAAGTGCCATTATTTTATCTCTCTAGATTCAGCCTTACATAACCAGAAGATAACAAGTGGCAGGACTAATATAGAGAGTGGATCAGGCAAGCTTCTTCTGCAACAAAGTTTCTTTTCTCCATGCCTTTGAGGAAGTTTTGAACTAAGAGCTATTTCATATACTAGAGAGGTCAGAGGCAAAAATCCAAATATTATTCTCAACTAAAAAAAGAAAAAAATGACTCAATTGCTGAATTGCCAGTCAACATTTACTCAAATTCCTTTGTTCCAACAGGTCCACTCTAGTTGGGAACTAACATTTGTATTTAGGTTAGGTTTTTAAAACACTTCCATGTAGTTTATTATTATTTATGTTTGTATTACATAGGCTGCATGTTTGGAAAGTCCGCCACAGTGGTACACAATAACAGTGATAAGCATTACATATTTAAAGACAAGAACAGGAACAGAAGCCAGATGGAGGTCCAGTAGAGCCATAAAGGGGACAATAATTGTTTTGGATATACAAAATCTAGTCACAGACATTTCCCCAGGATTATTGAAGTGACAGTCAATGGGATACACATGAAAAGAAAGAGGTATTTATTTTGCTGACTACCCAACTAATGTTCAAGGTCTATAAAATGGCAGTTACCCAGTCAAGCAGGTGAGTTCCAATGAACTTTCTTAAAAAGGGGGGAAGAGGTGGATTCTGTTCCGAATTGGGGGGGGGGGGGAGACTACACATGATTACATGTCTTGTACATGTGCATAAATATACAGTGGCTTTCCGCTATGAATTCCATATAGCCTGATAAATTCCATATCTGATATAAATTCCATATTCCTGATAGCCTTTTGGCTGAAAAGTGAGGCATAAATAAATAAATAAATAAATAAATAAATAAATGATTATAAATCATTAAAGACTTATACTGCCATTGAAATCTGGATATTTTTTACACCAAAATCCAAAAAGTGAAATGTGATGCATGTCATTGCTCAATGATTAGGATCTGTTCAGGAATATTCACTTAAGGGGCTTATGCTAAGGAAGGTGTGTGCAGTAGAAGCGAGAATCATGCAGCCCATCTCTGACATTCATCACTATTGACCATGCTGGCAGGTTCTACTGCAAGTTACACTATAACATTGGCTTATTTACAAATAACAGTCTGAAGAATCAGAATTTACATTGTTCACTACATAAGAACGGGGATATTCCAGTGCTGCTGATACATTCTTGCAATGGAACATTTTTCATCACTATACATTATCTATTCTCCTTTTTTTTTCTTAGAAACACTGCTCATCCAACACTTGCATCTTTCAGAATAACACATAATCATCCCTGCTTCAAATAACCATGTCCTTTAGATGACAAGTGTCCTTTAGATGACAACTTGGGTATAGATTAATTGTGCAAACTGACTCCAACTTCTTTGTTAAGTGGAGACAAGGAAGACTATTAAGGAATTTGTTCAAGAATTTATTTGGCCTTCATTCAAATGAAAGGAATTCCTTGTACCAAGATAGGTAGACCGACTTTATAAACCTCAGGCTCTTAGATTATTCTTGAAAGTCTATGCCTGTGATTCACATATGCTAGCACATTTGCAACCATTTTTTTAAAAAATGCTAGAAATGTAGGCCCAGTTGTGTTAATGAGACTAGCTTCGAAGTATATATTGTTGCAATTGCAGCTTTAGTCATAATTCCAAAATCCACAAAAAAAAGGAGGGGGGGGAGTTAGTATAGCTCTGCAAACTTTGAAAAGAAGGGAGTTCCCATGTTGCCTGTCTCTTGGTGATAATACATTCATATGTAATGCTTTTTTTTAAAAAAAATCTTCTATTACAAGTAAGGGCCTGAACATACAGGCAATAAAACCCGGCTTCCACATGGCTTCATGTCATGGTGATTAGATGATACATGTGCCCTAGATGCATGGAAGCCATGCCGAAGCTGCCCCGGGCCAAAAAGGAGCGGATCATTTCAGCTCCAATTGGGACTGTGGCAGAGGATGTCCTGGGACTGCAGCATGTGGTTGCCATGGTCCCATGGTGTCTTAGGCAGTAGGGTCTTTGAGCCACTCTTTCGTGACCATCTGTTTCTCCTCTTAAGTTTACATTGCCTTCTCCAACTTGCCTCAGTCATTAATCAAGATTTTTTTAGGGCTTATTAAAGAATTCAGAAGAAAACCAGAATTTGGAAGAGTGGCTTTGAAGAAACTAGAAAAGCTCTTCAAGAATAAAAGTTGATCTTTAAATACAAAAGTCAGGATCATCCATTCCATAGTATATTTCATTGCTATGTATAGCTGTGATAACTAGACACATTTCACTCATTTCAAATGTGACAATGGGGGAGAGTTCTATGATTACCATGGACTGTTAAAAAGACAAATGAATGGATCTGAGAGGAAAGAAAGTGTTCCTAGAAGCTATAATGACTAAACCAGGGCTGTTGTAGATTGGGTATATCATGAAATGATATTTCTCATAAGACAATAATATTTAGTGAACTGGAAAGCAGAAGCAGAAGAGGATAACTGTATTACAGATGGATAGACTCAGGCAAGGAAGCTGGCCTTGAGTTTACAATATCTTATCTGTTCTGTTAATGACAGGGTTTCTTTGAGGTGACTTATTCATAAGGTTGCTATAATTTGTAGCTGCCTAGACAGGAAATAACTGAAATATTATTCTGTTGTCAAACAACAACAATACTCTGATGTTTTAAGACCAGAGGTAAGGCTCTTTTTCATTGGCTCAAACTCCATAGAAACAGTAAATAGAATGCTAAGGCTGATGCCTACACATATGCATCTTTTATTCAGGAATTAAGACATGAAATATCACAAATTGTCCTAACTTCTGATTTGTCCTCCTTCTGCCTAGACTTTCCCTTTGTCTTTCAGACCCAAATTCAGATTGACAGGATGGAATGCCTGAGACCAGGGGTAATGGTCCAATTTGTCATGTTTCTATGAGGTGAAACAGTCCTCCCTGAAGGGGTGTCTTGAAGCTGCCCCTGAGGAAGGCAGATTGGAGCCATGACAACTGCACATTACAGCCCCAATCCGCCTTTTTGCCAGTGCAAAAAGAAACGACAAACTGCTCCTGTGGCATGCAGCATATAAACATTGTGCTGCTGAAGCGCCTGGAAGCTGGCCCATGTGTGGGCAACCTGGCAGCATGAAGCCAGCTTCTGGGTGGTTTCAAAGCATGTGGTGTCAAAACTCTGTGCTCTGAAGCCACCTGGATAGTGAAGCAAAGCAATTTTCTGTTTCACCTCTATGTTGCTTTATAAAGTATCTGTAAGGGTTCCAAGGCTAGACTAGACTAACTGATTATATAAAGATATATCAATCAGCTTTATCTCACTCTAAAGGTAAAGGAAACTGATCCTTGTACTGATCTCCACTCCCTCAGAACACCAAAGACACTGGGCTGAGAGGCTTCTCTTCCACTCCACTGGGCAAACACAGAGGGGTGTGTTAAAGCGGCAAGCTTGAAAAGCTGCCTTTCCACTCCCTCAGAACACCAAAGATGCTGGGTTGAGAGCCTTCTCTTTCCCTCAACTCCACCAAGAACCATAGGGACCAGAGTTTGGGGTGTGAAGGTGCAGCAGCAGTCTGGGGTGTGGCAGTGCACCACTTTGGAAAACTGCTCCCACCTACTCCTTAGAAACATTAAGCTGCCTTCTTGCCCAATTCCATCTGGGTGAGAAGGACAGCCAACCTGCAGTAATGGGAGTGTGGTGGATGTAGAAGCCGCTCCCCTCCTCTACTTTCCCCACAAACACCAGGGCGAGTGTAGTAACAATGCTGGGAACACAGTCGATAGATAGATAGGGAGAGATGTGAACAGGATGGCTGAGGATGATCTGGGAGAGGCAATTGAGGTTGTGCTGGGTAAAGGAAGATACGATGATAACAAAGTGAAATTGTGTTACAATGGAAGGTGAGATCGATGTCTGAAAGTGATCACACCTTCAGTTCACTCTTTTACCCGAAATGGGCTGAAGAGCATATCAACCTTACCACAAAACCTTACCTTGCTCATCTGCAATGCCAGGTCAGTCAAAAACAAGACACACATCATCCATGATCTCCTTATGGATGAGGAAGTCAACCTGTCCTGCCTTACAGATACCTGGCTAGGAGATGATAGCGCCATTACCTGGGCTCAAGCTCTTCCAGCAGGGTATTCTGTTAAAGAGCAGGTAAGGGAAAGTGGGTGAGGGGGCAAAGTGGCCCTGGTCTATACAGAAAACCTCACCGTGACCAGAATACCTATCTGGAAAACAGACCACTTTGAGTGTATGTACCTGAGCCTGAAGACTAGAGATAGCTTAGGGAATCTGTTGGTATTCCATCCACCCCATTGCCTAAGAGACTTGCTATCCGAGCTAACACAGATGGTCTCAGAGTTGCAGTTGGAGTCACCTAGACTTTTAGTTCTGGGCAATTTCAACATTTCACTTGAGACCAGTTTGACAAATCTAACAGGTGTGGCTCGGGAGTTCATGGCATCCATGACAAACCTGGTCCTATCCCAACTAATCTTCGGGCCAACACATTGTGCAGGTCATACCCTTGATGCAGTCTTCAGTATGGAATAGGAGCATCCATGGACACAGATCAATACCACTACATTGTCATGGAGAGATGATTTTTTTGATTAAGGTTGAACTGAGAGCCAGTATTAGCCCCCTCGGGGGTTGAGAACCTATTAAAATGGTCCACCCTCAAAGGCTGATGGAACCAGTAGGATTTCAGAAAGCCCTAGAGGGTTTAATGGTTGATAACATGGTGATTCTGTTGAAGCCTTGGTTAATACTTGGAACACCGATCTTACCAAGGCCATCGATACAATCACTCCCAATTGTCCTTTCCAGTCTGCTTCAAACTGTAAGTATAGGTATATGAAAGAGTTTAGTATTATGAAGAGAGCTGGACAACGATTAGAATGCTACTGGCAGAAAACTCAGCTCCCATCTAACAAGACTCGCCCTAGGAAATGTCTTTATACCTATGGAGAGACAATACATGCAGTGAAGAAATCATTCCCTGCATGTATTTCAACTGCAGATTCCCAGAACTGTTTAGGCTGGTAAGGAAACTGACAAAGGTACCACCCTCTCTGAACCCATTACTTAACCTGACAACAGCCTATTGTGACACATTTAACAACTATTTTGCTGATAAAATTTCTCAAATGAGATCCAACTTGAATGCTGGTATTATAACAGAACCAGCTGATGAGGCAATTCCAGCAACTCGTTAATGAGGTTATACTGGATCAGTTTGAGTGAGGTACTGAGGACGTGGACTAGATAATTGGTAATGTGAGGAAGACAACATGCCCTCTTGTTCCTTGCCCTTCATGGCTGGTGGTTGAGGGTGGTGATGAGTTTAACAGCCAAAAGCAACAATGAACAATGAAAATCTGTTTGGATGGTGATCAGAGTGCTGCAAGATGAGGTTTCCATCCCCTTTCCACCAGTCTTCCATGTTGCATGTGACAGGGGCACTGCCTCCCTTGTTGCACCCAAATTCACTGATGGAAAGGGAATGGAAACATAATCCTGCAGCATCCCAATCACCAACAGAACAAACCTCCATTGCTCAGTGCAGCTTTTCCCTGCTAAGGTAAGTTGGAGTGCATTTGTAATTATGGCATTAGTGCCACAATTGTAAATATGAATAATGAACAGTTATGAATGCATAAGTCCAGTTCACACATCTCTAGCTGCTCAACAGGATGACTGCCAATAGTTTTGACCAACTTTTGAAAGACATATGTGATATACTTTTTTGCAAATTGGAGTTAAAGGGGAAAAAAATTGACATGTCCAGACCTTTTTAACTTGCTATACCTGTAGCATTTTTTTATTGAAACTTACTATAATTATGGATGCAATATTGTTAATTCAGCAAGTGTTTATAGAAACTATTGAATTTTGGGACTGATATTGGCAAAAGGTTTTTGTTTGATTTTTCAAAAAAAAAAATGAGTAATTTTGTGTAATTGTAAGTGCAAGTGAAAATTAGGTAAAAGAAAATTAGGTGAAAGAAAAATCAACAGAACATCATGTGTTGCTTATATTGTGAACACAAACCATGCTATATTTGCTATTTTCTGGTTAGCTGGATATGCAAACTTTTCCAGATTGTATGTGAAATAAAAGAAAAAAAAGGGGAAGATGTTGACCTGCTGATCACATCAACACTCACGTTGTACTGAACTTGCAAATACTGTCAAGGCTTGGCTGTGGCTTTTAAAATATTAATAGTCCCTGTAGTTTATTCTTTTTTTTTTTTTTTTTTACAAATCCTGAATTGCTTTCTGTCTCAGTGGATGGCCAGGAAAAAGCAGTGTCCAATTCACAGTGTCTTGGATAACAGTATTTGCCCAAACAGCATGCATAAAATGCCCAAACAATAAAGATTTCATGGCCACCAAGGTCATGATACAAGAACTCCCAAGATAAGTTAATTTAAGGAAGTTCATGAAACTAAAGTTTCATGTCTGCACCTTTCAGCATCACTGAATCTTTCCACATGACTGAGATGCATGCTTAAATAGGACGCAGATGAAAGAGAGAATAAAAGAAGGATTAAATCCTAACATAAGTTAACAAAATGAAGTTCACAAACGAGACTGTAATTTCTTCCCCTCTAGTCCTCTTAATGAACCATCCTATTCATGATACCTGGTCCAATGTGCATCTTCATCCCAAAATCTTTGTCTGAAGTCCCCTCACCCCACATCTCCCTCATTGTAAATTTTATCTTGTATTTTTAATTGTAACCCACTCCGGTTGGTTGACAGAGGAGTGGGCGATACATAAAATTTTATTATTAGTTTATTATTATTATGATCTGGGAGGGACCCATGGGTGATTTTGCAGTTGTCACCCATACTAAGATGTATTTCCCAAGTGCATCCATGTCTAAATGTCTACTTGGGGTAGCAATTAGATTTAGACATTATTTCATCATATTCACCTTTCATGAATGATCTGCATGTCATTAATTAGCATGACTCAAACAGCTTTTTCACCTTATAATTCTGTTTGGGGTACATGTGGATAAAAACCTAGTTATTTATGCACATATATTTTATATTCTATCTTTTATTTCAGTACCCTAGGAGTCCCTTCCCTTCTGTGGCAAAGTATAATTAAGGCAGCTTGATCCTGCATTATTGCTTATCCCTAATAATGCTCTTTGATCAAGAGATCGAAGCCCTGAAGGCAAAACACTCTTGCATGTCAGCAGTGCTGCCTTTCTAAATCCTCCATACTGGGACAAGAAATCAGTGACCACTTTCCCTTTGAAACCACAGCATCCAACAGTTATTCTAATCTCCCTAGCACTAATCAGACCAGGTTCCTTATAAGACAGACCAGCAGAAGCCAAGAAAAACAGAGTAGTCCTTATGAGCAAAAAATGACATTAATTTTAGATAATACATTAGATAAAGTCAATAAAAGCCAGATATGGTTGCATGTTCCTAGTGGTTAAAGGTATGTCGTTTTTACCCTTAGGTAAAGTACTATCGTTAGATGGAAGAAAGCCATTTACCTTTAGTTCTGTGGATCCCCTCAGAAAAGCTGATCACTAAGGGGCTTTCTAGATTGGCAGGAAAGGGCAACATGAAGTTGTCTTTTCCTTAATACTTAGCAGCTGCACTGCAAGTCCCAGGTGTGTCATAAAAAGGCATAGGGCAGCTACACTGAGGAGATGTGGGAACGACTTATCTGAAGTCTTTTCTGTTGCTCAGCAAATACATTGGAAGCTGTCAGGATGCTAGAAACACAGGCGGAGCACCTGCACGGGTGGCAATGAATGGGGCTTTTGGCCGCACTGAACCTTTAATTTGTTGTTGTTGTTGTTGTTGTTGTTGCTGGCTGCGAACTGCGCAGTTGCACCAGTACATCATTCAGGCAATTGTATTGCCAGCTGCGAACTGAGCAATTGCGCAGGTACATCACACATGAACTGTGCAGTTATGAAAATCTGTCAAATTACCATTGTGGTTTTGCTTCCCTTTTTAAAGTGTGCAGTTGCATCGGTGCACCATGAATGAACCCCATTATTATTATTATTATTATTACCCCACCCCTTTGAGATCGATCGAGGCGTCTTACACATTAAAATACTATTACATCAATAAAACAAACTGCATCCCTCCCCCCCTTAAAAAGATATTAAATCCATTACAATTTAAGTTTATGAATGAATTGACATTTTATGTGCAGTTACATAACAGTTACAACATCCCAGAGTCCCTACTGCACATGTCTAGAGTTCGGATAAGGGCTGGAGCTAGGGTTTGGGAGCTTTAAAAAAACTGCACAGTTGCACTGCAGCATTTAGACACAGCTGCGCAGTTACACCCTTTTTAAAAAGAAGCTGGGAAAAGCAGGTCCTTTTTAAAGCTGCTTTTTCTCCCACTAAAATGCAAAAGAAGTATGTTCACGCCAAACTTTCAGTGTGGGTCATCTAAAGGCTACACTTTCATGCAGGCATGAACACACCCCTTTTTGCCAATCTAGATCAGCCCTAATTGTTTAATTAAGGATGTACGTAAGTGCCTTTGAAAAAATTGAATCGGGGGATCTCTACTGGTTAGGTATATGAAAATGTTGAAGTCTCACTGTTGTTGCATTTTATTTTATTTTATTTTTGCATATCATGTTGACAGATTTTGTGTGGGAACAGGGGTTCATTTGGAAATTTGTGTATAGTGTGGTATGCACTTTTAATGAAAACACATTTTAATATACACTTATTTGTATTAATTTTTCCCATTGACTAAAGCCTAATTTGTGTGCAGTTTAAAAAGATAAATAGCCAATATCATCAGAGTTAATGACAGAACTTCATTATATTTGACAATGCCACCAGGGGGAGGGGAATCCTACCTTTTCAGCCTCACAATGCCCCGCCTGAAAGATTTCCAAGATGCTTCAGACCAGGACACTGGGAAATTATGACTGCAGCTGTCTCCAAGTCATGGGACATGTTGAGATTAGCAGCTGGAGAGACCCTTCAGAATCCTATCCTACTGCTTGCCTCAGTGTGCCACAATGTAGCAGGGAGATGACTGCAATCATAATTTCCCAGACACACAATCTGCGTGTTTTGGGAACCTTCAGCAGGGGTGAAAAGGCTGATTTGGGGATCACCGTTGGTCTTTAACTATCATGAACATGAATCTACAACAGTCACAAGAACAGTTTATAACACTGAACACTATGCCAGTCGCTTCTGTTACATTTGTTTTGCAATATACTTAAGTTAACAAAAACAGAGAGAGAAAAAAGAAAATAATCTGCTTTTTCATTGTGTTCACAGTGATGGGAAAGCCAAAATTAAATGTCCACATCTTTTAATAGTATAACATATATCAGCTGTATCTTTCCACCCTGGCCTTTCTCCGGGTCTTGAACAGCAAGTTTCATCTTGTCTGACAGCTGTCTCTCAGTGGATGCAGCATCAATGCTTGAAGCTCAATATGTCCAAAATGTAGCTTCTTGTTTTTCCATCTAAGTCTACTGTTCAATACTCCTTTTCTGTTTCTGTTGATGACATTTCTATTCGTCCAGTCCAGGAATCCCGTAGTCTTGGTTTTATTTTTGATTCTTCTCTGTTCTGTATTCCCCAGATCTGCCATGATCAGCTCAGTGAAGGATTCAGAAGACGAGGAGGAGATCGTGGCTACTCATGTGCAGGAGCAACCTGAGGTCATGCCAGGTTCCAGTTTTGCCCTGCCAGATCCCAGCTCTGTGCCTCCAGCCCCGGTGATTGAGGATCAGCAAGACCTGAGCTCTATGGGGTCTCCCCTAGAGGCTCAGCAGCCTAGGGTTGCTCCAGAGGAAGAACCAAGCATGCAGGTCCCTTCCTTCAGCCAAAGGAGGGCTGAAAAGGCTTGCTATCAGAGACCTAAGAGACTGGCAGACACGCATGCTGCAGATAAGGAGCAGATGGGATATGGAAGGGCTTTGCTGGTTTAAGGCACCTGGAGAATGCTGATTCTTTGCCAGAGTTTATTGCAGATCCATCATATTGGGTGCTGTTGGCGCTGGTTCCTAGAATCCTGTGCTCTTGTGCTTCTTGAACCTTTGTTGGACTTAAACCTACGACCCTGGAACAGACTTGACTACTCCAAACCTTCTGGCTCCCCTGACCTTGGCTTGTTCTGACCTTCGTGACTTCTGGTATCCTGATCCTGGCTTTCGTTTGTGGTCTGCTACTTTCAGACTCTTGAAAGGTCTGTAGACTGTTTGCTAGTTGCCTACTTAGCTTCCCTTGCTTAGCCATTCCTATCAGCTTTTGTTAAACCACAGCTAAAGCATGTAGATTCTTTTTATACAATATTGCCAAAATCTGACCATTTCTATCTACCTCCACTGCCAAGATTCTGGTCCATGTCTTAGTGGTCTCGCAACTTGATTTCTGTAACATCCTTCTGGCAGGACTTCCTCTTTCTCACCTCCGTCCTTTAATTTCTGTCCAGCATTCAGCTACACACATTATTACATCTGCCCACTGCTCCAACCATCTCTCCTTTATTGTCATTTCTTCGCTGGCTCCCACTCCCTTTCCATTGT
This sequence comes from Urosaurus nigricauda, assembly GCA_034509955.1. NCBI lineage: Eukaryota > Metazoa > Chordata > Lepidosauria > Squamata > Phrynosomatidae > Urosaurus > Urosaurus nigricauda. The sequence goes on along the minus strand of JAOEGL010000003.1, from coordinate 142,427,486 downwards.
TCACTTTTAAAGCCCTGCATGGGCTGGCCCCTCCTTAATTATCAGACCTTCTTTCTCTTCACTTTCCCACTCATACCCTCCGTTCTGGTAGTCAAGGTCTGCTGTCTCAGCCTAGGATTATCACTGCCATGTCCTGTTTTCATCCTTTTACACTTGCTGCCCCTCACTCCTGGAACCTCCTTCCCCCATGAGCACAGATCATCACTTCTTTGATCAGTTTCAAAACTTAGTTGAAGACCATCCTATTCAGGGAATTGTTCCTAGGCATTGCGTGACTATTATTTGTTGTTTTGGTTTTTTTTTTTTTACATTTTTAATTTGTTGCCTGCCGTATTTCATTGAACCCTTTCCTGTATTGTTATGTATTGTTTATATGTATTATGCTATTATTTCTTAGAATGTATGCCATGGCCAGGTTTACTTTTATCTATTTTATTCTTTGTATGTACAGCACTGTTTAAATCTACATCATTACATAAATAAAGCATAATAATAATAATAATAATAATAATAATAATAATAAATAGGTTTTATAATAATTATTATTTAATAATATAATTTAATTGTGGTTTTAGTTGGATCTGTTTTTTAATCCTATTGTCAGCCATTTTGAACCTAACATTGGCAAAAAGTTGGATCTAAAATAAATAAATTCCATAGGTTTATGTGTTCTTTTACTACTCCCATGATCTTCATCACTGGAATAGTCTGTATAACAAAGACATAATGCCAGTACTGTGCATCTCTCTTTCTGTGTAAATATACCTGTGCAAATGAGTATAGATCACCTTTGAAAATGGTCCAGGTTTTCTGGGATATCACTATTATTGTCCTTCTCGGCTTTTCTGATTAATAATAAAGACATGTTTCACAGGCTTCACATATTTTCCATGTTGACTATTTTAAAATCGGACCAATAGGTGATAGTTTCCTTGTGTTTTAAAAAAGGTATACAGGAGAAAATATCTCTCCATCTCAATGACACGAAGTTAATAAAGATCATTTTATCCAATAAGTGAAGCACAAAGGAATTTTACTAAGCACTCAGCAACTGGGAATATATCACTGCTGAGTTTATGATACAACCATTGAAAGAAATATAATAGGCAGTTTCTCCCCACTTTGTATCACTAAATGGATTTGATGAGATTAATATGCTTTGTGAGCATGATTGATATATTCCATTCCACTTTGTTTAGCAATATACTTTCTCTTATTTTCATTACCTTTCTTGCCATAAAACAGAGATCTAATAAGGAATAATCCTGACAATCATAATGGGTGGGGGGTGGGGGAAGGTGCATTTTTTGTTTGTGTAGATTTTTCCCCAACTCCATCCTATAAATGGATATATACAACCAATTATTTGGCAAGTAACATACCAGTGTGTGAATATAGCTACTTGGTAAGTAGTTGTATTATTGTTTTATTGTCTGATCAAGTGATAAGATATTCTTTTTGTCACGCCACTAGTTCAGAAATAGAGAGAGAAAAAGGAGTCATAAGATTTTCTATGACAGTATAATAGACATATAATAGTGACACAGGCATAGGGCTAGAACATTGATAATAAGTGTCAGGGGACACAAATGCCTTAAAACCCATGAGATTCTATTTGTGATCTTGACTCAATCACTGGTCTAACAAGGTTGTTTTGAGGACAGGGAAAGGCCAACGAATGAAATACACTGCTCTGAGTCTCTCTGATGGAAGCGATGGATACAAAATGGTTGTGAGGATGGGGATGGGGATGACAATAACAATGATACACATACCAATACAGGCACCTTAATAAATGTTTACATCCCTACTTTTGTCTGTACAGAAGAACATACACACTTCTTTGGTAGATCAATTCAACATTATCAAAGGCTTGACAGGGCACTTTTGGAAACTCTATGAGGGAATTTATGGTTTCCAAGATCCACTCTAGCCCACAGTAGACTTTAAATTGAATACAAAACTAAATAAATCAAAACTGAATTTAGCTTCATTTGGTTTTATTTTCCTCCTTGAAGCCTCTCATAGTGGAAAACAGGTTTAGGGATGGGGGCAAAGTGATGAGACATTAGAAACTCAAGCAGGAGTTTTTTTCAAGATTCAAAAACAACCTGGAAGGCTTGTGTGCCCACCGCTGATCTAGGAGATTAATGAAGCCACCTCTTGCAGTCTGTTTCATTTTTACACATTTACACTAATAAAGCAATTCATCCCATTTCCATGGTAATAAAAATATGATCATTTTTCTCTCTCACTCCACATAATGACTGCAGTTAGATATTTCTCTTTAATTATATTTTAAAATACATTTTGGTATGGTTTTTAAGCCAAGGACTGTATTAGAACTATATAAGAACTGGGGTGTGTACTTTGGCCACATCAGGATTGGAAATGAATCATTAGAAAATACAATGATGCTAGAAAAAGTAGAAGGCAGTAGAAGGAGAGGAAGACTGCACATTAGATGGCAAGACTTAATCAAAGAGGCCACTGGCCTGAGCCTGTAGGACCTGAGCAGAAAGTAAAGGACAGGGAGTCTTGGACATGACCCAGCCATGGGATTGCTATGAGTCAAAATCAAGTCATGGGGAGTTAACAACCACAACCAACCAACCAATAAATAAATGTAAAAGTCCAACTTAGGGCTGATGCAGACCGGCACAATATGCTGCCTTGGGGACAGCATCTGAGTGCATCCTTTAGACACTGCTACCCCCAAACCGGTGTCACATCTCCTCTCCAACCACATGATGGGCAGCTTTGCAGCACTCCGGTGGTGTGGCATTTATATGCAACATGCTGCAGGAACACCACAAAGCCATGATGGTGGCTGAAAAGCCACCTTTTTAGACACAAAAACAAATGGCATTTTGCTGCTTCTTTTTGTGACAAAAAAAAGCTGGAGAGGGGCTGCTGTGTGTGGTTTTCAAGGCGCTCACCTGACATTTTCAGGAGCAGCATCACTCCACTCTTCAGGGTGGTCTGTTTTGCCTCTGAGTTCAAATCTTCACATTAGTCTGGAACGTGTAGACTGAAGAAATTGGATGGGATTCCACATGCAGCTCTTAATCCACCTAGACTAGCAGCAGTCTTTAAATTTTTGAAGCCAATTTTATATCACTTTTATTAATTTCTAGAATGTGTATGATATTTTGCCATTGTGGGGATTTTTACAAAATAGTTTATGCATTATTTTAATGTCTCCTGAGAAGTGCTGTGGTGGCAGAGAAATACAGTAGAGACATACCAAGGAAGTGAATAGCATGAGGTATGAAAACTAGTAATTGGTGAGAATGTTCTGAAACCACATTAGTTTTTTTTTTTTTCTTCACGTTTTCCTCCTTCCCTTCCCTTGCCTTCCCTCTTTTTTTCTGGCAATTTACTCTTGAATATATCCAAAAGCAGACCATTCAACAAATGCCCTGTTCAGAATGCCTTTCCCCTGTTCTCCCCCTTTCTCTCTTTCATCCCTCATAAGTTTCAAATGGCACCCAAGCCTGTTTCATGAAGACTGCCTAGCACAATGCAAAGTGACAAGGAATCTGAAATGTACTTTCTTTCTTTTAAAAGGGAGCATGCTCCTGAAAGCTTTATTTTCCTCACCTTTCTTCCTCATTCTCTTTTACAATCAAATGCCAGAGCAGTCCTTGGAGCTTTCACATTCCCCTCTCCTTTTGCCCGCCCTAACCCTCATCTTGTGCTTTCTTCTTCCCTGCACTCCATCAAGCCCTGGCAAAGTGGCATTTACAATTTTAAGACAACAGAGGGCTTGCTGAGTGAGGTCAGAGTACATCTAAGAGCTCACTTGATACAGTTTGCTTTGGCAAATGTCAAAAGTGAGTGAATTGCAAGTAGTGTTAGACTCAGGCAATGACTTGACTTGCTTTGGCTCAGCAAGTCATTAGCCCAATTAGTAACCAAAGGCTGGTATTGGTTTATATCAAGGGGATTTTAGGCAGATATGAAAGTCTCTGTGAATGTTTCACACAGAGATATGCTTTTGTATGGCTGCATAATTGATTCCCCTTCTGCCATAGTTCCACTAAAATCAGAAGACACAGCTGGTGTTTAGAATCTCTCCAGCTGCTGTAAGGAGTGGACAAAGTAAAATGACATTTGACACAGAGTTTGAACTTGATAAAATAATAATGACAACAACAACAAACAGTGTGTATCTTCAAAAATACTCAACCTGTTTTTTCTCTCTCTTATTTTAGACATGTATTCCATCACAGATCTTTGAAGTATTTGCTTGCATACTCTTGAAATCTAAATAGACTCAGATACAACACATAAACAAATATTTATTTATTCCAGTCATATCTTTGTTTTCTCCCAATATGGGACCCAAGGCAGCTCACAACTGAGATTAAAACAAAATACATGTAAAAGATAATCACAATAGTGTGCAAGGTTTTGTTTTGTTTGTTTGTTTAAAACACACACACACACACTAAAATGGATTTTGTTTCCTGTGTAATGTCATTTGGTCAGGACTATATTTTAAATGATAGTTATGTTTTCTTCAAGTAACGAAGGAATCATTCTATATTTAGTTTGTATTGTTAAACAATAAGTTATTCACAGGGGATAGGGCAATTAATAATGGTTTCCCTCCCACAAAGGACAAAGGTCTGGTTTGAATTAATGTTATTTCTGTGTTAATCTCATTATCACATGACTATTTGCATGAGTGAGTAAGGCATCATAGATTAACGGTCTCAGACAGAACTTCATATCACCAGATGTCAACTCTAACATGATTCTTTTTAAAGGAGACAGTTGGCTGTTGAGTCGAGTCATCAAGGGCTGCTTTACATATGCATGGTTTTCCTTTGTCAAGTGAAACATTTTGCCTCACAATCACAGGTCTGAAAATGAGGGTGACAGGTTACTGTAGGAAAGGAGTTGCAAAGAGAAGCGGAGATGCTGGCTTAACTACTCCCCCCCCCCCACACACACCACCTGCCACTTCTCCCTTGAAGATATCTCTCTCCAAGGGTCATATCTACCAGTGGCGCAGCTGGTGCAGTGGAAGTCAAAAAAGACTGCAATTTTATTTATGTATGTATGTATTACTTTGCTATTCATGGTATTTTCATTCTCACATGTCAGAATACATCTGAGAATGGGTACTTTGATGAGGGAGTTGTTATTTGATGCTGTTCTTGGTGCAGCTCAATGTCTTGGGCTGGACCTACAAGTTTCTACCAACTCTGCTTTTCCATAGGGATATAAAAACTAGCTTTTGGGAAATGTGACTTACTCCTTAACTTATTTATTTTGTGTAAGGCAGTACAATTTTTTGTCCATCTTGGAACCTGAAGAGGCATTGGGGGTTTCTCAAATAGTTTCTGCTGCAAGTACTGACAGGAAGAAAACCTACCTCCATTCAGTCAGGTAGCTGGATCATGGGCTCTCTCTCAGTTCCCTTGCCAAATATTGAGAAACTATTGGTTCTACTCTTTGTAAACATTTTCCTGTATTTTGAAATGCATGTGACAATTTAAAAAAAAAACACTTAAAAAAAAGAAAAGGTTAAGCAGTGACATGATAGCCCTGTTTAAATATTTGAAGGGATGCCATGTTGGGAATGGAGCAAGCCTGTTTTCTGCTGCTCCAGAGACTAGGGTCTAAAATACACTGCAGAAGTATCCAGTTTGAGACCACTTTAACTGCCCTGGCTCAGTGCTATGGAACAGTAGCATCACTTAGAGTGTGTGGGGTGTGCAGACCACACCAGGTGACACCTGAGAAGGGGTGACACCCAGTCAGCTTTCCCCACACTATCCCCCTCACTCCATCCCAGCTCAAAAAAACTTAATCACTTCATGCACTGCTCCATACCCCCCCCCCCCATACGCATTGCTTCATGTCCCACATGTGTTTTGTTTCCCATGTGCAGTCCCAGCCTTTTCCTGATGAGGAAAGGACAGGACTGTACATGGTGGAAGGAGAGTCTGCAGGACGTAAAGCAACATGCACGGGGGAAGACACGGAGAAGCATGCAGGGTGATCAAACAGCATGTGTCAGGGACAGACACTCCATACAGGAGTGCTGCTGTCTCCAAGTCGTATCCTTTTCTGGCACAGGGAAAGGGAGTGCACACCATTTCCAGCATGGAGAGTGGAAGCCCTGTCCCTGCGTGCCTGGATCATAAGCCCCTGGATCTCCCACTCCTGGAAGACCTGCCCCACACTAGCCTCTTCCCCCACATCAGGTGAGACCCAGTGTAGAAATGCTGCTACTGTGGAATTGGGGGAACTGTAGTTTTGTCAGACATTTAGCCTTTTCTGTCAGAGAGCTCTGATGCCACAATAAACTACAATTCCCAGGATTCCCTAGCACTGAGGCAGGGCAATTAAAGCAGACTCAAACTGGATTATTTTTGCAGTGTATTTGAGACCTAGGACGTGGAGCAATGGATGCATACTATAGGAAAAGAGAATCCACCTCAACATTAGGAAGAAATTCTTGACAGAAAGAGGTGTTTGACAGTGGAACACACTTCCTCAGAGTGTGATAGAGTCTCCTTCTTTGGAAGTTTTTAAACTGAGGCTTGATAGCCATCTGTGAAGAATACTTTTACTCTGTGTCCCTGCATGGCTGGCGGTTGGAATGGATGGACCTTGAGATCTCTTCCAACTCTATAATTCTATTATTCTAATCTTTGATTATTCTATATCAAAATTTATTCTTAAAATATTAAAAATTTAGATGTATACACTTCACCTGAGGGTTTTTTTTTTAAAGAATCATAATCTAGTATAGTTTTTCACTTCATAACTCTATCAGATTATAGATTGGAAATTTACTGTCAGCCCTCAAATTTAATGCATTATGGATGAATTGGATTACATGTGCACATACATATCAGCTCTTAAGATAATGTCAAAAATACTTTACACATAATGGTCTACACTTCGTATTTCCTTTCTTGGGGAGGTAGAGGTACACAGATATGTAATTTTCAGACATCTGAAATCAGCTTGAGACATGCTTAACTTTGTCTCATTTGTAGAAATAATTTCAAATTAGTGGTAAACAATTCAAGTCTTATTAGTTCATAATTTGCATATCACTCAGTTCTGTTTGTGGAAATTCACTATCCTGTAATGTTGGCAAGGAATTCTGTAGTCATGTTGTTTTACAACAAGAATAGTAATTATTATCAACCTATCTCTACCTATTTTCTCAAATATTTATATGTATGTATAAACATTTATATACCTATATATAAACATATATTTAAATCCTATAAAAACGTTTATAGTATGAAAATATATTTGAATGTGCAAATTAAAAGTAAATGAATCTTAATTGCTGATTGGCTTAGTAAAGAAAATAAGTCTGCTTATATAGAGACTAGATAGTATCTTCCTTGCTTAGCTTGTTTGATATGTTTGTTCACTTTGTCATGAGGCAGTCTGCCAGGATAGAAATGGGCATTGCATGGATAGAAGCTGAACTTTCAGACTTAGACTTTGCAGATGACATCTGCCTTATAAATAGATCAGTTGAGGCTACAGAGTGAAAAACAGATGGTGCTGGAAACTCTGCCAAGCAAATAGACCTCATTATTAATAAATCAAAGGCAGAGGTTTTCAAACCTGTTCTACCCACTGATTTTGATCATTGTCCCTCCTATTGAGGAGGTGCGATATTGAAAAAGCAGCATTCACTGATTCTTCTGGTGTGTTGATTGGGTTAGCAACTTTTGTCAACTGCTCCACAGTGGGCAAAGTGACCACCAGTTTAAAGTAAAGTTTGAGTGAGTACTTTTAAAGATTATAAACTTGTATTGGTTCTGATTAAACACTAAAACATGCAGTGCACTGAAGTGAAGATTTAGGAAAACTCCACTAGTTGCTCCCTCCTTGAAGTCCACAGTTAAAAGTTATGGTGTTAAATTGTATAAACAATGTGTTCCTATTCAATCCATGGTTTTGTGTCTGGTCTTATTATTAAAGTCATGGGACTGAATAAGGCCAGTTTATACAATTGATCTCTATAGCTTTTAATCAGAAACTACAAGGAGGGATTATCCAGTATGGAGTTTGGTGAGGCAGGGGATCACTGCCAATCCTCCTCCTCAACTCCCCTTGGGTGAAATACCTGAACCCCAGGATTACTCCATGATATTTCCCAGCCTGCCCTAGTTGAAGAAAGACTCACCTGAGGAACTTTCTCCCTCAAGTACCATGACTCCAGAGTTGTCCTATTCCCACTCCCAGGCCCCACATCAAAAAGGGGCAATTCTGCAGACCTTCCATTCACCAACTGAATCCTCTTGGTGGTCACCAGTATCCTGATCCTTCTGACCACACTCACCCCCTAAGACCTGCCACTTATTTATAAGCACCATCTTTTTGCAAATACATCTGGCCCTCCATATCTATGCTTTCTGCACCCATGGATTCAACAATCCAAGGCTTGAAAATATTCCAAATACATAAATAAAGAATGCAAACTTGATTTTGCCATTTTATATGAAGGACTCCATTTTACTATGCCCTTGTATATAATCAACATATTTTGATATCCTGGAATCAAATCCCATGAATACCAAGGGCCCTCAACATTCCATGCCTCAAGTTACACGTAGAATCGAGGGAAGAGAAAATAGGAAAGGAGAATAAAAATTACTACCCAGCCCCTAGGTGACCAGCTAAAACCTGCACTGTACAAGAGAACACATAGGAAGGAAACATGTCTTTGAAGAAAGGGGGAGCCACAAGGGTGGTAAGTGATGATGATGATATTTATTTATATCCTGCCTTCCTCCCAGTACAGGGAATCAAGGCTGCTTACAAATCTAAAACAGTCCATGTTAAAACACTATCAAACATGTAAAATACAGGTTTAAAAAACAATCAAACCATTAAAACAATTAAAAACATTACATTATTAAAATTTAAAGTTTAAAACTATTTAAAACAAAAACAAAACAGCATCTCTATCATGCAAAAGCCTGGTGGCATAGACACATCTTTACCTGTCACTGGAAGGACAGCATGGATGGAGCTATCCTGGCCTCTCTAGGGAGGGAGGTTCAGAGCTTGGTAGCAGCTACTGAAAATGCTCTTTCTCTTGTTTCCACTAAACACACCTGAGAGGGTAGTGGGACAGAGAGAAGGGCCTCTCTCAATGATCTCAATATTCTCGGGGGTTTGTACAAGGAGATATAGTATACATGTGGTGTCTCTCACCTCTCTAAGGATCCTGTTCATATCCTCAGGCTGCACAAATTGAAAGGCATCTATCAATACTGGACAAGCAGGAGCCAAGGTTACATCCTCTGAAGCTGTATCAACTCTGGCATCTAAGTCAGAGCGAATCTGAACAATTTTATCAGCAAAATAGTTGGCAAATTCCTCAAGAGCCACTCACTCAAGTATGTTCAATGCCAGGGGGTTTTCCATGCCTTTTGCAAGATACAGATTGCCGCAAATGAGAAAACACTGTTGATTTGATTTGGGACATTCTGAACTAAGTCTTCCAAAAGAGGAAGGGGAGGGTTATGTGCAGAAGGGCAAAACATACAGATCCCACCTAGTCTTGCCAGTGAAAACACCAGCTCCATAAATGGGGTCAGTATTTCTATGACTGCCTCCATTTACCTCGGCCGAGCATCAGAAAAAATATTTATACATTTGAAAACTGATTGTGTTCAGATTTGAACAACCCATGACAACAGAAGCAGAGTTATGTCACCAACAGCAAAAGCAGAATCAGAATGATGAAGATGTGCATCACTTGATTGACATTTTAGAAAATGAGAATGATTGAATGCATTCAAAATGGAGTTGCCATTTTAAATTAATACAATGCCAGTGTGAACAGCAACAGGATTAAAATGCCATGGAGAGATTCAATTGCAGTAAACATAGTGGGAATTTTGATTCGGTGTTGCGTTGCTGCAGAGAATCAGAGCTTCTCAGTATAAAAACATAAGTGTGAATGAGCCCCTGTTTCCTTCTGAAGGCAGAAAAGGCAGTCACTTCCAGGGAGATTTCAGGCTTGACCTGTTCAAGGACCTATTTGATTGTTTTTTTGACTGTCCTCAGTACCCTCCAGCACTCTTCTCTAGTGCCACATCTGAAATTAATTCATTTTCTTCTTACCACTTTTTTCACTGTTCAGCTCTTGCATCCATACATGGTCATGGGGAATTCAATGCCTTGTATGATTCTAACTTTAGTGCTCAGTTATATATCTTTAGTCTTTAGGATGTTTTCTAGTTCTTTCATGGCTGGCCTTCCCATTTTTAATGTTCTTGTGATTTCTTGGCTGCAGTCTCCTTCCTGATCAATGTTTGATCCTAGATATGGGAACCCTTTTATTATTTTTATTTCCTCATTATCCTATTTCTTTTCATATGAGGGACATTAAATGACCACAGCTTTGCAGGGGCTTTTCTTTCCTTCAGTCTAAAATAGGCAGGGAGGTGGAACAATTCGAAACATCACCTTGGTAGGTGCGTTTGGTGTGCTACAGCACAAGTTGTGAAGTTCTAATGTTATCACTCAGTATATAAAAATATTCTTATTTTATTGCAGTCAGAACATCTCTCATTCTAAACCAGTGGTCAGTGGGAAGAACTGGTTTTGAACTCTAGCTTTAGAATGTATTCTCTATGTAAGACATTGTTTTTATGTAGTCTATGAACATAGTAAAAAGGTACTTAGAAGAATTACGGTTAGGACAAGCAGACATTCAAATCAATCAAAAATCAATTTCCCAGACCCATTTTGAACAGAATTGCATGTTTTTTGCAGTCCAGTTCAGCCAGGAAAATTGGTGGAATTACACATTCATTGTATAAATGAATCTTCAGACAAATAAAGAGTATGGTCAAGTTTAGTTCTAAAAAGTTTAGGACACAGCTTTCTTAATTACAGCATTAAAAAAAAATGAAATCCAGAACACCCCTGCTTATAGTTCAGGAATTAATCTGTTTGCCTAGTATGCTGTAGCAGGACTTGACATAATAATACAGTTGACACATGGAAAGTTTGTTTTGAAAGCAGTGAACATTTTGTAGTCATCCATAACTGAGCAGCAATCATGTTGATATGCTACTGGGTGCAATATTCATTCAAAAACTCACAATTACCATCTAAAGCTCTATGTTCAAGTTAGACGTCAAATACAGGATCCTATATGACTGCTACTAGGTCTGAGTTTGTGTCAGGAGGTTTTCCATATTGCCTTATGGTTTGCAGAGCTTGGAAATAATAACTAATAAATAGTGGATACCTGAAGCTACTTACATCTTTGAGTAAGAAGGCTGCAATGAAGCCACATTTAAACATAGGATTTTTAAAAAAGAGCAAAACTGCTTTATCTATGGGGCTTTCTAGATTGGCAAAAAGAAGTGTGTTCATGGCTGCATGAAAGTCTAGCCTTTAGATGAGAAAAAGGGAAAGTGTGCCATGAAAACGCTTTTTTTTTTTTTTTGGCGTTTTAGGGGAGAAGAAGCGTCTTTAAAAAGGTGCTGGTTTTCCCAGCTTCTTTTTTAAAAACGGCAGAACAGCGCAGCTCCATCTAACGGCTGTGGTGCAGCTGCTAAGCATTAAGGAAAAGGCAACTTCATGTCACACTTTCCTGCCAATCTAGAAAGCCCCAGTGTAACAAATAGTCACTTTTTAGGGAGCATTTTAGTAGGCATTTGAAGTCCAAACCATATCAAACCTCAAGGCTTATAAGTTTGAGTTATTCTCATTCTGATCCTTATGCAGAGGAAACTGCCTTCTACCCAGACTATTTGTCTGTTTAACCAAGTACTGCCTTTTCTACCAGGTATTCCACACCACAATCTTTTCCCCATGTTAGCCATCATCTCATAGCAAAAAAGGAGGCAGGAAAGGAACATATGCTTCTTCCCTCTCTCTTCTCCATAGACCCACACTGCTGTTCCTGATGCAGTTGCTTTCCATAAAAATTAAAGGAAGGGGGAAGAGTGCTGAAGCAGGTAGTCTTGCTATGAACACTTTTCCATATGTCAAAGACTTGCAGGAACAGACTCCTGCCTTTTTCAGGTCAGAACATTTATCAGGTGTTTTCGTTTTCTTTTCCCCTTTTCTTTCAGGAAGCCTCCAATATCTTCTGAGTTAATCTGAAGATAGCTTTGAGTATTTCTCCCTCTCTAATTAAATGTAATCCCCCCTATGATTTCCCCCTGAGAAAATCAAATATAACTCTTAGGCTTCTGTGGATTTATTTTTTTTTTTTGTCTGATACATCACAGATCTGTAATGATGCTTCTTTAAGTTTAGTGTAGAAGACAAAAAAATACAACAAAAATACATTTTATATTTTGCTATTAACTATTTTAAAGGAAAATATTTTACTTTAAAACCTGCAGTAAAAAATATTGTGAGAAGAGCCAAGCCATTCAAATGTATGTCTGTATACCACAATGATATGAATAAATCAACAAATAAAAATGGCATAAAACTTAATTGAGAGCCTCTACAGACCGGTGTTATACACCAGCATGGGGGCATGGCATACACACACCAGCCACATGCCAAATTGCATAGTCATGGCTGTCCATTGACAAAGTCTTTAAATGTGCTGCACCAAAGGAGCATGGAAAAGCCGCCGCTGCTACTGTCACTAGAACACCCTTTCCTCAGCATGAAAAGGAGCCCCTTTTTGTGGCTTCTTTTTGTGCCTTGGAAAAGCCAGATCAGAGCCATGGCGTGTGGCTGCTGCAGCCCCAATCCAGCTACAGACCAGCATTATATGCCGGTGTGGGGGTGACTTCGGAACATGGCATATGCACACCAGATGCCCCTACACCAGCATCATACTGTGCACCCAACCACATGGCGGGGGGCATCACAGTGCTCCACTGGCATAGCATTTAAATGCACTGCACCAAAGAAGCACTGAAAAGCCACCACGGTGGAGGCTAGGGTACTCTTTCCATGGTGCAAAAAGGATATGCTTTTGTGGCTTCTTTTTGAACTGTGGAAATGTGATACTGGGGTTTGTCACAGCCCCAATCCGGTGAGGAAAGGGGGGTGACATAGATTCATCTGTTGAGCCCCTGAGTTCTGGAATGCAAATTGAAACATATTACAAATTTTTATAAAGCATGCAGACACAATTTGCAATTCTTTGTTTTGTTTTACCCAGTGCTGAGTTTCAGCACAACCCTCTCTGCTGATAGCAGCACAGTCATCTTATTTTGGGAGGGCTCAATACTGTGTCCACCTTCCCATTCCCTGCTTTGATGGTGCTCAAGTTTGGGCCCTGGAGAAGAGAGGGCAGGATAACACTTTGGGGAGTTCCTAATACCATGCAAGTAATATCTGCATATATACATAAATGTGTACATATGGCATGAGGGCCAACTAGAATGGGCAAGAAAAGAGACTGAACCTTTCACTCACTCAGCTGCACCTATAATCAGATGGATGTTCTCATTAGCATTTTAGCTTTTTAATTGGTTTATTTACTAAGAGAAGTACCAGCCTCATCCATAGCAAAAACTACTCATTCACCCTCCCACACATACTTCCTCTTTCTTTCTTTACTTTCTCTTTTCCACTTTTAATTTCTTACTCCCCACCCACCCCCAGTCCATGGAAACTATTTCAGCCTTCCTTTTGCTTAGTATCACACCACCACCACCACCCCAAACACAACACACACACGTGCATGTGTATATTACCAAGTAGCACACATTTTCATTTATATTTTCTCTCTCTCTCTCTCTCTCTTTCTCTCTCTGGAATGCTTAAAGAGCCCTGGGCCCAAACAACACACATTTCATTCTCTTTCTCTCTCTTTTTGGACTGCTTAAAGAGCCTTAGTCCCTGCTTAGGGAAGCAGTACAAGCAGTTGTCCAGATGCCCTGTGAAAACATGACTATCTCAGGACTCCTTGTAGCCTGGCCTTCAGGGGAAATTAGAGACATCTGGTGCCTAAACATTGTATTTCAGGATACAGAAGTTTTTTTAATTAACTAAACTACATCAAATCCATAGGGAGAAAACTGAGAAGCACATCCCCAGATTTCCATAACATAACAGTTTCAGGTGTCTAGGCTTCACAGTATTGGGACTATGCTTGAAACAGATACACACACACACACACACACACACACACACACATTTATTAGTACCTATTTTGATTTTGCACAGATTTCAATGCCCTCATAATCAGAATGGTAAAGAGGCATTGCGTTTCCTCCCATGTACTCTGGGTTAAATCATTTTGTTAATGGCTGGGACTAAACTAAGCTTTACAAATACAAGGGAAGCTGGGATGATCCTCACTATGGCAACCACTTTGCAAAAGGAAGCCAAAGTCTAGAAAGAAATTCCTGGTCTATTCTGGAGACCCAACCAGAGAGGACCCAAAATACAGTTTCATTTCTTAGCCCAAAATGCCAAATGGTAGTAAGAAAAACAACCAGCATTATCTTGTTTGCATTATAGTTAACACATTAAATAGTTAACTATATCAAATCCTTTAATGTGCCTTAAATAAGCTACTTCAATGTACCTTAAATAAGCTACTTAAATAAGCAGTATTTCCCCTGCTATATAGTCAGGCCAATGCCAAGCCAAATGTAATTGCATTTGGCTTAGTATCGGCCTGACTATATAGCAGGGAATGGAGCCAATTCGCAATTATGTGAATTCGCTAGTTTAGCGAATTTACGTGAAATCTGATTGTATTTGGAATGCATTCAAAATGACTTCCCAATTCCCGAAAATGACCCCCCATTTCCCGAAATTGCATGAGATACTCTAATACGCAATTACATGAAACGCCATGATTGCATTCAGAATGACTTCCCATTTCCCGAAATTGTGTGAGATACACTCATTCGCAATTATGTGAAACCCCATGATTACGTTCGGATTGCCATTGCATTATACCCCCAAATTCCGTCGTATGATAAACTCCAATGTCAGTTTATACCCATTCTTTTCTCCTCACCAAATAATTGTTCACAAAGAGAAAATAGGGTTTGATTACTTTCCAAAGTCCAAAAATCTGACCCAAAACTTTACTGCCCTGAGGGAAAGTTGTCTTGTGAGCCATCCTGAGGGAACTGTTCTTTGCTGCCCTGAACTTTCCACTAAAAGGGGAGCAAACCTGAATACATTTAACACAACCTGATATCTCAGAACTCTGCAAATCTCAGTATTTCAACGTGTCAACAGTTCAACAAACTGGATGAGTGCACTTTTTGTATGTGAGAGGCAATCAAACAGTCTTTGCTCTTTATTTGTCAATCAATATATTTCTACTCTCTTTCAAGAAGGTGTCTTTTCCAGCTAGTGAATGACCTTTTGTAGGAGAAGTAGAAGGGTCAGGAATGGAAGTTTTTAAAAACTTAAATAGGACTACTGAGGAGGAAATCCCTTTGAAATTAGTGGGACTTCTTGCTCAGTAAACATGCAAAGGATTTCAGCCCAAATCTGTTGACAAATTCTTTGGCATACTTTGATGACAAATATCACAATAAAAAGAAGCTATTTCACAATGGCAAAGTAATTCATATAAGAGTGGGATCTATACATAATTTAAACTGGAGTTATTTCCTTTCTTTCCAGGGCAACATATTAATCCAAGTGGTAACTTTAATTGGACATTAGCTTTAAAATATGACATTTGTTTTTGTTAGTTTCTGCCTTCTTTGTTCTGATTTGTATCCTGAGAATAAATAAAATATATTTTAAAAAGCAATTTCTGGAATCTAACCACGAGTTATTGTGATATCATAATGAAGCCCCTCCTGTGCTAAGAAAATTCAACCCATTAAATGAAGGGAAAACCTGTCCTAACATTTGGATTTGCTATTTCAGCACAGGCATATAGCCAGAATTTTATGGCATCTGAGAGGGGAGGAGGGGAGAGAAAGCCTTAAAATAACTGTAGGACAGTTCATGGTGTGTGATGACAAAGATGTAACAAGCAATAATGCTGTATAATATATTGAACTCTGAAGGTCTCTAGGCACCTAACCAAGATATGACAGAATTTTAATTCATAAGTAGGACAGCATGCATCCCACTCTGGCAGCAAAGAGGCCATTAGATCTCCAAAGCCAAATATTCTGAACTGCGTGTAAGCTCTGTTATTGGCAGACAGGGCAGAATTTTACTGGCCCAGTGTTGAGGAAGGCTGGCTTGAGAACTATAATTCTCCCACTGCTATTATTCTGTCCTAGTAGATTGTGATCTGTGCAGATTCTCTCAGGTCATTCATTCAAGCTTATTTTTTAAAGAGAGAAACTATGAAGCTTCCTTATGCCACCCTTAAGGATGCAGTACTACCCACACTTTACTTGTAAGCTTCCTTATAATGAGTAAGAATATTGCCAATTAATCTCTCTACACCAATTGCTAGCGACTCCCCAAGGTAGGGAGAACTATTTGTTTGATCAGGATACTCAACAGTGGAGAGGTTGTTATTAATTTTACCTACCTGCACATACTTTCCAAGGGGATACCAGATTACTTTCTCCAACATCCTTAAATATAAAGACTTATAAGCAGAATGTGTATGTGGAAGTGCCTCAATAGTCTATTAAATAGGAATATTCCATCACTAGTGTTGCCCATTGTACACAGCTGAAAGAGACTTAAGGCAACATTATTTTATGTTCCTTAAAACTAAAAATCTTCCTCAAGACTACTGGAAGCTCCAGAGGGAATTTTTCAAATTAAATCTGAGAATACTCACTGCATATCTTATTGGGAAAACACTCTTCTATCTTCTAAGAGGCACTTGTCATATATGAGCAGCATTGAGGAGCAGATTGATACCTCAGGATCAGGAAGACAATCTAGGAGGCAGTTAGACCACTGGAATTAAAGGAGTTCTGAATTATTTCCTCTGACTTTAGTACTCGAGATGCATAGTAAATGCCTTTGTTTGAAATAATATTTCCATGAGGACAAATGGAGGAGAAAAACTCATGCAATAAGAGATGAAATTCAAGACTTTATTGATAAACAAACAAATCACTCAATCATGATGATGTCTATTCAAATGTTCTTTAAAATCTTTAAAATGTAGTTGCTGATCTTCTACTAAATATATAGAACATGCTCCTCAGATGAGGCTCCATATTGTAGAGCAGATAGACGATAATTTAACACTTTTTTTAAAAAAAAAAGATATAATGGTGATCAAGGAAACAATAGGCCCTTTCGCTGAACATCTAAATTAGCTAAAAATGTTATCCAGGCCAAGTTTTTAGGCATGCAGAAGGGAAACTAAAAAAAAATCAATATGGATTTTGGGAAAGTAAGAACTGTCCCAGTAAAATATTAGAGTTCATTGTGCAATAAACATAGACTGAGACATTATCTGCTTGGATTTTCCAAATGCTTTTCATAAAGTTGCACAGCACAGACCCTCAGCAAACATAGTAAACATAGGGTCATAGGGGAAAAAAAAGAAATATATCTTCAGAGTTAGAGAACAGGCAGTAAAATGGCAGATGAGATTCAATATAAGCAAGTATAAAGTTGGCACATATTTGGGCAAAACATTTCAGTCTTACACATATACTGATGTGATCTGAGTTGTTAATGTGTGACCAAGAAAGTGATTTTCAGATTGTGGTAGATATCTCAATAAAAATATCAGCCCTGTTGTACCTGCTGTTAAAAAAGAGAGTAAATATCATGTTGGACATTCATTGAAAGAAAACTGAAAATAAAATTATCAAATACCATACTACCCTTATACAAATCCATGGTGTGACCGTATTATGTACAGGTCTGCTCACTGTAACTTAGGACCAGAACAGACAGCCTGTTAAAGCTGCCTTCCGTTTACACACTGCATACTCCCAAGATGCCCAAAAGCCACTCAGTATCTGGCTGTCTGCCTAGACCCACGTGGCTTCAAGACTCTCCGGTAGCATGACATTTACCCTTTTTGGCTCTCTTTTACTCCTATTTGAGCTGGGTTCAGGGTGTATTGGGACCACAGCATGTGTTTTCCACTGCCCTAATAAATCTTCGATGGGGGCAGCTTCAAGCCACCCCTTAGTGGCCATCTGTTTCAGCCCATAAAAAGCATATTCTAGAGCTGAGGAAAAATGCAGAAAAAGGTAGCCACAATGATCAAATTGTGTAACTGTCCTTTGAATAAAATTTGGAGTTTTCATAAAATTGGGGGGGGGGGGAAGTAAGGGAAGAAATTATAGACTTGTATAAAATGATAGATGATAGGAAGAAAGTAGATGCAGAAAAACAGGAAAGTTTTCTTTCATCATATTACTAATGTAATACTGTTATGCTTACATTGCGGAGGAAAACTTAATTAAAAGCAACTAGTTATACTTAACTAGTTATTTTCTAGTTTACAATATGATGCATAACTATGCACATTTTAAAGTGTTAAGTACGTGTAGCTCTAGACCTGAATTGATCTATCTGTCCCTTTTAATTTTTACCACATTAGAGATTTTAAAATCTCTAATTCTTTTGCTCCAGAACATGGAGGGAAATCTGGAGAGAGATCTTACTATTATCACCAATTAAAATGATTTTTTTTTTATCCATCTCTATTTTCAGTCCCTACCAGATGGATGATGATGAATAAGTCTAATCAGGGCCCTGAATGAAATGAATATGCTCACCCACACTAAAAAGCCACAAAACTCTATATCACCACTGATAATCAAACCAAATGAATATTATTTTTTTAAACAAAATGATCAGGATTAGGGATCTTTATTAGAGACAGTTGAATAGCAATGTAGCGAATGAAGGTTCTACACTACTGACTGAAAATTTGATTGAAATTATTCGTGTGGAAAATAATGTTTGCAGAAAATAGGCAAGTAAAAAAGTATTTTCAAGCCATGGATGGTTGAATCCCTGAATAAGAATCTGTCAACCTGGAGGGCTGATTGTAACTGACACCAGTTACAGTCAGCTCTCCGGGTTCACAGATTCTTATCCCTGGATTCAACCATCCACGGCTTGAAAATATTTTTGAAATATATAAATTTCAAAAGCTTTTGGAATTACTTTTGCCATTTTTATATAAGGAACACCATTCTGCTACAGCATTGTATTTAATGGGACTTGAGCATCCAGAGATTTTTGTATCCACAGGGGGTCCTAGAACCAAACCCCAGCAGATACCAATGGCCCACAGTACTTGTAAAAAAAGAACTAGGCATATTCTTAAATAAATACTCAATTGTATTTTTGTGATATCATCAGTTTTATAGGAAATCAAATAACTGGTTTGTGCAACACATAAGGCAACAACTGCAAATAGGCTCTGATCTGTTTCTACTGTAACTTGAGAAGTGGGGTGGTTTATGAAGCTCTTGACACAGAGGAGTTCTGTAAGCCCAACCTCTAATGCTATACAAGAAGCAGAGAAAGAAGACTAGGGAAGGATTCTGGATGTGAAGTACAGTCTCTCTTTACTTGTTCAAGAACTCAAAAGGCTCCCTGCTAATAGGCAGAGAAAGCTGGAGAAGTCTGAAGTCTGTGAGAGCCGGACAGTTTTTGCCTTCAGTTGTTTATCTCCCCTATATCATGGGGAAAAATTGCTGCATGGAGAGAGGTAACTGGCGATAAATGACAAGAGAAAGCCATCCATTTTCTCCCCTACTAGTTTTGTTCTTCTCCAGCACTCTGTGTTTCCTGGCAGGGAGTCTTCAGAGTTCTGACCTGGCAGTGTCTGACTGCTTTTCACATGGTTAATGTAATGGATTTACACTTTGTACATGTGCTTATATCAGCGGTGGGTAGACTGGGATCTACTAAAATATAGCTGGATGGTTAGCAGTCGCTTGCAGTCACTCTGAAACCTAGTTATTTAATAGCAAGTGTTCCTGAATTAGACTGCTGAAGCAAAGAACGCAGATGATGAAATGATTTTTTTAATGACATTATTGTGAATTCAGTTTTGTTCATATTTTCCAGAGTGAAGCAGGTTCACAAAATCACTGTTTTCCTGAAATGTAAATGTAGGGTTTTTCCCCCCAAATAAATTCAATAATGGTAAACTCTTACATTACTGGTTTACATCACTAGATTTCTGAGTATTTTATAACACAGTGTAATTACCCAAATCCTTTAATACTCACAAACTAGAATTAAAATACAAAAAAGAAAAAACAAAAACAAAAGAAAAAAGAAAGAAAGAAAGAAAGAAAGAAAGAAGAAAAGGAAAAAAGGGAGAATGAAAGTGAAATAAATTATATAAAATTAATAAGATTAATAAACTCGAATTCCCCACTTACAGTAGACCTATTGAATCAATTGTTGAATGGTGAATCAACACTGTTATTATTTACCTTTCTTTATATGTTATATCCCCCCCTCCCCAAATTGAGATTCAAGCTGATGATCTGTTTGGTTCGGTAACACTGTTGCTTTGAGCTCTTCAGGCCGGTTAATTACTGTGAGTTTATTTGTTTTTATTTTATCTTAACTCTTCCATTGTTTTATCATTCTTATCATTTTACAGTTTCCCCTTTTTTAAAAATAAAATCATTGTACTTCTTCAGTACTGGTCCCTTTGTATTTACAAGACAAACCTGCAAGTTAATGGGACTCTCTTCCCCACCCACATTTGACTTACTGAAGAGAAAGAGAAAGGGAGAGGGAAAGAGACAGACAAAAATTTCTACTTTCTTTCCCTTAAAAGGGAACCTGCAGAATACCCTGAAAATTTGGTTACGGCTTGCCAAAATCCACTTGACTAGACAATGTAATTTCCTTGGAGGAAGACAGAAAGTTTTGTAAACTATGAAGATTGTTTGTCTGAAGTAGATTTGGCAATGGAATTAACCGAAGCTGAGTGCATTAGCTGTTTCAACCCACACTCTTCTTAGCATCTTGCAAGTAGTAGTAGCAAGGTTAGAAGGGAAAGGCCTCGAGAAAATTACAAGCAAATAGATCAAATGACTCTAAAGAACTTTGCATTTGAGCAAAATAATATACCGAATGTTGTCGCTGCTGGTGCTGCTACTGCTGAGGTTTCAAAGAAGAAAATGTATATCTCTTATACAGAAAAGCTTCGGAATATATATTGTTAGACCTATTAAGAAATAAATGTTTTTCTGAAGAAACATACAACTTGGAATCAATCACAATTTTTTTTTTCATAGTGTTATACGCTGTTGGTAGCATTAGTAGAAATTCATACAAGAAATGAAAAAGCAATGCTTCAGTTTGTATGTCCTATCACCTGTGATAAGGGTATAAATATACAGATACTTTAAAGAAAGCTGTAGAAAGCTCCTGAAGCCCAGAAAGAGACCTAATGTCCTAATAAATCCAACAAGGAAATAAAGAAAAAGAATAACATCAAAGTAACCCTAAAAAGCAATAAAATAATAAAATACATTTCCAGAAGCTTTTAAAATTACTTTAACCTCAGCCTTCTAAATCTTTAAAAGCTCAGCATGAGAAACACCCCAATGTGAGGTCAAACTCACAAACATACACAGAAAAAAGTTGCAGTTCTTCCCAAGCCAACCAAATAGCTAACAGTCAATGAAATACAAAAACCAATTTGATTTAAGACACATCCTATGCCTTAACAGAGTGTGCAACTATAAACCAGGATCCCTGGCAATTTGTACTTACACAGAGTAATGTAATGTTCAAGTCTATAAGTAACCTCAATTAGATCAATAAGAAAAGAAACAAATCCGCTTGGAATCTGATCCTGGATCATCTAACATTAGCATTCCTAAATTTTCCAAAACCAAGCTTGATGTTACAATTCCAACTTAAAGTACACTTTCCAAAGCTCATTGGGATCGATTTAGGCTTGGATTTTAAAGGAATGGACATTTTAAATATAGAATATCTCTCCTACAATTATTGTCAAACCCGTGCAATTGTGACTTTTAAAGATCAGAAAATCTCTAGCAATATATACAGACACACACACACACACGAGCACACACACGCACACAAATCAAATTTGCTGAAGTGGACATGGAGGTACATAGATACTTAAGAACATGATTATTACCCCACTTAAAAAAAACTCCACAGCTTTCCCAGAATTGTAAGACTACAACATTGATAAGCTTTGAAAATTCTCAGTCAGACAACATCTGTACTAAAAAAAGGACCATGCAGAAATGTAAGGCCCAATTTTCAGTTGAGGAAAGATCTTTGATATAAGTTTATCACACAGGGGCTGATCAGAACAGGACGAGAACAGAATGGAAGGGTCCAGGAACAAGTGTAGAATGAGTGAGGGATGCATTTAATTGCACACAGAAGTCCTTCACTCATTCCGTTCTGTTCCCAATCCCAGAGGAAGAGATTTTTGAGAACTATTCTGAACAATTCTCAAAAATCTCCTCCTCTGGGATGGATTGGGAATGAGCAAGGAATGGAACGAGTGAGAGACTTCCTTGTGTGCAGTAAAATGCATCCCCCACTCGTTCCGTTCCCTCCCACTCGGGCCGTTTTTGGGGATGTGCCTGGAGCCTGTGTGATATTCTCCATAAACTCATTCTCAGCTATCCGTACAACATCTGAGGAAGAAATCAACAAATTAGCTAATTTGCGGGATACTCACATTGAAATATAACTATCAGAGGATGTACCACTAGACACAGAAACCAACAGAAGTCCCTCAATTAAAAGAAACAGAACTGGAAACATCCAACAGGAAGAACAAGCAAGTTCCCAATTTGATAAAGTCTATTTGACCAGACCTGAAAGTGACCATATGCCACTCCAATTATCTTTTAGGTGTAGGCCAACATTTCTTCCAGAAAAATCAAACATTGAATTTGAAAAGCTTCAATTTCATAGTGCAAGAAATATCTGTTAGATTAAGGAAGTAAAATATACCATTAATTCCTTTCTAATGTCTTCTTGAATTTTGTATTTAAGAGCTCAAATTCTGAATCTGGATAACCCATTGGAATACTTTGACAAACTAGTCCAAGAAATTAGGTCTCTCCTGACTGTCACTCAACCCACTAAGCCAAGTAACCAACCAGTCCATGGATGGTTTGACAAACAATGTGCCATGAAGAAGTGCAACTTAGCAAGAGTTATAAGATAATTAAGACAAGATGATTCAATAGAAAACTACAGGTTGTATATATTTCTCCAAAGAGAATATAATAATTTACTCAGAATGAATAAAATAAAATAAAATAAATACAATATATGCATTGGTCATGGATGAAGTGAGGCCAGGCATTTGTGGACAGGGATTCTCCTAGATTCTGGGCCCTGATAGAAAAGGGGACAAGAAAAATATATGGCATTATTGAAAATCAAATAACACCTATAAAATGACAGGACCATTTCTCTTCCCCCTATAAGCAGCATGCTTTTGAGCCCAGATTAAATCCAAGTAATGATCTTGTTGTGACAGAGATATCATGTTTCCCTGAATGGGAGCCATTAACTGTTGATGTGATAAATGACATGATTAATTCTCTACCTAGTAAAAAAAGTATCATGAGAAGATATGTTACCTGGTGATCTATTTAAATCAAATTCTGGATAGTGGTCACCAGTTGTCACATCATTGCTCACTTATATAAACCAGCATAGGAGAGCCCCCCCCCCACAAGGTGGGCAGTGAGTATAGTAATTCCTATTAAGAAAAAAGGTTCTAAAGCAGACCCTAAAAATTTAGACCAATTAGTATTTTGAGTATCGTATCCAAATTGTATTCAAAATATCTGTTGGGTAAATTAGAGTCATGGGCTGTAGAAAATGATATGATAGCAGAGGAACAAGATGGTTTTAGTAAAAGTAAATCCATAATAGACCAGTGCTTTATTTTACAACACATGATATAAAAATATACTCAAAAAGATAGAAAAGAACGTTATGCTGCATTTATAAACTTTAGCCCCGCCTTTGACCTAGTCAATAGAGAATGACTGTGGCAAAAGTTAGCATCCACCAAAATTGACAGAAGATTACTCCTTCTAATTAAAATGTTATGCTCTGATACATCTCTCAGAGTTACACATGACCCTAATGGATTTTATTTAATAATATCCCCACAGAAAAAAGTGTAAAACAGGGATGTCTTTTGCTCCCCCTTTTATTCAATTTTTATATACATCATATAACTAGAGACCTACAGGGGCCAGAATACATTCCAGTCTCCATTGTGGAAACTAAACTCTTAGTTCTCCTATATACTGACGATGATATTATTATTATTATTATTATTATTATTATTATTATTATTTCTGCCACATGGTTGGGGTGAGGAGACTATTAAACTAGCTGGATGTCTTTTGCTCAAAGGAGGAACTAATTGTCAATCATTCTAAAACTAAAGTAGTAGTTTTTGGGGAAAAGAGGAAATCTCTTGAATGGAGACTGAATATAAAATATATAGAACAAGAATCTTACTTTTAATATTTGGGTGTAGGCTTTAAATCAAATGTATCTTGGCACACACATTTTGATTCAGTTAAATTGAAATCTTCCTTTTCCATCAGTTCCCTTTTGCTGTTTCATAGATATCGGGGACAGGGGAACTTGGTTGTCCCTGCTATTGAGGTATTGAAGAAGGTTGTCCCACAATTATTGTATGGTGGAGAGATATGGGATGCTAGAACCCAAACAAAACACTTTTTTTGAAATCCCTGCTGGCTGTATCAAAAAGCAATACCTGCCCCACTTTTAAGAGCTGAAACAGGACTAAGTTCTCTGCAAACTAGTATTCATGTGACTCTATTCCTATACTGGATGACATTAGTTAGAATGAGTTATTTTTGTCTGCAAAAAAAAAAAAATGTTTTCTAGAGCAACTACAATCTCCAGCTGAATGCTCCTGGGCAAAATCAGTAAGTTCAATAATTTACTTCTTATGGAATTAATGTAGAAGCCTTGCAAATCTATTCCTCAAGAAGAATTAAGCAATGGGTTACGGAAAAATTTATCTTGCATCCAAATGGAGGGATCCATTCATGCTATCCCATACATCGTCTTCCCTACGGTACCCGTTATTCAAAGAATCCTTTGGATTGGAGCTTTATTTTCTTGATCTTACACTAAACCCATTAAGAATAGCATATACAGCCTTACGATTTCAGTGTATGCCAAATGCTTACCTGAATGGAAGAAATAACAAAATTCCTGTGACCCAAAGGATTTATATTTGTAAGTCTGAGAAAATGGAGGACTTACAACGTTATCTGCTGAAATCTTTTCTATACATATCCCCAAGACAAAGGTTCATAGGTTATATTCTCCATTCCCTCACAAATCGTTCACCTCTTGAGCAAATTTGTGCACTATTAGCGGGTAGCAACATATATATTATTGAGATGGCAGAAAATTTGCTTTGGTTGCTATTAAGATAAGAGCTATATATCAAAAAACATTTGTTTTAATGGTAAAGAATTTTATTGTGCTGGTTTTGTTAAAAAAAATGTTGTAAATTTCTTACATCTCGATATTCTTGACAAATTTCTGTTTTATTGTTTCTCTTTAGTATTTTGATGCCAAATTTTGAAATTATTCTACCATCTGACGTTTATTTAAGTATATGGAATTGTGGCAGCTCATGGCTTTTAGCAATAAAGTTCAGTTCAGTTAGATTGATTCAATTATTGAATCAATTGTTGAATGATGAAACAATGCTGTTGTTATTTACCTTTCTTTATATATTATCACCCCTCCCCCAAAGGAAGACATAAGCTGGCTTACATGTACAATGTGCCTTGTAAAGTTGTCATGACTTATAATCAATAAATATGAATATTAGACTTTAAAGCATAACACAGGAAAGCTGTCTGTTGCCACAGTCTGCCCTAATTGTTACGAATTCACACTGGACATGCAGGGCTGTAGCTAGGACCCTGTCCATCTTGGAAAAGAGTCAAGCCCCATTTCAAAAGTACAAACTGGAAGTTGTCCCTCTTGCTGACAAGAAAATAGTTTAATTGATGAATAAACAGTACTTTTTTTTTATCTCCACTGAATGGAGACCTGTCAAACTTACTGAGATCCATCCACCCACTCCACACACACATTCACTGTGAGATATTGTGCAGCTTACAGAGAGGCTGAGCAACCCATCTGGATTTGAAAGAAGGCAAAAATTAATATTGAATTGGATTTGTCTTGTGTCAACAGCCCATTGTTCTCTACTGCCTAGACAACCATTCAGTGGAGGTTAAAAAAAATAAGCACTAATTACTTATCAATGAAACCATTTTCTTGTCAGAAAGAGGGACAACTTCCAGTTTGTACTTTTAAAATGAGGGTTGACTCTTTTCCAAGATGGACAGTCACTTAAGACATGTTCACCTCTGCCTTTTACAAGTTCATGTTTATTTTATTTTTATTTTTTAATCTTCAATAGAATAACATTGAAGTCATGTTTTGCCCTACCATTATTATTCCCTTCACTTTTAGTTAGGAGACAGACCTCAAATTAGGAAGGGATTAAATACATAGAAATACAGAGAGTGTCTTTCTCTGAGTCCTGCTCCAGTCTCCACTCACTACTTCATTTTTGAAGGTGACAAAATCCATGTGTGTAGTTTAGTTTGTAGTTCCCTAAGTCTAGCTACACCCCTCAAGATTTCTGTTGCTATATTGTCTGTCTTTCAAACATAGAAATAATTGGTTTTGCTGCAAAAGCAGCTTGTCCTCAACCTGATTTTTGCCCTTCTACCTCATTTTTACTTGGAGTCACTCTGATTAATTGTTTGTTTTTAAAGCCTTTAGACTGTAGATCCTGAAGAGAGTTAGTGGCTGGAGAAGCATTGTCCCCAAACCAGTAAAATCAGTCAACTGTTCTTCACAAGAGAACTTACAATAAGTACAATCTAGTTGTACAAAAGTCAATATTAAAGTATGACTAAAAGGTTCACAATTTTAAAAAATAATTTAAAACATGTACCTAAGAAAGGTAAAAAGCAGTTTTAAAACCATTTGATAAAAATAGCACCACACCCTCTAATGCATTTTCTTTTAAAACCCCAAAGTTCTAAATACCTGTCAGAATAATAGGAATAGTAGTAGTAGTAGTAGTAGTAATACCAAGTACATTTCTATACCATTTATCAGAACACTTAATGCTATTCCTCCTTTCCTGTTTGGCCTATTTCTCTTAAAAAGGTTATACCCCTCTATGATAACATGCCAATCATGAGACTCATCCCACCAGGTTTCAGTGATGTCTATTATATCATATTTGCTTTGTTGTACTAGGAGTTCAAGTTCATCTTGCTTATTTCCAATGCTTTTGCATTACCGTAGACACCATGAAGACCATGGGCCCTCTCCCCTAATTGCTTGTTTGAAGTTTTTTTCGCTCCTACAAGTTTTTTCCCCTCCCTGCACTATTTGCCTTGTTCCCTCTAAAATAGTTTGACTATTATCACCAGCCCATGATGAACTCTTGCCTTCCAAAGTACTGTTTCCTTCCCCCACATAACTCAGTTTTAAACCCTCCTCATCAAATTTTTGAGACTTTTGGCAAAAATGCTTCTGCCAGCTGTTATGAGGTGCAACCCATCCCTTGCCATAAGTCACCCCTCATGTAACTGCAGTCCATGATCGAAGAATCTAGATCATTCTGGGCGGCACCATCTGTAGAGCCAGCTATTCACCTCTACTATTTTACTTTTTGGACCATGCCCTTTTCCCTTTGGACCATGAGATGAGATGACAACCTTTGCATCCAACTCTTTCAACTTCCTACCCAGAATCTCATAATCCCTTATGATATTCTGAAGGCTGTCCCTTGCAGTATCATTGGTTCCCACATGGACCAAAAGAAAGGGGTATTGATCAATAGGTTTGACAAGTCACTTAGCCCCTTAAAGAAAAACAGTGAAAACATAACAGAGAAC
Source organism: Urosaurus nigricauda (assembly GCA_034509955.1). Lineage (NCBI taxonomy): Eukaryota > Metazoa > Chordata > Lepidosauria > Squamata > Phrynosomatidae > Urosaurus > Urosaurus nigricauda. The sequence goes on along the minus strand of JAOEGL010000003.1, from coordinate 142,399,659 downwards.
CCTCAAACACAGCTCCCAGCTAACCTTTTGCTCTGTGCTCTGAGTCTTCCCTGACTGAAAATTCACTCTGGAACAAAAACACTCCACGTCTGGGAAAACAAAGTTCACCCAATCAAAATGGCTTCTCAGCCACAGCTCTCTCTCTTTTCCTGTGCTAGGACAGCTGTCTGTCTCTCTTCTCCTGTTCTACCCTGTTTCTCCAAAAATAAGACATCCCCCCAAAAATAAGACCTAGTAGAGGTTTTGCTGAATTGCTAAATATAAGGCCTCCCCGAAAGTAAGACCTAGCAAAATTGTTGTATATAAATATATATACAGTATATTATATATATATATATATATATATATATGGTTCAACAACAAATGTGAATTCTTCTTCATGGAAAAAATAAAACATTGAAAATAAGACATCTTTGAGAGCAAAAATTAATATAAGACACTGTCTTATTTTTGGGGAAACATGGTATGTTTGTTTGTTCATTTTTCCTGAACATTAAATGGTGTTTTCTGCACAAAAGGCTACAGGCAATTCTTTGTGAATCCAATGCAGTTTTAAAGACTTCACACAACAGGAAGAAAATTGTTTAAATTACTTATTGCTTCCTTCAAGAATGAAATTAGTGAAGAATTATATCAGTACATCCTGGCCTTATAGGAAGATTAAGATGGGGTGAGCTGGAAAAAAATATAGTTTACCTGTGGACAATTTCAGTGTGAATTCTTGAGTGTTTTATTCTAACCTGTATACAATAAGGAACACAAAGACTCCTTGACTCATGAGGTTTTTGATTTAAAAAAGAAAGAAAGAAAGAATCACAAAATACCTGAATTATAGCTTGAGACTTGTATAGCTTTTAACTGGCTTGAAACTCTTCCACTCTTCCATTTTCTTGTGGACCATGTAGTGTCCATTGGTTTCTGGGATACCTGCAAAAAAGAATGAACTAGGCATCCCAAGTAATGTTAACAGCATATATTCTGATGTGACAGTTCTTAAAATGTTAATAGGTCCCAAATTATATCTTCATGCTTTAAGAATGTAAAATAAGAGCATCCTATCTGAAGACAGTCTGGAAGGCATGAGAGAGCTCTCAGGAGGAGACAACTGAGAGCAGTGGCTGCAGGGATATGAGGAGAGAAAAGTGAGGAGGTTAATATGTCCTCCTCTCAACATCACCAGTGATAATCAGATGGGAGCAAACTGGCTTGCTCCCATCCTTAAAGAGTGTTAATAGTGTGATGGGGGGGGGGGGATTATCACTCCCCTGCATGCTTATCCCATTCTTCTCCCATCCATAAATAGTAATGTCATCATCATCAGCTTTGACTTCAGATCACGTCTCTCCTCTCAATTATTGTCTTAAAGCAGTAATGGATTGGATGATGGAAAACAAATTGAAACTGAATCCAGACAAAACAGAGGTACTTGCGGTATCAGCTCCAAACCCAGGTATTGGGATACAACCTCCAGTCCTGGAAAGGGTCACACTCCCCTCAAAGGACTGTGTTCGCAGTCTGAGGGTGCTCCTAGATCCATCACTTGACATGATGGTGAATGTGACAATCAGGAATGCCTGTTATCAGCTTTAACTGATATGTCAGCTGCGCCCTTTCTTGGAAGTCAAGGACCGTAGTACATGCACTGGTAACCTCACACCTTGATTTCTCAATGCACTCTACATGGGGTTACCCTGGTGCTTGGTTCAGAAAATTCAAGTAGTTCAGAACATGGCAGCCAGGTTCATCTCTGGTACATCCCAAAGAGACCATATAACACCAATCTCAAGATCACTCCACTGGCTGCCCATTAGTTTCTGAGCCCAGTACCCTGTGTTGGTTATCACCTTTAAAGCCCTAAATGGCCTGGGTCTAACCTATCTTCAGAACCATCTCCTTCCATATAATCCTCCCCGCACCCTTAGATCTTTGGGGAAGAATTTATTACAGCCTTACAAAACAAGGCTGTCAATACCCTCCCAGAGGACCTTCTCAGCTGTCATGCCCAGGTTGTGGAATGGCCTGCCAGATGAGATCCGTCATATTACCACCCTAAACAGCTTTTAAAAAGCTACAAAGACGGATCTCTTCCAGCAGGCCTTTCCGGAATAGTTCCCCAAAATCTAATTGTTGAATTCCAACCTCACCACAGCCACAATCTTTTTTTAAAGTATGTTGTATACTTTATGTTGTTTATGTTTAATTTTATTTTAAGGGGGGGATTGAGGGATTTGAATTGTATGGTTTCTTTCATTCTTTCTTAATCTTTGTATGCCGCCCCGATTGCATCTTGTAGAGGGGCAGAATATAAAATATTATTATTATTATTATTGAGCTGTCATTGGTTATTAACAGGAACTCCGATTATTACCCAATGATGGCTCCATTACTCTTTCCAGACGGAAGAAGACAGGTATAAGTGTGTGGAGTTGTGATAACCTTCATCCCATTGTGATATTAGGATGCTTTAAAGGTGGTTTAAAGTTTGCTCCTGTTTGATAATCTCCACCAACACCCTGCTTTTCTTAATATTGCCACTTTTCTTCTCCTTTACATGTTTTTCTGTGAGGTGCTTAGTACTCACATGTGTGAGTGTGCATCCCCCCCCATGCATTTTCCTGTGAATAAGGTTCTCTGTACCAGCAAATTGAAATGACTAGCTTTTCTCCTGCTTCTCTCTGATCACATTTCTCCACACACAGCCCATCCACTGACCATCCAAAATTGCCATTGCAAATCCTAACAGGATAGTTGCAGGAAAGGAGGTCATTAACAGATTTCTTTCTTTCTTTCTTTTTTTAAAAAACTTGGTAAACTGTCTCCCATGCTATGGCCATGGAAGAGTGATGACATCAGCTGGAGAGGCCAACTAAAGTGTTATTATCCCAGTGCTATTATGCCTTACTGGCCTCTTGTGGTAACCCCCCTCTGTCTCTTTACCACCCCAACACATTCTTGCTTTCTCTAAGAAGCCACCATCCACAATGGTGCAATGGGGGGGGGGGGGAAGGCACATCTCTATCAAATGCTTTCCCAGGAGAAATCAGCCTGGCATCATTATCAATACCCTTTAAATGCTGAACAGGCAGTTACAACTAGAATTGTCAGATTTCTTGGTTTATAATGTAAAAATTAATGTTCCCAAAAACAGTGAAAAATTTTTGAGAAGAGAGTGAAACATGGTGGTTTCCTCCTAATATATAATTTGTCATTAAAAAGGATTTTTTTTGTTAAATTTGTGTTTTCCATGTTGTAAATTTGCATTTTCAGCTTTCACAAATGATACCGTCAGGTGGACAGCATATAAATATTTTCAGTTCTAAAAACACACACACACATGAAATTACTTCATATGCCAAAGATTCCCTATCCCAGGGATAAGATCAGTGTGAGTGCAATTTTATCCCTCCTCTTCAATTAGTATATTAATTTCTATGCAGTTCATGTACCCTTCCGACCACATTTTTTTAAAGTTGTGTTTTCAAGATGATATGCATATGTTAAGTATTTCTGTCCTAGGCTGGCTCCCAGTTTGTGACTCATAATGGTGCAAATTGAACAGATACCACCATTGGTCATTTTTCTGTTGGATGTAGAGGTCAGAATTCTTTGCAACCTCATGTAATGACAAAAATCACCCCCAACCCTCCTTTTAGCTGCTGGTGCTTGCACACATAGTCACGTAGTGACCAATGAAAGACCGAGAGCATCAAAGAAGCATCTGGTTGTGTCCTAATAGCCAGATGGCAAATAATGGCATCATCCAGCAGGACCTCCAGAGGACATAGTCAGATGTTGTGCTCATTTCCTCTGCTGTCCACCAATCACTAAATTATCATGGAGGCAGGACTCCTTCAGTTAAAACTTGAGGGGTTCCTTTGGGGGGGGGGTAATGAATATGTAGTGCAGTTGCACATAGAACATTTTCATGCTACATGCCAACAATATTGGCATCTCAGGCTTAGTATCCAAAAGAAGTGCCAGAGGAATTTACTTCTTACCTGTCATAACCCTTTTCCACTGTTTTTGGAAACAAATATATTTAGCAAACTTTCTTCTTGGAAAGCACTACACTCTTTTGTTATGCATATACACCCACTAAAAACACAACATCCATTTAGCAATTCTGAGTGAGAAGTAAATTGGTTTAGAAGTATTTGATCAATTTTAAAGTTATTTTTTTATGTTAGGCTGAGTCATTAAGAGCTGAAGCCACAAATGAATAAATGGAAAATATCAGTGGAAATGTTTCTGGATGAAATTAATGATGAGAACTATAATAAATGTTTTTGATAACATAAACCCTATTATCACCGGTACCAGTAATAATATATTTTCCCCTAAAATGGTCACAGGAGTGTGTGTGTGTGTGTGTGTGTGCGTGCGTGCGCCTACATTCTAAACATGGATCTGGAGGCAAGTATAACCTATTACAAGTCTGTCTTTTAGCTTTCTTCCACACTTTTACACATCCATGTCCATGATATGGTATGTTTACTTTTTTAAAACAGAAGAAGGCCTCTCTCATTTTTGACAAATCCACTCATGAAACAATGCCATTTACTTTTGAAATGGTCAAATTGTAAATTGTACATTAGGGACAGTGGTCCTTTAAATATCTTAGTATTCTACAAACTCTTGTTATGTGCCTTCAAGTCAACTCTGACTTATGGCAGTCTTGTCATAGTGTTTTCATAGCAAGATTTATTTGGAAGAGGCATGTCACTGTCTTCCTCTAAGGCTGAGAAAACGTGGTTTGCCTGAAATGGGTTTCCATGGCCAAGCAAGGATTTGAACCATGATCTCTCAAAGTCCTTGCCTAACACTCAAACCATTATTGCTTAGTGGCTCTTACATATGAGAGAAGGGAAACAAATGGTAAATAAAATTCAGAAAATATATCGAGGGGTAGCTGCGTTGCCTATACATCAAAATACAACAATATGCAAAAATCAGGGTGAAACAGATGGGAAGGAAAAAGTAGCTTGAAGCTGCATTTTCTAAAGCCACATTGAAACCCCACCAACAGCACCGCCAGCTCCCAAGGCAGCTGGAGTGCTCATGTCATGACCATATGACATGGCTTCAAACTAGGAAGAAGTGAGGAAAAGCTGCTTCTTTTTTGGAATGGCTTTTCTCTGCATAAGGCACCTAAAGGGCACTTTCCTGATGGCTTCAAGGCATGTGTCATCTAAATGCCATGTCTTCAAGCCAGCCTGAAAGCACCTATTTTTGCCTGTAACAACAACAATTAAGAAAATACATCATGCTAGCTTTCAAAGCTCTACTGTCTTCTTCATGAGGCAAAGGTGGTAAAAACCATGCAGAAGAACAAGAAAAGATTGCCCTCCCCCCTTACATGATTTTAACACAGGTCTCTGGTGGGGGAGATGTTAGAGAACTGCAATGGAAAGGGAGATTGTCCCCTCCCTTTTCTACTAGATTAAACTATTCCACCATCAGTGATTCACCACTGTATCCTGACATCTGTCATATAGTCTTCCAAGTGAAAGAAATCCCTCTACCATCCCTCAAGCATATGTGGCTGTCACCTCAAAACTACTGGATAAACGGGTACACTGCAATACCAAAGTTTTTACACTCACATATTGAATATTTGTTTTGATAAAGCCCTATGCAAAATTTTGTGATCAGTGCATCAAGGTTTGAAATACTGATGGGCATACAGTGATGCTCATGAGAAAGGTTTACATGTCCCCGCCCCATTCCCACTTCCAGTTAGAATCATATAGTTGGAAGAGACCACAAGGGCCATCCAGTCCAACCCCATGCCATACAGGAACTCTCCATCAAAGAATCCCCAACAAATGGCCATCCAGCCTCTGCTTAAAGACCTCTAAGGAAGGAAACTCCACCAATCTCTGAGGGAGTGTGTTCCACTGTCAAACAGCCCTTACTGTCCTCCTAATGTTGAGGTGGCATCTCTTTTCCTGAATTAGTCCTACATATGAGCAGGAAAAAAAATCATCATAGGATTTCTCTATCTATGCAAGAGTGCAACTCAACAATATGGGTGTGCCCAATTGAATGCACTGAATGCAGTATGTGAACACTGTAACAGATTGGGCCGATTTTAGATTTCTGCTAGCCTCATTTAAGCTTTTGGAGCTGAAGAGAGAGGATATTGCAGGATAGCATAGAATCATAGGATTGGAAGAGACCTTAAGGGCCATCCAGTCCAACCCTCTGTCATGCAGGAATACACAATCACAGCACCTGGCTCTGATGGATGGCCATCCAGCCTCTGTTTAAAAAAACCCAAAGAAGGAGACTCTACCACACTTTAAAGGAGTGTGTTTCACTGTTGAACAGGTCTTACTGTCAGGAAATTCCTCCTAACGCTGAGGTGGAATCTCTTTTCTTATAGCTTGAAACCATTGCTCCAGCATTTTGCACCATCTGCTAGATTGTCTAGGAATGAGGCATCCTTTACCCTTCTGCCTTGCAGGACCTAAGCCAAAAGCTACCACAAAAACCCAAGAGCTGAGTACATGACAGAGATTGTATTTCTCATTGCTTTCACCATATGATTTGCAGGATGATGAGCAATCATCCTATGCCTCTTTATATATATATATATATATATATATATATATATACACACACACACACACACACACACGAAAACAGTCACATGGTTTACATGGAATAATATATCTGTAGCAGATCAATCTGATTTCTTTTTCGATACTGAGTTGTGATTACTGCTTGTTGGAGGAAAACTTTTAAAATGAGTAGTGATACGTCCTTCTGAATGGTGGTCAGGAGATGTGTAAGCAAGAACAGGGTGGTCTAAGTGTGCAGTGCAACATCTCTTGGGTGATCTCGTGTAGTAGTAGTTGGAAAAGGAATCATGAAATGGATCATTCTCATTGGCCCATGCTTCTTAAAGGAAGAGCAATATTTGTGAGATAGATAGAAAGATAGTCATTGGACACTCACTCCTTAACCTTCGCCTTTTGATTTACCTCCACATGGAAGGCTACCAACAATATTTTTAGAGGAGGAGGGGGGGGGGAATGACAGCAACAACAACAACAACAGGCTGTGATAGAAGGCAGCAACAATTTATATCTCTTAGAGCTGGAAGGCATAAGATTGTCAAGAATCCCAGCTCTGCTACACATTGGCCTCTGTGAGATTAGCTCAAAAAATCCAGACACTATTGTGTCACAGTCTCATACTATACTGTCAGTAGGTGGGTCGAAACTTCCAGAATTACATTATAAATTGGACATGAGTCAAGAACCCCTTCCCAGACCTAAAACTGCAGATAATTATATTTGAAGCAACGCCAGTGCCTTCTTTCTCTTTGACATCAAACTGTAAAGCACTTTAAAAGTTATATTGGCTTTTGCTCAATTTCCATGAACAATTCAAAGTGCAGATTTTGATCTATGAAGTATCAAATCATTTTTAGGAGTCTACTTGAAGAGCTGCCATTTTCTCCTGATCAGGAATTAAGATCAGTCTCCAATCCAGTTCTGCTACCATTTGAAGCAAGGTGGATGATGACCAAAGACAATGGTTTTCAACAATGCTAGATATTAGAAATCTATCCCTAATGCTGTTTGTTTGGTGTAATCTCCCCCTGCCCTTTTCAACAATAGGCGTTTTGTCAGATCTTTCGGATATTTTGGTCTGAGATTATTCTTCCCTCCCTTCTGTGGTCCTTTTCATTGTGATTTTTCACATTGTTTCATCATTTTGTTTTGCTTTGTCTGAACTGTAGTAAATATGTATTTTAAAAATAAATCCACTCCATTCAGCATTGAGTCTCTACCTGTGGTAGTCCTTGGTGCTTCAGAAGGAAGTTGCTGAAGTGAGGAAAAAATTTCCTTACCTACAGTGGCGCACAACTGTAGCAGGAAAGTAAGAACTATAAAACGTGCTGTGCAGATGTTTCCTTCCTATTCTGTCATGAAAACAGGCTCAGGTCAATATATTCATTTGATTCAAATAATTTTTATTCCACCTGTTGAATGAAAAAGCCCCCAGTCAGAGATGTACATACAATCAATAAATCGGTAAGCCCATGCTCACAGGCTTACGGTTTAAAAGAAATGTTCTAGGGAGACTGTTCCTGAATTTTACAGTTGAGATAGCTAAAACTTCCTTTGACATTTCCATCCTGCCTGAATTTTGAAATTGGCTTCTGGCTTGTGGACTGATGAACACCAGGAACAGGGTCTTGCCTGTGGTGGCCCCCCGTCTGGAACTCCTTCCCCAGGAAATATATATTGTCCCTGTTGTCACCCTCTAAGACAGTTATTCATGATGTTTTTATTTCCATATATTTTAATTATTACATTTTGATAGTTGCTGCTCATTGGGAAAGGGACACATTTAGGTTTTTAATCTGTCATTTTATAGAGTTGTGAACTGTCATTTTGGTTCTGTTGAACAGCAATTTCTAAGGGCAAAGTGCCATGCCATGGAAAAAAGAAAAACGTTCTTTATGAACAGGTTGTAATAAATCTATTGATTGCCAATCTATAGCTCATCCTTGTACCCATTTATTCATGCTACAGTGGAGAAGCTCTATATCTCAATGATAATTATGATTATGGCCATCTGTCAGGGATGCTTTGAGGGAGAGTTCCTGCATGGCAGGGGGTTGGACTGGATGGCCCTTGTGGTCTCTTCCAACTCTGTGATTCTATGATTCTATGATTCTATAGGTCCTATTGTCTGGAGTGGCAGAACTAAACCCCAGTGGATACCAAGGTGGCACAGTGGTTAAATTCCTGTACTGCAGCCACTCACTCAAAACCATAAGGTTGCGAGTTCAAGACCAGCAAAAGGGCTCAAGCTCGACTCAGGCTTGCATCCTTCCGAGGTTGCTAAAATGAGTACCCAGATTGTTGGAGGCAAGTAGCTTACAGTTGTAAACCACTTAGACACTCCTTAGGTGGTATAAAGCGGTATATAAATGAAGGTTTTTTTTTCATGCTGTATATTGGGTTTGATTTGACTGTAAAGTGTAAGTCACTTTCTTTCATATCTGCCTATAATAAATCAGCTTGAGGAACTGATGGAAAAGCCAAAAGCAAGGTCTTGCAGGCAGGAGCATCACTAGGGGAGTGCATGAGATGTGGCTGCACCACTAAGGGGGGGGGGAGTGATTGCTCCTCAGTCTTTTGGAAGACATGGGCTATGCCGTTCACCTGTTGCTTACCAAATTTTTCCTTTAACTACATGAATCTATGTACATGTAAATTTAGGTGGAATGTATGATATTGTAATTTAAACATAAATTTTTAATTTTGCTGTTATTTCTATCACAACTATTGCTATTATATCCAGTGATATATGGGAATTATGATTTAAGAGTAGGATTAGTACAAAAAACTTTACCAAGGAATCTCTATGGTGTGGTACAGGAGGAAGTCATGGGGAGGGGGGAGTGACACCATGAATTACAACACCAGTTGACAACAATCCTAGTGATGCCACTGCTTGCAGGAGATTGTGGCTTATGTTGTGGGTTTGAATTTACATATATATTCTCCCAGAAGACAGGAGATTGTTTTTGAGGTCAAGTGTACTAGGATCCAAAGCAGATCAAGCCAAGCTACATCTACACAACTTTATATATCTGGAGGTTGGGGGTTTCCATGCCAGCGGGAGAGTGAATCCACACCAGGGTTTAAGTCAACACTTTCAGTAACCTCTCCAAGGTGCTAAAGTCTGTCTCTCAAAGTGGTCCAGAAATTTAGACCTGTCCTTTAAAGTTCAAACTAAAACCCAGAGTGGCTCCACTGCCATGATGACATAAAAGCACCAGCCACTTTCTAATTTCTAGAATGGGGTTAGAACAGGAGCAAGAACCACACTTCTCTGTTCTGTAAACCACTCTTACATTTCCAGTGGAAAAACTAGTTTAAGTAACACAGACAGCCAGTTTTGGGGGGGGGGGGGTAGAAATCTTTTGACAGTTTATAAATAAGAATACAGGAGTTTAACAGCAAAAACAGAGCCAGCATGCAGGGAAATTAATTTCTTAATGGCATTTGGAATGAATAATGTCAATGACTGAATGCTCTAGTCACCATTTGAAATTTCTATTCTGTGAACACATAATGAGTGTGACTGGAGCAATCACATTTGACAGCAAAATTTCCCTTACATCAGAAAATGCACAGAAGGTTATATTCTGTAGTGTGACCCTTCAAAATCTTTGATTTTTGGCTTTTGACCTCATCGTTCTGATACCAAGGAGCAGTGCATTATGAACACTGATGAATATGAAAATAATGATGAGAATGTTGGAAGGTTAGTGCCGGCACCGAATAAGATCCTGGGCTCGTGTTAATTAGTTGTATGATGACATTTCTCACATGGCTGTGCTCCAAAACCCCATTGAATATCTCTAGTTTTTATTAGAGTGTGCTCTCAGAGTCTGCTTCTCTTTCCTTTGGTGCCAAATCAAGCTTTAGATGCATTTATTGAAAAAGAACCAGAAAGCTTCCATGAATAGATGATGGATTATAACATACTGCTTTGGGGAGATGGAGCCAGAATTGCTTGTGCCCCACTGATAACCACATGAGTTAGCCAAATCCAGCTTTGTGAATTACTAATTCTGTGACTAGTTGTGTTCATGATAGTGATATATATCTCAGCTTTCTGTAGTTGCATCTTGAATAGTAAATAAAGCAAGAACAACAACATATACTCACAAGCACACACATGATGTATAAAAAGTGAAAAAAAATGATTGGTTCATTAGCCTGTGAAACAGGTTGAAACTAATTTGCTGTTAGCTCTAAAAGAAACTGTGTGTGTGTGTGTGTGTGTGAGAGAGAGAGAGAGAGAGAGAGAGAGAGAGAGAGAGGTTGTTGCATGGCTTCAAGTAATTTCTGACTTATGGCAACTTAAGGCATATCTATCAAGGGCTTTTCCTGGCAAGATTTGTTCAGAAAGGGTTTGCCATTGCCAATCCCCTGAGGCTGAGAGAATGTGACTTGCTCAGGTACTTTCCATTTCTTCATCCTCATACAAAAGGATTTTTTTAAGTGTGGGAGTTCTTGAATATTTGGTCAATTCCGTGAGAATTTCAATACACTGCAGCATTAAAAAAAACACCCTAATATCCACTTTTTAAAACTGTATAGGTGATAATGGCATAGACTAACTATTCTGTTGGTCTAGTTTTGTGTACATGTTGTGCAACAAAATGCAACTTAGTTAGAAGAGGACAACTAAAATGATCCATCACAATACTTAAATTATGACAATTCTGCATTACTCAGAAATTTCCAAAAAGCAGTGTAGCCATTACATCTAGAAATTAAGCATAAAAACCAATTTATATTTTCTTTAAAAAAACACACAGAAAAATGAAGAATTTTTATTTAAACGATTAATCTACCTTTTCCTTAAAATTCCCAAGGCAGCTCACAAAAATAAAACAGCAACAATAAAACACAATAAAAGTACAAATTACCTTTTCAGTGAGGAACATAAATCAGGTAATATAAATTCAAATAAAAACCAGGAGATACAACAACAACAGAAACTTGCAATTTAATGGCAAATGAAACAGCTATTAGAACAGCTGGTATACCAGCATGCCTCAGCTAACAAAGCCTCTGACAAAGAAGCTCCTTTTTACAAAGTTTTATTTTGCTCATTTTCCCTGTCTCCTTTTCCTCCTTGTTCTCTATCTAGCTGGATTATTTTTGAAACAGCCCTGGCATTGAGAGGATGGTGAAGGATTTGAAACACACAGGATTTCAGTTATTGGGTTTATAGCAACAGGTTTACACTAAATATTTTTTAAAAAATTATAGTTCTATGAGTTTGGCTAACAAAACAGAAATCATAAGAAAAGTGGAGAATGGTAAACTAAAAACTAATCCCCCGATACATTTTGGAAGAGGCTCTGAACTGGTCTGTAGAAGGTTCAAAATGTTTTTGTCTACTTCTGCATAGTTATGACTTGGTTGATGCATTTTACAAGTGAGTACTGTTACGTCTGAATAAAAACTTCAAGGAAAAATATTTAATTGCTCTTCCTTTTTGTGGTATAGAAACCTATGCATATTATTTCCATATTATTTCTACCTCTGGTACCAAATCTTCTGTTAAAGAAGTAATAGTGAAGAACATATCTATTTCATTAGCTGAGGTATATCTATGATGTTTATTTTTTGTCATTTCCAACTTATTTTGACCCTAAACATGGATGTCCATAAGTGATGAGGGAATTACATTGAAAAAGGTCAATTGGTGACAAGGCCGAAATGAGTTGGGCTTTTTTAAGATAAAGTGTTTAGACCATCATATAGCACATGGGACTTCATTTCCTTTTACTCTTCTACTAACAGGTTAGTGGGTCAGAATGCACTCAAATATGGGGGGGGGGGGGGGTGTGTGACATGGCTAGCCAGCCAACATGGTATATGTTTAAAGGAAGAGCAGGGCTGGATCTCAACAGCTTTCTCACAATTGGGTTTGTTTTATGCCCAACCATGAACTAAAGGGACCAGATGAATAAATGAATACATTGGATGAATAAAGGGCCATTTATTTGACCTATATCCAATTTAAAGCAAAGCACTTGAACTTCAACCTTAAACATCAAACTCTGAGAAAATTGATTAAAGTGAAAAGCCTGGTGTGGGTCCAGCTTAAGCCAGGTGTCAATTCCAGACCTCCTCTTCAGCCTTTCCTTTGGACACAAACACCGAACCCTGAGGTAAATCTGATTATTTGGATTGCATCCTCAGCCAGTCCTAGGAAGGTAAACCTAAGGCACTCTCCCTTAAACTCCCTCAAATTTGTAAGGTTGAGCAAAACTCCCATGTCTCCCCCAAAGGCAGGTTCTTTCACAACACCATGCCCCTCAATGTGTCTAAGCTGTTCAAGAACTTAACCGTTCACTACAAAGGGATGCCCATGGTGCATACCAAACAGTTCTTTAACCCCATATGGGCCAGTGAGGTAGGCAAAAAGCCCTGGGAAAAGAGGAGAAAATTCCTACCTGGCCCCAAAGTGACCAACAAAGTTCATACTGCATTTAGGGCAGGACAGTGGGCTGCATTGTCAAAAAGAGGCAAGATGGGGGTGGACTGCCTTTAAATACTGACTCCACCCCATCACATGCCCAAGCTAAGGTCCGTTGGGCCTTGATTATTTTTGAAACTCCTGGTCTCTTCATGGAGGGTATCAAAGTCCCTCCCTCCCTCAATGACTCTGTCTATCATCATGGTGTGAAAATTAAGCAGAGATTGGATCTCAAAACATCATACCTGATGCAAGGAACAAAATACTTCATGGATTAATCATTTTTGGGATCTTATTCCTGGCTAAAGAACACAACATTTTGACAGAAGAACCACACTCACTGAGTGAAACTACCATGACATGTGGATCAAACAGAGGAGGAAAAGGAGACCAAATTCCAACTAAGGATCTACCTTTTCCTGAAGTTCTAGAGAAACTTCAAGAGGACTTGGTAAGAGATCTCCAGAAAGACTGGGCTCTTGCACTTGAACCTCTAGATGCAAAGTAATCAGCACTTACTAGGTGTATACATGATGTAGAAGAGACAGCAAATGAAGCTGTTTAACAGGGGACTTTACATGAAAAGAAAATACAGAAACTAGAGCAGCTAAATGATTACCTCCAAAACAAGATTGAAATCCTGGGAAATCAAGAAAAATGCCTGAAAAATGCTTCAGAGGGGTTGTGGAACATGCAGAATGAGATGACTTACTGTCATTCTTGATTAATTGGATCAATGACATCTGCCCGGACCTGAACCTTAAACCATCTGATATTGAAAGGTAACATAGATCCTTAACCTCATATCACAGATCAAATACTTTTCCATAGGACATCATTATTCAATTTGCCCACTATCCAAACTCAATGACATCACTGATCTCACCTACTAAGGCTGAAAAATACAAGTGTTTCACGATCTCTCCTCTGAAACTCTGCGAAAGAGGCACATCTTCAAACCATACACAATCCTGCTGCAACAAGCAGGAGTGAAATACAAGTGGGGATTCCCATTTAAACTAATCATTACTCAAGGTGAGAAGACCATGTCTGCAACTTCTAGAAAGAAAATGCTGCATTATTGTGAATCTCTTCATATCAATGTCCCCCATGAGTTAGAGAAAGAAATAAAGGAAGACATTTCCTCCTTTATTGCTGTAGCCCAAGAAAGCTCACAATGGCAAACAGTCAAATGGAGAAAAGGCAGCAAGAAAGGAAAGGAATCCACACTGTGAACTGAGAATTTTTATTTTTCTACTCATGAACAACTGAAATTCACACCACCATTTTGACCATTCTTCTTTGGCCTAGTTCAGCCTAGTTAGGCCTTCTTTGACAGTTCTTCAGCCTTCACTCTGGTGATGCAGAGCATGGTGAACTCTCAGTCTCTCAGTCCACCCATAACCTATTCTCAACTGTGGCAGCCTTATGGGACTTTTAATCCCACCATTGCCACCAAATTTCTGTGAAGAACTCCGGCCAACCTTCACCCTAGCACTGCTCTTAAAGATGGCACAGCATCTGTGTCTCTACTATTAGGTAGCGCAGTGTGATATTCAAACAGAGGCCAAGATGTATTTCAAACACTAGCAAAAGTTTATTTGTAAAATATAAAAAAGTAAACTGTAAATTAGACTTAAAGTTGTTATATTGACTTCTTATTCAGCGACAAGATGTTCGTTCAAAATATTTATATTAGTACAGCTACATAGGCAATCTTATCTCAGGTACATGGACCACAATTCCCTTTCAATAACTGGCTTACTCTGAGCCTCTTCCTACTAGACTCTCCAAGCCTACACAGTCCCTCTTTGGACTCTTTAGACCCTTTCGTGGTCACCAAACAAAACTAAAATGTTCCCTTAGGAACTCTAAGAGCACACCCTTCCTTTGATGCAACTCTTTCCCCCAAAAGTAACCACCCTTTCACTCTCTGCAAGGCCCTTTTATAGCCCTGCCTGGCTGGCTTCCCATTGGCTGGTCACATGCTGCTTCATGATTGGCTGAAAGGCAGGTCTATGCACCACACAGGGAAACTGTTTTCTCTTCTAGTACCAACACAAAGGCAATCTTCCAGATGGCCACCAGCTTATGTCTTTGTCAGCTAGACTTAATAATGCAGTTTGGCCAAATTTTGAACATCCCAGACTCTGAATTGTGGCCCCTGCACTCCAACTACTACTCATATAACCAAATTGTGATCTCTTGGCTCATTTCTCAGGCACAGTTCTCATCTCTTGGTATAATCATCAGCACCACCTCCACATCAGAATGCCATCACTCTCTGGACCAGATCACCAACATGGGGAATTGCTAAAGGCCCCTTTAATGGTGATTGTATGTAAATTGGAAGAAGGAACATCAATAATCAAAGATATGCAGATGACACCATACTACTAACATAAACTCCTAAGACGTGGAAAAATTATTGAAGAAAATGCAAAGGTATGTCTAGAGTTGAACACTAAAACCCCAAAAATAATTATCATAGATGGTTTAAAGAATTTTAATCTAGATGATAAAGACATCAAAATAGTCAAAATTTTTCATACCTTGGCTGTATCATTAATCAAGGTAAAGGGAGACTGCAGTCTTGAAATCAGAAGAAAGGGCAGCCATGATACAATTCTGAAATGTAAAGATTTATCACTGAATACTAAAATTTACATGGTACATGTCACTGTATTTCCCACCTCTATGTGGGAGGTGGAATCTGAAAAATGATGGGGAGAAAAATCAATTCATTTCAGAATTTTTGCTAGAGAAGATTTTTGTGAACATCATGGAGTGCTAAAGTCACAAATGAATGGGTCATAAAGCACATCAAGCGGGAATTCTCCTTAGAATCCAAGATGACTAATCTTCCTAGAAGCCAAGATGAGGCTGTTGTACTTTGGCCATACCAGAGAAGACAAGACAGTAATGCTTGGGAAAATGGAGGAAGGGAGGAAGACCACACTCTGGTCTTCCTTCACAAAACTTCCTCCAGATGTTTTGGAATTCATACCCCAGAATTTCTTACAGTTGGCCAAGCCAGCTGGGGCTTCTGGGAACTGAAGTCCAAAACACCTGGAGGACCAAAGTTTGGAAACCACTGCTCTAGATGGATAGACTCCATTAGTGAAGACAGTCATGCATCTGCAGTACCTGAAAAGGGCTGCTGAGAATAGGGTAGTTCATGGGGTCATCTTGCTTGAAGTCAACTCAATTACAACAACAACAATGAATTACATACATCTGGACATTTTAATCTCCGGGTGTCCTGAATATTCTGAACATGTAAAAACAAAACAAAATCCCTTGAGGTTCTCTACATCTTGAAGGAAATCTGATGGAAAAGTATTAATGTCCAAAGATCAACTGATTGTATCTACAAACAAGGAACAAGGAAATTACAAAGGAAGACTAGAAAGAGAACAGCTGAACTGAATTACATTCACAAACTCCACTCCATTAACAGAAGAATGAGCAAAGGTAATAGCTACATGCATTTAACACAAGAGTCCTTGCTACTACACATATAACACAAGGAATCTTCTCAGGGATTTGAACTCTGAGAAATTGATTTTTGATAGCTGACTTTTTTGAAACTGACTTTTGTATCATCTCAGCCACCCATCCCTTTGAAGATTTAGGTCAAGGAACATGGTTTCCATCTTTCTGGCTTCTATGATATAATTTCCCACTCCCACAAATGTATTTATGTGCATTACAACGCAAGCCTTAATACTACTCAGTACTGCAGAGATTACCACATGAGGGTAAAAAGCAATATTTTAATAAGATAAAAATGTTTTTGGCCAGTGCTTATTAGACAACATTGTGTCCATCCTGGGACTGGCCTGTTACTGTGTTGCACCTTTTCATTGATGGGCAAAACCCATGAATCAGCTTTCAGTATTGCTGCTATAGAACAGTTATTGAAGTGTGAAAAGTCTCTGCACTTCAGTTCAGGCATTACAGGAGACATGCGGTAACAAAGCCTGATTCTAAACCCCCCCTTCCAAAGCAGACTAACTGTGACTGTTTGTTTGTTTGTTTGTTTGTTTTTAAAATATTTTCTGTGTTTGCATACTTAAGACTCTTTTGGCAGGATAGGAGATTGTGGGGAGAAGGGATGCAGAAGGAATGGGGTTGTGAGCTGGATGGGAGGGAAGAGCCTTGAGACTGAAGATGAGGGATTGTCGTGGGAAGCTGGAAAGTATGAGCCAGGACTATTGGCAGGAAAGGAGTCTGCAGAATTCATATTGGTGAGGGGAGGGGAGGTAGCAATATTCTGTTAAGGTACTCTGCCCCTTACCCCTTACCCACAATGTGGAAGGGCATCTAAACCAAGAGGCATGGATTTAGCCTGCTTTGGCACAGGGACTGGGCTGTAAGGAGAGAAGGAAAATCAGGCTCCTTTGTGGTACTGACTGCTTTAATCCCAGGATTGAAGTGAGGTCTTATCACACCTGGGTTTTTATTTTAAGCAGTTCAGTCATGCAAAAGAAGAGTGATGTGATAAGAAATATTTTTCAAAGTGGTATGTTCCTGTTACCTTTCATAAGACAATTGCCACAAGACACAAGGCTGGTGTGATAATATCCTGCATGTGAAGAAGTGGATTTGTTTCCATGAAAGCTCATACTAAAATCAAAACCAATTAGGTATAAAGACGGTGGCACATATCTCATCTTCTGTCCTTCATTTCCAAACAGTTTGTCTAAGAAACTTTGAAACTCATAAATGTTTAAAGAAATAAATTAGTGTTTCCCAAGATTCTGACATCTGAGGAAAGGTGTGGAGTAATTAAATGTGGAGGTCGATTTCACTCAAATTACCTTCCATGTCTTTCATTTGTATGATAAAACTAAGAATGTATGTATGTATGTATGTATTGAAATGTACCCCACGTTTTTCGGTATGTAAGCACTCTGTATGTGTTCCTTTATGGAATAGTAGGCACTCATGGAGGGTTAGAATAGGCAGTTTCATCTGAGGTTAAATAAACCTGTTATATTGCTACAGTGATAGCAATTGAATTATCATGATGAGAGTGATGCAGTACGGAAATGCAGCACGACCAATGATCAGACTCTGTGTAGGGCAACATCCTTTTACTGTCCCAGTGATGGCTGAATAAAGGGGGGGGTATGACAAGAGCTGTGAATCATCCACACAGAGTAGGCAGCCTCCTGTATGAGTAGATACTTCATATTCACCAGATTCTTTAATTAGTACATGTATTACTCACAGAACACGCACAATTCCCTCATGGCACACAATCTGGCAATTACTGATCTAAATTCTTAAGAACAATTAAGAGTAACTTTAATCATGCTATTTGTGACTCAATTGTTTTCTTTTAAGGAAATCACTATGTAGTGCCAATTAGAAACTGATCATCTGGCTTCCATTTGGCCAGAGATGAAGAGTCCAACTGAAAGGACTAGACTACTGGCACACATCTGAATCAAGAGGAGCCCAGTGCAAGGATGAGAGACAGAATGGCTGAATTACCATCTGGCTAGATGAACTTTTCTCCTCATCTAAAGACAAAAGCAGTTGGAAGCAACTGTTGAAAAAAGCCTCCATTTCCATGATCACATCCTCTTTTTTTATTCCTAGTAAATCATTTGTCTCATTCTCATTGGCTGCTGGAGATTCTGTAAGGAGTTCTGTTAATTCAGCTGCAGGGAACCATGTTTGATCATACTCGATCTTTTGGCTTTCAAAAGGAATGGGATAATAGAAGGGGCAAAAAAGCACCTTTTCATCTCAGCGGTGGGTTGCCAGTAAAATAGTAGCACCAGCTGCAAGGTGGCTTCTCCCTCACTCAGGTATTCCATGCTCTTCATCTACTCTGATTGAGAGGGGTCTGAATACAGGCCATGGCCTTTCTTCTAGCTCTCTCAGGAACCAGTCTCAGTTATTTTCTTATAGTCTGCCTTACAGCAGTTTGTGCCAGCATGGGAAAATAGATTTGTATGGTTGGCACAATGCAATTCAATGGCAAGAGCTGAATGTCAGATATCAGAATGAGGAGGTCTGAAGTTTAATTTCCGCTAACTGCCTCACTTGTTTCCAAAGTGCATATTACCCTTGAGACTGTCTGGAAAAAAAATGGGGCAGAGATGAAAAAAGAGAAAACTGCATTGTTGCAAGCAAAACGGAAGAAAAAGAGAGCCCAATACTTGCCAAAAGAAAAGTAATAATGGGGGGAAGGGGTTGTGGAAAAGCAAATATCTCTTTCTTGCCCTCCCCTCCAGCTACTTGGAAAATTCAGTCAGCCTAGGTTTTCTCTTTTCTTTTTAATGTGCATTGCAGAACAGATTAATTAGCCGTAGCTGATGTGACTGTGGACAACACAATGATCACAGAATGAAGCATACAGCTTTTGGAACTCTGCCTACATGGGGGAAAAAAGCAGGATGTTCTCTAAAGTAGTGCAGGAGAAAATAGAAAAGAGCTGGAAGACTGCTGAATGGGCGCTAAACAAGAACAACCAAAAATATCCATGTTGCTCTTTTGTAAACAGCAAAGCTTGACGAATATATTAATGTGGTGGTCAGGTGGCCACATGCCCTGCTTTACAGTCCTCCATATGAAGTCCTCTATATGAACAGCTGTCAATAGAGAGTCCTCTACTTAATAGATTCAACCAAACACTTATCTGGAGATGGTTCAGTTAAAGTTTGATTTAGCAGGGGCACTGAGCCTCCGTAAGAAAGGGAGCAATAGCACACAACAGGAGACTAGGCAGACAAATACATCACTGTTCACTATCTTCCCACTACAGTAAGATATACTGTGTATTTAAATTGAAGAAATTGCAATTGGGAGCCTGTAATCTGGATGAAGGGAGGTGGGTCTCAAACTACAGTAGAATATTGTTTTTCCCAGATGAGGCCGTGGACTACTAGATTATTTCTTTCTTTCTTTTTTATTTAATTTTTTAAAAGGATTTTTCACAACATACATGCACTGCTGGATTATTTCTAAATGTGGCACTAGAACATAAATTAGCAAATACATTTTAGTGATGATGATTTCACTCTTTTTTCTTTTTCTTTTTTTCTTTTCTTTTTTGGTGATGTATGTAATGCCCTTTTGGTGGCAGAAAGAATGAGACAGATCGTACTACAATTGCAGACAGAGGTGCTGCTATGAGTGAGTGTGGGGGGAGCAACATGAAGTCATTACCCTCTCAAATTACACTTTTTCTCCCAATGAAATTTTGCTTCACTCCTCAAATGTCTAGCATTCCAGAAATTGAAACAGTGAAAGTGATTCACTCCTAGGACTCTTAGATTTTCTGTGTTTGTATTTCTTTGATAATGCTCCCTTCCCTTTTCTTTGGATGCTTAAATTGTGCTTTGAAAAAAAAATTTCTGAATTCCAAATCAAAGTTTCAAGTTATTGCAATGCTAGATATTTGAGGACTGAAGAAAAATTTCATTTGAGTGGCAGTATTCTTATTTGAAGAGGACAATGCCTCATTTTTGTCATCCTGGATCTATATCCTTAATTGCGGTCACATTGAAAAGGACTATTGGACTGATGATACCATTTCAGATTACACATGGAAACAGCGAAAGTTAAAAAATATATTTCCCAGTGTTACATGCTGCTTACAAATGACATTATATTTAATAGTTACATCCCTACCAGTGGCAGCTGATGGAGCAATCAGGAATGCCAATTGCACATGCTTGAAAGTAAAGTGGATAGCTGGGTCCCATGTTATCACTCAGAGAGTTTGTACCACCAACTGTACATCTGGCCAAAGAAAACATCTCAGTTTTTGCAGTTGGTGGCAAAGAATTTTGCAGCTGGAGGACTGCTGTCCTGTTTGTAAAATGGGCCTTTTTAAAAATAGAAACTACTGCTTTTGAGTGCCTCCTTCTCCACAACCAAACCTATATGTAAATGAACAGGGATGGCCCAAGACATATCATTGCCTGAAATAAAGAACAAAATGACACACCTTCTCACTCAAGTAGAAGCTAGCTGGACTAGCCATTGAATCATGTTTCATCACTAGTGTGTGTCTAGTAGAGCAGAGAACCTTCTGCTGTATAAGAGCTATGAATAGAAAAAAAATTCAAACACATATTCAAATAAAGGCCAAAAATTTCTGAAATGTTAGGAAACCCTGATAAGGAGAATTCTTGATGGACAAGAGTCTTTGCAATTCATTCAGCACACAATAATGCACAATTTTGTTTTGGTAAAGAATATTATCTTGTGCAAAAAAACTATTTTTGCACACACACACAAAAATCATGCAGAAAGTGGCATTTTCTGTGCATAAAATAACATTTCCTTGCAGGAAAAAAAAATTGTGCCCAGAACACAACATTTCTGTGCAGAAACAAGTATCCAGAACAGAAACAGCTGTAAATATTCTTCAAAATTTGCTTTTTTATCCTTTCCTTACAGTAAAAAGAAAAAATGGTGGCATTATTTTTCTACAGTATACTTGTTGTGTGCAAAACCCACATGCTTTTATCTCCCCCCCCCCCCCATTTAAATCCTGAGACATAAATAGTCTTTGAAAACTGTAGGATTTTTTAAAAATTACATTTGAAACAAGAAGAAAAATTGTTAATTTTTTTCCTGTGAGAATTCAATGCACAAGAATTTACATCCTTAATATGGCTTCCTCACCTTGCTTAATGGTAGCACTGGCCTTGTAAATTAACTGTTTCTAACAAAAGTGACAGTGACCGCAAACTTCTGGAATAATGGGGATTGTGCCAGAAGTTTGAAACACTGGGGTGGAATTGAACTAGCATCACTGAGCTCTTTTCCAAAGACAATAAGGTAGACCACTGTAAAAGCTGGATTTAGTCATTTGCACATGCCAGTTCTTAAAAACAAAGAGTCCCCATTGACATAGGAGTTGGCAGCATAAATATATGGGCCTTTCACTGTCACATCTGTAGGTCTCTGATTTAAGACTAATTTTCTAAGGAGACAACTGATTCTGAAGGAGGGTGCCAGAAACCCTATGAAGGGTGGCACACTGTGATTCATGAAGAGCTCGGGGGTTTGACCTGTTGAAGTGACAGGATTAGTTGTCAGCATTTTCTGCTGCTGGATTCCTATTGGCAGGCTTGCAATCTCTGCTTTGACCAACCACAGATTGCCATGCCCCATATTATTCAATGACAGTGTATGCATGAGCACACACATAGCTGCCATTGAATAATTGTCCACATTTTTTGCCATCTATGGAGATGGGAAGAACCAAACCTCCATGGATAGGAACAGTCAACTGTATTTGCTTTTCTGGGTCAGGCAGGGTTTCAGGGATTCTTCTTTGGACCGTTTTCTTTCTTCATATTTCTTCTGCTATAACCAGTCAAATATGGAAATACAAAGTCCATTTGTGAGGCTCATTGCTTGTCCTGTTTTACTTTCCATTACCTTTGAGCCACTGTGCTTTGCACCCAGCTTTGGTGGGTTTTCACTCACCTCCTGATCAATGCTTAGCCTCATAAAATCACATTCTGGACTCTGAATTCAATCCAATCCTAACTTGGCTGTGATCGCACAGCAATGTATCAGCAATATTTTGTGGTTCTTCCTGACAGAGCCCTTGTTACACACTCAATAGTAACTGAATAATTGTTGCTTCTACTGGCTTTCCCCTGATCTCCAACAGTGATCTGTGAAAGCAGATGACAGGCATGTTGTACCTCTTTGCTAGAATGCCTGAGCAGTCTGTCACCTAACAGTTAGATTTTTATGTGTCAATGATTATACCATTAGACATTGGCAAGAAACTATTCCCTCTTGGAATGAATGAGTCGACCATTAAAGTGGCTCATAAAAAGTACCCACCTTCTTCTGCACTATAAATCTTCAGGTGCACTCAGTTACAGAATTTTACATTTTTTATGCTTGTCTTTCTATCTGTTTCCATGATTCTGATATTATTATATTTCCTCAAACTCCAATGTCTGGAACAGGTATAATGTCACTATAGAAATGAACATAGCAGAATTGCACTATTTGTTACCCACAAAGCTGAAGAGAAAGATGTTGTTGTACATGGGTTTGAGTGTTGGACTGGGACTCTAGGAGACCAAGGGTCAGATCCCTGTTTGGCCATGGAAACTAATTAGGTCCTTCAGGCAACTGACACTCTGTTGACCTCAAAGGAAGATAATGACAAACCCCCTCTGAACAAATCTTGCAAATCCATGACAGATTTGCCTTAATGTCACCTAAATTGGAATTAATTTGAAGGCACACAACAACAGTATAAGCTAAACACACTTCATGGATCACACTTTGTGGTGAACCAAGCATTTGACAACCTTGTTTTGAAATTCCAACAGTCAGAAGAATCTTAAGTTAATGACAGAAGAATGTGCTAGTTTATATCCAAATAGTAGTCCTCAAATTTGTGTCAGGCCAAAAATTTATGGAGAGAGGGGTGTATTTTTAATATAAAAAAATTGGAAAGAGTGTTACCTGCTGCTTCTCTGAGAATGTCTGAAATGCTTCAGAAAACTTTAAAATTAGTGTCTCATGATGGACCTTCAAAAGATTACAATAAACAAATCAATATGAAGCAACAAACCAATTTGTCGATCATTTTTATTCTCCTTTTTGTCTTTGCTTTTTCTTCTTTTGCATGTTCCAGCTTAAATTCTGTTTGTGGTTTAACTGAACTGAGAGGCAGAATATAGGCCAGTATTTTCCACTCATGGTAACACACACACACAGAGTCATGTGTTTCTCCATCTACTCATTGATGATGTCACAGTAATTAAAAGAAAGTTATGACAGAGTTGCCTCATGGTTTTCTGAAACCTTGCATGTGTAAAAGAGAAGAGGACTTGAAAGAAATTCTTTATTCCCCCATTGTCATTCAGTGTCAACATAGCAGGTGCTCACAAGAGAGAGTGTTCGTCTTTGGAGAGTAAGTCTGGACACCCACCTTCTTTCTTCTTTTTGTGATCAAAAGATGGATCTTAGTTATTCTGTTTGTTCAGTTCTGGACTTCTAAATTTGGAAAGGGATCACAATTTTGCTATAATATGAAGCAGATGGCATTCAGACTGTAATCCACTGGAAGCTGAGCTGAACCATCAAATTCATTTTGATTGTAATCCCAAACAGTTGAAAATCCAGTTCTCTACAAAAGGAATTTAAATACACTTAAGCCAGTCAAGGTCTTTTTAACTTCCTATGTGTTCTGTAGGTATCTCAATGGGAAAAAAGCTGGTAGGTAATACCTTTTACTTTATTGAAGATCATTTAAATAAGCAATTGAAAGACAGCTTAAACCTTTTGTACATTTCTTCTTCAGTAATATATTTGAAGCAACTTGAAATAAGGAATAAAAACTGCCTTATTTGATCAAACCATGGGTCCATACACTCTAGCATTCTCCTTTGAACAGAAGCCAGGCAGAGCCACGGAAAAAGGCTGTTATTTGTCCCCAACATCTGGTGGCCATAGACACATATGGCCAGTGAATATGAAACACTGTCTATTGCCTGCTTTGTCCCTGTTATCTAAATATATAAATAAATATTAAATGTCCTTTATTAGCATTTCATAATTTTAACCTTAATTACCTCATAAAAGCAGCATGCAATTGTGATGTATGGAAATGCAAATACAGTATTCTGCCATTTTACTATGTATATTAGTAAACTTCAAGCAGCGTATATATATATATATATATTATATATATATATATATATATATATATATAAAATTTCATTTTACAATCTCTCCATGACATGTATTCCACCAGATAATATTAATCTTGTTTGAGTTTAAAAGTGGTGAGCAGATTAGCAATATTCATGAAAGACATAAACATGCATTTCTGTTGGAGCTTAATTTCTTTTCAGACAGGATCACATACTTTGTTCGGAAAGTGTGCTGTGTTACAAATCTAAGAGTGGAAACATAATTTCTTATTTGAAAGTTGTTTGGTTCTCCCCCCCCCACCCCCCACCAGTAGTCTAGAAGGCTTACTCCCCATAATTATCATTAAAAGCTTATATAATTATATATTAGAGATCTAAGTGGAACATGTCAGTGCACCAAAAGCTCTCCTGTTCACCTATGATTATTCTTAAAACAGACCCAGCTCAATAATTTTTTTGCCAAATTACAATGCTTAAGAACACTTTATACCTGACATTTTTAGACTACTTCAATGTTTAGCAAAGCTTTTCACAATAAAAGAAAAGAATTTAAACACAGTTTTCTGTGGGGGTTTGGGGCTATGTGCCCATGTTTTGGAAGAGTTTATTCCTGATGTTTCACCTGCACATGTGGCTGGCATCTTCAGAGAATGCTGGCATGGAAGTGATGTGGTATATACTGTGCAACCCTTAGTTGAGAGGATGTGATTTACATGTTAATCTCTGTGTTAGTCTGTTATTAAATAACAAGGCATCAGGGTATCTATTTAATTAATGATCCATTGTCTGCTGGGAAATCCCCCTGACCTTGGGTGGTTTTCATTTTTATGGATAGATTATGTATCCAATCATCTACCTCAAATGCCTTATTCCATGAAGCTTCTAATACCAAAGAAGGATCTCTTATCCCCATTCCCACCACATTGCAGTTATTTTTTAACTGGGCATATGGTTTTAAGTTAATTAGTGGCCTTTATGGGGAAAAGGTGATACATACATAAATAAAGCACTGGTGAGCAACATCGTCAGGTTGGAAACTATCACTGGGATACAACCTTCCTGTACTAAAAATGCCTCACCACTGGTAGATAATCTTAGTACAAAACATACCAAAGGGTGGTGGATATAGAAATGGGTCCTGGTTTAAAGGTCTACATAGTCTATGCTATAAATTTGCATGAGTTTTGGATCAGTTTGAAAGTCATGATTCTTTCATATCCTTTTTGGTACTGCAAACGCTGTTAGAGATTCATTCATCCCTTTGCAGGGATAGTTTCAATTTTAAGTCAGCCTAATTTGTCTATCTGAGGAAGTTTTAAGGCCTTCACAGTTCATTTTTCAGGCATGAACCACACATATGACAGGTGTTTTGACAGTTAGCTGTCCCTTCTTCCTACTTCTGCACAGAAGGATGAGATTGCCAGAGAGCACCTATACTAACTAATAAACTTGCCACCATCACACATTAATTTGAATCCTCTCTCTCTGACAATGTAAAGGGATGTTTTGCTGGGATATCACTGGCACTTCCCATCTCTGATGGTGCAGAGATATTTTCCTCCCTTTCCCAATCCTAGGGAAAGGCTAGGCCAAGGCAAGGCACATGAAAAAAGAGCCTTCCCAAACCAGAACCCTTCTCTCCAAGTGATGGCTCTACACTGTCAAGGAAGCTAAGAAGAAACTACTGTGATGGAATTTGTCCCTCAAAGACTTTGATTCTGATGTTCAACATGTCTCCAGAAGTTGTAATACAGTGGCTGACTGGCTCTTCTGCAGAGGGGTGACAGGAGGCCGGGGAGGGGGGATTGCCCATATGACTGACTTGACAATATAGTGAAGATATAAGTTTTGAATGTTGCATGTCTGTTTAACTTTTTCTTTACTAGGTCACTGGATGGAATAACATCAGGTGAGGTCCTAGCTTGCAGCTGTCTCCAGACTGACTGAGATTTGGAAAGGTGTGTGATAATGGGTGTCCAATTATCAAAACTTTCTTCATTGGTTACAACTGGTAAATGAGTTGAAGAGGCTCAATTGCATTTTAATGAAGTTCAGCATTACAGGCGACAAGATAGAAATTGCCAACAAGATGGTAGATGGGCAGAAGTGCAAACCTTTAAGGTGCTTCTTAGCAGAGGTCAGAAAAGCCTAAGAGGCACCATGAGGTGTGGGCTTCTAAAAAGACAAAATATTTCAACTGAAAATCTTAACTATTCTTGATGTGGAATATTGAGGAAGTATTGAGATATGTTGTCAATGTGATGTTACTTTCAAATGGTTAGTTTTTCTGTCTAGGAGGGAAGGAAGCTGTTTTCTGAAACCCCCAAGCCAAACTTAGACAGGCAATATACACAGGTGGTTAAACTTATTAAGATAGTACCTTATGTCATGTTATTTTCTTGTTCAACCATAATTAGCAGATGGGAGAGGGGTACTGTTTAAAAGGGGGAGGAAAGGAATCAGTTCAGTAATCATCAACATCTGTGAGAGAAAATAGTACAGAGTAAAACAAGCCAGCTGACAAGACAAAGAGCAGCAAAATGACCACAGACAGGAAGTCTCTCTTTTTTTTACTGTCACCTAGATGAAAAAGGAGAAACTTATGATGCAAGCAATAAGAATCTGTCAATATTTCAACAAAGGGCCTGTACATAATGATTAGTTTATTAAGACATCTATTACATTATGTGTTTGATCTTGTGCTAAATCTCAAAGGCTTAGGATGGTGAATCAATAACATTGTTAATGTTTTTCTTCCTCATTTCTTCATAACACTACATATTTGCAATACCTTTAAAGAAAAAAATAAAATATAAGAAATAAAAAAGACAGTTGTGTAGTCTCATGCATATCTACTCAAAAGTGCTGCCAATGGAGGTCAATGAGATTTGCTTCCAGTTTAGTGTGTTCATTGTTGCATTCGGACAGGATAATCCTATGCATGTTTGCAGAGAAAAACACCTTGATGTGGGATTTGGAGCTGACATTTTGCTGTCTGAAACAAAGAACAAGATATAGAGCCCTTTCTGTTGAGACTAAGGGCAAAACAGATGGCCCCTTTGAGGTGGGTTCCCAGTGGCTTGGGGGGCATGTTGTTTAGATGATGTACTCCCCCTAAGCCAGCAAGAAGCTGCTTGCCCAACCACATGACAGGCAGCTTTGCAGCACATTGGCAACACAGTTTTACATTCTGTATGCTGCAGGAATGTTGCAAAGCCACAGTAGCAGCAAAAAATCCAGCTTTTTGCCAGCTCAAAAAGGAGTAGCTTTCTGCCACTACTTTTTGGGCCTGCAAAAAGCCGAATTAGGGTTGCAGCATATGGTTGCTGCAGCCCAAATCTGGTGATCAAAGGGGTGGTGTCAAGCACCCCTTCAGGGCCATCTGAATAATAATAATAATAATAATAATAATAATAATAATAATTTATAGCCCACCCCCCTGAACAGGCAATTGGGGTGGAGTACAACTAATTAAAACGACAACAGTTAAAATACAACAATCCCTTCCCAACCTCCCACCCCTTAAAATGAAATTAAATTAGCAGTAAGTTAAAACATAAACACAAAACAAAGCAATATCAAAGCTAGGAAGTCCTTAAGCTGAATGGGTAGGTTAAAATTATAAGGGAAAGAGGCTGGAAGGACTTCTAACTCTTGGATTTGGAGCTGGGAGATGTTAAACGCTGTCGGGGAAGGCCTGCCGGACTAAATGGACTTGTAGTTGTGTCTTACCTCAGTCATGGTGATGGAAGAGCATTCTGTGTTGTACTCGATGCAGCAGGTGGATAGCTCAAGTATAATAGGTCTGTCTAATAGAGAGGACCAGCCAGGGAAGGCTAGCTTATTCAGAAAATAAAATGGTTCATTGCACTAGAGTAGATGAATCTAGGAATTACATTAGAAAGAAAAAGGAAGAAAAGGAAGAAAAGAAAGAAAGAAAGAAAGAAAGAAAGAGCACAGCTGTGTCATATGGTTTAGAATTTATTACATCTTGGTAAAATTATTTATTGTATGAAAAAATAGCCTTAACTTAGGCTCTATGTTTTAGCACTTAACATGCATTACATCATTCTGTAATGTGTCATTGTTTTATATCACATAAAGTATTTCATAATGTAGTGAAAATACTGTTTTGATTATTTCTCAGAATCCAGCTTCTAAATTTAATAAAAGTCCTTCATATCATTCTATGCTACCATCAGACTAATAGTCCTTCTGACCACTAACACTCATTCATAATTCATGTACCATTCATGTCCTGGAAACTTTGCCTTTAATAAACAGAAATGTGGATAAAATTTATTCATACTTATGGGAAGTCCATTATGAACTAGTTTTTTACCCAAACCACAATAATCCTGCATATCAAAAACCTTACACACATATACCCACACACATATACCCACTCATAGGAGTTTATCACACAAGGGAGATCAAGAGGTTAATCCAAAGATATCCCGGACAAATCACAAAATTACACGACACCGTTTCACACAACATCGCGAAAAACCCATAGTTAAACTAGATTTAAAGGAGGATTAATCCACATCTTTTCAAGTTCGGATCTCTACAGAAAGTGTAAATTCTAAATTGCTTTAATTGCAAAATCATGCATGAATGTTAATTGTGAATGACTTTATTTTCACTTTAAATTTGCAAGGCTCACGTTTGCTTTAAGATCCACTTCAATGTCATTTTATCATTTTGCATAGAAAATTGTAGTCTTGCACAAAAATAGTAGCTGCTATTTTTGTATAAAATAAATGTGTGTGTGTGTGTTACACAATTTCTCATGAAAAAATACATGTGTATTTATATGCAGAATAACACTGTGTTTTTGGAATGCAATGTAATGCAATGCAATACAGGTATCAGGCTATTATACAATAGACAGACAATAGCCAATGCAATATAGGTGCTTTTATTAACAGTATAACATAAA
This sequence comes from Urosaurus nigricauda, assembly GCA_034509955.1. NCBI lineage: Eukaryota > Metazoa > Chordata > Lepidosauria > Squamata > Phrynosomatidae > Urosaurus > Urosaurus nigricauda. The sequence continues at coordinate 142,370,028 of JAOEGL010000003.1, read as the reverse complement.
ATGCTAACGTAGAGAGGGAAGAAAGTACAGGGAGTGTGGTCAATCTTCCCTTGCATTATTCAAATGTCTACTGGATCTGCAAGCACCTGACTCAATCAAGAGCCACCAACTACTAATTTGCGAGACATAGTGGGGACAGCCACCAAGGAATCATCAACTTGGCTTTGTAAAACTGGAAGGTGTACTTTGGCAACCACCCCTCGCTTTCTAAGCCCTCATTACACTCAATTTAGTTCATTGGCTCTCCTTCTGTTACTTCAGTAAAAGCAAAAACCTTCATTAACAGTTCTGATATAAGTAGCATATTTAAATGCTGAGCATCCCTAACATATAACCCCAACGAAGCCACCTCCATGAAGCCACCTCCATGAGTAATTACTAGTGAATGTGAAAAACATATTACAATGACATTAAAAAATTCTTCCTAGCCCTATAAGGCAATAAGGAAATATGCAGGCATGCCTAAGGTGCTAAAGAGGGTGAAACTGGTTTGGCTTGGGGAGAAACCAGCCACAGCAGGGTTGCAGGCCAAGATATTTGTTTATTTAAAATATTTATATATGAGGAACCCCTATGACGATAAAAAATAACCTAATTCAAGACCAGGAGGGAATAGAAAGACATTAGATGCAATCACAGAAGAATTATACAAGAGGGATGACAAAAGAAGGACACATGGAATGAAGAGCCATATGAAAATGAACCCCAAATTCTAAAAAGTGAGGTGGAAACTGCAATAAGAGAAATAGAAAAATAATAATAATAATAATAATAATAATAATAATTTTAAAAAAATCACCAGGAACAGATGGTATTCCAGTTGAACTGCTGCAATCCACATTGACAAAGTCAACTCTAGTGCTAACCAACATATGTCGACAGATGTGAAAAACAAAACAACAGCCAACAGATTGAAGGCCATCAATATACATCCCCATCCACAAAAAGGGAGATATAAGAGACTGCAGCAACTATAGGACCATAGCACCGATCTCCCATGCAAGCAAAACCATCCTCAAAATTCTGTAATGTAGACTCCAACCATATACGAAGAGAGAAATCTCAGAGGTCCAAGGGGGATTTAGTAAAGGAAGAGGCACTAGAGACCACATTGCAAACATAAAATGGCTAATGGAGTGCACCAGGGAATTCCAAACGAAAATCAACATGTGTTTTATAGGCTTTATCAAAGTCTTTGATTGGATAGATAATAAAATTTATTTGTATTTCCCGCCTCTCCCCATGGATCAAGGCAGGATTCCAGCAGCAATAAAATCTACAAGTCCAGAAAAACATAAAATAAAACTACAAAATCCAATACAGTCATAAAAACAGTTAAAAACTCATTAATTCTTAATCAGTGTTACATCGCTGTTCCATTGTCCATCGTCGGATTCTATTTGTCGGTGGAATGATCATAGCAAGTCAGGTGGGAAAGCTCTCCGGAAGAGATGCGTCTTTAGTGCTTTTTTGAAATCATCTAGGGTGGTGATAAGACGGATCTCTTCCGGGAGATCATTCCATAGTTTTAGAGCCACAACTGAGAATGTTCTATTGGAGGTTGACATCAGTCTGGTATTCAGACTGGTTTCCAAGAGATTCTTACCCGATGATCTGAGGGTGCGGGGCGGATTGTACAGGAGAAGGCGTTCCTTCAGGTAGCTCGGGCCCAAGCCATACAGGGCTTTAAAGGTAATAATCAACACTTTGTATTGCGCTCGGAAGCTAATTGGCACCCAGTGTAAAGATTTTAGTATGGGGGGGGGTGATATGGTCAGATCTTGAAGCCCCCGTAAGTAATCTGGCTGCCGTGTTCTGGATTAATTGAAGCTTCCAAACCTGGTACAAAGGTAGCCCCATGTAAAGCGCATTGCAGAAATCTAGACGAGAGGTTACCAGTGCAGCATGAAAGGCTATGGAATGCCCTTAAATGTTTTTTTTAATGTTGTACTCCACCCTGATTGCTCACCCAGAGGGGCGGAATATAAATAAATATTTATTATTATTTATTAAAGACATGGGAATGCCAACATATTGGATAGTCCTGATGAGGAATCTGTATCAGGACAAGAGGCTACTGTTAAAACAGAACACCGAGAAACAGAATGGTTCCCAATTGGCAAAGGGGTCAGACAAGGCTGTATCCTCTCACCCTATCTGTCCAAATTGTATGCAGAATATATTATAAGAAAAGCAGGCTTGGACACAGAAGAAGGAGAAGTGAAAATAGGAGGAAGGAATATGAACAATCTAAGATATACAGTTGACACCATAGTACTAGCAGAAAACCTCACAGACCTGGAACATCTACTAAGGAAGATAAAAGAAGAAAGTGCAAAGGTAGGCTTAATATTGACCATAGAGAAACCAAAAATAATGACCACTGAGGACTTTCATAACTTCAACCTAGACAATGAAGGAGTAGAAATAGTAAAAGAATACCTGTACCTGGAATCAAACATTGATAGGCATGGGGACTGCAGTCAGGAAATCAGACTAAGAATGGGAAGAGCAGCTATGAAATAACTAGAAAAGATTCTAAAATGCAAAGACATACAATTCAGCACAAAAGTTAGAACCATAGAAGCAATTGTATTCCCTATTACCATGTATGGATGTGAGAGCTGGACAGTTAAGAAAGAAGACAGAAAGAAAATCCATTCATTTGAAATGTGGTGCTGGAAAAGAGTGCTGAGGATCCCACGGACAGCTAAAAGGACAAACAAATGGGTCCTAGAGCAGATCAAGCTGTTAACCTCCCTGGAAACCAAAATGATCAAACTGAGGGTGCTATGCTTCAGACACATCATGAGAAGGAGTGACTCATTGGAAAAGACAATAATTCTGGGAAAGGTGGAGGGAAGTAGGAAGAAAGGAAGGCCATATGCTGGATGGATGGACTCTATTAAAGAGGTCACGGGTATGGGGTTTCAGGAATTAAGCAGAGCAGTGGAGGACAGAGGGTCTTGAAGATGTCTCATCCATAGATCGACTCAAGGGCAGTTAACAACAAGAACAAATCATCTCCCAGCCCACAAGGACTCCTGAGGTGATGATGAAACAATGAAAACAGTTCAAAGATAAAGCTTTTAAAAGAGATATTAAAATACTGGTTAAAATCTCTTAAAAGCAGTCTAAACACAATCTTGAAATACAATTTTAATACCATTAAAACAGAACAATTTTAAAAAGTCATGAAGAACAGCACAGCTAGATTAGATCCTGTGAAAACTAGTCTTTCATGAGATCTCCCAGTTTTAATGGAAGACCCCTCTAATATTGTGCTGCCTGCAGCCAGGCAACAAGCATGAGATCCTAAACCTCTCAGCCCAGCCAAGTAGGGTGCTCAAAAATAGCAGGGTGATGGCTGAGCTCACTGCAATTGAGCTCCCTTGGCTAAGGAGGGGGAGGGGGTACCTATCCTTTCTTGTGGGTATAAAATAGTCAAATATTAACATTCTTAATTCTTGTGCATTACAGCTGTAGGTTTTTTGTGGGTTTTTCAGGCTGTGAGGCCATGTTCTAGAAAAGTTTATTCACAGCCAGCAGCTGTGGCTAGCATCTTCAAAGAATGCTGGCATGGAAAAGAGTAGGGTATGCATACTGTTGGTTTAGAGGAAGTGATTTACATGTTAATCTATGTATTGTTTTATTGCTGAATGGCAAGGTCCCAGGGTGTTTATTTAGTTAATGATCCATTGACTGTTGGGTAACCCTGTTCACCCTGTGTGGTTTTCATTTTCACTTGCTGGGTCTTGATTTTGGTGTTTTTCATGACTGGTAGCCAAACTTTGTTTACTATAAGGGTTTACTTTAAGGGTTTCTTCTTTCCCATTGAAGTTGTCCACGTGTTTATGGATTTCAATGGCTTCACTATGCATTCTGAACTGATAGTTGTTGGCATGGTCTCTCAGGTCAGAATGCACAGGGAGCCATTGATAGCCATAAAGGCCTGGACAACATCAACAGGAAAGAAGAAACTGTCAAAATAAACAAAATTAGGCTACCAGTCCTTATCAAGACCTAGCAAGTGCACATGAAAACCACCCAATGTGAGGGGGGTTGTGCAGCAGACAATGGATCATTAACTAAATAGACAACCTGAGGCCTTGCCATTCAACAACAGAACAATACATAGATTAACACTTCCTCTCAACCAACAGTATATATACTCCACTCTCTTCCATGCCATCATTCTCTGAAGATTCCAGCCACAGCTGCTGACAAAATGTCAGGAATAAACTCTTCTAGAACATAGCCTTATAGCCCTCCAAACCCCCCAAAAAACCTATGGATGCCAGCGGTGAGAGACTTCACATTTTTTAGCTGTGGTTATGGACTGCCCTCTCTGAGGTACACAGCAAAATCATCATCATCATCATCATCATCATCATCATCATCATCATCTTAAAATCACCAACATATTAAAAAGGGGACACACTTTTAAATTATTTTTTAATGGAGTCTTTTGAATTTGTACTGTTTTAATCTTGTGAGGTGCTCTGGACACAATTTTAATGCAGGACACACTTCATGTGAGTTTTAATACTTTTATTGTTGCTCAATTTGTTTTGATTGATGATTTTAATTGTTTTGTTGTCTAATAAGTAGTTAGTTGCCTTAAATGTTTTTTGAAAGTGGAAACATAATGGGGGGAAAATGGAATCATACCATTGTAATGAAATACAAAGGTGATAAAATAAATAAAAAATACCTTCTGAGTGCTTCCAACCAAGCTAACCTTCCCTTCTCCCAAACAGAAACTCTGATATTCAAGTCAAAAATACTACGCACAACAGATATATCACAGCAAAAAGTAATTAGCTGAATAGTCAAAGGTCAAATCCTTGCAGGAAATATCAAATGTATGCTAAATAATAACCCTACAAGGTATAAGAAATGCCTGTGTAGTATCATTTCTGTCTGTAGGATGAGGCTCTCATGACTGAATGCTCCAGTATGGTGATTAAATTTCTCCATAAAGAACCGAATGTCAAGGAACAAGTTAGTCTAAAGCAACCTTCTGCAACTAATTGCCCTCCCTTCCCATTAACACCATTTTATATGTCCAGTGATAAAAAGTAAGAAGAATTTGTAGGCTAAAATTTGAAGGATGCCAGGTTGATCAGCAGTGGGATAAGGGTTCTTTCTTTATCATCTAATTTTCCTTGTGGAGACAATATGTCTATGGAGAACTGAACATGATCATCCTCATCTCAAGTCAGTAGTGCTACAGCCATGGCAGAACCCAGGAAAAGGTTTGCCACCCTGAAGAGCACTAGGTCTAATTTCACAAACCCAAACATGCAGTGTTGACAAGACAGTTTCATAACATTTCATTTTTAAAAATTCATGACTAGAGATTGCTTCTGTTTCTCTGGTTGGCTGGACACACCACATATGGTTGACAGAATTAAAGCACAAGTCATGCTGAGAACATTTCTCTGATGGGTTGCTATTCTTTGTGTGATACATATATCTGTAAAAGAAAGAAGGAAGGAAGGAAGGAAGGAAGGAAGGAAGATAGATGATAGATAGAACCCAGAAAAAATAAGTCTGCTGTTTTTATATAAGGACAGAAAAGAAAGAAAAGCAGTTTACTGATTTATTTCCTAATTTATTTCTTCATTTTTGTAACATACACTGTGCGTGAGTCTTTCTAATCAATATTGCAGATAGTGGCATTGAACTGAAGGGCTTATTGTTTGTTTGTTTTCCATCTGATTTTTCAGTCAGAATTTGCTGTAAATCTCCTACCTCCTCTTGGAACTGTGCTGTAACACTTTTAAAGGGGTGTTAATAAATGAATGCCAAAGATAACAGTAGATATAACTTTAAAAAGTATGGGCAACCCCAATAGATAAACACAAAACTAAGAGCAACACTACACTGTTTCTCCTACTAATACCATGGCATTAATATTGGTGTAAATCCAGTTGCTAGTCCAAACTGAAATTGATCCATTAGATCAATGGCTAAATGGCAAGTCAACATTTATGTAAATCCCATTGATTTAATGGGTCTTCTCTAGTTAGGACTAACAATTAGATTTAAGCCAATATTTGAAACCTCCCACAGACTATGAGAAGTATCTGGGGCAGTACTTACAGTATTTGCTTTGGTTGACAGTTCATGAAGCAGAGCCTAGAAAACTTGCTGCTTTTTTTTTTTTTTTTTTTTTTTTTTGGACTACAAGTCCCAAGATTCTTAAGCGGGCAAAACTACAACCAGCTGAAGAATTTGGGGAGTCATAGCCTAAAAAGCAACTTTTCCAAACTCTGCACATGGCACCATTGCTTAAAGCAAACTATATATGGAACCGCCAAATCACCAGAATCCCAACGAGTGTCAGTTACTCAGAAGAATTAGCAAAAGAGGGCTATTCACATGCCTTTCTCATGTGTACTTCTGAAGTACTTGTTATTTGTGCACTGACAAAAACAGGATGCTGTACTTGATGGGCTTTTGGTCTGCTCCAGCTCGGCTCTTTTTAAGTTATTTTTCAAATATATACATATAAAAAAAGCACAACTGAAGTTGCCAGCAGGCAACATATTTCAAAGAGCAGCCAGACAAGGAGACCAATTCTAATTATCCCCAATTAGAAACTCTCCTTCTAAATTAATTTTTATCTGTTTAATTGTGCATATACAGAAAAACACATATGGAAGAGTGTTACTTTCAACTTCTGATCTGCCATCTCATTCAGAAGTTTGGAGAGATCTCCAGATAACAGGACATAATTTCCTATGATTTGTCTCCATTTCTGAACCATAACGTAATCATACTGGACCAGAACTATTAGCATACCATTTCTAGACAGGTAGCACCATTAATCTGCTGTAGCCAGAACAAAAATTCACAGAGCCCTCAGAACAATAATGTTTCATTCTAGCACAAGCTTTTTTTCAGAACTAGATGACTTCAGCCCACATTCACCCCACAAAGAGATGCATGAAATAAATTAAGAGGTCTATAGGACTCTTCATTTTTATTAAAGAATGGGCTTGAAAAAGGATGGCCTGTCAGGAGATATAACAATATTCTCCGTGTTCTCCTTCTGCCAGGCAATGAGAACTTGCCTATTCTGGCAGGCTTTTAGGAACGGACAACAATGGTCTTTTAATAGTGTGTTGCTTTGATAATTTTTATACATTGGCTTTTAATTATTTTTCAGTGGATTATTTTTTTTAAAAAATAACACACACAAAGATGTATTAATAATAAAGTGTGTGCGTGTGGGGGGACTGTAACTCCACGATATCCTGTCTCACAGACCTCAGCCCAAACTGTTTCTTTTCTTTCTTTCTTTCTTTCTTTTTTCTTTTCTTTTCTTTTCTTTTCTTATTATTTATTTATTTATTGTCTGTCAAGAACTACTCCCTCCCTGCTATCTCTCACATAGCCTTAGGGTGCACTCACACTGCATAGTTTTAACTCTGTCCTAGGAAATCCTAGAATTTGTAATTTGCTCAGAAGTATTTTTTGTCAGAAAACTCTATTGATGTAATGCCAGGAGTCCAGTAGAAAAGTCTAAGTATGTCTCATCAAACTACAAACCCCATGTTTCTATCGGGTGGAGTCATTGATAAACCCTTAGACTTGTCCTTGATTCAAAGAGCTGTACTAAACAGACTTTGGCTTCCTCTTTTCAAGAGCTAAGAGGTGGTGGAACTGATCCTGCAGCTATGGAAACTTTCTGTTAGAGTGGAGCTTATTTTATTTATCCATTCTCTGAATTTTTATGATCAGACTGTATGCTTATTTTAAGCACAGGTTTGAAAAACCCCTTAGAGTTCTTTCTTCAGAAAAAAAAAGTAGTTGGCGTGCCCATTCCAGACTGCATACATATGGAAAGATTTAACATTTTCACTTCTTTGCCATTCCCTCCCCATTACTCTTGTCTTCCAAAGATCTATTTCCTACTAGAATCAGTAAGGGGAAATTGCTCATCTTTCCCATCATGAGATGGTACAAGTTAAAGTTTTACCAGAGATCAGCATGCCCATTTCCTGGGTGCCCAATCTGTGGGATATAGACAGGTCAGAGACAGTATTTGATCCATCTGCTCTATAGGGCTTGGAATAGAATTTCCCCCTCCACAATGCACACGCTCTCCCCCCCCCCCACACACACACATTCTCATGAATCCACAGCAGTGCCCTAGCCATAGAGCTGGGGCAGAGAATAAGGCTAATCAATGTCTGGATCCTTGCCCTGTACTGTGCCAAATCCACATGAGCTGTAGCCCATAAAAATTTTGGCCAATGCTTCTTAAAAGCCTGTTTAATTGTGGTTACTGCCTCCTCAGTCTTGCTCTCCCTCTGTCCCTCAGGTATTGCAGGCACTAACATAAAAGTGGATACACAAATCTCTTGAACATCCAATTTTCTCTCTCTGGCATCGAGAGTTGCTTCAAGCTACTCAGTATGCTTCACTTGTGCCTTGGATATCAGGTAAACAAAGACGGACACGCCAGTTGGAGACTTTTCAGCTCAGGAGAACCACAAAACACTGCATCAACAGACAAATGAGCCACGAAGGTGGTCTCCTTCTACCCACATCATTAGGCACATAACTCTGCAAGTTGCTAGGAAAAAGAAAAAGAAAAAGAAGTAAAAGCAAGCTTTGAGCATTCCTAGAATCTGGGCTTCTGAAATAAAGAGGCTCTGCATTAAGCAAAATTTTCCAGGCAAGGAAAATTGTGTTGACACTGCAAGGAATAGTAAGAAACCTTTGAGAAACTAAAAGACCATATCCAGCTGTTTTGCCTGAAAAGAAAGCTATAGATACAAGGAATAGTATTGCACAAAGTAGAGCAAGAACATGCTGGTTTATTAACTTTACCAGAGTGTTTAACATTGAGTTAAATCTAAATATAAGTTATTGTGGAGGTTCTACAGCCATAATATATTTATTATTACCATTATTTATGATCTACTTTTTTGAAAAATGCCCCTCAAGCTGTAAATATTATACATAGAAATGCAGGATGTTATACAACAAACAGGATGAAAACATATATTTGCATGAAATACGTGTCCAGATTTACCACCCCATACCACATATGATTCCAAAAATGTAAGGCCCAGTGTATTCAGTACTTCTAGTAAGTGAATTTAATATAGGGCCATAACGTCATGATCCTATATGTGTCCTCAGAGGTCTGAGCTTCATTCAACCCAAAAAGGTATACTCCCAGAAAATGTTTTAAATGATTGCAGTCTAAATGTGTATTACTCTTTTCAGCTTACATGCAAGAAGGTCCCAAGGAACTCAGTGTTTTGCATTACATAATTCTGTGGTATGTTAATTGAGCTCTGGCTTCATCAAAATAGTAGGTTGTTCTTAATTTAAGAACCATTAATTTTGATGGAAACTACAGCTGCAATCTCCAGACACCTGGAAATCTCACTAATTTTACTTCTGAGCGGATATGCACTTAGCAGTAGATGCACACACTCCTACAAGATATATAGACTTGCATTCTACAACACAGGAGGGAAAGCTGTGACTATCCAGACATTATTGGACTTGATCTTTCATGAGAGCTAGATAGAATGACTGCAATAGTTGTTCATCAGCATTTGGAGAAGTTATGATTTTTCCACTTTTGGCTGTTAATTGAACCAAATATTATTATTAATTGAACCAAATGTTATTACACACACATAAAATCAAAACACCCCCCCCCCCCGTTCAACTTTCTCTCCATTCAATGCTTTCCCCTATTCTTTCCATCCCTGAAACCTTTTCCATCCTTTAGTGATCCCAGTTCACCAAATCCAAGCAGGCATATTAGCATATTATTTGCTCATTATACAAAATTTGTGGGTTGTGAAAGGACCGGCTAGTTCAAGGGAATGTCCACACTATTTGCTGTCACTCTGAAGATTAATGGAAATGAAATGGAAAGTTGGGTTTCTTATCTTCTTTTGCCTGTGATGTTTTGTGCCCTCCCTATGACCCCTACATCCATGCCCTACAAAGAACTGAAGCCACCATTAAGGGCTGCAGGAGATGCAAGTATTAAAAAAAACAAAAACAAAAACAGCTTTCCCTGGAAAGTTTGTAATCCTGATTTCACCATCTGAAATTCTTAACTTTTCTACCTTATTCCTACATCCGATCTGTCAATTTTGAAGAGTCTCATTGGCCTAACTCAAGATTACTGTAAGGAATGTTGATCCTAGGAAAATTACTTTGTGTGGAGGAAAAAACAAATTACAGTTTGGAATTGCAACTCCCCTGTCTCAATGGCATCAGGGCCACTGTAATGCAATTTTAAATGTGGAGCTGAGTGTCTGCATGGGCTAGGATACTCTGGAAGCTGCCCCAGAACTGCCCCAACCTCCCCACATTACTTGGGGCCCTCCTTTCCATCAGCAAGAGGCTGCTCACACACACACACATCACACTGTGCAGCTCAGTGCACCACAGTTGTGGTGACTTGCTTGCGATAGAGTCAGAATGAAGTACCCAGAACTGATCACATGGTGCAGCAGTGGTTGATCACTCGCTCTGAGGTCAGAATGATCACAACAATGTGATTGATCCTGGGCTTTCATTCTGACTTCAGAAAAAGTGACTAGCTGCCTCCACACAAGGCAGTACAGTGGGACACATTTTAAACAACCACCTGGCACCAGAACATAGAGCTATGGGTCTTCCCAGAAGATGCAGAGCAAATAGTGACTTTTTAAAAGTCCATTTTAAGAGGGTCATCCTCCAGATTTGGTGCTGAATGGGCCAGACATCACCCAGACTGTCCAAACCAGACTTGAGGACTAGGCCGTATGTCATCCAGGTTCCCCACCAATGGTCTGGGAGGAGGCCATTTTATTTGGCCCATGCAGACTGGGCCTAAGATGAAAATGGTGATGTGAATTACAGCTATGGTATCTCTTGGATAAACATACTAGAAGGCAGCACTGAACTTGGTCTGGAAGACTATTTGGTCAGAGTATATATGAGATTATCTAGATTACCGCACTACACTCTTGTAGAACTGCTATTGCACATTAACTGCTCTGGCTGCCGCCTATTGCATTCTGCAATTTGCAGTTTAAGAAAGGGCATTTAGAATTCTCAGCCAGAGATCTCTTAGGTCTCACTGAGCTACAAACCTCAGAATGCAATAGGAGGCAGCCAGAGCAGTAAAAATAGAATAGCATCATTATAAGAGTGTAGTGTGATAAGCAAAACAAACAGCTTCATTTATATACCGCTTCATACCACCTAAGGAGTGTCTAAGCAGTTTCTGGCTACTCATTTTAGCGACCTTGGAAGGATGCAAGCCTGAGTCAAGCTTGAGCCCTTTTGCTAGTATTGAACTTGCCACCTTATGGCTTTGAGTGAGTGACTGCAGTACAGGCATTTAACCACTTCGCCACCAGGTCTCATAATGCAGTATGTCTCATGTATTTGTTTCTGTAAAGGTCAGTGACATAAGGTGCATTTGCATTACACAGTATTTTTTTTTCCTTTTCTGGAAACCTGTCAATAGCTCAGGGATCAGCAGCAGTGCAGGGACCACTACTTTGAGTAACACTATAATAAGATGTGTGGAGTACATGGAGGAAGACAGTCATATCAACATTTTTAACTATGGAAAAAAACTCTTATCCTCCCCCCCCCCCCCGTGAAAGTAGATATGCACAGCATATGATGTCCCTTATGTCAATAAGATGCCCGTTATGTCAATAAAATGCCCCTTAATGTCAATCATGAATCATTCTGTTAAAACAGGTGAGAACCATGTGAACCACAAGGTGTTGCAGGATTGCCAACAATAGCCTCAGAAGCATAAGCTTGCATAAACCATGAATCTGCCATGATCCCATCTAGTTTGACTTTTATACCACAGCAGTGTTGCAAAGACAGCTTTAAAAAAAACATGTTATCTATACCTATACGTATGAATCATACTATAATTACTGTACTTATAATACAGCAGCTGTAGAACTGTTCTGTCTCACTTTCTCTACTTTACTTGAAAGGGAGACTGCACATTCTGGGATACAAGCAGACTCCCAAGGATAATTTGCTGGCATTAAGAGGGTAAATGTTTTGATGTCAAATGTCTGCTGTTCATGCATTAATGGGTTATGTGGGTATGCTTTCACATGACAAACCTTCAAATCTCTGGCAGGGCTATTATGGTGGGGTGTTGTACTAATGATCCATAGCTAATGAAAGTGTCTCATTCAGTTCCATTTACATTGTGATGGATCCTTCACACTGGTTCCATTGAGCATGATAAATTTGTTTTCCTTTTTTGAAATGAAAAGTGGACATTAATTATGTCTAAACTACTATAGATTTCCTAAGGAACAATATACATTATTAATCGGTTGGGTTAAAAAAAAAATCATTGTGAAGTTTCAGACATAGCCACCTAACAAAGAAAAATGTATACTTTCCTTGAAAATGTATTGCATTTTTCTAATTGCAGGACAATGTTCTAAACTTTATCTCATGGGCAAAGTGGTTTATTAGGTAGTTAAATTTTTATTGGCACTTTGATTATCCATTATTTCAGTTTGTGTATTATTATAACATCTTTTCTCAGTATAACACTAGATATTGATCAGATATGATAGAGATAAATTTCTCAAGCTACATTGATGGGGTGTTGTTTTTACTTACTTGCAGTTTTATTCTTAGAAGTATTGGAGAAGCTTTCTACTAAACTGATGTGAAAAAAGTACAAAGAATTTTGCATCTAGAAAAGAGGAAAATGAAATGTTCTGTAGGCACTGTAGGAAAATGAAATCTTCTATAGGCTTTCATTAGAAAACTGTGCGTGTGTGTGTTTTCATGACCATTCATATTAGTTTTATTCTTATTCTCTGTTAATAGCAGAAGTAAGAAAAGAAAAGTTTAGCCATGGGCCTATAATAACATTGAAAGATATTTTTGGAATTCCCAAGAGTCTCTAGCCACTATTTTTATTTCCCTTTCAAAAACACTCTACTGACCATAGAAAGATTTCAGTGTTTTCTTTCCTCCCAGGCTGTTCTAGGGCCTAGAGAGGTTTTTTTTTCCAAACCCAGATGTGACTCTTCACAGAATAAAACAAAAAAGTATGTTACAGTTGTCACCCACTCCCTAGTAGGTATGGGGTCATATTGGATAGAAAATTTTAAAATATGGACTGGAAGGTATGAGGCTGTCCAAGATCCAGTGAGGGGCAAATGTGGTGCCCCACTAGATTTTGGATAGTTCTCTACCTTGGGCTCTAGCATTAGACTCTGAAATGTGGATGGGACAAAGTCTGATTGAACTCAAAAGGGACTCTCTTCTGAATAGACCTGTAAACGATTGAATTGCACTGCATATACTTATAAGTCTAGAATGTTAGTCAAAAATTGACCCCGAAGACCTTGGTTGACTTATCCATGAATCAGTGTAAATACTGTACTTTAACTTTTGTCAAAAAAAGGACCCATCCCGTTCTCTGAATAGAGTGGCAAAAGCTGGCTCATCACAAGGAAACCTTATAGAAGCACCCAAGCACCCACCACCTGTATTCTCTCCGTTTGCTGTAGTTCCTTCCTTGTCCAGACTTTAAGGTGAGCACAAAGTTATGCATGCTGGAATTTTCTAAACTGACATAATTTTTTTCTTTTCTTCATCTTTTACATCTTTTGTTATGTGCCCCTAAATTTTACACTCATTTATCCATGGGTCATATCAAATTCCATGATTTTGTCCTCGAAACCTGCCCTCAACTTAAATATGAGATTGACTAATACATGTAGATATACAGTATGTCTTTTTTTTAAAAAAAACAAAAAACAAAAACAAAACTCCAAGGTGTTTTTTCTACTATAATAACCAAGCAGGATTACTCCTTGCCTATTATTTGCTTCTGCTGTTTGAGTGGCCACTTATATATCAATAAAGGATAAGAGCTTTCTCTCTGCATAAAATGTGCTCATGCTAATTTGTTTATATAGGTGCAAAACTGAAAATAATTAAAGTTAAGTACAGTGCATCTTATGTCCAGGCTCCAACTGTTGGAGAGCAACATTAAGGCCTTTGTTCTATATTTATTAAGAAACTTTATTATGAAGCTGGACTCGTACTTCAGTTAGAGGATGCCTTCAACAAAGGACTGCTTGTTTGATTGGGTCAAAAGAGTGTCCCAACTCTCCTTGTATGGTCACACTTATGGCTATAGCAACAACCATATGAAAAATCCACACCAGAATACAGTTTCTAAAGCTATTATTTATCACATTCTAAGAGATTCAGGTTATTGATTGTAAACCATACCAGTGTTACTTTGGCTATTTTTAGGATCATTGTCTTTCAAGAAGGTAAATCTCTGGAGCTTATCACATGGGCCCTGGGGAACAGGCCTGGCACAGAATGGAAGGAGGTGGGAAAGGAAAAGAACAGGGATATCACCTATTTTACCTCATCGAGGAACACCACGACCACACTGCCAATGCTGCCGGAAGTCCCGAATCCATTCCCTATCCATCCCACAGGAAGCGATTTTAAAGAACTAAATAAATAAGAATAAATAAAACATTTATTTATATCCTGCTTTTCTGTAGCAAGACAATCGAAGCGGCTAACACTAAAACGTCCACATACAGTATTATACATAAAATTGCAGTATCCCCATTTTAAAAAGAATTAAATATATTACAATTAAAAGAATTTTAAAATGACTTAATAATAACATGTCGTGGGCAGAATGGTAGTAAACATTCATATTACACCTATTATCTACTTCTGTTTGGAGACACTGTACTGCTTACTGTCTTCCCCACATCACAGCTGCTTTTATGTACTAGCAGGAAAAAGCAAGCACAAGGAAAATCTGGCTCTGCTGGACAGGGGATTCTGGGACTTTGGAAACTTTCCAAAGCACTGTCACAGCTGCACTGTTATGCCTCTTTGCTTCGGCTTGGATGACTGTGCTCAGAGGCAGAGTGGAGACATAGAAAAAGAAAAAGATTTGCTTGCTTGTAGAATGCTAGAAGAGGCTGCTAGGAGAATATATATTATCAGCAAGTCTCTTTTTATGGAGAAACTGTTTCCATCTGTAATAGGCCAAGCCTGTTTTCAGGGTTTAGTCATTCATCACTAGGTTACCCTCCATTACAAATGAGATCACATAGCACTACATTAATTTTGCACTTCTAACATGTAGCTTTCACTTCCCTGTTACATTCTCTTATCTTGCTTCTTATGTGCTAAACATGGCACTCAGGTTCTTGCAATATTAGAACACAAAGGCCCAAGCAAAGGCTGAAATGAAATAGCTGATCTTCGAATTTCCTCTGTTTTTGTGCATTTAACTCACCACCTTATCTCTATGTATTGTTCACAGGATTTATTAAATAAAAGCTAATGCTGTAAAACTTCATAAATAGAGTACATAAACCTTACTCACAGATTCTGGCAAATCATCTCCTTTACAGAAGTCTCATATTTGCTCAAAATGTTCAAAAAATCCTACAGTGCATTCAGATTTGCTTCTCTTTAAGACAACAAAAAAAATAACTTCATGTTGGCTTAAAAGACCATTGTAAAAGTGATGTCATTTTAAGAGTATAATTAAATCATTTTTCTTAAACAAGCCAATAATTGTGTTGTTGGTGCTACTGCTGCCACTGCTGCTGTTGCTACTACTGTTTCCATTTATAACTCGTTCTTTCTCATAGGAGGCCAAGGTTGCTACCAATCTATATAAAATTGCACATTTCAAACCACAAAACACAAACAGAAAGAAAGAGAAAGGATGAACAAAGGGAGATCCAGCCAATATCTACATCTTTATTCACCCACTACTGACTTTGGGCCTGTCCACTGCTAGTATGAGTCCCCCAACATTTACTCTGCAGCTCTCAGAAGAAGAAAGGTTGTGTTTCCTGTTCTTTTATTAAGTTGTCTCCTTAAAAATATAAAGAAGCTTAGGGTAGGGCTTATCTCAGTGGCAGAGCACCTGTCTGTATGTAAAATGCTGCTGGTTCATTCCTGACATCTTCAGGATGCTTCAAAAGATTTGTGCTTAATTTAGTTGGATATATTTATCAGACTCAGTTTTGTTCATCTACTCACTTTTCGGTGGTTAGGTTTGTTCCAGATTTTGATGTCTAACTTTCATATTTGGAAGTGTGACTTTTGTGAGTTCACTGAAATGTAAACCAAACAAATTTTTCACACACCCCTAGTCTGAAACCCTGGAGAGCCATTGCAAGTCAACATGAACAGTACTGAGATTGATGAACCAGTTGTATAAAGAAGCTTCCTATGTCCCTGTGGCCATGTCACTGAAATTGTACTAGACATGGCTGCTAGTAACAAGGGTGGGGGACACAGGAGCTGTGATTCTGGAGCAGCAGAAGGGAATCTTAGTACTTTCTTGTTTGCTCTTAAGTCTGAGTTGAGATTAAGTATTGCGGTAATGCCTGCTTGTGTCAAAAAGGCACATTTCTCACCCACTAAAATAGGCATAAAGAGTTCTGTTCTTCTGCATCAGCAAAAGAGAGTGTAGATTTCCAGATGTTGTTGATCTGCAATTCTCATGAGACTTCCCACAATTGGCTATGCTGGCTAGGTATCATGAGAGATACAGTCCAGCAACATCTGAAAAGTCATATTAGTCTCCACTTTTGCCCTATAGTTTATTTTATTTTATTTATTTATTTCATCTCTATGTTTCCTTTCTCCAAGAAAGGGACCCAAGGGGGCCCAAAGATAAAATGGTTTAAAACCTTTGCAATACATTAAAAATAATTTAAATAAAATAACTAAAAAAAGTATAATTACATAAAACATGCAAAAGTTAAAAACATAACTAAAGCATACACCCTGGATAAAAACCTCCCTGACATGATTGCTAAAAATTAAGCTTCAGTATTTTTCTCTGTCAAAATTTTCAGGAAAGTTCACTTGGGAGACAAAGATACTCCTTGACACTGCCTGAATGGAGAGGAGGGAGGGAAGGGGGGAAAAATAGAAATTGTTAGGTCAGCCTCCTTTATTTTCTGATGGATTAAGACTAGGATGTTTATAGTGCTGCCTGAAAAGAAGTGGGTGGTTTTCCAGGGGTGTAGCTCTGGCAGTCACAAAATGAGGACATTGCCCCTCAGATAAGAAACCTGCTTCACAAGATGAAATTTTTCTTCAGTCCCCAGTTTTCTAGCATCACAGAGAGTGAGACATTGATAACAGTTCACAGATAAAATACTAGTATTTTTTTTTTGTTCACAATCCCTTGGCAACTTTACCTGTCCCTTTTCATTGGATGCGTAAATTTATTCTCTACCCCACCCCAGCTTGGCCATATCCCTGCTTTCTGAGCACTGGTTCCATATGTGTGTCTGTGGGCACTTGAATATTAAATCCTCTGAACTCTGAAATCAGCTGGCTCTGTTCTAAAATATTAACGTTATCTGCCAACTGGCATGAAAGAACATCAAGCAGAGAATTTATTTTTCTGCTATAGAGCTTCTAAAAGGAACCATTGTTCAGCCCTCTTACAAGCTAGATTTTCTATTTGCCCAATGTACAGGCGGCAGCAAATGTCTCCACCTGAAAAATAAAATACCGCAAAGCTGTTCAGAGTTTTTATACTGCAATTGTAAAGTATCTGGGAGGTTTGCCAGGCTAAGTCGAAAGAAGAACACCAGCATTTTCTCATCTCTAATAACAATGACCTGAAGTCACGTTGAAGATTGTAAGGTCAATTTCCTTCTTAAATCGAAAAAGAAAATAAGAGAACAGATGTGAGGAGTTGCTTTTGTATTTATAAATTGCACTGGCATCTGGGTGAGAGGATGTGAACTTAGCTTGCCATTCATTGAAGATAGGGGAGTGGGGGTGGGATTAATATAAAAATATATTAATCAGAAGTTTCCTTTTAACTAAAGATTATCTTCATTAAAACATTTAAATGAGAGTGTAAAACAGACTATAGAAGTTACAGACTGTACAAAACCCAGGGTTTTTTTTCCCCTGAGGACAAGGTAAAGAATAGAGAGAAAATCAAGTTGTCATCAAGAGGACAGTACTGGTCTTCCTTTGATCCCCCGTTTGAGAATAGAGGAATTCTATTATTCCTAAGATATAGTGCTGGTTCACACAAGCATATAATTCTTTTGCTAACATCCAATGATTATGTGCATATTCTGTTTCAGAACTAATACCATGGAATGAACTTTCACATCAATTTATACTTCCTCCACAGTTCTTTTCTGTGGAGTTGTTTCCTACATTTATCATTCCTGTATCCTCTGGCAAAATCAAATTATATACCTATAAACTGTTCCTTGAGAACCAGCATGGTGTAGTGTTGGGAGACCAGGGTTCAAAATTCCCACTTGTCCTTGGGAACCCAGTCGGTGCCTTTGAGCAAATAACACTATTTAGGCCTCAGAAGGTAGCAAGGGCAAACCCACTCTGCCAAGGAAACACTGTGAAAGGTTCCCCTTGGGGTCGCCATAATTCATAAATGACTTGAAGGCACACAATAACAACAACAGACCGTTATATGTTCTTATGCAAATATGTTTGACCATAGCCTCTTTTATAATTTTTCCCTGCCAGAGATTGAGGGTGGTAGGGCAGCATTAGGTAACCATGCCCCTGCATTAGATATGTTCCAACATTAGACATGTCTCAACGTCCACATCTGTGGTTTAATACAACAGTCACCAATATTGCCCTCTATATATCTTTGAACTGAAATTCACATCACCTCCTCAAAGTCTAGCAAATTCCTCATTTGCCTCACTTGCCTGGAAGACAATTTCTTGTCTAAAAGGTGGAAGAGGCAACAAGGGGATCAGCCATTTTAGATCTTATCTTAACTAACAGGGAAGACCTAGTTGATGGGGTGCAAGTGGTTTGATCCTTAGGTGGAAGTGACCATGTTCTCCTGGAGTTTGTAATACAGTGGAAGGGAGAAGCTAGGCATAGTCAGACACGCACTCTAGACTTTAGGAGAGCTGATTTCAATAAACTTAGAGAAATACTGGGAGTGATCCCATGGTCAGGAATACTAAAAGAAAAGGGAGTTCAAGATGGATGGGAGTTTCTCAAAAAGGAGATACTGAAGGCACAATTTCAAACAGTTCCAATGAGGAAGAAAAATGGAAGATGTCTCAAGAAGCCAGGATGGATGACTAAGGAACTTTCAAATGAGCTAAGTTTTAAATGGAACATGTATAAGAAATGGAAAAATGGGGAAATCACGAAAGAGGAATTCAAACAAATAGCCAGCACATGTAAGGGTAAAGTCAGAAAAGCTAAAGCGCAGAATGAACTCAGGCTTGCTAGAGAGGTTAAGAACAATAAAAAGGGCTTTTTTGGATATGTCCGCAGCAAAAGGAAGAAGGAAACAGTAGGGCCACTGCGTGCAGAAGATGGCAAAATGCTAACAGGGGACAGAGAAAAGGCAGAATTACTCAACACCTTCTTTGCTTCAGTCTTCTCAGAAAAGGCAAAGGGTGCTCAACCTAAGGATAATGGAACAGGAGACAGAATAGAGGAATTTCAGCACAGAATAAGTAAAGAGGTAGTACAGGAATACCTGGTTAACCTAAATGAATATAAATCTCCAGGACCAGATGAACTACATCCTAGAGTATTAAAAGAACTGGCAAATGTAATATCAGAGCCATTGGCAATAATCTTTGAGAACTCCTGGAGAACAGGAGAAGTCCCAGCAGACTGGAGGAGGGCGAACGTTGTGCCCATCTTCAAAAAGGGAAAAAAAGAGGATCCCAACAATTATCGTCCAGTTAGTCTGACATCAATTCCAGGAAAGGTTCTAGAGCAGATCATTAAGCGGAGAGTCTGTGAACACTTAGAGGCCAATGCCATAATCACAAAAAGCCAACATGGGTTTCAGAGAAACAAGTCATGCCAAATGAACCTGATCTCTTTTTTTGATAAAATTACCAGCTTGGTAGATGAAGGGAATGCTGTGGATATAGTATACCTTGATTTCAGTAAGGCCTTTGACAAGGTTCCCCATGACATTCTTGCAAATAAGCTTGCAAAATGTGGGATAGACAAGTTAACTATTACATGGATTTGTAATTGGTTGACTGGCTGAACTCAAAGGGTGCTCTACAATGGCTCCTTTTCATCCTGGAGAGAAGTGACCAGTGGGGTCCCACAGGGTTCTGTCCTGGGCCCAGTGCTATTCAATGTCTTTATTAATGATTTGGATGACAGAATTGGGGGCATACTTATCAAATTTGCAGATGACACTAAACTGGGAGGAGTAGCTAATACCCCAGAGGACAGGATCAAAATTCAAAATGACCTGAATAGACTAGAAAGCTGGGCCAGTGCTAACAAAATGAAATTCAATGCGAAGAAATGTAAGGTTCTGCACTTAGGGTGGAAAAATGAAATGCACAGATATAGGATGGGGGACACCTGGCTGAATGAGACCACATGTGAAAGGGATCTAGGAGTCCAAGTAGACCATAAGCTGAACATGAGTCAACAGTGTGATGCGGCAGCTAAAAAAGCCAATGCAATTTTAGGCTGCATCAATAGAAGTATAGTTTCTAGATCAAGGGAAGTTATAGTGCCACTCTATTCTGCTTTGGTCAGGCCCCACCTGGAATACTGTGTCCAGTTCTGGGCACCACAATTCAAAAAAGATGTGGAGAAACTGGAGCATGTCCAAAGGAGGGCAACTAAGATGGTGAAGGGTCTGGAAACTATGCCCTATGAGGAACGCCTTAGGGAACTGGGGATGTTTAGCCTGGAGAAGAGAAGGTTAAGAGGTGATATGATAGCCCTGTTTAAATATTTGAAGGGATGTCATATTGAGGAGGGAGCAAGCTTGTTTTCTGCTGCTGCAGAGACTAGAACGCGGAACAATGGATGCAAACTGCAGGAAAAGAGATTCCACCCCAACATTAGGAGGAACTTCCTGACAGTAAGGGCTGTTCAACAGTGGAACACACTCCCTCGGAGTGTAGTGGAGTCTCCTTCCTTAGGGGTCTTTAAGCAGAGGCTGGATGGCCATCTGTCAGGGATGCTTTGACTTGGAGTTCCTGCATGGCAGGGGGTTGGACTGGATGGCCCTTGTGGTCTCTTCCAACTCTATGATTCTATGATTGGATATGCTAGCCAGAATTAATGGAAGTTGTAATCCAATGTTTTCTGGTGAACCATAATCACCAACCCTTGGTTTAATCCTTTAAAAAGTGGATCAAGTAATACATAGTATACAAGCAACATAAATTCAGTGTTCAATATCTGTGTGCACATACATGGCCCTTTCATGTATTTAACTCAATGTGTGAATATGTGCATGATGTGAGATGTGCTGGTGGCAAAAGTTTGTCAAATAATGCCACTGGTTCTGGCATCAGTGAAACTCTGTAAATGTCCATAGAATCCCAGAAAGAAGAAGAGGAGGAGGAGGAGGAGGAGGAGGAGGAGGAGGAGGAGGAGGAGGAGGAGGAGGCCTTCAAGTCATGTCTTATTATAGCAATCCTAATGCAAACCTATCATGATTTTTCCTGACAAGTTTCTTCAGAGAGGGTTTGGTATTGCCATATTTTGAAGATGACAATGGGTCATTTTCCCAAGGTCAGCCAGTGGATTTCAATAGCCAAGTGGGGATGCAGACAGTAGTCTCCAGATAAGTGGTCCACTGCTCAAATTATACCACACTGGCTCTCTAGCACCCCAGTCTTTCTTGGAAATCAGTGGGCAACAGCTGTCAATCTGGATTTGGAAAATCCAAGATCTAATACCTCCTAGTGACACAACTCACTAGGTGGCCTCAAGAAAGTTTCAACCTCCCTCATGCAGTCACTGGGAGAATGAAAGGTTCACCGGATTCATGTGCAAGATAGATGTTCTGCTCTTTCTGGACACATATAGAAGTGCAGAGATGGATGATGCCTACTTGTGCCCACTGATTCTGCCCATTATACCCTATTTAATTTGGAGGGGAAAAAATCTCCACATGGGAAAGGCTGCATTCTCAGATGAGCAGATCCAGGTGCATCCATGAACAGTGGAACAGTGCTTATTTGTATTAGCATCAACCTTGCCAAAGGGATTCACTGCAAAGTGCTGGGACAGTATTTCCATATAACAGGTTACAAATTTCCAATGGGAAAATAATCCTGGAGAAGCCCTGCTCAGGCATTATTTCCCCAGTTTCTGTCAACATGTGAAGAGGATTGTTATCTACCATCAAGTCAGCTCCAACCCATGGTGAATCTATGAATAAGACATCTCCAAGACCCCCTATCCCCCACTGCACTGCTTTAAGTTTTGAAAATTCAGGCCCATGACCTCTGATTGAATCTATCCATGTGATGACGGCAACAACAACAAAATAAAACATAGGAATGGAGATACACACACACACATATTATGGTTGGAAAAGATGTTCATTTAGTGCTGAGAAACCCTAACAAGAAGAATCCTGGAATAAGAATTTTAACAGTTCAGAACTTGTTCTGCACAAAATTGTACATGGTTTTTTTTTTGGGTTTTTTTTTCCCCAGAAAGTGTTTTCTGTCCAGAAAACTAAATTTTCTGCATAGAAATTAATATTTCTGCCTTGAAATATTATTTCATGTGCAAAAATTTCATTTTCTAGACAGAAAATGCTGCTTTCTAGGCAAAACAATCAGTTTGAATTATACACAGATGAGTCCTGAATTGTGAATAGCATTTAAAATGTGCGTGGTTTTAAAAGACTTTTTAAAAGCAGGAAGAAAATTGATTAAAAATCTCTACAAAATCAGATCTTGGGAAGATTATTTTTAGACTAGAAATCCCAGAAATACCTAATGGTCACTGAGAGATTCTGAAAGTTGCAGTCCAAAAATAGTAACATTTTCAAACTCTGAATAAAGGAGTCAAAAAGTTACAATAATGGAGAAAAATAAGCAAACAAAACAATATAGAAACAAGGGATGTGGCCACAAATAATTTTTAGCACATTTTATGGTGAGACCTTTTTTAGGCCAACCAAAAGGCCAGCCCCATCCTTGCTCTCCTTTTGGTGGCAAAGACATTCTTGTGGTGTCCTGCCTCTTCAAACTGACAAGGGCAGGAATTCAAATGCTGTGCAACTTAAATTTTAATGTTTGTATTAAGTTTTTAACACGTTACATTTTAAGTCATACATGTTTTAATTTTTCAAATTGTTTAATTTTTTTTAAATTTAAAATTTATACATTTTAATGCTTTTGCATTAAATTGTATTGTTTTAAATTTGCTGTTCATTGCCTTGAGATCCTATATTGTAAGAAAGGCAGGATATAAATAATATAAAATAATGTAATAGTAATAATTTAACCCCCTGAAAAGGTTCAGCACCTTGGATAGTTACTTTAAAGTAGGAGCCACCACCACCCAACCACTGGACCATTCCCCTCCCCTTCTTCTTTCACTGTACTCTGTTGTCTCCAGCAATGTTCCCCTCAACCAGGTTGGCTCCTGGGGACCTTTCACACTACACAGCAATAGCAGTATGATTCCACTCCACTGCTTGGGCTACATTCAATGGAATCCTGTGGTTTGAGTTTAATGAAGTACTTGATTTCTCCAGCTCAGACATCCAAATTCCCCTCCCTAAACTGCAAATCCCAGGATACCACAGGGCAGTCTCATGACAGTCGAAGTTAAAAAAAGGAACTGTAGTTCTGCAGTATGAATGGGCCCCAAGCACTGGAGCTGGGTTGGGAGATAGGTCCTTCAAGCAGCAGAGCACAGCAAGCAAAGGTAGAAAAGGTGAGGTGTTTGATTCCCATTTCTGATACACACTATTTCATGTAAAAAGAAATAGGAAGATCCTTATTCCCCTCATTCTTTAATAATGATGGAAGAGGCATGTGTGCAGATACATGTGGCTTCCCCATCCTGTGTTTCACTGTGATTTTTTCTTATGTTGGCTGTCTTATCACTTGTGCCTTAGTCCTGCTCTCTCTTTATACACACTCAGTCATGGTACTGTAACAAATATTATAAGCAAGAACAATTGTAAATCCTCTTGCATAGAGCAATAGGATGCTCAACATATGGCAAGTTATTTCATCTGTTGGGGGATGGAGAGTTGCTTACTTAATGACTGGTGAAGGATTTAGTGGTTTTCAGCTGCTTCTTTTTTTCTTTCTTTTATTTTTAGATTGATTGTTGTAATTGTATTTTAGGCTGCTTTAATATTTTCAGTCTTGTGTTAAGTCTTTTTGAGTAGCTCAAAAAGGAAGGATATAAATCATATACATCTATGGCTGACTGTATCAATGGGAATGAAATAGAGAAACTAAGAGAGCCATACAAAATAAACAGCCCCAAATGACCTCCCACAAAATTGACAGTGAATGCACATCCGTTTCTGCAGCTTCCAGATGCACAGAAAGAGCTTAGCTGAGCAGTTTTTAACCATATAGGGCAGAAAATTCTGAAGGCTAGGGGCCAAAACAGATGGCCCAAAGGGGTGGCGTAAAGCTGCCTCTAAGAGAGCTGGATCGCGATCATGACAACCACACACCGTGGGCCCGATTCAGCTATTTGCTGGCTTGAAAAGAGGTGCAAAAGTGCCACTTCTTTTTGAGCCATCAAAAGGACACCCTTTTCACCACCACCACAGCTTGGCAGTGCTTTGGCAGCATGTGGTATCTAAATGCTGCACTGCCAGAGCACCAGGACTTCAGCCCACATGGGGGCAGGCGGTGGCTTCTGGGCAGGGGTGGAGGATGTGTACACCATCCTCCACACCTCCAGCAAGGCAGTTTAGTGCTGGTCTGTACTAGCCCCATGCAAAATTTATGTACGGTGCTGTTTCCTACACAGAAAGTGCTGTCTTCTGTGCAAAAACAGTGTGTTAATTTTGTGCAGAATAAGTTCTAAACTGGAAAGAATATCATGAGTCCAAGATTTTTCTCATCATGGGCTCCCAAAACTGAAGCAACATTTTTTTTCATCATCATCATCATCCTCATCATCCTCATCTTCATCATGTCTTTCAGTCCTTACTGAACTATGCATGGCTCCAGCACTTTGCAAGGTAAACCACCATTTGGTCTGTTTCCCAATCAAACTGCAGACCTTAATCAAAGAATCCACAGTGTTTCTGTCACCAGCCATCAAGAGTTTGATTTGGAATCATCCAACCAGCTTTAGATATCATGCAGGTCTAAGGAGGAGAAAGGTCAGTGAAATTATCAAGTCCAGACAGTTCAATCCCCAACTAAAATCTAGTTGAGTTTCATTTTAAAATCATAAACATTTACTTGACAGTGGATTGGGATTATTTTGTGTGGTTGGGCACAGATCTTGATCATCAGGTCCTCCCCTTCGCCTTTTAGATAGGTTTGACTACAGCTCCCATTATCCTCATACTGCACAATTTGGGATTATAGCTGTGTTGGCTGGAAAAGATGTAACCCAACATATCTGGAGTGGAAAAGGTTGTGGAGAGGAGGGCTAAATGGTAGAACTGTTTCTTAAAGCCTTAGGTTTTCCTCTCACACAAGTCTTCATACTTTTCTGATATATGTCTTTTCTGATTTATCTGTATCTTATCCTGACTGCGTATTTCAAAGATGAAACAGATATTAAAATGATTTGAGCATCCATTGGCATTTTTGGATTCATATTTTCAAATTTGAAAGTGGCAATTTATGTGATCATTACAGAAAGTTTTAAAGGGTAAGGAAAGAGCCCATCACAGTTGAAGTTAAGATAAAAGAGCTTAGATAAGTAACATATGATATGTATGTGTTAAGGCAATGAAATCTAAGAAATTTCTAGTGAGATCGTATTCTGTTTGATGTAATTCACCTTCTTTTCACCTGCAGTTTGATTGGATCTTTCTAAACTGAATTTACTGAAACAAAATCATGCAGGTATCTTCATTTGGTTTCCCAGAAGAATTTCTTCAGTACTGCTGTTTCTATAAAGGAATGCATTTATAACCCACCAATGTGTATATCTGGATTGATTGCCAAAGGATGGAACCATGTTAGAAAATGACATTTATTTGTTTGTTTTATGTATGTAGAAGCTACTTTTTAGGAGTGCATCCTCACAAAGAGCAATACAGAAAAAGTGAAAAGGCAACATTCAAATTACAGATTAACACATCAGTACCCATACCCAGATGATATGAACAAACTATTCAGCTGACATAGGGAATGAATCAAAGACAGAGTTGAAGAAGTTGAAGGCATAGGTCAATTAAAAGGAAGTTCCAAAGATTAAGGACTTAATTATTCAGACTGATCTATATTTTGACTGCAGTGTCTTTAAAAGGAATCTTTAAAAAGAATAATTTGTGAGGTTGATGAAAAGGGTTCCTCATAGGTAAACTGTAATTTTGTACACCTTTTGCACCCAATAAAAAAATAGGTAGCAAGATAAATAAGGTTGCCTAGTCAGAATCGTCCAGGTCCAGAGATTTCAGGGCCAAGCTTGAAACCAAGGAACAGCGCCTGTTGTTATAGAAGTAGTTCCCAGGAACAGCACTACCTATGTTACATGAAAAAAATCAACCACAATTGTTCATTGCAATGAAAAAAGCAGATCTAACAAATAAAAAATATTTCTTTGCTTTGAAATTAAATTTTCTAAACTCTGCTTTGAACAAAGAGAAAAAATCAGAATTTATGTATTCTCTAGTTGTTGTTTACCTCAGGGTGGAGAAACTGTGCCCTTTCAGGTATTTTTGGACAACTCTCATAATATATTGGTTAGACTGTTTAGGTCTGATGGAAGACCCCAGTTTCTCATCCCAGATATATACAAATATACGTTGAACATAGTGAGTGCACAGTTAAACCCTCCACAACTTCAGTTTACCATAGCAGATCTATAGGGAGAAGTATAGTCTATGAAAAAAAAGAAAAAAAAACAGGATTCCTGCACATTTAAATAGTGTGCAGAACAGGGAATTTCACATACAATATCTGCTGAAATCCCTTCTTCTCCACCGTTATTAAAGGTTCAAGCAAGAGTGACCCTAATGTTAGACAAAGTAGCAGATCTTGTAACAATTCCTGCAAGGCAGGGAGGTAGCAGTGTGCTCTCCCAAGAGCAGAATTATGGAGACTAATGCCCTGCAACTCTATACAATCTTGCTGTACTCAGAGATGGAATATGACATAGTTGTACTACTGGCATTGAAGATTTAATTACCACTTGGGTTGGCATGTAGACTAGGGAAGTTGCCATTTTATCTTTCACTCCAGACATCAAAATGTCTCTCTCAGAAGCAGAAGTGACGGTTGGATCAGCCTTCCCATGATGCACTTTCAAAATGCAGACTCATGTAACTGCCACTAGAAATGTAATAACTTCCGCTACAACTTCAGATCATTGTCAGTTTCTCAGACCTTTTTACAACATGGTCCTGGCCATCTAGGTATATCTACCCAGAGCCCTTTCCACTTACAGTGCTATGATTTCACTTTAACTTTCACAACTGCATCCAACAGAATCCTACAACTTGAGAGGTATTGGGGCACCTGTCTGGGGAAGGAGCTAGCAACTGATAACAAGTCTTCAAAATAATTTTGTGTTTACAAACCAATCAAAAAAACACCCCACAAAGTTTGTGGAATTAAGGCAAGTCTTGAATGGTAGACTTACAAAGCAAAAGGCAGAGTTTCAAAAGCAAGGTCTGTAGTCAGCCTGAGTGCAAGCCAAAGAGTCAAACAAACAGCATAGTTGAGCAGTCCAAGAAGGTCAAGAGTTCTAGCAATACAGAATGGTCAGTCTGAAATTCAAAGATTCAAGCCTAAAAGTCAAGAAGTCAGTCCAGGAACAGGGTGCTTTTTGCCAGGGAAATCAGTTAACATCTGACAAAGGCTCTGGCATCCTTTCCAGGTTTTTATCATTCGCTCTCATGACTATAGTTGAACCTTAATTACTCAGCATGTCATACAAAGCCTCTGAGACCACTGGAGGCATGCCCTTTCATATCTCCTCTGGCTTTAAGTAGGTACACTGGTCTCCTTGTCCTCCTCCTCAGAGCCCACATTTCAAGAAGGCTCTGCTGTGTAGAGGTTTGGCTCCTGGTTATCTTTTGGAGCCACAGTCTCTGCTGGTACTGTAAGGACAGAGCTAGGGCCAGGCTCAAGCTCAGGCTGAAGCTCAAGCTCAGGGTCGGAATCCTCTCTTGAGTCCTCAGCCAGATTGTGCATGAGAACACCAGAGCAGCTGTCTGGCTAGGAATTCTGAATACCTAAAGAGCCTATCCCAGGATTCCAATGCAGCTGCAGACTAGACTTGTTGAATATGCAAATAATTTTGAAATCCATTTCGCTCACAGCATAGCTCCTGATCCAAAGGACCTCCTCCTTCTATTGCCAATTTTCATTATTTTTTCCTCACCAATACACTAAAGGTTGTTGGACTCAGTCCCACATTGTTGACACCAAATAGATTTCTCTTTATATCCACCTTAGTTGTCTGACCTGTGTGTGTGTGCACGCACATGCACAGGTGCCTTCAAGACACAGAAGCCAAGCAAATATGAGGAAGGAGCTAAAGTAGAAACAGGAATAAGAATCAATTACATAAAAGTACCTTAGGGAATAGGGATCCAGCTTGGGCTGGATGTGGTTACACTTCTCCTGAAGAATAACAGCTTGTTTGTATTTCGGGACTCAACCCTGAAGATGAATTCCAAGGTTTTGTCAATAGTCATGAGTGCATGTGCATAGCTAAAGCTAATATGCCAACTTCTGACATTCGTTGAGATGTTTAACCTGGACATGATGACATATACCTTTGCCACATTCTGTTTAGATTACTCTAATACACTCTGTAGGAAGGTACCACTAAAGATATTTTGTAAACTAAACTGGTTCATATTCACATAGAATCATAGAGTTGGAAGAGACCTCAAGGACCATCCAGTCCAACCCCTTGCCATGCAGAAATACACAATCAAAGCACCCTGAAAAGATGGGCATCCTGCCTTTGTTTAAAAGCTTCCAAAGAAAACTCCACCACTCTCTGAGGGAGTGTGTTCCACTGTTGAACAGCTCTTAGGCCCTTATCACATGGAGGCTGAGGCACAAAAGTGGGATAGCTAGTCGTGCTTCTTAATCATCATTGAGGCATCCTGCTTCTCTCTCATTGTCAAAGCATTTACAGAGCAGCCATTTCTTGAATAATGGGAACTTCCATGAACACTTTGTCAATGGGAGAGAAAAGGAATGTCTCAATGGTGATTAAGAAGTGTTATCCCACCTTCATCCTTCAGGAATTCTTCAGGAATGTTTTGCTGGCATTTTAGCAACAGTAAGTGTCTCCGTGTGAAAGAGTCCTTACTGTCAGAAAGTTCCTCCTAATGTTGAGGTGGAATCTCTTTTCCAGTAGCTTCCATCCATTGTTCCATGTCCTAGCCTCTTGAACAGCAGAAAAAGATCTTGCTCCATCCTTAATATGTCACCCCTTCAAATATTTACATAAGACTATCATATCACCTCTTAGGGGCTTTACAGACCGCCCCAAAAGGGTGGTCTGTAGCCACCTTTTTTTGCTTCAGAACTTTGCCACAGCAGCTAGACGCTGAGGTGAATCTGAGCAGCAAAAAAGGAGCAAGGAAACCCCTCTCCTTTTTAGCACTGCAGTTGTGGTGCAATAAACGGGAAAGGTACCATTGGGCACCTTTGCGCCACCACAACTGTGCAGCTCTGTGTAGAACCTGTACGGTTGTGGCATTGTCATAATGTACGCCATCTAAACAGTGTTACGTAATAACACAGGCACCATTACATGCTAGGGTTCAGAAGCGTGCAAATGCTGCACGCTCCGTAGCCCTAATCATGGCTCGAGGATGGCCCTTTTGGGCCATCTGTATCACACCTTAACCTTCTCTTCTTGAAGCTATGCACTTGCAGATCCATCTGTAGAGCCAAGTGGGCCATCCACATCACTTGCCAGCCCCTCCTCCACCTCAGTCCACCCACTTCTGTGTAGTCACTGAAAAAGGGAGGGAAGGGCCCTTCTCTGGCCCTGCAGATAGCTCGCTGGGCATCCAGTGGTGATAGCCCAAAAGTGAGTCCGCAGCATAGATTGGTAGAAGTGTGTGATGACAGTGGTAGTGGCAGCTTCTGCCTTCTGCCTCTCCAGCCTCTTGCTCATTCACTCTTCTCATCTGGTCCCTCACCACCTCCTTAGGCACCTATGGCAGATGCAGCAGTTGCAGCATGTTCACATGGCAACCCCTCCTCTTTTCTTTCCCCTGCAGCTGAGCCACAAAAATTCTGTCAATATTGACATTTTTTGGCAGCTATGATGTTTTCTTCATTCATTTTGGGTAATAAAAATGGGATTCCAGATTTAACATGAAAATATGTTACACAATTTGTCTTGAAACAGATCCGCCACATAATATACGGGCCAATTGTACTTCACTTCGCTTATAACAAGAAATTGTATCATGTGCATTCTATAAAAACAAAGTGGAGATTTCATGACTACATTAGCATGGGTTTCCATTGATGTTCTGCTGCATGGTCTGACCCCGAACTCTTCAGTTTTCCCTTGTCTTAATAAATTTCACTTCAACTACTCTTATTGGTCTTCTTCTCCAAGCTAAGTAACAGAATATAGATTCTGTGGTTCACTCTGTGGAATTTCACTTGCTTCATATTGTGAACCTTGCTCACTAAAGAGCTGTTTTTCAGGTAAGATCCGTATTGTATTTTCATTAAGTCTAATGTATATCAACTAAGCCAGCATGACATATTGGTTTGAACATTGGACTATGGCTCTAGAGACCAGGGTTAGATTCACAGCTCAGCTATGAAACCCACTGGGTGGGTGACCGTGGGCAGGTCACAAGCTTTCACTCTCAGGGGAAGGCAAATACAAAATCCTCTGAATAAACCTTGCCAATAAAAACCCATGATAGTTTCTCCTTAGAGTAGCAATAAGTTGGAAACAACTAGAAGGCACAGAAAACTATATCAAGTATCACCAACCTTAGTCTTTCCAGCACCAATTTTACTATTGCCATTTTTTACAGGTGTGCATATAAAATATCGGAGAAACCTAAAGATGGCTTACATTATCATTACAACAAGCTTGTAAGGTAAGTCAGACTGAAAGTGCCTTGCTCATATTATTCATGGCTGGACATAATTTCCCTCATTTATCTCCAAAACTGGGACTTCAACTCCAGTACAAAGTTACAGAGTGAGGATGATCCTAGTGTACCAACTGTTTCCTTGACTAAGCTGGCAGGGATAGTCTTAAACCTGACATTGGAAAACTTTGTGATACCTTAATAAATTTAGGAGTGCCAGCATAGGGTTGTATGTCAGAACACCACTGTTATGGCCAGATGATGTCCTGTTGATGTTTTGACATGTACTATGGAATTCTGGGAATTTTGTTGTGGCACCAGAGCTCTCTGACAGAGAGTCTCCAGTTCCAGAGTTCCACAGCATTGAGCCATGGCAGTTGAAGCAGTGTCAAACTGGATTATTTCTGCAGTGCACATGCAGCCCTAGTGTTCTAGTAACTTCAAGTTGATGAAACAAGTAGAATGGTGGTGTGAACTCAGGTAGGAGAAAACTAGTCATAAAGTCAACTGCAGGGAAACCCATGATAGGCTTATTGCATGAGAAATCTACCAATGCGTTCAGTGCTGTATTTAACCAGAGGTTATACAGTTACCTTCAGTTTGTGTCCTGAAGACAGAAACAAAGCTGTTTTCTCACTCTTACATTTTTGTAGAGGGTTGAAGTTTTTTATTTTGTTTTATGTTTGGCTAAAAAGCTAAACATTTCCTTTTTCTTTTTAAAGTTTTAATTTTGGTCAAGGTTGTAAACAACAGTATTGTTCAGTTGACAGTGCAACAGCACCATTTCCCTTAAGAATATCTTAAGCTTTAGACTTTTTATAAAGTTAAATATTATAGAACACCTTGAATAGTAATATAAGTATAGAATCATTGAGTTCAATAACCCCAGCAATGCAGTAATCCAACTAAAACACTTTTAGGAGGTTGTTGTCCAAGCTCTGTTTAAAGATCTCTAAAGAGGTAGAGTTCAACACCCTCTGCGGCAATCTTTTCCCCATTGAACAGCTACTGCTATTGGAACATTCTTCCTAGAAATTAAGTAGAATCTTTTTTTTTTCCCTCCTTGAAATCTGAATCCCTTTGTTTGTATAGTACCCCTTGAAGCAGTAGAAGATAATCATGCTCCATTTTCTTATGATATACTTATTAATGACAAAATTAGTTTATGCAGTTATATGTTTCTTATGGACATACACATTCCCAGTCCAGATATATTACATTTGCATATTTTAATCTTAACACGTCTCTTTTTATAAGAAGCAATTCTTATACTTTTACAGCACATGATACTTATAATACATAAACATGGTATACACTGCACATTTTAATGGTAAGAAACTTCATCTTGTACAGAGTCTGCAACATATAAGCACCATGCATTGCAGTATTTGATAGCATTTCAGCTTTTACAATACACTGCTTTAATTCATCACAACTATAATTACCATTACACCTACAGAGTGTTATTACTATCCTGATCGGTACAACTGGCCAGGTTTAAAATTCTAGCTTACAAAGTCTTAGACAACTCAAGACTATGAAACCACTGTCTCCTATTAGCCCCATTGGACTCATCTGGACTACCTTCTGGTAGTATCTAAGATATCCAGTTCCTGACAGCTGAGAATATGACCTTTTGTGTCACAGTAGTCACTCTTTGGGACTCCCTACCAGTATAAATGTGGAAGACACGTGAAAACATACTTGTTCCAACAAACTTTCCCCAAACTGATGTATGGTTTAAAAATTTTAAAAGGTAAATTATTTGTAAATAATAAAAAAAAAATGGATGGTGATGATGCTTATGATGGTGGATTATGATGGTGAACTTACTCCCAAGTAGGATAGCAGCCATAATTTATCATTTAATTGTATACTTGCACTTTAGTTTGGACTTATACATCTCATTTTAAAACCACATGACACACTGTGAACTGAAAAATTACATTGTATCATTTCCCTCTGTTTCTTACAATGTCCTCATCTCCCAATTCTTAACTTTAAAAAAATTTTAACACTAAATTCACAAGCTCTCCCTATCTTCCAGGTTTTAACAAGCAAATAAATGTAACCAACTTCTGGCAAGGTCTTCTGGCCTAACCCAACCAACTTTCAGAGGCAGAAAATTGCTTAAATTTTAAAAGAAAATCATTTCTAAGCAAGGGGGGATGGGGAAATACATTTTTGAGTTACCTAGTTTCATTCTATACTACAAAGCACTCACATCTTCCAACTGTACAAATTTGATAGGAATAGTGCCTGTGGTTTTCCCTGACAATGCCAGTTACTAGTGTGAATAAAATTAATACAGAATAAAGGAGCCACATTGCACAGCCAAAAGATCAAACAAGCTCTTGATGCTCCAGTAATTAGCTGAAAGTCCCTCTATAACCTATCTTCACTTTCCAGCCATGTGGAACATAGGGGGTTGTCGAGTTCATATGGCAGGCACTTGCCCTCTTTTCATGGTTTCTTGCACAGAGCTCACACTTTGGTTGATTAAGTTTCTGTTTGCTCCCTTTGCATTCTGCTATGCTTGCTCACTATTACATTATGAAGACCAGCTCTTCCAGCCCAATGTTGGTCCACAGTGAGACTTTAATTTGAGCAGCATCTATCTTCAAACATCCTTAAAGAAATCTTTGAGTTGGCATACGATACAAACAATATTTATACATTTTCTCAATATTTTTTAAAACAAATCCCAATAATTACACACGTGAGGCCACAAGGTATGCTTCCATTAGTCACACCCCATTATTTTGAGGAGGGATTTTTTTTTAATCATTGAATTTATTGTGCATTACTATATGTGTCTAGTAAGTGGTAAGCCCCACTTAATTCTATGTGGTATAGCTAATGTGGGTATAGGCTTCCTGCTTCAAAATTGCTGATGAGATTTGGCCTAAAGCAAAATCATCTTCAGAACACAAAGTGAAGGAATCATCTCCAGCCCATGAATTTAATATGGCTCATAGAAAATTGCAATCCATCAAAAGGTCCTGGTTCAGTCACTTCCTAATCCCTACTATTTGTGCATTGCAGGGGGTAGGGAAGAGTCTCAATTGTTATCTCTCTGATCAGTGACCAGAGATAATAGCAGGGATTCCTTCATGCACTGCTGACCATCTCGACCAGGTGATAGAACAGGCCCCAAAGTCATCATTATGCTCAGATGACATTTGCTGGAGCCAAGTCATTCCAACTTCAGGACTCAGGCAGCACCTGCCATCACTGGCTGAGATGAGTTACCATCATAAAATACTTTAGTAACAATAACAATATAAAATGTACATAAATAAAACAACACAATCCCTTTAGACTCCCATTTCAACTAAACAACAATAATTCTAAAATGCAATTAAATTGATAAATTATGGGGCTTTTTAGACCGCCCAAAAGGGGCGGTCCATACTCGCGCCTTCTGGCGGCGAGATGAGGCCTAGGCTGAAGCACGGGCAGCCCCGAGGCCTCATCTTGCTGCTTTTGGAGGCCGCAGGGAACCGGCAAACTGCCGGTTCCCCACGGCCTCCAAGCGGGGTGCAGCGGGCGCTCTGGGCACCCGCTGCACCCCGCTTCCCTCGGCGGGGCTGAAGGGGGAAAGGGACCACTGCCACGGCCCCTTTCTCCCTGGGTCTTGCCGCGGCCATGCCGCGTTGGAGCTCTTTTTTGCGGAGCGGGAAGGGCACGATTGGCGCCCTCCCGCGCCGCAAAAGCGTCACAGCGTGCTCAGTGTGTCAAAACGCTGCGCACGTGATGACGCCTTTGCGGCGCCTCCGTATGGACGCCGCCATCTTTAAATGGCGGTGTCCATACGCTTTAGGGTTAGGGAGGGTGTAAAAGCTACGCCCTACCTAACCCTAAAGATGGGCTTTCTAGCCCTAATCACGCCGCAAAGTGCCCATCTAAAATGGGCCATCAAATTATAAAAACAACAATTTAAAAATTGAGTATTGTGAGGCAGACATGGACAAGCCTTCCTAATGTCACAGTATTATGTTTCAATATCAAATTGCTGGAGCCCATCATGGGCTGCACAGGCTGAGTAACTTACAAAACACCAGAAAAGGTAGCATTGTGAATACAGGACATAGACCCCAGACACGTGGAAGACTGAAAACAATGGGAGAAGGGGCTTGGTAGAGGATGCTCTCTCTCTCACACTCACAAACATGCTCTGCATTTCTCATGAAAGCCAAAAATCAAAAGATGAGTTCTGGCAACTAGATCAAATGAGAATGGATTTCCTTTAATTCCATTGTCCACCTAAATAATTTTCCTGACCTATTGTTTTGGGGTACTCCAGATCTTGTCAGGGTGTTGAGAAGCCAATGAAGCTACTAGCAGTCAAATTAGTCATTTTTGTCTTTTCACTATGAAAGCAAGCCATCACTTTGGTAATCCTTTTGGTCCTTCCACAGGACTGTCAAGTCATGTGGTTCCCATGAAAACACCCTGGGCTGAGGCTATTTTTAAAGTATAAATGGCCCATTTTAGATTGGCAAAAAGAGGTGTGTTGAAGGCTGCATGAAATCCCAGCCTTTAGATGAGAAAAAGGGAAAGTGTGCCATGAAAACACTATTTTGGAGTTTTAAGGGAGAAGAAGTGCCTTTAAAAAAGTAGTTTGATTTCCCCACTACTTTTTTTAAAAGGGTGCAACATTGCTATTGCATCTAAAGGCTAAGGTGTAGTTGCACTGTTAAATGGGGCTCTGTGTCTTTAAAGCACCCATTTAAAGGTAGCGATACAAGTGCGGAGGGAAGGAAGGTGCCAAGACAAGAAGAGACCTTCAGAGCCTGGCCAGAGTGCGCCTGCACCTTCCTTCACCTCCTCCCTTTGGCTGAGAGAGTGTGACTTCTAGGGAGACAGCAGGGCACTGGAGGCACTCAGCCAGGCCAGGGCAAGCTGGCAAGAGGAGGAGGAGAAGGGGAGGGACCTGGAGCACCTCCGCTGCCCTGCTTCCCTGCAAGTCACACTCTCTCAGCCGAAGGGGGGAGAAGAAGGCAGGCCCAGGCACACTCTGGCCAGGCTCCAGGGCTCTCTCCTGGCTGCCTTCCTCCTCCCTTTGGCTGAGAGAGTGTGACGTGCAGGGAGGCAGGGCAGCAGAGGGGCCCCATGTCCCTCTTCTCCGCCTCCTCCTCCTGTTTCCAGCTTGCCCTGGCCCAGCATCAGGAGGACCTGGAGCACCACCACTGCCCTTCCTCCCTGCAAGTCACACTCTCTCAGCCAAAGGGAGGAGGAAGGCAGCGGGGAGGGAGGGAGGGAGGGAGGGAGGGAAGGAGCCAGGAAGAGACCCTCAGAGCCTGGCCAGAGCACGCCTGGCCCTCCTGCTTCCTCTTCAAAAAGAAGGCTGGAAAAGTAGGACGTGTCCGGGCAAAGGAGGACGTGCCTGGTCAACTTGGAAAAGGGGGGCCTCTGCTCAAGAATGGAGGACATATGGGAATCCCTCCTGGACAGAGGGCTGAAACCTCAAGACAACTCAATATAATGCTCTGACAGAACACAGACTACAACTCCCATGAGCCTTTGCTACCATTTCCCAAGATGCCTTCATTTGCAACAGAAAGCCGACCAGTATGTTCACATGTGATGAATTCTTTCGTATTGACTCTGCATTTTCTTTTTGTGTAGATGCTCTCTTGTCTTGTGTGTGATGAGTTTGTGCGTAATCACGTGCATTTCCGAACTGACCTCACTTTCTCCCTCTTTCGGAATGGTCCTGTACTCCCCCATGTGATAAGCTCCGACTGTATGGTGTACCTGCGCAATTGCGCAATTCGCAGCCAGCAAGGGAAAAAAATGTTTAAAGCGCGGCTAAAAGCCACGTTCCTTACCGCCCATGTAGCTGCTCTGCCTGTGTTTGTAGCGTTTTGACAGCTTCCCATGTAGTTGCTGAGCCACAGAAAAAACCTCAGTCTAGCTGCCCTGTACTTTTTAAATGCACACCTGGGGCTTGCAGTCTAGCTGCTAAGCATTAAGGAAAGTGCAACTTCATGTCACACTTTCCTGCCAATCTAAAAAGCCCCAATATGACTAAGAAAACCTAGACTCCCTGCTGAAGTTGATCTCTCCCCCCTGCTTTGCCAATGGCTGTTGGCCTCAGATTCCACACTGAGCCACTCCCATTGACCCCAGTTGTTTCTGCTTCCCATGGACCATTCTTCAGTATAGGTAGATATTACCCCCTCAATCCAGCCCTTCCTTCTTTCCTTCCTTCCTTCCTTCCTTCCTTCCTTCCTTTCTTCCTTCCTTTCTTTCTTCCTTTCTTTTCTTTTTTTCTATTTTGGTTAGCTCTGTATGCTGGGTGTTAGAGTATGTCTATCTTGTATGTGTGTTCTTTCATAAAGTTTAATCAGTTCACTCATGCCTGAAGTTTCCATCAAGGAGTACTGGTATAGTTGGAACTTTCAATCCTAATGTTACCCCCTTTTGCAAGCCAAGCCAAATTTCCCCAATTTATTAAAGGTAGAGTGGTACTAGCGTGGATGTTTTCCAAGCTTGTACATCTTTCTGGGTAACAATATTGAAAAGGACAGGCAAAGATATCTGTTTGCATCCACTATTTGCAAGTAGTAGTTGAGCTTTGATTTTTTTTTTTTAATTCAGCTTACATCTGCAAGAACTGGTTAAAAGTAAATTGTTTCTTTTTTCCCTTGATTCTTTTGCTCTGCACAGGGGGAAGAGAAAGTGCAAAGCTGAGCAATGAGTGGAAGTGTCAAATGCAGAAGTTCTGGTGTTTCAACATGCTAGTTGACCATGTGACTTATGAGTCCCTGCTGCCATGCAGGCTGAGGGAGGAATCCACCTCCCTCCCATTATAGTTCCACAATTCAAGATATAGTGGCTCTTTCTCAGACAAAAGTTCTAAAAATAATTGAGAGCTGCCAATAGAATTCTCAATGGAGCTAAAATTTCTCAGTTGAGACTGACACAATGCAGCTTTGGACCAAACTACATAGTTTGCCAATCTAAAATGGGCCAGTGTGTCACTCATAATAGAAATGTGGCATTAGACTGGAGTCCTGTGCAATGTCTGTTCCTTGAATTAAAAATTGTGCCCTTATGCAAATGTTGCATGCGTCTCTGTACTGCAACTCCACCCCCACCTCAGATTTTTGTATTCTGTATGTGGAGAACCATACCATTTTTGTATACAGTGTTGCTGTCCCTGTGCTTCCCAGTGTGCTAAGAAGTTCTATCTTCAGGACTACTTGGGTATAGTTTTCTTCTGACAAAAAGGGATTTAAGGTGTAAAAAGACTTTGTAATATTTCCAATGAGAAATATGAGACCTGAATGTCAATGAGATTTACCTTCAGCTGACTCACAGCTCTATGTGCCATTCATTCTTAGGCTCCAATCCTCAAGACACTTAAACAAGCACCAAATCCTGTGTGATCTTGGAAGCTAAGCAGATGAGCCATGGTGAATACTTGAATGGGAAACCACCAACAAATACTAGATGCTATAGGCTATATTGCAAAGAAAAGAACTGGCAAAACCACCTCTAAGTATTATTTTCCTAAGAAAATCCTATAGAATTTACGTGGCCACCATTAAAAAAAAAACAGCCTACTTGAAGGTATAGACACACACACACACACACACACACACACACAAGTGCCTACTTCTGGAGGATAGGTAAAATATATAGATCGAACTGTGTTGTCAATTTACCCTCCAAACTACTTAGCAGAGATCTTAGCAATCATCAACACTAAAATAAATTTTCACTTCTGGCAACTTGACTGTAAGTGGAACTTTTATATACCCTGGAATTTGCAAATCACCAGAGAGAGTTTCTTGTACATCCCAGATGCTGGCAGTGAGTAAGTATGCTTGTGAGTACATTTGCATCATTTCATCTTTATGGTAAAAGACTCAGTCAGATATGTATCTGGACTCAAGGTATGAAAAACAGATGATAGCAGGGCTTTAAGACTGATCTGATACAGCAAGAGAAAGCAAAGTGAACAATGTACCTTAAGATCCATATCATCTAAAGCTAACATGTTTAGGGGAAAATAGCAAGAAAGCAATACTTTGATAGCATGTTAAACCACAATGGTATCTTGCAGTTTCCGTGTCAGTGGGGTGGCAAATTTGTTCTGAGTTTTAAATTAGCTACCCAAGATGCAGATCCCTATCCTGCAAATACTTTCAGCACCTTGCAAAACAGTTTTAAAATTTGCTGTATTATGTATATGAGAATCACCTATCACCGTTACTGCTAAGACATAACCTGCAATCCTATGGTACTGGGAATGGATCCCAAAACTCACAGAAAAGGACAGATCATTCCCATCAAACCTGACAAATCTCATTGCAGAGTAGGAAATGTGATGCCCTTGGCATGATGACCACAGATGTTCTCATGATGGTTCTCCCTTCTTTGGTTAGAACTCTAATTTTTGAAAGAGTCAAAATGAGTGGTGTTAGGAGTGGGGTGGTTGGAAGGAAAAGAAAGGTCTGAATTCTAGATCCACAACCCACTGGCCATGACTCAGATATGAATAGAAATTCAAATATGTTTCAGTGCATCTCTAACCTAATTGCTGGAGATTTATTTTAAAAAATGATGGAGGAGAGCACAGTGGAAAGGGAAAGAAGCCAAACATCAGATCAGCAAACACAGTCATTCCACTGGCAAGAGATTGGTAGGGCTCTGGATATCTTGAGGGCCACCAAACTGGAGTGTTTATGCACAGATACACAGGCTGAGAATAGGTCCATGCCAAGGGGTTCTCCTATATAGCATCCCTCACGACATATCAGATATTCAGAGACACATTTCTACTTTGGGAGGAATTTTCACACCACTTCTAAATTTTGTAGTATGATATGTACAAGAATTCCATTTGAAGATTATAGTTATTAGTTATGTTTGGGACTATAGGACTGCATGTGGGTCATCAGTGGCTGGAAAAGAAACCTATATGCACACGTGGAGGTATTGCGATACACCAATATCATTCTAGATTGAGAAGTTTGTAGAAACAAGTACAAGACCAGAGACTGAAAAATTATTGGCTCTAGGCCAATACAAAGGAAGCACTCAAAACTTGTTATACAAAGATTTTCATGTGTTTTTGTGGGTGGCACCACAAATTGTCACTACTTAAAAGGCAAACCAAATCAGATGTTTTACACACTGGTTAAAAACAGTGGACAACTGCACTAATGAAAAAGTTCATGAAACAAGTCAGACCTTTGAGAGGACAAGATGTGGACCATACCTATCAAAATTTTAAATCCTACAATACAAATCACAACAAGACCTCCACAGATCCATGGAACATAATGGAAATACTTGCCAAATTAAGCTGGATTTTTTAAAAAAAGACTGTGACTGGGGCCTTGAGCAGACAGGACAAAAGAGTGGCCAGAAGCCACTCTCACCCAGATTGCAGCGGAACCACAGAAACTAGACACTGTGGTCCTGGGGCTGGCCACTGCCACAAGTCCCAAATGAATTGTGGGAAGGAGTGGATAAAATCTGCTCCTTTTGCAGCCAGGTTTGGGCAACCTTGGGAAGCCCCAGTGTGGCCTCGGCATGGCTTCCATCAAACCATGAGGAAGGTGACTTTTTTAAAATCTTTATTGAGGCTGCTTAGTTGAAAATAAGTTACTTACTGTTTTGTTTTGCTTTTTAAAAAATAAATCAGTGAAGCTATTTATGAAAAAAAAAAAAAAAGAAAGGAAGAAACACCAGTCATGGGTCCTCAGGATGAAAAATGCACTGTATTACAGTGTGAATGTCTCTGCAAAGGATGAAAATGTATTCATCAAAGGTCTGTGTACTAATATTCTCATGATAGTGGAAACAATGACAAAGACAAGGGCAAGAAGGTGCCAAAGGAACCATTTAAGATGCTTCCTAGAAGGTCACCTGTATCCTTTCTGAATACTTCAGTTCCAGGATTGTTTCTAGCTAGGAAAGAGAAGTGTGCAGCTTCTTACTTTGGAAGTCAGAGTGTTATCAGTTCCCATGCTGGAATCTCCCAGAAACAGAGGGTGTCTCTCCACATTCATAGCAATAATGGCTTTTTAACCTGATGTTCTATTTGGAATACTTATCAGCTACAATAAAAATGCACTAGTCATTGCAGGCTGAGTATTCCTTATGCAGAATTCTGAAATTCAAAATGCTGCAGAATCCAAAATTGTCCACATGATGGTGGTGGTGGTGGTGGTGGTGGTGGTGGTGGTGGTGATGAAGCTTTATTTATAGAGTGCTGTAAACTTACACAGTGCTGTACATAGAGTCAATTGAAATACAGTTGGCCCTCCTTATCCACAGATTTTTTATCCATGGATTTGAGCATACACAGCTTGAAAATATTCCCAAAAAGTATACATTCCAAATAACAAACCTTGATTTTCCATTTTATATATGGAACACCATTTTGTTGTGCCATTATATTTAATGGGACTTGAGCATACACGGATTTTGTTATCCATGGAGGGTCCTGGAACGAAACCTCAGTGGATAACAATGGCCCACAAAGGTCTACAATGGTTCCCTGCCCTCAAGTGGCTGAGATAGTGATACCTTTGCTTTCCGATGGCCCAGTGTATGCAAACTTTGGGGCTATGCAGACCTGCACTTTGTGCTGGCCGGTGGGTGGGGTGAGGGCTGAGCATCAACACGATGCCATTTTGGCATGTGCCCTTCTAGACAGAACATGCCATGATGACACACCTCTGCCACAGTGCCCAAATGACACAGCGCCGAAGGGACATCATAACACCATGCCACAGTGCTTATGACACCCCTTCCAGAGAACCATTTGGGGTGGCTTCTTTTAACTCCCTCCAGGAAGCAGATCGGTGCCACTGCTTGAGTTTGCCCTGGGGCGAAAAGGGGCAGCTACATGCCACCCATCTGTATAGCCCCTTTGTTTCATGCACAAAATTATTACAAATGTATATTATGTATAAAATTACCTTCAGGCTATGTTTATAAGGTGTATATGACACTTAAATGAATTTAATGTTTACACTTGGTGCCATCTCCAAGATATCTCAACCTGTATCAACATGCTTATATATTCATGCATCATTGCAAATTTCAGAGATAGTTAAAATGAAATCTCAAAATCAATATATAAAAGTATAGAATATTCATTGAAGTCAACCAGTACAAATATAAAAATATCAAGTTATTTAAAAAACAATAGGAAAAAATATTCACAGATGTTTGTTGGGCCCATAGTATATGCCGAGTCAGTGAATATGGTAAGTTTTCTTCTTTCCTACTGATATCACAAATTCCAGGTTATTTAAAGTATACACAAAAGGCACAAGGTTACATATTTTCTAGCATTTTATTCTTCACATTCAATTGGATGCCAGGAAGATTAAAATGTCATCTGTGAGTAAGACTTGCAGTTGTTTCATTCCTTTTTTTTAAAGTACTGATCAGGCCCCCTTAAACAAAAATAGGAACAAAATCCTACCATTAAATTGCCTGTGCATCTGGATTAATAATGAAGCTCTGGGACTGCAAACAATATGCTTCTCCAAGGTTAAAGGAGAATTGAAATGCTTTTATGCAATATCCCGTTAATGTTTTAGCATTATGTACTAAAATAGAAAAATCATATAATGAAAAAGCTATGGGGCATTATAAGGCTAGACCAAGAAAATTGCTTATAGATGTATTTTTCATCTATCCTCCATGCAACAGCCAGAAAAGCTATCTGCATTTGGTGTGAATACCCAATCATCTTTCATAACTTTTCATCTGAATTAAATACACAGAATTTATTTTAGGATTCCAGAGAACATTCCCTTGAGGAGGTAGAACTTGAGAAAGTGTTTGAGTGACTGAAGATTCACTCCCTCTTCTCACAATCAGAGAACATCATGAGACTCTTAGAGTGCTGATCTTCTATTGTTCCTGCCCCTTCAGTCTCTGTTCTATATTACTAAAGAACCAGTTTTATCATGCTCTCTGATTATGCATCTTTTTAACTGTTGTGTGCCTTCAAGTAATTTCTGACTTGTGGTGACCCTAAGGCAAATTTATCATGGGGTTTTCTGGGGCTGAGTGTGAGTAAATCACCATGCTTTCCATGGCCAAGCGGTGAGTTGAACCCTACTCTTCAGAGCTGAAGTCCAACGCTCAAACCATGACACCACACTAGAGCTCTCTCACTTTCTACTCCTGTACAACTGAGTATTAAAAGACAACAACTCCTTTTTAGGTCTCTTTACTTAATTTAAATGGGGCAGGTACATGTTCGAGAAGCCCGTTTTCATCCCCCAGCTTGCTCTCTGAAATATATAAATAGCTCTTCATCAAGAACCTTTACACTCCACAGTTGGAGCATTGTGATTCCACTTTAATTGTGATGGCTGCATCCTGCAGAGTTTGTATCTTGGTGAGGAAACAATAGAGCTCTTTGGCTGAGAATTCTAAATCAACCTTCCTAAACAGCTGGTCCCAGGATTCCACCAGATATTTCTGCAAAAATTAAAGTGGAATGAAAGTGCTATGAAATTGTACCATGAAAGAGCCATGAAAGATCTGACTTGGAAACGATTAAATATTTAGGAAGGGATATAGTCAAGCCTCTGTATCCATAGATATTTTTTTTACCTATGGATTTGCTTATCCATGGCTTGAAAATATTATATATATGGGCTTATTCCAGCTAGTGTCCAGGCCTGCACACTGGTGACCCACATCTCTGCATTGTCATGGATGGACTATTTCCTGGTCAAAGTTGGACTGAAGCCCACTACCCATAACCCCCTTGGGGGTGGAGGACTTATTAGAATGGTCTACCCTTGAAGGCTGATTGAACCCAAAAGTTTCCAGAAAACCTTAGAGGGTTTAATGGGTGGCAATGACGGTGATTCTGTTGAAACCTTGGTTACTACCTGGAATAACAATTTCACCAAGACCATAGACACAATCACTCCCAAGCATCCTTTCCAACCCACTTCTCCGTAACACCAATGATGTTAGAAGGATGAACCAGGCTGGACA
Source organism: Urosaurus nigricauda (assembly GCA_034509955.1). NCBI lineage: Eukaryota > Metazoa > Chordata > Lepidosauria > Squamata > Phrynosomatidae > Urosaurus > Urosaurus nigricauda. The sequence goes on along the minus strand of JAOEGL010000003.1, from coordinate 142,325,975 downwards.
ACAACTAGAGCACCACTGACAAAAAACTCAACTTCTATCTGACAAGACACATCATAGGGATTTTCATGATTCCTATCGAGTGGCAATAGATGCAGCAAAGAAAACATTCTCCACTGCATGTATTGCGTCTGTGAAGTCTCATCCAGCAGAGCTATTCAGGGTGGTGAAAGAGCTAACCCAAATGCCTCCCACCCTGAACTATATATTAGAACCAACTATAGCCTGCTGTGATGCTTTAAATGACCATTACGCAGATAAAAATCTCTTAGATAAAAACTGACTTGGACACTGGCTTTGTTGCAGAAATGACAAGAGAGGCATCCAACAACTCTACCTATAATGTTATGCTAGATTAGTTTCAGTCTATGAGTACCGATGACTTGGAGAAGCTTCTTGGCAGCCTGAAAAAGACAAGCTACTCTCTCGGTCCCTCATGTCTGACCATCCAGGGAGGTGAAGCAACAACGAAGTTGTTAAGATCCATAATCAATGCTTCCTTCAGGGAAGGATGTTTTCCAGGTAGCTTAAAAGAAACTGTGGTCAAACCACTAGTGAAGAAGCCTTCCCTTGACCCCCTGGATAAAAATAGCTACAGGCCAGTCTCCTTTCTTCCATTTCTGGGCAAAGTGATTGAGAGAGCAGTTGCCATTCAACTCCAAGCAGTCTTGCAAGAAAGATATTATCTAGATCCATTTCAAACCAGCTTTATGACAGGATACAGAGTTGAGACTGCCATAGTCGCCTTAGTCGATGATCTCCGTCTGGGCATCGACAGGGGAAGTGTTGATCCTGTTGGTGCTCTTGGACTTCTCAGTGGCTTTCAATATCATCAGGAGGGTTGGGAGAGTTGGGAATTGGGAGCATTCCATTTTTATTAAAATAAATAATTTTTATTAAAATAAATAATTTTATTAAAATAATTTTATTAAAATAGTTAAATAAACCTTTTATTAAAATAAATAATTCATTTTGATGTGGGCAAAATGTTTCTGGAAATGAAATTGGATTTTTTTAAAATTACAAATATTTTTTTCCTGGCATAAATGGCTTACAACCTACTATTACAAATCTTTGCATTGCCTTGTTCACTGATATTTAAGGGTACTTTCTGAGGGAGCAGAACTGTTAACACTGCAAGTGACATAGCATATGGCAAACAGGATAAACTGCTGTTCTGTAGTATTGTTTAGCTGCCCTCATACAAGTTTTTTTTACATGAAGTAATGATTTGCTGTAATTATCCAGCATTCTCTCAAGCTTGCTATATCCCAAAATGTCATTTGACAGGGTTGCAGCTGATGTGATTTTCCAGAAGTCTTGCATTTACTTAAGAGATGTTGATCAGGCTTCCTTCCCAAAGATGGTCTCATACTTTGAAAATCCCCAATAGTGTTTTTTCCCCTCTTTTCTTAAATGTAAGAAAATTTTATTATGCAAGATGGAAAAAGGAAACCAACTTGCAAGTATTACTGAAGACCATATAACAATATAGAGCAAGCATTTTTGAATCCAGTGTTCCTGTGTTCCTCTTGGTGAAAATATTAGGCTTAACTTTAAAATGCACATTAACATGTTGCAAGTCTAAAGTGCTCCACTTTAAAAAACAAAATGCCCCAGCAATAGGAAGTTGGAAAAAAGTTAAAGATTTTCCTCCCACTTTAGTCTGCTACTTAACATGCTGGCCCTGTAAGAAGAATGCATTTTTCCCTCAGGAAAAAGTATCAATATACTCTTTTGCTAGCATCAGCTACCACATCGAAACCTGTTTGTGGTTTCTGAAGTTTAAAAATGGAAGAGAAAAACAGCCAGAATGACCAAATCATATGCTCTTCTGAAATACAATAGTGTAACTATTCACTGTGTAACAAACAAATAAATCTTAGTCAAATATTAAGGTGAACCTTGACCCTGGATATCAAAGATATGTAATGAAATGAAACATTTTCTTTCACAACTTGTCTCTCTGGACAATTCAATGCCTCATTCTACATATCATGCAAAACCAGACGACTTCTACCATTAAGCAGATTGAGGAAAATATCTCAGACAACTGATGTGGGGTGTCATGAACATGTTCAATAGTTCATTTTTATCCTTTTTTGCCTCTGCATTGTGAAGAGTAGGGGAGGAAGCAACACAGTCTTTTCTTTTCCTTTCTTGTGCTTTGTTTTTTTTTTTTTTATTATTTCAGATGCTAAAAGAGGTTGACTGATCTTGGGTACTATGCTGGCTGGAGTTTAATCTGCACTACAGAAAAAAAATACAGTTTGACATTGCTTTAACTGCCATGGTTCAATGCAATGGCATCTTGAGATTTGTAGTTTGCTGTGGCACCAGAGCTCTCTGACAGAAAAGGCTAGAAATCTGACAAAACTGCAATTCCCAAAATTCCCTAGGACTTACTTAAAGTATTATCAAACTACATTGTTTTTGCACAGCAGATTAGACCTGGGCTGAAAGAAGGAAGGGGGGTATTTTTTGCTTGACAATTCCCACAAAGAATAGCATCAATAAAATGAGGTAGCAGATTGATCAAGAAAGTTTTTGATTTGGAGCAATTTAGAGAGAGGATGAAATTCTATATTTTACTGGTCCCACGTCAAATAATTTCTTGCTTATTTAACAAGCATAATAATAGGAGTACAGGTTTAACGTAGCTCTCTTTGTGATGTACTAGCTAAATATATGCATTTATGATAAGGACTGTTAAAATATAACAGAATTGTTATAGTTCCGAAACCTACCATTGTAACCCATGTATTATGTGATGATAATCACAGTCACCTCCTACCAGTTATTATTTGCTTCAGAACTCATGCATCAGATTGTGGGGAAAATTTGTGAGGGAGAATATCATTTTTTATTGCCTAGCTTCTCTTAAAGTTACTTTTTGGTTATTTGAAAGGTGCTTTGAGGAGATAGTTTTTAAAGTTTTATGCCATTCTCTTCTCTTCCCCCCCCCCCCCCAAAGAACAGCACATAACAAAACCAGAATGTTATGGTAAACATGCAGCATAATGAATCACACAATTAGAGGTTTTCTTTTATTTTTTAAAAAAGAACATTTTCCCATGATAATGACAATAAATTGTTTTTGTAGGATAAAAAAAAAATAACTTTTTAAAGAAAAACTTTCTATGCTGTAGCAGAGTAGCTATTTAGTGTTGAATGAAACTGTTGTGATATTAGCATTGCAATCCTCCAATGTCTTCCCACGTTGGTCTAGTAGTATAAGTTAGGTAATAGATGGAGAAAACATAGGACTTAATCCAGTTTCTAGTTCCAACTAGCATGTAAATCAATGGATTTCACATGAATGTTGATGTTCAACAATTGGATTTTGCAACTGGATTTAGATTTTAATAGACCTCCTCAGGCATTATCAATACAGGTTAAAATACACACAAACATACCTCCTCAGGCATTGTCAATGCAGGTTAAAATACACACATATGTGTGGAAAGGGAGACTGCCAGTCCTGCCCTCTATTGCTACCTCTAAACTGGAGAAAATTTCTGAGGAGGACAGGATGCAGGCCTCCATCACAGTATGTCCTAACATCACACATGCTTATTATAAGATCCATCTTATTAGTACCCTTAGATGCCTTCAAGAAGGCACTAAGACGGATCTCTTCCGGAGGGCTTACCCATCCGATACTATATAAAAGACTATGATGCTTGCTCCTGGACCCCTGGACTTCAATTGTATGATTATGCTATGATTCTCTAATTTTATTGAATTAATAGGAATTATGTAGACTAGTTTTATTGTTTTAGTATTTTATTGATTGTAATTTGTATTTGTATTGTGTTCTTTTTACTGGTGTAATCCCACCTCAATCTGTGGAAGACACGGGAAATATAAATTATTATTATTATTATTATTATTATTATTATTATTATTATTATTCACTGTGTGTGCCTCAGCAAGGCTTAAGAACTGGGTTCTGGTCTTACAAGCAAAGCAATGCTGAGGAAGAAATATTAAGATATGGATTGCAAGAGGTATGCACCCTCATGAAATCTTTCATTTGTTTAAAACATTCCTAGTCACAAGCAAGCTACCATTCACTACCCACTACTTCATTAAAGCATTTGTGTAGACACTGAGGATTATTTATGACTTTGGGCCACCGACTGTATACAAAGAACTTAGTCCCAATATTATGGTTTTTCGTGGTCAGCAGCCAACATGACGAGGCTATCAATCCATATCAATGGTCCTCCCTATGGTATGACTGGCCTCCCTGTCATTATGGAAGCCAATGAGGTGTGAAAGCCAGTGTAGTGATGTGTATAGTGAGCCTTTAACACTCACACCCAGTGGATATGCATGCTTAAATTTATAGTGTTTTCCCTCCCCAACATTATGATTTTCAAACAGATCAGACATGCACAATAAAATCAATAGATATTTACAATGAAATAAATTCAACAGAACAGTAAAAGGATAAAACTGTTCCATCAAAATAAACCCAATTCAACCAATTGCAAAAATGTTTCAGGGGAAAAAAAGATATTGGGTGCAGGGGGTGGCATGAGCAAATGATAGAACAGTGGGCACTGGGAAAGTTTCTCATGGGAAAATATTCCAAAGACAAAGTACTAGGGTTCAAGGAAGACCGGTCTCTCTTCACCATTCACTAAACTTCAGAAAAAGAGCCAGCAAAGAATGGCGTCTGATAATGTCTTCCATAAACAAGCAGTTTTGTGTGTGAGAATGCAGGCTCAAAGTATTAAAAGTACCAATACTTTGAATGATGCCCATATACAGACTAGTAGCCAATACATGTTTCATTCAATCAGTCCCAGAAGAAATCTTCAAAAATATATTATATTTCACAGTAAACTAATCTGGTAAAGATTAAAGCATGGATCATTGCAGCCGGGGTTGTTTTGTTAGATCATTGTCAGCTAGTAGAAAACACTTCATGGCACAGCTACCACTTGGCCCTCTAGCAGCAAAGCTACATCTATCAGCTTTGTCCCTTTGTCGGAGCCTAGTCCTTTGGGGAGTATGAAACCTCACCCAAAACAAGTTGTACAAAATGTCTCTGTCTGCTTACCACTTACCAACAGTTCCTCCATGCTGTGTAAGGACTGAGCTACTGCTCCCAAATACTGGGACACCAATTTCTACTACTTCATTGAATCCTATGAAAAGGAGGAGGGTCTTATCAGCATTTTGATGTCATCTCACTCTAAATCTCTGACTATACTTACCTAGCACAACATTATTTACGTTAAATAACCTAAAGCCTAGTGCTATCTGTTAGCATGATGCAATTTGTAGGAATGTTAACATAGCAATGATCTAAACTCCATGTATGCAATCATGCCCTTCATTGGAAAACAACACTTTCCCAACTGGGATAAATCTTAGAGGCAACATATTATTAATTATACTGCTATGGTTATAATATTAGGTAGTGTACACTTTTGCTTCACTCAGATTTTCATTTTTCAGGTCTTTCATTCAATTCACCCTTAATTTTGAGAGGGCTGAAGTTCAGATCATCTCAAATGTTGAGCATTATTTAAAGATTCATATGAAAACCTGCACATCTATATAATAATAATAATAATAATAATAATAATAATAATAGATTTATTTCTAGCTTGCCAATCATGAAGAATCCGGGCGGGTTACAACAATAAAATACACTGAAGTTACAATAAAATCAAACCCTGTGTGTATTTTTGAGAGTACAATAATTTTATACATAATTTTTCTCTACAAAGCTATTTTTATAGACAACTGGGCTTTCTAGATTGGCAAAAAGAAGTGTGTTCATGGCTGCATGAAACTCTAGCCTTTAGATGAGAAAAAGGGAAAGTGTGCCATGAAAACACTTTTTTTGCATTTTAGGGGAGAAGAAGCGCCTTTAAAAAGGTGCTGGTTTTCCCAGCTTCTTTTTTAAAAACTGCGGAATAGCGCAGCTCCATCTAAAGGCTGTGGTGCAGCTGCTAAGCATTAAGGAAAGGCAACTTCATGCCACACTTTCCTGCCAATCTAGAAAGCCCTGTTCATAAGATCCTGCAATTTGGCTAATATTTTCAATAATATATTCAGTTTTATATGTTCTTTCCCCTAGAACATGAACAAATATTGTTATTGAAAAACTCCTTTACAAAATCTGAAGTAGTAGAAATTCAGAAATATAACTGAATTTTTGTTCAAGTATTGGTTTGAAAATGCAAAAGCAGAACATGTTTTTCTCTCATCCCTATTTGGCTCTGTCTTGACAAATAATAAATTAAACAACATGGAGTTATGTCACACTGTATGCTCAGAGATGGAAGGACACAGATATTCAGGCAAGAAGACTGGCTGATGAAGATGATTGAACTGGCTGAAATGGACAAATTGGCAATGTTGATTAAAGAGAAATCTTCAAATAATTTTAAGAAAGACTGGGAATAATTTATGATTCACTTACAGTCTCATTGGGGATATGAATCGGCCTTGGGTTTTGTAAAATAAACAAAGTTTGTATGTTGAAGAGGCATAAATATAGTTTTATATAAGGAGGTATAGTAATAGTGGTATATATCCATTGGTTGGGGGTGAGAGTCAGTACGGTATGTTTGGTTTTGGCTAGTAGTTCAGTTAAGTTTGTTTTGTTATTGTTGTTCATTTATATTTATGAAATATATGTATAAAATTGTGGTTGTGTTTATACTTAATAAACTTAATACTTAATAACATTTAATTAAAAATATTTTTATTTAATATTTTTAAAGGAATGATGTCTCACTGATTTCAGTAGACCATATTACTGTGTAAGAAGCTGCTCAATGCTGGGCAGAATAAACTGGGCTATTTATCTTGTACCCACCTTACAGGGAGTAATGTCCACTGCATTATATTAGACTTGCTAGGCATGCAATGTGTTAGCAATGGAGTGACCTTACTACTCCAAATCTGCAAGTACTCAGCCTTGCAGCTAACTCTTGACAGCTCCAAGGTTCTCGGTGTGGTCTGAACCACTATCTGCCTAGAAGCTAAATGGTGCTTCTGCTGAATTTCTTGTCAGTTGTGGTGAGGTAGGTAACCTCAGTGTTCAAATGCAAGGGAAGGCAGCAGAGCAAAGTATTTGCTCTTTCAGGCCTGCCGAATCATCCTAGAATAGGTTTCCTATTTAAATGGAAGCATACAACATCTCCCCTCTCACACACTAAGCCAGTATTCAGGGAACAAAACAAAATCTCAAGATCTCAGAGTGTTACACATTTTCTACGTTCGTAGCTGCAAAGCTAATGCTAATGAACATTGCTGGAAAGGGGTTGTAAAAAGGCTCAAGCTAAAGTATGGATATGTTTCCCATGAATGTGACAAGCCACAGCAAATGAGCTGTATAATCCCAGCTGGGTTGTTTAGCTGAGACTTAAATTAGTCCAATACTGGTTAGAATTACAAAACGTTTTTAATCAAAGGTGTCCTATAAAAAAGAAGGAGGGGGTACCCACAGGACAAATGTGTTTACCACCTACCATGGCAGGCCTTTGTAAAGAGCTGTATCAATCAAACCTTGAGAATACAGTCAACGAAGCTTAAATATGAATATTTTAAACAGTTAATATATGGATACTGCATTGTAAGACAAAATAATTGAAATGTTAATCTCTTCGTTAGATCCTTTCATGATATTTAATTCAGTAACATCAATTTGGGAGCTTTAAAAAGATGAAGTGTAGAACACTTTGGGGTCATGGTTTTGTATCCCCCCCCTCCCAATTTCTTGCATAATTTGTATGTGCTTGAAATTTTGTTGGTCCATTTTAGTGTTCCTTCCCACACCACCCAGGCAGAAAAAGTGTATATTCCAGTTAAGGCAGAGATATCTGGAGTATTTTTATATTGCCAAATTTAGTCTGCCCACAGTTAATATTGCACACTGTATACTCTACATGTTTATTCCAGGATTCTATGCTGGTCCTGTGGCATTGTGCATTTCTATTGGTATTGGTGTGTGTGTGTGTATGTCATTTTTGCTTAAGCATCACCAAAAAGATAATGGTCAATGCCTAGTGTGGGCAATTGTTATGGGCTGGAGGAATACTGCCAATACCTGAAAATCAATTTACACTCCCTAGACATCCCAGTGACATCATCTGGGGCATGGGGGATACTTTCACAACATTTTCTTACTATGCCTTGACTGTTTTAGGCCCAGAGGAGGTGGGTAGGATCTGGAAATTACAGCTGGTTCACTTCTTATTGTTAGAAAAATGTCTCCCGTGAGCTTGCAATGGCCCAGGAACTCCACAAACATGGTGAAATTGTGCCCACAGCCCCTAAACACTGTTTGAGGGAAATTGAGGGCAATTGTTTTTAACTTCAATCTAAAACAAACAAATAGATAGTGGATTCCTTCACTTTTGATTAAATGATTATTTCTAGCCTAACATCTCCAATAGCTTTAAATAGTAGTTCCTTCCCAGAGGCTCATGTAAGCATGGTTAGGCATTTTAGGCCAATTGCTTTCCAGAAAGAGGCATCTTGGGACAGAACTAGGGAAGAGAAAAATGCTCATTCATTTAACCAGGGACATCCAGTGATTGTGTCCATACCTTGTTTCAGAACTGATATTATTGGGGACGGGGGGCGTTCACATGAACTTATACTTTCTTCACAGTTCTTTTCAGTGGACCTGCTTCCTACATTTAGCTGACATGTATCATTGATACTTCTTTGCTTCCAACAGTAAAACCATCTTCATTATTATTAACCTTTTCCTGAAATGGATAGCTACAGTGGGCATACTCTTTCATTCAAGCAATTTACCCTGCCTTGTACAAACTAGAACATGCCCCGGGATCTTCTGTAACACAGATCAGCAGGCTGGTGAATGAAGAGTGGGTAACCTAGCGGTAGACATTCTTAAAAGATCTTAAAACCTAGCGGTAGACATTTTAAAAGATAACCCAGCTATGTTCAAATTAGGCCCACTTGCACTTAATTCTCTAATGTATGAAGATATCTATTTTTAACAGGCCAAGTTATTTACAGTGTATGATGGTTAAATATATTACTGTTAAACGTCTCCAATGTGAATTATGCTACCTGCTATGAATACAAATTACTGCACAGCATTATGCTCAATAAAAAGAACTGAAATGGAAATTAATAATCATCCTAAGGTATTCATGAGAAGTCAAGATTCTTGTTTGAAAGAAAAGACAGTGAAAATGGAACAACACATTACATGCAGCTGTATGTAACAAAACTTGAGGTGGAGATTATTCTGTGGAAATACATGGCAGGATGATTAATCCTACCACATGTAGCATTTTGTTTCTTCCTAAAGGTACATTGCTGGGATTATAATGGGTAGCAAAAAGTAGTCTATTGCCTGTGTTTGTGGCAGACTCAGGACTTATGGTTTACAACTTATGGTTGTAAGCTTAAGAAACTCTTTCTTAAAGATGGAAAGAATATTTCAAAGTATTCCCCCAAAAAAGGAAAAAAAACTTTCCTTATGGAGAATCCTGGGCTGATGAGAATGTTCACAGTCAGGGTCTTATTTTTCCCAAAATTTGTATGTGGTATTTTTGCACAGAAAACTGAGAAAATGCTTTTTCCTGCACAGAAAATGCTGTTTTGTGTGAAGAAACCACTTGCCAATAAAACAATAATATGCCTGCAACCACCCCTTTCAGCCCTGGATCAGGACAACTACATGCCACAACCATGATCTGGCATTTTCATGTTGCAAAAGGGAGCTACAGAAAGCAGCTCCTTTTTGTGCCACAGAACGGCTGCCTTTGCCACTGCCATGTCAACTTCTGCCATTCCTTTTGGCGTTGTGTCATCTGGACATGATGGACAGGCCCATGGCATGATGGCGGCATCAGGGCAGCATTGGGGTGTGTGTCATGTCGATGCCACACCCTCACTCTGCCCTGAGGTCAGTGCATAATGTCAGTCTGTACAGGCTGTAACTTCCCAACTGCAGTGATATCTATGCGAGGAGGGGGAAAATTCTTCCAACCTCTGGGTTTGAAAGATTGTATCATGCCCTAAACAACATGGTGGATTTCAGAAAGTACCCTCTTTGATTATCTGCATGCTCCTGGAAAATGTGATAATAAAATAAAGTGGTTATTTTGTAACATGTTTTATCAGCATAACACAGCTATTTACATTTGAAATCCCAGTTACTGACATGTTATTTATTGTCAAAACTGTTTCAAATGCTCTCTTTAAAATGCTAATTCATCTTTGTAATAGCAGGTCTCCTACAAAAATGTTCACTTAATAGTGTAGCCTATAATGATACTTCTCCCCTCTACAGGGGGCCAAAATGAGAGGGTGGATTTTGTCCCCTCTGATGGCCCAAGTGCAGGGTTCAGACATCCTTCTTCTGTGTTCTTTTGGCTTTGATGGCCTTTCCAAACGTCATTTCATGAGTGGAATTGATGGTCTTCATTTTACCCTCTGGTACACAGAAAGAAATGTCTATCCCTCTGACTAAGTTGAGGGCACTCTTTCACTAATGCAGAGAAATCAATCTCAGTGAACAAATTTCAACAACAAAAGAAACTCCAACTTGTCCAAAAGGAGAAAGTTTTAAATTTGTAACACTGGGTGACCTTGGAACAACAAATTGATACATGACATCTGTAGGAGAGACACTACAAATATCTAATGAAGTGGACTGTTTTCTATCTTGTTTCAGTCAGTCTAAAGAGTGCCACAACACCAATTACATTCTGCTACTGCAGAATATATCAGTTTTTTCCCCCCTCACTAGTTTACTATGTAGCTGGTTTAGGCTTATTTCTTTAGAGTCTAACCTGCATTCTTAAACTATAGTAACTTTAATTAGGAGAAAGAAGCCAACATTCATATATGTTTTACATGAACTTTCAAGAATAGCAAAATATTTTTTTTCCCCTGCAATACAGTCCTACATGTCTTACTCTCACTTAGAATCACAGAGTTGGAAGAGACCACAAGGCCATCCAGTCCAACCCCCTGTCATGCAGGAACTCTCAATGAAAGCACCCCCAACAGATGGCCATCCAGCCTCTGTTTAAAGACCTCAGAGGAGGAGCCTCCACTACCCTCCGAGGTAGTGTGTTCCACTGTCGAACAGCCCTTGCTGTCAAGAAGGTCCTCCTAATGTTAAGGTGGAATCTCTTTTCCTGTAGCTTGCATCCAATGTTCTGGGTCCTGTATTCTGGAGTAGTAGAAAACAAGCTTGCTCCCTCCTCAATATGATATCTCTTTAAATATTTAAACAGTGCTATCATATCACCTCTTAACCTTTTCTTCTCCAGGCTAAAATTCCCCAGCTAGTCTTTCCTCATAGGGCATGGTTTCCAGACCCTTCACCATCTTAGTTCCCTCCTTTGGACATGTTCCAGTTTCTCAACATCTTTTTTGAGGTCTGACCAAAGCAGAATAGAGTGGCACTATTTAATTCCCTTGATCTAGACACTATGCTTTTATTGATGCAGCCTAAAATTGCATTGGCCTTTTTAGCTGCCACATCACACTGTTGACTCATGTTCATCTTGTGGTCTACTTGGACTCCTAGATCCCTTTTGCATGTGGTCTCGTTCAGCCAGGTGTCCCCCAGCCTATATCTGTGCATTTCATTTTTCTGCTCTAAATGCAGTACCTTACATTTCTCCATGTTGAATTTCATTTTGTTACCTTTGGCCTAGCTTTCTAGTCTATTCAAGTCATTTTGAATTTTGATCCTGTCCTCTGGGGTATCAGCTATCCTGCTAATTTGATGTCTTGCTCAATGTGGTTTCCTCCTGAGCAAGTGTGCTTAGGATTGCAGTCTCAATGCATCTCACTGAACAAGGACACTGTGATAAGTATGTTGGAGAGAGATTCTGCATATTCTCTCGTGTTAGTATCCTGTATTTAGCTTCTGGGTATCTTACAAGCTACATAATAGATGTAACTACATAATAGCTACATAATAAATGTATACAACTAAGAGGTTGTGCAGACTGCCCCTAAGGGGCAGACTGCAGCCACTTCCAGCTGTGCCAGATCGGGTCTGTGGCAAGAGCATGCCACAGCCCCGACCTGGCCTTTCCAGGGTGTAAAAAGGAGCCACAAAAAGTGGCTACTTTTTGCACCCTGGAAAGGTCATGATAGCCATGGTGCTGTGCTTTCAGGTGCTCCTTCGGCACTGTGTCATGTGGATGCAGCTTCAGAGGAGTCCTCTGATGCTTCATACAATGTGTAGCAGTGTGCAGCATCATGTTGCCATGGGGGCAGAACTGGGGCATGCATCATATGGATGCCACACCTCAACTCCATCCCCAAGCTGGCCTTAATGTAGACTAAGGAAAGAAGCCCAAGGACTAAGATTTTCCCCATATCCTCCAGCCATCTGAGCTACTGCTAGTAAAAGGAGCATAAGAATTTCCTGTATTTTCTCTTATGCAAACCACAACAGAAGTTCTGGTGGAGAGCTCACATTAAGCATGTCAGCATTATGTTCCTATTTTTGGTGCTTCTGTTCATGAATGTAATTATCTGAAGTATTTGAGATGGGAGTGAAAATCTGAAGTGATAAATATGCTATAACATTTTAAAGGCTATATGGCACCAAAGAAGGCAGTGAGGAGTGATGGGGATTTTTGAAAACCCTTTAAGTTTCATGAATGGAATTTGATGATAGATTGAACTTGGTAGCCAAGGGTTCCACCTCAAACAAACAATGAAACCAACTTTATAAAGGATCTTTACATAACCATACAGTGGCGACAATTAATATGTAAATTCACCAATGAGGAACAAGCACTATTTCCAGATCCATACTACGTATGTCGAACCTCTTGTTTGTATCTTATCCCAAGATTCTAGCTATAGCTTAACAGCAGAACATGTTGAGATGTTTGAGAACATGGCTCAGAATGTTTTGTACATGCTTAATGTAACTTGAAATCCTCAACAGAGCTCTATGTTATCTAGGCTTTATGATGACTTCGTACATTTTCTCTTTTTCCTCTGTTTCTCTGCCTCTTACCCAATATCCAACCGTTGCACTTCATTGAAGGTAAGATAGCAATAGCTATAGCATGTACATTTCTATACCACTTATCAATGTACTTAAGCACTCCCTAAGTTGTTTACAAAGTGTAAGTTAATTGCCCCCAACAATCTAGGTACTCATTTTAGTGACCTCAGAAGGATGGAAGCCTGAGTTGAGCCTGAGCCCTTTTGCTGGTATTGAACTTGCAACCTTATGGTTTGTGAGTGGCTGCAGTACATGCATTTAACCACTGCATCACCAGGACTCCTAGAAGATGCTTCTCCTGATCCCAACATGCATTTTTCACTCACAATCATTTTTTACTGGTGCCACTAAAGAGAGGAAGGAGTTATGAACTCATGGAATGTATCTTAATTTAGGATTGGAACTGGTGGTAGAACCATTATGCTGCTTATTATCTTTTCCTTATTTAAGAACTGTTTTCTGTGCAGGAATTCTTGAAACACTTTAAAGAATATCAGCCTTGAGCATTAAGATACATTACCTAAAACAATGGGGTGGGATTCATGTGGCCCTCCAGATATTGTTAGACTGTAACTCCCAGCAGCCCCAATAATCAGAATAACCTGTAGTAAGGAATGCTGTGGGCTGCATTCTACCAACATCTGCAGGGCCACATGATTCTAATGTGTAGATTGCAACATCCTCTTCAGCAACAGTCAGGTACCTTTGACATCTCCCGTGTGTGTGTGTGTGTGTGTGTGTGTGTGTGAAAAAGGAAATACCTCTTATTTCCCACACCTTCCAAAAAGTCCACATTACTGATTATGGGAACATTAATCAAAGTAATTTATTCCTGTAAAGATGCATTACTGGAAGTTATAAGCTGGTATGCTGGGAGGGGAGGGGGAGGATGTTTGTAGGTCTAATAACAGTGATGCGTTATTACTCTTATTTAATTTCTGATGATCAGTTGCATATTCCACACTGACTAAGACTGATGGGAGGTGGGATGCAACAAGGAATACAAGACAGCATTGTTAAGCATTTGGTGTTATGATTATTATTTAGATTTCAGGCATGACTTGTGTCAGAGCTCCATATTAATAAAATGTTTTGCTTCAATTAGCATCCTCCCCAATTCCCTTTTACCATGTTTAACATTCTCCCTCAGCCTTTCACATAAACCAGGCAGGTGAACCACAAGTTGCTGAAAGTTCATCTTACACAGCACAAGATGAGTTCTGAAACTGCATACAGAGCTTGCAATATGTCTACAGTTGTGATTAAAAACAAAAGCCAAATGCCAGAACATTACAGGGAAAGCATCTCTAATAAGTCTCACATTGTTGGATGGACTGTAGGGATATCCACCAACCACAAGAATTAATTCTTGAGTTGATTCAATAGTTCTGAAAACACTTCATCTTGGCTTGGACTGATTTGGAGGCTTCCTGATTTAATTAGAGTAAAAATAGAAATCTTGATTTGAGAAACAAAATTAATATGATGCCTATTGACTATTGTTGGACATCGATTCTTTGCTCACTGCCAGAACTGGATAAATTTTTTAAGCATAGTATATCTTTATGAAGTAACTGTGCCTACTGAAGTTCAGTCAGATAGTCATGGAAGTGTTTAAGCTATACACTTTACACTCCTTTAAAAAAGGATGTGCTGATAACTTTCTTTTTGAATAACTTGTAGCAGAAACTGCATATTATTCACAATTATGCATGTTCCTTCTGAAAGAGTAAAGAATATCAGTTTTCAAAATAATAGGTGCAGAGAGTTTTATGCAATACTGGGGCTTTCTAGATTGGCAGGAAAGTGTGACATGAAGTTGCCTTTTCCTTAATGCTTAGCAGCTGCACCACAGCCTTTAGATGGAGCTGTGCTGTTCTGCAGTTTTTTAAAAAGAAGCTGGGAAAACCAGCACCTTTTTAAAGGCACTTCTCCCCTAAAATGCAAAAAAAAAAAAAAAGCATTTTCATGGCACACTTTCCCTTTTTCTCATCTAAAGGCTAGACTTTCATGCAGCCATGAACACGTTTCTTTTTGCCAATCTAGATCAGGCCACTGTTTGGGGTTTTTCAAAAGAAACATGCAAAAGATAACATACAGAATACAGTGGGCCCTTATTAAGAAACCAAAAGAAAAAAAAATCAGTTTGATGAGTACAGCATTTTTACTAGCATTTCACTTTGCAAACAAATGATAATCCCGTCCCCATGCATGTGACAATCATAAAGATTTTCCTCAGTAACAAATCTGACACTAGGTGCTGAAAATAAGAGTGTTATTTAATTCAGTTTACAACTTTTGCTTGTTATCTAATGAATTGGCACAATTAGCATAGAAAGATCAATTTGACAAGGATAGATGAAGATTGTAAAATATACAGTGGCAAAGGAAGAAGGATATGAACATCTAGCAAACAGCCAATGGTATAAGTTTCCAGGCCTCACAGACTCCTTCAGAACACTCTTAATATTCCAGCTCTTAGAAAAGATCACTGAACAATGGACCATTCAATATACTACTTTAACATCTCTCCCACAAACTGCTAGATTTGGAGTCTTGGTTAAACAATTTTCTGTTATTCAAATCTTAAACTTCCAGCCACAAAATTTCATCTTCTCTTCTCCTTCTCTGCTTTCCCTACCCATTCATTATCCTTATATAATGAGCCTGGAAATAAATTCTGAAGACATTGACTGGCCATTTCTTCTGGATCTCAAGGCAGAGAGGAATTTCAAGGCAAGAGCAGTGATGGAAAAATGTCTAAACTAAAGTGTCTACTTCATGTGTCTTTAACAGGAGTCTGCTGTTCAGATAGTTTATAACTTGCTCTTTAATACAGACCATAAATAAATTAAAATATAGTTAAAATTGTATAATTAAACTACTACTACTATTACTACTAGAATTATTATTATTATTATTATTATTGCAACAAAACAATGACAGAATTAAAGTGAATATACAACATCCTGTTTCCATAATATAGGAAACTTTTAAGAAAGAAGATGCTCCCCGATATCCCAGTCCTGGAACATATTGAGATCTAAAGATGACCACCAACATCTTGAATCGGATCAGAAACTATTTGATAGCAAGTGGACAGTGTGAATCTTTTCTCACAACATACCCCATTCCAGAATAAGCATCCCCACATTTTGGTGGGGTCAGACTACTATTAAGACAAGAAACAATATGAAACCTCTTTTTTTTCAAATTTAAAAGCGACTTCTATAGGCAAAAAGTGGCATACATGGAACAAGCACATAAAATATGTTTCTAGCTGATTCCAGTGGTCTAAGCTGTTTGTTTCATCTGCACAACAAGAGAAATAGAATGAAGTCATATGGTCACCAAAATGAGGAGGAATAGTGTGAACACTGAACTGAGATTTTTTAAAATGCATGCTAGAAGGTGATAAAAATGCATTGCAAAGGACAATAAGGACATGGTGGGAGAAAAGGATAAGGAATCTCCACCCCCAAAGCCTCACTTTCCAAAGCCCCCTTCCCTTCTAATTTCCTAAAGCTCACTGAACTGTCACCAAAGCACTGCTGTAAACTGTGTGCCCATGTGGTGATTTACCTTCTATCTAAAACATAACCACCTCAAGTCTTTTTGTCAGCAGAAAATTGGCCAAAATGGCCATTGAGTGGCAACATTAAACTGCCAGTGTGTCATAAAGTGAGGGTATTGTCTGTCTACACCCTAAACTGCAGCGTTGCCCACCCTTTTGATAGATGCATGGGGACATGGTTAACCAAAATTGTAGAACACAGAGAAGGTGAGGGAAAACTTTGGCTTAGAACAGGACTAGGGCTGTATTGAACTGGAAGGAAGATGTCCTTGATTAAATAAAGAACACAGTCTCACTCAGCAATTAAAGCATTAATTGATTATCAGAATGATTAATCATTTACTACTTTCAACTCAGCTTAATGAGAGTGTGATGAAGGACAAGGTATTTCCACAAACTAGTACATGACTATGAATTAGAATACCAACAAGATCTTTATCAGATTAGTTCCAATAATTTTTACGATGTGAGAAAGGAAAGTATCTATTGGCTTGTGCACCAGAAAACACAATATATTTTACTGCTATAGAAGTAAGAGGACAGGTTAGCAAAGATGGATAACTCTGTTAATTCCTACTTGAGCATGGGTTCTGTTGAAATCCATCAAAGTGGTTTACAATTAAACATCCATGTTATTGCTTGAACTGCAAATCCCAGCAGCTCTAGTGAGGCCAAGAGCCAATGGTGAAGAATACTGGGGCATGTAAACCAACATCTGGAGAACCTCATGATTCCCATCCCTACTTTAGACTAAGCCTAAAATCTCCCAGGGAACATGGTCATACATCATGTTTTTTAATGAGAGGTATGTGTAAATTTCATTAATTGTGGAGTCCAAGGCTTTCATGACCAGCATCCATAGTTTTTTGTGGGGTTTTCAGGCTATGTGGCCATGTTCTAGAAGAGTTTCTTCCTGATGTTACGCCAGCATCTGTGGCTGACATCTTCAGAGAATGCTTGCCTGGAAAAGGGTTAGGTATATATAACCTTTATGACCCTGGAAAGGGAGTAGTGATTTGCATGTGTATTGTTCCGTTGCTAATGACAGGCCTCAAGGTGGGAGGATATGCAAAAGAGGATTAGTGTCTGCTTGATTAGTGCTCATTGCCTGCTGGGAAACCCCTGACCCTGAAGACTCAACAAATGCAAATTAGATATCTCCCAGGGTCAGAGGTTTCCCAACAGACAATGAGCACTAATCAGACACTTTTTTTGCATATCCTTCCACCCTGAGGCCTTCCATTAGCAACAGAACAATACACATGAAAACACTCCTCCCTTCCCATGGTCACACAGTACATAGATACCAACTCTTTTCCAGGCAAGCATTCTCTAAAGATGCCAGCCACAGATGCTTGCAAAACATTAGGAAGAAACTAGGAAGAAACTCTTCTAGAACATGGCCACATAGCTCGAAAACCCTACAAAAATCTATAAATTAATTGTCTTATATATCACCACATCAGCCTTCTTGCTAGTTAAGGAAGCCTTCAGATACAGTCTTGTCTCCTGAGATGATGAAGTTGATTTCCTGTGAAAGAACTCTTGTCTCCTAAGGTGTGCAGCAGGTTTCCTGTGAAAGAACTTTTCAAACATGGAAATTCCTCCTATGGCATATTCAGTCTTGTGCCTTTCTTCTCCTCCTTTTAAGTTAACCATGTTCCATAGAGGTCTTTAACAATGTCTTATAATATTTTTTCCTGCTTAAACTGATGCTTGCTATTTTGTTATTTTGTTTTGTCTTGTTTTTAAAAAACAACATATATATACCTAGATTGCTTATTGCTTTACCCTTATCAATATTGTACTGTGTTCTGTTGTATCTGTTGTATTCTTTATCCTGTCTTGTAAGCTATTTTTAGAAATTGCACAACGCAAGATATAAACACCTTATATTAATTGATAGAATAATTGTTATTTTAAAATGTAAATTACAACAAACATATCTTCAGCATGCATTGCAGTGTTAAACCGGGAAGTAACAGTGGCTGCTAAGCACTTGCCCTCCTGCAGTTACTCTATAGCCCCAAGCTGTAGAAGTATTCTTCTGGTGAAACTAGCAAAAGCCTCTGTGTGTGTATGACTGCTGTTATCATAAATAGTGAGACCACATCTAATAAAAAGGAGAACCCAAAATCTGAGTTAGCTGGAAACGGGCTCCTTGGCTTTATTAGAGTGAATATATTTCTAACCTGGCCTTTCTTCAAAATTTAATTTTAAAAAATAAATTCCAAGCTCCTTCTGTTGAATTTATGCAGAAATTTGCAAATGTCAGGAACTTTTCATTACAACATGAACAAAATAAAATTCTCAGCCCTTTGCACTGGTAAAACTGAACAGATAAAGCAATTCCCTAGATGGAGAGGGCCATGTTGTAGCTATTAAAGATGAGAAACCTGTTAGGAAAAAAGAAGGTGGGGTAATAACTATAATTCAGCACCAGGTATATGGCTAAATGCATGGAGATTCAGGATATTTTAAGGACTCAGCCACCCATTACATTAATAGGTGAATCCATCAGTTCTCATTTCTTCCACATCTGATTTAAACACACACACACAAACACACACACACACACACACACACACACACACAAACCCTCAATTTCCTTCCAACAGAATCATAAAGAAATTTGCAAATTTTGGGAAATACTTATTTTAAAATGATTGAAATAAAATTGCCACTATTTCCTAACCATTATCAGCTCCATTATCAGTGTAATGGTGACTCTGGGGTGTAGTCATAACTGTAACAGAGCTATCTAAGGCAAAGAACCTTATAATCAAAACAGGTTCAGCATTTTTCATAGATAATTTAACACTTAGACTAAAACCCAAGTAGATTTACATTCCCACAGACACTGGAGCAACAAACCACCATTGTCCCTAACTCGGACTGAGTACAAGAAACTAGTTGTAAACATTATAATGTAAACAGAGCAAACAATGTAGGCCTACTTTTTAAGGTTAAAAGTAAAAAAAGTAAAAAGTTATTTTTGATGTGAAAGTTTAAAATGATACACCTGAATTTTATTGAAATGAACATTAGGTTCACTGCTGCCATTACTTCTCCTATTACTAATCCTTTTTTTAAAAAAAAAAATCTAGCAAATAGGCAAAATATTTTTTTAGAACAGAATTCTGCCAGTTCTCCTGGATGAAAAATCTAACTGGGCCATTTTGGTTTTGTTGTTTGGCAACATATGTTTGTAGAGCATGTACAACTGGCTGCAGGCCCCTGGGGAGAGTACTTGTAGTGGCAAGCAATTTGTGTAATGACACCAAATGAACCCTAAAAATACTGAAAGTTCAGGATTCATTGAAGTGATAATTTTGTCTTCTTTTCTATAGGGATAACCCCCTCTCCCCACTCCTTCCCATTTTAGATGTCACTATAAAGGTAGCTTTTCTCTCCTCTTTTAAAAATTTCCACTTGATCCAAAGTATCTGCAAAGAAAGAGTAAAGAAATGTTAATGCTGGGTTCCACTGGTAAGTCATAGGAACCCATGTTTTGTGACCCTTGGACATTAAAGGCCCTGGTTGACTGGCATCTGTGACATGGCTGTAGCTAATCTTTGCCTTTCTTTCTCTTCTGTATAGATATTTTTACCCTCATCCTGTGTACCCATTTTTAGTTAGCTGTATATTTGGGGCTAATCTTCAACTTCAGTTAATCTTCAAAAGTCAATCTGTAATTGTCATAAGTTTAATTCAGGGACTGATGACAGAACCTCCGAAAACTGCCCCAGGAATCTTCTTCACTCTTCATGAAACTGTGTAATTGGATAAGTCAGGTTTTTTTCTTCCTCTCTCTCCTGTGATCTCAGTATATGTGATACATTTAAGTTTCCAACCTCATTCCACCTCTTAAAAATAGATGGATGTGACTTCTGAGACCCTCCCAGCTTTAAAACAAGTATACTTAGAAGTATAGCTTTAAAGAAACCAAAATGTACTTTTAAAAAATAACCCCCTTTGTGACTTTGAATCCAGTCTTGTGATTGTAGAGAGGTAGGGCTGTACATTTCTTATCCTGGCAGGGATGGGGGACAAAGGAATGAACAGATAATGTTGGTGACATTTAGGGACAGAGTAGTGTGAAGAAGAGCTATGGAAATGACTGCAATGATTTCAAAATATTTCCATATAAGAGCCTGAATCTCTGTCTGCATAGTCAAAAGGCCTGTTCCCCATGTGTTCTGGCATTGTCCTGTTTAGATGATGCATGTCTCAAACTGTGGTTCTGGTGCTATAGTAAGGTGTGCCAATCCTAGTTGTACAAAACAAAAACAGGATGAATGGAAAAGAATGAACTATCAACAATTTTTAATTTTTTTAATAACTTCATAACTATATAAGAGCCTGGTGCATAGCTTCCTGGAATTACTTAACTGACATGTGTCTGAGTCAATTTCTTCTTTAGGGTTCACAATCTTATGCAAAGGTGTGGCTCTCACCCTCCCCACAGAACGTTATGGTGGCAGTTTGGTTTCTGAATGAAGGTCAGTAAGGGAGGACTGGCAATTTGTTGTTGGGGGGGGGGGAATCTCAATTCAGATTCAGGGTCTGCAGCAGACTGCATTTGTATTGATCCAGATCTGAGCCAAATAATCAAATCTGTGAATCGGGGAGTCTGTTTATACCCATAGTTTCTAATCCAGGCAAACCTGACACAACCTGAATGAGCGCTGATGTCAAGGAAGAGAAAAACCAATGGAACAAAAAACTGGGGAGGGAGAAAAGAGGAAGTACTAATAGGGTTGGGTTAATAGGGTTTTTGCCTAGGAAAAGCTGGAAGTTTTACTAGTCTATAAAGGAGAGGGGAGTGTGTCTGCCTGTCTACTTCCACTACAGCTCAAAAACTGTGAAACGTAAAACTTGGGCAAGATGAATTATTATTATAATAATCATTATTTATATCTGTTGGGGACTCACAATTGTGTTGATGACTTTCATTGGCATAACCCACACTATGGAAATATAAGCATTTAGGGGTTGTGGAAGGAAGTGTCCAACACCACCTTACACTTCTTTCCCTTGTGTATTCAAGGGTAGCCATTAGTTTCCAGCCATGATTGTCTGTTGGAATATCCTCCAGGACCATCTAGCTGACCTTGTGCTTATCTTCAGATCAAAACTTTTTGGTGGTAATGGATGTATCATGCAAAAGGCACCTTTCATGATGGAGAAAGCTATCAAAGTGTCTGAATATGAGGCCAGTGAAGGACTTCAGAAGTTTTACCCTTTTTATTCATAAGAAATAAAGTTGTTTGAAGCACCTTCTATAATTTGGTTGTCCCAAATAGGATATCTGTATGTGGAGGAACAAAGGATGGAAATAATATTTAGAAATGGTTGAGAAATGGTTGAAAAATGTGTTTCAAAAATGTCGGGAAACCTGGCAAGAAGAATTTTGGACTGATAAGAATCTTTGTAGTTTGGGGGGGGGAGGGTTCTGTTCAAATTTTCATATGCAATCTTCACAGGAAATAACCTTTTCTGTGCACAAAGAAAAACAAAACATTAAGCTGCTTTCCATGCCCCAAAAAAGTGATGCTTTCTATGCAAAAATGTGTAAATTTCATGCAGAAAAGTTGCTTATTAAAGTACTTCCAGAATTAAATTTTTTTTTATTTTTTATGCAGAAAATGCTGTTTCATGTGCAGAAAATGCTGTTTTCTGTGCAAAAAATAAAAATAAAAATCTGTATGCACACTTTCTGCAGAGTAAGTCCTAAACCATTGTGGGTGCTAGTTGTACAGACAGCTCATCCTCCCAATGGACGAGAAAGCCCCAGTGGTAAGCCTGGGCTTCCCATAGTACAGCCATGGCCTAAAAGGTTTCTCTTGTGAAGGTGGGTACTTCTATTATCTACAATAACAACAACAAAAGGTTCCCTTTTTTCTCTCTCTCTAGAACCAAAAGCATGAAGTCTAAACATGTGAATCTTGGCATCGGTATTGTCAGGGACATCCTTTTATTTGCTCTCCTAGCTTCATTCACAAATTTTGATCAGTTTAAATATATAACACTTTGTTCATTATAAAAAAGAAAAAGTAACATGTTGCAGTACTTGTTGTTTAAATAAAATTAAGATTGATTAGAAAGGTACACACATCTTGAAAAATTCTCTAATGCCTGTAAAATGTTTCCTTGAATTCCCTTAATAAGTAACTTATGAAATCAGCTAAAACACATTATTTATTATGTCAATAACATATTTTTGTCCCTAGTCATGTTGTTACTTTTGAAATATATCTTTGTTAACAACCTTTTTGCAGAAAAGTGTAACTAGTCTGGGGAATTACATTGCTCATAAATTGTTATGTCAAGCATTAACACAGATATTCGGTCATTTTATTTTTCTCTGAAGTGAAGTTGTCAAATAAATAAAGTCAGTCCTCCTCCTCCTCCTCCTCCTCCTCCTCCTCCTCCTCCACCACCACCACCACAATATTTATGTTTGTGTCTTCCTAGGTTTCAGAAAAAAGATATTTAAAAACAGAATAAATACAAAATATTATGGCTGGAGCTATACACCCAAAAAGGTAGAAAATTCAGACCAGAAACATGCTCACTCAAAACAAAGGCACAATGATAGACTTTTCTTGTACCTTAACTCCCACCCTAAAGCAGAGGTGAACAAGCTATGGAGGTGGCAGGGAACAACCCCCACCCCCATTTGAACCACACTGTAATGCCAACTCTTCCAGAACTAGGATTTTTTTAAAAAAAAAAATCATAATTTTGGGTGCTGCTTTTGCCCCCAAACTGATCAAAAATGCTACAAAAATGTCCCAACTCTCCAAGTCCTCTTGCCAGAACCTCAAAAACCAGGCAAAAATTAAACAGAACTGAAAGGATTGGTAGCTAGAACATCCTCTGAATGTTATTCAAACAGCCAGTATGAGAAAGAGCAGGCTTCTGGGAGCTAGTGGCTAGAGCTGTTCTAAGAGCTAGTCTCAGAAAACTGCCTGCTGAGTGTTGGCAGCTAAAGTAGTGTTGCCCTCTGAGCAATGGAGGCTTGAGCATCTTCAAGGAGGCATTATAGGAAACTTCTTCTAGGAATGCTCTGGCATTGTTTGCAGCCAATTTTCATCCTATTTTTAGGAATTCTGGCAGGTTTTTGCCCCCCACAGAGAAAAGATATTTTGATACCCTCTCTATCTGGTTGAGCCCTTATCCTGTCAGAGAGGCTGCATTGTTCTTGTCAGAAGGCTTTACTAATGGTTTTGTGATCCTTCTGGATGTGGGCCAGCTGGGGAGCAACCCACCTTTGGATTGCCCTTGGAGCTCAGGTGTTTTCGCCCAGGGAAAGCTGGGAAATTGGTCTTGGAGCAGAACATGCACCAGCTTTTCTCTCACAAGGTCCCCCCCCCCCCCCGGTTCTTGCAGATGTTGAAGAAATAAAGTTAAGTAAGTTGAGTTAAATAAAGTTGGCCATTTTATAACCCAGTTTT
Organism: Urosaurus nigricauda; assembly: GCA_034509955.1. NCBI lineage: Eukaryota > Metazoa > Chordata > Lepidosauria > Squamata > Phrynosomatidae > Urosaurus > Urosaurus nigricauda. The sequence goes on along the minus strand of JAOEGL010000003.1, from coordinate 142,301,947 downwards.
CTGTGTCTGGTCTCGTTATTCACTGAGGTGGTCAGCAACTAAAGTTGTAGGCCTATGCCACCACCATCACACACACACCCCAAAGCAAGGAAAATGAGATAACAAATCACCCCCATATGCAAATTGTAAAAACACCTTCATAATTCTGTCTTCCACCTGAACACCACATAAACAAAACAAGTGTACACCAATCTTTGCTGCTGCAGATCAATATGGTTCTATATTATTAGAAGCAAAGAGGCATCAGCACTTGTAAGTAAGATTAGTAATTCCCCTTTAGCTTTATTTGGTCTATGTACTCAAGCCTTTGCTTCCATCTTGCTCACAATTCCCCCCTTCCCTCAAGCAGTTAGTCTCTTGCTTTCCTTTTTCTGTGAAGGACCATCCATGAGACTCCACCCTAATAATGGATGCTATCTTATACTCACACATGAGAACTAGTTTTTAGGGGCTCTTAGGGCGTTTAGGGTAAACATAGGTTAACATCTTTTGTCTATTTCCTTTATTACCTTAAGATGGATTTCCTGAAGCTATAAATACATATGTTTTTCCCCCTGTCTTTCCTTTTCTTTTACCTTACAAAAGCATCCAGAGTCACTTCTTCTGTTTCTATCACAAACTCATGTTGTGGTAACCCTGCTCCACCCTGCTCAATATAGATACCAAATATTTCTACAAATGTCAAACAATGTCAAATCAATTAGGAACTGGAGAAAATATTTCTACTTTCCAGTATAAGGTATTTACAAGCAAAAGTAGATTTTGAGGTTTGGAGACCTCTTTTGAACTTCACATTAATATCCACAATAGGTTCACTGACTCACTTGAAATTATCATGTGAAAGATAAGTATGGGGGCAAAGTGGATTGCTTCTGTCCTTATCCTGTCCTATTTGTGCAACCTGGGGAAAGATTATCACACACCACATGGTTATCCCATTTTTCTCCCATCTGTGAAGTGTTATGAATCCATCATTTGGTATTAATGGAAGTTTCTGTTAATATCAAATGACGGGTCCATTACACTTCATGGATGGGAGAAGAATGGGATAAACTTGGACTGTGTGATAATCTTTTCCCCAGTTGCATGATTAGGATGGGAGCAATCTGCTTTGGTCCTGTCCTTATCTTCCATGTGATAATCTCCACTGACATCAGAACCACCAACATTCACTCAAAAGTCCAAAGCATACTGCAGAAATAATCCATTTTGAGACCACTTTAACTGCCTTGGCTCAGTACTATGGAATTCTGGGAACTGTAGTTTTGTGGGACATTTAGTCTTCTCTGTGAGAGGTGGCTCTGGTGCCACAATTCCCGGATTCCCTAGCACTGAGCCAGGGAAGTCAAAGCAGACTCAAACTGAAGTATTTCTGCAATGTGTTTTGGATCAAAATTGCACAATATTTGGCACAGGTTTCATTCATCTTGCTGAAACACATAACTGGGCTGGCCAGTTGGAGACTGCTGCCTTTCCTAAATATATCATAGTCAATAAACAAATTCGGGTTACATCACCCACAGTGTATCTGTTCCAAATTACTCTCCCTAAATTTAGGAGAGCGTTCTCCTTGGCCCGGTTTAATGCTCTACCTACTGCAGTATTGGAAGGGAGGTTTAAAAAAGTGCCTTATAAATCCCGCCTCTGTCCATGTGATACGGGCGCAATTGAAACTATTGAACATGTCGTTTTATACTGTCAGTTTTACAAAGACACCCGCTCCCAGCTGATTGCCCCTCTCTTGAGAAAATACCCTGGCCACTCTGATGCTTTTTATATTAGCAATCTATTAAACAGTCAGACACCTGAAGTGATATTTAAGGTAGCTAAGTTCTGTTATATTATATGTAAACTCCGATCGCAAATGGTAAATGGGAAATAACATGTCTAAGTCTGTTAATTTGCCAGATTAAAACACCCAAGAAAAGAATTCGGGAGGTTTTTGAAGCTCGGCTTGGAATTGCCTGAGCTAAATGATTGTTAACCAAGATGGGGTACATAATATTTCAGATCTTGGCTATACTTGTTGTCTACTAACAAGATTGCTATTTTATTGCTTATGTCTTGAAATCAATATGTATTAAAGACATAAACATTAATCCAAGAGCACTGGAAATTAATGATTTTAAATGTGTATAACTGTATGACTTTAGGGGAATTTTAGGAGAGATGGCGACTAGTACCGGATTGCCTGAATTAGTTGAAGAGATAAGGATTTCATTATGATTCAAATGACTGTATAAGGGTGCATGGCACTATTTATAATTGTGGGCAGAAACCCGCAAATTTTTACTGTAATTTTGTAACTATGTGTTGTTATAATTTTGTGACTATTGGTCAATGACCGAATAAAATTTTACTACTACATAACTGGGCCTCCAATTTGAACAGGTGACTAGATCTCCTTTTCCCCAAGATTGGCAGTTTACAAATTAAAATATTTACAATATAGTTAAAGATGGTCTTGCTGTTCATTGGATTATTATGTGAATGTTGATACTCTAAAAATCTGTGTTTTGTTTCAGCTACTCAAACCACTATTTATGCGCTATATAGGAAATGCAGTAACTAGTGTGTTTATGGATTAGTGTACCTGGGGTAGATAGAAGGGAAAAATGTGAAACAGGTTTATCAGCATTTTTGAATTCATGTTGGATGTGATTTGTGAAGAAGGGAGCAGTCCTGTTTGGAGAAATTAGTTTAAAATGTCACCTTTTAAACTGGCAGTTTTAATGGGGACCAAGTGAGCGCCTTTTCATTGGTTGAAAGGCCAAATTCATTCTTTGATGCATCACTTGGTATGAATATCCCCCCAAAGGTTAAATAAATTTATTAACACTGGCATGTAACAAGATAGATCAGATCAACCAGAAAATTTAAAACTGAAGTCTTTTTATAGCAGTCTCACCTCCGGTAATTATGGCAGTCAAGAAAAAGATTCATAAATGTGGAAAAGTCCTCTTTCAGAAGAGAGGGGTAGAAATCCATTTATGTGTTTTTAATTTTTTTTTCACCCCATGAGTGACACATTTCCAAGACCTCCTGTCCTCTACTGCTCTACTTAGATCCTGCAGATTCGAGCCCATGACTTCCTTGATTTAATCTATACTGTACATCTGGTGTGCAGCCTTCCTCTCTTTCTACTAACCTAAGAAGGAGAGCCCTCCCTTCAGTCCATCTGCCATGGTCCAGGCCTCAGAGGGAGAGAAGAACTACAGGTCCTGATTCCCTTCCCCACCACCATTCCCTTCTCTTTTGTGTCATATCTTCTTAGATTGTAAGCATGAGGCCAGGGGGCTGTCTAATTAAAAATAATAATTGTAAGCCGCTCTGAGAGCCTTTATATAACTTATACCTTTCCTAGCACTGTTGTCTGTTCTAATGAGTCATGCCTTCTCATGATGCGGCCAAAGTACAACAGCCTTAATTTTATTGTCTTGGCTTCCAGGAAAATTTCAGGCTTGATATATTCTATGTTCCATTTGTTTGCCTTTTTGGCTGTCCATGGTATCCTCAGCATTCTTCTTCAGCACCACTTCTTGAATGAATTTATTTTCTTCGTGTCCATGCTAAATATTCACAAACTAACTGACATCCATATTTGACATTGGACTGTATTCTATATTTGGCAGTGTTTGATTTTTGTAATGGAATGTTGTCAGGTATTTGACTGTGTTGTAGTTGTCACTTTCTTAAACAGTGAGAAATTTGTATGTACAGCACTGTGTAAAATTACAGTGCTATTATTATTATTATTATTATTATTATTATTCCAGGTCAGGGTTATTTATTAATCCTACAAGGCGTACAATAGAAATTTCTAGTGTCATGGTTGCTTTTGCTTTATTTACAAATGGTCAACCTACTGGAAGCTTCTGGAATCCAGACACTCTATAAAAACTGACTTCCCTTCCACAAAAAGCAAGTCATCCATCTTTCCAATTTCAGTTGATTCCAAGTTTCAGTTTAATCAGATGGACATCCTGGTTCCCCTCCAGAAGCATTCACTCCAAGGATTCTATTCATTGCAAGTGTTTCTTCCCCCATTTATATTTATTAGAGCATCTGAAGAAAGACCAGATGTACACAGATGAATCCAATATAGATGTTCAAATGGACATGTATACCAATAAATAAATAAATAAAAATGGGGAAATAATTAATTTCTGTTGTATTTTACCACAATTTCTCCACTCACACTTTCCAGAAACAATGGTGATTTGTGATCAGGAATCACCCCTTTATGAGCCTTCAACCTGATTTGTACACCCAAATTAATGTGTTTGATAAAGATGTACATTTTAAAAGTACAGATGAAAAAATATGCATATATTTAAAATGCAAATAAGTGTGTGATATTCAGTAAGAGAGAAATGTGTACATTTCCATAATGCACAAAAAATATGCTCTTGAAAAAATATGCAGAGATATATGTATGTATTCCCTCACGATCTGAATCAGAACAAAATTGGTGTCTAAACTAGTCTTAATGATACTGACTTTTGAACATCTGTAGAATAATAGAAGAGATGGAGCTTCCTACCAAGATGCTGACCCCAATGTATATTCGTCCATTTCAGTAACATTTCTATTTCTGCCATTTTAACCTAGTTAATTATTTTTTGCTCATTCACGTGTCTCAGCTTTGCTTCTGCCTCTGTTGAGCTGTGGTGACGGCTGATCCTGACCCACTGGTTGTTTTGGTCCCAATGTTGAGGACAGCCAGTACAAAGGGGGCTAGTTGGGCTCAGAGTTTGAGGCTCTGGCTTGGCAGCTCCCAACCCAATGTTGCATTTCCCTCCCAGTGACTGCAGCTTGGAACTACATCATCCCTTCTCCACTTTCACCTGACATACCAGCTGGTCCACTGCAGTCAGGTGAGATTTTGGTTGTGCACAACATATACCCTGGGGTGACTTGGCCTTGGAGAGCTGGTGGACTGGGACCCACTCAGGCTAGTCTACAAATGGTGGGAGTGTCTGCCATTCATTTAGGTCTGATTCCTATCATTCAACCTGGCTGGATCTGAACTTCAGTCCCAGGGTGGATGCAACAACAGAGGGTTTCCCATTTTCCTTCCCACAGGGTCTACAGGTTATGGGCTGTTCAGTGTTTGAGCTTCGTGCCCCCAACCAGTTATGAAACATCCCCACTATATGGTTATCCTGTATGGAGATGTAACCCTCCCTTTAAGTGACCATTTATTACAAGCTACCAGGGACAAGATCATCAGGGGGGATATGTAGACATATTTTCACTCTTTTATCATGAATTAGTTAAGAAAGAGAAAGAGAATCATGATGAAGATGAGAAAGAGAGGTTAATAAAGAGAAAGGTGGCATAAAACTGGTCCTATTAGTTGTCTGGGATTTTTTGTTTATGCAGGGTTTATTGCCAAGTCACAGACCATGTGGACTGCAGGTACCATTCAATATATGGATACAATACATAGGACTCACATAATTTTTGCAGGCTCGGGTTGGCTGCTGTATGACAAAGCTTTTCATATGAGGGTGGCTACTTATCCTTTGTTTCAATGGGACATAATGCATTCACAGTTGTGGATGCAGCTTATAACCCCCTGAGGATCTTGTCCTTGGTATAGAGGGTGAACGTTCTACAGGCCACTTGGTTCTACGGGCTGGGGGAATGGATCTTTTTGATCCCAGCATGAATCAGGACATCCACAATGGATGGTGTGCTGGGAATTTGGGTTTCAAGCAGTGTGCAGTCATAAACCCTGAAATTTTAAACATGAGTATTCCACCATCTGTGGTGGGAACTACTCATTCTGAAACTACTCCAAAGGGAGGGGTTCATAAGGAAGCCACAAAGATCAGCAAGGGGGAAAGAAGACAGAAAGAGAGCCCATGTCTCTTCTAAAAGGGACCTAGTCCTATTGATTTACATAATCTAAGGTGCTGAGTGGCACATGAGGCATTGGAGGTCCATGGCCTACTGTAAATATGTTCAGCCCTTGCAATTCTAACCTGTTGGTTCTTCTTTTTGTCTTTTCAGGCTCTAGGTTTTGGACATTTCAATACCAGGTGTTGATCTGAAGCCATAATATGGTCTATCGGGCTGCTCGCCAGGCCAGAGGTAGCCACTTAGGGTCTCACCTGGGAATGGGCAAGACAGCAATTATTGAATGAATGGGTAAAATAAGTCTTTGTTGGCACGGTTTGATATCCATGTTGTTTAGGGAGTGCCAGGGGCCTCTGCCACAGGTTTTAATTATTCACTTGGGCGGTAACAATTTACTATTGTTGAAAGGAAAGTTCTTTATTCCACAAAATATCCACAACAAGCGATCAATCTCAGATTGATGGTCTCATATTTCCTTGGTTTGGTCACACCATCTGGTGTGGAGTTGTGGGAGTGATCCACATTTGCTTAATAGTGCCCATCGCTGGGCCAATGCTATGAAAGAGTCATTCCCACTATGGTTTAAACCAGGTCATGATTCTGTACGATCTGGTATAAATGAGCATGGCTCCCACTTAACCCAAATTGCTGAAGCAATTTGGAAAGGTGGGGCATGCTTGTGACCTGTTTAACCCGTGTCAAAAAGACACTGGTTTTTCCAATGTCTTTTGGGCTGAACTAGTTTATTTTGGAATAAATTGATTCAGCTGAAGTAGGAACCAGCAGATTTGAATCCGCCCCAGCAGCCTGGCAGCCTGGCTTCCTGGCCTCTCTGTCCTCGGCTGCCTCTTACCTCCTTCCACCTGTCTGTCCTCTGCCCCAACCTGCCTTTTCTCCACCCGGCCTGCCTGTCATCTGCCCATTCTGCCTGTCCTCCACCTGGCCAGCCTGGCTTTTGCCCAGCCTGCCTCTCCTCTGCCCAGTCTGCCTCTCCTCTGCCCCAATCTGCCTCTCCTCTGCCCAAGCCTGCCTGTTCGCTGCCCAGCCTGCCTCTCCTTCACACGGCCTGCCTCTCCTCCACCTGGCCTGCCTCTCCTCCACCCTGACCTGCCTCCTTCCACTCCAGCCTTCCTCCTTTTGCCCTAGCCCGGCTTCCTGGCCTCTCAGTCCCCAGCCAACTCTTACCTCTTTCTGTCTGCCTGCTTCAGTATGGTGGGAACCACGATCTGATTTTGAATCGATTCGTTGTTTCGAATTGGAAACCGATTCTAAGGTAAGTGAGAATGAGGCTGAAAAAATGGTTTTGCCACTATTTGCCACATAATGACATTGTTTTGCAGATGCTGGGACTATACAGGTCAGATGGCATCCATTTCAGCAAAATTGGGAATGAGATTTTTCTTCAATATCTGCAGATGGGCAGAGAAGGCTTGTTTAGCCAGCCTCGGGGGGAATGGGGGCTATGCAGACACTTGCCTCATATATGTGGCTGTTGGTGGGGAGCATTTTAGCAGTTACGTGAACACCTATGGCACCCTCTTTGGGTGAAGTCTAGATCTCTGGAACTGGCTCTTTATGTGACATGATTGAAGGAGTAGAGAATGAGACCTGGCCTGGGAGATAAACCCTCAGTTAAGTCCTGTGGGTTGAGTGAAGAAATGTCAAGTTGGTGTTCCAGATGTGAGCTGGCCAGGTTGCAATCCATCTATGGGCTTTTCCTGGGGTCAGGTATTTTCCCCAAGAGAAGCTGAGGAAGTGGTCTGGGAAAAAAGTCCCTGCCTCAGCTGCTAGTACACTAGGTTTCTCCCCAGCAATTTGCAAATCTCAAGAAAAAGCACATAAATAGGATAATTTAAATAAAGTGGCCCATTTTACAACCCAGTTCTGTATCGGGACTCATTAGTGCCATGTTAGTCAGCAATGTGCAAAGCCCTATAGAGCACCAATTGGTGAGCTGAACTTAAATTTATTTTTCTCCTCCTGGGGTTAATAACAGAACAATAGTATCACATGATTGGAATCAGGGTACCTGCTTTTTCCTTGCTCAAACACTGAGATTATGTTTGTTTGTTTGCTTTTTGAGGAGGCACTGTGTTTTCCTATAGGTCTGGAGTCTGCATGGAGTGCATCAGAAAAAGAGTTTTAGTGTATTAGTTCCCATCCTAGGGAATATCTTCCCATCTGACATTAGACACTTTTGTCTGAGCCTAGACACTGGGCACATTTCAATCTCTGTAGAAGACCTTCTTTTATGATGAGGCATTTTCTGAGAAACAAATGACAGCAGCTATGTTATTCATGTACTTTTTATACTTGATAAGTTGTAACTTTATTGTATTTGTCAATCTAAATTGTCTGTACAATATTACTAAATTTCATACATTGAATGGCTTAAAAAATCAATCTACTTATTTCAACAATATTTGTTATTTTATAATGTATAAACAACCTATAGAGCAGTAGGGCTTAAAATATGAAAACAACAACCATAATCAAAAGTGAAAAACAGCAGGAGTAATATAGCCAAGTACTTGCTAACCGTACAAGTTTTTATAATGAATGGGATCTATTTCCCTTAGACCTGCACAATTAGTTAGAGTTCACACCTTATTTTATTGTAAATATTGATTCAATTAGTGAGCTGGACTTAAATTTTGTATGCTTTTCTTCCTTTCCAGGTTAAAGAAATAACTATTCTAACATGACTGTAGAATTATAACTTTTAAAAAATGCACATCTACAATGGGGGAAAAAAGAAAATGGATTCTCCAGAGAAATTTGTATCCATTGAAATTCATGCCTCTAACCTCTTTGCACTCTGTGATAATGCAACCTTTGTATTTTCTATTGACCATGAGAGTAGAATTAATATTTAAACCTGTAGTGGCATACATAATGTACTATCACATGCACCCATACTTTAACTAACTGTGTAGTTCTTTACCATCTTTAATTACACTTGATGGGTCAAATCCAAAGGAAATGTGAACTGTGTCCTTGAAAAACTATAACTAGATCTTTATAAATATTGTAAAAACAATAATTTTTGCATCAGTATGGTGAGCCAGTACCAAAGAGCTTGAAGAATATAAATTGGATGTTCCCTAGAAGAATTGGAAAAGGTTAAAATTCATCATTCTAACTGATAGGCTTTCTTAGAGAAATAACAGGTGCATTGAATACAAAATACTGTGTTAATTTTTAGATCCTTGTACTGTATATTACGTTTCAGAAATGGTTGTCTCACACAAATCCATAGCTCAAGTTTTTAATACTTTTAAAAGTATTTATTTAAATTCTATCTTCTTGAACACACACATCCTGCCATCACAGAAGTAATGATTTCTGTTTTATTGGAAGCACCTCTGTGTGATTTTTACTTTTCATGAACTTGAACAGTATACACAGCCTAATCCATAAGTGAAATTATGCCCAAGAGATTGCATGTACAATGAGGTTAGCTTCACTGAATAGTATGTGATTAAAACAGCTTCCAATCAAGTTCTCTACCTTGTGAATAAATAGTCAAAGTTACCTTCTAAATATTGCATTAATTAAGAACACATCCACATCGTCCAGGAGATTGGTGTGTGCATAAATGAAATAAAAATATCTTCATTTAGTTATTTATTGTTTGTTTAGTCTGATCCAGTTTTACATATGCCTGAAGATTCTTAATCCCTCAACAAACACAAGTCATACAAATTAGCCGGCAGAAATCACAAGTAGGATTGTTTTATTGTGTGACCCCAATTTCATAGTCATAATAAAGTCAAAACTGATGTTTCTAAACTTTATTTTAAATAGCATTTTCATTTTGATAAGCGTTAAGGAAATGGTGATGGTCACTTTACTAGGAGCAGATCAGCATTTTGTTTGGCTGTCATATTTACTCCAGATACCAGAGTTTCCTGCAGTAAACACATCAACTGTGTCAACAACAGATGTGTGTTCTGTTTAGCATGTGTGTCTGTGGGCCTGAGAGCTCTCAGGTGTGTGTACACAGGTGTTTAAGGGCACACACCTGTCACTCATACTTCATGTGCTGTCTTGAGAAAACACTGGTGTATTCATGGTAAACACAACTCTTACACAAAAGGTGAAGCTGCCCTAATACCGTCCTGTTCCAGATATTACAGCACAATATGCTGCAGAAGAAGAAGAAAAAATACAGGCTACAGTTGACAAAGAAGAGCCTGAAGAAATTACCCAAAACCAGTTCAAAATTGAAGATTTTCCCACCTCTATGTGGAAACATGAAGGTTTGAACCTGGGAACTTCTGCAGGCAAAGCATGATCTCTGCTAAAGGTGCAGCCACTCCCAATAATGTAGAGGAATTAGAACAGGAAACTAATGATGCAATTGCAGAATACAATTATCCATTCAGAATTAAGAGTGTTTTGATCCTCTCCACTTTATAAGCTCAAATCAGCTAACGCAAGAGAAGGAATACTTAAAAACAATTCACAGGTGGTATCTAATCCCATCCAGTTATCAAGAATAGCTAAAAATGTCCCATCACCATTCTGCAAACAGAATGGTTCTATCAATATATGGATATAAATGTCCTAAATGTAAAACTCTTCAGATAGCAGTCGTCAACCAGATATCACTTATCACCAAACCAACCATCCATTTTTGTCTTCCACTTTCATTACTTACCAAAGAAAACAGTGCTCTGAAACACAGAAATAGTATCACCTTCTTTTTGGCTGCTGCAAGAACTGAAATAGCTGCCTCCTGGAAGATGGGAAATGTAACTCTTGAAAAAATGGGGGCAACAGTTTGGAATGCATGGTTACTTGAAAAAAAATCCCTGCACCATCAACTCTTGTAATGGACAAAAGAAATCACACTCTTTTTAGAAGGACTGTTCAACATTTTTTTTATTATTATTATGTTAGCTACCAAACCACAATCAGGAACTGCAGAGCTATGGAGAGACACTTTCTGCTTGAACCCGATTCCATCATGAAAGGTCCTCAGTGAATTTTGGTATTCATCCTAATTGTACCATGCCACCCAGAAAACTACTCTAATGAAATTCCCTGTTAAACACCACTTATATGTGTTTTTTTCTGTTAACTTGTATTCTAAGCTTTTTTGAACATTTTGCTATTGGTTTAATTTTCTTTGTGGAACTGAAATAATTAAAAGTAAAAAAAGGGTGTTTCAAGAACATGAATGACAAAGCTATCCTTTTCATCTGTGAAGTGCTGGAATATATGAATCTCTCTGCGCAACAAGAGGCTAGTCATACCTCTTCTCCCTTCCACATAAGGAAATAGGATTCTCTCTCTCATCCACCCACATACACAGAAAGACAAACACAGAGAGATTTTTTTGTTGTTGTTGTTAAAATCTTTTTTTTTGTGTGTGTCAAAATGGCAACATCTATTGCTCTTCCCTTTTCCCCTCCCCTTCCATTCTGCAGTCAATTCAGAAGAGGACTTTCATTGTCAATATAACCACTTTACACTGAATAACTGAAACAAACAAAGGAGGCAAGGACTTCAAGAAGAATGACTTGCAAATTCTTCTTCCAGTGCCATTGCTAGACTTGAATTTAAAGTTATCACAGGAAGACAGTTAACATTTATCTACCTCTCTGTGGGCTGCCAATGAAAATCTCTTCCAAAGTTTCCAGCTTTGGCATTTCATTTTGATTGATGACCTCCATTAATGCTGGTGGCATGGTTAGTTTGAAGATGCCCAAAGGGTAGTCATGTAGTTAAATCTGCAAATGCAACTCACACAAACTATTTAGCCCAGTGAAAGTTTTTCAAGGGACAGTAATTGTAGATCGTATCAATCATTACAATTAAGTCTTGGTGTGCTTCTCATTTCCAATAGCCACCTGCCACTGAGCTGTTAAAATTTGCTGCTCTGTTTATCTGACACATTCCCCTAACATTTAAAACAACATTTACTTTTAATTCAGAGTTTAACGACAAAGAAAACTTTATATTTCCATTTTAATAATCAGCAGTTTCTATGATGCAGTACAATATTTCTACCCTTTGCAGTGCTCAAGGCCTTTTACAAATCAAAATGCATCAAGTTAAAACAGTAATTAATGTCAAACGACTAGCCACAAAAGACCCTATTTAATTAAAAAGTTCTAATCTTTGATTAAACCTTATCACACATCCCTCTGATTGCAAACTGTTGTCTGGAAAGAGAAAGTAATTGGTTACATAATCTATTGTCTCTCTCCTAATTGACACCTGCTAATTGTCTCAACATAAGATGGCAACAGATGCATTTGAAATGTTAAAAGTTAATGGTGAAATTACAATTCCTTTGAAGTCAGTGAGGAAACTTTCATTAATCTTTACCAAGGCAGGATTTTTCACCCTGATTTTCACATCAGAGGATTTTTCTTAATATATTCACATGGTTTGGAGTTGGTTCTCCTATGTCCTTTATGACTTCTATGCCCAAATTTGCCACTTGCTGTAAAGCTGGAGTAATCTTCGATTGCTCAGTTTCTATCCCATGCTTTTCAAGAGTCAGCACTTTGGCTCACATCATCTAGTCCTCAGCCAAAGAATGTGTGCACAATTTTAACTAAGGCACTGCATTTGTGAAGTTGTAGGCACTCTGCTTCCATTCATGCTTTAACTAGTCATATAGAGAGCCTTCTGGTCCTAGCCTCACCCATTCAAAGGGCTTCAGTCTCACAGTCCAAGCATGATTGCATACCCATTTAAAGTCAGTTTTGGTGCTTGTTTGTTTTTTGTGGCCTTCACTTCTTGGTTGTCTCCAGCTGCATGACTCTGTAAATCCAGTGAAACATATCAATGGCCTGAATCCTGCTGGTGAATTATGATTGTGTAGTCAAACTGATGCTGTCACAAATAACTTTTGTAGCTGTTGCAGAAGTTAAAAATATTTGCCTACTCTAGAAAGACCAAAATTCCCTCAACCCACTTTTTAAATTCTGATGCCCCTCCAACAGACATTTCCTTATTGTTAGATAATGGAGGGCGGGGGTTCAGTAGTGATAATCCAGCTATTTTACTGTAGCTGGACACACTGCAAGGAGATCATCTGCAGAAAACTCCCAAGAACCCCCAGAGGTCATAGAATCATAGAATCATAGAATCATAGAGTTGGAAGAGACCACAAGGGCCATCCAGTCCAACCCCCTGCCATGCAGGAACTCCAAGTCAAAGCATCCCTGACAGATGGCCATCCAGCCTCTGCTTAAAGACCCCTAAGGAAGGAGACTCCACTACACTCCGAGGGAGTGTGTTCCACTGTCGAACAGCCCTTACTGTCAGGAAGTTCCTCCTAATGTTGAGGTGGAATCTCTTTTCTTGCAGTTTGCATCCATTGTTCCGCGTTCTAGTCTCTGCAGCAGCAGAAAACAAGCTTGCTCCCTCCTCTCTGTGGATGATCTCCTTGCATTTCACCCAGCTATGTGAAAAGAGTTGGATGAATGTTTCAGCAATCAGACTTGCAAACTGAGCCCATGTTTAATTTCTGAAGTTCAATCACAAAATGAAGCACATGAAATGCAAGATTAATAGATGAGGAGAAGTACATACAATGATAAGCAGATGTCTTTTGACATTTGAGGGCATGCCAATTCTATCCTTATGATAAAGGTATAATCTAGTTTGACATTGGGTTCCTGATTTTAACTGGAGGTCCTTGCTGTCCATTGTTTATGTCTCTGCTTCAGAATTCACCTGTTGCCTTTGCTGCAGTGTATTTTTGTAAAACTGCATACAGAACTCAGTGGCACCAGTGAGTCAGCTCTCACAGAGAGTAACGGTCTAAATATTTTGATTGAAAGCCTCTTTACAGAGAGACAATTCATAATCCCCCAGAACAGCCCACTGTTTCTTTCTAATTTTTTCCCTAGCATATGTCTGAGCCAAATTAGAGTAATATTTCAGAGTGGCACCAAAATATATTTACATATTTAATTTTAAATAATTTACGTTGCCATTTGCTAAGATAGTTTTATGCAGGCTGATGTGTTAAGCTTTCCGTGATTTACTGACTGCAGACTTTATCAGTATTGCATTTTCCTATGCAAAAGGAAGAAAAATGCACTTAGGCTCTCTCTGCCAGCCTGTTTTTCTAGCTGTGGAATCAATAACCAAAAGAAGGGGGATGGGTATGCAACAAGGAGTCTTTTCTAGTGCTGAAATCATCCCATTTGTCCCCAGGATTTTGCCCTGTCGTGACCTGTACATGTTTATTCAGTTTGTATTTGACTTTCAATAATGTAGTGTGTGTGTTTGGATTTTAAGCAACAGGGTTATTAGGCATGGCGCACAAAGATACTTTAAACTTTTTATATATTTTGTATAGGTAATCCTCACCAGAGCCAGTGGCAGTGTAGTGGTTTGGGTGTTGGACCAAGAATTTTAGCTCAGCTACACAAACCTACTGGATCAATTTGGGCAAGTCACACTCTCTCAGCCTCGTAAGAAGGCAATGGCAAACATCCTCTGAACAAATCTTGCTAAGAAAACCCTGTACCACCTTAAAGTTGCCATTAGGCAGAAATGACATAAAGGCACAGGAGAGCATCAGCAGCAACCATTTCCTTGGTGATCCAAGTGGGTAGTATTCCAATCCATACAAAATAATTCATGCATTTCTCAGTTTAGCGGATTTAATCATAATTTCTTCTGTAGTTCTATAAAAGGGATTAGAGGCTCCTAATGAACTTATCAGTACCATCACTAAACTACAATACCCAAGATTCTTTCAGAGAAGGCACAACTGTAAAAGATGTATAAAACCAATACATCCAGATTGGAAACCTCTGGTCCCCCAAATGTTTTAGATTAGAGTCCTGTCATCCTTCATTACTGGCTATGCTGTCTAGGCCTGATGGAAGTTGCTGCAACATTTGAAGGCAAAGACAAATACTAAATATGCATTTATTGTATATACTTATGTATAAATCCAGAAATTTAGGTTAAAAAAATTGACCCGAAAAACCTGAGTCAACTTATCCATGGGTCAATGTAAGTATTGTACTTTTAAATCATATACACACACACAAATACATATAAAACCATCCCCTGGTGAAAGTCAAGAGTTAAAACTGCCCTGGAAGCACTGACTCCCTTCTACTCTCTCATCCACCCAGCCTTTAGTGTGAGCACAAATAGTTATGCCTGCTGGAATTTTGTAAGTTCATTGGCATTTTTTCTTTTGCTTTGTCCTTACCACGAAGCAGCAGAGTCTGGGAGCTAAATCTTCCCAAGATCTCCTAGGCTGGCCCCCATGGCTTCTGGTTGCCGGGCGTGCTGCAATTTTCTTAGGTTTTGGCGAAAGCAAAATGTCAAATGCAGCCAAGGAAACAGGCAAATGGGATCTCCGCTGGGGCAAAGGTGCAAGAACTACACCAATAGATGTAATCAGCTAGAAAGAGACTAAACAGTTCACTAAAAGAGTCAAAGTCCACTTGTTCAGCAGGGCCTGCAGCCACACCACAAAATTGTGGCATCAAATGATCCAATAAGGCAGCCTGGAACAAAACAAAATGGTGACCAGGACATGCAAAATGTCAACCAGGAAATATAAAAAAGAAATGGTGGCTGGGAACAGAAAAGGCGGCTGATGGCACTCACCAAGTTGAGCCCACAAAATGGCAGCTGGAAGCATACAAAATGGCGGCCAGGAATACACCAAATGGTGGCCGTGAACAGAGAGGGAGCTGATGGCATTCACCAGGCAAAGCCCACAAAATGGTGGCTGGGAGCATACAAAATGATGGCTGGGGACAGGGAGGGGGCTAATGGCACTCACCAGGCCGAGCCTACAAGAGTTGAACTGGCAATGGTGCAGAGGGGTGCCCTGCATGGCCTTATAAAGGCCCAACTGCCACTACGAGGGTGAGGAGAACGGAGGCACCGCCCTCCTCAGATCCTCCAACCAATTGGGAGGTGAGGTGGGCAGCTGCCGGCCAATCACGGGAGCCAGCATCCATCCTAATGAAGCCTGGGACATGAAGTCCCTGTAAAATGGCGGGCTCCCTTCCCACTCGTCCCGGCAGGCAATGAGATGTGAGCCCGCCCTCGCAATGGCCACTGGGGCAACTCCACCATGGGATCATGGGGATTGGTGCTTCCCACACACGGCAACCACGCCAGTCCATTTAATCAGGCAGCACCACTTACATCCTTCATTACATGCCCCTAAGTTTTACTTCCAACTTATCCATGGGTTCTATCAAAATCCATAATTTTGGCCCCAAAATCTGCCCTCGACTTATACATGAGGTTGATTTATAGTCGAGTATATATGGTAATTGTAGGTACATATACTCTGCATCAGCCAGAATATAGTACTTGGAGCTAATTTAGCAACAACATACTTTTAAAAAATCTTTGACACAGGTAGACTATTATTTTGTCCAGTCAGATCAATGTAGAGTCAAATCATTTGCAGTTCATGGATTTGTACTGAGGACCAAAAATGAAATATTAAAATCTTCTGTTGAAACCCTACAATAACATCAGTCACTTACTGTCAGTATTCGATCTGACCAGGGCCCTGGAGTGACAACATGCAAGACGAATTTATAGGATCATAAAGACTAAACTAGCACAATAGGATATTCTTTTAAAAATAAAATGAAATTTCTCACCCTATTTTTATTTCTCTAACTGCATACATAATCAGGATTATACTGATCTGGGGGTTGATATAATGTTGATATAATGTTTGCCTATATGTAAAATGGCTACTGGAAGCAGCGATAGTGACATGCGCAGAAGCAAAAGGAAAGTCCAAAGTCATACAAGACACGTTATAGGAACATGGAATGTGAGAAACATGAATCAGAGGAAGTTTGAGTCAGATAATTACACTGTGTTCTTCTCAGAAAATGTAAAGATAAAAAGAAACAGGATAGCATTTCAACTGAGTAAAGATGTAGCAAAAGCAACCAAAGGCTATAATGCAAAGCCTTATTAAATTGTATCAATAAGAATTAAATAAATTAAACTACAGAAGAAGATGAATTGAATGATTCTATGCTGGAATCCAGGAGGAAACTGATCAAACACCCAAATGGCACTTGTTAATAATACATCATTGGAATTCAAAAATATAGAGGGAGCAGAATCAAAGATTGTAGGAAAATTTGGGCTAGGATTAAGAAATGGAGCAGTAAATTGACTGATTGAATTTTGTGAGGCCAGCAATTTGTTCATTGCAAAGACATTCTTCAAAAAAAAAAATCATAAAGTCACTGTATAAATGGACATCATCTGATGGCCAATATAGAAACAGACAGAATACACAATTGGAAACAAAATACGTAGAAGCTTTATTCTATCTGCAAAAAACAAGACCAGGGAAAGATTATGGCACAAACCATGACCTACTAATTTAAAAACAATGAGAGAAAAACTAAACAAGAACACTAAACCAACCATCATGCCTAAATGCAATCTGAAGAACATACACATGGAATTTAAATATAATATGAAAAATAGATTTACACTATTAAGCCTAATTTACTGGGAACCAGATAAACTGTGGACTGAAGCCAAACACATCATCAGGAGGAATGCAAAAAAAGACACTATCTGCAACCAGAAAGTAGGGAAAACCTCAATGGATGACAGTTGAAACTTTTAAGCATTTAAGGACAGAAGAGAAGCAAAAATAAATTGTGGTAGAAATACAGTCAGAATCCTGAATGCAACTGTTTAATGACTTGTGTGCTGGGACAAAGCAAACTACTATGCCAACCAATGCAGTGAAGCAGATCATGACATCAAATAAGGAAGAACAATTCATCTTCCACAAGATCCATGAAATCAAAGGGAAATTTAAAGCAAGAATGAGGATGCTCTATAACCAGGGTGGTCTGTTAAGCCAATTGCATAACTTTAACGTAGATGATCAAGTCATTGAAATAGTTCAAGATTCTCCATATTTTAGCTCAGTCATTAATCCGAATGGTGTCTGCAGACAAGAAATGATACAAAAGACTGGGATTTAGAAGGGGAGTTATTAAGGAACTAGAGAAGATCCTGAAGTGTCAAGATATATCACTGAATACTAATGTTAGGATTGTCCATGCAGTCACATTTCCAATATCTATGAACTTTATCACACAGGGAAAATCGGGGGTTTAAACAATGAAAATCACATGAAAATCACACAATGGTGATTAACATTTTCACACAATGTCGTGATTAAATATCCTGTGAATGATTTGTTGTTGTTTATTGCCTGTTTATTCCTAGGATAATGGCTCTTTAATTGCGATGTGTATGAAAATGTTAATCGTGATTGTGCAATTTTCACATGATTTTCACTGTTTAACACACACACACACCATGTTCTCTGTGTGATAAAGTCCTTTGTGTGGTTGTGAAATCTTGACAGTGAAGAAAACAGATAGGAAGAGAATCCACTCATTTGAAATGTCGTGCCATAGAAGAATTCTATGGATAGCATGGACATATAAAAAGAGAAATAAATGGGACCTAGTGTTCTAGGGGCTGCCAAAATGGATCCTAGGGGCTGCTAAAGGGGGGGGGGGGGCAGTGGCCTGGCCTGATACTAGTGTTAGCCCCTCCTCTTCTGGGGAGGGAGCCAGGAGGCAATAAAACACTCAACTCTCTGCTGCAGCATGAGGATGACCTCAGTAAGGTATCACCCCTCCTTTGGGGTGTCACCTGGTGTGGTCCATACTCCCAGCAGCTGCCCAGTGATACCAGTGGACACAGGGATTCAACTTAGCTTCGCTCCAGTTTGCTAAAGGTTTTTTTTTTTCTTCACTTTTTAAAAAAATGGCAGAACTTTGGCTATGCACCTTCATGTGTATAAGCCCTCATTCAGATTTGCCATGTTATATGACAATTGAATCTGGTTAAAATTATTTCCAGATGGCATGGTATTACAATAAATGGTAAAGTGGACAACCTTTCCGGCACATATGACTCCTATATCTCTGTTTTATTATCCCCATATCATAGAAATGGGAGTGGTTTTCATCACCACTGTCAGCTGCAGCACTGAGATGATGAAAACTTCTTCCCTTCCCTTCCCTCCCCCCCTTCCCTTCCCTATGAATTTTAGCAGTGTGGCCTGGTAAGTCCCAGGGTCCAAAATCCCCCCCCCCCATCCCAGGAAGTTATCCATTTTTTTGTTTTAAAGTGAGGGGGAATATTTATTTCTTTACTGCATTTTAGTGGGGGGGGGTGTCATCATACCTAGTTTTTTCTCACTTCTTCACAACCCTGTGTCCACATCTACTCACCACAATTCAAAAAGAATGTTGACAAAGTGAAGCACGTCCAGAAATGGTGAAAATTCTGGAAACCATGCTCTGTGAGGATACTTTGAGTATATTCTTGCATGGCAGGGGTATGATCTCATGGCTCTTGAGGTCTCTTCCAACTATATGATATCATGATTCTATGACTCATCCAGTCACTCAGCAAGAATCATATTTGAGAAGAAATTTCTTTCCATAATTCTGACACCATAACCACCATACCATATTGACAACCAGTACAGTATCACAAGATTATGCTGCACTCATTTCAACAAGTACTATCCTCTCTAAATTTCCTAATGTCAGGATAATAGTAACTGTATAAGAAAATTCTGTTCGAACAGATTAATGTTTGTTTTGTTAACTTTATTCTTTGGATTGTACAGTTCACCACTGGAGGAATATTGGCTCATAGATGCCCCCCCCCCCATTTCTAAGCAAGATTATAAACAGAGTGTTCCCAAAAGCAAATTCATCCTATTTCCATTAAAACAAATGGATTCCCCCATCACTTTCCACTGATGAGAATTAAGACCTTAATTAGAGTGTACCAGAGCTTGCAGCCAATTGACTTGACTTGAGATGGATGTTGCTGGTGCACAATGTCAAACACACCACCACTATTATAGCATTCAGCTTTGCAAAACAGTCGACACTGCATCACATGTGACAGTACTTCTCCGATACAGAAAAAAAGTCATTTACAGTGTTCACTACTCCCTTCTCCCTATGATCCCAAAAACATTAATAAAATAAGAAGAGAATATGAAATAGAATTTGGAGAACCTCTCTGAGCATGTAAATGCTATAGACATGGATCCAGAACTGGCTTCCTGTGAATGCAAGGCTTTCAATGGTCAACTATTCCTGAGTGGTAACATTTGCTTGGTGCTATTGCTTCTCATTTGCAGAGGTTTAGAAAATTACTTTTTGGATGACACCTCCTAGAATTCTCCTAGACATCATGGCCATGGTCCATGCCGCCTTATGGATACCAGGAATCTAAGAAGGAATTTTTCCATAATCTGCTCATTTGCAGGTATTCTTCCTTTGAGCCCAGTTCGCACGATTGCTCAAAAGTAGAGCTGAACCTGTGGACGATGATTCTTCTTTCTCTTATCACTATCTGAATGCTTTAAAATACCAATGAGGAGTTGGCCAGAGCATAGCACCTGGTGCTTGGAAGTCATCATTGGGAACTCTGCTAGGTTAGGGGAAAGTGTCAAGATACTAAATTCTCTGGGCTGATTCTGTATGGGGAAGTTGTATCAACTGTGACTTTGACAATAACATGTTGAACAGCTCATTTTGAGCATTTATTTTTGTTTGGACACTTTTCACCGAGAGCCACAGAGTTCAGTCTGTGGTGCCAGAAACTCTGGAAGCTTATCCAACCTAAACTAGACCTTATAAATCTTTTAGAGAAGCCAAACCAACATTGGTTTCTGCACACTCTAGTCCTATTCAGACAATTGGCAAGCATGTATTTTTCAGCCACTGAAAAAGGGAATATGCAAGCCTAGCCTGTGTGCTTCTTCTGTAAAACCAAGATCACCAGGCATATTTTGTATTGGAGGAAGGATCTTTGTACACTATAAAAAGGCCTTAAAGGAAATGCAATCAGTTTTGGTTATGACCATGTGTGTGTGTGTCCATTTTCATATAGCTTTCCCCTATACCATCTCAAAGCAAAATGTAATCTGGTGACTTTAACACAATCATTTCTGTACTCCTCATTCCTGTATATGATCTCTTGCCATCTTTGCCTGATGAAAAATCCAGCAAACTTCAAAAGCCACCATTAACAATTCTGTGACTCTTTAGCTGCCTAACAAAAGTGTCAACCATATTAGGACATGATTTTTCTTCTTGTTGTTGTTGCATGGCTACTTATGCTTTTGGAATTAATGAATGAATGAAAAAGCCCTTCACAATATTAAGGGGGAGAACCATACAAAGTACCTGAGAGCCATAAAACATGGAGTTGTGAAGGTTGCAGTATATCAAGGATACTTCTTTCAAATGGGTGCCACGATGGCTCTGGAAACAAGCGATTCTCCTTGCTGATGACAAAACTCCTGAAAGGCCATCTCTACCCCCAATTAAAATAAACCTCAAAAAATGAAAGTGTATCTCTGAAATGCCCTTGTCTGGCTATGAAATGCTATAGAAGAGCTAATTAGGATGATGTTTAACAAAGGAGCAAGCAAAGCAGAGCTTAGAAAATATTTTAAAATACTTTAGGTTAAAATATATTTAACTTTGCATTTGCAGCTTTACATTTTTCTTTACTGTTATTTGACTATTTTGACAGACCAATATGTTTAAAACATCGCCACAAATAATACTTGCACTCCCCCCCCCCCCTCTCTTTGCTGGTTTTATTTTAAAATACCTCTCCTGAATCTTGGAAATGTAGCCTTTACTTTCTGAAAGATCTGATATTTGCCAATATCATTTCATTTCTGGTTTGGTAAATAAAATTTCCCTCTACTCTTCCGATACCTAATTTCTCACAGGAGTTTTGTATTTTTGTCCCCTCTCTCTTAAAGCCATAAATCTAAGGATTTGACACAGATAATTCTTTAGAATCAATTTTGCCTTTCTAAATTTTGGAATGCCTATGGACCACCATTATTTCTTTCTTGAGCTTTTATACAAGAGGCCTACAGTTTCTTTATATCCAAAAAAATTTTAAAAAGTAAAAGTTTATTCATATTCCTTGTTTCAAGGAAAATTTGGAAGATGGATTTATGGAGGTTGGTGGGGTTGATTCCTTTACATCTTTTCTTCTGTACAGAGAACCGTATCTTAAGAATTGGCTTCTTTTAAGTTTGAAGGCATTCAGGCTTTTGAAAGCCTTGGGCAAGATGCCCCAGCTCTTGCCATTTTACTCATATTGTCAGCAAACATTTTTCCTCTTCCTCCTTCTCCTTTTCCTCCTTCTCCTGTTCCTCAACATTGGTTCTACCTGCTTGAAGGCCTGTGAGAAGAAAAGTAGTGGCATCTATTGTTGCTTCTGGCTACTCCCATTGTCTGGGCCAAGTCTGGTGCAATCTTATCAGTGGGCCTTTGACAGATTATCAACCATGATTTCCTCTGACCCTGCAAAGGAGAGAACAAAGAGGTTACCAAGATACTTGCTCCAATCACTGATAGATATTGAGTGTGAATTCTTCATTAAAATTGTAAATAGCAACCAATTAGATTACAAGGCATGTGACGGAAACATCTATCTATATTGTGAAGAATAGAGGGATCATATCCTTCAGCAGCTGACCTGACACTTTATTTCAAAATGGAAACACAGTAAATCCCATTCTCTTCATCAGATAATTTTCCAAATTAGATTACCTTTCACTCATGCACACTATTGCAGCTTTCATTCCTGATGCTCTGAGCATGTTTACTTCCATAGAAGAGAAATTATCTGTCTTCTGGCAATACAATGAGACTTCATTTTTATTGCTAAGTCATATGCTAGGTGGCTTTGCTGAGATGGCCTAATACTTGGTTTTCTTGTGCTGTGCTCTTAGAGAACAGTATTCAATATATATCTCTTATTTCATTTCCTCCATTTTTCTCAGCCTTTGTGGATAATTTTTCAATATTACGTAATTTACATCAGAAGGCTTCCAATTTAACTTTACGTCTATGGAGTTTTAAGCACATTTCAAATATTTCCCTGGCATTTCTTTTTATACACTCCATGTCTTGAAATTTTTGCCTAAAAGCTAGGGTCGTGATTTCTGACAAGTTTTCAATACAAAATTAAATAGGGCTGATTTGTACTGGTTTGAATTAGCTCCATATCAGAATAGATTGGTCCATTTCAATTCTGAAAAAGACCTTGAGTGTTTTGGATGTATCTGGGGAAACAGGCATCAAAAATAAGCCAGATAGTGTATCCTCAAATTGTCTATATGAGGAAAATGCCACAGTGGTGTGATGCACTAGGAAAGCTAATGTTTATATAATGTTTATTGATAATGTTTATTGATAATGTTTATATAACTTAGGGTTATTTTGGTCAAATACCATAAATAAATGTTCTGATCTGATCAGAAGGGAAGGGAAAGAACTGGCCTGCAATCATTGACAACTCTGGCTGCATGCACACTGCAGAAATAATGCATTTTGACAGGACTTTAACTGCCTTGGCTCAATGTTATAGAATTCTGGGGATTATCATTTTGTAATACATTGAGCCTCTGTCAGCTCTGGTCCCACAACAAACTGCAAATCCCAGAATTCCATAGCACTGAGCCATGACAGTTAAAGTCATGTCAAACTGCATTATTTCCGCATTGTGGATGCAGCCTCTGTGGTGCAATCTGTGGGGAAAACATTACCAGCCATCTCTAGTCAAAATGTTTATGGGGTAGGATTATGTGAAATCTTTTACATAACATATTTAATTATCTCCTGGCATTTTTTGTTCATTCTTTGTTAGTGGCAATCATTAAAGAGGTGAGGTTCATTGTCCTCTGAATTGGTCTTTCTGAGTCTTTTTGTTTCCTTTTGAATTGATGAGTAGCCCAGATAATCTCCTGCTTGCCTTTTGTTAATTTTTCTGTTTAATTAGTTTATGTCTTTCAGGTAGGAAAAAAAATATTCTCCTGTCCCATCTGTCTATGCTGTTGTTGTTGCTGCCGCTGTTGTATTTTGTTGTTGGTAGTGTTCAGTTGTTAGATGGAAGACAGGCAGTCTGAATCTTCACAGAAAAGCACAACTTTATCTGGGACTACTCTGAGGTCACAGAAAATCCCAGGATTCTTATATGTATTCACTATAGACAGCAAAGACGCAGGAATAAAAAACTCCCTTACAGCACCAGCTGCATGATCCCCAATCCAATCTTTTTAGAGTAATGGCAAGTCATAAATTGTTTTTCTTTGTCAAAAGCTGCACATTTTATGAGTGCCTAAACTTTTGGAGTTACCTTTTCTGAAACTGGACTGGGTTAATTCCCTTTTTAGATTCTAGCATATCTATAAATTTTATGTGGATGAATGGTGGGGAGAGAAAATCCTTTGGGGGTTTTCCAGTGTAAATCACGGGGGGGGGGGACAACTGGCAATTTGGATTACCAAATCTTGATTATGATTCAAAGTCTGGATTAGAATAGATTGGATCTCAATTCATCCAGTCTGAACTGGACCTAGATCCAAATTGCTGAATCGGGCTCTGGACCAAATTTGGATATCATAAACAGCCCTCCTGAAAACCATCTTAGATTTCTTATAACTGTAGATTCAGAATATACTCATAATATATTTAATATTTAATCTTCTTTTTGTTATTAAATATTTGCACCTTTTATGACATGATTAGTCAATGTAATTAGCTCTAGTATTTCTCCTATATCATTGCCTTTGTGGTGGACACACTGTTCCTGCTTCATTTATTAAAATTAATTGTTTATTTTCTAGTATTTTTTTGTTTTGTTTTTCCCATGAATATCTTTGACTTTTCACCATTTTGCCTGTTACTTCAATAATTTTTAAACAAATTTAATTTTGGGAGGGTTTTTTTTTCTTTTTTTCTTTTGGCTCATGCTGACCAGAGCATCTGGTTCTCCATATTGAGCCAATTAATACAGAGAAACAAACAAACTTTTTTTCACTATTAAGAATTTTGAAGGAATCTGAAAAGAGACTGATAAAATTAATAATAATCCTCAGAAGAGTTCCTCCCATCTCCAGCTGTCATTGCCACCTGTAAACATCGACACAGTTAATTATTAATCAATTGACAACTGAATGGCAGATGATTAATCATTTTGAAAAGTTGGCAATTAATTCCTCAATTTTAATATATTTATTATCTATCTATCTATCTATCTATCCACCCACCTATTCAATTCCTACGTCATTCTAGTTAGACATTTGGCTCTAATATTACAACTCTGGCAAGCATATAAATCTTGATTGGGGGGATATGCTGTCTTGCTTAACATTATAGATACCTGATTATTAACTTCAGAAAAATCACTTTTTGACACTGAACCTATCAAATCAGAATATGGTAGTCTAGGAAAATCTCACTAAGCGCCTCAAGATCTTCCTCAATAATTAAAACAATTTAAATTGGCTAGTAGTTTGTTCTGTTTAGAATGCTTTAGAACACAAGCCCCCCTGGAGCTCAGATTTGAAATGGGTAAAGAGGAAAGCATTTTGGGCCCCTCTCTGTGTATTTTAACCTTTAAAAAATCTGTACCCTGTTTTGAGCTTTGGGAGTGTAGTTTGTACTTTTTTTCTTTTTTAAATATATATATATATATATGTATATATATATGAATGAGTAAATAAGTCAAATAATTGGCTCTTATCCAACAGGAGTCATAAAGAGCATACACAACAACTGTTGCCCTTGGATGCAAATGTGAATTATTTATGTTATTTGTGTCACCTAAAATTGCTATTCACATCAGAAGGCACATCCAGCCAGCTCAGTAACATTACAATGAATGGTAAGCACTGTCATAATGATAGTTCTTCAGCCAGAAAAATGAGCCCAAGTCAGTCTCTCTCATATATATATATATTATATGTGGCTTTTCTTCACTAACGAAGATTCAGGAAGGACTCATCCCATGCTTTCTGCAAATGCGTTGATGCCTAAAAAGGCCGATTCGAGATAAACAAGTCCAGTTGCAGAGAGCACAGCAAAAAGTCTCCTTGGGTGATGTTTCCAAGTTATGGTTCTTTCTGTGTTGTCGTTTCTCTTCGAGATTCATTCAGCATGAGTTCTCAAAAGAGGCTGCAGCATTGTAGATAGTGCATCTCCATGCCTCCCAATGTGATATATATATATATATATATATATATATATCTAGATCAAGGTGATTGTTTCATCATGCCCAGAGTACATCCAGACAAAATTAAATATTAACTAAATACATTGTTATCTAGCTGAACATGAGGGACACTTTTAATTCAAATGAATGCATAGCATTAAGTATTTGCAGGCTCAGGAAACCTGCTATCTTCAATCTGAGATGAAGACATTTCATTCTTACAAGGCAAAGGTCAGAAGAGGTCATGGTCCCTTAAAGCATAAAATATCAGGTAAGTTTTTAAAAGATGCATATTCAACAGATTTCCAAGTAATTAAGTTTTGCATTAAGAGTTCAATAACCTCTGCATCAATTTGATGACCTGAGGTACTTCAAACAGTCAGGACAGCAAATGCTATATTTCAGAGGCATTCAAGTCAGTGTTGTGGCCTGCATCAATCAATATAGTTTTCACTTTACAGCCAAATTAACTAACCTTCTGGGCTAGCACTTTACATTAAGTTTCCCAAATATGCATTTAATTAAGGTTGAATACGACCATGTCTAGATGTTGGCTGTTGAATGCTCCTTGATAAAGAGCAAAATGGAAAATACTAACCCTTAAGAAGTCACATTTAAGCCTGGACAAATGTGCTTTAGGGGTTTTCTGTATTTTATTCATGTACAGTAACTGTGTGATCAAATCCTTATGATGACTCAATGGGAAACACAATTTAAACTGAGACTTTTCTTCCAAACATTATACTACTTGTTATTTTAAAACACGAGACTCACCAATAAAAAAACACATAAAGGTTATGGGCAAATATCCTAAGCCATTTGCAAAACTTTTACATATCAAATTAGAACAAATGATGCAGTATGTCTCTATATCTTTGTGTTTTAATATTCTTATTTTCTCATCAAATAAAAATCTTACTCAGTAATTTTTGGTTACTAAATTTTGTTGGTTTTTTTGTTTTTTGTTTTTTGTTTTTTGTTTTTTAAATGTAAGACCCCTTGGTCTGTGGCTTTACAATTTAGGCAGCTCCAGACACTACTGAATCATGATCTTACTTTCCCACAAAAAGTAGAGCCTGAGGATATGTCTACATTTTTGTGCATAAGATGCTAATATTCCCAGGAACATACCCCCAAACCCAGTTGTTGTTTTTTAATAAAACACTAAAAAAGTATAATGAAAGCTTTAAAAACAATACATTTAAACAATACCAAAAATATTAATAATAAAATCAACAGTATTCCATGGCTTCTAAAATGTTTGTTGTTTTGTTCCTTTAAGTCATTTCCAACTTATGGAAATCCAAAGCCAATCCTGTAATAGGGTTTACTTGGCAACATTTTTTCAGAGAGGGTTTGCCATTGCCACCCTCTGAAGCTGAAAGAATGTGACTTGCACCAGGGTCACCCAGTGGGTTTATATGGCTAAAATGGAATTGAAATCATGGTCTCCAGAATCATAGTCCAACACTCCAACTGCTACACCATGCTGGCTCTCAGTACAAGATACTTGTGTTACCAGAAAAAGTTTGGTGAGTATGCATTGTTAAGAAGGACCTTGTCACTGTTCGTACTTTCTAAATCGGAATTCCCTCAGTGTTACTTTCTATTGTACCACTCTAACATGTCTACTATATACAACTATCCTAGTAATGCAACAACAACATTACACATGGTGATGAAGGAATTTACAATCCATGAAAAGCTTGTGGTATAATAAACTGGCATCTTAAAAGATTAACCTATTTATTATAGGATGAGCTTCTTGTGGGCTGTAAGTTCCTTCATTACCATGTGTAGTGTTGTTGTTGCCAGTTGTTGTTGCTGCATTACAAATAGACCAGTCCAGATTCTGATCTGGTATGTACAGCTGTTGCCAAATCAGACCTTTGGCAGATTTAAGTGTATGCCTAAAACTGTAAAAGTATGATTTTTTAAAAAATTTGTTCCAATCATAGATACACTAGAAGGGAAATACAACAAAATCCACAAAAAGAGTTATATTTTATTGGTCAACCAAAATGCAAAAAATACTAGAAGGGAAGTCAAGATTGACTGAAGTTCACAATAGAAAATGTGATGTGCCCAGTAGTGCTGCTCTCGCAATAGCAAGACTGGGCACTGAGAACAACAGCTTGCAACAAGCTTAGCTGCTGTAGTTGAAACAAACTGTATTATCCAAACAGTGATGACATGACCGTTCAGATGGTGCTAATGTGTAATGAAATTTTAAACTTCTGGAGAGATCGGTCAGGAAACCTTCTGTTTGTTTATTTGTAAGAGCAAAGATGCTATTAGTGCTTAGCAAACAGCAGGATAGAGGAGTATAATGAGATAATGAAGAGTGTGGATTATGTCAGCAAAAGAATATGCCAATAGCAAAACAGGAGTTGAATATCTGTTTGAAAAATCAATGGAGGGGGGTTTAAAGCATCAGCTGCTGTCTCACAGTAGTCATGATCAGACGTTTTTCATACTCTCAGACTTAGTCTGAGACTGATCTAAACAAACCTGCCTCCCTGCTGTGTCTGTTGGTACAGGATACAGGTGTTTGCTACTTCCACACTTTACATTTAGAGGT
This sequence comes from Urosaurus nigricauda, assembly GCA_034509955.1. Lineage (NCBI taxonomy): Eukaryota > Metazoa > Chordata > Lepidosauria > Squamata > Phrynosomatidae > Urosaurus > Urosaurus nigricauda. The sequence continues at coordinate 142,273,431 of JAOEGL010000003.1, read as the reverse complement.
GTACATGTAACATACCAGTAACTATAAACTGAAAAATATAATGTGTGAAGATACCCACAGCCTTTGACTACTGTTTGCCAGAGGTAAATGGGAAAGGATGTTCTTCATTTTTAAAAAATATGCGTCTCTAGGTATCTCGCTGCCAATAATTTTTCAGCACTTCAAAAAGAATCCATGCTGCCATGGCCTACCTTTTGTGCATGTTGGCTGCCACCATTTACATTTGAGGAATGATATGTTAGGGTAAGCATAACCTGTGCATTGAGGGATTTCAAGAGTTTGGGACTGCCAAGAAAGCAAATCCTCTCTTGCATCCTCACACAGGTTTGTGTCTTATGGAGACTGGACTGAATGAAAGGTCTCTCCTGAAGATTGTAAGACCTGGGCAGCTTTGTTTAGGAAAGTCCAATACCAATAGTCTGGTTCCAAGCCAGTCCGGAGCTTTCAAAATTAATCAGTTAACCTTGAACATTAGAAAAGGGGAGAACATTTTATTATCATTAACACTGACAATGTGAAACAATTTAACTTGTTGAATTCTTTTAATTCATTCTTTAATTCATTAATTTTCAAAGCAAGTTGATTACAGAGAATTGTTATGTGACTTACCACAGTGGCCCCTGGTGACATATTTTCTTATCAGTGCCTTCATTTTAAACTTCCCTTCTCCCAACTTGTTACTTTCCAGATTTGTTGTTGTTGTGTGCCTGCAAGTTGTTTTCAACTTATAGTGACCCTAAAGGGTTTTCTTGGCAAGATTTGTTCAGAGGAGGTTTGCCATTGCCATCCCCTGAGGCTGAGAGGGTGTAACTTGCCGAGGGTCATCCAGTGGGTTTCATGGCCAAGGTGGGAATCAAACCTTGGTTTCCAGAGTCATAGTCCAACACTCAAACCACTACATTGCTTTCCAGATGTGCTAGACCACAAGTGGTTTGGAATGGTGAGATTTATAGTGTAAGTCATCAGGAAACAGCTTCTACACTTGCTTACGCCAGATGATGTCCATTGAAGACAATAGGGCAACTGTTAGGAAAGAAATGACAACTTGCCTTGTGTTTGCAATTTGGTGCACAGAAGGGAAGACCGGAGAAAGTTACAACATTCCCTGTTCATGCGATTTTACTAAAACAGAAAGAAGGCTGGAGCAGGACCAAGCCAATTAGAAGTCACGATGATTTCAGAGGGAACTATTTAAGTACACCCTGAACGTCCCCACTGACATCAATGTGATGTAGTCTGAAATCCTATACCCTCTTACCTAGTAATATTAAACTAAATCAGATTTACTTTTGTTGTTGCATGCCTACATTTGGCTGGACCATGTCCTATCCTATTAGAATCAAACAGGCATTTTACTGATACCACAAGGTCTGGGTCAACCAGATGATTAAACATAGAAATGTATGATCACAAATAGCAGGGACTGTATCTGCAAATATGTCAAACTTTTCCCTAAGCTTTAAGCTCACAACAGGATTGCCTGGCTGCTAATTGGTATGTTTTCCTCAGAAGAGTGAAAATTCTAACCTTTTACTTGACAGATATGTGGGGAAAATGCCACATAACAATTTGAAGGCTTATCTACAGTATGCTCTTTACCATTTTTTGTTTATGCTGGAAACTCACACAAGAATATACAAACACTGGGGACGGGGTGGGGGGGGGAGAAACCAAATAAAAGTGTAAGCTAAAAGGTTGTTTCAACAAATGCTTAGACAGCCACTGGCAGCTAGTTTTCAAAACTTTTTTCTCCCTTTTCTGAAAAAATGATAGGCAAATGACAATATTTTTCAATGGTCTGAGATTCCTCACCTACCTTTGCAGAATCCATATTCTTGAGGCTTGCATAACCAGTGGCAGCGTCAAGTGGTTGGTTTTGAGCCTAGTGTCGTCTTGCCACTCAGTATAATGCTTTAATTTTCCACACAAGATTGTATGGCAGTGGATTCATTCAACTGGGGAAAAATGCCAGGAATTCAGAACTGGAGCAAAACACTGTGTATCTGATATGATGTAGCTAATGTTCCTGCTCCTCTTCAAGACACTTAGTACCTAAGGCTGGTGAAATTATATTGACTCCTAAGGCTGGAGGTAATGATGTAAAGAATATTCATCAAAATTCAATAAACAGAAGAAATATATGTTATCTGAAGATTTCAAAAGTTTTTTAAAGAGAAGAAATTATGAGCACTTCTAGATCAACAAGTAAGAATTTTGGTTTTTAATTTGATGGCCAGGATTTGACTATTTTGCATAAGCAAAGTTACCATTCATATTGGAGGCCAGCTTAGCCTAGCGGTTTGTTCAGATACATTACATTCCTATTGGGTTTTTCTAGCAGAGGAATGTTCTTTAAACCTCTGTCAAACTTCCTTTTTACACACTAATTGAGTTTGAAATGCCTGGTAATTTTTGTAAATGTTTGTCTCCCTTGTCTTTTATTTTCATTTGAGAAATCTGTGAAAAATACTTCTCAACAGGGAGAGAAAAAATAACCTTTTGAAAGTGGGACTTTTGAAAAGATTTTTTTTACAAAAAAAAATCACATCTAGTTCTTGATGGATGAGAAGAAAGAAAATGGTTTGTCACAACACTAGCTGGAAGCTTCTATTTCAGTAATTAGGACAATCCATTCTGGGGTTTCATCTGACCTTAAAAGAGCTGCCCAATGTTTTTAGTCATATTCCAAGAATTTGTTCACCACCTTGGATAGCTCCTTTAGACTAAATCCTGGAGTGGATTCTACAATGCCATCAACTGCCTCTAACCTAAGACAGACAACCCTAACTGTGTCTCACCTCCATTCCAACAGTACAAATACTACAATAACAAGCCATGTAATAATTTGCTCCCCTGTAAAATGTATATTAATGGCATTTACGTCTGAATAGTTATGCCTAGAACTTCACTGTAAATAACTAAAAAATGACAACCTTCCAGGAGAGCATATGTCTACCTGGGATAGATACCTCTCACTACCTACTCAGAAAAAGCTGGAGAAGGGGCTGTAGGGCCCTGCAGTTTTGCCTTGTTTCCACCCCAGCTCTTTCCCACATTGCTTTTCATGATTCAACCCACTATTATATGTGGACCCACCTGCTTTGACTTTGGCCTCACTCTTTCTGACATATGCTCCCTCAACAGATTTCTACTGATTTCAGCACACTTGCTCTAAAAATGGCTCCTGAGCCACTTGAAGATGTCTATGTCCTGAATATTTTTGTGTTACTCCTAAACTACATTAACACACTATTCCCTCTTGGATCCAAATCATCTTGAAATGTTAAGTATCAGTTAAATAGCAGTTAACATTTGAATAGCACCTGTGGGGAATGATTTTAATTACCATTAAGGAAGTTATTGGTGTATTTCTGTCAGGGTCAACTTCGTAATATTAGGTGCAAGTAGAAATGGAGCAATGGAGGCTTACCTTGGAAAGCAAATAGCAGCTTCAGAGAAACAGTTAACCTTCCCTCTCCCTATGCCAGGTTCAATGCTGCTCAGGCTTTTCCACTGCTCGGATACATATCCATCTATAGTTCCTTAGTAGCACTTTGTGATTCATCTCTTTATTCTATTCTACATTTCTTCCAAAGCAGCATAGACTAAAATCAAAACACACAGAGAGAAGATGCAAGTATGGGAAAACACAAAGAATCATGGTAAAATACAACAAAATGGATGATTGATTATTAATTCACTGTCAATTTTTTTAAAAAAATAAATTTTAAAACAGTAAAATATTACTTAATATCAAATATAGTATAGATAGATAGATAGATAGATAGATAGATTCCCCATCAAGTTTGATTCCACTTATGGAAATTCTATGAATGAGAAGCTTCTATAATCCCTTGTAAACTCCCGACCATGGCTTTATTTAATTAATCCATCTATAATACTGTCTTTCTCTTTTCCTACTATCTACCATTGTATAATCTTTTTCAGTGAGTCAAAATATCTCATGATCTGTCCAAACTATAAGAGTGTCCGTTAAGTCATTTTGTTGAGAGTTCAGTCTTGATTTGCTCTTGGATCCATTTGTCATTTTGGTAGTCCATGGTATTCATAGAATTCTAATCTAGTATTATATTTCATTTCAACGTGCACTACCATACACAGAAATTGGAAATACTATGACATGAATAATCCTTACTTTGTCATTTAATTATATATCTGCACACTTGGGGATCTTATTTATTTCCTTCATATCCTCTCCCAAGTTTCTTTCTCATGGCTTGACTACAGTCTCCATTTTTAAATTTATGACTGAGCTAAAGCTTGGAAAAATCTTTAATTATTTCAATGTTGCCATCATCCGTGTACATTCTCTGAGAACATTATGTTATGTTTCCTTACTGTTTTTTTATTTGTTTATTAAATTTTATTACAAAAAAACACATAACAACAAACAGACAAACAAACATGTATCAAACATTCCAACATTCTTAATACAACAATATTGTTTCATTCCATCTACTTTTCTCTCTTCTTTTCTTCCTTCCTTCTCACTGTGTTTTCATTGTTAACTGTCTTGATTCTTCTTCTAGTCCCTTCCCTCCCCCCAATCCCTCTCATTCTTTCTTACAAATCTTCACAACCACTTAATTCAGTTCAATCTTCATTTAGCCATAGTGCATTCTCGGATATTTACATCTCCTCCTCAGACAACCATTCCCTTTCACCAACAAACAATCAATCTAAAAAAATGAAGACAAAGTTTCAGTCCAACTTCCTCACTTCCAAAATTTCCTGACTTTAATATCTTTACCTCCCCTCCCTTGAATCTACTGTTTAACCTCTTCACTGTTAAAACTTTCTCCCTAATACTTTAAAGCTATTTCATTCCATAACTATCTTAAATCCAATTAAATGCTCTTTACTATCTTATTGGTTCTACTATAACATACTTCACCTTAAAGTCTAGATTCAGCTAATCATCAATACCATATCAGCCGTATCAGTACCGTATCAATACCGTATCAGCCCTGGTGGCGCAGTGGTTAAATGCCTGTACTGCAGCCACTCACTCAAAACCAGAAGGTGGCAAGTTCAAGACCAGCAAAGGGCTGAAGCTTGACTCAGGCTTGCATCCTTCCGAGGTCGCTAAAATGAGTACCCAGATTGCTGGGGGCAAATAGCTTACAATTGTAAATGAAGCTGTTTGTTTAACAAATTGTAAGCCGCTCTGATAGTCTTGGCTGAAGAGCAGGGTATAAATAAAACATTATTATTATTATTATTATTATTATTATTATTATCATATAGTAAACTATTTCTCCATATTCTGTCCAAGCAGTGGCCTTTTGTCAAGAGTACAGGAAAATAAAATGTTGTTGCAAACCATTTCTTTTAGGACAATCCTGGAATTCTTTGGCCAATGTTTGTTTCCAATATGATCTCTAGTGTCTATTCATTTTCTGATCCCATCTTGAACACCAAGTATTTCTTGTCCCACATATGGCAAACATCTTTGTTGTAAAATCTTGAGTATTGCTTTGCCTTCATAGGACATTGATATACTATTCTGACTGTTCCTCAACAGTGTTTTTATCCTAAAATGTCCCAACAATTCTAGCATTTAATCATGCTTGTCAGTGGTGTTTTTTTAGGTCGGGATATACATACAACTTGATAGGGTTTTACAGTACAATGCTTTTGTAAGTATAATTCCAGTGTCCACCCCACCTCTTCGGTAGCATTCACAAATGGCTGCTAATAGACAATTTATATCAAACAACTCTGTTATGAAGGGCCTGTGTCCAGGGCAGTGGGGAAGAAACCCAGGGATCAAGAGCCCCTATTCCTAGTTCAAACTATAAATGACTAGAGTGGTCCCCTGGGTTACGAAGGTAATCCATTCTGGATTACCTTTCGTAACCCGGAAGCTTTCGTTTCCCGGGGGACCGCTTTTTTCAATGGACCTCGCGGCCATTTAAAGGTGCCGCGCGGCTTTTTTCGTTTCGTATCCCGGGGGATATTTCGTATCCCAGGGGATACATTGCCGGTCCGCCGCCTTTCGGATCCCAGGGTTTTCGTAACCCGGGGGATTTGCAAGGCGGGGGACCACTGTACTTCACAGGTACCTCATAGAACTTTATGGGAATGTTCCTTGAGAAATCCCACATCTATTAAAAAAACTTTTAACCATCCTCACTTATTAAATGAGATCTAAAAAGCATGAATATCCCTGTAGGTTTTTGCACAGTGCCAATGGCTCTATCAGAAGCTGGAAGAAATTTAATTAAGCTAGCATTGACATGGGACTAGAAAAATAAAGTATATTTTATTTTATTTTTTGAAAATTAAGGTGCCATTATAAAGATGATAATTCATGAGTACACAATGAAAGAGTCCTGGAGAGGGGAGTATGATAAACTGATTTTTTTCCATTACAAAAAAAAAGTTTGCATCCCCAGTGATACGTTTCAGTTTTTGAAAAATGAAATAAATGGCAGGACAGTACTTTTAGCAGGAGCAACCAAAAAGTTACAAAAGAGCTGGTGAGTGCTCTTCAGGCAGAAGTCTATTGTAAAGAAGGGTAACAAAAAGGAGAGGTATTGGGGGTGCTTTGTAGAAAGACCCAAGTAGGAGCCTATGATACGATCTCAGAAAGGTAGAAAACATTAATTCAGCATTAGACATTTTTTATAATAACATATAAGATTTCATGTATTTCATGGACTCATGAAAGTATTTCTAGGATTCAAATTTCTAGTGAGCCCTTAAAAATGACACCTCAGCTTTATACTCTGTCATTGTGTATATTGTGTACCAAATCTAGGAAAACATGTTTACAGGAGTCAGTAAACAGGTAACACACTGCTTTATTCTGATTGATTGAGATCAGTGGGAAGTCTTTAGCTTGCTACTATAACTTCTCTGGTAAAAAAAAACACCAAGCTGAGAGTGTGTCTTTATAATGTGCTCATAAATGACTGACATGAAATTGTGAGGAATATCATGAGTTGTTCCAGAACAAGGTTGTTGTTTCTTTAAAGTTACAATATAATATTATTCTGAACAGCCATTCAATCTAATCTAAAAATGCAAAAACCAAAATGAATTTCCAATACCTATGATGACAATTCTACTTATACTAAAATTACCTATATTCTTATTCCTCACTAGAATATACTCATTAGTAAATGGGATTTATATAGGTGTTGACTCGGCATTTGACAATTGGTTGAATAGATTTAATCTATTTGGGACTAGCCAAAAGGAAATATAATAGACATTATTTATATTTACAAAGTTAACTTTTCCAATCTAGAGGTTAATTTTAATATAAGTATCAATTTTATATTGGTTATAAAATTATATAATATGATTGATAATTATATTAAAATTCACACAGAGATTGAAAATGTTACTTTTTGGTTACAATACTCCCAGAACCCTGAGGAGGTATGTGGTTCACTTCTTGGATTTCTAGCCCCCCCCCCCCAACACACACACATTTACCTGGTATAAATTTGAATTAGGGCTGTTCTGTAAATCATGCACCACTGCTTAATCATTGAGAATTATGTTATAAGGCTTCCATAAATCTCACCGATCTTATGAGATCACCACCAAAGTCATCTGCTTCTTTTATTTTCCATAATAATTATGAAACACTTTTCATGTGGACCTACTTACAGTGAAATGAGACACATCCATTTTCTTGTACTGAAAGAGGACAGAAATACCTTCTTCCATCATCACCAAAAATTCTGTGGGACTTTTATTTATTTTTATTTTGTTTGTAAGCGGGGAGTAACAAACCAATACAATGTAACTCAGTTATAAAAATGGCCAGAATGCTACAAGTTACAAGACATCTGCTTATCAGAACACTTTCAAACTGTTCTGATAACTGAACACTGCTGTCACCCATCCTCATGGCCATTTATTTTTACATAATCCTATAACTCTTTTTCCCTCCTCAATTGTACTTTTTTTAAAAAAAAAATATTTATATCCCACCTTTTTGCTAGTATGGAAACTGAGGAAACTCATAATATAATATATAATAATGTATCTGTTTTGATTCTTGCTGTTACCCACCTCGATCCTCAAAAGGGAGAGGCAGGATACAAATAAATATTTTATTATTTATTTATTATTTATTATAAGTTGAAAACAAATATAGTTTTTTTAAAACAACAACAACAACAACACTGGATTATACAAAAGTTTCACAAAACTACAGTTCCCAGATGTCTCTAAAACTATAGTTGCCAAAATTCCCTAGCATTCAGCCAGGACAGTTAAAGTGGTCTCAGATTGGATTGCTTCTGCAGTGTGTTTGGACCAATATTAATGATAAAAATACAGCACTTATGTTTGTAGTGGAAAATAGCACCAGTGTTCAACCATGAATGAAGAACATTTTGTTCCTGTCTCATAAAATTAGGACTTACAGTCACCTAATGAGGTTGTAGCTTGTAGCTTACATTTGTGAGTTATACCCACTAACCAAACACCCCTCAGTGGGATTTACTTTCCGTAGACAATTTCCAGTGGATTACACTTGACAACTTGTGGTCAGTTGATGGATGAATTTGCTACCACAAATCCACCATCTCTAGCTTCAATGGCTTTTTAAAATGAACAGCCAAATCCATGAAAGCAAGGTCTCTCAACTATTTGCCATAATCATTTAATAGTGGCATCTGTACATTAGGAACCTAGGAAGCTTCATGTGCAACCCTTCATGCCTTGCTTAAGAGTTTGCTAGAAGCACCTGGTCGATGACCGTTGCAAATCCAAGGTTGGTTCTTCATATTTTTCTACATCTTACAACTAGGGCACATGGGAATATGTGTACAATATTTGCGAAGGTTTACATGAAAAAAAAAGTCTCTTATGCTACTATATTTTATTTATGTCTTGCCTTTCTCCCTGTGCAGGACCCATTTTTTTTTACAACATGAATTATAACAGTATGTAGCTAAAACTGAGAGTGTTATGTTGTTGTTTGAGGGTTGGACTGTGACTCAGAAAACCAAGGTTTGAATCCCCACTTGGCCGTGAAAACCCACTGGGCAATAATGGGAAAGTTACACTCTCTCAGCCCCAGAGGAAGACAAAGGCAACCCCCTCTTGGACAAATCTTGCCAAGAAAACCCCGTACTAAGTCTCCCTTAGGATTGCCTTAAATTGGAAACAACTTGAAGACAAGAGCAGAAACTTTAGTAACAAAACAAACCCAATTAGATCAACTATTATATTTTTAAAAAATAAATTATAATGAGTGTGAATAATAATAATAACATAAGTGTGTGTGTGGGGGGGGGAGGAAGCCCAGTATGCCCCCTCTCCAGCATTAAAAACCCTTCTGCAATATGTAATAATCAGATGCTGGCAAAAAAACCCACCAAAACTGAGGATCTTCCACAGACCAGAATTGGATGGGAGGAGATGCAGTGTAGCTTATGGTGGGAGAAAATACCATGGTTTGAGAGGAGCCACTAGGATCCTCTCTAACATATCCTTATCCAATGGGTCTATGCTGCTTCTGCGGAAAGTGAGAGAAACCCTTTCCCTGAGGATCCCCAAACTCAGGCAGTGTGACATGGGGACATGTGGTCTTTCAGATAGTTGGACAGGTTGGACTCTGGAATGTAAACTTTATAATGACTCCAGTTCAGTGGGGTTTTAAAGTGCTTTGGGTAATACAGGGGGGATAAAGAAGGGCAGCTCTGTGCTGCCCAACTTTGCCCTTTGTTGGTGCTGCACCAGCCACATAGCACAGCCCCAACGCATTCCCTAAAAAGAAGCCTCCTAGAGTGGCTTCTTTTTAGAAGCATCATAAGCACTGTGATGTGGTGCCCATGACACTTCTTCTGGCGAGCACTATTTGGGCATACAGACATCTGTGCATCACAATGCTGTGCCTCGTGGATGGGGCTGTGTCAAGATGGCACATGGGCACCGACTGTTGGGCTGGGCACATATGGACACCCAGGCCTACAGAGCCCTACTGTTGGTCCCAGGCCGGCACAAAGCACCAGTCTGTACCATGCCATAGTTTACAAGGGAAAGAACAGAAGTTGATTTGGGAGGGAGGGAGGGAGGGAAGGAGGGAGGGGAATTACTATTCCCCTTTCACATTTTCCAATTTGGCAGTGTATTTTATTTCAAAAGACCATGTAAACTAGACTGTGAACATAGATGTATCTCCACAGACAAATAAAAAACTGTACTGTATAATGGGGTTTGACATGAATAATTTATTTTGTCTACTCCACACACCTAGTAGAGCAGTTAGGTAGCCTTTGCACATCACAGCAGCAAGACGGTGCTACTCATAAGAGAAAATTCTTCACTCTGACATATTTCATATGTCTATCTCTGTGTGTGTTTAGTTCGCTATCTATCTGTCATTCGTCTATCCCTATCTCAATACTACAGTCATTTCTATGTGCCAAGGCACAGTGCCGCCACCACAACATGGGGATCACCTGGGATTGTCTGTGATCTCTTAAAGGTATTGCTGTTGACATTCCACATTCTTGTCAGTCTTAGGAGCAAACCAGATATTAAGGGGAGTGCATATTTCTCATGAATAGGCTATTCCCTCTCCAAGGGATTGACTCAAAGGTACATGCCTCAGCAACCTAAGTTGCATATTACACCCATGCTTGCTTTATAATAACCACTCACAAAACAAACCATGCTAAATGAAAGAGATAGCATTGAGGAAAGGGCTGTGTGTGAAAACCAGACATCTTTTGCCGCATGAGGACACACACCTAAGTAGGTATTTTTAAAAAATCAGCAACAAACGCAAGTCCCTTCTGTTAGTTTGTGTTCTACATATAGAGCTTTCAGGCCTGACAGGGTGTGTGTGTGTGTGTGTGTGTATCAGAATAAGCTGCTAGGATCCTAAGGTAGTATAGGAGACTATGCCTTTTAAACTGCATGTGGCAGATACTAATTTCTCAAAACTTTGTTCACATAAAAAATTCACCTGCAAATAAAAAGAAAACAAAAGCCCCAGCACATCAGGGAGAAAGGCTGTAGCGAGTGCAGCCTGCTCCTCACTGTGCTATTTTTCTATTCAGATTTTTTAAAACAAAGAATCAATGTATGTTATTTATTTAATTAAAGCATTTTTATTCAGTTCTTCAGATGAAAAGTTTTCCAGATCATTATAAAGGAAGTCTCTGCCCTCAGGCTCACAATCTAAAAAAACAGGGCATAACAGGAGGGATATAAGAGCAGGGAAAGGGAGCAGGAGCAAGCTAAAAGACCAGTTCTCATAATGACCATCTGGGATTGAAAGAGGATGGAAGAGCTACTGTTAGGTGTCGGTGGAGGTAGCATCAAAAGCTGATGTTCTTTGCACAGAGCAATAATTCCTCTTCTCTCCCTCTGCAACATTCATAAATAGCATTGTTCAGCACCTACAGTCAAAGTTATGCCCTCTTTTTCTGCCTTCTCATGGATCTCCTACCTCCTTCTGGTTCTCTTTAACAAGCAGGCACCAAGTAAGCTTTCAAAATGGGAAGTCTACCTGAGACGGCTTCTAAACTTGCTGGATTTCAGTATGGACATACATATCCCAATATGAGCCTGCCAAAATTTGAACTTTGGGGAGGGCTTTCCCCCAGTTCCACCACCGTCCCAGGCACCTTTAGTGAGGACACAGGAGAAAGCCTTCTCAGCAGCTGTTTTCAGCCTATGGTATTGCCTGCTGTAGGAAAAACAGGTTGGCTCCCTCTCTGCTCTTTCTGCTAGCAGGTGAAGATGTCCTTTTTGTTCATGCAGGCCTTTGAGTACTGTCTGATACAGAAAGTCTTGTAAATGGAGTGTGCTGTGTTTTTGAATCATTGAAAGGCCTTTTTAAAACACTTGCATGATGTGAGTGTGTATTGCGTGTCTTCAAGTCATTTCCAACTCATGATGATCCTAAGGCTAACCCATCACGGGGGTTTTCTTGGCAAGGTTTGTTGAGAGGAGATTTGCCATTGCCTTCCCCTGATGCTGAGAGCATGTGACTTGCCTTAGGTTACCCAGTGGATTTCATGGCCAAGCGGGAAGCCAACCTTTATCAACGCAGTTGAAATGCAACACTCAAATCACTATGCCACACTAGCTCTGTTTGTATTATCCATTACTTTAATCATATTTTGTTTTAACTGTTATGGTGAGCTGCCCTCGGGTCCCTTTTTGGGTGGAAGGCCGGATATAAGTTATAGCAATCATTCAGTCAGTCTTCACATTCTTCAGTGCTGCCTGCAAGAACAAATATTCTCCATAGCATTTTCCTTGCTGCAAGAGGAAATGACGATTTCTGTATATGTCTTGAGAGGTCTTTATACTTAAGAAGTCTTTTAGGGAATAATTCTTTATAGAAATGCACCCATTTCTTTTCTGCACAGAAATACATCCCTTTTTTCCCCCCTGTACAGAAAGACTCTTTTTTTGGCACACACACAACCCAAAATGTTTTGATAGTGTCCAAGAAAAAGCATTATTTGGTGCAAAGTGCAATTTCCTGGGCGAGAAAACACATTTATTGCAGAAATAAATAAATAAATAAATAAGATTGAGCCAATACGTGTTTTCTATTGCAGAAAAGCACACACACATTTCTGGGCTGAATAATTCCCCCAAAGACTTAATAAAGCACAAAGAATCATTTCTGCTAATCTAGTTTTTGTTTTTGTTTTTTTGCATTGGTTTCTTGAGTGAGAGGTTTCTTATTCTGTCAGAAAAAAAAGTAGCAAATATTCTCCCCTCCCTAGTCTTCATATACTATAGCTTTAAAGGATTTCTAAACTTGTCAGATTTCGCACAAAACTATACACTCATCCCTCCATATTTGCAGCTTTGATATTTGTGGATTTTATTAATATGTTTTCTCTAGGAATCTCTAGGTCCTTACTCTATGGTCAACTTTAACTAAAAGTTGCAGTGAAAGACCTAGAGATTCCTAGAGAGAATACTCTACTAGGCATTTGTAGCTCCTCCTGTGCAGTTCTATGGTCAGTGTCTGTCACTGGAGGACCTACAGATTCCTAGAGAGGTGTCATCTCAGATAAAAACATGGTGTTTTTTTTAATTTGTGTATTTGTTATTTTGTTATTTTTCCATATCCACGGAGGTCTTGTGACCCTAACCCTTGTGAATATGGAGGGACAAGTACATAGGTGACCCAAGGCACCACTAACTCCATGGGGAAACGGTTTGGTTTCCCCATAATAAATGTAGTGTAACTTGGAGAGTTCTGAAGTTTTAGAGTCTTCCTATGACAGTGTGATGGGGATCAATATGGGGGCCCACAAGAGCCATGCAAGTGCTGCAAAAAAGTGTGATCAAATCCCTCGATTGCATCAGCTGCCAAGCTGAAGCACGTAGTGGTGCTTTGACATCCAGTGCTTTGACAAGGCTCCACCTCCTGCTACCTCTTCCTTGTGCAGAGGAAGGGGAGAAGGAACAAAAGAGTCCCAACAAACACTTCCAAAGACCTGCAGTATGTGGCTGCTTTCATATGACAACAACGTTGGCAGAAAAATAAGTACATCAAGGAATCCATGTATTATCTTCAGGCATTCCAGGGATTCCTTTCCCTCACAGCCTTTTGGGAAATGTCTATGAGCACAGGTGGTAATGATGGCAAGGGGTCATTGCTAGAGTTTAGCCTGAACTATACAGTGGGCCCTTATTATCTGCTGGGGTTTGGTTCCAGGATCCTCTGTGGATAACAAAATCCGTGTATGCTCAAGTCCCATTAAATATAATGGCACAACAAAATGGTGTCCCATATATAAAATGGAAAATCAAGATTTGCTGTTTGGAATTTATACTTTTGGGGAATATTTTCAAGCCGTGTATGCTCAAATCTGTGGATTAAAAAAAAAAAATCCATGGATAAGGAGGGTCAACTGTACAAGATGGTAGGCATATCTCCAAAAGACACTCAATGATTTGCATCACTCCTTTCATGGTGTTTTTTTTTTTGTTTTGTTTTGTTTTTTGTTTTGTTTTTACTAAAGCCAGGGCCCCTTTCATACTACTCAGTTAGGGCACTATGGTTTCACTGTCACTCCCATGGGATTCTTTGCTCTCTGATGGGAATACTAAATACTTCTCCTTAATCCCAGGATTCCAGAGGATGTTGTCATGGCAGTTAGAGTGGAATAATAATAATAATAATAATAATAATAATAATAATAATGATAATAAATTTATTTATATTCTGCTTTTTATACAAAAAGCAGAAATAAATAACAAAGAATACAACAAACATAATCCAAAGTACATGACATAGCATAATGCCTAATAAAAATACAAAGTATAAAATCCAAAATACATAACATGGTAATAATTAAGGCATAACATCTAGATGGCAATTTCTGACACTCCCCTGGCAGCAAAATAACAGAAAGGCAATACAGTTGGCCCTCCTTATCCACAGATTTTTTATCCATGCATTATATAATAAAAAATACAACTCTAATAGAATACAATACAATAATACAATGCAATAGGCACTACCGGCAGTGACTGGCAGGTCCTGGAGTGGCTATTGGTCAGAGTCTGTCCTTCCTATGAGGTTGGAGGACTGAAGGTTTCTCTCCCATCCATGTGACTACAGGATTTATCTGGCCATTGAAGAATACTGCTCTGTGTTAAACCTGGATCAAGACCTAGTCAAACCACTGGAAGTACATAATCTGTGCTGAATCCTGGTGAAATGTATATGCACCAATGGACTTTTCTCTCTCTTTCTCTTACCATTATTTGGAGATAATTCAAATACTTGGCGTATACTGGTAGAATTCAAAGATATAGCCATGTTAGCCTGTAGAATCAGTATGCAAAGAGATCTTCTGGCACCTTTTAGACTAAGAGCCTGAACAGACAGGCCAAAATAAAGCTGGTTCGGGTCACTTTGAAGGCGTGCTGTTTAAATGATGCACACATCCTAAGAGGCCGCTTCTGGCCTCTTAAGATGTGTGTGTCATTTCAACAGCATACCTCCAAACTGTCCCGAAGCAGATTTATTTTGGCCAGTGTCTCAAAGGCCCTTTAGACTCAAAGAAGGAAGTTGGCAGCATGAGCTTTCATAGACTTATGCCAGTTATTCTCAGGTTATAGTGAACCAGCATGGTGTAATGGTTGGAGTGTTGGACTATGACTTTCGAGACCAGGGTTCAAATCCTGGCTTGCCCATGGAAATCCACTGGGTTAGTTACACTCTTTCAGCCACAGAGGATGACAATGGCAAACCCCCTCTGAACAAAACAAGAGAACCCCATGTCAGGGTCACCATAAGTTGGAAACAACTAAAAGGCACACAGCAATCAAGTTAGACTCTATTTCGGGGCAGCTCACAGTGATGGACATTCTGACAAGGAAATCAACTTTTTTGTTTTGCTTTTATTGCACATATCATACAAATGAACAGTTGCCTCTTACACTGATCTTTATGGATAGTCTCACCCTACTGGCCTCAGGGGACCTTGTTCCTTCTTGGCAAACATGCCCCAAAGGCAGCAGTTTGGACTCGGAACACAAGAGGGAGCCAAAACCCAATTGCAATATGGGTCCCCCCTTGACACATGTTGGAAATGCATTTTGGCCCTTGGCCATTGGCTTTAATACTGCTGCTGTTACTACTACTACTACTACTAGTAATAAATTATTTATTTATATTCCGCCCAATCACAGGGAATCTGGGTGGGTTACAGCAATAAAAATACAATAAAAAATACAATCAAATACACAATAATCCCTTTCCCAACCCCCAAGCACAATAGGAGGGGGCATCTCAGGGTGGCAAAAGGTTGTCTGGACACAGCCCTTTAGTCGCAGCTCTTGTTGATCATGATAGTCGATGGCAGAAGTGAGTAAAGTTGGCAGGGATGGTTTGGAGGGGAGGGAAAAGGGAGACGTTGGGGGCCAACGAAAAGAAGTGGATGTTGATTCCCCCCTCCCAGGAAAAAACAACAACATGATCCATAGGTTTTTTTAAATGGGTTTTTTTTGGGCTCTGTGGCCATGTTCCAGAAGAGTATATCTTCCGGAGGTTTCTCCAGCATCTGCAGCTGGCATCTTCAGAGAATACTGGCATGGAAGAGAGTGGGTATATATACATACTATGTGACCCTGGGTCCATGCCAGTATCCTCTGAAGATGCCAGCCACAGATGCTGGAGAAACCTCAGGAAGAAACTCTTCTAGAACATGGCCACAAAACCTGAAAAACCCACAAAAAACTATGGATTGTGTTTTGGCCCTTGCTGACTTTACCTGCTTCTTCCATCAACGATCATTATCATTATCATCATCATCAATGACAGAAACTAAATGGGTGTGTCCAGACAACCCTTTGCCATGAAAGCCTGCATAAAACACGATCTGTTTTCTTGGTCTAATTTGCTGTAGTTTATCATACGACAGAATTTGGGGGTATAATGCAATGGCAATCTGAACGCAATCATGGGGTTTCACGTTATTGCGAATGAGTGTATCTCACGCAATTTTGGGCAATGGGAAGTCATTCCGAACGCAATCATGGGGTTTCACGTAATTGCGTATTAGAGTATCTCACGCAATTTCGGGCAATGGGGGGGGTAATTTTTGGGAAATGGGAAGTCATTCTGAATGCATTCTGAATGCAAACAGATTTCATGTAAATTTGCTAAAATAGTGAATTCACGTAATTGCGAATTGGCTCCATTTGCAATTGAGAGAAATTCCTCCTGTGTGATAAACTTTCCCAACCTCACTTGACTCAGTGGTTTCTTTCAAGCAGCAGCCAATCTAGAGACTTCCTGCCCACCAGTCTCCCCCTTCCTGGAAGTTTGGGGGTGGTAGGATTTGAATACAAACCAGCCATAGACACCCCCCCAAAAAAACCCCACACACAACCATATTAAGCCATTGCTATGGATGGATCTCCTCGCTTCTTTCAAAAAAAGACGGGAGCCGATCCTGGAAGAAGTCTTCCCCTCTGTCCCCTTGAAGCCTAAGTTTTATTATTTTTTTGGGGGGGGGGTGTTGGTGTTGTAGTTGCTTTCCCTCTTTGAACCCCCCTCCCTCCATTCGCCACTTCTCCCGCTCCGATCCTAAATGATTCATGTGAGTTGCTTTACAGGGGAGCCGTTTGCCTTCATGAATCCCAAGATGAATGCTCTTTCTTTCTTTCTTTCTTTCTTAAAGTCACCCGAGGATCGGTCACCTTTCCTCACTTTAATTGAAACCTGGGAAATTGGAGAGAGGGGGAGAGAAAGAAAGAGAGAGAGAGAGAAGGGGTGTTGGCCTCTTGCTTTCTCTCTCTCTCTTTCCCTTCTGACATCTCCCTGGAAGACTTTCACTTTCTCTCTCTCTTTCTCCCTTTTGACATCTCCCTGGAAGGCTTTCTTCTTTCTTTCTTTATTTCTCTCTCTTTCTTTCTCTTTCTCTTTCTTTTCCTTTTAACACCTCCCTGGAAAGCTTTCTTTCTTTCTTTCTTCTTTCTTTCTTTCTTTCTTTCCCTTTTAACACCTCCCTGGAAGACTTTCTCTTTCTCTCTTTCCCTTTTGACACCTCCCTGGAAAGCTCTTTCTTTCTTTCTTTCTTTCTTTCTTCTTTCTTTCTTTCCTTTCTTTCCCTTTAGACACCTCCCTGGAAGACTTTCTCTTTCTTGCTCTCTCTTCCCCCCTCTCTCTTTTTCCCTTTTGACATCTCCCTGGAAGGCTTTCTTTCTTTCTTTCTTTCTTTCTTTCTTTCTCTCTCTCTCTCTCTCTCTCTCTCTCTCTCTTTCTCTTTCCCTTTTGACACCTCCCTGGAAGGCTGCGATCCTGCAGGGCTTCACCTGGAAACAGTGAGATTGACATCATAGCAGGCACTCACCCCTAGGCTACCTCCGCACCTGAGAAATAATCCGCTTTGGCGCCGCTTTAACTGCCGAGGCTCCCTGTTCGGAGGTTGTGGGGATTGTTCCTTGCGGCCCCAGAGCTGGGCTCTGCCCAGAATCTCTTACCATGGAGCCACGGCCGTTAAAGCGGCGCCAAAGCGGATTATTTCATCCGGGCTGCTTCCATCCCTCTGTGCCGCCCTTTTCTTTTTCCTTCTCTCTCTCTCTTTCTGCCGAAGGAAAGCTTTGGCCGCTGCAACCTGATTCTTCCCTGCTTTCTGCCCGCAAAGAGTAAAACAGCAGCAGCAACAACAACAACAATTCGAGACGATCAGCTGCGAAAGCGGGTGGTTGTTTTCCTGGCTCTGGACAAGTCGGTCCTCCGGTCCCTGGAGGGAGGGAGGGAGGCTGCCCCTCGGACATGGGACTCCTCCTCCTCTTCTTCTTCCTCTTCTTTTCTTCCTCCTCCTCCTCCTCCTCGTCTTCCTCTTCCTCTTCTCCTCCCTTTTCTTCTTCTTCCTCCCTTTCCTCCTCCTTCTCTTCTTCTTCTTCTTCCTCTTCCTCCTCCTTTTCTCCTCCTTCTTTCCCTTCTACTTCTTCCTCCTCTTCCTCTCCTCCTCCTCCTCCTCCTCCTCCTCCTCCTTCTTCCTCCTTTTCCTTCTCCTCCTCCTCTTCTTCCTTTTCCTCTTCTCCTCCCTTTTCTTCTTCCTCCCTTCCCTCCTCCTCTTCTTCGCCTTCTCTTCCTCCTTCTCTTCTTCCTCCTCCTCCTCCTCTTCCCCCTCCTCCTTCTCTTTTCTTCTTCCTCTTTCTCCTCCTCCTTTCTCTTCTACTTCTTCCTCCTCTTCCTCTTCTCCTTCCTCTCCTCCTCTTCTTCTTCTTCCTCCTCTCCTTCTTTCTCTTCTCCTTCCCACCAGGATCTCCAGGCCTCTCTCTCTCTCTCAATCTCTCTCTCTCTTTCTATCTATCTTTTCAGCAGAACCTTCCTTTCACCTGTCCCTTCCATTTCCAAGAGTCCGTCAGACAACTCCGGTCCCCCTGTCACTGGTGAGCCCCCTGGGCCTTCCTGGGAAGGAACCGACCGGGACCAGTCTCCTGGGACCTCTTCCATCTGACCTCGAGGTTCCCGGGGTCCCAAAGGTCTTGGCTTGAAGCTCAAGGCGCTCTCCAAGGTGCTGAACCGACACTTCTCCCTCTTCCTCCGCACCCTTCGCCTTTCCCTTGGCATGGGAGGTTTTAGACAAACATATACAGTATGCATACCGAACCCTAGTCTCCAGATTCATAGGCCTGTACTCAAACCACTACTTGTTCTCTTATCTATCTATCTATCTATCTATCTATCATCTATCTATCTATCTATCATCTATTTATATGTTATATAAATGCACACAAATGAAACTTGCCTTTCCCTGGTCCAGAAACACACAGCAGAAGTAATCCGGTTTGAGACCGCTTTAACCGCCCTCAATCGATGCTAGATGAATTCCAGTATGATTTTGTGAGACATTGAGCCTTCTCTGTGGCTCTGATGCCACAATCGACTACAGTCCCCCAGGATTCCCTAGCCCTGAGGCAGGGCAGTTACAGCGGTCTCGAACTGGGCTATTTCTGCAGTGCGTTTGGCACCACAGACCCGTTCCTTCACCAGCACAGGAAGGCAGGTGTTACTGCCTAAGGCGTTACTTCTTGCACTGGGTGAGGAGGGCATGTCCTCCATTTTGGCCTTCCGTCCGGGAAGGAGTGCAAAACGTCCTCCATTTTGAGCATGGCTAGAAAGCATCATGTGTGTGTATATATATAAATATATATATATATGAGTGTATATACGAGTGTGTGTGTGTATAAACGAGTGTGTGTGTGTGTGTGTATATATATATATATATATATATATATATGAGAGTGTATATACCAGGGTGTGTGTGTGTGTGTGTGTGTATATATATAATATATATATATATATGAGTGTATATACGAGTGTGTGTGTGTATAAACGAGTGTGTGTGTGTGTGTGTGTGTATATATATATATATATGTGAGAGTGTATATACCAGGGTGTGTGTGTGTGTGTGTGTGTATATATATATATATATATAATATATATATATATGAGTGTATATACGAGGGTATATATATATATATATATAGGAGAGTGTATATAGGAGTGTGTATATATCAGTGTGTATGTATATATATATATATATATATATACAGTATATATACATGAGAGTGTATATATGAGTGTATATAGGAGTGTGTGTGTGTATATATATATATATATATATATTATATGAGAGTGTGTGTATATGTGTGTGTATATATACATATATATATATATGAGAGTGTATATATCAGAGTGTATATATAAGTGTGTGTGTTATATATATATATGAGTGGGAGAGAGTGTGTGTATATGTGTGTGTGTGTGTGAGAGAGAGAGAGAGAGAGAGAGAGAGAGTTTGTCTAGCTTTCCTTGTGTCCTCCATTTCTGCCAGGCCTGGTCCTCCTTGGGAGCGGGGGGGGGGGGGCTCTGCTCTCCCTGAGCTTTTCGCAGAGCCCCAGAGGCTCTGCTGTGTTGCAATGGGTCAGAGGAGCCTGGCCTCCCGGGGTCTCCCTGCCCTCCCCCTGAAAAAGGACGACCGAGGACCCCCTCCTGGAAGAGACCCTTTGACTCCAAGGGAAAGGCTGCTGCTGGGCTCCTTTCTTTCCGGGGGGCCTGGGTCGGCTCTCCTTCTGATCAATGACAAGGAGGGACCCTTGGGGATGGGGGGGGGGGAAAGAGATTTGGAAGCCCGCCCCCCTTTGTCTTCCCGGGCCCTGATTGGCTGCTGTCCTGGGAGGCCGGTCCTTCCCCCTGGGCTGCCATTGGCTGGCAGGGAATCCGTATCAATGTTTAAGCGGCGGCGTGAGCTGAATAGAGTCAGTCGGCGAAAGAGAGAAAGAAGGAAAGAAAGAGAGAAAGAAAGAAAGAAGGAGAAAGAGAGGGGAAGGAGGAGAGATGGAGGGCGGCGGAGGGGCCGCAAAGCCGAGGAAGAAGCCAACTGTTGCTCCGGAGTGACTCCTCTTCAAAACAGGGAGTGAAAAGCCGGGGAGGAGATTTCATCTATCATCATTATTAATAATATTATTATTACTATTATTATTATTAATTTATTTGGAGGGGGATCGAACTGAGCAGCCCCCCACCGTTTCATTTTATTTTATTTTTGCAAGAGACTGGACTTTTCCGAGGTTCTTTCGGAGCTCTCTGAAATAAAGCCGGGAGAAACTCAACCGGGGATTAAACCGCCTGGAGGTTTCACACACCAAGGAAAAGAAAAAAAAAAAAGGGGGGGGGGCAACAGATCTCCAGGTGTCTCCACTGAAAGAGGAGGGAAAGCGGATCTGCTTCCAAAATCCCCCCCAAAAAGGGGAGCATTGAAAAGAAACAACGCTGCCCTCTTTAGAAAAGAAAAGAAAAATCCATCCTCCGATCTTGGCTTCTTTTCTATCTTTCTACATCTCTCTCTCTCTGTGTGTGTGTGTTTCCAGACCTTGCAAAGCTGCACCGCGGAGCTGCTGCAAGGACGGGTCGCTTTTGTGGACGTGGTTTTGTGTTGAGTTGCGTTGATCTGAAAAGCTTCCACCGAGAGTGATCTAGAGAGCTAGAGATCCCCTCCAGGAACCGGCAATAAAGCCTCATCCTCCAGGAATCAAACAAACAAACATAACAACAACAAATAATGCCCAGGCTGCCTTAAAACATATACTATATACATATATCTGTGTGTGTGTGTTGTGTATGTATATATAGTCTATACCTTGTCCTCATCTATACGTTGGGACTGTGTAGCTCCATAAACCCGACAATTGGCACCAAGGAAACCTAGGATCTGGGGAACTATATATATATAATCAATCCCCCTTTTTAATGTTTTTGGAGCAAACATGATGATGATGATGAAGATGATGATTTAAGAAAGCGATTGGAGCATCTTTTCGGAGGCGGCTGAAGCCAAAGGCTGTGTGTACGTGTGTTTGTGTGCCTCTTCTTCCCTCTTGCCGGTCTGATTGCGCGATTGTGTGTGTGTGAGGCTGCTGCTGGTGTGTGTGTGGTGTCTCTCTCTGTGTGTGTGTCTCTCTCTGTCTGCCAGCCCCACCTCTCTCTCTCTCTCTCTCTCTTTTCCCCCTGAATAATCTCTGCGCCCAGCCAAGGAGGACTTGCCTGTTGATTTCCTTTCCTGGCAAAGGCAAGAAAAAAAAAAAGCACAGAAAAGGAAAAGGCAGGGCGGGCAAAAAAAGGGAGGCGAGCAAACTGAGAGATCCGACTGCGGAGGGCCAGCAAATCCAGACACTCAGCAGCCCCAGCAGCAGCAGCAACAACAGCAACAGCAGCAGAGAGAGAAGGAGAGAGAGAGAGATCGAGGCAGAAGAGAGGCTGGTGGCGGCAGCAGCAGCAGCAACACAACCACAACCACAACCAGCAAAGGCGGACTTGGTGGCTTGGGCTTTTGAATTTCAACCTCTTTTTTGTTTTTGCAAATCCGGAGGAGGAAGGAATTTATTATTATTATTATTTGATCACACAGAGACAGAGAGAGACAGAGACTTCTTCCCCCAAAAGGATCGGGTGCGGAGGGACTACAAATCCAAAGGGACTACTACTCATCATCATCCTCATCATCGGCTGCTTTTGCTCGGCGTGGGCGGCTTTCCTTCCTCGCCTCCCGACGAGACGTGATTTTCTTCTTTTTCTTTTTTCTTTTGGCATCGGCGGCGTCGCAGGAGGAGGCAGAAGCCGTGTGTGTATGTGAGTGAGTGTGTCTCCCTACGTGTGTCTCAGGCAAGGTTTTGTGTCTTCATTCATTCCTCCCTTCCTTCCGATGGCAGGCAACAACACGAGATGCGGCTCCTCTCCGGGATCAGACCGCTAAATGCAGCAAAAAAAGAAAGAAGGCTCCCTGGGATAAAAACGAAAAAGAAAGCAGCCTGAGATCTCCAGTTCCAGCTGAGCAGACTTGAAGGGCTCTCTTTTGATTCTTCTTCTTCCTATCAACCAAATAATAATTATCATTATCATTATTATTTTTAAAAAGCCTTCCTTCCAGCGGTGCCCAGAAGAAGCTCTTTACCGATCCAGAGGCCACTTTCTTGGACATAGACACACACACACATGCAAACTCTCTGATTCCCCCTCCTTGTGTGTGTGTGTGTGTGCTGTGTGTTGTGTGTTTGTGGTGGGTGATCACAGCCGCCTCTCACTTTGGATCCTACGTGTGGTGCTTTTTAAAAAAAAATCTTTCTCCCTTTTTTTAAAGAATATATATATATATATATATAATCCCCTATCAGCTGTCAATCTATCCGTATTGGGGAATCTTGGGTGTGTGTGTGTGTGTGTGTGTGTGTGTGACAGGTGATCCCAGCCGCCTCTCAGTTTTGATCCTACTTGTGGCTTTTTATAAAAATCATTCCCCCCCCCTTTTTTTAAGGGGAAAAAATATAATCCCTTACCATCTATTTGTCAATCTCTCCCTATTGGGGGATCTTTTGTGTGTGTGTCTCTGTGTGTGTGTTTCTGCGTGGGGTGGGTGATCACAACCGACTGTCCGTTCTAAACCTACGTGTGGCTTTTTTTTTTAAAGGAAGAAAAATTAATAATATTAATCCCCTATCATCTACCTGTCAACCTCTCCCTTTTGGGGCTATCTTGTGTGTGTGTGAGTGTGCGTGTGTGTGTTTAGTGTTCCCTTTCCAGACCTGAAGCTGCCTTTGCTTTGGCTCATTCATCCCTTGGAAGTTGGACCGCGCAAGGAAGGACTGCAGCAGCATCAAGCAAAAGGAGGAGGAGGGAAAGAGACCAAAGATCGAGGAGGAACCCCCCCCCCCTTTTTTTTTATTTCTCTCTCTCTTTCTCTCTCTCTCTATCACACACACACAGAGAGACCTCCTTTCCTCCAGCGATCGCCTCTGCCTGCCTTGCTGTCTTTGCCTTCCCTCTTCGCTTGGCGCTGTCCATGGTGCTGCTTGGAGGAGCTTCCCGAGCAACAGGTCCAGGAACTTGAAAAGGAAGGGAAGGGAAAGGAGGAAAGGGAAAAAGGAGGGGATCAGAGGGATCATCATCTTGCTGTCCCCTGGGGATGTCCCTGCTGCCGGCCTGGCTCTTGCTCTTCATCCTCCTCCTCCTCCTCCTGGGCTGGGCCCCCGCCGCCCTGGCGCTGAGGAACCTCAACTATTCGGTACCGGAGGAGCAAGGTGCCGGGACAGTCATTGGTAACATCGGCCGCGATGCCCGGCTGCAGCCCGGGACGCAGCCGCAATCGGGGGATCGTCCCCGGGGCTCAAAAGCCACCTCGTTTCGTGTGCTGGAGAACTCAGCCCCGCACTTGTTGGACGTGGACGGCGAGAGCGGGTTGCTCTACACCAAGCAGCGCCTGGACCGGGAAGCGCTCTGCCGTCGGAGCGCTAAATGCCAGCTGTCGTTGGAGGTCTTTGCCAACGACCAAGAGATCTGCATGATCAAGGTCGAGGTAGAGGACCTGAATGACAACGCGCCGTCCTTCCCGTCGGAGCAGGTGGAGCTGGATATTGCTGAGAATGCTGCCCCGGGCACCCGCTTCCCGCTGGCCAGTGCCCATGACCCGGACGCTGCCCAGAATGGCCTCCGCACCTACCTGCTCACCCGCGATGACTATGGCCTCTTCTCCCTCGACGTCAAGGCCCGTGGTGATGGCACCAAGTTCCCGGAGCTGGTGGTCCAGAAGGCCCTCGACCGTGAGGAGCAGAGCCACCACACCTTGGTCCTGACTGCCCTCGATGGTGGTGACCCGCCCCGCTCTGGCACTGTCCAGCTCAATGTCCGCCTTGTCGACTCCAACGACAACAGCCCGGTCTTCGAGGCTCCCTCATACGTGGTGGAGCTGCCTGAGAATGCCCCGCTGGGCACCGCTGTCCTGGACCTCAACGCCACCGATGCTGACGAAGGGACCAATGGTGAGGTGCTCTACTCCTTCAGCGGTTATGCGCCAGAGCGGGTCCGTGAGCTCTTCAGTATCGACCCCCAGACGGGCCTGATCCGAGTCAAGGGAAACCTGGACTACGAGGAGGGTGGCCTGGTGGAGATCGACGTCCAGGCTCGGGACCTAGGGCCCAACCCAATCCCGGCCCACTGCAAGGTCACCGTCCGCCTCCTCGACCACAACGACAATGCCCCAACCATCGGCTTTGTCTCCGTCCGCCAGGGGGCGCTCAGTGAAGCTGCCCCTCCAGGCACTGTCATTGCCTTGGTCCGGGTCACCGACCGTGACGCCGGAAAGAATGGACAGCTCCAGTGCCGCGTCCAAGGTGAGGGCCCCGGTGGAGAAGGTGCTGTCCCTTTCACCCTAGAGGAAAACTATGACAACCTCTACACTGTGGTGACCGACCGGCCCCTCGACCGGGAGGTCCAGGACGAGTACAATGTCACCATCCTGGCCCGGGATGGGGGCAACCCACCCCTCAACTCCACCAAATCCTTCACCGTCAGGATCCTCGACGAGAACGACAACCCACCCCGCTTCAGCAAGAACCTCTATGTCCTTCAGGTCCCTGAGAACAATATCCCTGGGGAGTACTTAGGCTCTGTCTTGGCGAAGGACCCTGACCTGGGCCAAAATGGTACTGTCTCTTACTCCATCCTTCCCGGGCACGTGGGTGATGTCTCCATCTACACCTATGTCTCAGTCAACCCCACCAATGGAGCCATCTACGCCTTGCGTAGCTTCAACTATGAGCAGACCAAACACTTTGAGTTCCATGTCTTGGCCAAAGACTCAGGGTCCCCTCACCGGGAGAGCAATGCTACTGTCCGGGTCACTGTCCTAGACGTCAATGACAATGCCCCCCTCATAGTCTTGCCAGCCCTGATCAATGACACTGCTGAGCTCCAGGTGCCACGCAACGCAGGCGTGGGCTACCCGGTAGGCACCGTCCGAGCCTTGGACAGTGACTTTGGGGAGAGTGGGCGCCTCACCTACGAGATTGTGGAAGGTAACGAGGAGCACCTCTTTGAGATGGACCCCACCAGTGGGGAGATCCGTACCCTGCACCCTTACTGGGAAGAACTGAGCCCTGTGGCAGAACTGGTGGTCAAGGTCAGTGACCATGGGAAGCCCAGCCTCTCAGCTGTAGCCAAGTTGATAGTCCGGGCTTTGGCTGGCCCTCTCCCCGAAGCAGGGGAACCACAGGTCAATGGGGAGCAGCACCGACGACCCCACTGGGACCTGTCTCTCCCCCTCATTGTCACCTTGAGCACCGTCTCTATCATCCTGCTGGCTGCCATGATCACCATTGCCGTCAAGTGCAAGCGGGAGAATAAAGAGATCCGCACCTACAATTGCCGCATTGCTGAGTACAGCCACCCCCAACTTGGTGGAGGGGGTGGTGGGGGTGGTGGGGCAGGAGGCAATGGCGGGGGCAAGGGCAAGAAGAAGAAGATCAGCAAGAATGACATCATGCTTGTGCCCAGCGAAGGGGAGGACAGTCGAGGGCCCCTCAATGTCATGAACGTGGTGAGCAGCCCTTCTTTGGCCACCTCACCCATGTATTTTGACTACCAGACCCGCCTGCCCCTTAGCTCCCCCAGGTCAGAGGTGATGTATCTGAAACCAGCCTCCAACAACCTGACTGTACCCCAGGGACACGTGGGCTGCCACACCAGCTTCACGGGGCAAGGGACTAACGTCACTGAGGCTCCTCCGAGCCGGATGTCCATAATTCAGGTAGGAGACTTTTAGAAATTCCTAGGGGCATTCTCCTTCCCTCCTAAGTTGCTTTGGGGGGCTGCAGTGAAACCTGCAACAGAGGCATCCCTAGAGATGAATCTGTGGGTTCAAAGGTCAACCTTTGCCCATTTTCAGGCCTGAGTCCCAGGTTAGTTCCATTGGTATCAGGTATACAAATAAATAATATGAAAATTCAAACAGCAGCTGAACATTGCAGTAGCCTGGAACTGAGACACATTTATAAGGCATAAAACAATTATGTTGATCTGTTTTTTTCTGGAAGGTTCCCCCCCCCCCCCCTTTACAGGTTTCACTGTCATGTTCCTTTGGGGAAGCAGGGGAAAGTTCAAAAACAGATACTGTGTGATCTACTTATCTATATACAATGTAGATATCTATATATAGATAAACATATGTATATGATACATCTATTTTATTCTGAGATTTAATTTTAGGGCACTTGCAGATGCAACATATGTAGCTCTCCATTTGCGTATGTCAAATTGTACTGTGAAAAAATGTACTTTTTTTTCATATTTAGAATGTCTTATTAAAACAGAAGTGTGGAGCCATCCATCCAGATGGCTATTTTTATTTTATTTTATTGACACAGAATACTATCTCTTGGCATTCCACTGATCCACCACTGCCTCTTGAAGGATACCAAATCCAAGCACACACACACACACATACATGAAAAGCTACCATTTGATTTGCTAGATTATAGCGTGGTCACATTCTGCTCCCAGTTAAACACATCAAAGTGTCATTGATTTCCACCGAAAAAGGCTTTAAGCACATGACTAACCCTTTCATTGAAGTCAGTGGGTTTTTGATGTGCTTAATATTGACTGAATGGAATGTGCTATTCCAGTCTGGGCATGTATATAAACACACATATTAATAAATAAATTAATTAAAATGTGCCCCCTGTCTAGCAAGGCTGTCTCTTGAGTAGTGTTCAATCAACATTCAGATTGCTTTGCTTAATTCTAAAAGACTCAGGGCTAGTTCTGCATACATGCATGCTCACTGTTAGAAGAATGCAGATCCAGAGGTGACTTGCAGGTATAAATGGCTACTACAGATTGAACACAACAGGAATTGCCTTCTCTCAGGCACAGATGTAATGATAACCATGCCTGTGTAAACTAGCCCTTAGATTGCTTATTTTTAAAAAAATAAATAAATAAATAATGCTGAAAATACTTGTAAATGGTGCCTTTACCTAAAGTCAATGGATGAATGCTGTAGAATGGGTAATGACCCAGCCAAAACCAAGCACTTTCAAATCCCACCCAATGCTAGGAATCTAGGCACATAACTAACTTCTCCCACTGAAATTAATGAACTTGAAACATGTCTGTCTTTGAGCTGGATGGTGTCTTATATTTTCCTGATGTCTTTATTCACAAATGTTCTTAAGAGTGGAAAATTACTGGTTTGAAATAAAGCTGTAGTTACATTTCAGGCCTTGTGTGTATTTGAAAAGCAGGCCCTTTGATTTTTTTTTTTTTAAAAAAAATAGTTTTGCAATAGATGAAGGGATAATATATGGCCTTCCAGGTGTTTTTGAACTACAGGTCCCATTATGCCTTCCCATTTTTTCTGCTAGTTAAGGTTGATGGGAGGTGCAGTCCAACAACATTGGGGGGGGGGTCACTCTACTTTAGTAAATGGGTTCTAGGCTGCAGTTTACCAATGTGGTTGCCAACTGATCAGAAAAAGAGCAAGGGGTTTAAACTGAATTAGCTGAACTGAAGCCAGTGAGTTTAACTGGGATGTATCTCTGGCTACTGAGAGCAGTTCTACACTTGGTGCAGAATGGTCACATTTTAGGATGGGCTACTTCAAACTGCAGGCAGAAAATTTCATTTTTGAATTCTCTTGTATATTTAAAACCATTTTTGCACCTTAGTAACTAGTAAGTATTTCGGGGATGGGGGGAGTTCACCATATATTTGTTTGTGATGTGTTTGTTTGCTGCACTCACAGTAACAGTATACCTCCATCTGAAAGATGAATTGATATATATCTACTGTCTTATTCTGCATACCATGTAAATTGAATCTAAGCTTAATAGAATTCAGTTTGCATTGACAGGCCAGAGACCAGACCTTGACCTACAATAATTTGTTTCTCTTTAGACATAGAAGTTGTGGGACAATGTTTATCTCAAAATGCAATCCAATGCAAGCTACGGATAATGGCTGTTAAATTGACAATTTCATGTGTTTCGTCCCGCACTACATCTAGTATGCTGTACTGAGTCACAGGGGAATGATATGAATGTATCAAAAGTGACAAACTCTTTTTTTTTTTTTTTTAATGTTCTGTGCTTAAAGGGAGAACATTTTTTTGGCTTGCAGTTGATGGACATAAAGGAAGTGCATAAAGGATTTGAGATTCCTCTTCTGCATGGTTTTGTAGACACCATACTTCTAATTTGTTCTCTGCCCATCCCTGCAATCCAGTACACACTTATTTGGGAGAAAGCTCCATTAAACACAGTGGAATTTCTGTCAGAGTAAACATGCATGGGATCAGAAGGCAAAAGTCACAACTTTCTGTTCCTCTCTAAGTGACACTGCCACACTCTAGTGTGACCAAGAAACAGAATCTGAAATGGGTTTGTACAGAATGGAACATGCTTTAGCTCCCACCTCACTGATGTCATTGAATGGCTGATGTCCCTTTCCTTTTGCAAAGGTAGATGAATGGCTGCTGTTCATTCCCATGGAGAAAAGTGATGTGTAGCAATTGGGAACAATGCTTCAGTGAGGCCAAAAACTGCCCACTAACTCTGCTATCACCAGTCTTCATCTCTCTTTAGCCTTCCATCCACATTTACTTTTTATTAGTATAAACAAACACTTGGATGGATTGTGGGTCTTTGCCTGGCAAACTGTAGGCTCCAAATTCTCATCGCTAAGTGTTTTCCCCCTTTGAATAATTGTACACCTCCATGCAAGGTCACTGTGAACTGTTCTTCAACCCACTGTTGAGTTGTGTTGCAGAAACAATTTCATTTTCTGCTTATCATGGATGTGTGTTGCTATCAATTAGGTGAGCTGAGCAAAACTCAAAATCTGAAATTGATTTTAACAAAAAGTGACATTTGGAGGAAGAATATTAGGTTAGGGCATAACTGAAGGTAATTCAATTTATAATTCATGCATTTAAAAGGATTTTTTTCCAGTGGCACTTGTTTAAGTTATGTCTTTAAAAAAAAGGTCTTTAATAGTCAGAATGCTGAACCAACCTCCAAAATATGCCCATCCTTTCCCAAAACTTTTTTTTTATCCAGTGTAATAGTTATTTAAATATGGAGACTTATATTTTGCTAAAACTGTGTAATATCTCTTTAAATAATATATGTATTGATGGTACTGAATCGTTAAATATTTTAATGCAGTGTATACTCCCATTTGGTAAACATCCTTTTAAAACAATGTACACTGTATAATATCATAATTTTTGTACCGAGATTTATATAAATCTGAAAGAGGAATTTCTTGTCTTAAAAAGGTGTTCTGTGGTTTCTGTTAAATTTTTAAAATGCTAACCATGAATGGGAAGTTCCTGCAATATCTGATAACACCACTGGTTGAGCAACATAACTCAGTCAATGGCTCAAGTTCTCCTTTCCACTTTGGAAATCAGAGTCATAGATATCTAGATCATGAATAATGGCTGTAGCATTTCACATTTTAGGAGAAGTTAAGATGCTTCAGTCAAATGGCTAGATGGTTAATTTGTGAAGTATATGTGTTATGAGACGAGTGGGTGAAAGTCCTCTCAAATAATGAAAACCTAAGACCTGGAGTTTAAGATTAGAATGAGAGATGATCTGAATGAAAGTTACCTTTGAGTCATCTAGTTTACTCTACCCTCATTTAGGACCCTTGGAACTGGAGAATCCCTTCCAAATAGCCATTATCTAAAGTAAAGTTTGCTATTTTTAATGGAAGGTGGCAGGCAGTCATACGGCTTTTCTCTTCTACAGGACATGGAAATGATGTGACAGGTAAAGCTTCCCCTGTTGCATTTCTTCCCATCACACAGCTGCTAGACCAAGGTTAGGGAACCTTTAGCCTTCCAGTTGGTTTGGAGGATAACTCCAGTGCTTACTTGGCCATACTGGGTGAGACTAATGGGATTTGAAATCCAAAACACCTGGGAGCCTTTGTTTTTGTAGAAAGGGCTGTCCGAACATTGTTGAAATGCAAAATCCCCTAGTTCCTGACCCTTGGTTATACTGGCTTGGTCTTCTGGAGCACAGTTCAACAACATCTGGAGGGCTACCGATCTCCCACCCTGGCTTAAAGGTATGGAAACACAATTGGATAAATTCTTCTGGCAACCTGAAGGGGGCAGAGGTACTTGGATGAAGTGTCACTGAGAAAAATAGTTAGAAGTGGTTATGCTTCTCAGTTCAGTAGGCCAGCATCTCTCAAAATGTAATTTGATACAATATTTTTTTTTTAAAAAAAATAATAATCCCCTCAAACACCAGGGCTTTTAAACAGTAAGAGGCTCTATTACCAAATAGCCCTATGCTTAGGGGTCTTTCATAAGACCCAGTCAAAACATGCATCAGGATCACATGGTATGGCCTTTCTTGGTGTGCACTGCCACACACAAAAGAGCCAGTGTAGTCTGGTGGTTTGAGTGTTGGTCTATGACTCTTGGAACCATGGTTCAAATCCCTGCTCAGCCATGGAAACCCACTGGGTGAACTTGGACAAGTCACACTTTCTCATCTCAGAAGAAGGCAAAGGCAAACCACCTCTGAACAAAGCTTGCCAACAAAGCCCCATGACTGGTTCACTTTGGGGTCACCTTAAGTCAGGAACAACTTAGGCACACAACAACAAGCTACAACAATGCAGGGGGACTTATGTATAAATATTTCCTTCTGAGCATATGTGGGTGGAATTTTCTTGCACAAGAAAACAAGCTGAAGTGGTGGATTTCTACATGTACAGTAGCTTTTCTTTCCTCCATACTGCAGCATTCAAGAATGTCATACACAAATGTATGAAATATATTCAATGCACTTGATGCTGATATCACAGTGGCATGTTGCAGTAAGAATCACAACTTTGAAAATGTCCATATTTTAAATCACTGCAGATCAAAAACAATTTGTATATCTTTTGAGGAATAAACCCCTAAATCCAAAGGTTAGTCCCAGCTAGAGCTGAGTCATTGAATCAATGGGATTTTTAATCAGTGCTTACTTGTCAAGTTAATCTTTGATTCAACAGATCTATTCTAGGTGCAACTAATAATTGGATTTAGGCTCTGTACATTCAAACATATGTATCTTAGTTCTTTAAATCTAGTGTGAGGAACAGTAGGAATCTTTTCTTATGTGACATTGCAATACCCAGCCTTTCTCACCATCATCTGAGTTGGTTCAAGCTGATGAGAGCTGCAGTCCAAAATACTCATGTAACCCCCCCATCCCTGCTTAACAGAGCTATAGTACTCCCCATTCCTGTTTAATGACCAGAAAAGAATCTACCCATAAAGCCCTCTACTGATTTCTCTTTCCAAGTTCTTTTATAATTGCAGTGTGCGGTGCAACTTTGTAGTATTAGGAAGTCTGGAAGTGTTAATGCATTGTAAATAGTAAAATCCAAATGGCCCAGCACAGCATGGCAAGTACAGTGGGGAGTTCTGATCCCTTCTCTTCACTTTTAGGATGAACTCCCACAGAAATGCAAATGCTAGCAAGCATATCATAGACCGATTAACTTGTGCACCTTCCATAGTTTAGGAAATTGCCTGATGAGCTAAGAGAGAATGATCCATGGTAGTCATTTCATACATCCAGGTGATGAAGGGGAAGAAAGAGTCACATTTCAATTCAACCTTACTTTGAGTTTGTAATATCTTATTAATGCTCAATTGCTCAGTGCTGAGGAGGCTGGTGAGGCAGAGTTTGTACTTATGTTGATTGAAAAAATAAATAAATGTAACTATCTCTGGAATGTTGTTGAGTATAACTGTAGTGTGCTGCTTGTACACAATTAGCTCAGAAACTATATTTATAGCTTGTAACAGGTGGCTGGCATAAACAGTACCTGAATTCCCCAATGTCATGCATGTTTACTCAGATGGAAGTCCTACAAATTTCAATGGGATTTATTCCTGTGAGGGTGATTTCCAGCTATAACTGTTGCTTCCAGTTCCATACTCTGCACAACAAGTTGGTTTTTCTCTTCCCTCAACCTCTAGCTGAATTTACATTTAGGGCATAAGTTCTCAAATGTTGTTTCTGCAGAAGTTTTGGACTTCAGCTCCCAGAAGCGCTGGCCAAGAGCATGAGAACTGAACCACCCCCCCCAAAAAAAAACCTCAAAAAAAAAAAAAAAAGACTGAGAATCACTGCTTTAAGGTACCTTGCTCCAATATGGTCTACCCCAGATGCTTTTTACAATAACTCCTACAGTTTGTGACCAATGTTCATGCTGGCAAGGGCTGATGGCGTTGTTCTCATAATAATTTGAAGGGTATCACGTGGAGAAGCCTGGTTAAGAAAGCTAAGCCAGGAATGTGGAACGTGATTTGTAGTTATCTTGTTTACAGAAAGTAGGGGAGGGCATGGATGGCCTCTGAATGGACAGTTTATTGAGGCTTTATGAAATTGGTTTGGTAGGGCTGATGGACTGCAGCCTCTGGCCCTAACCTGCAGTCCAGCAAGAAGTGAGTGTTGCTAAGGGTTGCAAGCTAGGAACACTGATAGCCTGCAACCCAAAATGTGAAGAGCCACACTTGTCCATCCTTGATATAAACCATAGTTAACAGAACCATAGTTTGTGTGAGTTTTTATTCATAAGAACAGGATTTGTTTACTGGAAATGGAAGCAATGTGGCCATATAGCCCGAAAGCCCCACAAAAAACTATGTTTGCTGGCCATGAAAGCCTTTGACTCCACAATGAAAGCAAATGTGTGTGGGGTTTTTTGTTTTGTTTTGTTTGTGCTGTTCTTGGGTTGTGCTAGTGGAAGAGAGAGTGAAGAAGTTAGCATTTTATGCTAGAGGAGTAGTCACAAATAATTTGAGTAAGACTTTTATGTGTAGACACACCAGTCTGTGAGTACTTGTGTGTAGGGGTATAAACCAATATTGTGGGTCTTAAGACTTTGCACTTGAGGTAGTGGATCTTGTGTATGCTGAACCATAAGCATTTAAATTGACTGGGCTGATTTCTTTCATTTTTCTGCCTCATACCAGTATGATGAAGTGATGAGAACAACGTTGAATTAAGGCTCTCCAAGCTTTTTTCTGGCCATGCTCCTCTGTTTGTAATAGGGGCTCAACCTTGCTTATGCAAGTTCTTACTTGAAGATGAAGCCACTGGAAGTTTCACTTGCTAGATTCCTGTGCATTGGTTTGCACAGAGGTACAATGGCAAGGCCAAGAGGAAATCTTTCATGCCTCCCCCAACTCTAGGACAAGACTGCACACCTTATCATATGAAATTCTTTAGGCACATAGTGGCAATCCAGAAAAGCTATAATGGTTTTTGTCCATTAGTTACATTTATGAATTACATTTGACCTGTTTCATCTTGAGTTATGTTAGGGGTTGTTGCAATTTGTTTTAAATATTTCCGGAACTAGCCACCTCAGGCCTAAACTGCTATAGACCAGCTACAAAAAGAAATGTTAGCTCTACATTGTCTGGACTCAGCACTTTTTAATATCCCTACCTCATGCCCGTGCTGGGTTAGACCAAAGTGCTGTCTGTCTAGTAGTCCTTTAACCCAGTGCTCAACCTGTTTCTTTGTAGGAAGCCTACAAGCAAGACATGGGTATGCATCTCCTTGTGTTCTGAACAACTGTTCAGAAGTGTATCGACTCTGATAATGTTGGAAGTACTTATGTATCATGGCTAATAGTCATTGAGAGTTCAGAGTCTGAGGATGCCCTGGTGCATAGTGGTTAAATGTCTGTACTGCAGCCACTCACTCAAAACCATAAGGTTGCGAGTTCAAGACCAGCAAAAGGGCTCAAGCTTGACTCAGGCTTGCATCCTTCCGAGGTCGCTAAAATGAGTACCCAGATTGTTGGGGGCCAGTAGTTTACAGTTGTAAACCGCTTAGACACTCCTTAGGTGGCATGAAAAGCTGTATATAAATGAAGCTGTTTGTTTGATTAGATACTTTTTGAAATAATTAGTTATAGTTCTGAGTCACAAGTAATTAGTCACTTTCTTGATGCTGAAAACTAAAGTAGCTGAAATTGTTACCTGTAAAAACAACATCAAACTGCTAACATACCAATGGATTTGCAAAGTACATCTAAATATATAACTCCTGTAACTACAAAACCAACTAAGGTCATTATATTCCAAAAGGAATTAAATTATTGTATCTTTACAAACGAAAATTAATTTTACCTCAGTTAGCTAGTTACTTCCAAACTCTGTGAAAGCCATATTTTTAATTAATATACAATATCTTGTATTAGTCAGTTCTGCATTTTAACTATTATATGTGTGAAAATGTATATTCTTTTGTATGTCTTTGGGGGAAAAAAGTCACTTCATCTGTCTTGAATCTTTCTCATACATATTTACATACACACACTTTCTTCATTCCTAGCAGGCAGCAAAACCAGGATTTCCTGGTAGGCTATGGGCAGATTACGCTGTAAATGGGTAGAACCCTATATATGTCTTTCAGTGTATCTATACTGTAGAAATAATGCAGTTTGACACCACTGTAAAACTTGTAAAACTACAAATCCCAGGATTCCATAGGGTGGAGCTACAACACTTAAAATGGTGTCAAGCTGCATTATTTTTACAGTGTAGATGCATCCTTTGTCTTAGTGGGTAGTCCTGAGGACACTGTAAGTACTTTTACCAGCATTGCCACATGGGTGTTTAAAAGTAGTTTCTGTACCATTTTCTTTAGTTCTTCCACCCCATTGCTCAACTCAAATTGAAGCAGCAGCTATAATTTACAATTGCAGTGAGGAAAATCCCAATTGCAAATGATCAGTGAGTGTTCTTAGTGCTTGTTTCTTTGAGGCATGGTGCATCTGACCAGTATAGGCTTTACTTTTTCCCTGTACTAACTAGCTTTCCCAATCTGTGATGTAAATTCTAGTTTCAGAGGCAGTATATATTGGAATTCAAGTGAATGGGGACAGGCAACAGAGAGGAGACATGATCTACATTTTCGCAGAAGCCTCTCGGAAACAAAATAGACTTTAGTCTGCTCCAGTAAAGCAGTTCTTGAGTTCTTGAGCCAGCATGATTACTTAAATAAAGCAAGAGGCAGTTGTTTTGTTTCTTGTAAATGAAGACACACTTGTTTGTGAAATCCGGCTGGGGGTTGTGTGGATAACTGCAATAATTTCATGCTAACAGGGGTGGGGTGGGGGAGGCTTGTTTTTGTTTTTATTTCTGGCAAACAAGCCATATTTTCTTTTCCTCCACATTTGTGAAAGAGATAAAAGAGTTGAGGGAAAGCGGGAAATATAGATTCTTTAAAGTGACACGGCAACAGCACTGAAAACTATCTACATATGCAAGTTGTGCTGATGATCATACAGAATATTTACGATTGTACTTGCGAAGCGGCGTTGAGAGATTTGTAAATATAGCAGGTGCTGAGACAGAAAAAGAGAACCCCAGCTACAGCTTTTTATTGAACACTGGCAAAAAAAAAAAAAAAAACCCTCATTTTTCAGGGAACTCTCAAGCTGAGAATCGCCATGGTTTGCTGTGGTAGGAAGTCCTGTAACATTTTAAGATAAAGTACAGATCGTTCATAATACTTCAGGCACCTGATGTTTACCATGTGCAGACAGATTACTGTCAAATCCCAATGCAACCTCATCACCAGGTGTCCTTCATAGCATCTCAGAAGAGAAGAGATTTCAGGGGGGAAAGAAAAGCCCTATAAGCTGTGTTCCTGCTGTTCAACTATGTGCAGTTGTTCCTTTGCTTCTTTTAAGGAAACGTCTATGTATCTGCTTCAAGAATACTGTAAGAGGGGAGAAAAGAGGAGAAAGGTTTTTAAAAAGGCTGCATGTGTACTAGCCATTTCAACAGCTAGGATCAAAAGAGTCAAATTCTTCTTAGTTTGCTTTTTATTCCTTGCATCTGTGGGAACTTCCATAAGCATTTGTGGGGGTTAATGGCATTCACTGACGGACTGGGAGCTCTGAGTCATGATCCTTTGTTTTCAAAATGAAAAACAAGTCTGCAGCTCCAGCATGCAGGTTTACACAAG
Organism: Urosaurus nigricauda; assembly: GCA_034509955.1. Taxonomy (NCBI): domain Eukaryota; kingdom Metazoa; phylum Chordata; class Lepidosauria; order Squamata; family Phrynosomatidae; genus Urosaurus; species Urosaurus nigricauda. The sequence continues at coordinate 142,236,597 of JAOEGL010000003.1, read as the reverse complement.
TGTATCTCTCACACTTCTGTGTGACTTCCATCACAGTAGTAAGTGTTGTTGTTGTTATGTGCCTTCAAGACATTTCAACTGTGCCAACTCTAATGAGGACCTGTCGCAGGTTTTTCTTGGCAAGATTTGTTCAAGATTTGTTCTTTACCTTCCTCTGAGGCTGAGAGTGTATGACTTGATCAAGGTCAGCCAGTGAGTTTCTGTGACCAAGCAGGGATTTGAACTCTATTCTCTAGAGTCATGGTTCAATGTTGAAACCACTATACCATACTGGCCCTTAGTGGTAAGTGTGCTAACTTCTGATTAGTCCTATCAAAGACTCCTGGGTGGTCATGTAATTCATATGAAAACTGAAGTCTGTATGAAAACCAAATGAAAATGTAAAAAACACTGTGGCTTAAATCCAATATCCCCCTAGCATTACATTAGCAATTTTTCTCTTGTCCTCCTCAGCAGACGGTAGCCTAAAAACCAGCTTCGGCATAGAGTCTGCATACTGAAAACTGGAGAGGTTTTAGGTACAGGAGCCTTCTCCAGTTTTAAGTCTGGCAACACTGTTGTTTTTCAGGCTACAGTCTGCTGAGGAGCATCATTCACCCCTCAAAATAGGCTTTGGTGCAAGGGGGAGTTGACTCTCCCCTCCTTATCCTGATGGCAGATGCAGTTCTGTCAGTGGGTGTCTTACCCTTAAGTTTCTGGGCTAAATCTAATGACGTAGGAATCTATCTCCAGTTGCTAGAACTTGTTAGAAACTGTGTGGTTATAAAAAGAATGAATACAACTATTTAAAAGTGGCCTTTTAAGTGTTCCATTGAATATACCTGTGTGGTTGCACTGCCTGCTTTTCATTGTATATAATAATACTTAACATAGCTAGAGTGCTTCAGCTGGAGGAATTTCACTTAAACAGTTCAGGCAATTGGCTCAGGAGAAAGCTGCCTTCAGACCACACACACTTCCTCCCCTCTCTTTGCCATGCATTAAAAAAAAGAAAAAAGAAAAAAGAACAGAGGTCCCATTTTAACCAGATGAGTTATTTCTGCATTTTGTCTAACTACAATAAAACCAATGAACCTCTGTTTGTTCTAACTGCAGTTAGCCAACCTGTCAGATCTGGGGGGGAAATGGTTTGATCCTGATTTGTTTTAAGTAGTTTAGTTAAAACAAACCATAGTTCCCTGAGTGGATGTTATGCATCACTGTGGTTTGTTCTTTAAGGGGAAGCGGAAGGTTTCAGACTCTGTTTGTGTGTAAAGGAGGAGGAAGAAATGAAACAGGGGACCTATGAGCCCAAGGCCCATCACAGTTTCTTCCTGAACACCTAATATGTGATTGTCTGAACCAGACCAGTATCTTGCCAGGGAGTTAATATCAGAGGCAAAATTTGAATTAGAGAGTTCTTTGTTCATGGTCAAGGTTCTTATCTTCTGTGCTACTGACCATAAATATTGATTGAGAAATCTCAGAATTTAATGATACTTGAAAAATGTTGTAATGGCCACTCCCTAAAATGTCAGAATACACTTATGTAGCTAAAGTGCACATGTTTTAAATGAAGGATAATATTGATGTACCTTTAAAAGAGGGAGTCATGGTGGAAAGATCCAAACAGGATTAGGACTGTGACACAAAGGAAAAGATTTCACCGCATCATCCTACAGCATGGTGACAATAAAAATCACCTCTAGAAGTTGATATTTGCTCTGGAAGGGAGGTTTGAATGTTTCTTTCTTTGAAAGGGATAGCAGATAATACCTTATTGAAGGAAAGTGTTGAGATGGAGGCATGGGGAGACTGCAACCCCTCTGTTTAGCAACAATCCCAATCAGGTCTTTTCCTGCACCTCCCTCACCTCCAAACAAAACAGATATGTAAAATGCAGACTTGCATTTAACATAATGTGGTGTTCTCATCAGTCTGGCCTGTGCAAGGTCTGAACTCTCAAGCCAACTCATGGAATTGACACTTTGGCATGAAATTGTCTTTTTTGTAATTCCACACCTTTGAGAAAATTAGGAGGGTTGTCAAGTCCACCCCCTTCCCTAAACATGAGTCCTCAGACATGTGACTAAAGCATACACTTTTGACATGGAGGGGAATTTCAGAAGCAATTGGTGTTTGGGTGGGTTAGGAATGAGATGATGGCTGGGTTAGGAATGGGATGGTGGCTTTTGAGGGTGAGAAGTTTAAAAGTAAAATGGCCTAGTGTATTGTTTTGACATCAACAATAGCAGTTCTGTCATTTCTTCCTATATTTGTTAGGGTTAGTTTGAACTGAATGGGTACCTAAAAGTTGTGATACTCTCTGTGGATTATGTTTTTAAATGGACTTTCTGGTGCAAATTAGCGTTCCTTCTCCTCATTCCACTTAAGTTGGACCTGAAAGGCAAACTGATACCAGTGAATGTTTAGCATTGCATAAGACTTTAGAATGTTTGAAACACTTCAGGCCTTTTATAGTATTGTAATCGGTACAACAGTCCCCTAGGACTGGTGTTATTAACCTCATATTTCAGGTATGGTGGGTGCTGAGAAGGGAGGAGAGAGCAGGCTGTTTAATAATGTTCACCTGGAGAATGCGTAGTGGAGATGCTGTTTGACTTTGAGTCTTGCTAGTTTGTTGTTCAGTGGCTTAGCCTCTGCATTACACTTTATTTCATTGCAATATATAATAATGAGAATAAATATTGAAAATTGTGGTTCTGCAAGAGTCATCCATGTCTCTCTGGCTTGAAAGCTGAGTTACAGGAGGTGTGAGCTGGTGTGCTGAGCATTTTTAATGTTGAATGTTTCAAATCCTCATTGAGCTAGATTCTCAGCTTAATTCTCAGCTTAACCTGCCTCATAGGGTTGTGATACGCTAAAGTGGAAGGAAGAGTGAGGTGGGGATGAAGTTATTGGGTTACACAAATAAAAAACTGCTTTGAATTCCATTTTGGGAGAAAGGCAGGATATAAATCCAATAAACAAACAAAAACAAATTATAAAAGTAAAGTGAATTGCAGTCTGAAATTTAATAGCATAATTTTAGAGCATCTTCAAATAGATCAATTTGCTGTCCCAGCATATGTCTTTAGTTATTTATTTGATTTGCATTCTGGTTTTCTCCCAACATTGGGACTCAGGTGGTTCTCAACAAAATAATAAATAAAAAGATACAACCAATCCTTACCCCACACACTGTGATAATAATTACAGAACACAATTAAACATATTATAATATTAAAACACTATTGAATTATAAAATAATTTTTTAAAAAATGAAAATAGAATCCACCTGTTAAAAGCCTCTTCCTCCTCAGCCAGTCAGTTTGTGAAAGGCCACTTGAATAGAGGGTCTTTGTTTTTCTACAAAAGGACAACAGAGAGGAAGCCATCCTAGCCATCCTGTGGAAAGAAGTTTCACATAGGGATGGAAAGAGTATTCAGAAATATTTGCAAAATATTCAATTTTTTAAAAAGTTTTGAGAAACCCTAATGAAAAGATTTCTGGATTGACAAGAATCTTCACAGTTCGGGACATATTCTGTGCAAAATTAGCACTGTGTTTTGCACAGAAAATAACATTTTCTGCACCGACAACAATGTTTTGGCACATAAGATAATATATTTATGCAGAAGTATTATTTAATGTGCAGAAACTACTGACATCCTTTCATTGAGTATTCTGCGTAATATTTAGAAGCGGATGATTTGCTTAGAAAACAGTATTTTCAGTGCAGAAGGTAGTGGATTTTGCACATAAAACCATCTTTCTACACAGAAAATCTGTGGTTTACTGCATAGAAAATGCAGTTTTCTGGCAAAACAATCATGTGTAAATTTTGAGGAAGATAAGTTCTGAATTGTGAACAGTTTTCAAAACTGTTGGTTTTTAAAGCCTTTTTTTTGCAGCGGGAAGAAACTGACTAAAATTACTTGTTGCTTCCTTGAAGAAGAAATTTAGTAACGAGTGGCCTCCCTAGGTTCACAGCTTAAGAGTAGCCACCAAGAATACCTTCTTTGACATTCCCATCAAGCATATCTGTGAAGGTAGTATACCCTTTCTTTTCAAAACAGTGAGGCTTTCCGTTATCTTACTATATGGTAGAATTAATGTGATAATATAATTATTATCGTAAGAATTTAGCATGGTAAAGGATGGCCAGATCTTTGAGATCATGTAAGCTTAATATGCACACAGTGATTCACAATCTTAGCAGCTATAATCTCAACCTGTGCATTTATTTTGTATCCATTGGAAAAAGCCTATGACAGTTCCGTAATTTATTTGTTTATTTTGTAGCCATGTGGGAAGAAGTTATAAAGGAAGTGTTTCCTCTGGACCCCTGTGGTAATGTAAGATAGGTTGAATCAGCACTTGTATCAGGAACTGAATGGCCTTGTTACATGCCCTATTTGAAGAACTATCTCTGGTTGTAGTGGAGAGAAAAGGGACCTGCTAAAGAAATCGTCACCTCTCCACACAAAACATGGTTTGGCAACCTTTCCTCTCAGCCAAAAGACTCACTCCTTCTGGGAAGAGGCATTCTGGAGATGAGCAGAGCTAAAGTCAGTAATGCATGGGCCCAGAGCTAAGAGAGGATTGGATCATCCTTTTCTGTCTTTCTGTCTGTCTACTGCTCCTGGTTCCTCTTCTCTTTCTTTCTACTCTGTTCCTTGCTCTTTCTACTTTTCCTTGCACCAGAAGTGCGATTCATGAAGTATTCCAGATCATGTTGGACTGGAGCTCCAGTCAGTCTTTGCCACATCAAGGAATCATAGGAGTCATGTGCATTCAAAAATATTGAAGACTACATGATTCCCACACTGTTTGTTTGTCTCCCTTTCTCTTCTGATCACTTGCAAAACAGCTTTTGAAATGAGTCTGAGGGCCAGATGCAATGCTGAAGCCATTATCTGGTTTACAGGAACATAGGGAGTTGTCTTATCATCAGAGTATATGTCCATTTGGCCTAGCATTGTCTACTCTGACAGTGAGACTTCAGAGTCTTGAGAAGAGGTCTTTCTCATGTTTCTTCAATTTTTAACCTGAAAATGCAAAAAATAATATGCTGTATTATTGTTTTGACCTATGCTCTATGCTTATGCTCTTCCATTGGCCCCATTGACCCATTGATGATACCACATCATCTCAACTAAAGGAGGCTTCCTGAATGTCATACTTTTCACTCTCATTGTCCCTAGAACTGTTCAGATTTTTTAAACATGCAAGTATTGATTGCTCATACAGAGCCTAAAGGCATACACCTTGCTTGCATGTACCATTTAGAAAGGGTTAGCGAATATGATCAGGCTCCCTGTTACGTGTGTTTGTAAATAAGTATTTTAGTTATTAAAACAACCTCTTTTATACCAGGTATTCAATTTTGGATGCCTTCAACAACTTGGTGCCCTGTGGTGGGCAGACTGCAGTGTTTTTGCTTTTTCTCTTGAGTTGCCTTGGAGTTGTAATGTTGGAAAGCCTACCTTATTTATCCTGAATCCAGAATGGAGTGATATATTTGTAGTATATACTGTAGGTTCACATAGACACACTTTAAGCTTTTGCTGAAGAACCTCAGAGGGAGAGAATTTGATATTGCACACTAGACGCTTGCAGTTAATAAAATTACATGATCAGTTCAGTTCAGTAGGTTCCATGTCAGTGGAGACAATGCATTTGGGGTGGGAGGGGGGGTCCACACTGCAGAAATAAACCAGGACAACACTACTTTAACTGCTATTACTCTGTCCCACACAATCCTAGATTTGTAGTTTGGTGAGGCACCAGATCTTTCTGATAGATCAGGCTGAATTCATAAGATCAAGCTATGACAGTTAATGTGGTGTCAAACTTTTTTATTTCTGCAGTGTAGACACATCCATAAATGAGCTTTAGCTTAGACTTTAATGCAGCTATCCAAGGCACTGAATTCTACTCCAAATAGACAAAGAACTTTGGAGATTTATTTTAAAGTTCAAACTGAAAAGTAGAGTGGATTTTCAACCTCATGGACATGGAAGCCATCAACCACCACTGAGTCCATTCAAATCAACACATTCAATTCAAATTCCTCTTTTCCCCAGACCTGAGTCCTTTTGATTCTGACAGTCACCTTGCCACTTTAGAGTTCTCTATACAGCTCCATTCCCCTGCAATGGGGAAAGCCATATATGGGAACCACCAATTCTATTCCATTTTTAAATGCTAGAAAAACCCTTTGCAGCATATACTTGGAAACAAATATATTGGTCTCTGACCAATGTTCAAAGCCTCCTTTATTTGTTTACAACTTTCAGTAGCACCAAATCCTTCTTAGCTGCAGTCCGGGATGTGGTGCGGAACATTCCTTTTGGGGCCTGAAGGACAAATCTCAATTTGGTAAGAGTCTTGGGGTATATTGCATCTGTGGATAGTTTAAAGTCACATGGAAGGGCCCAAGCAGACTTGGTGAGCTCAGATATAAATGCTATCTATCTAAACCTGTCACCACCAAGTATAAAAAATACTTCTCAATTTCATGCATATCCGCTAAGGGGTAACAGGTTCCTGACTGCAAACTCAGTTCCATGCAACAGTTTCATGGAATACAAATCAGAGATCAGTTTCATACAACAGCTTTTTAGACTTTAAGTAGACTCTTATTTCCAAACCTTGACCAGATGCAATAGCAGAGCATATATGTGGCTGGTAAGGACATCCTTTGGGCTACATTTGGCATGGTCCATATGTTGCCCTTCCTGTTCATGGCCTTAGCTACCTTACCTATCTTACAAATACTTCTGTCCTAACTCTTAGATGAGATTCCTTGCTCCTCACCAAAACCCAGCTGTTTCTCCCCACCAATTTGAGTGTTTCTGAACCTTTTGAGGCATCAAAGTAACTTGGCAAATTTCTGAATCTTTATTGCTCTGTTTGGCTTAGGATGTTAGAATATAGATAGCTATGCTAAATGAGAATATAACAAAAAGGGGACATATTACTTTTTTGCGAGAATGGTGAATTAATGATGCATATGAGATGGAAGCCCACCTTATTAAATCAGTAGTGTTGCTATTGCCTTTCTAGAGATAAGGAGCTATTTTATGTGTTGAAGACATTAGCTGATAAAATTATTTCCAAGCACTGCACCCCAATTCAAACACATTCAACCACAATACTATATTGGGTGAGTGGCTGATAATAAACTCTAGAATAGTATCTTAAATCACATGTAATTCCATGGATTCCTATTCCATAGCTGGATTTTCATTTGCATGACACATAATCTGTGATGTGTGCATAGAACAGGCTTAGCCAACCCAGATTCCCTCAGATGTTGTAAACTATTTATTTATTTAATCTATATCTTGCCTTTCTAGCAGTAGGGAACCCTATATCTTTCCTGAAAATTGATCATTCTGGCTGGGCTAATGTAAGTTGCAGCTGATGGCCAAGAGTGGTTTGAGATTTTTGCCATCAGCCCAAAGATGTAACCAGGACTGTGTTATGAATTCTCCAAGTCCCTTGGGTCAGTTGCAAACAAGTCACGTGCAAGTCACTTGGATTGAAGGCAACCAGTAGCAAATGTTGTTGTTGTTTTCAGAGGTAGGAGCTGGGATGTTACACCTACTTTGTGCAGACAGTGGCAATCCCATTCTAATACAAAAGTGGCAAAGATTTCCATTACACCAGCATTCGGTAAGATTTTGATTTTAAAAAACTAGAGTATTAGATTGTGGATGGCTGCATTAAGCAGTATGCATCAAGTGCTGCAGACCTAATACTGTGGCCACGAATTTGAACCAACAGTTGCATTTTGTTGGCCAGCTTTCTCACAAACACCATCAGCAGTATAGCTGTGGAAGGCAGCTCTTTGGATCAACCTAGTTTAGCTTCTCATTAGTAACAAGGGCACAAGTTTGCCCTTGTGAGGCATTTATATACTGCATGTCTTCCTTCCGCCCCCAGTTGCTAGATTCACATGTAAATCTTGCATTTCTTAATCTGAGAAGCAACACTGTCAGCCTCTCAAAAATGTGAGACTTTAGAGTGGTATGAAAATGGGAAGAAATCCCTTGAGATATCTTTGGTTGCAGCACTAAAATGGAGCAGTGAGTCTTTATGCATTTTTTGTTTTAAAATTATTTATTTAATTCCATATGAATAATTGAAAAACTAGGATTGAATGTGGTTCCCAGTATCTATTTTCATTGGGCATAATCTTATGAAATACTCAGTTGCCACGGAAGAAAGTGTGCTTGAAAAATGTCTGTTCTTTTCAAGAGTGTCCTCATAGGGAAACATGATTATGCAGATAATGTTGTCTGGATCTGGAGCCTTTAGCAAATGTTTCCATTGCATTTAATTGCATTTTCTTTTTAACCATGAGGGTTAGGAACTTGAAAAATGAAAGCTATGCTATTCTCAATTTTCATAATAGATTTGCTAATTTAGATTTCAAGAAATCCCTCAGGGTCTCAGTTTTCATTTGCTGTAATTGCTACCTATGCTCCTGGTCTTTAGTGTTGTCGACAATTTTTCCCAGCACGGTGCTCTTTGCAAAAATAAAACAGAAAGAAAAGAATTCATTTATGCATATTAAATAGCTATTCATTTTTTTTTTGTATTGATTTGTATTGTTGTTCTGAAATTTGTGTTGGTCTGTATTTTTGGAGAACAAGTGCCCCCCAGCTCGACCAAACAGAATAGAACTTTCTGCAGTCTCACAATTTTGTCTTCTGCATGTTACTGAAAGTGCAAAAGTTCTTGGATTATTGTTGTAGCCTACCATGGAATATGTCTTTGTTCTGCAAAGAGTAAGAACACATATTATTTGATTTATATACTGCCTGCTCTCAAAATGGAGCTCAAGGTTTTTAAAATGAAGCACAAATAAAGTCACAATAAGTTGCATTATCAAAATCTAGCCTTCCCTAACAGAGAGCTCTGGTGCCACCACAAACTACAGTTCCCAGTGTTCCCTAGCATTGAGCCAGGACAGTTAAAGTGGTGTAAAACTGGATTATTTCTGCAGTGTGTTTTGGCTCCTAGTTAAACAAATCTGTGTTTGCAGCAATGCCATCCCTAATTAGAGCCAATGTACTCAGATGAATGAGACTTGTTGAACATTACTTATGTGTGTCCCTTTGATTTCAGTGGCTGTATCCTAATTGGGGCTAACATTGTATTTAGTCTTGTATGAAATCATAACCATACTAAATACAATTTTAAAATGTGTCAATAAAAAGCCCTCACAAAACTCCATATTAGAAACTTAGCAGTCAGTTGGTTGCCCAAATCAGATTTGTATTTGAAGGTAATGAATGTATTTGTGTTTCTCTGGAAGAAGATGCTTTTAACAAAAATCACAAATGTGTTTTCCCCCCAGAATAACTAAAGAGTGATAGCTTAAAATAACCTGAGAGCGTTCCTTTCAGTTTAGTAAGCTAAAAGCCCAGTGCTTGGGAAGAGGAAGTGTGAATGTGGAGACAAGACTTTTATATTGTATAGATCCAAAGGTGGGGGACAGGATGCTCTGACCTATGTAAACTATGTGAACGACAGCTATGTGCTAGCTCAAGTACCACAGGCAGTATGCCTATGCATATCATTCAGTGGGGTATGTGAGACAGAGTGCCTCTGTACTCATGTTCTGCTGTTGGGCTTCCCATAGGCAACTGTTTGGCTGGTACATGAACAGAATATTGAATTAGCCTGTTGGTCTGATATAGTACTGTTCTTCTTCATTTTTTATATTACGATGAAACTACTAATTCTTTTAATTGCAATTAAAAATGATAACATGGTTTGTGATTGGCTTTCACTGGAAAAACCAGATATGTGAAGATGCAGCCTGGACCAATGCTTTCCAACAGTGTCATTCTAGGAGCCCCCCCCCCCATCAATTAAAAAACAATAAAAAAACACCCTGTTTTTTAAAGAAACAAATATTCTTTTGGACATGGGTCATTTTATACCTACGTGGTATAAGGTGTGTGTGTGTTTTGTTTTGTTTTTTAATAATCCTAATACACAAAGGTTAAAAACCCCTTTGTACTTTTGGCTTGAATAAAGCAATACAATTAGGTAGGAAATTGTAAAGAATACAAGGATATTTTTCTATTCATATGTAACACTTAACATTCAGAAAAAGACATTGTAGGCTGATAGAATACAGAATTCAATAACATCCTAACAATGATACTTTATTGGGCCAACCAAAATGCACAAATACATGCTGCAAGCTTTTGAAGTCACACTGGCTTCTTCAGCAGGCAAACAGAAGGGGAAAAAAATGGAAGATGTTAGTCATAGGCCTGCATTTTCTGTTTCTGGTCTTAGTTCAGATGGTAGGGAGGGCTTTCTGCAGGCTGCCACCTCCCACTTTGGCCATGTGGTCACTGGTAGATTTTCAAAGTCAAGGAAATTTAATGTCCATTTGTAATTCAAAAAAAAAAAGAAAAGTTACCTTGGAATGCAGCATGTTTCCTAACTTTATGAAGCCACAGGCTCCTATGTAGGTGTGTATAGGTAAAGCATACCAATCAGTCATAATATTAGGGGAAAAATGCTTTACCTTTGTTGGAGGAAGAAGCCTCAGATGGCAAGATCCCAGTGCACTGGCTATCTCTTTAGGATTCCCCTGCGATGGCTAAAATATGATATCTTGAAATCCCAAAAAAATGTTTAGGGGTAGCTGTGTTGGCCATATAGCAAATCCAAAAACATCCCTAAAGATTTATCAACATTTGTTTTACCAACAAAGGTAAAGCAGTTTTTTTTTCTAATATTGGAACTGATTGTCATGCTTTACCTCTACACCACCTAATGTTTTCCTAATGCAAAACATGAAGACTTCTTGAGAAATTTGGTGTTCTCTACCTACATAGGAGCCTGTGGATTCACAAGTGAAGGAGACATGCTGGATTCCAAGGAAACATGTGTGATTTTGAAAGCTTACAGCATGTAATTGTGCATTTTGGTTGGTCCAATAAAGGTATCTTTGTTTGGATGTTGTTGGATTTGCTATATTGCTGACACGGCTACCCCTAGATGTTTTGTGGAATACAGATTTGGAAGTGACCCCAAAGGTGGCCATAAAATCCAATGCTTTGCCCCTCATAGGCCCGTTCTAGACGGGCAAAAAAATGTGTGTTTAGGGCTAAAAAGCCCGCTTTTAGGGTTAGGGAGGGCGTAGCGTCTACACCCTCCCTAGGCCTAAACCGCATGGACGCCGCCATTTAAACATGGTGGCGTCCATACAGACACGCCGGAAAAGCGTCATCATGTGCACAGCGTTTAGATACACTGCACACATTTTGACGCTTTTGCGCCACAGGAGGGCGCCAATCACGCCCTTCCCGCAGCGCAAAAAAAGAGCTCCAAAACAGAGCTCTTTTTCTGCGGAGGGTCTTTGCCGCGGCCTTTAAATGGCCGTAGCAAAGACCCAGGGAGAAAGGGGCCGCGACGGCGGCCCCTTCCTCCCTTCAGCCCCGCTGAGGGAAGCGGGGTGCAGCGGCCGCCCAGAGCACCTGCTGCACTCCACTTGGAGGCTGCGGGGAACCGGCAGTTTGCTGGTTCCCCGCAGCCTCCAAAAGTGGCGGGATGAGGCCTCTAGGGCTGCCCGTGTGGCAGCCTAGGCCTCATCTTGCCACTAGAAGGGACGAGTATGGACCACCCCTTTTGGGAGGTCCAGAAAGCGCCACTGTGACAGCATTCCCTCCAACCTTGGTTCGGAAATCTCCAACAAAGAGAGCCCTTCATCCTTTGAAGCAGTCTGTTCAGTCAAAGCAGTCAAAGGAGCTCTTACAATCTGGACATTATTCTTAATGTTTAATTGAAACTACCTTTCTTGTAATTTAAATCCATTAATCTGAGTTCTGCTTTTTGGAGTAACAGACAAGCTTCATTCTCAATGTGTCAGCCCTTTGGATGCAATTGAAGTGGAATTTTAAAAATGTCCAGATCTCAGAAATAGTTGCATGCTAAGTGTGCAGATCTAACCTTGGTTCCCTAAAAATAAAAGAAAATTTGTTTGGTACTGAAGGGGATGAGAGTTGTATGTTCCCAACTATAGCAAACTTACCCATGGGTGGAAAACCTGGAGTATAAATCTAGAATTTCCAATTGCACAGCAGGCTGGCAAATCATGCAGTTAATCTGTGTTGCAAAGAACTTTCATACAAAGAATGTCTCTGGCTTTTGCTTTATGCCTCACCACCCTAGTCTGGTTTACCAACAGTTTAAGATGTTAAAAGAATAGATTATGATTTCTTCCAAATGAATTAGATGTATTATCCTGTGTTAGTCAATGTTTCTATTTGGAAGATATTGTATTACTGACATTTGGAGCGCTCAGTAGTGTGCCTTGAATACAGACTTGGTCACAATTCGTTATAACTAAGTGGATTTCAGTGACTAACCCTAGAATTACTGCACTGAACCCAATTTTGTGGAATATTTGCTTAGGTACATTTCCTAGAAAACTAGTCTACATCCATTCTGTATGTCACCCTCTGAGCTGTCACTCTCAGATGGTGCTGGAAAGAGATCATGGCTAACCAGCAGCGTTCTCTTCTTTGTCACCAGACCCAATATGAGGAGAGGAAAAGAAGAACTAAAGAAAGGAAGTCATAGGGAATGGTGGTACTTTGCCCATTCTAGACCAGTTTCCTCTCAGTACTTGTAGAACCTGGGCCAGCTTGGCTTGAAAAGACTAGGAAGGGTTTTCCACAACCTATCTTTAATAAATTCATTTTCAAGGTTATGTAATAAATTGGCGATGTGCAGCAACAAAGTTCACTTTATGGTGCCTAGGAACCACAAAAGACACACCCCCGCTGCAGAAATTAGGCATCTGGATATTCTCAAAATTCATTTCCCTCTGAGTGATCGACACACAAAATAAATTTTGGATGTTGCTTCAGACAATTTGTTGAGATTCATGTGTCAGCCTTCCATTTGCCTGTTCTAGTTCTACTGATGCTATGATTACTAGTATTTGCAGGCCCTGCCCTGGAACTCATCCAGACAGTTTTATTGTACTGAAATGGCTCTTCCAGTTCATTGAGCATCTAGTATAATACAGCTGAATATGATTGGCACGTTTACATGTATTTATTCAGGGAGGAAAAAAAATTCCGGCAGTTAAACTGCATAATTATGGGAAAACGAATCATAACAATAAAAGACCATTTAAGTTAACAAGCTTTGTGATCAAAGGATAAATACAGGTTGAATAAATGAGACTGTAGATGTAACTAATCTACATAAATAGACTTTGGTCTGATTAGAAGAGCAGAATACATTAAAATAATTTGGATGTACTTTAAAATTTTGTTTTGTTTCAGTGTGTTTTTGAAACAGTTATTTCTGTTGGTGGTTACATTTCTATTAAAATATCTGCTTCCAGTGAGAAAATATAGCACTGCAATAAAAAATAATAATAGTCATATCTGCCATCAGCAGAGTATAGAATAAGTATAAAGAAGAAGAAAAAAACAAAAGGAAGAAAGGAAGAAAGAAAGAAAAAAAGAAAGAAAGAAAGAAAAAAAGAAAAAAGAAAAAAAAGAAAAACAAAAAACACAAAAGTATCACATTTTAAGTTTGTTCTTTGTCTACAACATTGGTTCCTTTCCATCATCAGTAGTCTCTGGGTATCAATAACTAATAATCTCAGAGTCTGGATTTTGTTTTTTGTATGATCAAAGGTTAATTTAAGACACAAACAAACTGAAAGTCCTTGAATTATTGTAGTCTCTTGACAGTTACACAGTATCAGACTGAGTTAGCAAGTGAATAAGAAAGAAAATGTTTATAATATACCTACCTGCTAAACAAGCTTCGGGTTACTGTGGGTCACAGGAGAAAATTAAGATCCTGCCAATATGTCCTTTCTTTAGCAGGGGGAATGGGATGGCTACATGGAGAAAGCTTCCCAAGTAGCTCAAACTGGGAAGTCAAGCTATGGACCATTCACAGGACAATAAAATTCTAGATGATTTTATGAACGCTGAGTATTGGAATTGGCGATGGTTTCACCAGAGGTCAAGTGCGAATTGAGAGAGGCTTGAAATAATGAGGGGGATAGTGAACAAAGACAGCTGTCCTGTTTGATTTATGTTTTCTATCCCAACATTTCTCTAGAGATTTCAGGAACTAGAGGTAGATACAGCTGGTGGCATCCATCTCAGTGGGGCAATAAATCTGCTCAGGTTTTTAGACTGAGCTTTAAAAAGAAGTTCTGAACTGTGTCCTGGAAACAGATATAGAACCTGGGATACTCCATTTAAATACATAATAAAACCTGGAGCAGATTCGCTGTCCTACCTACACAGGAGCCACCAGCTCCTGTTGTTAGGCAGTCGAATAAACTCACTGCAACCTTGCATTCCTGTATATTTTGAATGTTGTCCATCCTGTTCTTTATTATATCTATGAATAGGGCAGGCATATAAATAAAGTAGTTGACCCAGTCATATGTAGTTTGGCCTAAGGTAGGGTGGGTGAATTTGGTGGCTCTATGGGGAAGTTCTGATGTCCATAACTTCTGAGCCATATTCCATTGGCGAATGTCATTGGAGTTGTTTAAAAATTGTTCCTTCTTTTAGTTTAAAACTGTTTCTGAGAAGCTTTTGGGAATGTATTTCACCTTTAAGACCAGGCACCTGTCTCCAGCGCGCCTTCTTTTTAGGGCAAAAATGCAAGTGTTTCTTTTCATCTGTCTCTGCAACAGTGCCACCAAATTTCAGTGGTGGCACTGAAAGGATAATGTAGATGCAAAATCATTGGGGTGGGGACAGACGTTTGCATGTGGCCCATGTGTCATGTGTCCCTCATTTCTGGCCTAAATAGTCCAGGTTTCTTAGTGTAGTAACTGAATTATCAGCCACTGCAACAACTTTGGGTCTTCCTCCTTGTGTAAACAGACTCATGTTGAAAACCTTGAACTTAAAAATAAAATCACTGCACAATATTTGATTGATTTTTAATTAAAGAAAAAAAACATTAAAGAGAACATTTAAAGGACAATTTCTTGTTTACTGTCTTTATCAGAGGAGAACAGCCTTTGTAGTATATGAAAGCTGCTGCATTAAAAATCAATTGCAAGTCTTCAAAGCTGTAAAGACTTCCTTCCTTCATATATATATATATATATATATATGTTTAAAAAGCCAAAAAATGTTTGGAACATGCTTGACAACTGGATTGAAAAACAAAAGGTAAACAATAGCATCACCAAAATTTTGAAGGATTTTAATGTATTTTTAATAATAGCTAAAAGATATTTTGCTGTTAAATGGCATGAGCCTTTCAATTGTTAGCGTTTTTTTTTTAAAGAGAATAATTTGTAAGTAGAGGGAATTGCTTCACTGTTTTGTTTTGTTGTTAATAGTTTTGCTTCCACTATTTTATCAGTGACAATGTAAGTTTTTGTTTTTACTTATTTTTTTTAGAAAGAACACAATGGGGGCTTTAATATGCCTAGAATGCCATTAAATCTTTTTTCATTTTCCGTTTTCACAAAATGGAGTAGCCATTTTTCATAAGTTATTGATACTGCCTTTCAACAGAAAATGGAGATGGATGCATACTTAGTGTGTGTGTGTGTGTGTGTGTGTACACAGACACACACACACACACACACACAATTTTGCTAAGAGTTTTATTTCTTTAGAATAGGCCTGTACAATTTGAGATTCAAACACTACTTTCTAGCCATTGTGAACATGGTTGGCTGGGGGATTGTGGGAGCTACAGTCCAGAAAAGCAAACAGAGCTCACACTGTTGATTGTGAGCTCTGGTTTTGTCCTGCTAGCTTTCTCCCCATTCCCTTCTTTAGTTTACCAATTACATAGCAAAAAAAGAGGAAGGATAATTGGGATGTGGGTGCATTGTCATATATGGCCTGTGTGAGCTGTGTTTGACCTAGAGAAGCACAGTCAGTCAGGCTTGCTTTCAGTGAAAAAACAGATACAGAAAAACGGAAGAACTTGCCAGTGCATGTGTCCAGAAACACTTGAGCAGGTGCAATACTGAGGCAGTTGAGCCGAGCCAGTAACAATTCAATATGTTAATTCATAATTATTGTACAGTGCCAAAAGTATAATTTCTGGGGTAGTCCAGATGTAAAGTTCTGGTCCAACCATATTCTTGTAATTTCCCAATGGGATTTGGTATATTGCCCTGTTTCCCCGAAAATAAGACATCCACATAAAATAAGACCTAGTAGAGGTTTGCTGAATTGTTAAATATAAGACTTCCCCTGAAAGTAAGACCTAGCAAAGTTTTTATATATAAATATGTATATAGTATATAATACATGTTCATTTTTTTTTGTTCAACAATAAATGTGAATTCTTCTTCATGGAAAAAAAACCCACCCTCTGAAAATAAGACCTAACACATCTTTGGGAACAAAAATCAATATAAGACACTGTCTTATTTTCGGGAAAACACGGTAGAGAGCATAAATATGTTATCCTACATAAAAAGTGTATATATATATATATATATATGCATCCATCATTTGGGGAGAGGGAGTTAGTAGTGTATGTCTATTTTTGTTTACAAGTTTTGTCATTTTTGCTATTGTTTATGTTTTAGTAAAATCCACAACATTTGTTTGTGATTGTGTTTATGTTTAATAAAAATGATAACCCTCCACCCCACTTCACAATGGAATTACTGAGATGGAAGGATGTGGCAAGCTAATGTGTCTGCATGTGAGATAGAACAAATTGCCAGGTTTCCCTTGTTTATGAAGATCACCACACTAGGGCTTACCATCTGTGAATTGTCCCTGGATCATTGGGGAAGCATGTGTGTATGAATGCCTGGCATGCTTCCTCAGCATCATGGAAACTTCAGCTCTCTCTAGCATCATGGAATCATTCAGGGAGAATGACTTTCCTCTTAATGAAAACTTTGTGATTCCATGATGCTAGAGGAAGTTGACACTTCCACAACACTGAAGAAGCGTGGCAGGCATTCATACACCCGCACCTCCCCAATGATCCAGGGATGATTCACAGACAGTAAACCCTAGTGTGATAATCTTCCTTATTCCTTAGAGACAGACTGCTGGCACTTGTGCCTTTAATAACTCTTCTGTCTTAGGGGCCATTCACACTGAAAAATAACCTGGTGTGGAAACTGGGTCATTTCCATGAAATGCCATGATGAAATCTCTCCATGGCATTGATTGCCAGGATCAATTCTAACCATGGCATTGATTTCCCATGATCGTGGTGTTTTACTCTGGGATTCCATTCACATTTGGCAATAGGACAAAATGCCACGATCCTGGCAGAAGGGGGGGGGGGGAGGAGGAAGGGGAGGAAGAGTAAAGGTGGCTGAGGGAGAGGAAGAGGAGGAAGGACAAGAATGGAGTGGAAAACTGAGGTGGTTGGGAGGGAGGCAAGAATGAAGGTGGCTGAGGGAGGGGAAGAGGAAGAAGGACAAGAACGGAGGTGGCATTAAATGGAAGCAAGAACGGTGGTTGCAAAGGGAGGTGGTGAAGGAGAAGGAGGAAGGACAAGAATGGAGGTGGCAAATGGAGCCAAGAACTGAGGGAGAGGAGGAGGAAGGGTGGAATTGGATGGGATTAATTTTCAGTTCCCATTGGCAGTCCCTGCCACCACCACCCCCCAAAAAAGATTCTTTTGAAAAGAACCGCAAGAAAATCCATGGCCAAAAAAGAAAGAAAGAAAAAAAAAAGGTAAAGGGAATTTACACACACACACCCCAATTCGGGTTAGAAAACCCTGGCACAAGTAGGAATGACCCCTGATTCAGGTCAGAAAACCTTGGAACAAGTATGAATGAACTCTCCCCCCCCCCCCCGATTCAGGTCAAGAAAACCCGATGGAAGTGTGAACAACCCTCATTTTAAATCGAAATGGAGTCCAGGTTAAAATGCAGGCTGAATGGGCCCTTAGATACACTAGAAACCAGGGACTCTTGCACACTGCACAATTGTAGGGGTTTAGTCCACTTCCATGGCAACACCCCACAGAAGCCTGGAGTTCGTAGTTTGAGGAGGCACTACAGGAGCTCTCTGGCTGAAAATTCTAAGTTCCCCTCCCTAAACTGCCTGTCCCAGGATTCCATAGGATGCAACCATGACAGTTAAAGTGGAATCATAGTACTATAATAGTGTAGTCTGAAACAGTCCCAAGGTCACACACCTCCAGGGAAGGATGATTCCTTGGTATTAACAGATTAGCATGGCTAGCATGTTGCTAAAACCAACCATTAGGTTTGAGGAGGAATACTTATCAGTTCTAGTTTCCAGCTCAATGCATTCTTCCCCCTTCCCCCCTAAACAATCAGAGAGATGCATAGAAATGACAAAAATAATATTACATAAGCAAGGATCCTTTAGGTTACCCAGCAAAGTAACTTTCAGATCAATCTGCTTTTACAGTGCTTCCTTGATAGCCACATGAAAGCTACTAATGGAAGGAATACTCATAATTTTTCTCCTTCTCAGTGAGAAATGTTTGTCTTGAAACCTTGTGAAAAATACTCAATTATTGCAGTCCCCCCCCCCATATTTTGCACCTTTTCAATAGAAATTTTGTGCCGCAAGCTTTCACAAAAATTTCTTCTGTATGAAAAGCAACTTATTTTCACATAGAAAACAGAGTATTTTGTACAAGATATATTGTTTTCTAGACAAACTTGTGTTTTCCTGTAAACCAAAAATTTTCTTGAACAAACGACTGTATACATATGTCACACTTCAAAAATTGGTCAACTTTGCTTTAACTCCTGAAGAAATGCAGTGGTGAATACAACCCTTTCAGATAGAATTTCAAGCAGTAAAACATGATCACTTTTTAGAAACTGGAAGATTGCAGTTTCTGAAGATAGGACTGGCCCCTAAAAACACTTATTGCCTGGCCTAAGCCTGTTGGCAAAATGGCCACTCAAGTTACCTCTGCCTCAACAGAGGCCTCCTCTTTACCATATTCAGTGTAGCACATTCTTAATGGTGCATAACTCTATCTTTTAACTAGGAGCCTCCAAGTGCTTTCTGTGGTATTCTGTGAAGATAATCTTCACAGCTGCCAATTTGATAGCTGAGCTGTTTTGCATACACTTGTGTGTAATTTGAGATGGAGATCTGAAGACGATTTAAAAAAACACAAAACACCACCACTACACACAGTCTTACTTTGATGATCAGGCACCAGATTATCCTGCCACAGCTGTAAAAAAAGAAAGAAAGAAAAAAAGAGAAAAAGAAAGCATGTCCACTGTGTTCTTTCCAGATCTCTTTGTCATTTTGTTGGATCAAATGACAGTAAGAATACAGCTGAATTTAGAGTACCAAGAAAATAATGGATTTCAAAGCACCCCTCTTTTTAATGGCATTAAAATCCCTTAGAAATTATTTCAATATCTAGGCCATACTTCAAACAAAATAAATGCATGTGTGCAGTCAGAGGGAAGAGGGAGAAACAGTGTGCTTCAAAGGGAGACAGAGATCCACTTCAGCATGAATGGGAAAAGAATCTTACTTAACAATGCTCATCTAATAGCATTTTCTGGCTATGGTGTGACCTGTGAAGAATTGTTAAACAGTGTGAAAAAAGATGTTGCCCATTTTCTGTCTCCCACACAACATCCACTACTTAAACCCGACAGGAGCAGATTCTGCCTTGGACATTTTTGAGGAAAGGTATACAGTCAGTCAAATTTCAAGACTCGCTTGAAGTATATGGTCTTTGTGCAGGTGTGTAAAGTCACAAAACCATGTGTATACTGTGTATCACATACTTAGTGTTCCAAAAGAGCCAGAATTTGAGCACATGGAAAGAAATGGTCAGTGGTGGCATTGAGTGACAGCAATATCTGAGCAATCATTGCACAACTCTTGGTGCAGACAGTCATTGTAGTGCAGTGACTCTTGAAACTTTGGTGGCCTTTGGCTAGTTACTTTCTTTCTCAGCATGACGCTATCACAGAGTTGTTGTGTGTGAGCATTAAGTCAGAAACAAATATATGCTTTCTTGAACTCATCAGAGAAAAGGCTCCACAAAATGTAAAATAAAATTAAAAAGCCACGTAAACTCATTCAGCTGTAACCCTATTTAGATTTTATGCTAAACAGATTTTAAAGAACTATTGGAGTTCTTTAAACTTCTGATATTTATTTTCCCCATTCACCTAGTGCCAAGTTTATCACAGGCTACACTCACCTACATATAGGATTGTCATCAAAATGTTATGTGGAATACTTTCTGTTTGAGATCCCAATGACTCAATTTCTCCACCACCTTGCTTTTCCCACCTCTTTCCAATAGTGAACAGTCATTCTGTGTCTCTTAAGCACATGTCACTGAGTTGTCATCATCATCATCATTATTTTATGAAGAGAAGAGCATTTTTCTTGAATTTATACCAACTTTCTGTCAAGAATACTCACCCACCTATTGTGCTTGGGTGGTGCTGTTTTTGGTTTACACATGTGGTTTCCCCCGTGAATGTGTCTGTCACTGATATAGCAACATAAAGTAACATCTTGTTTAGTGATGTCATATGTTGATCTTGCATATGTCTTTTCATAGAGCCAGCTTAGTGGTTTGATTGTTGGACTAGAACCCTGGAGACCTGGATTTGATTGTCATCTCAGCCTGAAATCCACAGAGTGATCTTGGGCAAGTCACATGCTCTCAGCCTCAGGGGATGGCAACGATAAACCCCTTCTGAAGAAACGTGCCAAGAAAGCCCCTTGATAGGTTCGCCTTAGGGTTGCCATAAATTGGAAATGACTTGAGGGCACAAAACAATACAACAAAATGTATTTTCAGGTTTCTTGATTACATGGAAGGGAGACTTGAAAGCATGCTCAGCCAAACAAGCTTAGAAATTTCCTTTTAATCTTTTGTACTCAAAACATAAAGGTCTCAAAAGGTGCCCCTGTGTGGGAAGACATCGGGGTGGGATGTGCATGTGTGCTGGACCTCCCCTGCTGCACAGGTTTTGGCCACTTCTGTCCTGGTTTGTGGACTCCTGTGCTTTTGTGGACTCTTGAAGTGGAAATGTATTCTGAAAGGGTAGAATACATTCCTTTAATATATCTGAGCTAGTGCCTTTCTTCTTCAAATACTAGCCTTTCTTACATGTAAGGAAGTGGTTTTCCCCCCTCAAATGAACTTTTTAAAAATTGGCATCTTGAAGTCTGATGAGGATGGCTTCTGTTCTACCACACAGTACTTCTTCCTGGATATATGGGGCCTCAGTATGGTGTTATATCTGTCACATGGAACACATTCTCCATCACCATAAATTGATACACATATATCCAACTGGCCACTAACTGACCAGTTACATTAATTCAACCATCAGTGTTGCATGTGGGAACCATCATTTCATTATACTGAGGGTTGAACTAAATGATTTTGCCCATCATCACCATTTTGTGACTAAATCCAAAAGAGCCACAGCCAAACATAATATTTTTTTTCTGTTCATTCATAGAGCAAACTATTATGTACCCCCCTTTTTTTCATCAACAGTAATATCAATGTCATGAAATAAAGATTTTTATGAGGAAGGAAACCTCTCTTGCTGCTAATTTTCAACATACTGCCAGAAGTTCAGCCAGGAGGAATATAATTTATTTTAGCTCTGTTAAATTGGGGGGAAGGGAAGGAACTTCCTCCCATTAACCCTGCATTTTTAAATTTTGGCAGGAAAAAACTGACAATTAGTGATTCCACTACCCAGCTTTTGACCGGCTCAATAAGGCAACTGTTTATCCGTGCATGAAGGTAAAGTGAGAGACAAGCACATTTGTTAAACAAATGTAAACTGCAGGAGTTTTTGGCTGGTGCTGACAAGAGCCAATGACTTGGAGTTCTTTTGTGCTGCAGATATTAAGAAGTGAAGCTTTAAAATAAAGAGTTAGAGGAGAAGAATAAGATAGAGAGAGGGTTGTTTTGGGGTTTTTTTTTTTTAGTTCCAAGTTACATTTCAAGCAATGGGTTTTCTGCTCCCCCCCCATCAAGACAGTTCCCAAAGTAATTTGGGTTAATTAAAATGCATGCCCAGTTTCCCATCTCGAAACCCATTTTTAACCACCTGTGGCTATTTCTATTTTAAAAAGAAGCACACATATATAATTGTTATGACTCTCAGCAGTCGACATGCAAAAATTTGCAATTACAATGCCTCCTTGGGCAGATGTGTGAAATGGCAGATTAATTCATGGCAAGCCAAGCCAATGGTTGTGCTTTTAAAGGGATGCTTGCAGTTTGGTATAGCTTACTAATTATGTGTATAGTGCAGGAAGGGTGCCCAGCGTTTCCATCATAAGTGGTTTCTCTTTTTATATATATAAAAGTATAGCAAAAAGTGCTCCAAACTGTCCTAGATACTTGTATGATTGTTAACAATCTGCCTTCATGGAACAAAGAATAGAAGCTGAAGTGAAGGCTTCCAATTGAGAGCAGTCCCTAATCAACAATTTCTTGGCCCTTTATAAAAATACAGATTCCAGTTCAAGTGCTTCAGTCTGAACAAAAATATATTAGGATTGATGGCAACTATTTTCCTTATAATAACCATGTAAACTATTTTACTTAAAGCAATCCTCATTCGTTTGGATCCTCCAGATATGATGTACTAAACCCCCCTGCATTTTTAAATTTTGGCAGGTAAATAACACCTGAAGTTGACATTTTGACATTTTTTTAAAAAAAAAAATAGATCTGAAATTATTTTTTAACGTCAGTGAAAATTCTCACATCTGGCAGTCAAATTTGGAATATGAATTTGATGAAGCCCTTAAAATGTGTTCTCAAGACCTCTGATATTTCTTGGTTTCATTTGATTTTGACAAATCTCAAAAAGAAGTAATATTTTTTCCCCAATACTGTTGCATGTTATCTGTTAACAAAGTAATCCAAAAATCATTTTCTCAATATGATATGTAACAGTGTCAATTTAAAAGATGTTTTAGCTTGGATGGCAGACATGTCTGTCATGATAAAATACAGATATCTTATACTGTAGTTTAAACAGACTGCTGAACAGACAAAACAGCATATATGTAAGTAAGCGCAAGAACTGCATTTTTCCTTCCTGTTTGCAACCCAAACCTCTTGTCTCTCTTTCCTCTCCCTCTTTGAAATGTAGATAATACATTTAGGGTATCAAAGGAGATGTACCAAAAAGACATAACATTCTTAATGTTTCTAGTTTCTGTTATCTGAGAGGTATGGTGGGATTTTGTTTAGCCTTCCTTTTACTTATTTTTTTAATATACTTTTTTAAAAAATCTATTTCAACAGAATCTTCAGTTTACTTGCTTTTGGTAACGCAAATTGTTCTTAGCATATATTAAGTTAGAAGCAAAAGTAAAAAAAAAATCATTTTGTGGGGGCAAATAGAGATTATACTTGCATTGCTCATTTATAATTTCAACTCTCCATAGATCACAGTTTGACTTTGAATTGACTCTGTAGCATACTTAGCATAGTAGTTTATTTGGCCTTTTATAGTGTAATTTTATTGATTTATGTATTAATGAATTTATATTAAACTTTTCTTCTGCAAATGGGATTCAAGGTGGTTTTATAGGCAACACTTTATTGATACAAGAAAAGCATTATCAGCTCGTTCGGGCAGTAATCATAATCTGTTCTGGGACAGGATGAATGGCAAGGAATTTTAGAACATTAGAAATTGAGATGTCCTTTCTCCATTACTATCTGACACTAATCCTCTGGTGTCTAACACTTCCTCGGGAGGAGAGAAAAAAAATCATGTCTTACTTCTAGAACATGCTAAGACTCATGCTGGTCAGATCTGAAGAAGAATATTGTTTTCAGTTAATGCTCTGTCCTTGTAATATCTAACTCTGCTCTCAGTCATCTTTGAGACATCTATGATATGTCCAAAGTACAAAAGTTTCAGTTTAGTCATCCTGGCTTCTAGGGAGATTCAGCTCCAACTAGTAGGGATTGTTCAAATGATCTGATCTCTGACACTGGGCTCCAGGACAAAGTATTACTGTCAGGCCTTTCTGAAATCAAGCAGCTTTGAAATCCACAGCTAAAATATTATTAGTAGAACAGGTTAAAAATGCATTACAAAACAACAAATTAAGTTGTGCCTAACCTGAGATGTCTTGAACCATGTCTCATTTGTATTATCCATCTTGGGGGAGATAAGTAAGGAAATATAAAGATGGTTGGATTTACAATGTATTGTGTTAGTTGTATAGGCGTAAGCCAAGAGTGATGCTCTTGAATGAAAGAAATATTCAAAGTTGGCATGGAGATGTATTGTGGAAGGACTTTCCCTGAGGAAACATTCCCCCCCCCCAGAACTGGTTTGTACGGGCTCCATAAATAAGCTTCCATGTGAAGCTGTAGCAGCTGTTGGCTATGACAGCTGCTACAAAGCCTTCCACCCTCTCTCTGTGACACACACCTGCCTGCCCCCTCCTACAGCAACCATTTCTTGCATCAGAGAAGAACGCTGCAGCAAATTACTTGTTTGGCTCTACTGCTGCAAGAAGCTGCAATAAGGAAAAGAAGAAATACATGTTAGGTAACTATTACAGTGTAGCAAAAGGATAATGACTTAGCTATGAATTAGATCCTAGGCTGAATTTTGCTGCTGCCCTTAATTCGCTAAGTGACTTTAGGAAAGCCATTTTCTGTAAGCAATTGCCCACTGTATGTAATACGGACATAATGATATTGATGTACCTTACTGGATTGCTATTCTAAGGTCTAAAACCTGCTGTTTATCTCAAGTAGACTGGATCCTCTGAGTTCATATGAAGCTGTGAGTCAACACTCATCTAAGTCTTATTGATTAATTAGGTACTCTAGGTGGAACTAGCAATTGGATTTGACCCTAAATCCCAGTATAAATCAGGTATGGGATCTATATGGTTGAACTGAAAAAGTTTCCACATCCCCCAGCACAGGCTGTGCTGGCCAGGACTGCTGAAGCTGCAGTCGAACTGCATCTGGAAAGCTGAATTATTCTCACCCTAATATAAATACAAAGTTCTTAGAAATGAGCATCTCTGTAATGTTATTCAATTAATTTCACTGATACTTCTGAACAGACAGTGAAGTTTTCTCCAGCTTTTCTTTATCTAGTTGTGTGTGTGTGTGGGGGGGGGGGGGGAACTTTTACAGAAATTTGTATTTGTCTCTGCCCTTCTCGGTCTCTTTGTGACCTTTCTGTTGTTTCAGCGGAAACAGCAGAAAGGAGTATAGAATAACCACAACTATATTTCCCTGAGAATAAAGTGTGAATGGCGCACCCCCAGGGAGCAACATGAGTGTTAAACCACAAAGAAAAGATCCATGAAAATGATATAGAAGTGATGAAAAAGCAACAGCGAGAGCAGAGTCGGATATTAAAAGGACAGAGCAAATCTCAGATAATGGCTACGTTTTACATTTCAGAGGATGCTTTAAATACAAATTTTCAAACATTTTCTGAAACATTCCCCAAAGCTTGCTATTACTTTAATTAACTCCTTTGTTTTACATTCACTGTTACTAAAATGACCCACTAATACATGGCTATGTGGGCTTCTTGGATCTGTTATATTGTAAGAAGAACCAGATGCAAATAGGGATAGGTGGGGAAAAAATATGGAATACTATAAGGTACAGTTTCTTATGCAGGGGTGAAAAAAGCTTTCCTGTTCTTTTATATAATTCATCATTGTAGGAGCTTTTCCCTTTGAGTATTTATTATTGCTGACTGTTGTGGATATATATATAGGCAGACAGGAAATTAGATGGTAGGTGTAAATATATACAAGCTGTGTCTGTCCAATACTGTTATCAACCACATATTATCAACCACACTCAAAACCTCTATGCATCCCAGGCCACTACCAGCACCAAAGAAAGCAAGGTTGTTGCAAACATAGCCTACAGATATTGCTTTGGTGGAGCCAAGACTCAGGCATAGACGTTCTCAGCATTGTTGCCCAATCCATGGAATGGTTTCTGTTTCGTAGTTTGTCAGGCCTAAACCTTGCTCAGTTTTAAACTGTGTTGAAAAATAAATATTTTTACCTGTTCTTTCCACCAGCCATGACATGTTTGAAGTCTCCTTTGTTATACCACTTTGGGTTTTTCTCACCTCCTTTTTTGTTTTGTTGTAACCCATTTTGTGATCTGTACAAATGAGAAGCAGTATAGAAATACTGTTAGACTTAACTCTTGTAATTCTCCCTCAAAACTGCATGGATCTTCTGTCCAGCATTTTCAAACGTTATCTTAAAATTATACTTAGGATAAAATTTCAGTTGTGACTTCCATTGGAGACAGTAAACCTTTTTAGGAATGCTAAAATGAGAGTTCTGACATGCACTCTCTGTCTTAGGTGCATGTGCAAGCTGAACACTGGTCAAAAATAGGAGAAAGGGATGTTCAAAGCCAGAAAAACAACAGTGTGAGTCTGCACTTATCCCATGTTACTATGTGGGGTAAAATGTCACTGTGTGAGTTAAAAATGAAGATAAAACTAGATCATTCCTGAGGACATGCTCTTAAATTGGTCTATGTAAGACTAAGAAGTTTATTGCACAGGGATGGTTTTGGACCCCAAATTTAGTGGTTTGAGACTTAGAATATGATTCTGGAGACCAGGCTTCAAATCATTGACCATTTAAACTCACTGGGTGACCTTGGGCAAGTGACATACTTTCAGCCTCAGAGGATGGCGAAGGCAAGCCTCCTCTGAAGAAACTTTCCAGGAAAATCCCATGATAGGATCTCCATCCTATCCTCCATTGTAAGAATCACCTTAAGATCTCCATTTGTCAGAAAGGACTTGAAGGCACACAACAACAGCAGCAAAGAGTTATATTATGCAGGAGATAAATATGGGTGAGAGAAGATTTATGACCCTCCCTTCTTAATTTCTGATTCTTTCTCACACACACATTGTTGCTTTTTTGCTCAGATTATGAGATAAAGAGAGATTGACCACAGGTGTTTGTTCTAAAATGGATACAGTCCACTTATCATGCAGACCACCAGGTATTGTATTTGACAGTCACAAGAGATGGTTTGGCAATCTTAAAAAGACAGTGAGAGGGTTGTATTTCACTTGATCACATGTTTGCATGTCATCCTGATATAAGGAGACCATAGAACTTGGGTTCTGGTCCTTGTACTATTAGCATAATTCATAGACCTCTCATTGTATTGTTGGACTATGCTATTTCAAATCTAAATATTAGCTAGACCTTTGAGGTTTGTTCAATTACAGCACTATCCAGCACTTTTAAAAATGCAATTATGGTCCTTAATCCTTTGCCTTGTTTGAGCCAGCATACACTGTGTCTGGGAGAGGGGGGAGACATTTAATAGTTGTTTGCCTATTCTGCCAGCTTAGTTACAAGTACCTAATGCTCAACTTCATTAGGGTACCCATTAAACAAAACAGTTACTGAACTTCATAATGTTGCTTAATGTATTATATACTACCTTACCAAATTGTTCCCTGGATCTCTTACCCTAAGATCATATTTCTGAGTTCCTGTTCTAATGAGAGTGCTAGTCATTGCGCCATGTGGAATAAACAGAATAATAAAATTGTAATAGATAGAACAGGATAATAGAACAGAATATAGATCTGAAGTGATGGAGACTGTTGGGTATTAATTCTTTTAGATTTCTTTATTCTGACTCTGTATTTTATTAGCACAAGTCTTACATGCACGAGCAGCAAAGTACATCCCTGTTCTTTATTCATGCATGTTTGTGCTAAGTCAGATATGCACACATTCTCCTGCCTGTGATACATAAGTAGAATATATTGTAAAATTATGCAGAATCTTTTGGATAGCAGGCAACATAGCCATGTTTTTATGGCCTATAGAAGTGATTAAGAAGCTGTTCTCCCAGTCCATGAGATCAAATTCTTGCAACATTTGTGTACTGTCAGAATATATGCACTTACTGTAACCTTTTAATCACATCTCACAGCTCCCCTCCCCTAAAAGCGGATAGTTCAATAAATGGAGAGCCAATTATATTGGCAAACTAGCTCCATTAATAGGATTCTGAACTACCTTATTGACAAGCCCAGTAATCTTAATATGATCCAATATATTAAACTGACATAAGGAAACCAGAGTGACAAAATCTATCTTCAGCTTAATTGACAAGGAAGCATGTTCTAAAGTTTTATTTGTTTTTCCCCCTAATGTGGTTATTATTGGCAGTATTGCTTCAGTAAATAATGTATATCTGCGGTGAATGATGTGAATATATTTCATACAGAAAATGCAGGTGGGTTGGAGTAAAATAGATTTGGTTATGTTTTCCCATACTCCCATCTTAACTTTGATGTAAGTGAAGCTGAGGTTTGTTACATAGTCTTCATAGAGCCTTTTAAAAACATCCATCTCGGCTGTGTCACTTGCAAGCATTTGACATGTTGTGAATTATTTCAAAAATCTTCAGTTTTCTCCCTCTCTTTTAAATGAATAGCAGCCATACTGAGTAACATAATAATGTGCCATGAATTTCATTAAGTTTATTTATTGACTCTGCTGGATGATGGCTGAAGGAAAAGCTATTGTACTCTCTCCTGACTAGAAATATTTATATACTGTGATAGTTGGCACTTCTTATGGGTGCCTCATCTACCTTCTCAGAAGAGTAGTTTATCTTAAGAAGCCCCACTGAGATAGCATAAGATCCATCTTCTCCTCACTTAATCAGTCAGAGCTTCTTCTTTTTTTTTCCTTTTCTGTTTTCAGACTAAGATTTTAGTGAGGACTGAAGGCTGCTTGGTTTAAAATAGGAAGCCATGTCTACTGCAGAACAACTCTCAGGACGTTCTTGGTGTATATTAAGCTAGGTAGGGCAGGTGCACTTTCCAAGATAAGAAAAGAATTTGTTTGAACCTTCTTGTATAACGACTGAATTTAGAAAAGAATACAAATTCCCCAGTGGACTTCATCTTGAACGTTTTAAACTTAAAAGAACTAAACTGAAGGACCATGCAGCTATCACAGGTATGGTTGCTTGAACACATGTAGCAGCTGTATGTAAGCTCAGTATCACTTCTGAAGTGTACTGTATATACATACAGATTTTTTGTGTATAGACACTGTTTAGAAGTTGTACTAAACCTGTGCAAAGAAAGAGATGGGGAAAGTAACCATAACCCCACTCTCCATGCATTCAGTAACTATGCCTGCAGATGCTGTGCAATTTGCCTTTTATGATCCTTGGTGTTTTTTAAATTTTGGTGGAAAAAAAATAGGGTGCTAATTCCTTAGTGAAGGAATGCAGCACTGTTAATACCCAACAAACAAAGACATACAAACATCAAGATACATAAAAGTAAGATGAACTAGCATGGCAGTCTTAAAAGAAAGGCCTGGGAACATTCCTCCTGGTGCCAGAATTACATCAGAGAGAGGAATTAAGAAAGCCTCCCTTGGGAGAGAACTGAATGGTGCCAATAATGAAAAGGCTATAATATGAGTTAGCTAGAAATGCTGATACTAACAGTGGCCATTCGAACATGAAGATTTAGTACCCAAATAAAAATTTTAATGTTTGGCATGATGTAGTTGTTGGAGCCTTGGACTATGTCTCTGGAGCCCAGGTTCAAATCCCTGCTCAGCCATGGAAACCCACTGCTGGCCTTGGAGAAGTCACACTCTCTCAGCCTCAGAGGAATGCAAAAGCAAAGGCAAATCCCCTTTGGAAAAAAAATATTGCCAAGAAATCCCAGTGATAGGTCCACCTTGGGGAACCATACATCAGAAATGTACACAACAACAATTTTTATTTATTTTTAACTTAATACCAAAAGTATTTAAACTGAAAAAAATTTTTTTTTAATAATGGCTTTCTGTGTGTGCTCAGATACACTGTTCTCTCTCTTTCACATACACATACACGTACACTCTCACACACATATCACATTCAGATGCACAGTTGTTCCATTTTATAAAACAGAAGGAACTTTCATTCTTCTGTATATACTCAATGCCCTGTTTATTATACTAACTTTTTCCCTTGGGGAAGGGGGGGGGGAGCCTGTTCTTGCTCTGAGCCAAAATTCACAGTTTATAAGAAAACCTCAGCCATTGTCTGCTCTTTCAAACTGGATTTGGCAGGTTGCATTTCTCTTGTCTTGCAGAGCTATTGCCATAATGTGAAATTACTGTGGCGGTGAAGGGAAAGTACTTGGAATTAAAGTTTCTGGGGGGAGATCTGGAATATGCTTGAATGAGATATTAAGTGGCAGCCTGATAAAGGGTAGAGATGTTCCATTTCATTTTTCCTAGTAATGTTTAATTAAAAAGCAGTTAAAGTCAGCAAAGACATTTTGCTTTATTACAATTTCAGGTATGAACACCTACCTGCACTAAGGCCAGCACTGAATCATACATTTTGAAAATGTGATACTTGTTCTTGTAATTCTAGAGGGAAAAAACTATGAATATTCCAGCAGCCTCATATTCATAAATCTGATTAATGTTTAAATCTTTGTTAGATTTTAGAATAAATCTTTCACTAATAAGACAATTCATTCTGGGTGCAGTTTGAAGATGAACATTCTCCCAGCATGTTTCATAGGAATGTAGTTCTCAGTCTTTGGATTCTACAGAGGGGGGACCTTGGATTCGGGGCATGTTATGTAGGTTGGTGTATAGTGCTTACTTTACCAAGTATCTATCTTTCACACACACACAAACACTCTCACACACACACTTTATGAATTTATTTCTTTCAAACTTCTGTGTGTAAGAAGAAGTAGGCACCTACGGTAATTACATGAAAAAAATTGATAATTTTCATTTACAAGTTTCCAGGATCTGAAGTAGCAAAGAAAAAAAAATACACAATGTGACAAAAATTAATGTTAGTTTAGGAGTGAAAAGGAGCTTCTGTGAACATTGAATAGTTAGAAATTCCACAAAGGAGTTGTTCATTTTGTCCCAAGTGATGTGAGGAGGCAGGAACAAGCTTAAAGGACTTTTTCTTCTCCCCAAATACTTTGGCTTTTGTACAATATCCAAAATTTACAACATTAAAATGTTTTTACAGACACAATACATACAAACAATGAAAGTAAAATAAAATTAGGCTTTACATAAAAGTAGGGCAAAGAACACTGATTTACTTTGTAAATCTAGAGAAGTGATCACAGGGCTTGCTTGTTTTTCTCATCCTTCCACATCTTTTTTTGCTCTGTTGTAACATGCTGGGTTTCAGACTGATCTGAAAGCCCCTTTTGAAGCCTTTTCAGCAGAAGAGGAGAGCAAAAATGTTTAAAAAGCAAGCAAACAAGCAGACAAAAGCAGGTAGATCAAGTGACACAAAACTATAGGGTTGCTAGAGAGGTTAAGAACAATAAAAAGGGCTTTTTTGGATATGTCCGCATGGGCCACTGCGTGCAGAAGATGGCAAAATGCTAACAGGGGACAGAGAAAAAGCAGAATTACTCAACACCTTCTTTGCTTTCTTTTGTCATGCGATAAGGCTCCAAGACAAGATAGATACAAACCAATGTATGGTGTTAGCAAGACTTCAAATGTCTTGCTTTAAAACTCATGTAGTTGTAAAAGCAAACTATATGAAAGATTTAATATGTCACTTCCTATTTATCTTATCCCAGAAAAATTGAAGGGAGAAATCCTACGGTATAATATTTTATACTTGCAATTGATGGGTTGTAGTTGTCAATATTCAGTTAAGCTATTGTAAACATTACAATGCAGAAATTCTGATGAGAAATTTGAGATACTCCTTCAATCCATCTATTCTGTTACAAGTAAAGCAATACTAAACCATCAGGTGACTTGATTTGAGGCCACTAATACTGATACTTTGATGATCTTATAGTTGTTTGCTGGCAGTAAAAAGGCTACCATCACTGATTTAGGTTAACCAGGTATTCCTGTACTATCTCTTTACTTATTCTGTGCTGAAATTCCCCTATTCTGTCTTCTACTCCGTTATCCTTAGGTTGAGCACCCTTTACTTTTTCTGAGAAGACTGAAGCAATAGTGCCATTCTAGTCTGCTTTGGTCAGGCCCCACCTGGAATACTGTGTCCAGTTCTGGGCACCACAATTCAAAAAAGATGTGGAGAAACTGGAGCATGTCCAAAGGATGGGGATGTTTAGCCTGGAGAAGAGAAGGTTAAGAGGTGATATGATCACCCTGTTTAAATATTTGAAGAGATGTCATATTGAGAAGGGAGCAAGCTTGTTTTCTGCTGCTCCAAAGACTAGGACACGGAACAATGGATACAAATTGCGGGAAAAGTGATTCCACCTCAACATTAGGAGGAACTTCCTGACAGTAAGGGCTGTTCGACAGTGGAACACACTCCCTCAGAGGGTGGTGGAGTCTCCTTCCTTAGAGGTCTTTAAGCAGAGGCTGGATGGTCATCTGTCAGGGATGCTTTGATTGGGAGTTCCTGCATGGCAGGGGGTTAGACTGGATGGCCCTTATGGTCTCTTCCAACTCTATCATTCTATGATTCTATAGAGAACAAAAGAAATTTCTAATATTTAACTCATGTCACAGTTATTGCATTCTCTGGTCTGTATAGAACCGCAGAAAAAAATGTAACTTTTAATGTGGTACACAATATTCTAGTGTCCAGGAAGGGAGGGTGGATCATGCACTTTGTCTCATTGATAAAATTTGAATAGTAAATTGGAAATGCAGAATGGTAAACATTTTAGTAGAGGAATACAAAGGATTGTGTTAGAACCCAGCAATGAAAAACCCCTATTTGCCAGGGGCTTGTGCAGCACGAAAGATGCATGTTTCTTGGACTTAAACACCTGCTACATAACTGACTTTTCTTCTTCTATTTGTATTGGACTGGTAATTGTTTTTTGCTTAGCTGAAGCTAGATACCCAAATGTTTTTTGTTTGTTTGTTTGTTTGTTTGGAAAAGGGGCTCTATGCACTAATGGCTTCACTGTTGAGTTGCAAGAAATTCAACAATTTAATTAACTGTCGAACATAGTGGAATACAGTTCTAAGCAGATATGCATAAAATTGTACTGCACATTTTAGATTTAAACCTTTCACCATTTTGTTAAATATAGGCTGAATTAAAACCTGACAACCATCCACTGGGAGAAAAATGTGATAAGATTACACTTTTCCCTGCCTTAAACCTGGGACTTTCTTGAGACATGAAGCCCTTCCTGGTGATGTCTTACTTCTAACACAATTTGATTTGAATGGTTTGAATAGGCAAAGGGGACCAGGGTCCTCAATTTATCTGTTCCCCTCTTAAATCAGCTCTGTGTGGATGTGGTGTGTGTGTGTGTGTGTGTGTGTGTGTGTGTGGACTGAGAATCAGAAATACATTGATCATTTTTTCTCCTCCAAACTGGGTAGGAAGGAAGGTGTACTGTAGCTTTGTTGCATTGCCTCCACCAACTGCCTCTTCATACAACCAGTTTCTAGTCTTATGTAAAAACACTTTGCTATGGGTGTTTAGGTTCATTCATATATTAATGTTATTCCTATGGGAGTTACAGTAAACAGTGAACATTGGCTATCCACCTTGTAACCCATCCCAGAAGAAAAGGAGGGTATAAATCCAGTAAGTAAATAAATACATCTTAACATAATTCCATGCAATCATGTAGCACAAATTCATTCAGCCTCCCTCACCTTTTTCTAATGTCAGACAATATTTTGACCATCTGAGGCCGGTTAGAAAGTAAACATGTTTACTTAAATGACATACATGATCTTAGAAAGAGGCAGAGAGAAAGTGGGGAGACAACAAGGTAAACAGTAGTCTCTTTCTTTCCTTATGATTTGACTAGTGGTAAAAATATGATAAAATCAGTATGAATCCAAAAAGAAGGCAGGAAAAATGGATTCAGAGTCATAGCAAATGTTTTTTAGGAAGTAAATGAACACTAGGAGTGTAGACCGATCTTTACCCCTTATGCTAATAAGAAGACAGACCTAACACTGAGTGGGAAATCCTAACATCAGTTCTAATAATAAAAAGCAAAACTAACAAGAGACTACAATGTGATAGATTTCCAGGTGTACAAAGGAAGAGGACAGTTGACAAAAAGGGGATGGTTGATTCTACTTGGTTGTGTTTTGATGCTAACTGGAAAGTCAAATAAGACATTAAGGCTCTGAATAATCAATTAAATGGTGACAAGGTATTGCTTTGATTGAATTAAGAAGTATAGGAGTTTTGGATTTCACAACCATAAGAAGTACACAAAAATTTTTTTGCACATAGATTAAAAAAATACTTAGCAAAATAGCTCATTTGCTGTATATTGGCAGTATTAAAAATTCCTTCTCCTACTCCTCTTAATTAATAATGGCTGATAGAAATGGATCTGTCTGAAGAAAGATGTTATGGAAAGTAACCCAAGAATCCTTCACACAAGCATTTTATCATTTAAGTAACAAGTGACTAATGAGTGACATGTATATAAGGCCCGAAACAGACAGGCACTAAGGGGCACTCTCGTCACATGATAGGGTTGCCTCGGGGTGGAGCGTATACACGCTCTGCAACCCTAGCATGTGACAAGGGCATCATTGTGCAGCGCTATATACATGGCGTACGCAGTGACGACGTCACAGCTGCACAACTTCTATACGGCGCTGCACAGCTGCGATGTTGTAGTGGTGCTTTATGGCATCTTTTACATCTTTTTGCATCTCAAGTGCAACACAAAAAGGTGTTGCTTCTTCGGGCTCCTTTTTTGTCTGCACCTTAGCTGCTCCATGTAGTTGCTGCAGCGAAGGTGCGAAAGAAAAAGAGGTGGCACCAGACCACCCATTTTGGGCAGTCTGTAAAGCCACTATGAAAGGATTGCCAGAGATGTAACAGAATATTGTTGTTTTAACTGCCATCAAGTTGATTTTGACTTCTGATATTCTGAATGAGTGACCTCCAAGCCATCCTGTTGTCCTGCTCAGATCTTGAACTCAGGGCCTTAGCTTCCCTGATTAAAATTTCTCTTTTGCTACTTCCTTTTACCTGAGCAAATGAATCTGCCATCCTTTCCTCTCTGTTATATAGTTCTTCTGTGTATATTTTTTATCATCTTTTTATTTCTACTTGATAATGCAATAGAGCATTCCAACTCTTATTTTAAATTTTCCTTTGATTTTGTGGATCTTGTAGAAGAGGTCTCTTGTTCTTCCTTTCTTGTTGGCATCGTGTATTTCTCTACATTGGTTTTTATAGCAGTTCTCTTTGTCCCTGCACATAAGTCGTGGAACAGTTGCATTCAGGGTTCTGACTCAATTTTTGTCATATTTTACTTTTGCTTTTCATTGTCTTTAGGTTCTTGAAGAGATGACTCTATCAAACGTTTGGGGCGGGGGGTAGGGAGTACAAATTATGTCTTTTAAAATTCCTCCTTAACAATGTCCTTGGCTTTTGGCTTCAGTCTGGAGGTCTCTTGAGTCCCAATCAATTTGGATTTAATAATGCAAATATTTTTCACATTATTTTAAAATGTTCTTCAGGTTGTATTTTGGCATGATAGTTGATTTAGTATTATTCTTTAGCTTTTCTCTAATTTTTGATATTAGCAATACATGGCCGGTGCCATAATCTGCTTTTGGTCTTGTTTTTGAAGAGAGAATGGAGCTTCTCCTTCTTCTTCTTTGAATTAAGTAGTTCTCTTCTGCTTCCAATTTTGTAGTTTGATTTCTGTATTGGTCATCAGGTGATGTCTATATATTTAGCCACTTCTTGGGTTGTTAAAATAATGTGTTTGCAATGCTCAAACTGCTGGAGTCATAAAATTCAGTCAGCCACTTTCCTGTTTATTTTCTTGATCCTAGGTCAAATTTTCCTTCAATCTGTTATTCTACTCTGTTTCCTGCATTTGCATTACATTTGTCTACAATTAACCAGAAGCCCTCTTTTAGTTTGTGATCAATTCTTCCTGGACTCTCACACATAATCTTTCAATTTTTTCTTCTGTTTCTGTAGTTGCAGCATAAACTTGGATTATGGCTCTATTGAGTTTTCCCTGCAGCCTTATTGTTATGATTCAGTCAGACTTTGAATTTATCCTTTGCATGCTTTTGCTGCACCTCTCCTTTCTATTAATGCCACCCCACTTCTTATGCTTTCATTTACTGAATAAAACTGCATAATTAATTGACTCAAAATATCCCATTCCTGTCCACTTCATGTTGCATGCCCCAAGTAGTGAAATGTTTATATATTCCATTTCTTATGTTACTGTGTCTAGCTTCCTTAATTCATGTTTCTCACATTCGATTTTCCTATAATATGTGTTGTGTACCTTTGGACTTTCCTTTCACCTCTGAGCACATCAACAGGTGAACATCTTTTCAACTTGAGTCCAGTTCTGTCATTATTCACAGCACTACTCAGAGTTTTCCTCTGCTGTAACCCAGTAACTTGTTGAGTGTCTTCCACTTTGGGAGTCCCACCTTCTAGTACTATCTCTTGCTTCATTTTGGATTGTGTCACCATAGGATTTTAATGACAAAAAATGTTTAAAGGATTTCATTATAAAAAGATGTTCCAATCTGCGCAGTACAAACAAGCATTAGCTATGGTGCCAGTTCCATTGTCTTTGAAAGATCCCCTACCAGTGTCACTTTCAACTACTGCTGCTTCTCAGTAGCTGTTTGGCACATTTAGACTGTCTCTTCAGGAGCACCACTGCTTCTGTCAGCATAGCCCCTTGCTCTACAGAAGTATTCAATCCAACCTCCATGGAAAGGTGGTGCCATTGGTAGGTAACACTGCTTACAGCACTTTACTAATTCTTCTGACACAATGGCTCTCAGTATTTCACTTGTTTGGCATGCAGTAGTTAAGGCACGATCAAGCAAGTAATGTATGTGCATGGTTCTAAAATGATTTGGCCTCAAAATAGCCAGAGATTAGCATAGCATTGAAGTGTAAATGAAGGGACGAGCCAGATATCTACGTAGTGGAATAAGATCCAGAAAAGTTTACTCCATATGAGAAGGCTTTTCTCTTCATTTACAAAATTAAAATAAATAGATAATTACATTGTAAATATTAATGTTTCTCTTTATACTGGAAAATAGATGAAAATGTGTGTTTGTTTTTCTAATATATATATATATATATATATATATATATACAAACCCACACACACACATATACATATATATTTTAAAAGAGGAAAATCCCCCCCCACACACACACACACTAAATTTAATGGTTGCTGAAATTTGTTGGATAGAAATGCTTGTTCTTATTGCTGTGTGGCTTAAATGAAAACATTTCTCAAGAATTCACTTCATTAAAATCGGCCTACATAATAACATACATTTCCTCAAAAATATTAATACTAAATATTCATTCCTTTTAAAAAGTTACAACTAAATGTTTATACCAATGCTAAATGTTTGTGCCAATACTAATATACTAATACTAAATACATTTGCTGGATGAATCAAGGTAGTTAATGATTGGTGCAAGATGAGTGTCTCTCCCAAATGAAGAGTCAAGGACTGATACAGACTGTATAAATAATTCCATTTTTACTCCAAGAATGATAATAATTTGGTTGAATGGAATGTCTGTGCTTGTTAGTGACTAATACATAATACAGCATCTCAGTTTCTTTTTTAAAAAAGCATGCCAGAACAAAATCTCCCAGCACACTTAATATGAGAACATAACCTTCTTTACAATAGTGGTTCTATGATTACAACAGCTGATGATCAGCTAGCACTAAGAAGTACTT
The DNA here is from genome assembly GCA_034509955.1 of Urosaurus nigricauda. Taxonomy (NCBI): domain Eukaryota; kingdom Metazoa; phylum Chordata; class Lepidosauria; order Squamata; family Phrynosomatidae; genus Urosaurus; species Urosaurus nigricauda. The sequence continues at coordinate 142,198,882 of JAOEGL010000003.1, read as the reverse complement.
GTCAATATGGTTTTAAAAACAGAAGTGGACTCTTAAGAACTATGTTCATTCCAGAAGACAAATGCAAAAGTAACCTGCGTTAGAACAACAATTTTCAAGTGGCAGAGTGATCAGCAGCATCCCAAGCTCACTGTTCATGTCTCCACTTTAAGAATCATAGTCATTGCATTGGAAGGGTCCATAAGGGTCATGCAGTCCAACCCCCTGCAGTGCAGGAATACACAACTAAGGCACACTTGAAAGATGCCCAATGACCTCTGTTTAAAGACTTCCAAGGATTGAGAGTCCACCTCTGAGGCATTCTATTCCATTGTTGAACAGCTCTTAAAGGAAAACAAAACAAAACACTTTATTATTTTTAGATGGGATCTCTTTACTTGTAATTTGAGTCCAACTAGGCATCTGTGCCTAGAAGTAAAAAAATATGGAGAATAGTAATAAGCACAAGAAAATACTACTACTACTACTACTATTATTATTATTATTAATACATTTTATTTATAACCCACCCCTCTGATCAAGCAATCGGGGTGGGGTACAACAGAGTTTAAAACAGTTACAATTAAAATATTACAGCCCAATCACAACCTCCCACCCCTTAAAACAGAATTAAAATAGCACAGATTGAAACAAAGCAAACAATGCAAACAATATAACAACATAAATGCAGTTATTCTTTGGAAGCATAGGTAATGGTATCTACCCTGTTTCCCCTAAAATAAGACATCCTCTGAAAATAAGACCTAGTACCAGTTTTGCTGAATTGCTAAATATAAGGCTTCCACTGAAAGAAAGACCTAGCAAAGTTTTTGTTTGGAAACATGCCCATTTTTTGTTCAACAATAAATGCAAATTCTTCTTCGTGGAAAAAGAAGACATCCCCTGAAAATAAGACCTAGTGCATCTTTGGGAGCAAAAAAATTATATAAGACACTGTCTTATTTTCAAGGAAACACAATAGGTTCGTAAACTGGGAAGAAGCTGGAGAAATTCTAGGCATAAGTTTGGAGCCAGGAAAAATTAGACACTGCTCTGTTCTTCCATTAATCTGCTCTGTTTGAAATTGTTAATTTTCCAAGGGCTCTGTAGCTCATTCAGTCTTCGTTCTAAAGTACAGGTCTACAGCCTTCGCAACGTTTGCAGAGCATTTTCCTTAACATGTTCGACAGTGGAACACACTCCCTCAGAGGGTGGTGGAGTCTCCTTCCTTAGAGGTCTTTAAGCAGAGGCTGGATGGCCATCTGTCGGGTATGCTTTGATTGGGAGTTCCTGCATGGCAGGGGGTTGGACTGGATGGCCCTTGTGGTCTCTTCCAACTCTATGATTCTATGATTCTAAGACTTAAATACTTAATAACAACTCTTTTAATATAAAGAGTTTAGTAGGTTCCACCTCTGAAGTTTCTTCAGCTGCTTTTGATTTCTGATTAGGCAACTCTGCCTCTAGCTCAATAGTTTGCTAAGTGAGAATCTCTCTAAATTCAAACTGTTACCACAATAACCTTGAAGTTCACAGGTCGTATCTTTGAGCAGCTTGCATGTGTCATCATGTATTGTATCTGCAGATGGCTTCAGAAATGCAATTGACTCATGCAAATGTACCTATGTTCCCAAAACATAAAATGGTTATTGCTCATAGTACTGATGAAAGGAACTTAATAATAATAATAATAATAATAATAATAATAATAAAGTTTTATTTCTATTTACCACCTCTCCCATCAGATCGAGGCGGGATTCTAACAATTCATTAATATAAAATCACTAACAGTTAGTTAAAATACAATTCAATTACAATCAACATATAAAATTATCTTAAATCATTAAGTTAAAATCAATATACAAACCATTCTAATCCAGTACATTCAATCCTTAGACCTAGTCAGTTGCTATAATTCCTTTCATTATTGGTCTTATTCTCATGGATCTTGCTAATCCATTATAGTAGATCAGGTGGGTAGGCTTGCTGGAAGAGATTCGTCTTAAGTGCCTTCTTAAAGGCATCCAAGGTGGTGATAAGATGGATCTCTTCCAGCAAGGAGTTCCAAAGTTTTGGGGCCACGGCTGAGAATGCCCTGGAACTTGGTCATCTTCAGTGAGACAAGCAATGTTGGAAGCTTCCCACCAGGCTGGTGGGAGGTGGTTTAAGAGCATAATTGCCACAAGAAAAAAGTTCAGTAACCCAAAATGATCAACGTAGGCAAGCAGCCTATTCACAAACTCATTGACACTAGAACCACTGCAATCTACTTCAAGTTTTACTTTGAACTGTTCCCCCTTTGCCATCTTTATCTAGGACTGTAGTGAAAGTAGGGAGGGAGGGAAACTGTCAGACTGGGAGCTCCCACAATTGCACCAGATGGAACAAGTGCTGAATGATGCAAGCCAAGCCAAGCCAAAATCACCACTGCTGCCACCCCGGCTTGCTCCACCATCTCTTTTCTCCTCCTCTGGCCAGTCATGGGGGTGATGTCACACAGCCAGCCCTTCTGTTCAGACTTTGCTTCTTGCTGTTTTGTGACAAAGACAGTGAGACACTTGGTTCTTCTTCTTCCTCAGCCATCCAGTTGGATGGTCTGGACATGCCCATCAAGGCTGTGGGAGCCCTCCCACCTTCATTCAAGTGTTTTCTTCAGCTCATGGCCAATGCCTAGCTAAAATGCTCCCTTGCATAGAACGAAAATAAATACACTTAAAATGTTATCCCTCCTACATTCAACACAGGTATACTCCCTTATTTTACAGGTTAGGGACCAAAGAACTGTAGCTTCCACATTTTCTTGATTTCTGCTTTTGACAGTGCCCTGGTCCCTAACCTGTCAAATAAATGGGGGGCTCCTGTATTGAAAGGAGGGATTTTTAGAGTAAGGAGTCAGATAAATTAAATGAAAAGAAAAAGAGACCATCAACAGTTGCAGAAAGCACCAGTGTTTGCCCTTCCTTCCTGTGTGCTCTCACTGGGCCTTTGAAGCCTTGTGATGTACAGAATAATACTGTGTGAGAAAAACACACTAAATATTTGGAGAAGTCATGCTGTCTTTGAACAAAATAGTCTCCTGCTGTGCTGATGGAACAGTTGGCAGTCATTTTTATAGGAAGAGTTCCCGGGTTAGGATCAGAGGCCAATGGTAAGAAAGCCAATATCATTTACAATAAAGTATGGATTCTAGGGGCAGTTTATACCACCTTATTTGAATATACTGCTGTACTGGCAGATCTCCCAGGCATGTGCTTGTCTGTATGGGAGGGACATGTCACCATGAAAAGCCTTGGTAAATATAGGTTGCACCATAATGTATGTGCCTTCAAGTCATCTCCAACTTGTGGCAACTCTGACTTATGGTTTTGTTTGTTTGTTTGTTTGTTTTGAAAAATGTTATTCAGATAAGGGTATCCATTGCCTCTAAGGCTGAGTGAATGTGACTTGCCATGGGTTTCCTTGGGTGAATACAGATTTGAATCCTGGTTTCTAGAGGTCCAAACTCTACACTCACACTGCTACACCATGTTGACTCTGTCTATATGTTACTGTGGATCAAGACCTTACTGACAAGATTCTGCATTACATACTTATCTTGGCAAGTGTATCATTGTCTATTAATGTGATGACCTCCTCCCTAGCCTTTTTTAAAATTATTTTTTATTAAACTTCCTCATATACTAAAAATGAAATGCATCTTGCCCACAATAATTTTTTGTTTGACTACAACCCCCCGCCCCACTGCTGTGAATGGATCTTTCTGTCCCCCATCCCCAGGCCAGAACTGGTAAGATTCACTTGCCCCTTTTAACTTTGTTTAGGCCTAATGAGGCTGGGAGGTGAAAAGCCAGTAGAAAGAAGAGATAATGTAGCATCTATGTCAAGATAATGTACACACTAGCTAAACATTTATTGTTTGCGAAGTGATCAACTACCATTTTGTGCCATGTTCAAGAACATATTGAAGTGTGATTGAAGTGTGAACTGCTCATGTTCAGCATTCCAGCCAGCCAGATCTGCTCTTTTCCAGGATATGTCATCTAATTCCTCCCTCAGTCCTAATGTTCAATGCTCCACTCCTCCCCAATTGATATCCAGTGTTTTCTGGCCTCTATGCCTATTTGCTCACTGAGCCTTCTTTGTTTTCCCCACCTACTTTTGATTTCAGTATTTCTGTAAACTTTAGCATTCTCCTAAACAAGCTGATAGCCACTGTTGTTCGTGGATAATACTGTTTTAGTTACATGTGGACCAGCACTCAGGGACTGCACTCACTATTAATATATAAGCTACAGGTAATTTTCTTAGTTCATTCATTTGGCACAATAATAGTATCTCAGGAAGGCCAGAATGACATCACAATGGGTGAAGTCTGTGCAGAAGCCAGGAAATATTTCAGAGTTGCTGGTTCCAACACTGTACACTATTTTATTCATGCACATTAAATATTCAGAACAAAGAGTGTCCTGAATGCTGGAGAGGACGGTCAATTCCTGTTATGTCCTGGCTAGTCCTGCCCATCTTGCAACATGCAGTGTCTGCCTCACACATTGAGCACCATAGCTCTAGATAATGTTGCAGAGCTCATAGCTGCAGCAGAGCACAGAGGCACAGCGTGAAGTTACGCACAACACAGTAGGAGCCTTGTCACCAAGTCAGCTGCAGAGATCAGCGATGGGTATATACTGTGGCTGGAATTCTGTGAAAGATACTAGCTCCCTCTCACCCTGTTTGGCCCAAAGAATTCTAGCAGAAGATAATACAAGGGTGATTCAGTTCTAGATTTTGGCCAGTTTCCACAGATGCTGCAAATGCCCTCTCGTCTTTAGTTATCTTGTACTTATTTAGCAGTTTATAACAGGAATACTAGAAATGTAGGCTACAATCCATCCAGTGATAAGCCTTTCTAAATACTATTCATTTCAATTGGAGACTTGAGCACATGCTTGACAATGCAACTGCATATGCCTCTCCTTAAAATACCTTCTCAACAACTTTGGTAGGCCTCACCCCATTTTCTTTCTGGAATTGCCCCCTCTCTTCCCACCTGGCTTGGACATGTCAAGCAGGGGACTGTTCTACTGTAACAATCTAATTCTTGTTTTCCTCTCTCTTCCCAGTTGGACAGGGAAGGAAAGGAAACACTGAAGAGAGAAGACAATATTTTTCATATGTGTGTGTGTGGTGGTGGTGGTGGTGGGGGGCAGCCCAGATTTTACATCTCTCTAGATCACTTCTAGCATCAACATGTTTTCAGGCTCACTTTTTGGACTAATATTTCTCAACTGATGCACAAGTACCATTGTCTCTCCCAATATGCGGGCTTACCATAAACGAATTGGAGCATCTGTGGATGGCCCTGCCCCATCCTCCACAGTAGCAGTGTGTGTATGTGGCTGTGCCAACATGGTTGCTTGCATGTTTTATGCCATTGAAACAGTGGAACTTGAGGTCCTGCATATTTTGCTATCCACAGGGTAGATAGTATATACAATAAATTATACAGTCTGCCCACCCCATATGCGAGCTTGCCATACATAGACTTGATCTCATGCAGATGGCAACTTGAGTTTTCCCATACGTGGTGGGATGGTGGTAGAATGACTCCCCCATGTATACAAAGGGCCCACTGTATCTTAATAGATATAAATAAAATATTTTTTTTATTTATATTTCCCACCTCTCCCCATGGATCAAGGTGGGAGCACAACAGATATACCTTTGATTCTTTAGAAATATATAACTAAAAATGTGTGGCACAATTTAAATGTAAAATGTTTAAAGCTAATACTGGTGCTTAGCAGGAAAGGCCTTCTTAAATATTTTCTAGTTTCCTCACTTTTAGAGTGGACGTAGGACAACTGTGTAATTAATTAATTAATTAATGTTATTGTAACCTCAGAAATAATTAAGAGTTCTCAAGGGACTTTGGTTAAAATTGAGCCTCAGTTATTATATAATTAAAATTTTTAGCTTATGATGCAAAGATCCAATCTATAGTATGTATTTGTAAAAAGGTCCACTGGTCCTGGAAATATGCAATGTAACATCTCACTGAAATGGAGCTTATCTTTGGTTAAGTTGAGTCCAGCTGATTGTTTTCCTGATTGAACAGATGAAAGGCAACTGCTTAAAAGCAAACACCAAATTCTTTGATTTGCAGAACTGTGTGTATCAGAGGCACTGCTTCGAAGCACTTATTAAAGCCAATAAGGTTTTGCTAGAGATTCACAATCAAGCACATCCATCATGCTTGTACTTGTTTTCTCAATTTGTTTAACACAAGCTGCCGGCCCAAATCGCCTGAAATTGTTGTTTGTGAGTTAGGAGGAAAGTTGTAGTTTGTTTAGGAAGTTATTAACTATATGAGGGTGCAAAAAAGTGATGCTATTGACAACAGAAGCAACAGTTGTTGTCCTGTGGATATGTTTAGAAAGGTTATAGTTAATAAACAGCTCACATGGTCACAGGTGAAATATTTGAAAATATGTAACTCACACATAGGAGGCTGAGCAAAGGATTAATTTCCTGAAATAACAGGTGATGTATAAATAGGTATAAATACACAATTAGAAAATAAATCCCAGTACATACCAAACTACTATACCAAGAAGATGGCTGGATTAGTGTTGATCTTGACCTTATCCAAATTTCCTGTCATGTTGAGCTCTGAGGCCACATCAAATATGGTTATCTTGCAGATCTTCCATGTCATCATAGGAAAGTCATGGGATGAGGGAAGCATCCATCCCCCAGTTAGAAGTAATAATAGGTTATTGTCCTATTTAATTGTAAAGAGACTGACGTGTTTGAAATTATTTGAATGCAAAATTCAGTATCTACAAACCAAATATGCTTGCAGTAAACATGCAATTCTTTACTAATTTTGTTCCTGAAGAAAGCAAGAAGTAATTTTAGCAATTTTCTTCTCTTTGTGAGAAAGTCCATGGTTTGGAAACTCCATGGTTTCCAAAGACTACTTGCAGTTCAAGACTTATGTTATATATTAAAAATTTGCACATTTTTGTGTACAGCCATACTGTTTTCTCTGTAGAAGATGTTGTTTCCAGCATATAAAAAGGTCATGTATGACTTTTGAACAAAATATAAGTCCTGTAATCCAAAGATTCTTGTCACTCTGGTATTCTCATCAGGTTTTCTTGACACTTGAAAAATGTGTTTCTGATCATTTCTCAATACTTCTTTTGAGTGTTCTTTCCATCCCTAGTTCCCAAGGTAAGCAATGGGGGTTCAAACAACTAGCACTATGCTTAACAGCCTTATTAGCTCCAATTCACATTTCATCCATGCTTGATCTTGTTGATCTTTCTTTGGAGAGTGCACAAGATCACGTGTTGGCTGAATGATATCAAATGACCAAAGGTTCCTGCCAAGTTGCAGAAGTTATGTGCTGATCATCTGAGTCCTGTTCATAACAAGCTTTGAAATATATGCCAATTTTTTGCATACTCTCCATCTGAGGACAGGAACAATGGAAGAGCAGAGCTAGCACACTCACCCTACTCACATTTTCAGTTTTCAGTGTCAGGTATTCAGGCAAGTAGTTACATAAGAAAGCAGACTGGCAGCTTCCTTTCAATAGCTGTTGGGTAGCTTGCTGTTGCATGAGAGCATCTCCTGATTTGAGGCCGTTTTTTGAGTTTGTTAACAGGTACATGAGAATAGCTCTTCATACAGTACAGTGCTTACTAGGCTGTCTATTTCAAAGTGCAAAAGAGTGTGATAGTGGGATTGCGTGACCACACATTTACTGAGTAAGAAGGAATATACACACCATCAATCTGAAGGCTAGCCAGCCTTTTCTCTATAACATCTAATCTGAAAGTTTATAGATAAACAGCCCATGGGAAAAAATGCATGATACACTGTTGATCTGGAGAAGAAATGGAAATTGTGCTACTCTGATAGGCAACGTACAGTGGTGGTAAGCTGCTGTTCTCATCTGAAATTGTTTTAATATAAAGGTTAAGATGAGCTTAGTATCCATCTAACTGTGCAACATATTTTCACGTCACTTGTGTAAATCTTCCTTGATTGTTTTAGCAGGTAATTTGTGGACCGGGATCACTTAATTGTTCTGAGTACATAATTATATACCAGCATTTTTCAATTTAATTAAAATGTACAAATCTGAAGATTAAGGGGGAAAATATTTTTTGAATTATTAATCATTCATCCTCTAGGAAATCTTGTTGCTCTGCAGGAGATTTGTCCAGTGTACAACTAGATGTATTTTTTCCTTCTCTTTCACAGACAGACAATTTTCCCGCAGAGCCCAATTACATGGGCAGCAGGCAGCAGTTTGTTCAAAGGTAAGGCTTATTAAATAACTTTTCTGGGCTTCCCCATTTGCATTCTTGTCAAAATTGCTTTGCCAAAGAGTACAATTCAAATTGAGGGAAGTAAATACAAGTTTAACACATTCTCCCTCTCTCTCTCTCTCTCTCTCCCTCCCTCCCTCTCTCTCTCTCCTCTTTCTTTCTCTGTCTTTTTAAAATGCACAAATAACAGTAGCTCCACATTCAAGGACCCTGAGCGAGCCAGTTTGAGAGACAGTGGGCATGGGGACAGTGACCAAGCTGACAGCGACCAAGATACTAACAAAGGCTCCTGTTGTGACATGTCGGTTAGGGAGGCACTCAAGATGAAAACAACTTCAACTAAAAACCAGCCGCTTGAACAAGGTGAGTGAAGCGACCACTGTGTGCAAAGTCTGCAATGATTAGAAACCTATTACTGCTGGCAGTTTATCATGCTAGACAAGTCCATTGATAATGCTGTCAGTGGAAACACTACATGTTCTAGCCTATTCACAGAAGAAAAATATGCCATGTGTGTGTGCATGTGTGTACATATTTACACACAGAGATATGCACATGTTTAACTGTTTCTAAATAGCCAGGATAATTGTGGGTTCTATCTGACATTTGAATGCATGCACTGTGTATATGGTACGTACAATTCATGCATTAAAAATGTCAAACAGAACACGCAATTATCAAAAAGAAGGTAGTAATAATAGTCACATGAGCTTTTATAAGCTCCAAAATGACCCAAAGAACCCATAGAACTAATTTTGTGGCTCATGTGGGATTTTCAGGAATATTGAGTGATATGGCACAAAGTTTGCTGTTGGAAAACAAAAAGACAAAAATTCAAGTGTGTCTGTCTAAATCATTGGTCAACTGCAAAGCAGCACTTTGGATCCTGCCACATATGTTTGAGGATTTTAGAAACGTATAGTATACTGCCATTTTATCTTAGTGTGACTGAAAGAGGCAAACTGCTCATGCATGGCTAGACTCATCATTTGATTTATCACATGTACCTGTCTCCATTGCATAAGTGGAATGCTACTTACCTAAATGGTTGATTGTGACAATAGGGTTATGGTTAGAAAGTTGCTAGGACTGAGCACTTCTGTGATAGTTGCATTTGTTATGTGACAAATGCATGGCCATTAGAATGACCCATGACATAATTATACATTTTCGTTTTTAGCACAATGAGCATGATAAGTATTTGAAATCAGCAAACATCAATAAAGGGTCACATTGCAGTTTTCTTACACCCAAGGCTGCAATTGGAAGGTAGATCCACTGCAGTCAATGGCTTCAATTAAATGAAGTTAAGTTTAGACTACTAAATAGCCAAATGATGACAGAGATTCATGGCAGCAAGTACTGTACCTTTGGTATTTATCTGTCCTTGCAGCAAATTCTAAGGGGCGGTCTGTGCTCTATGGCAGTGCTTTTCTCTGTCTGTTTTTATTTTTCTTTATTCACTGAACTCTTTCCTCATAGCCTGGTTTACAAAGGCACCCTACTAAGGCACCCATGTTTTAGTGAAATCTATTATGGAGCAAATACAGAGGTCATGCAAGACCCTTTGGGGCGTAATATAGAGTATACCCTGCAATTGCCCATTGGGGAGCAAAATCAGTATGGTGGGTAATTCTCCAGGGCGTTTGTCTTTCATTAAAGATCTTATTGAGATTCCCCAATGAGCATCTGAACACACACAGAATTTTCTGAATCACAGTTTGAAATATTCTGTCTCACTGAAATATGTGATGGAAGAATGGGCCAAGTCCTCAGTAGTCTTAGCTCATAATCTGCCCCCTATTTAGACAATCACCCTACAAATCATCCATTCTACAAAAGAAAGGAGTAACTAGTAGGGGATTGTGACAAAAATGAAGTGATTTTCATCAAAACAGTGGGTGTTCTCAGTTGGCTTATATTTTGAGAGAAATAAGCATTTCTGTTCCTTCAAAATCTGTGTCTGATTTGATTTATTGCAAATGCTGTTTATTTCAAAAGAAACCCACAATTTCGGTGCCAGCTAAACTAAGTACACCAGCTGTATGTCTTTCTGTGTGTGTTGCACATTTTGCTTGTACTCTTCCAGACAGTGAGGAGGAACACAGCTGAATTATTTTGAATTCATTTTCTCCTCTCCGTTAGTCATTTCAGCTTGTTGTGTGGAAAATGATTCACAGCACTGAGGATGTTTTAAAAATTGATTAATTAAGTCTTTCTTAATGAGAAGCTATATTTATAATTAAGCAGAAATACATTCTAAGCTTTCTATTAATTGGTGATTAATTAGAACTAGAATTTTGCCTCCAGCACAGTGAGAGTTGTATCACATTCATCAGCAAAGACACTCTTGGCTCATTTTCTTAATCTTGTCAAGAATCCAATATGATATTTTTCTGTGTAGAATATTTAGGATGTTGCTTTATAATTTGTAATTTATTCTATATATGTTTTCAAGGAGGACCTCACTAATAGCTTGTTTTCCAAGTAATAAATGCCAAAGGGTGATCCCCTCATCCTTTAGCCCAGTGATTCTTTACTTGTAATTGGACATTGATCTGTGTGAAAATGCAGTATCAGTTTTTCCCTCTTTAAAAGATCACTTTCAGCACATACCTGGTTGAATTAAGTAGTTGCCTAAAATAGGTCTCAGTAGGCACAGAAACAACTTGGATTGGCTGAGGGCCTCTTGGAAGCTTCTGGGTCATGGCACTCCCCAAAGGGAGATCTTTGTTCCTACAGAGGACTAAAGATCACATATGTAACATGGTGGTCCAAACGGTTTCTGAGGTAGGCTGGAGATAGGCGCTGTCCACATGTTCCTCAGAGGCCATTGTTGCTTGCCAGAATTTGGCAAAAGCCTGGACCACAGCAGGCTAGGAGCCAAAGTAGCTGGAACCTGCATGCAATACAATTTCAGATTCCTTCAAGGGACTGCAACTTGGAGATTCACAAGCCCACATTTTTGTTTGTTTGGTTTTTGTTTTTGTTTTTAAGTAGAAGAAAAGAAGAAGAAGTAAGCTTTGGAGTGAATGTGAAAGGCAACACCTGTAACATTGCACATTCTCTCAGGCATCTCAGGCAGCATAGTCCAAACACGCAAACTGAAGTACATTTAGTCAGGATTCCTATTATTTACAGGTACAAGAATATGCATTGTTCTAGAAAAAGGTTGTCTTTGTAACTGCATTTTTAGATGGAATTTCCTATTTCTCAAAACCAGTTCATGCAACTGGTCTTTCATTCCTCGCCTGTAGATTGGACTGATCTATTCTGTTCTAAATAGCTGCAGTGAATTAGCGGATTAATCATTGTCTGTGTGGGGAGGGACTTGTGTGTATTGTGCAAGTGAAGGGTATCTGTTTTACGTTTGGGAGGATTATCTAAGAATAATGTTAGTCTGGGTATTCTTGTAACTAGCGGAAGTATTTTATAGGTGTAGTTTAAGAAGTAACAATATACGGCACATCTTCTAGGGAGCTTATCGCACACACTTTTTTCTCCATTCTGGACACAGGCAGAGAATGTGTATGGCTGAGTGAAAATGGAGTTTATCACATGCCAAACTGTGGGCAAGGTGTCCCCATGCCATTGATGACCTTAATTCATCCCCGAGCCAGGTGAGGTGCATGAATTTTGCTCAGCCAGAAACATTCTGGCCGAGTAAGAAAGCTTTCTGGCTGAGCAAAATTCATGTGCCTTAGGCTGGCTCAGGGATGGCTTAGGGTCAGCGATGGCATAGGGATGCCTTGCTGACAGTTTAGCATGCAATAAACTCGGTTTTCACTCGGCCACATGCCTTCCCTGCCCATGCCCAGAATGGAGACAAAAGTGTGTGCGATAAGCTCCTGAGCTAGGAAGCCAAAAAGGGAATAGGGAAATGCATGGAAGGAATTTCTTTCAATGTCTTCTGAATTTGAATTCTTTGTGTGGCTTTGCTCCAGTAGAAATTTTCTGTTGAATGATAACAAAAGACCTGATTTGTTTAAATTAGGTCTCCCATTCTTAATCTCCACCTTTAAGGTTCAAGTGTGGCTGCATCACTAGGGTTGAAGAAAAATATAAAAGCTTAAATTAATTTAATTGCATGCATAAACACATAGAGCATTAGAAGTAAAAATGTAATTCTTTATAATATTGCATCAGTGAGGGGGGGGCATGCTTCTCAAATATACTGATAAACCTGTATGATTTCACAAACCTAAAACATAGTGCAATATTTTTATGGGGGGAGGGGGAGTCAAAATGTTCAGAGACAGGAAGACCCAGGGACCTAGAATCTCTGAGGCATTGATTCCAGCAGTGTTGCAATCCTGAAGGAACTGGGTAATCCTCAGGGTATTTTACTATTCTAAATGCCATCTGTCAAGAGATATAGGAATAAACATGGTTTTCAGAAATATTCTTCAGCACTGTCTGATAAAGACATTTATTTGTTTATCATGCATTTATTCATCATTTAAGAGCATTTTAAATTCCTCTTTTCAGTAACAATTTACTTAATAGTACAGAAGGCCCTCAGTATCTGTGAGGGTTTGGTTCCAGAACATCCCATGGATACCAAAAGGGGGGGGGGGGGAAACCCTATGGATGCTAAAGTCAGTATTTAACATTTAAAATTACCTAAGTGTCAAGCTCTGGGCATTCTTCCTTCATTGTTTCCCACCTTCCCATTACAAAGGCTCTGCCAGAATTTAAATCCTTTCCTGACTCTGTTTCCCACCTTATCAACTGTCCTATCACAAATACTCTGCCATAATTTAAACCCCTCTGCCACTGATCCACCTCAGTAAGGAGGAGCAGAAGGAGTGGGATAAGGTGGTGTTGTTGGCAGGAAAGGGGATTTAAATTCTGTCAGAGGCTTCCTCACAAGAAGCCGCACCTTGTCCCCTCGGGGGTGGTGGACCCATTTGAATGGTCCGCCCTCGAAGGCTAATGGAACCCACTGGTTTCCAGAAGGCCCTAGAGGGTTTAATGGTTGGTAATGCCGGCTATTCTGTCGAAGCCTTGGTGAACACTTGGAACACCGATCTTCCCAAGGCTCTCGACTCAATCGCTCCTGAGCATCCTCTCCAACACACTCCTAACCACAAGCCCACTCCTAACCACAAGATGAACTCAGGGAGATGAAGCGGGCTGGATGATGACTAGGATGCAGGTGGCGGAAGACTAATCTCTTATCCGACAGAACTCACCATAGGCAGCATCTTTGCACCTATCGGGAGGCTTTGCATGCAGCGCGGAGATCCTTCTGCTCTGCACACATTACATCTGCAGAGCACCATTCAGCAGAGCTGTTCAAGGTGGTGGGGGAGCTGACGCAGGTCCCCCCTGTGCCAAATCCCTTGCTTAACCCCACGACGGCCTGCTGTGATGCATTTAATACCCACTTTGCAGACAAAATCTCTTGGATACGGGGTGACTTAGATACTAATGTTTCAGCAGTGTCTGCAAATGAGGCACCTAGCAACTCCGTTGTTGTCACCTAACTGGATGATAAGCCTGAGGGCAGGGAACCGTCTAATTATAAGTTTATATGTACAGCACTCTATAAACCTACAGCGCTATATAAATAAAGGATAATAATAATAATAATAATAATAATAATAATCTGTAAGTACTGATGATGTGGACAAGCTCCTTGGCAGTGTGAGGAAGACAACCTGCTCTCTCGACCCATGTCCATCATGGCTGGTCGTCCAGGGAGGGTATACACTGAGGACTTTCCTTTGGGATGTCATCAATGCGTCCCTCAGGGAGGGTATTGTTCCACCTTCTCTGAAGAAGTGGCTGTAAAGCCTCTCCTGAAGAAACCATTCCTTGATCCCCTGGACAGAAATAACTACAGACCAGTTTCCTTGCTGTCATTCTTAAGCAAGGTGATCAAGAGAGCGGTCGCCTCACAACTTCAAGCCATCTTGGATGAAACGGATTTTCTTATCCGGGCAGGATATGGAGTTGAGACTGCCATGGTTGCTCTGACAGATGACCCCCGCTTGAGTATCGACAGGGGTAGTGTGACCCTGCTGGTGCTCTTGGACCTCTCAGTGGCCTTCGACACTATAGATCATGCCATCCTTCTGGACCGGCTGAGAGAGATGGATATCGGAGGCACTGGGGTGCAGTGGTTCTGTTCCTTTCTCTCTGGCAGGTCCCAAAGGGTGAGGCTCAGGGACAGCTGATTTTTAAAAAATAGAGCTAAACTGTGGCGTACCTCGTGGTGCCATTCTGTCCCCGATGCTATTTAACATTTATTTGAAGCCACTGGGGGAGATCATTAGGAGGCATGGAGCTCAGTGTCATCAGTATGCTTATGACACTCAGATATACTTCTCCATGACAAGATCATCTACTCAGACCTCAGATGGTGTCTCCTCTCTCATTGACTGCCTGGCAGCGCTAATGGATTGGATGAGGGAAAACAGATTTAGGCTTAATCCAGACAAAATGGAGGTACTGACGGTCACCGGCCTGAAACCAAGTCTGGGAATACAACTCCCAGTCCTAGATGGAGTCACACTCTCCTCAAAGGACCCTGTTCACACTCTGGGGGTACTTCTAGATTCGTCGCTTCACATGACTAGTTAGGTGAATGCAACGGTCAGAAGTGCCTGTTAGCGTCGGCTGATGCGCCAGCTGCACCCTTTCCTGGAGATGAGGGACCTGGAAACTGTGGTACATGCTTTGGTCACCTCATGTTTAGATTACTGCAATGCGCTCTACATGGGGCTGCCCTTGTGCCTAACCCGGAAACTTCAACTGGTCCAAAATATGGCAGCCAGATTAGTTACCGGCGCATCTAGGAGAGAGCACATAACACCTGTGCTGAAATCTCTCCACTGGCTGCCGATTAGTTTCCGGGCACAGTACAAGGTGCTGGTTTTGACCTTTAAGGCCCTTCATGGCTCAGGTCCATCTTATTATTAGGGACCGCCTCTTGCTATATGAGCCCCCTCGTACTCTTCGGTCTTCTAGGAGGAATTTGCTACAGCCTATGAAAACTAGGCTGGCACAGACCTCCCAGAGGGCCTTCTCTGTCATTGCTCCCAGGCTCTGGAATGACCTACCGGATGAGATGTGCCTTATTACAACTTTGGATTGCTTTAAGAGAGCCACCAAGACGCATCTCTTCCTGCAGGCCTTCCCAGAAAATGATTAATTTTCTGTCATCTACTGTCATCTACTGTCCCTCCAGTCCCATTTATCAAGACATCGATACTCTTGAGGCCACCCACCTATCCAATTTTAGAGCTATTATTGTTTAATGTTTTCTTTTAATGTTTTGCTGTTTTAAATCTTATTCTTAGTTTAATCTATTTTTAAGGGGTGGGAGGGGAGACCAAAGTGTTATTTTAACTGTATGTATTTTTAAATGCTATACTCCGACCCGATTGCTCACCCAGAGGGGCAGAATATAAATAAATATTTATTATTATATTATTATAAGAAAGTGGGAAAGCAGGAGTTTAATTCTGTCAGAGACTTTCTGTTTAGAAAGTTGAATTGGAAAGATGCAAAGGTTTAAATTTCTGACTCTGGTTTTGTAATGGGATGGACTTCCATGGGGAAGCAGGCATTGGTTTGCCCCCGCTAGTGCCCTGGCCATCTCAGCCTGGCCATTGTTGGTTAAAAAAATCAAATGGGTTTTTCATTTCAATCCTCAGTTGCTCTGATTCATGGTTAATTAACCCATGGATACTGAGGGCTCACTGTACTGAAAATAACTTAAAGGTATCAGTTGGTGCCTGATCTTGGAAGCTAAGCAGAGTTAGGCCTGGTTAGTACTTAGATGAGGGATGATCAATAATCAAGGAATGCCAAGTACTGGGGCTGCATTTGAGAGGAAGGCAATGACAAACCACCTCTCAGTATTCCTTGCCTAGCAAAACCCTATGAAATTCATGGGGACACTATGGGTCAATAAGTGACTTGAGAGCATACACACACTATATCCTATTTCCCTAGATGACTTTCTGAACATTCACAGTCAGCTGTGAATGACTATACATGGTTGTAAGTGGCATGAAACAACAAATGTATATAAATTTATTGTAGGTCATGAAGTGGCCCAACAAAGATAGAATTGGATTGGAAAATTCAGGGTCTCTTTTGGCTAAAGTCTGAGCTTACTGCATACTTGGTGGCTCATTCTGCTAAAAGTGGTGAAGATAGGAAATAACAGCATTTGTTCTGATGAGAAATATTATTCTGATGAGGTCTGAGGAAGTTTTAGGAATTTAAATGCTTCAGGATTTGTTCAAACCTGTGAACCGTTATTCTACAGTAAACCTTTAAGATTTGAGATGATGCTTTTTCTAATTTCCAGTGGATCATAACAGAGAATAACCTCTGAGGCCCAAGTCTTGTGGCCATCTATCCTAGGAGAAGGGTTTGGGATTTTTGACAATACAGATATGTGTTTCTATTAATCTTTCTGTTTCTCAGCTAAATAAACATAATCCCTATTCTCATCTCACTTGACAAGGTTTGGTTGAAGGAGAGGAAATAATGAAGACAAAAGACAAAGAATATCTGCTCTTCGGGAAATGTTACTTAGAAAAGGAATTCCAAAGCCAGCAGTATTTGTTCAGTGCTGGCCTCCTTGGTAATAGTAAACAGAGAAAGGAGAATAAAAAATGAGGGTGCTTTGATAAATCTTGGCAGGTGGCCTAAAGGAGAAAAGGCTTTTGGAAAAGAAAGCATAATCATTGGGACAGAAAGTCTCCTGCTATAAGCATGCATGTCCCCTTTAAGTTATATTCACTCTAGCTTTCTGTAGGAAGCCTCTACCTACTCTTTCTATAAAAATGTCTAGCTGTCTCATAAGTTTATTTATGCTTTCTGATTCAGAGCCTTAATAAGCAGCTCCTTCCATATGTTTACTACTCTTTAAAAGAATTTGTTCAGCTTGACATTTTGTTTGTGTCTCATTTAGACATTGTCCCCATGGAAAGAAGCCATGAAAAGAATCCTCACCAAACCTTGCTATGGATTTGGATCTTGTTTTCATGATTAGTGTCTAAAGCAGTGCAAAAAAAAAATGCCTTTTGTGCTAGTGTCAGTTAGCATGACTCCATAAAGCTCAAAGAAGTGTGCCCCTTCAGTATTCTGGGATGGCAGTGGAGATAGGAAAGATGGCAGGAGACTGAACATGAAAAGACAAGATGTTGGATGGCCTGTCTAGTCCCTTTTATTCCGACAGTGTCAGAGTGGTAATCACACGCACCAGTACTGCTTCCTCACACTAGATTATCACACTAGGGTCAATTCCAGAACATTTTCACAATCATCCCATTACCATCCCACAATTATCCCATTGCCAATAATGGCATATTCATTGCCAATAATGGGATGATTGTGGGATGGTTCTGGAATTGACCCTAGTGTGATAATCAAGAGTATTACGTTAATGGTCACAAGTCCATGCACCCACCACCAAAAAGTGAAGACGCTGTGTATTATGTAGATGACAGGAATTCTCCAAGGAACTGCTCTGATATAGGAAGCCACTGTAGTTTTCAGCAGTATTGTGCACACTATTGATGGTAGTAAAAATGGCCATGACTTCATTGCTTCCAGTTTATGTGCATATGAGCAGCATAGTGGTACAGATTAAATCATCAGTAAATTGGCCAGATTTATAGGCTCTCTGAGGATGTAGCCCCTCTACAGATTTAAACAGTTTAACACCACGGTAATTGTTCAGGTGTTCAGTATAGATATTCAGCATGGCCTCTCAGAGAGCTCTGGTGCCTCACCAAACCACAGACCCCCAAGATCCTGTAGGATAAGTCATGGCAGTTAAAATGGTGTCAAACCACTTTCATTCTGCAATGTATCTGCAGAATCAAGACATGATAATCTGTGGTTTGAAATTAGGTGGGAAGACACCTTCCTCTCCTTCCAAAATTGTACACTAACACACTGTGTCATCAAATGTTTGTGGATATATTGGATCAAGTCTCCCCCTCCCCCCCCAATTTACATCTCTGAATCTTTTAAGAATTTATCTGCAACCTTATGCAGGCATTTGGGATTAAAATAAATGCATGAGAAAAAGGAGAAGACTAGCCCTATCCTTCTTTATTGTTGGCTCTGACAGGGAGAGACTCCACTAAACATGCTGCCTCCATGCCAGGTGTCTGGATAATATGGAGAGTCTCAGTACATAGCAGAGGATCTCACCTTGTGGATATCACTAAATGAAGACAGTGACAATGAGTGGCCTTTTATGTATTAAGATTAACCTACATTGAACACCTGAAGAGGGATTTTATCTACATCTGTCCTAACACTTCAGTTTATTGTTCTCAAAAGAGCATGGGAATGGTTAAGGCATCTAAGAGGGGATTCTCTGCAACATCAGAAAATTGTTAAACCCATGTAAAATTGTAAAACCCACATAGCCTGAAGTGAAACATTGAAGTTAGAAACTTTTTGTTTCATCTCCTTCATTTGTTCCATAAAATTGATGATATTAATTGTGATATAAAAATGGATGCCCCACTTGGGTACATCCTAGATATCCTGGCAGAAGAAAAAAGAGAAATAGAGTGGGGCATTACAATTCATTGTAATGAAATATCATGGAGGAAAAGCATTCTGGGGGAGAAAAAGAAGGAAAGGAAGAGACACACCCCCTGCAAGCCTCAGAACAAAACTGATCTGTGTGAGTGTTTGCAACCAGTGAATGTTTGTACCAGAGTGCAGCATGGAAATCCAAGCCTTCAGCAGGCTTCTTGCTTCTCTTCAAACTAGACTGTTCCCATTTCAGAGTGTGAGGTAGGTGGTAGACGTGCCTCAGAGACACACATCAATCTTCCAAACAAGTTAAAGCAGTAGAGGGGAAATCTTGGGCTATACAATTCTCCCAAGTTTCCTTTCCCCCACCCCAATTGCCTTGGACTCATTTATTAGTTCCAGGAAAAAAAGTAATTATTAAAAGATTCCAGGAGGAGCAATTCATATTTTGAATAGGGCATAGCCTCCTCCATACTGTTTGACACACAAAGTAGCTTTAAAAAAACAAAACAAAAACAAAAACAAAAAGTGGTGTACATACCCTCCAGTGCTTCAAATGTGAAAACTTGGGTACATATGATCAAGCAACATCAGAGTCTGGTCAAGATGGGAAGAGTCATTAATCAGAAACTGCAGGAGAAGTTGAAACAGTTTATTTTGGCCCAAGCCTACTCACAAAATGCTTCCCTGGACAGGAAGGCAATGGCAAACCTCTTCTGAAGAAACCTTGTGAAGGAGACTCCATGAGTTAGGGACACCATAAGTTGGAAATGACTTGAAGACACACTGCAGCAACAACAACAAAATCCTTTTCTCTCCCCACTGCTGAGTGTAAAGTACATTTGCACTTGAAACTCAGGAAGTGACAGATGAAGTAAGCTGAAGGAAAAGGGAAACTGGGGTGAGGAGACAGAAATCAAGACATTTTAATAGCAGCTGAAAAGTGGGAATCAACATGGTTCTTGAAAAACTGGGACAGCTAAGGGTATGGGTATGGGCAGGTCTTTCTTTTCCAGTTTTCACTTGAGGGATTGGTTTCAGAGACTAAAACAGAGAAGCAAGCTTTGTCCTATACCATGGCAGAGACTGCAGTGAGACTGAACATGATAAACCTTCAAAATGGCTCTAGGGCCCAATATACAATATTGTCTCTCTCTTTCTCCACCCGCTCACATATTCTTATTTAGACACTCAGAAGCAGACACACACCTCCCTCCAAAGTGGTCCCTGAACCAATTTCAGGGATGGGGTGGTCCATCTACTTAAGTTAGGATTTGTAAGGCCTTGACAGAATATCTGGTGTTCTTTCTGACAATGTCTAAAGCTGCTGTTTTCACATACTGTTTTCTATGGGACAAAATGAGTGTGTCTACTAATAGGTGCAGCAGAAACTAATTGGTAACGTACTCATTTCATTTAATCATTTGACAGAATGTAAGCCAGACTTTACCAAGATGGAGATTTCTTTTCTTCTGAACATGTGTCCAGAATTAAAATGCATCTCCCAAATATAATTTCATTGGTGGCTAATTAAAATGCTCCAACGTGTTATGAAATATTTTCTACTTTTGTATTTCTTCTGCAACAATAAGTTAGTAAAGGTAAAGTTAGAGTTTGTACCATTTTTTTCATTCTTTTTAGTGTTACATCCTCTTCTAGGGGGCAGTGAATTTTTCCATGGTGCATGTTTACTGCAAGCTCCCCACCCATATCAAGTGAGTTTTTTTCCCTCTCCATCTCTTCCTTCTTTATCTCTCCACCTTCTTCTTTTAAAAAATAAGAAAGCTTTTTTTTTTTTTTGCATATATTAAGGACTCTGTTTCAGAGCGCCTTGGCCTGAATTTCCTGTTTCACAAAATTTTATTTGTGATTATTTAATCTCACACCCTATCAGATATTCAAGTTCTTTGTAATCTGTTAACTGATCATATCCAATTCAGACTTTGATGTAGTAAGGAACAGATAATAAAAATAACAAGGAAAGGGAGTAGCCTTTCAAATGAACGTAAGTTTTAAGGGAAAGGTCTACAATTTGAGGTTTATGTGATTACACTGTAACTCCCATCAACTCTAGCCATTAAGCCAAATGAGAGTTGTAGTTTAGGAACATCTGATGGCCCACAACCTTCCTACTCCTGATCTACAATGTGTCCTTACCATGCTGTAGGACTGTCAGATTGGATATGGGAATAGAAATCATGTAACTTTATAGGACAAGGTACTTTAAAATTCTGTCAAGTTGGTGAAGATGCCTTTCCTCTCTCACCTTGCAAACTTTAAGCTACTGCCAACACAGTTATTGCTGTACACAGGTGGAAAACATGACAAGGGGGCTAGAAGCACCGGCAACATGAATAGAGACGAGCACTCCTCCAAGCCCCCTCTACCTTGCTCTCCACCAAGGAGGCAAGAGTCATATTGGGAGGGGATGACTATAGCTGAAACTTGGAGTGTGGAAGGTAAGAGAGAACAAGTAGCTTTGTTCATCTTGACAGAGCTTTGTAGTACCTTGTCCTGCTCTACAATCTGTTTAGGTTTAAAGTTATAGGAGTCCCATCCTGTATCTGAGTTGACAGCCTTACAGGGCAGATCATCTACTGTACATTTAGCCTTGTTTTCTAAATGTTTTAGCTACAACAGTTCTCCCTTGCCCAAGAGAGAAATAAATGTTTTATATTCCCCTCAGAAACTATGGTGATAATTTCTTCTGAACCCCCCCCCCCCATAAATATGGTATAGCCTGAAATAGCAGCAGCAGCAGCAGCAACAACAACAACAACAACAACAACGATGATGATAGCATAATCTACAGCATCATTCTCAACAAGCAGGAAATACCAACATTGCAGATTTGCTTTAGCTCTATCACCTACAGCATTCGTTTCCCCAACTGCAGTTGCAAGGTGCAGAGATGCAGGTTTCGGACATAATTAGAACAGGTCATGTCACCAGTCCCAGTCCAGAAAGCTTCTAATACATGAGGAATCTTATAATAATATTTAATTCTTACCCCCCCCCCCCGGATTGAGGTGGACAATAACAGCAGACCAACAAATATGCATCAGTTAAGAATACAAGATCAGATAAAATATACATGAGTTAAAAGAAGAAACAAGAAACATATGTATTGAAACAGTCTACATTTAAAATGCATCATTGACAAATTACTATTTTATGACATAAACATAAATTTACAATGACATAAAAATGCATTATCCCATTGATGGAAATATTTTTTCCCTATTCATGCAGTGAATGAGCCTTGAGGATTTTCTTTGATAGGGCTAACTAGTGCAGGCTGAAGAATATAAGAACAATCATTGGAATGCCTTGCTGTCTATTATATGAGAATCATACTGGGCATGAAGTGAAAGTTAAAAAGTTAAGCTTGTTTAAATCCCATTAATTCTGACTGAATTTTTAACCAGAAGGTCAGGTCTCTGCTACTGAAATCTGTCAGACCTACAGATGTTCACTACAGATGAATCATGTTAACTGTGCATTATTTCTTTTTGTTACAATTCTACCCTTTCATATATAGAGAGATAAATCTGATTCACAGTTTTTTTTTAAAAAAAAACAACAACCAAAAATAGCAAAATATACAATCCCTAAATATATAGCACATAAACAAGCAGTGTGAATAAGTATTGGGAAATTTAACTTCAAGGAGGGGGTAATTTTGAAGGGAGATATTCTATACCTCCTTCCATGATGCCCCCAAAACTGTATATAAACAGGTTATATAAGCATATGTCACCAACAGGATTGTAACCTATGAGCTGAACATTGAATTTTCCCTCTTGAGTGTTTCATTGATCAATCTGACAGAATAGCTGAGCCTCTAAGAATAGTAGCTAAGATTTGGAATTGTAGTTTGGTGTGAGAGTAATAGAGCACTAAGGCTCTCACAGCACCTTAATGCCATTCCCAGGATTCCTTATGGATTGTGGTGGAGAAGCATGATGTTTAAACTGATTTGAAATGAATATCAATTGATTGAGTAGATAAACTCTGCATCTTAACCAGAGGTGTCTCCTTCCCATTGGTAATATGCAAGTACCTATAAAGGTGCAGACCATTAAAAAAAGTTCTTTTGTATTCCAAATTGGCTATGAATAAGAAAATGCCACAAATTCTAAAATTTTAGGCCATTCACATTAAAGAAGAGGACTGAAATTATTAACAATATTGACTAAGTAATTTTTGAATTTCCTATATGCAGCACTGACATACTGTATTGGCTGGAATTCACTATCACAGTTATAGAGTTAAGGATCTGTAAGTGATTTCTATTCATGGTCCCTACATATTCATGATTGTCATGAATCACCGTGATCATAAAAGTTTCCCAATCCTGTATTATTGGGCAGCAGTAAAGTTCCCTTATTGATCAATGTCCAATGTACTGTCATTTCTACCACCCTTCTGCCAGTGATATCTGATGCAAGGAGGAATTGTAACTGGGATCCTGCTTCTGAATGTCAGATTAATCACATCACTTGAGGAAGATGGAGGAAATACCAGTATGCTGCACCATAATCAGCAGTTAAACAGACCACCATCACTTGCAGTGGCTACTGCCTAGTTAAGCTGGTTGTGGGTGAGGGTGGGCCAGGGGACACTACTTAAATAAATATATTCAAGTTACTAAACTAAGTAGCTGAACTAGGATCTCAGCCATCATCCATGGTTTCATACTTAAAGAAAGAACAACAACAAAATAAAATAAAAATGAAAGCTCTTGAAGGAAATCATCTCAGTAGATACCGGAAAGGTTCACTGCATAAATCAGTATTCCCTCCCACTCTTATATTCTACAGCATGTCCATTGCAATAAGAAGTCTTGGGTTCATAGCATGAGTCAGTTTAGAACTCTGAAATAATGTAAAATAATATACTTTCTCAAAAAACTTCACCATTCGGTGAATGTCTTCCTAACTGTGAGTGTGGCCTAGTTTGGGAGTCCCACTCTAAAATGACACAACCTGTGAAATGTTGTTCACCATTCCTTCCTCCCATAGGTTTTTCCCCCTGGACAGAACATCTTCTCTCTCATTCTCTCTGTGCCCAAAATGAGAATAGCTCTCAGACTGCACTACTTGTTCTGACTCCACCTAAGAAACTTTATGTCCAAGAGTACCATCCACTCCAAGTTGGTTACCCCTAACAAGGTCAGGTAAGAAACTGCCTTGCTGTTGTATGTTAGGACTTGCACGTAATACCCATTCTTCACTTCCATCTTTGTCAGGAAATTGCAGTGAAGATTGAGAGCTGGACTGTTCATGAATAATAACAATAACAACAATAATAATATTTCCCACCTCTCCCTACAGATTGAGGCGGGATTACAACAGATAAAATGCGTACATACAGTATATACAAATTTTGATCATTAAAATTCTCCTAAGAGAGTCAAGCATAGATTTAGGATCCGGTGTCCTAGTTATCCAATAGATTTTTTGTATCCCCCCTCCCCCATTTTAATTATCAGTCGACTGATTCTTCATTTTAAGTAATCAGTTATAGTTGGTTAAAAACTCTCAGTCTTAAAATTGTAACATTTCTCTCAATCTCACTTGAATTCTTTTCTTTTCTTTTCCTTGGCATTAGGTTGCAAAAAAGATTGTTAGGTTTTTTTTAAACACATTGTTGTATTTACTTTCCTTACACATGATTTTGTGAATATTTTGTTTTTATGAAATAGTTCACATATAAACATGCACATATCTGAGGCAAGTTATTTTCTGTCTCATGACAGGTCTCCAGAGGTATAAAATGGATTGAACACTTCAGTGCCAGTGAAATTCTTTTCAATCCCTACGGCCAACTGTTAGAAATAATAATAATAGTTTTATAATAATAAAAGGAAATTTTTTTTAAAAAAACAAACATTTAAGTTATAAAAATAAGTTTTGTACTTGTCTCTGCTCTTGTGTTTGTCAAAACCAGTTGGCCCACCATCCCCCAGACACTCTGGGGAAAAAAAGTTATACCCAAAGGCATATCTAGCAAGAGCAGTGACAAAGTTTGGGAAAATCATTTTGGGGGTGATGTCCCAGAAACCCCAGTAGTGAACTCTGAAGTGGGGTTTAATAGCCTAATTCTAAGGACTAAGATTCATAGTCCAAAAAATGAACTTTCTTAAGAACATGCTACAGAGACGTGATTTGTTGTCCAGGTTAGAATTCTGAAAGAAAAATATTGGTACATTTCACATTAATGCCTCCACCTTAAACATAGTTTCCTAGAAGTAAATTTATTGATTTAGATGGAGTTCACTGTCAAGTAAACATGGTCTTACTTTAATTTCAGGTTTATGTTTTATAATTTTTTAAAATGGTTTTTGTTGAAGAAATCTCAGGATTTCAGCACTGGGGATGGTCACACGAGGAGGTACATGTTGGAAGACATTTCCCATTTGGTCCCTCTTTCGTGCCTTTTTTTGCTGCCTACATATCTTTCTTCTATTGCAAACATTTGCAATCTTAGTGGCATGTTAAGAACTGATGTTGTATTAATGCACAGACCAGTCAATCCAAAATTCATTTCAGTCTAAAAAATAGTCCTTATTTTAGAGCTTGAATAATATTGTTTAGTTCCAGTCATTTAACACAGAACAAAAGACTATTGTAACATTTACTGACAATAAAGAGAATTGTTTAACAATTGAAATTATGAACAGAGGGTGCATGTCTAGATGTGTTTTGTTTTTGGTTTTGTTCCTGGTTTCATACATAGTTTTCTTTGCTTTCTTGCTTTTTAAAAGCTTTCTCAAATACCATATGATGCTCAGGTTATTATAATTATTTTTAAGAACAAGTAACAATGGGGGATATATGTGCATATTGTATTGTATTTATATTACTGTCATTGCCAGTGTTCATTCCTTTCCCCTGACACTTGGCGGGAGTGCTGAGAATTGTCTGTCTATGATTGTTACCATTTCACTTACCACAAAGGAAGTCATGCCAACTCATAAGTTCCCTTGCAATGAGGGAGTGACTCTTAGACTAGTACACTATAGTGTATACATGCCTTCACTGGAATAGTGATCCTAATTTCCCACTGAATTGCATGAAGTTCAGTATGAGGAAAGCGCAGCAAGTCTCCTTGACATCACAGCGATAAAATAGACGAGTAGAGCTGGTATTTTGGCATTTGATGGAGAAGCAAATCCGATTGTTATCTACTGGTTTACACTACCACGCTCATTACCATTCTAAATAATACCTTTGCCCAAAATTTCCATAAAAGCGATGAAAATCTACCTACTTAACTTGCTTAGTCATGGAAGTCCATTAGAATTAAATTTCAGATCTGTATATATGTGTGTGTGTATCCAGTTATGTAAATTACTGAATTAGAATATGCACATAATTAAATGTGACAATGGGCCATGT
The DNA here is from genome assembly GCA_034509955.1 of Urosaurus nigricauda. Classification (NCBI taxonomy): domain Eukaryota; kingdom Metazoa; phylum Chordata; class Lepidosauria; order Squamata; family Phrynosomatidae; genus Urosaurus; species Urosaurus nigricauda. The sequence continues at coordinate 142,172,637 of JAOEGL010000003.1, read as the reverse complement.
CCTTCTTTCTGAAGAAAAATGCACAGAAGAGGAAAATTTAAACTGCATTATCCCCAGTGTCTTTGTCTGTGAGAAAGGCTGCTCTGGTGCAGATCTGGAAGGATATTTGTGAGATGTTGAATATTTTGGCACAAAACAATACCAGTTTAGTATACTTGTCAATACCCGGATAGAGAAAGAGTAATACCCATTATCAAGAATGTCTGGTCCAGAACTAGCCAGGCATGAGGTCCAGTTATATCTGGCCACCTTAGGTGGGCAGTTTGAAGGGCAATAAAATGAAAGACTCAGGGCGCAGATCCACAAAGGATAGTCTTTCCAAGTTTCTCTTGTATGACGAGCATTCCTTTTAATAAATCTTGTTGTTGGGATTAGGATTTTCCACCTCAGTCAACCTGATTATTTTGAGCTGCCCTTGAAAATACCTGAAATCTATACAAAGAGATTTCAGTCTGCCTCTCATCTTTCTTTCTACTATCCTCAATAGGTGTTCCATGATGGGAATATTTCCCCTGATAATGCTGGCTCAGAACTTCAGGGCATTTCCATCAGTGGTTCATTTCTGTTCTGAGACCTGGAAGTTGTTAAAGGGAAGAGAAATTTTATAACTAACACCATTGCAAAAGTGTACAGGTCTATTTCATCATGACTGCTTGTGTGCCTGTAGGAATTTTAGCAAGTGTGAAACAGTACCTGCTGAAATGTTCTCTTCTACACAACTGGTCAAACTTCAGGACACCAGTCCTGGTTTGTCATGCTTACCATATGCCCACTATGCACATGCACACACACACACACACACATACATACACTCAAAGCAATGCAAAATCAGATTTTCTTCAAATTTGGGGAATGAGAGTTTGATGGAAATCCCCACACACTGCTGGAACAGAAGCAGCTGGGTGCTGTTGCTAAAAAGAAGTGAACAATACGGGGGTGAATAGATTTTTTTCCTTTGCAGTCTTCTTACAGTCATTTCCATTTCCTGTCTGCTAATTCCATTAAAGGATCTGAATTAGCACTCTCTTGGGTTGGATGGGTGGGAGATATCTGGTGAGCTGCCTTTATAAGAAGCCATTTCTCACTTCCTCTTGTATAATGAATTCCCTACATGAGATGCTTGACTATTCCTACATGAGCACATGTGGAAATAATTGGAGTGTTTATTTTTCATGTTTTTGGCAACATGTGTCATTTGTTCTTGAAAGCTATAGCCCCAGGTATTTGAAATGAGTGAACTAGAAGTAAAAAAATAGGTTTGGGTATCTTGATGACATAACGGTGGCTAAACATGTATGGCATAGCCAACAGGTTAATGAAGCCTCCCAAAGCTGTTGACAAGCAGCCTGGGAAAGCTATCATTTGCATTCTATGATTACCCTGAGTCCTAAGATTGGCAATTGTGGTAAATCAAAATGCTCTCTGATCTTATCAGTTAACATTTATGAAAGACATAATCTGTCAATTTCACTATTTCACATAGATTTTTTTTAAAAAAAAAACAACCATCTGGGTCTTTGCATCATACTTGAAAAAAATTGTGAATTTTGAAGAATTTTGAGGTTTTCTTTTAAAAAACCCCCACAACAAATCTGTCAATTGTATGCACTGTCTTGTGCATACCTGCTGCATAGCTCTTCAGCATGAATAAAAGAAGGAAGAGGAAATGACCATAATTCAGCACCATAACAAACACAACTGAATACACAGAAATTTACAGGGATTCATACTTGAATATTCATGAATTATGCTAGCTAAACAAAGCCCTTTGTCTAAATGAACAACTCTGTCAGTTTTGCTTTTTCCTATGACTCAGTTTTTAACTTCTGGTCATAAGGTATATGAGAAATAATTGGAGATTTTGGGAAGTTCTTATTTTAAAAAAGCCAACCCAAACAAAGCTGCATTTTTACTTAACCTTAGTTTCATTACTTTTATGACCTTATAAGTTCATTTCTTTGGCCTGATAGTACTTTCTAAATCCCCCAAATTCAGTTGATGTCTTCTATAAACTCCCTTGATCTGAGTGTTCTCAGCACCTGCTGTTCTTGAAAGCAGAAAGGATTCTGTAATGTCGATGTTAATTTTATTTCCATTGGAAAAATGCCATGAGCAACAGATATTATGCTTGATTTCTCCCCTCTCCTGAAGGTGCATGCCCTTTTTAATGTAGAAGATCTGCTGTGAATTTCTTCCGAAGGGGTTGCTTGTGACTACATGGTGTTAGGGGCAAATGCTACATAATTTCCCATGAGTGGTGTGCCAAATTACATTTCCTTCCATCTGCTGTGCAGTTCAGAAATGGAGGGCAATTGTCTCTATTGTTAACAGAACTGTGCTGTGACATCAAAACATCTTTCTTTAAAGTGTGCAAACATAGCATACAGATTTAGGGATGCCTTCTGCTAATGTTGGTCCCAATGAAATCAGTGGAGCTGCTCATTTGAGTGAGAGAAAAAGAGAAAATGGTCCAAAACTTTAAGGGTTTATGGTATTGTGTAAGGGATACATCAGTGAACTATGAGCTGGGATGACTTTGGTTGAAAGATTCAAAGCACAGTTCAGCTCAAAACATGACAGATGACCTTGGAGAAACTGATACCTGTTTCCTCAGGAACATAGGAAGCGGCTTTATTTATACTTGTAAATAAAGGTCAGACTGTTTATGCCTCTTGCCTATTCTGTTTAAAATCTCTGGATTTTAAAGCAGAGATTTTCTCATTGTCCACTATTTTACTTTAGCCACCACTCTTCTGATTTGCAGTGTGGAACTAATGATAGGAGCATGCCTTACAAGGTTGTCAAGACCACTAGTACAATGCATGTTCCCACTGAGTATTTGGGAAAATCAGTATTTCAAATATAAATACAGGGTGTAAGTGTTAACGTAAATGCAGTTATTAGTAGTTAAGATGCCAATTCTGATGACTGAAAGATCAGAAGGTTGGCAGTTCGAGGCCTGGGTGCTACATGATGGACAGCAATTGTCACTAGTGCATTTTCTGCCAACCTAGCAGTTTGAAAGCAAATGGAAGTAGATAAATAGGTTCTAATTCAGTGGGAAGGTAACAGTGTTCGGTGCAGTCATGCTGGCCACATGACCACTAGATCAGTCCCCAGACAACCTTGGCTCTTTGGCTTAAGAACGGAGATGAGCACCTTCCCCAACAGTTGGCTACAACTAAACATGCATGTTATGGGGCTACCTTTACCTTACCTTTATAAGAGGTAATGAATCAAACTCAAACAAGGAGTGAGCTGATTAAAAAACCATTCTGATGTAGTGATATAATCAACTTCTGCACTGTAATTCATGGTCATAATTATCTGTAACCATGGCCATATTAAAAAAAGGAATGGTATTTCTACATTTTCTAATCTAACATTTGCTTGGGACAAAGCCATGCTGAGTGCATTAATTAATTAATTAATTAATTATTAAAACACCTTTATCCCACACTTTATCTCAGCTTCTAGGGGTGGCATATGATACAAATAATTTAAAACAGTTCCAGATTAAAAGAATAAATAATTTGTACAATATAAATCATGTTAAAAGACAACAATAATTAAAGGACATTAAAAAGCAACAATTAAAACCACGTTAAAAATATTTTTAAAACCATGTACATATACACCTGATTTTTTTTAAAAAAAAAAAAATCATATTTTAACTTGGTACCAGAAAGAAATCAACACTGGTATCAGATGGACCTTCAATGGGAGGGCATTCCACATTCAAGGCTCCACAGCCAAGAAGACCATTTCCCATGTCCTTGCATTTGATGTTTTGACACTTGATATTGCACACAGATGTGAGCTCTTCCTCAGACCTCAACTTCCAGAGAGCTACATATAGGGAATTCAACAAGACTTGCTTACAATTAAACATTCATAGGACCAGGATACACATTAATTGTTTTTGTTCCTTCTGGCGCTAGTATAATTTGGCTTGATTTTTTTTTTTTTTTGATATTCTGATTAATTTTAAGGTGTTGTTCCTGGTATTTATTGATTGATTTTGCTAAACTATAGTAGAAAATATATTTTTATTCAAGTCTGATTTCTATCCACCGATCGAAAATAGAAAATACTAATGTCTCATATTAATAATAGCATTTGCTTATAAAAGCATGGTCTTTTGGTGATTTAAAAAAAAACTGTTAAAGAAGGTTAGTGTTTCTTTTCCTACTAGTGGGATCGCATTTAAATTAGTTATACCTTCATCCATTAAACTATTTTAAAGTAATGTGTTTTTGCTGAATTGTTAATTATGTGGAAATTGATGGGAATTAAATAGTCTGAGTGTAAATAACTGACAAACTAGAAGTCACAAGACTATTTCCATAGCATGCCTCTTTCTCCTCTCTCCCTGAAGTGATTTTTGTACATTATATCCTGCTATTACAGAGTGCTACATATAAAGGACATTAGTGCTATGCCTCAGCTCTGCTGGCTTCACAAAGAATGTGGCTTTGACTTTGGAAATGAAAAGCTCTGTTTTCACTGAAAACAGCCTAAGCCATAGTGTGGGATGAGTGTAAAAAGAAGACATGGAGATGCTTTCCAAGTTATGCAGGAAAACTCGGATTTTTCTTCATGACTAAGGGCTGGAACAGATAGCCTTAAAAGATGCCTTCAGGGTGTCATCAGAATGTGGTGTTCACATGCTGCATGCTCTTGTTATCCCCTGAAGCCACCTGGAAGTCGGGCAGCCACTCAGACGGGGCAGCTTCAAGATGCTCCAGCTGTGCAGCATCTAGATGCCACATACTGCTGGAGCATGGAGCACAGCCACTAAAGACAGCTTTTCCATGGCCCCAAAAGGAGCAGATCTTTGCCACTGCCTTTTGGGCCAAGTTCATGGCAGACTGCGGCTGCAGCATGTATTTGCCATGACCCTAATCCATCTTTGGAAGGGGTGGCTTCAGTCTGCCCCTTCTTGCCAGTCTGTTTCACTGTATAATGAACCATCAGTTGATGAGTTGATACTTCATACTATTATCTCAAAACTCAATGTTTTCTAATTGAGTTATTTCGTACTTCGAACTTCCAGTCACAAAGTGTAGAGAAATCAAAGACCACACTGGAGGAAACTGATAAAGTTGAATGTGCTATGCTAGAAGCATAACTATTGATTTTATACTTGTACTAAATTATTGGGTATATTTATATAACCTGTTTCTCCCATCATGGAACTCAAGCTGGTGTAGATGACATTCAGAGGCAGTTTTCCAAGCAGAGCTGATCAATCCCATTCTCAATTAGCTTTAAATAGGCTGCTATGCCCTAAAACTAAGATATCTTGGTTCTGTTGTTCCACACCATCAGAGGCTATGATGGTGAAATAATGGAAAAGGAAGAGCAAATAACAGATACAAGCACCTTTGATGGACTAAAACCAGCCACAACACATTGGCTAGAACTACAGTTTTTGGAACAGTATGGAACAACATATCTAGACACTGGGTGGCCCATATTGTAGCATATGAAGTACTTCTCAGCCTGCGTGCTGGGAACCACAAAGATAGCAGAATATGGGAACTAAGTGGATATAAGCTATGTGTGTCTGCCCTGCCTGATCTAGAGTTAGTAAGATACTACCCAACTTGGGCATTTGTCTGGAAATCTCTGTTATCCTTTGTGGAATTCTTCTGCTAACCCAGATAATGGATTGGGCTGAATACCCCAACAGCTCACAAAAGAACTGTAACAAAACCAAGCAAAAATGCACATTAAAAAAAACTCAAAACCAACAAAAACCAACTTAAAGCAGAAAATACATGGACTGATATGAGAGAGTAGAAAATGGAAATCACATACCTATACAGAAAGATTATTTTCTGTGTAGAAATTTCCCATGCAGCCAATGAGGTTTTCTATGCAAAACAGTCTTGTGCAAATTTAGGTCCCCAACTGCAAACATCCTCATCAATCCAGGACACTTTTATCAGAATTTTTCAACTCTTGCAGAATACATTTTTCAACCATTTTTTTTTAAAAAAATATTTTTGAATATTCTTTCCCTCTTTCCAAGGGAGGCAACATTGTGTGAGCTGGGCCAGTGATGCTGAAGAATAACATTTCTTCCTCACCCTGCCAGCCAGAAACTACAAAATCTTCAAAATGCCACAGCAGCAACCAAAATCTACAGCCTGATTTTATGGAGGATAGGTAGACCAGAGTGGGAAACTGCCCTTTGAGGTCTACATATTACAGTGGTCCCCCGGGTTATGAAGGTAATCCATTCCGGATTACCTTTCGTAACCCGGAAGCATTAGTTTCCCGGGGGACCGCTATTTTCAACGGACCGCGCGGCCGATTTAAAGGGGCCGTGCAGTTTTGTTTTGTTTTCTGTATCCCAGGGGATCTTTTGGATCCTGGGGGATATTTTAGCGGTCCCGCCGGTTTTGTACCCCGGGGTTTTTGTACCCCAGGGGATTCGTAAACCGGGGGACCACTGTAAGACCTCCAGCAGCCACGGGATGACAAAGACCCTGGGGTCAGCAAAGTGAATATAAAGTCCCTGACAGGCCACACAGCTGCTCCAGCTTCCAAGAGAACCCACTTCAGATCGAGAAAGGGATCATGAATCTTCCCCACTTCTTAAATCAAGGACTTAGGGTTTTCTTTAGTAAACAGGCTTTGCTTCTTATATAGTGCTTCAAGAATCTGCCAGAAATCTTTGAGCTGACATGACAGTTAGAGAATATAAATGCATGTGGGAAGAAATGAACATGTACATCCTGGTCAGTAATAGCTCTGTAATAGCTTAGATTCTATTAAATACTATATATCTTCAACCTGAGGTATCAGCTTCTTTTTGCAGCAAAAATGTCCCCCTCCCCAGTCCAAAGACTTTGTCTCACTAAAAACCTGAGCAGCCACTTTTGGTCAAATTACTTGAGGGCATTGCATGCCCAAATAAAGTTCAAAGGCAGTGTAAGTGATATGAATAATCTGAGCTGCCCAGCAGCAGAGAAACCCATCCAGGCTGATTATTCAGCACCAACCACAAATGTGCCAGAAAAAAAGAAAAAAATAATGAAAGGTTTGTGTATTTGCTCCAGGCACTATGGAGAGAGAAATAAGGACATCCAGTGCAGCTTTAAACTCAGCTATATATTTGCAGGAAAATCTAGCACTAATGTAGTTGTTCACTTAAGGTCACTGTGCTATCAGGATCACAATAACACTTAGCATTTATATAACACATTTCAAGTGTTCAAAGTGGTTTGCATCTGTTATCTTAGCAATCCTTACAATAACCAAGTAACAAGCTGATATTTCTGTCCTCAAGTAGCCATTCTTGGACTGTTACTTTGTAGATTTGGGAAGATTTGAGCCAGGGGTTTCTCCTTCTTACTGCAAATCTCAAATGGGAAGTCAGTGAATCAGTGAATCCTTATTGCTACAGTGAATGACCAGCAACTGAAACCCAAGCAATTTTGTATTCCATGCAAACTGGTTCTGCATAGGGAGCTAAGAATGACAGTAATTTCAGCTCCATCATCAAATTATAATTTAGGACCAGTGTTGCATCATTTTTCTTTTTCCTATCAGATTTCGTCAATAATAATGTTATTAAATGGTCCATGAAGATTATTTTTGTACCTTCTCATATTTCAGAACTGCAGTACCCTTTCATGATGATGGTAATCATAGTTTTTTTCTCTTTTTGCAATCAGAATTTATAGGTTTGGTTGATCTAAGCAATTTTGGTGAGGTGATATTCCCTCATGCCTAGGCAGTCATATTTCTTTATCTGTCAGCATCTGTCTGAATAACAATATTTATTATTTCTGGGGGGAGGTGGATAGATAATATGCTTAATGTCTCCTGCATAAGCCAATAGAAAGCATGGCCCTATGAACATAAAGCACTCCAAAATGATCCTGATAAAGCAGTGGTCTCCGACGGCTGGAATAAAGTGCATAACCTCATGAAGTTTATCCAAAATGCTTCACAAGAAGCCAAGATAATAAACTCCCTTGTTGCAACAGCTCCACTGGAGCCAGTCTGCTTTCAGACATAATTCAAAGTACTAGTTGTGACCTATAAATTCAAAGTACTAGTTGTGACCTATAAGTTTTCAAAGGACCGTATTGTTCTATATGAGCCTGTTCAAGATCTTCAGGGGACGCCCTAGTTTTGACCCCACCATTTCCCCAGAGACTTTAGAAGGGAACAAGGAAGAAGACTCTCTCAGTGGCTTTCCCCAAGTTTTTTTTAACTCTTTTCTTAAGGAGTATAGCATGAGTCTCTCCTTGCTGACCTGCCAGCAAGTTCCAGCAGGCTTTTATGAATTATCAACAATTAGTTTTGAATAGTTTTGTTTTTTCTGTGTTTTTTAAAAAAATATTTTGTCTTTTAATGGATTTTTAATGGTTTTAATTCTATACATTATTCAGTTGTATTTTAAAAGGGTAATTTTTAATGTGTTTGGTAGGGATAAAGAAAATATTTCAAAATATTTGAAAAATTTCAAAGAAATATTTTTAAGTATTGAGAAACCCTGACAAAGATAATACTGGATTAACATGAACCTTTGCATTTCATGACTTGTTTTGCACAAAGTAAATAACATTTTTGGCAAAGTAAATAATATTTTTTCCCCACAGAAATATTCTAACCTACACAGGCAAAGATGTTCCCTTTGAAGAAAATGCTGTAATTTGAGTCTTAAATTTGCACACAGTTGTTGTGCAGAGAAAGCAGCCTTTTCTGTTCAAAAAATAATATTTCGCTCTTTTCTGCACCAAACAACCATGTACAAATTTTACAGATACAAACAAAAATCCATCAGCGATACCTTTATTGGCCAATCAAAATGCACAATATATTTGGTGCAAGCTTTCAAAGATCCATGAGCTTCTTCATCAGGCAAAATATTTCAAACCAAACCGGGAGGGGGGGGGGGAATAATTGGAGATGTTAGTCAGATGCCTGCATGTTGTTTCAGTCCTTAATAAAGATGTTATGATGGGGAGGATATCTTTTCCAGGCAGGATCCTCCTCCTTCTGACCATGTAGCAATAGGGAGATTTTCAAAGTCCAGGAAATTTAAAGTCCATTAGTATCTCAACAGGGACCCCTATTGCAGATAGTAAGTCTTGAATTGTAAATCGGGTTTGGAAACTGTGAGGTTTTTACAACTTTCTTGCAGATTGAAGAAAATTGATAAAACTACTTCTTGTTTTGTTGTGAAGACAGTTAATAAATAATAATAATAATAATAATAATAATCTTTATTTTTATACCGCCCTTCCAGCGATCAGGGCAGTGTACAACATATACAGTACAAAGTTAAAAACAAACCAACAAATGCAATACATAATTAAAAACAATCACAAGATAAAACAATGTTATTAAGCAGCAATCTGGCACTGGTGGTGATGTGATGGTATATCAGATGTATGCCAGCCAGCATGCAATACGGGGGGGGGGGGGGAGAGGTCACAATGAGGGAGGAGGATATCAGGGGTACGCTTGTTCAAACAAATAAGTCTTCAACCCCTTTTTAAACACATTAAGGGAGGCAGCCAGGCGGAGCTCGACGGGCAGCGAGTTCCAGAGGCTGGGGGCCGAGATGGAGAAGGCCCTCTTCGTGGAAGTTGATAATTTAGCCACTGGAACTCTAAGCAATTGTTGCCAATTACATCCCTAGTTTTTTTTGCGGGGGGGAGGGGGTTAACTCAGGTCTTTAAATGTATTTTAGCCTGTATTCATTTTAATTTTTGAAATCCAATTGGAAACAAAATATCGGCTCAAAGATGGGCTAGAGATGAGGAAGAAGTGGTGGTGGTGGTTGTGGTGGCGGTGGTGGCGGCGGCAGCAGCAAGTGTCTTACCACCCATCTACAGTTATATTATGGTTATTTTATTTAATGGCTTTACATGGTGGAACTGAGATAAAAATGATGAACTTTAAGATGTCCAGTTTCCTAAATTTGTATTTTACTAGATCCAATGACCAATGGCAGAACATTCAAGAAAATGTGAAATATACTCGGGATCAGAAATTACTTTGTGACTGAAACTTAGACCCCTAGTTGTGCTGAAAATGTGTGTCTGTGTGTTTATACAAGAATGGATACCAGAGAAAGATACTGGAGGAAATTGTAGATTGTAGATTGTATAAGTTTTGATAGTAGCACACTGGGGTGTGTTTTAGTAATTAAGATTGTACTGTATTATTCACATACTGTAATTTTCCTCCTTTACTTCATTTACATTCCATCCTCAAGAATTATAGGGCCAATGGAAGATAGATTATCTTCTGTTATTATGAGATAGATTTCTGCAATATTAAGTGTCTTGTAAAGTTATATCACTTTGGGTTATTAAATGCAAATTTGAAATTTGATCATTTAAATTTGATTCTATGTCTATACTCATTTATATTAAATGCCAGCAGTTATTAAAATCTTTTAAACAGAGGAGTATTTTCATCAAGTCCCTTGGGTCGGTCAAACCAGTTATCTGAGCACACTAGAGTTGTGGTTCTGATGTAAGAAAGTTTCATGCAAACTTTGGATTAATTTGCCACTTGTGTGTCAGAAATATGTTTGCTCCTTATATAACGGAAATTCATAACTTCTGTTTATAGATTAGGGATCAAAATGGAGGCACATTTAATCTTATTGATTTCACTTTAAAGGTCATGTAGCCTTTATGTCTTTTGTTGCCTATATACAAGGAAATATGCACTTACAGTTAAAATATGGAATATGTCGTCAGGATACAGGGTGCATTTATGACATAAGGTTCCTGCCCTCTTTGGGATGTATAATCCTTCATTGTACAAGACAATACCTATTTACTGTTTTTACTTCTAGCACAATACCTTAAGGCAAACAGCCAGAGCACAATGATAAGCATTTTTATATCCCACAGACTTCATCTGAATCAGTGAAGTGAAGTTGCTTAAATTGGCCAGGTTGTTACCACACTTTGAAACAGTGTCGTGTATGTGTGTGTGTGTGTGTGTGTGTGTGTGTATGTGTGCACACGCGCACACCTTCAAGTTGCCTGACAACTTACAGCAACCCCATGAAAGTACTGCACTATTCTAATTAGTTTCACTAGCTTAATGCTTTCAAACAAAACAGTATCAAAAGCCCCTTTGCTTCATTGTCATTTGCTTCCACTCTACTTTTCTTCCTTTATATTCTGCAACTCTCTTCATCGTTATAGTTGGAAAATGCTCTTTTCCTCATAAGGCAAGAAAGGCAAATGTGTGCTTTCTTTCCCTGCCATACCATGTGCTAGCCCACTTCCAAGACCACTGGGCACTAACACATGGAAGTAATGTTTGATTAGGGAATTAGTATGTAAAAATCCAATCACACAAGATTGAACAGAATTATCAGAATTTTAAATAAAATCTAGGATCAACTCATTCTGGGCATATTAGGTTTTAGACGTGTGTATCCTACAGAGATAGCTATGCCAGAGGTTTCTGTGGTTTCAAGAGTATCCAGACTTGATTATTTTATTGATAAAAGTAGAGTTGTCCTCCTTGGTCCGCTTACTGTGTGTCCCTTCCAAAAAGAAGAGCCAGGTGTTAGGGAAAACATCACATGAGAGAAAATCTATTATATCACTTAATACATCTTCCTTTTAACATTAAATTTACTATTTAAAACATCTCCATATTATTTTAAATCATTTGAGAAGTTACACTTAAATGAAAATGCATTTTCATTTAACTTACTTTGGTGAAATGTCTAAAAACCTGAAATAGTTAAAAAAAAAAAAAAAAGCCAAGATTAAAAATCCATGTAAGCCAAAAGTGTGATACTTCTGTCATACAAAAAGTTAATTGGCATTTATTTTAAATAATTTAATTTAAATCACTTGATAACGACATTAATATAGAAGCCACTTCTTGTGCTCATTTATTACAGATGAGTCTTTAAACAACTATTAATCTTGGCAAATAGGTTTAGGAATCAGTAGGCATTTAATAAACATACAGTCGCAGTCTCATTAAATCCAAACAAATATGCATTGCAGGCACTTGAAGCTGTCTGTACTGCCCAGTTCCATTCATCATCACTCAGCATGTATCATTATTTGAACTATACAGTCATGATGTGCATCTCAGCATTACTCACATTATTAGGAGTTTCTACTTTCTGATCAGTATGATCACAGATTCTGCTTACAGAAGAAGGTGGTACTTCTGGCAAGCCAGTGAGGGCATTCCAAGATATAGCATGAAGCATTATTTCAATTTTTCTAAATAACTTCTACAAAATGTCAATCCCTCTGGGTTTTCATCAAAGAATAGCTCGGAATATGGAGATGTTAAATGCCTTGGCAGTATTTATTGTCTGCTTTGCTCAATAAAGGGAAATTGGCATTGCGGCAGACAATAGGGTAGTTCTTCGCTAAGATCTTGGTCCCCTCATGTTTGTCAGTTGTGCCTATTTAGTAAATACATATTCTGTTACATTCATGCAGTAGTGCAAAAACTTCATAATGTCATACATTATCTCAATATACTTTTATAATACAGTATGAACAAGAAGGACCTCCACCAAATTGTTGCAGTATGGAATGCTGCCATTTACTTTGCCTTCTGTTTCATTCCCCTTTTCCCTTTTCTTCCCATTAGGCAGCATTCCATCACTTCTGAGTTCTGACATAGGACAATTTGGTAGGTGTAAGAGGACTATTCTCCTAATATTTCCTTGGTTTTGTTCAATTCAGTTTCACTATTGCCTGAAGCCACTGGTGCCTCCTCATGTTCACTGGTGGCACCATTTTGGCTACATGAGAATCAACACTAATCTCTGACACTAGAATGAGATTGGGTGATAAGCAGTGTTTCGGTAAATTTGCTTTGCTTTGAAAGTCTGTCTAAGTAGGTTAATTTAGATCTAAATGCAATCATTCATATTTTTTAAATTGTTTAGAAAGTGGGGAAGAACTTACTCAGCAGTGACATGGAAAGGATCACATCACATGACATGCAACTTCTCACTTTGAGCAGACAGTATAGGAAAGAGCAGCCCTGCAGCGGCTCTTACACTATGATTTTTAAAACCTGGGTATGGTGTTTAAAGTCCTTCACTGCTGAGAAAAGGGAGCATTGTGCATGCCAGAGGTATTTTCCTTATATGTCATTCATCATTTATTCTTATATGTTTATCATATAGTATTGTTTTGAATTTCCTGCTCTCAAAAATGATCATGACCAAATATAGTATAAGGTAGTCCTATATGGATCCTAAATGTAGCCAGAATGGTGTAGAGGTCTGAGTGTTGGACTATGACTTTAGATGAGGGTTCAATTCACAGCTCGGCCATGAAACCCACTGGGTGACCTTGGGGAAATCTCATGCTCTCAGCCTCAAGGGAAGGTTCTTACACCATGCTCCACTGCACAAATCTTGCCAGAAAAAAAAACCATCATAGGGTCATCATAGTTTTGAAATGTCTTGAAGGCACACCACCACCACACAAATGGACTGAGGTAAAAGGAGATTAAGTAATGCTCCAGAGTAACCATGCTCAGAAGACAGATGCTAGTTTTCTTTTTATCCCACTGAAGGCTTCGAAATTTCTTCTGATTATCATGCCAGACTGTGTTCTCCTGCTTCTTCTAACAAAATGGAAACCTATGTTTCCTTGCTAATGCAGGATTGTATAATGTAGCCCTCAGTCAGAGGCCTTATCCCCATAATAAATTGAAACTCCTTAAGGTTGCACCGTTGGGACATCATTTCAGATTGGCAACATGTGAAACAGACAGATCACCACTTGGGAAACAATCCACCAAGAATTCATCGGCAACAGCCAGGTTGACACCACTTTAACTGCCATGGCTCAGTGCTATGGAATTCTGTGAACTGAAGTTTTGTGAGACATTTAACCTTCTTTGTTAGATACCTCTGGTGCCAAAGCAAACTACAATGTCCAGGATTCCGTAGCATTGAGCCATGACAGTTAAAGTGGTATCAATCTGGATTATTTCTGCAGTTGAATGCAGCCCAAGAAGTTTCCTTTCACCATACCTGGAACTTCCACCAAATTGAATGAGGGCTAGACAAGAACTTTTGGCTTGGGTGCACAGTCATGGGATGCAATTGCCACCTGTCTCAGGATGGAAAACTTGACAACTTCAATTATATTGGCATTTCTTCATAGCAACATACTGAATGTTCGTAATCAAGCAGGAGAGGAAACATCTGCTTTTGCCAAAATAAGGTGTTAACTTTGCCTAAACTGCTTATATATATGTTTGTGCGGGTATTCCAGATGTAGATATTTTAATACCTGCTTTAAGCTGAACTAAGCTGGTTCTTAAAATAGCTCTCTGACATTCAGAATAATGGATATGAAAGCAAGTGTAATAAAAATTGTCAGCAAGGTGCAATGTAAGCACTGATTCAGCTATGGCCTTGTTCATTTTAAACATTTTATTTGGTTGGAAAGATCTGCATCTGTGAGAATTAAAATACATGATTTGCTTTCATGCTTCCTCTGCCACCCAAGCAAAAGTATCTGTAGATTGGGCCTAAGTAGCAACAGCTTTTTAAAAAAATACCTCTGCACATAGGAAAGAAAGGAGGAATATAGGGAAAATATAAAGCCAATTAATGAATAAGCAAGACTTGTTTAACTAACTGTATGCTATTAATTGTTTCTAAAACCTTAACTTTGTTGTAGGATCCACTTCCTACACAAAAATGCTAAATTACAATTTAATACTAGTAGAGAAAACACAAGTCACTAGCAGAGAAAGAATTAGATCTTTCTGTAAATAGTTGTACAAAGTAGTTGTGCAACTGCTATGTAGTAGGCTATGCATCAACTGGTTGTGCAATAAGAACTACTGGATATAGTCCTTGTGCAAAATCAGTAGAGTATAAAACCATTATCTCATTGGGCCTTACATTAATGTAGTGAAATAGTTGGATATAGGTCTTTAGAATTACTACCAGCACTAAAACAAGCCAAGCAAGTCCTTTCCTCACTAACTTTAGTATCTCAAGCACATGTAGTATAATGTTTACCACACTGGCAAAGACAGAGTTCATAGGTAGATTACCCTACATAGTGCCACCATGTAGTGCCACCACCAACTGGGCCTCAGAGCAGCTTAAAAGATTAAAAAGAGTACAATTAAAACATAGAAGAATGTTACATTAAAACAGAATTAAATTATTACAATATTAAAACAGGTTGCATAAAAAAATAAAATATAGTTAAAAAGATAAAGGTGTTTAAAATACTTTAAAAGAAAAATAAATAACAAAACTTTTTTTTATATCCTGCCTCTCTGTACATGACAATCAAGGTGGCTTACAAGTTAAAACTTACATGATAGAGGGTATCCTAAAGTTTTAATTATCACCTTTAAAAAATTGACAGAAGGTTTGACTTGATTTGTAGTTGTTAATTTATCTCTACATAGTCACCATCCAGATTGACACATTTTCCCCAGTGTTTCTCAACCGTCTGAATACTGTTATTGTGGAAGTCTGCAGATTGTACCTTACAAGGATTTTACACTGTAGTCACTTCTGGCGCAGCCTCTCACAAAAATAAAGGATGCAATGAGCTGATTTTTTCAATATCATGCACTTAGGGACCAATTATGACACTGACAAAATTTCATCAATATACCATAATAACTTCCAGGTGATAATTATTACTTTACAATACTCCCTTATAAGGCACAATCTGCAAATGTCTACAATATCAGGTATCCAGAGGGTCAAGAAATGCTGGGGAAAATATGCAAATCTGGATGGTGACCACATAGAAATAAATTAAGAATTATAAATCAAAACAAACTTTCTATCAATTTTTTATACCTTACATTCCCAAAATTTGACCCTATAATCCTGCATCAATTTAGATATGGGTCAATAAAAGAAGTGTCCCTCAGCAGTGACTTCTAAAAGAGCTGCTAAGGCAGGTGTATAAGTATGTTATGTTTGTGAGAAATAGGTGATTCCCCTCTCAATCTCATGTCAAAACCTCCTCCTCCTCCTCCTCCCACCAAACACCCCATCTAATGCCACTTCCCTTCCCGATCTGATGTTAAAACCTTATTTTTCTACCAAACAGCCCATTTAACTCCACTTCCCTCCCTTCCCAATCCGATGTTAAAACCTTCTCCTCCATCAGGAGAGGCCCAGAGAAGGAGAAGGTTGAACAGAAGTAGGATTTTCTCCTTTTCATTCTTTGTAAAATGCCCGTAGGTTTTACCCTTGAGTTATCCATGGGTCATACCTAAATCCATGATTTTGGCCCTGAAGCCTTCCCTCAATTTATACATGTGGTCAACTTGTACATGAGT
The DNA here is from genome assembly GCA_034509955.1 of Urosaurus nigricauda. Classification (NCBI taxonomy): domain Eukaryota; kingdom Metazoa; phylum Chordata; class Lepidosauria; order Squamata; family Phrynosomatidae; genus Urosaurus; species Urosaurus nigricauda. The sequence goes on along the minus strand of JAOEGL010000003.1, from coordinate 142,156,320 downwards.
ATATATGGTACCTAGGAACATCCAGAAATCCTAGTAATCATAATTCCCAACATGACACTACTTGTCATTAGTAGAGGTCATAGTACAGCAATAATACACCCACTCCATCCCAGACTTTGTAAACTAAGCAGCATTGAGCAAATGACATTCGTCTATAATAGAGGAAATATGATCCCACTCTTAATTGGATGAAAAATGGTGCCAGGATTCTGAGCACCCACTTTAGGATTCCATATTATAAGTACTGATTATCCCAGTTCTACGAAGAAGGCCAGATAAAACAGAAAATATTTTTCTGTCTTATCTATAAGTCCAGGGTAACTGATGCTCACACTCATATTCTGACTTCAATTGAAACCCTAATAGTAGGATATGTATTCCATAAATATAAATTTGTACAGACAAAATGAATAGATTCTCACAGATAGAAAGAATGTGCCTTTTAAGTTCGAGTCAGCAGGGAAATGGATTGGCCATAGTTTCCAATATGACAAAATAAAGTACTTCAAACAATGTTTAATTAACTTATAGTACTCATTACCAGAAGCTATGATGATAGCCATTGATGGGGAAATACTCCACACCTGGCTGGGATTAGTAAGTGCCTCATCCTTTTAATTTGAATTGGGGCCACTGTTGTAGATTTTGGCTACTGCTAGGTGACAGCTAAAATGTTAAATTAGGCAAATTTATGGAAAATATATCAAAAACAATTAGCCACATCAGCTAAAGGGAACTTGCTATGTATCTCTAAAACCAAAATAATATACATAGCTGTAGAGAAATCCATTCCTTTCATGCTTTGCTGGCATGTTTTCTGGAGTTATCTGGCTGGCCATTTTTGGAAGCTGGGATAAAGTGGAACTTTTGTCTGTTCAAGTAGTCTTCTTCATATGTTCTTATTTAGCAGTATGTGGCATCAGCTGTAAATCTTTTACATAGTCCTTTAAAATTGGATTTTTTTATTGTTTTATGAATTACTTATATTAATTATTAATTAATTATTAATTATTTATGAATTTTATTGTTTTATAAAATACTCTTATGTATGCACTGGTTCGTCTACTTTTCCTCTTGTGCTGCTTCTCATGCTTCATTCTTGCCACACTACCATTCAATTTCTTGAAAAACCCATGCCATTGAATATCTTTGGCACAGCCCCATTCTTAATTTCCTTTTCACTCTTCTTTGGCCATTTTATACAGAGATGTGCACAGACAATGAAATTATGTAACTCAAATATCCTCTGAAACAACATTGTAAGGAGGGCTATGTCACGTTCAGGTTTAATCAACGTCCTTTGCCATCCTTTGTAAAACATTTTGTCATTCTATCTATTACACATTCTCATTTCTTTCCCTTCATCCGTATTGATTTACTTTTGAATAAATAGCCCCCAATACAGAGCATGAGTTGTGAGTAACACAGTTATTCGTAATGAACTATTTCCTTGGTAATAAGGGCATAACAAGGTTCAATTTCAAATAGAGTGGGAATGTTGTTTTTGTTGTTTGGTTCAATGAGTAGTGTCTTCTAATCAATTTTTGAAGATACTTTAGAGGTATTTTGAGTGTGATTTGTCAGACTTTATGTCATTTACATTAACCTACAGTGTTTTAAAAAAGCAAGTAAAACAAATATGTTACCATTTAAAACTTAGTAATGAATAAAAGCGAATAATCCTCCCTTTTAGCACCCTAATGCAAAACACAAATCTATTGCTTTAAAAAAGAAAGAAGTAACTGCCAAGCTCTGGTGCAGGGGACGTGCATAGTATGGAGAAGAAACCAAATTCAGTCTCCAGCACCTCCAGGTTGTTACCCAAAGGATCAAGTAACAAATGATGTGAAAAATCTGAGATCCTGGAGGTGATACACATCAGATGGACAAATAGTTATTCTATTGTTTTTTGTGGAGCTTTCGGGCTATGTGGTCATGTTCTAGAAGAGTTCCTTTCTGATGTTTGGCCAGCATCTGTGGCTGTCATCTTCAGAGATGCCAGCCACAGATGCTGGCGAAACGTCAGAAAGGAACTCTTCTAGAACATGGCCACATAGCCCAAAAGCTCCACAAAAAACTATCGATGCCGACCATGAAAGCCTTCGACTCCACAGTTATTCTGTTGTTATGAGGCAGCATCCTTATTATCTATATCTAAAACTTGGGAGCAGATTTTAATTTTGTACTGCAAAAGAAAAGACACAGGACACATGATGTTCAAGCCACCACTCCCATTATGTCTTTGCTCTGTCAATCATCTGGAACCCCTGACATCCAGGAAGCAGGTGGCATTTAGGAAGCCAAGAGTTTTCTCCTCCTGTTTCTGCCTCCTCCGCTGTACACGGTCATGAAGAAAGTGTGCTAGTTTAGTGTCACAGTTGGATCCCAGGTCACATATGTGAATTGTGGGATGGGTTGGATGTCATAATCATTTTCAGTAGGAGAAAAAATCATATGAACTCTTTAAGGTTTGGGGCCATCATAATTCTTGTGATGTCTGTGGAAAAGTCTGTTCTCTGCTCCATTTGAGTTTTATTTTAGGTTCTTAGGAAAGGCCTTTTCTCACGCAACAGCTAACAACTGAAGAGCAATTTTTCCCTCCAGCTTTTGACACTTCCACTCTGGATGCCATCTGGATTCATTGGACTAGAAGAACACAGCTGTTTCTGTGTGCATTGAGTGGAACTCAGCTTCTGTCCTGGGAGGGCCCTATTGATTTTGACCTGGCTCTTGAATTAGTTTTAGATAATCTTGAGGTAAAATGGGGCCATAAGGCAAGATGCATGGATATTTTCTCCTGTCTGTTTTCCTCATTTGCATTGCTTCAGGTTAGCAGATGAAAGGAAGCCAAGTTTTCATACAGATGATGGCCATCCATATATTTGATTTGATTCCCCCCCATCCCCCATTTTTCTCCCAACATGGACCACATCATCCCTTCATCATCAGTGTTTGTTTAAAGCCTGTTTGCATTGCAGCTGATAGGCTGATGCTTTTGTGCCACTTTAAAACAAACAACAACAAAAACAGCCTTTAAGATGAAAACACTAAGCTTGCAAGGGCATCAGATGTGCCTGAATAACAGTATCATTAAGGCAAAGTGAGTCTTATTGCCAGTAGCCTCACTCTGCTGTCTCACTAAGATGTGGTAAGTATAGGTTAGTTGCAGTGGTATTGGCAATGTCAGTCATTTACTCTAAAAGTTGCAAGTATTACTGCTCATAATGGCAAAATCCAGTCAAATATGTGTGGTTAATTGATATTTCAGTGTTTTGGGAAGATAAATATATCTTGAGTTTTTGTTTGTTTTTGAAGAGGGGCTGCCACATGACACCACTGTCTACAAGTTTACATTCTGCATGTCTTCCCTAGTTTTGATGCTCATGGTTTCCCTAACTCTGGCATATAATATTGCTCCTGTATGTTTTCAAGTAGTTTCTGACTTATGGTGACCCTAAGGCATTCATATGTCAGAGTTTTCTTCATGAGATTTATTCAGAAGGATATTGCTATTGCCTTCCTCTGAGGGTGAGAGTGTGTGACTTGCCAGTCAGTGGGTTTCTATGGCTGAATGGGAATTAATCATCTAGTCTCCTGAAGTCCTTGTCCAACATTCACACCATTCCACCTTGTTGGCTCTCTCTGGCATATAAAATAAAGTTTGTAATAAATGACTGAATTGAAAAGAAGAAGCAGTTAATACTTATCACTGCCTTGTTTCCTTCCAGTTTAAAATAACTTATTTGGATTACATTTAGGCTTGTTTCTTTTCTTTCTTCTTCACATGACTAGAAATCATGTTTGTTTTAACTGTTGCACAATGCCTTAAGTTCTGAATGGAGAAAAATTGGAACAACAACAATAGATGGAAGAGTAAAACAGAGTCACAAAGCTAAGACAGAGGTATATTTAAAGTATAATGATTGGAATACCTATTCAGTGTTGGGTCCAAGTTTTTGGCTAATACATTTTCATTATTTAAGGAGAAATGGGAGTCTGGAGAAAATGCATCCATGACTTACTTTATAAATGCAGCAACAAGTTATGAGTAGCAAGAAATATTCCCAACCTGGGAGAAGATAGCTTTTGGACTGCAACTCCCAATATTCATAGACATTCTGGCTGAACTATTCTGAGAATTGTGATCTTTAAAGTGCCTTTTCCAAACTTTGATATGGTATCATAAAACTCAACAAACAAGGGCCTCTGCTGGTATAGCACTCCCACAAAGGATTCCACTGGTCCATGTCAAATTCATATGTATTTGGACCTAAGTCCATCCATTTTTCACAACATTATATAATATTGTTTTCAAAGCAAGAATAAAAATCACATTAATTTTTGTGTAGAACTTTTCCTACTATATCATTTTAATCAGTTTGTAATACATCTATTCAAATGCAATTTGCATCATAATATTTGGAAAATTGAGAAGGCATATATCTTGTGAGTTTCATATCAGTACAAGGACTACAAATTAGGTTAGCATTCTTTAAAATATGTACCAGACAAAATTCTTCATCATCAGAATGAGTGGAGACAGGTAGAGGTGACTGGAGAGGAAGGCCCTAAACAGACTGGCACTTTGTGCCAGCCTGGGGCTGAAAGTATGGCTGGATAGGGCTGGGCATCCACACATGCCCAGCCCTATCTTTGCCACCCATGCACCATCTTGGTGCACACCCATCCATACAAGGCATGCCATGATGATGCATGGGCACCAGAGTGCCCAAATGGCTCTCTGCAGAAGGGAAGTTATCATGGAGCACAGGCATGCCTGTGACACCCCTTTAGGTCCTCCCCAACATCTGCTCCTCCCCAACATCTGCCAGTGAAGAAGACTCGGCTGAGAGAGTGTTTGTTTGCCCTACCTCCACCTGGGCTACTCCCATGCCTTGGCTGCTGGACTTAAGGAGGAGGAATGGGCCTTTTTCCCGCCTCCCCAACATCTGCCTGTGAAGAAGACTTGGCTGAGACAGTGTTTGTTTGCCCTACCTCCACCTAGGCTACTCCCATGCCTTGGCTCCTGGACTTAAGGAGGAGTCTTGTCTCCCCCCCCACACACACACTTTTTTTCTTTTCTTTTCTCTTTAGATTGTGTATAATTCACATTGGCCCATTTTAGATTGGCAAAAAGAGGTGTGTTGAAGGCTGCATGAAAGCCCAGCCTTTAGATGAGAAAAAGAGAAAGTGTGCCATGAAAACACTATTTTGGCATTTTAAGGGAGAAGAAGTGCTTTAAAAAGGAGCTGGCCCATTTTAGATTGGCAAAAAGAGGTGTGTTGATGGCTGCATGAAAGCCCAGCCTTTAGATGAGAAAAAGGGAAAGTGTGCCATGAAAACACTATTTTGGAGTTTTAAGGGAGAAGTGCCTTTAAAAAGTAGTTTGATTTCCCCACTACTTTTTCAAAAAGGGTGCAACATTGCTATTGCATCTAAAGGCTAAGGTGTAGTTGCACGGTTAAATGGGGCTCTGTCTCTTTAAAGCGCCCATTTAAAGGCAGCGATACAGGTGCGGATCATAATGGATCATGGGTTGGGAGCATGCGTGGTGTGGACTTCACTTCTAATTAAAACGCTCAATGCCCTGCAGGTGTAAAAGCTGGGGTTTATCCGCGAAGTTTTTTAAAGCTCCCAAATCCTAGCTCCAGCCCTAATCCGAACCCTAGACATGTGCAGTAGGGACTCTGGGATGCTGTTACTGTTATTCTACTGTGGATAACATGTCAATTCATTCACAAAATAAAGGGGTTCATTCATGATGCACCAGTGCAACGGCACAGTTTAAAAAGGCGGAGGAAACACAATGATAATTTGACGGTTCCTCATAAGTATACATTTGTCCTGCGCAACTGCGCAGGTTTGCCGGCTGTCGGCTGCGAACTGCGCAATTGCGCAGTTCCCAGCCGGCAATGATAATTTGACTGTATGGTGTAACTGCATTTGCTCAGTTCGCAAACCTACGCAGTTGCACAGCACAAATGTATACTTATGAGGATCCGTCAAATTATCATTGCGGCTCCTCTGCCTTTTTAAACTGTGCCGTTGCACTGGTGCATCATGAATGAACCCCTTTATTTTGTGAATGAATTGACATGTTATCCACAGTAGAATAACAGTAACGGCATCCCAGAGTCCCTACTGCGCATGTCTAGGGTTCGGATTAGGGGTGGAGCTAGGGTTTGAGAGCTTTAAAAAACTTCACGGATAAACCCCAGCTTTTACACCTGCAGGGCATTGAGGAATTGCGCAGTTCGCAGTCGGCAAGGAAAAAAATTTTTAAGGTTCACCGCGGCTAAAAGCCGCGTTCATTGCCGCCCATGTAGCTGCTCCGCCTGTGTTTGTAGCGTTCTGAGAGCTTCCCATGTAGCTGCTGAGCCACAGAAAAGACCTCAGATAAGTCATTCCCAAACCCCTCAGTCTAGCTGCCCTGTACCTTTTAAGTGCACACCTGGAGCTTGCAGTCTAGCAGCTAAGCATTAAGGAAAGTGCAACTTCATGTCACACTTTCCTGCCAATCTAAAAAGCCCCATTGTTTTAGGATTGGGATGGGATTTGAGAATGGAGATTTTCTGTCTACTTGTTTTGATATGTTAATTGTTATGTATTTTGCTTTGTTAATTTTATTTTTTGTTATAATTACTATGTATTTTTGTTGTTGCTTTAATTGCTATGTATTTTTGCTTTGTTAATTGTTATTCTTTTTTGTACCCCACCCCAATTGCTCATTCAGAGGGGCTTGCTAGAAATAAAACACATTATTACTATTATTATTATTATTATAAGATATTGCCGAGAGCGGCTTCTTTTTAGGGAGCGGGTTGTTTCAGCATGTGGCTGCTGAGGCGCTGACTGGGGCAAAGATGGATGGCATTTAGCCGGTGTATAGCCCCAAGGATAGTATAGCTTAGGATTGTACTGATATGTGAGTTCCACCTTAACTACAATATTACATCATTTACATTTATTTTCACTAACATGAAAATATAAAAAGCCAGTTTGCTTTAAAACTCTTTTGTACTAAGACAGCCCAAACAAGTGAGATTTTTCAAAATGCAAAGTTAATATGGGCTTCTTTAGGAACAATTAATTTTCTGTTTGGAATAATGGCATCAAAGCCCAGCATTTTCAAGAGGACTATTATGGAATATAATGTGTATGCATTTAAAAAAATCCCTTATGAAAAACATTATTGAATGGTTATTGGAAAGAATGCATCATTTCATAACAACATGCTCCTATTTGCATTGTACACAAAAGACCATTTTAAGAATATTATATGAAATGACAATCCTCGCATTGGTAGGACCCTGGCTTGAATATGTAAAACAATATATTGTGCTATGACAATTCCAAAGAAGAAACAGTTGACATTCAACATTCTTACAAATAAATAAATATATGGGGGGGGGAGCTTCTAGATTTTGTTATAGTTATAGAATTTATAGGGCACACCCAACTAGATTTTTTTCTTTTTTTGAAAGAAAGAAAAAAGTCAAAAAGTAGCTTGATAAGCTTCAGATTGCAGTAAAGCAATGGAAGAGTCTACTTAATGCTTTCCCTTCTTGCAGTTTTCCACTCTAAAATGCTTTCAGCTGTGTTCATCATCTTTTGAGGAAAGATTCTGAAGCCCTTTATGCCCCTCACATAGATTAAATAAAAAAAAAATTTTTTTTTAATTCTTTTGTGGAGGTACTGTGGAAGGAGAAATGGTTAAGTGGCTAGTACCTCTGCTACAGGAGCCAATGTTGTGTAGTGGTTTGAGTGTTGGACTATGATTCTGGAGAACAGGGTTTGAATCCCTCTGCTTGGCCATGGAAACCCACTGGGTGACCTTGAGCAAGTCACATTATGTCAGCCTGAGGGGATGACAATGTCAAACCCCCTCCAAAGAACCATGCCAAGAAAACCCCATGATAGGTTTGTTTTGTCTTAGGGTCGCCATAAATTGGAAATGACTTGAAGGCACACAACATCACCAATACAACAGCAGCAACCTCTGCTACTCCTCTACAGGTGATGAACTTGTGAACTTCCAGATGTTACTGGACTTCAGCTCCTATCAGGGCCAGCCTGCATGACAAAGAGTGAGTTATGATGGCAGCTTGGAGTTGAACATTATGCAGAGGGCCCTCCTGTTCACCATCCCTATCTAAAATGTCAGATTTCAATTATAATTTTTCAGTTGATGAGAACTTTAATGAAACTATACAGCCATCTTCCTAGTTGGCACAAATATTAACACATATGAATGACAAAAATGGCATTCATTTTAATGTCTGCAATCTTTCTCACTTACTAGATTGGGGTTTGGGGAGTAAAGAAAAGAAGATTGTAACTTGAGGTTTGGAAATGTGTACATCTGTTTAAATTCCTCCCACATCTCTTGTTGATTGATGGCTTCAACAAGCTGTTAATTGCCCACTTGGTTAGCTTTAAATGAGTCTTAATTTTTTTGTATTTGTGATGTAGATTTGCAAGAATTAGGAATTAAGTAGGTCTAATTGCCTGCTTTTTCTTTTGTAGACCATTCAGGGATGTGATAGTAACATTCAACTGAAATTTGTTCAATAGTTCTTTTCATCTCTGATTCTTGAGCTGTTTTTCTTTTTTTCAGTGAGAAAGAATAGGTTCCTTTGGGTACTTTCTTCTCCTCCTTTTGCCCTTTGTTTGGAAGATACATGCTTCTAGTCCTTTAGAGTTTCTATGTATTTGTTCTTTTGTTTAATGTGTAACATTAGAGAAACATGGGCTCCATACTGTCAAAAGACACATCCTTTGACAAGTAATTCTACTTCCAATTGCAGAAAACACTAAGCCAGGATTCCAGGGATTTCAGAATGATGCCCTACCATTCCATGTGAATATTCTGTAATTCTTTCATATTTCTTGAATTAAACCTGGGACTGAAGTAAGATCTGTGCAAGCCATTATTCAGATAAAGTTCTACTGTATTCAGAGCAGCTTTCCAAGAACTTCAGAAAGAATTCAGAATTATGGAGGAGAATATATGTTAGAGACCACAATGGGTTAGAAAGTGCCACCACAGTAATTGTTAAGCCGTTCCTAGGCCAAAACATGTTAGTAAAATAAAATAAAATAAAATAAATAGTTATAATACATATTAAAAAGACAATAGATTTCTTCAAAGAATGGGAATTGATGACCTCAGAAAGTGTTAATGCTCCAAACACTACCCAGCTTTCCCATCCTGGAATTTCCCCTAGCTCATAGTAGATTTCAAAATGCTGTCCCCCTTACTATATTTAATATTGCTGAAAAATCTTTTTCCAACTACTACAGCTGTGAGCATTGCAAGATGCTTAAAATGGCATAAGGTGCAACTTAAGGGCATTATTTATTTAGAAAGTTGTTTGTAATAAGAAGGCAAAAGCCTCTGCACTTAAAAATAGTTATACCTATTTGGCTTGAACTTTTCTGATGTTTCTCATTCCAATGCCGATTCTTGAAAGTTCCCATTTCTTGTTTTCATTTACTGACAAAACTTCTTTTTTTCCTGCTTCCTGTTTTTTTAGGCCATTATGGACATACACAAAGAAACATCCTGCTATCACATAATTAAATTTATTTAAGATCCTTTGATATGGGCATGATCAAACGTTTGTGACAGTTCAAATATATATCCAATTTAATCTTTCCCAAGCTGAATCTTTCTGGATGTTTTAGCCTACATCTCCCATCATCTGCAGCCATATGGCAACTCAGTCAGGAATCAAGCAATTTGTAGGTCAAAACTGGGGATATTAAGGAATCTCATTTCAGCCCAGGGCTCAACATACTTGTTTCATTTCTCACATCCTCGCCTAACCACAAGGTGTGTACAGTCAGTGCCCTGATGTTCTCAAATGGATGAGTAGCTATGGATGTACTCTGGAAAAAATGTTCACAATTGAAAAGTGCACCTAGAAAAATGTGCATGTTTCAGATACTCACAAAACAATGCCTAAACAAATAAACAATGCCTAAACAATGCAAACAAATACAGTGTGCCCACTTTATAAGCGGGCACGGCTTACATGACTTCCAGCATACACTGGAATCCCAGACCTGGAAGTCGCTACACTGCACCCATAAGAAGTAATGGGGTGTACGACCGCGGCACATGTGTGTGAGGTGCACAGCTTGTACAAGCCCCATTACTTCTAATGGAGCTTGGGCACACAAAGAATTTCCCTTATGCGGGGGGGGGGGGTCGGAACGGACCCCCCATGTAAGGGAAGAGCCCACTGTATTGGCCTTTGTGACAGTCCTGTACAAACATCTATTGGTTTTGAAGAAAGTGGTGATTTTCCAGCATTACTTTGAAATCAGCTCATGACTAAATGGCTGTACATATTGTGCTGCATGAAACCATCTAACACTTCTCATTCCATATCCATTCTAGGCAGGAAGCAATTTACCAATAAATTATATCCAGAATGCCAAGGTATAAGGCAAAACAAGTCAGCATACTAAGGGGCTATACAGACCAACACTTTATGCTGGCCTGTATGCGAACAAGGGCTGAACATCCAGATGCTCAAAGCCCTAGTTTCACCACCCAGCCACCATTATGGTGCACATCCATCCATATGGTGTGTGCCATAATGATGTTCATCATGTGCAGTGCCTAAATGGTGCTGTATAAAAGGGGGTTATCATGTTGTGCAAGTGTTATCATGGCACCCTTTCTAAGACGCAAAAAGAAGCCCTTTTGGGGACTTCTTTTTGCTCCCTGCATTTGCTTTAGCAATTATCTTGGGCTAAAAGGGGCAGCTACATGCCACCCATCTATAGAACCCCCTAAGACACTCAGTGGAAATGTGGAACCACAATACTACTCAATAGAATTCAGTTTTAAGGGCTTGGTCCAGGTAGCTTTTGCATGTATGTATGTGTACATGCACACATGTGTAAGAAGTAGCTTTTTGTTGGAAGGCCAGGAAACCAAATTGTCATTCTTCATAGGATTGTCCTTAATGTAATGCAGACCCAAAATTCTAAAGAATGATTTATTAACAATATTCTCCCTCCACACACAACACTCAGAACACCTGCTTCTGAGTTATTCCAAGCCATCAGGTGTAATAACCCACATGACTAGATAAAAGAAGGATTGTGTTGTACTAGACCATGAGAAAACCAAACTTCTGGGACCCATTCCAGGTCATAAATGAAAGTGAAATCATAGTGTTGTAGTATCATACATTTTCCTTCTTGTCACATTAATTTAACAAGAATAATCTAAATAAGAGTGACAGATGGCAAACATCTGAAGAGGCTTCTTCATCAGAAGTGTTAGTAAGAATATTCTTCTTGTATTTCTACCTTCCCCCTCTGCCAGCCTGCCTTCTGGCAACTTAGTTCTTTAATAATTTGGACATCTAATGCACAGGGTAGAAAAAAAATAGATTGAAACTAAGACGCAAGATAAGCAAAACAGCAAATCATATAAATGATGATCCAAAGCTTATTGTGTCTGGCACTGAACAAGCAGAGACTGGTTCATATAAAACAAATCTTTATAGCATAACAGCGGTGGTCTGTTCTCACCATGACAGAAGCTGCTGAGGAAATGGATTGTATTGAGTTGCATGGATAATAATGTTTATCCCAGGAAAAAAATTATACACCTATAGATGAATGTTAGTTTTCAATCAGCAGTGGCTGCTGTTAGACACTAAACGTTTTTCAGTGTATACTATATTCAGCTATGACTATTTTCACTAGTTCCATATGCCATTTAATGTATGATATGTTACAGAGAATGCAAAGTTCAAAGAGAAAGAAGGTAGAGAAAGGAAATGGGAGAATCTTTTCTTGTTTGTGTGAAATAGATTTTTTTAAAAAATACATTCTACATGATATCTCATCAATAATTCTAAAACAGACAGTCAAAACATGAGTGTATCTTCCTCTCTAGCTGACTTCCCAGACTTGCAAACAGGTTTAAAGAAGAAAGGAAACCAAAATAATTTCCATTATTAGAATTACTCTGTCCATTTCTTGCAGTGCAAATTACCATCAAGCACTAATGGACTACTGAAATTGTAGCCACAGAAAAATCACAACTTCTCCCAAAGGTGAACTTTAGTTCAACATCTCTTAAACATTCAGAAATGTCACTCTGTTTGCAGATAGACCCTTAATTCTGACTATTTCATCAGGCTGCAGAAATAATCTATTTTAACACCAGTTTAATTGCCATGGCTCAATGCTAAGAAATTATGGGAATTATAGCTTTGTGAGATATTTATCCTGGAGAATTCTAGTGCCACAGCAAACTAGAATTCCCAGAAGTCCATAAATTTGTGTAAGAAGGAAAACCTTTGAAGAAGATGTTTTGAAATATATTGAGCATCTACAATAAAAAAGGGAGACTCTCTCTCTGTGTGTGCGTGTGTGTGTGTACACATGTGTGTCAGTCCTAGATCTTCAGTGCTTTACAGATGCTTCAACATGTGACAGAGAGATTTTGGTTGCCATTCCAGTTTCAGAACCAAATTTCAAGTCAAACTTTTAAATGGAAACAAAAAGGGAGGTGGCCACAATTAATCACAAAAGTGTGGTAAATCTCAAAATCTGATTGATTGTTATTGTTGTCTAGTTGCAATGCACTGCTTTGAATCAAACTTGAGACTTTCTGCAGCACTGCTACTGAGTCCATTGAAGTTAAAGAAACACCAGAAACCCAGGACGGGGCTCTCTGGGGGTGTTGCTTGTAAGATTCCTTAGGTAAAAGAGGAGGGAGTGGGAGGACAGGAAGCACTGTGGACTCATTTTGGAATACTAGGTAGACTTCAGGTAGCAATAAATAATTCAGGCACATAGAAAACTGCTTTCCCCCTTTGTGGTCATCAATGACCTTCATGTTTGTTGGTTTTCTTTATTTCAGATATACAAGTTCTGGTTCCTGTGAATAAATATGGTAGCATTGGTGTGACTCAGAGATACATATGAAGCAATGTTATGGCTCACATTTAGTGGGCAGAAGATTATTGTCATAGTTTGTGAATACATTGGCACACTTGCAGAATATCCAACATTTGTCTAGAGACTTATTTCATATAGTGCATAAATCAATTGTTGGAGTGATCCCAGCATTTCAGGACAGGCTGATTTGTCTCTGGAGAGGGAGGAAGGAATAGCAACTTCTATGTTACCTTCTTCTTTATCTTTCTAAACAGCACACATTACTCCTGTGCTGTGTTCTAAAAGTGTAGAGTTGGTTTTTGTTTTTTTAATTTACCATTTTAAGACAGAGGATTTGCTTATCCATACTGTCTCCTTCAACCAGCAACTAATCCCTCTGACATTTAGAATTGTGTATCGCCCCTCAAGGACAGCACATCTTTCATACATATGCACATATTGTCTGTTTTGCTTGCACTGCAGTAACACACTACAACAACCATGTTGCCTGTTCCTTTTTGTTTCTCTTGTTTCTAAAAGTATCTTGTACTTGTTAAAAGATCCACAATGTTCTTATCCAGATGAATCTTCAAAATGGTGTATGTACATTATTTATGTAAGGATAAGAAATTTTTGGCATTTAGTGTTTAATCTCATTAGCTCTCTTGGATTGTGTGTGTCGAGGCCTCAGGAGTCCCTTCAAGCATTCCACAGCTTGATTTATTTATTTATTTTTTTCAATTCCAAAATGCAAACTTTGATTTTGCCATTTTATATGAGGGATACCATTTTACTATGTCATTTTATTTAATGGAATTTGAGCATACACAGATTATGGTATCCACAAAGCCCTAGTCGATTCCAAGGGCCCACTGTATGGTGAATTCTCCTTCATGATTGATGAGGAAAACGAAGTCTCTGGATTGGCCAGTTTTCCCTTTCCTGGTGAAAAGAAGAATATCTTTTGCCTGATACATTTCAGAGGTGTCCTTTACTCCACAAATTGTCTTCAGGGACTGTGAACCTAGAAAACAGGTGGTACATCTGGATTTGTGTTCCATTGCCCATTGCTGTGGCATGGTCTTGACCAACTGGCACACTCTCCACACCAGATGTGCTCTTAGATAATGATACCACTTGAGTTCTGATTCTGTGAGGATATTATTCTACCTATTTCTTTTTGTCCCTGGTTAATACTTCTGTAGACAACTTCCGTTTAAAGTGATGCAGCCCTTACTTTCATTCAACAGTTCAAATGGATACTTTGTAGCATGTTCAGGTAATTTGTTAGGCTTGGTTCACAGTGAGCTGGCAAACCAGTTTCTAATCTTTAACACTACAACTGGTGTAGGATTTCTTTGTGGCAGGAGCAAGCAACTTTCACAGGTTAGGGAGTCACATTGGCCTCCTGAAGGATGTTAGAGGGCAACTCTCCAATGCCCCATCCTTTATTTACTTATTTATTTATTTTGAAAATCTGTTTGGAGGGGAAGACTTACAAAAGTTCCTCTCCTTCCACAGACACTTATATAGTAGTCCCCAAACTTTTTAGGGCTACCGCCCTGTTTCTCTGAGCAACAACCCTGCCCCCCCCGGGCATATTTTTTGATATTAGGTCTCCTGTTCTAATCTCAGTCGCTACTCCGTTTGCACCCAGCCACCTTGGGAGCAGCAAAAAAGCTGCTGGTTGAGCAGTGACTGGGAAGATTCTTGCTTGTCCTGGTCTTGCAGAAAAGGCTGGCACAGGCAAGAATCTTTTTGGTCACTGTTTGACTGGCTGCTCAATTGTTGCTCCCTTTGCTCTCTGTCATCCTGGGAGGAGCAACTGAGCAGCTGGCTAAGTAGCAACCAAGAATTCTCTCATGCATGCTAGCCATTCAGCAAAGGTCAGTATGGACAAGAGTCTTCTTGCTTGTTGCTTAGCCAGCTGCTCAATTGCTGCTTCCAGGGTGACTGGTTAAGGGAGAAGCTTCTCCCCAGAGAGGAGGGACTCTCAGTCCTTTATCTGCACAGAGAAAGGCACACTTGATGTGTATGTTTGTGCTGGGAGTGATTTACAGAGGCCACATGATCTGGACTGGAGAGCAGATTGGTGTGGACCATGAAAGGGAATGATTTTAACAACAGGAGCTGCTCTAAGACAAAGGCTCTTTCCAAGAATTGAACACAGATACTCCTTCCCCAGAGAAGACATCATCATCATCATCATCATCATCATTTATTGTATTTATACCCCACTCTTTAGAAATGCTCTCAGAGCAGAACACATGTCTTTCCAACACAGCTTCAAGTGTCCATCTCCCCCCAAAAATGTTTTCTTGTGTTATCTCATCTTTCACCCTGTCTGATGAAAGAAAGCTGGAACAGCAGTGCAGTTCCAACTTGCTAGCCAGGTCCCAGCAGAGCTCACAAAGCTTAAGCAAGGCCCCAAATCTGAAAGCTCATTTTTGCTGCCATTTCTCCCCTGCCACGATGTGCTCTAACTCTTAGCTCCAGTCTGTCCCAAAATGGTGCCGCTCCAAGCCACAGAAGTAACTATGGCAATTTTCTTCCCATCCCCTTCCTGTCCCTGGGACTTTGCCTTTTTTCTTAGGTCAGTGCCCAGAATCAACTTCCTGCCTTTCGGAGAACTCTAAATACAAAGGTATTCAGTCTTGCCAGATACCACCTGCAGTCTGAAATGGTGCTACCCTGTTCCTTCTGAATTCTGAGGTAGTCCATTCACCTCACTAAAAAATTAGGCCTAAGTTTAATATAATCAATGAACTTCAGTGTAGCGATTATTATTTTATGTGTTTTGATCATGCAGATGATTTGGAGTGTGTTAACTGGTAGGCTATCTGAAGCAAATATGTCATTAGTTAACTTAATCTGAGATGCAGTAGGTGATGTAAAAGTACTTCCCCATTTTCTGTCACATTACTCTTTCAATGTGCTAATTAGTTATGTATGGTGGAGGAATATATTTATTCACTAATTGTATTCTTGAAGAAAGCAATGGCTAATTTTAGCAATGTTCCTCTCATTGTGAGAAAATCTTCAAAAGTTACATGGTTTACAACAACTATTCAGTTTGCAACATTCAATGCAAAATTAACACTTCTTGTGCAGAAAACCCTGTTTTCTGTGCAAAAGAATCCATGTGTGAATTTTCACAGAATAAGTTCTGAATCATAAAAATTCTCTTTAGCCCAGGATTCTCCTGCTCAGAGTTTCCTGACACTTGAGAACCATGTCTTTTGATCATTTTTTAAAATTATTTTTCCATCCCTAAGTATGGTGGTCTGCCTTTGTGTTATAGATAATATCTTACAATCCATGTAGCTAATATGACAGAGACCGCCTGAGCTTTGTTCCATTCTTTAATATACTGTTTCTACCCAGAAAATCAGAAGAGAAGCTACTAACCTTTCCAGATTAATTGCAGAGAGAACAGTTTGTTTTTTTCTAATTAGAGCACAGCACACAATCTCTGTTTATTCCAATCTCCTTTGACTTCATATAAATAGAGCTCAGAATTTCTTTGACAACTGTTTAGCTAACAGCACAGATTTGAAGTATTATAGGATAATGGGAGTCTTATTAGATTAACTTTTGCCATAATGTTTTAGTGTCCTGGATTATTATTTGTAGAAAAAGCTGAGTGCGTTAGTTTTGCTTTTGCACACATATTACTGCTCTGGATGGCTGTTAATGCATGCAATTAGAGTTGTATCAATGTCAGAGGCAATTCTGAATACAAAAAATGCTACTTCTATGAGTACCAAAAATGCTACTTCATATATCAAGCATCCACTCTTTCATTTTAAGAGTCTTTTGTCACAATTTTTGTTGTATTCTCTACCATTCTCGTCATGCTTGCTGCATCTTCCTTGATCAAACTGGTAACCTAACATTTCTGCTATAGAACTTATACTTTTCTTTTCTGTGCAAGTTTCATAGTTTTTACATATTTATATCATGTTTTGACATGCACAGCTCTTTGCCTCTTTTTTGATATGTCTTGCTAAGTGCATGCTGGCTTTGCATCACAGTTGGATATAGTCAAGTGCTTCTTACCTGCTCTTTAATTAAGATTCACTGTTTCATTAATTTGATCATAAATGTGCCTTTCATACTTACACTTAGTAGTAGCAGTAATAGTAGAACTAACAGCAGAAATAGCATTCAAAGTTGCCAATATTGTTATGTAGGCTTTATGTAATTCCATGTAATATGTGGTGCTTTGAAAGATTAAATAAGTGAGACTTTGAAGCTCATAGTCTAGCTTTTACACTAGTTAATCTCCTGAAGTTTAGTTAATCTCCTGAAGTGAAGCAGGATGGGGTAAGGGGTTGAGAGACTGAATAAGTCTTTCCAATGTTAAGAGAAGAAAGGTCAAAATTAGCAGTTCTACAGGTGTTAATGTCTTTCATCATAGATATGAGTATATGAAGGAGAATAGATGGGGCTATATTACATGACATTCCAAATAATGATCATGGAGGATCTACATAAATTCAACCTAGACAATGAAGAAATGGAAATAGTCAAAGAATTCCCATACCTTGGATCAAATAAAGATCAGAAAGGAGACTGTAGCCAAGAAATCAGAAAAAAACTACAAATGGGAAGGGCAGCTATGAAAGATCTGGATAAAATCCTAAAGTGCAAAGATATACAACTGAAACATCAAAACCATTGTATTCTCATTACCATGTGTGGATGTGAGAGCTGGATAGTGAAGAAAGTGGATAGAAGGGGCGGGGGTGGAACCTCATTTGAGATGTAGTGCTGGAGAAGAGTGCTGAGGATTCCATGGAGAGCCAAAACAACAAACAAATGGATCCTAGAACACATCAAGTTTGATCTCTCCCTGGAGGCCAAGTCAACCAAATTGAGGTTGTTGTACTTTGGCCATATAATGAGAAGGCTTGGCTAATTAGAAAAGACAATGATGCTAGGAAAGATAGAAGACAGTAGAAAGAGAGGAAGACAACATGCCAGATGGATAGACTCAATCAAGGAGGTCATGGTCCTGATATCTCATCCACAGGGTTGCCATGAATTGGGCTCAACTCAGGGCCAGTTAGCAACAACAAGTGGCGGTCAGATACCACATATGTGGTATTTACTTTTTTAATGCTAGAACTCCATGATCCACCAACCTAAGCCAAGGATTAAAGAATGAAAAAGACCCCCAAACTTAGAACTAAAGAACAGGACACCTCTCATCATTTCCCAGTTAACAGATTTGTTTTCCATACCAGAAACCAAATTATCTTTATTTCATCTGCCCAGTTTAGAAGCATTGGGAAGCTTGTTGTTGTTGCTGCTGCTGTTGAACAGTTGGTAATCTGAAACCATTGTATAACTGTGTATTAATTGACATAGACACATCTTAGATTTCAGATGGCTTTCACTTAGCGAAACGTTGAAAAACTCCTTCCCTTTAAGAACTTTCCTTTATGAAATTTCAAAACCCTTATCATGAGTGTCTTCACAAGAACCAATGTATACTAACAATATATTTAGATGATCAATAATATGAGAGAGATATTATTTGACTTACTAGACCTTTATGTCCAGTAATCCTTGATTGTTTCCAGGTTTGTAGTATGATCCTTGTTCAAAGGTCCGAAAGATTCATGGGTCTCAAATGAGACCTCACTATGATACAGAGTACAGACTGCAGATTTAGGACTGAAAATGTGTAAGAACACTGCTGCCTTGTATTGTTCACATGTCCTTTTCTGTTGTTCTATAGTTCAGTTATTAACCACTATAGGAATATACAACAATATCTAGAATTATGCAGTATTGTGGTATACAATTTCATAATTGTCAGACACTTATTTGTCTTGGTAGGTCCAGTTGTTTTGGATTACAGTTCTAACAGTGCTCCTTCTAATGGCTTTTGAGAGTTGACATTCAAAACATCTCGAAGGGCCAAAGACTCCACATGCCCACAATGGGAAAATATACTGCAGGATTCTAGCAGTGTCTAAATCATTTTGCAAGACATCTTTTCCAGGAACATATGCTTGTTCCGCTACTAGATCATTCCCTCAGGACCATAAGGATACATCTTTCAGGATGCCTGACTGAAAATTTAACTCCTATGATGCTGCAAGGTTGCTTCTTGTTAGGTGACTTCAGTTGTTTAATGGTCAGCCATCAGTTCTCAGAAATTTTCAAGCCTGATGTCAGTTGTAAGATTTTGAAATATGTTGAAAAAAAAGTTTTCAGAATATTTGATGCTATGCATAAATCTGAATTTTATTCCAGCATGCTTCCATGAAATTATAGAATATACACAATTTCTCTTTAAATTGCTTAGATATTCAGCACTGTGAGCCTTGAATGCATAGTGGTTTCTCACTAGATTTAGGAGATGTTCTGAAGCAAGTTTTTCCCCCCTTTTCTTTCTGATGGCAGGGGAATTTCTCAGTGTGAAAAATATAAGAAGAATGTGTAACACACAAGGGAAATGTAAGTCAATTAAACGAGTCCTGAAGCACTTTAAGGGCTAACCATTTTATTATAACGTAAAGCATAGTGCATCAGATGCATGAAGTGTTAGTCTCATTTAGAAACTGATATTTCCATGTGTGGCTGTTAACTATCAGGTTCAGTGAACCATGAAATGCAAGGAAGAACAGTAGATCTGTCACATTTCTGTGAAGAACCTACATAAAGTAAGAACTGAGCTTTTCATGTGCACAACAGCTTGATCATTTTTGCTACTTTTTATTTCTTTGTCTTTAGGTAAATAGATGAGAAGCACATGGAAATGTCTGTGGGCATTGCTAGGGAGCTAGTGTGGTGTTGTGATTTGAGTGTTGAACTAGAGCACCAGGGGACCAGTGTCCAAATGTTGAGTTATGGAAGCCTACTGAGTTAACTTGGGCAAGTCACATTCTCTCAGCCTGAAAAGAGGGCAATGGCAGACCTCCTCCAAATAAATCCTGTCCAGAGAACCCTATGATGGTGTTACCATAAGTCAACTTGAAGGTGCATAACAAGAACTAATTGGCTAGTTTATCTATGACCTCATATATGTTTTAGTAGGCATGTCTTCCTCAGTCTTTTGTGTGCATGAGATGGCTATATAAGTTATTATCTGAACTTACTCTAATGCTGTGGAAAATTTAGTTTAGCTCTTAATTATTCCTGAATGGCTGGAAACTAAAGGCCACATCATATGCTCACCAAGCCCACATCATATGTTTGCCAAGCCCATCTTCTTCCTTCACGTTGTTGAGAGAGTATGCAGATGTTGATGAGTACATAATATGAATGAGAACATGGTGTGAACCATTTGTATGCAAGAACACTTTCATTGAGTGATAGAGTATGAGTGATAGAGGACACAACTAGTCCTGCTACTCTTTTTTGTGCAACTAGAATTTTGTGAGATCTGTGAGTATATGGCTCTGTTTGAAGATGGAGTGTACAATAGGCATCACTGAAATGTATTGAAACAGTAAGCCAAATTATTTTAAGCATAAAGAAGATCAGAGACAAAACAACTAAACTCTGCCATAATCATGTCACAGAATCAATAGCCTTTTGGTCTCTGCTTCAATACCTTCAGTTTGTTTTAATGGCAGAATTTGTGTTTGTTCATTTTTGAAACACCATTAAACCATAACACCAGTTATAGTGCTATCTGAATTGGTTGTTTCAATTCAGTTTTAGTTCATGTTTTCCAAATAAACAGTACACTTGCGTATTTTCTAGGGAGTGCCTTTGGGCATGAAATCTGGGCTTTGTCATTCAGTTGCCTTTAACAGTCTCTGGTATTCCCTCTTTACTTCTAAAACTATGGGCTCTTTCTTTGATTCCTGTGTTAAAAGCAGATGAAGATGGTTTGGAACAAAAGGTGGGTTAGTAACGTCAGTGATTTAAAGAGAGCACAAAAATGCAGTGTTTTCCCCTCCCCAAAATGAAAATTTTGCATCTCAAAAGAAATGTCCATTAAATATGCACATATTTAGGGCTACTATTAAAGAGTACTTTCACCAGAAACTACAAATGTAATCTTTTGTTATAAAAGAAGCATCCAACATAAAGGTATTTTCTTTTTTTAAAAAAAAAAAAATTCAAATGCTACTACTTATCAGATTCAAAAACAAGATTTGATATAAGAGATGGTTCACACTGAAATTATTTTTAACCTTCTGCTTAAAGGGAAACAGACATCACTCAGGAGAACAAAAAGAGAGATGGATGATTGTATCATTTCTAACTTTTTAAAAAACATATAATTCTGCCCAAAGAAAATATATTTAAAGGATTTCTTTTCATGTTTAATAAAAGACATATGCATGAAGCAGTTTCAGTTTTTGTACAGTTGTTCTTTGGGCCTCAAGCATCAGATTTCCTAGTTTTATTTGTCACTGCCATTCCTTCAGTACTAACAATCATTCACTTAAGATTGTGTGTGTGTGTGTGTTGCATGTTGTCGTTCATGACACATTATGGATTTTATAGACTCATTAATACCCCATGAGCTATTTGCCCCATCCTTCCCAGTTCATTCTTACTACCATACAACTGAGTATAGCACAGCTAAAAGAAACCTTCATCTGGGTTATGCAAATTTTGCCATGCAGTACATTGCCCATGGTTCCTTAATCATGTGAAGGCAAAACTAAGATGGGAATGTCATTTAAAAATTGAAGTTCCTCCTTTGATAGCCTACTATGGAATAATGAAACCAGACACAGAGAAATAAGGGTTAAATAAGGACCAGTTTGATTGCATCCAAACCGTAGAAATAATTAAAGCATGAACACTGCTTTAACTGTCATGGCTCAGTGGTATAAAATTCTGGGAACTGTAGTTTTGTGAGTCATTTAGCCTTCTCTGTCAAAGAGCTCTGGTGCCACAACAAACTACAATTCCCAGAATTCTATTGCACTGAGTCATGACAGTTAAAGGGGTGTCAAATGGAATTATTTCTTCACTGTGGAGGCAGCCTTTATTGACCTAGAATCTATTTATGTTGTGATGATCTTGGAAACGAGAAATAAAGGGGAATAATCTGATGTAGGTTCAGCTGAAGCCAGGTGTCATTCCTGGATAGTGTTATCACAAACCAGTTTTTTTTTTCTTCTTTCCCATAGAGAACTAGATGCACATTTTTTTAAAAAAAATATTCTTTTCAAAAGTCCCACTTTCAAAAGGTTATTTTTCTCCCTCCCTGTCAAGCAGTATTTTTCACAAATTTCTCGAATGAAACTAAAAGACAAGGGAAACGAACACTTACACTAATTACCTGGCATTTCATACTCAGTTAGCATGTCAAAAGGAAGTTTGGCAGAGTTTTAAAGAACATTCCTCTGCTATCAAAATTCAATATGAATGGTAGGCTTGCTTAGGCAAAATTCCCTAATCCTGGTCATTGAATTAAAAACCAAAATTCTTACTTGGGGATTGAAAAGTGCTCATAATTTCTTCTCTTTAAAAAGCTTTCAAAATCTTTGAATAACAGAAATTTCTTCTGTTTGTTGAATTTTGACAAATATTAGTTACATCACTACTCCTGGATTATCTCCTCAGACTTCCTTTGGGCAAAACACCTGATCCTGAGGGGGGGGGGGCGTCCAACAAACTGTGTTGCTCCTGGCCTGCCTACTGGAAAGCTGAGGGCTCCCACCCAAGCTGCATGATTTTACAAGTGAGGTCAAAGTATGCCTTAAGGGTAGATTCCTTCCCCACTCCCAGGCTTCAGTACCCTAGAGAGGCAGTTCCAAAACTCTGTCCTACACTAAAAGGGTGTCTATGGGGCTAAACAGACAGGCAAAAAGAGGTGCTTTCAGGTTGGCTTGAAGGCATGGAATTTAGATGACACATGCCTTGAAGCCAGCAGAAAAGTGCCCTTATGCAGAGAAAAGCCATTTCAAAAAGAAGCAGTTTTTTTCCCCGCTTCATCCTGTCTTGAAGTCATATCATGTGGCCATGACATGAGCACTCCAGCTGCCTTGGGAGCCGGTGGTGCAGTTGGTGTGGCTTCAGAAAAGGCAGCTTCAAGCCACTTTTTCCTGCCCATCTGTTTTGCCCCAAAGTGTACCTACACTCTTATAATTTTCCCCACTACATGCTAACTGGAAGCCTATTTATAGATAACATTCTTAGCCAGCTGTGGAGTGGGGTGGGGTGTGTGGAAGGAAGAGGAGAAAAACTTTACCCATCCCGAAAGTGACCAGGAAGGCTCGTACTGCACTGTAAGTAGGAGGGTCACCTGCTAAGATGTGAATGGAAATAGACACATGAAGGGGTAGGCAGTCCTTTTATTGTTTCTAGTGCACCCACTGCAAAGGTCTCAGGTCTTTCTCCATGGAGACTGTCAAAGATGACCTCTCCGTAGTGATGTGTGTCATACAGGTCTTGAACCTCATTATTTTTAATGCCACTTTGTGAGATATTTCTTCAATCTGTATCTACCACTTTTTTCCCCATTTCCTTTTGGCAGTCATCACATGCATTCCAAAATAAATTTGCAGTAAACACCTATGCAGGAAGATGTCATTTGCACTAGTATCTTTTCTAGGGGTTTACTGTATACAAATATGAGTGATGCTCATTTGTTAGGAAACTCTGATTTCACAATAACTAAAGCACACACATGAAATTTCATGTTGACAAAGTCAAAATTGAAGAATCAGTGTGATGTATGGTAGTGTGCTATGTGTTTGTGTTTGAAGGGAGAATCTATAGCACTTGGAAAGGAAGTGACCATAGCGAGATGTTTTTCTGTGAAATTTCAAATTAAAGTTTTCAGTCAGCACCACAGCTATAAATACTTTTAACAAGCATTAAAAGGATTTACTCAAGAGCCCTGGGTGGGAAACAAGAAGGACTGGTGATGCAGTAGTTTTCCTAGCTATAACTTTTTACAGGCTTACATGATGACAACTGCCAGGCAAAACATTTTGTTTGTTCCCTCAGTAGTTAGAACTTAATGAGGTTCAAGTAATTTATCTCTTTTATAGTTGTATTTGAAGTTTGATAAATAGATTGTACACTGCTCTAAAATCAATAAAAAAGAACAGCGGTATATAAATGTTTAAAATATTTGGGTGCTTTTGTCCACGTGGAATTTTTTCATGAGGATAAAATGGCTCTGTACAAAAGAGGTACAATTAAAATATATATTATTTAGCATAAAGTAGTAAGCATATTGGGAGAAAGTACATTGTTTTTTAAAAGTAAAAATCAAAAACAAAGATGTGATTCATGCATAAAAATGAAAATCAAATTTGAGTAATACCTTTATAAGAACCACGTAAATATCACACAATAGAAAAGCTTTTGAGGTTTCCTATTTTGTGATGTTTTATTGCTCCTAATAATGGTATTATGTACTTCTGATTTTAAAAGGGATTTTAGTACGATAAACATGTGCCAGAATCTTGTTGTTTCACACTGTTGTTGCACAAGATCTTACATGTGTAGTTGCACTTCCTCAGCACTCAAAAAGAAAATCAGCAGCAATGGAGTCAACAGAAGAGGCCTTTCTGTTGAAGAAGGATGCCATGTCCATACCATATATTTACTACATGCTTATAGGGACAGTCAGTCTTGAGAATTGACACACTTTTGGGGGAATGGTTTAGACCAGTGGTTCTCAAAAAGTGGGGCAGGGCCCCTGGAGGGAGCTCAAAATTTGATAAAGTGAAGTATGCAGCTTGAAGGTCCTGGTCCCTCCTGCTGCTGCTCTTCTCAAACTTTTTATGTGTAAAATGTACACATGTGTTGAGTTAAATATTGGATTCATTTAAATAAAACTGTTCTACTTTGAAGAATACTATTTCCTTGTAAGATGTTAAAACATGAATATTCATACATGTGCAAATGAAAATATGCACACTGATGATTTTTCCCCATATACTACACCAAGGGGGAGTATGACTTTCATATATAGATGTAAAGAGAGAGTCCCAAGGGTAAAAAGTTTGAGTCCAACTGGCTTAGACAATCACTTGTACTGACACAGGTAATTTTCAAACCATCCCTCTCAGAGTCCATTGTTGCAAAAAGAGAGAGGGTGGGAGAGGAAGAGAGAGAGAAGATGGATCTGCAAAGCATTGTGTAAAACCAGCAGTCATCTCCTGCCATCAGAACCAGTGATTATTTCTTTCTTCGCTGCCACTTTCTTTATGTTGCTTTCCTTCTTTATGCTGTCGCCATAATTATGCTGCTAGCCAAGACAATAGGTTTCGTGCCATAATTCATCTTCATGAAAGCATAACTGGTACTGATGGTACAGAAGCTTTAGGAATAACCATCAGACTGTTGAACCAGAGAGTTCAAGATGAAGTTTTGTAGTATTGTGCCCTCATTTTCTGCCTTTTCCACCATGCCCAGTATTAGTGAAGTGTTGGCATGGAGGGAGATCTAAGATCAAATCTCCTTTGTGATTACATAAATAAGAGGCAGATCCTATTTAATTTATGGTACATTATAAAATAGTGGACTTGTGTACCAGTGCCTAGTTGTTTGTGTAATTGCTAATAATTGTGATTTTTCTCATTTGAATGAGAAATGTTGATATGGTATGTACTGCCTTCTCTCAATTTCTTTTCTCTCCAACCATACAGTTTACAATCCCAGCTAGTGTGTATGTGTGTGTGGACACTACTTGCTTCTAATGGACTTGACCACAATCCATTAAAGCTCATTCTGCAATAAAATAGTAGTCTTTAAGGTGCCACAAGACTTTTTGACATGAAAACTACCTTTTCAGTGTAGATATTAGTTCCACTGTATTGTGATCTTCCATTTATTTTCAACGCAATCTATTTGCAATCAAATTAACATAGATTTAGAAAATAAAAAAGACAAAAAGAAGAAAAAGAGAGATAAGAAAAAGAGGAAAGAGAACAGAGACATGTACCTAATACACAATAGAGCTCTGACCCTGCCGCCCAATCCTGACTGTAATAAAAATAAAAATAAAAGATTTATTTTCATACAAATCTCTGTAGCATTCCTCAAAGGCTTTTGCTATTTTAAAATTATCCATTACAAAGTTTCCTGATCTTCATAACTTCATATCTTCTTTCCTGATCTTCATAACATTTTCTTTATTTTTGTTTTCTGTTTCAGTTTACAGGAGAGCCATTTCCCAGGTTTAATTGTGAACCCAAAAATGGTTAAAATACAGTAGTTTGCCATTCGTTTTCTGGGAACTGTTGTTGGAGTAATTTAATCTTTTGTCGAGTCTCTTTATTATTTTTTTCTTAAATTTTATCCTCCAAATTCTCTCTTTTGTATATCAGTATATCACATGTTTTGTATATCACAAGTTTTTGTATATCATGTGTTTTTATGTTCTCTTTCTCCCTCCCCCCCCCCCCAAGTCTGGAACTATATTTAACCAAGAGTTCTCCCATATACACTTTGCTTCCATTCTAGACTATTGTGACTCTGTAGTCTTATTTAAGTTTAGCTCAGTGTCTTTTACTCCATTCCAGGTTATACTGTTGTAATACTTTTGTCATAAAAAATAAATATTCATTAAGTCTCAGTCTAAACTTCATGTGCTCCATTTTGGGGAACATTCCAATAGGATTATGGTCTGAAAAGATATTTGGTAAAATATGCATACCCTCTATTAAGTTAACCATTTTTTCCCAAATCCAAAACATATCTGTTCTAGAATAAGATACATGATATTCTGAAAAAAAGGTATAGTCTCTAGTCTTGGCTGTTAATCTCTCTAACTATCTATTAATCCAAAGTATTCTGTGTATTTTTAAAAAAGGTTTTAGGTAGTCTCTCTTGATCTTCCTTAATACTTTTTCTGGAACATTTATTTTTGTTAGGATTAATAACCCTACTCCCTTTGCACATGAAGACCAGCTATTGCAGGTCTAGTTCAGATGTATTATTTAACAGATTTTCATAAAATGTTGATTTCTAATTACAGCGGGCCCTTGATATCTTTTGGGGGTAACCAAAACCTGTGAAGGCTCAAATACCATTAAATACAATGACATAGTAAAATGGTGTCTCTTATATAAGATGGCAAAATCAAGGTTTGCTTTTTGGAATTTATATTTTATTGAATAATTTCAAACTATAGATGGTTCAATCCATGGATAAAGAGGACTGACAGTACTGAGGCCATAAAGATCTACTAAAGCATAATCTTGCTGTTGTTATTCTCAGTCCAGATAGTATGGAAGGACTATTCATACAGAGTTCAAGAGTCTAGGGGCAGCCAGCAAGAAGGCCCTCTCTCACTTCTCCACCAATCATGTTTGTGATTGTGGTGGGAAGGAGAGAACGACCTCTTCAGAGGGTTTCAGGGGCCAGGTCAGTTCATACCAGGAGATATGGTCTGCCAACTAGCCTATGGACATGAGCCATATAGGGTTTTATAGGTCATACCCAGCACTTTGAATTGTGCCTAGAAACAACTGGCAGTGAATGGAGCTGATTCAATAGGGCATTGTGTGATCTCTATAACCTGCCCCAGTTAACAGCCTGCCTGAAACTCCTTGGACCAGATGAAGTTGCAGACCCACATAGAGCCCATTACAGTAGTCCAAATGGGATGTATCCAAGGCATGTACCACCGAGGTCAGATCTGGCATCCCCAACACCACCTTCAGAATTTGCCTGGAAGGAATGGAGCCACTGTAAAATAGTACCTCTCAGTCCCATTCCAGAGAGGCAGCCCAGAAGTATACCATGATCGATAGTACTGAAAGCCTCTGAGAGGTCTAGTAGAACCAACAGGGACACATTCCCTGTCTAGATCCCTGTGTACGTCACCAAACAAAGTGACAAAGGCTTCTCTGTTCCATAGCCAGGTCTGAAACCAAATTGAAATGGAGCTAAATAATCTGTTTCATCTAGAAACCCCTGGAGTTAGGAAGCCACCACATGTTCCACTACCTTGCCCCAATAGGGTAGGTTGGACTCTGGTCAATAATTAGCCATTATAGTGGGATTCAGGGATGGCTTTTTTAACAAAGGTCTCACAACTGCCTCTTTTAGGCACATTAGGACTTTGTCTTGTTGTAGGGAGGCATTGATTACCTCCTTCACCCACTCAGCCAGTCCCCCTTGGCCTGTTTAATCAGCCAAGATGGACAAGTATCTAAGACACATCCAAAAGTTTTGCCTATGTATTGCTTCAATGTTCTTGTCAATTCCTTCACCAAGGCTGCAGTTCTTCACCACCGTCTGGTCTTTTAGAACAGCTGTTTACCTAATTTGTGATTATTCTTCTTTTTTACTTTAACTCCATTATCATAATTCTATCCTGTGTCTTTCCCAAATCCTGCTTTAACGTGTCAGTTTTCTTGAGTTATTGGAGATTTCCTGTTCATTATCTCTTCTTTTTGAAATAGGGTCACCTGACTTACCAGGCTGGCCAGGTTGCTGGGGGGGGGGGGACATGGCATTCATTGTGCAGGGTCGGCAGGGCTCTAATTGGTTTTTTGGGGAGGAAGAGGAAGCACTTCTGATCCCCCCAGCACAGGGGACTACATTTCCCAACAGGCACTAGGGAGCAGAAGTGTTGCATGATTGGCTGCACCTTGCCAGGCAGCACAGCTGATTGCTCAGGGGCCAGGAGAGGTGGCACCTCTTCTCCTTCCTGTCCCTCATTGGCCAAGGGCCTATTTAAGACCATGTGGCCCCAACGGCCAGTGCCATTCCAGCTTGGCTCTTCACACCCTCCCTGTTGGATTTGTGGGCTGCACTGTCAGAACTTTCAGGGGCAGTATCATAGGTGTTGGATCTGGTGGGTATGGTTTCCAGGGCTGCATAGCACTGGATAAGAATCCCTTTGGGGACCTGGGAGCATGTGGTGTTGCCATTGTGGAAGCAACACCAATACAGCATCTCCCAGTGACTAGGGGCAGAGAAGTGACCATGTGATCAGCTGATTACCTTTGTTGCTGAAGGGTATTTAACCAGTTGCCCAATGTCATCCCTAGCTTGGCCGTGACCAAGATATTGGGTTCATTGACCAACCAGGGGTTGATTGATAACAGAGCCAGACTTCATGCTTTGGGGCCAACCCTACTTTTCAGCTATTAAATTTTATAAAGTTGTGGCCTTTTTCTTTCCTACATAATGTGTTTTGGTTTTCATTGGCAATTCCCCCTCCATGGCAAATATGATTTCCATATAGACTATTTAATTGTTTAAATGTTGAGATTCCAAATTTATTTCTTATTTCCAGTCCAAAATGCCCTTTATTTTGATTTCAGTTTCTGAGTGAACTGTTATCCATTTCTTAACACTTAGCTTCATTTTTCCATTTTAAAATACTTTGTCTATTTAGGCTGCACTTTGAATATTGGCAAGGAAAGTTATACTCTCTCAAGCATAATAAATCACCAACCCAGCACTGTTCAGCACTGACCATCCTGGCCTTGTTTAGAGAATCTTCCATCTAGCCAGTCTTAATGAATCTTTGTGATTCTTCTGCTTTGCAGTGTGGAATTTTGTAATTTCCAGTGAATTTGACTACCAGACATCTCCCAGCTTATTTATGAACTGGAAGTTATCCAGGAGACTGTGGTTCTGAGATTGTGGAATCCTTCCCTATCTTTACACACTTAAAGATAATAATAATTTTTGCAAAACTATGAGCAGCATGGAAATTCGGCACTAATTGTTGGCCATCTTGATCTGATGTATTATAATGTTATCTGAAGAAGGCAGGCACCAATGGCTAATATATACAAAACTTGCATAGAAACTGTACCAGCCATTATGGAGACCTTTTATAATACCCTGAAAAAAAATTCAGGTGGCAACCTGGGATATATATATATATATATATATATTATTTTGGAAGAAAAACCTGTAAATTGTATATGGATGAACTCATCTACAATGGACATGTTATGATAAATTTGGTATAGAGGTAAAAGAGCCTGAATCCAATTATACTGTAAGAAGCAACTCTGCTATTAGACTTCCTCCCAATAAAAGTTAATAGAGAATATTATTCTAAACAAAACACCAAAGTAGATAGGGAGGTTTCTGACTCTGTTAAAAGAAAATAATAATGAAGAAATTCAAAGAAGTTTAAAAATTTCCATGAAACTAGTGAACTTCCCTGTGAGTGGGGGCTGGAGCTAGTTCTGTATATCCCACTACTAATTACTGTAGTTTAGTGTCATATTTTGAACTGTTCTTCCTTCTTTTTCACCCGTTATGTTAATAGCTTGCTGTTAAGAAACAATTAATTAGTTGATTCCATTGTTTTCCTTGTTGTGAGGTGGGGATTTTGAGTTGTTTGTGTGTGTGTGTGTGTGGTTTTTTTTTTCTTTTTTTCATTATTGTAACCTCATTTCCATTTGCTCTTTGAAATAGTTACTCATTCTAATAAATGGTCTGTTTAAAATTCAAAGGAAAGCAAATATGTCACACTTCTCCCTGTTTGAATTGAGTAATTCTAGTTTGCTACTGTTTCAGAACAGAACATCTATCCTTTCACATGACACCTCCCACATTTTTGTTACTATCCACTGAATAGCAAATGTGATTTACCAGAATCATACATTTGACAAATGATGATTATTCATCACAGACCTGTAAGTACTTCTTGTAAGGTTTTTATTCTGTGATAAATCAGTCCCATAGTGTCACGAGAGAGTATTCCTTCCAAACATAGGTCCAAAAGACATTGCAGAAATAATCCAGTTTGAGACCACTTTGACTGCCCTGGCTCAGTGCTAGGGAATCATGGGGACTGTAGTTAGTTGTAGCCCCAGAGATCTCTAACAGAGAAGGCTGAGTCTCTCACAAAATTGCAGTTCCTTAAATTCCCTAGCATTGAGCTAAGGCATTTAAAGTGGTCTCAAACTGGATTATTTCTGCAGTGGGTTTTGGACCATAGTAAAAAAAGTATGGGTGGGTTTTGACAACTAGTGTCAATAGGTCTGAAGGTGTGCAGGCCTCATCAAATGTTCAATAGTAAAATGGAACATTCAGCCACATTTCTAGAGATCTTACATAAAGAAGAAGTGTGGGAAGTGAATAAGTACAGTTTTTTTAATACAGTTTTTTTTCCCCAT
The DNA here is from genome assembly GCA_034509955.1 of Urosaurus nigricauda. Taxonomy (NCBI): domain Eukaryota; kingdom Metazoa; phylum Chordata; class Lepidosauria; order Squamata; family Phrynosomatidae; genus Urosaurus; species Urosaurus nigricauda. The sequence goes on along the minus strand of JAOEGL010000003.1, from coordinate 142,125,373 downwards.
TTCAGCCAACTATGCAGTTAAGCCTTTCACATTTTCTCTTCAGCCAACACATCTAAGAACCACGGTTGCATGTGTAATGAGATATGTTATCCACATTCTCTAGAAGCATAAGTCTGGTGAAATTCCAAATATACTGAAATTCCTTGCAGCAAGGCTAAGGATCATATGGCCCTCCAAGTGTTGCTGAACTGAAACTCCCAGCATCCCCTACTGCTGGCTACTCTGACTTGGCTGCTGAAAATCGCATCATCTGGAGAGACTCATAATACACTTTGCTCTCTTAGTGCATAGCTGCTGTTGCTCCTGCAATTGCTATAGATGGTGATGGTGCTGTTATTCTTATTGTTGTTGATTATAGTACTCAGATTTATTCAGTTAAATGTTCAGAGGTCTACATTCCCATAAATACTTCTCAGTCCAGATGCAGTAATAGCTTTCGTCATCTGGTAAAATTTCCTTAAACAGATACAGCAGTGTATGTATACATGCATATATAGGCCACGTTTATGGAGGATATTTAAATCCTCTAAGAATTAATATAGATCACATCTCATGGCCCTTTCTTTTGCTAGTGTCGGGGTTGTTTCTTTTGACTCTCTCCAGAACTTTGGTATTATGTCAAGCAAACAGTGTCCGTTTCATTGCCGTGAAGCAGTCCTTAGGAGCTTTATAACTGAATACATTTTGCAGATTTATTTCTGGTGTTTCCATATGTTGTGTGCATGTAGTTTTAAAGTAGGAGAGAAAGATAAAGAAATGAAAGAAACATCTGTAGGACAACCACATGAATGTTATGAGATATCTGTTATTAAGTGCACAACCTGTTTTATGCTGGAGTTCTGCATAATTATGTTTCAGAGGAGGAAGAAACAGCAGATGTTGAATAAAGATTGGAAAATTTTAAAAGACGCTGCTTAGTTTTTGTTTTTATTTTTTTAAAGAATCAGTTGCATTCAGCAAGAGACATTTTGGCAAGCCAGTTAGACAGCAATCTATTCCTCAAATTCATTGCCCATTTCAGTAAGATTAATGTCAAATAAAGTGTTTTTTTCTCGCATGTGATCAGTTGAACAATTATACAGCTCCAATAATCCCCAAGTCAGTCTTTCAGAAAACAGCTGAATATTTCCTTCAGCAATTTCATACAGCAGATTAAATGAATATGATATCAGGTCAAAAATGCTTCAAGGGCTGTACATGAGGAATTTTTTTCTCGTATAAATTAATTGTTTTACTCAGCACAAAATTGAGAAAACAATCAATAAAAGAGTACTGTTGTCACGATCTTTGTTGAGTAAATGTCATTACAGTAAAGTTACACAGTATAGTCAGTGAAATACCTAAGGCACTGGCAGACAAAGACTCTACTTGTTTATTTTAAATCCTTTGATTGTCATTTGCTTCAGGATTGGTTAACATGAAAACCAAGCCAAGGATCCAAGATGCCTAGCAGTGGTGCAAGTGCCTTCTCTTTATACCATGTATGTTAATGTGTTACTAGGTGTTTCACTCATAGGTCTGCATATATTCTGCATATATTTAGAATGGATAGTTCTCCCCTTAGAAAGCAAATAGCTTATGTGGGAAATTATTAGATTAGAATATAACCAAAATTTATGTAACCCCATGGGAAGAGGACCTTTGGCTGGGAGTGTCTCTCTGTGTGTGAATCAGCTCTTGAACTTCTAATGGGATCCAAAACACCTCACAATTAAATTCACAATTTCTGCATTTGGCAGTGGGACAGATGGTGAAGAAATAATATGATCACATCACCATTGTTGTGTCCATGCTTTAAGCATGCTTTTTCCTGCATGATAAAAACCATTCTTTTTGGATGTGTGAGCTGCCCAAGGTAAATGTGGCTAGAAGAACAGGGATAGAGGTTACCTTTCTGATCTCTATACAGCAATGTTGTTCATACAGACAAGATGGAGATAGGAAGCAGTGGTGCTATGATCTATCAATTACGTGCTATTAATGCTGCATCCCTGACCAAGTGCTCTGTTTCAAAATCAAACAATGTTAAGTGTTTGTCATAGACCATATATTGTTTTGACAATATAGTGATCCCATTTGTTTGTCACCCACCATGGACATGATAATGGTGAAGAGGAGATGGTAGTTTTGCTACCCTACTTCTGGAATAAAGAGATCAGACACAAGGTGTATTGGTTAAAACATGACCATTTATTTATTTATTTATTTATTTATGGAACTCCAATTAATACTTTAACCAAAACCAAATGTGGGAGAAGGGTAAGCTGCATACTGGTGTCTTACCACAGACTACCTCTGCATCTTATCAAGGATGATAACACCTGGACCCTCAACGACAGTTCATAAGTTGGGTTGCTGTTGGACAGCCTGCATAAGGAAGTCCAGCAAAAAGTCCCCCTTCCCAATCTGGAAAGAATAAAGTCAGGTTATATCCAAGGTCCATTTCTTTCAGCCACCCACCAGGTCGTAAGGCCCGTAGAGGTGTTTCCAGAAATTTCCCTAACACCCAGTAGGGTGTCCAAGGTGCTCACCAAGATCAAATATAAAATGCATGCAAAATACAATTATTAAATATGTCCAATTAGAATCAACAATTTTAAGCCAAATCATGTATTATTGCGACACCAGCTCAGCAAATTTCCCATATGCCACTGGAAACAGTTCACTTGAATTCTACATCCTCCTCCCTGAAAGATCCATGAAAAGGGGGGGGGGGAAATTCCTACCCGGCCCCAAGGCAACCAAGTGAGACTTCACACTATACCAGCAGTGGGTGGGTGGGTTGATGGTTGATCCAAGAATGAGACACCTAGGGGATGACAGGCAAAACATACCATTTACCACAACCCCTAGGTGTTTCACACCAGGGCAACCAGCCATGGTGTGATTTAACCGTCTTGGTCTCCACCAGTACGAGTGTAGCAAAAAGCTCCAGAGCCTCCAGCATGGAGGGGGGTGGAATGGCCATAATAAGCACTACCTTTGATATGGTCAGTTTACTACAATATTTAGATGGTGGCAGTGGCAAAGAAACCACAATTTTACACTACCAATGCACCTGCAAAGAGTTGTTCAGAAAAAGTTTTCCAAGGAGTAAGAATTTGGACTGGAAGAGGGAGAAAAGATGAACCATTTGCCCACTGTGGTGAACAATTTGCAGATTAACACACTTGCACGTGTGCTGATTTGGATTACTTAATTATAGTGGATTATGTATCTTTGGAGTCCACTTGCTATTTTATGATTAATACATTTCTGTTTGTACAATTTGAGAATGTGAATAAGGTCTGAAAGTGAACAAATGGGGTAGTGTGGGATCAGGAGTGAGATCTCAATGAGATAGAGAGAGCTCAGCTATATACTCATTTGATCCTAATCTGTATCATTGAATAAATATAGCGACAACTGTCTTTTTGGTGGAATCAATCATTCTGTCAAGTCCAAATATGATGCCCCTGAGACCACTCTGGGAGAAGGGAAAACTTCTCTCTTGATCTCACTGTACTGGATAATTTCCTCTCAGTCTCATGTTTGCCATTTGGAGCCAAAATGATTGAAAAAATAAAGGCCTCCAAACTCCAGAAGTTTTTAGAAGTGGTATTCCATCCCATTTCAGTCTGGCTTCAGGCCTGGTTTTGGAAATGAAACAAGATTGTGGCTTCTTTGTTTGACAATCTGGGAACTGGTTGGTTCTGCTGATTTTTTTACCCGTTCATATTGACTATGCTATCCTTCTGGACTACTTCGCTAAAGTGGGCTTGGAAAGTAAGACCTCCTTGGGGTCTGTTTCATAAGTTCATATTGTGGAACTCTTGCTCAAGGTCCCAGATGCTAGTTCATAGCAACCCCTAATGATCATTTATTTCTGCTATGCTATTCAGCAGTGACATGAAACTACTGGGAAAGATTATACAGGGATTTGAAATATTTTCCACCAATATGTGAATGCTATACAGCATTGTTTCTTCTTTTGCCCTAACACAAATAAAGTTGTTAAAGTTCTGAATTGATGCCTGGAGGCAATATTGATCTGAATGAGAGAAGCATACAGAGGTGTAAACCAGAGAAAATGATTGTGCTCCCAGTCTGGAGAGAGATGGAATTGGGAACAATGTTTTGGATGAGAGTGCTGTCAGAATCAGTTTTTTACCTAGATTCTTATATGGCTGTAGCCAGAAGCACCTTTGCCCAGTTTAGACTGGTGTAATGCTGTGACTATTGACAAAGGCAGAGCTTTCCATGCCTTTAGACTAGATTGCAATACTGTATATTCATGCTAACTTTGAAGTTTCTTCGGAAACTGCTTTATGGTATTATTTAAAACGTGTATACCATGCCCTTTATCTTGGGGTCTCAGGGTGGCTGACATGAAAGGAAATTTGAACATTTTCAAAAAGGTTTCAGAACAGTAAGTGCTTGGTGTCAGAATGAAATGGATATTAGTAGGAATTTACAGGATCACATAATACATCACACCTCTCCTGCAACAATGTGCTGGATACCACTATCTTCTGTGTACAATTCAAAGTATTACTGATGCCCTTAATAGCCCTAAAATGTTTGGTTCCAGGACACCTTAGGATCTGTTTCAACCTGTATCAGTCTGTCCATGCCCTGGAATTTGTAGGAGAAGCCTCTATGGATGCCTCAATTGTGATGGAGTTCTTTTTGGTGGGAACAAGTGGAAGGGCCTTCTCAGTGGTTACATCTCTTCCTCTCTTCTCATGTTTGTCAGATTATTAAATAGACAAATTTAGTGATTAAAAATAGTAATATATTCCACCATCTTCTCTTTTTCCAGGTAAACAATTTGTATCTGATGTCATTCCTATCTGTTGAACCTACCTCTGTCTTAGCATGTTGCTATTTTAATGAAATTTTATTTTATTGCCCATGATTTCTGTAAGGCACACTGAATACTTTTTTAGCACTGGACAGGTAGCATGTACAAACCTATATAAATGGATAAGTAAACAAAAGCAGGTAGCTAACCTTGTAGTATTCTGGCAATTGTAGAACAAGGATAGAAGAAATGGTGGTATTGCTCCATAAGTACAAATGTAGACATATATAGCAGAAAAATGTATAGGAGATTTAAAACATTTTATGTGTTTGGTGGCAAAATAGTTTAATGATAAGGGGAGTACATTTTAAAGGCATGTGATGCAATATTCTTGAGACAAACAAAAACAATTTATATTTATATACCACTTCATACCACCTAAGGAGTGTCTAAGTGGTTTACAACTGTAAGCTACTTGCCCCCAACAATCTGGGTACTCATTTTAGTGGCCTCGGAAGGATGCAAGCCTGAGTCGAGCTTGAGCCCATCTGCTGGTATTGAACTCACAACTTTATGGTTTTGAGTAAGTGGCTGCAATACAGGCATTTAACCACTGGGCCACCAGGGCTCCAGTTTACACTTCATGATGCAAAGGGAGATTGATACAATCAAATGATTTCACATATATCAACAAAACAAATCCAACATGGCTATGGAAAACTTAGATGCCAGGTTGCAGTTTCCCTCTAATTTTCTATATTTAGGACACTTTCTCATTTAAAAACTGTGACTTATATTGTGTAGTTTGATGTGTTATAATTCCAAGAAAACTGTACCTCCAAGAAAGCTGTACCTCTTTAAGAGAGCTCATTAGATATAAGATGTTGTTGTAGACTCTTTTCTTGTGAACATGCACTGAATATTGTTACTAGTTTAGTAGATTTGTATTATGTGATTCCTCCAAAGATCTCCCTCATTCAATATTATCATCACAGAAACTATGTGACTTGGTCCAAGATCACCCCATGAATTTCATGAGTGAGCAGAGATTTGAGCTTGGGTTTCTCCAGTACTATTCCAACACTTTAACCAAAGCATTAAATAAGAGGGTTGACTCTAGAATTAATTAGCAGGAAAGTAAAATTGTTTAGACAATAAGTTACTAAATTGTCAGTTATTTATCCCTGTTGTTTCTTCATTGTACTATCATTACAGCAGCCTAATTCCAGCAACTAACCCGAATCCATGCCTAAGAGTGTTATAATGGTAGTTGCTTTCAGTGGTAAGCAATGAATCAGACCACAGAGTATTCGTAAGAAGTGACCTGTAATATTATATAAAGTATTTTTGTGTCATTTAGTATGATCACCTATATTTCCCAAGATAATTATTGATATGTGGACTGTTGCTGTTGTTGTACTTTTCCTTAATATACACAAAGGAAAGGGCTCTTTCGGAATGGTCATTCTAGGCATAAGAATAGATCTTTCAGGGAGGAGGATGTAAAATTCAAGTGAACACTTTCCCCCTGCAAATGAGTTTTTTTCATATTTGTTAACTAAAAAATATTTTATTTTTCAAGCATTCCCGACTTTGCTTTCCTTTGCTATCCTCACCCTACACACCATCACAAGTAGACTTCAGTCTGTTGAACTGCTTCTGCCAGGTGAGCAAACCCTTCGTCTGCTAGCTGTCTTTCTCTTGTGATGCAAATTTGCATGTGAGATTGTAAAGCTTCTTATGGGCATTCCTCTTTTAAATATTACAAAAGGGAAGATGATAAATAAATTATTTTTACCATAAAGATTTTCATGTATGTTGTTGAATAAGGATTCTACCAACTAAGTGAGCTTGATGGAAAATTTCACCTGAATTGTATCTTAAATTCCATTTGTTACAGTCTTTTGTGCTTACCTGTATAAGGTATGTGTTGTAAATAATTACATATCATAGTTACTTCCATTACAGTTCTGGTGTGCAACTTGCTTTGTCAGCCTTATCTCATTCCCACTAATAATTCATAGCAGTTAGGTCAACAATGAACAGATCCAGACTTTTTTGCCATTCTGCCTCCTCATTTTATGCATGAATGAGTTCTACTGTCTTCATCTTGGGAATGCCACACACATTGGGACACAGTTTTCCTCAAACCAAAACTTCTGATAAGGGAGGTGATACTTTTCTGTCCAATATAAGCTATGGGACATTTTGCCAGTTTATGCAGGAACATGTAGTTCTGAAGTTTCCATGTCCTGCCCCTGTTTACAGCTATGTCATGTCCAGGGATGAGACTGGGATTCCACTCCTTTCTAAAGTTAAAAAGCTAGTGTAAGGGTTTTATTTTGTTGCTCTGCTAGGAAAAGAAAATTTAGTGCACACACCTGCTTTGGTGTAACCTGAGCAGAACAACAATTGCATTATCACACCTTGCGAGCCAACTTGAGTCTGACACCAGCAGAAAGGCAGCATATAAATGAAGCAAATAAACAAATAAGACACACACACACACACACAATCACTGGGCAAGAACATGGATTTTTACACATATGTCATTTTCAATATGTTAGTTTTGACTTATTCCTGGTTGAGCATTCATTGGATTGCAGCCCTAGTGATACGAAACTGATCAAAATAGTATCTCCTTGTTTTAAATCTCTGTCACTTTTTTTTTTTAAAAAAAATATGACCTTTACAACTGGGTCTCTGACCCTGTCTGCATAGGCCAAATAAGCCCTTATAATAGATTAAGGGGAGGTATGTTCCCCCTTTAAAACAGATTAAAATAACTCTTCTTTTAGTCCAGATCTTCCCGGGATATCCAGAGCCCTCTGTTGCAATTTTGGGTGGCTATAGACAATGCATTTTCTGCTGATGCATCCAACCCTACTTTAGTGAGTCACTTGCTCTGAGGTCACAAGACGATGACCAGCCTTGATCATATGGCAGGGCACCTCATTCTGACCTCAGAGTGAGTGACTTGTCATGGTGGCAGCCGCACTGGGCAGCACAGTGGTATATGCATGCAAGCAGCTGCCTGGAATCATAACAGGAATGCTTAGGTAATTTGGGCCAGCTCCAGAGCCAGAATAGTCCAGGCTGCTCCTGGAATATTCTCATCCATGCAAATACCACCTACAATGGAAATCAAAAGGATTCCATCTGTGTCTCCTGGAATACAGCTATGCTATTTCTGTGTGCCTTTTCCAAAGGTGGATGTAGCAGTGTTCCTTCCCATATGTGCCTGCCATATGTGTAAGTGCCTCTTAGCCCACCAATTCAAAGTGGCTGCTTCTGTTACTGAGTCAGAACACCCCCAGACAGAAACAAATGAGACATCTATGGAGTATGAAGAAGAGGGGTCCATTCACCAAATTATATAAAGCTCAGTCCCAGTGCCAAGAGTTCCATAATTGAAGAGTGTAAGGACTGAGATCCCCCCCCCAATAATTTATATTATATGCCTGTCTCTATCAACTCCTTCATTCTTCATTGCTTTGTAGAGGCTTTATCACACCATACTGCTGTGTTTATGTGATCACATATGGGTGATCTAGACATGGCACTATTCAGGAGCCGTTGCATTGTTATAAATCGTAAGCAAATATTGGTTGTGCAAGGTGTTAGCACATTCCATATGGGAAGGCTGTCACCAACTACTACTCTCTGTATGAATATCTCGTTTCACAAGCCTCCCCATGTTGATGGATCTGTCTGTGGAATCAGAACAAACCTTTCCAATGATTCATTTTTTTGCCACAGATAAGTTGCAAAAGTTGACAGTGGATTGATGGGGGTTTAAGTTTTCTGCTCCTTTTTTAAACAGAAGATGTAGAACAGGTTCTTCTGTTTTATAGCCTGGAGCCAAGCTGTCAACATAAATGATGTGCGGACTTTAATACCTGCGAGTCACGCTGAATAATTCCTTTTTACCTTTTTTTCCAAAGAAAAAGAACAGATTAAATACCACACAACACAGCTCATTACTGCCTAGTTTAAATTTATTGGAATGGCAGGTTTTTTTTAAAAGTAGCTGGCATACTTTATCCAGTTATTACCTGCTTTGGTATATGGTATGTGACAGCTGGAGAGATTTCTCCTACAGCACAGACAAGAAAGGCAGTGTTTTACCCTCCCTCCCCACTTTTACATCTTTGTCAGTCTGTGAAGATTTCTGTATTTGACCAAAAGAGGAGCTGAAACATCATTAGCGTAACCTGTAAGTGAGTATGTGTTAGAATGAGAGAAACTGATGTATATCTGTCAATGTAATATTATGTAATTTTATAGTCTGATTATGTTACCCTCAGTACTTTGTAGAGCACTCACACCACACATAATCACAGTAATCTTTAGAAGAATCATCCAAAGTGGGGCAGTGCTATACCTTGTGTAATGCAAATGATGAGTTGACTTTCCTAAGGTCAGTGCAAGGGAGTTTATTGCAGAAGGAAGACTAAAATTATGAAAGTTCTGAGTCACAATTTGGGGAAGAATTAACTCATGTTTCTATGCTATGCACTGCAGTTGTATGAGGGGAGAATAGCTGAAAAGGCTTTGTCCCAGGATAGGAATCACGTGGCCTATGGACAGCATGTAATCTGGGAGGGGGTCCTGTGTAATCCTTGCCTTTCCAGAGAACACAGCCACCCCAATCCCTCCTTTTTTAAAAAAGGTAAAATCCACCAAACTTTTTTTCTTCCACAAATAGTCTCTATAGTTTACGGTTGTTATGATCATCTTAAAACAGAAAAACCTTGTGGCCAAAAGTGACTTTCTGAAACATCACTTCAAGTCAATGCCAGCCTCACTAGAGTAGCCCTCTGAGGACTGCCAGAAATGGCCTTCTGCTCCTAAGTGCCTGCCCATCCGGCTTTAACCTCATTGAAATTAGCTGCACTGTTACAAGATAACAGCAGTGCTAGATTACTGAAAAATGAAAGTACTTGGAGACTTGGCTTCAAAGCATGGTAACACAGCAGGGGAAGTATACTTTATAGATGTATGAAAACATAACTGGAATTTAATTTTAACCATGTTGAAAACCAAAAGGTCAGCACTGGCTGGAAAAGGAAAAATTACTATAATTTCAAGAGTCAATGACTAGCTGAGGGATTTATGGTGTAATAACAAAATGATGAACTAGCTTTAGTAGAACTAGAGAGTAATAATTACTTATTAAAATGTCCTTACTTATTTCATTTACTAGAATCCACATTATTTTCAATATAATCAGCTTGAGGAAGAACTCTATTTTTAACCCCCCTCCCAATTAGTTTTGCAAGTTTTTATTTGTGTCTCTGTGCATGTCCATTTCTGCTCCTTTTAAAAATACCTTCTTTCTTAAAGATAAGTAATTAGTAATACGATCTTGGGAGGAAAATCAAATTAGAAAAAATAAGAGAGACACACAGAGAAAAAAAAAGCAGATTGGAAATCTAGCTAGCAGTCAGAAGATTTAAAAATGAACCTTGCCTTCTATAGCAGTTGAGGCTATTTCTAGATGACTGCCAGCTTGGCACTATATCTTTACTGGCAGTGGAGTAAGTACCCTTTATTCCTATTGGGCTCCGATCTAAATATGACCTAGTATTCCCTTGTGTTGTAAACTGTTTCTAGATCGTTCTGGATCAGACAGTAGAAACGTCCTTTCCAACCCCAGTCTATGCACTTAGAAACCTAGCACAAAGGAGATGTCCAGGATCCAATCCTCCTTTAAGGTTCAGGGAATTATTTTAATAAATAATGTCATATTAATTCCACCACCCTTTGAGGCTGAAGTAGTTAAGGTCAAAAAGAACATTCCTATCACAATGAGAGGATGAGCAGACTCCCAAAGTCATTTCAGCATAGCGTGCTTTTATGAAGTATCAAAGAGGAGAAGCTTTTGATTCAGGTTGAGCCTCCCTTATCCAGAATGGCAAAATTCAAAATATTCCAAAAACCAGAATTGTCTCCACGAGTTGCTGAGATGGTGATATTTTTGCTTTCTGATGAGTCAGTGTACACAAACTTTGTTTCATGCACAAAATTATTTAAAACAGTGTGTATAATATTACTTTCAGGATACAGTGGTCCCCCGCCTTACGAATCCCCCGGGTTGCGAAAACCCCGGGATCCGAAAGGCGGCGGACCGGCTTCCTATCCCTCGGGATACGAAAGATCCCCCGGGATATGAATAAAAAAACCGCGCGGCCCCTTTAAATCGGCCGCGCGGTACATTGAGTTTAGCGGTCCCCCGGGAAACGAAAGCTTCCGGGTTACGAAGGTAATCCCGGAACGGATTACTTTCATAACCCGGGGGACCACTGTATGTGCAAAGGTGTATATGAAACATAAATTAATTCCATGCTTAGACTTGGGTCCCATCTCCAAGATATCTCATTAGGTATATGCAAATATTCCAAAATCCAAAGAACTCCAAAATCCCAAACATATTTAATCCCAAGCGTTTTGGATAAGGGAGACTCAACCTGTATTGTTTAACTCAGAAACTGGGTCATTTAATACCAGCCAGGGAAAAGAAGGCACAGTTGCCACCACCTTTGCCTGTGTTTGAGCCATCAGTCTCTGCTCATGCTAGAAAAGAAGAAAGGAAGGATCTCTGGGTTGACCTTGCTTAAGATTCATTTGTATATGTATGGAGATCATTTGATAACTGTACATTTAACTTAGTATACACTTGATAGCTTACTGCTGAATTGTGTTTACAGCCTCTACCATAAAGTATTTGAGGTGCTGTGGATGTTGGTTTGTTTTTCTTTGTTCAGTCTGTTTGGATATATATTTTCTGTGACTGATTCACCTAAGTGTGTCATTTGGAAAGAGCTTAAATTAGTATGTTTATCACCTGATGACTACAACCTCAGGTATTCATATGATTGGTCCATAGTACATATAAGTCCACTGTAAGAGCTCTCATAATGAAGTAGTTTTCCCATTAAAATTGCCTCACCTGCGCAGTAGTCAGTAACCAAGTACTGAATATTTCAATTAACAGTGGCAACAATAAATTTGCATGTTAAGGGTTTGCATGTGAACTGATCTAAGTGCCAGGAAGTTGCAGCTGTTAAGGAAAATGCCCTTAACAGATGCTGTATTTAGGCAATATGGGTATGGTTTGGTAGGATATTGTATATGATTAGTTCCAGTTTCACCACTGCAAGATGGTTGTCAGTGACCAAAATCATAGATTGGTTTGTCCACATGGTTTATTCACATTCTGTGTTAAATTACAGAAATGTTATTACTATAGACGAGCCACATAATAAATGTGCATATATATTCCGCCCCTTAAAAACTGGACCAAGGAACCTGAAGCATCAACCTGTTTCCAATAAATACAAAATTTTAATATTCATTTTCTTCTCTACATTTCTCATGGCTATAGGTTGAAAGCAGAGAGAATAAAAGATCTAGTGTAAGTTTGATACTTGCAAGAAATAAGCTTCTTTGTGTGATGTTGAATCCCCCCCCCCACCCATTGACTTGAGGTCAGCTAAAATGCCCCCATGTCTGTGGTTAGAAGGAGCCTGTTTATCATTGTGTTTCACTGAACTCTCAGGTATTCTATCTGAGTTGAGAAAAGCAAAAGACTGATTTTTTAAAAGTTTTTTTTACAGACTGGACCTTTTGGGGGAAAAACCCACTACAATACTTTAAAGATATGCAGATATAGGTCATTTACTTTCTCTCTTGACTGTCTGTATACTTCTGTGTATTGCAATTGATTTGAGCTTCTGCTTTTACTTTTGTTTTACTTTCCCCTTTCTTCTCTAATGACCTTTAAATTAATTCTCTTTAACCTCACACAAAAAAGTTAAGTTACTGAAGTTTATCATATGACGGTATTTGGGGGTATAATGCAATGGTAATCTGAATGCAATCATGGGGTTTTACGTAATTGCGTATGAGTGTATCTCACACAATTTCGGGCAAAAGGGAAGTCATTCTGAACACAATCATAGGTTTTAGGTTAATGGGTATAAGAGTATCTCACACAATTTTGGGCAATGAGGGGTCATTTTCGGGAAATGGGAAGTCATTCTGAACACATTCCAAATGCAATTAGATTTCATGTAAATCCGCTAAACTAGCGAATTTACGTGAATTCGAATTGGCTCAATTCGAAATTGGGAGAAATTCTTCCCATGTGATAAAATCCAGAGCCTCATTTTAAAAGTAACTTGTTTGGTTTAAAGTCTGACCTCTCTTGACATTGGTCCCATTAGCAGCTCTTAGCAGAAACAGTCCACTAGCAATAAAAAAAGATAATTGAGACTCCTTAAAATTAACATTAAAAAATGACCCCAGAATATAATGTCCATGACTCCTCTTCCTTTATTCCAGATTTAGTGTTGATTTATGCCATAATCTCATTGTTTGAGCTAATGAGAAGTAACAAACTCAGAGAGTATATGAACTTTCCTGTTATATAAAATAGTCAAAGATTTTCCCTCTCTCCTTGTTGGGTAACCTGTTCAGTGGGTGTCTTTGTCTTTCTTTGGCAGCATCCACACTGCAGAAATAATTTGCTTTTACACCACTTTAACTGCCTTGGGTCAATGCTATGGAATCTGTGTCACCAAAGTAGAGCTACAATTCCCAGATTCCACAACAAACTACATTCCCCAGATTCCATAGCATTGAAGGCGGTTAAAGTGGTGTCAAATCAGATTATTCCTGCAGTATAAATGCAACCCTTGTGTCTTTTCTACTTCCCAATCTCATTCGTATGGGCTTCACTCCTGATTGGCTGCCAGCCGTTAAGAGGCACAAATGGGTTTCATCGTCTTGATGGTGGAGTGAACAGTGGATAGACATTCTTGGCTTCTTCTGATGACAGAATCAGGAGGGTCTTGGCATTTCTGCTTCTTGCCCATCTGCCTCCTCACTAGGCAATAAAGAATACTCACACATTTCCTTATCCTCAGTGAGAAGAGATGTCTCACCACAGTGAGATATCTCCTAAAATAAATGGCTAGCTGCTATGGCATTTTTCACATTTTGGGATTTTTTGCCAACCTCTACTCCAAAAAACCAAAAACAGTTTTCTGTGAAGAGGTTTTATACTCATAAAAATTATATTTTGTGCAAATAATAATAATAATAATAATAATAATATATTTATATCCTGCCTCTCTGTGTAACACAACCGGGGCAGTTTACACGTTAAAACGTACAATCCTGTATCCCAATGTCCACCCCCCCCAAAAAAAAATACAATTAAACAATTATTAATTTAAAACATACCTTAAAATAACCACACAACACTAATAGTAGCTGTGGCAGAAATTAGGGATATAGCAGGTCCAACTTTTATGGTGGCTGGTTATCTATTCAGGAGAAGGCCTGCCAGAAGAGATCCATCTTAACAGGTTTATTAAAAAGCTGTTTAAGGTGGTAATATGATGGATCTCATTCAGCAGGCAGTTCCATAATCTGGGAGCAGTTGCCCAATAAGTCCTCCGGGCAGTTGCAGACAATCTAGTTTTTATTGGTTGCAACAGATTCCTCCTAGAGGAAAAGGGTGCATCATATGGAAAAAAATACAGAGAAATGCATAAAAATGAGCTCTCATAATTTTACCTACTGGAGAAAAAACTTTTGAAAGTCTTCATAGTTGTATGTGACAGTAAAACAAGCAAAGACGTATATCCTTAACTTCTATTTGTTGGAAATCTTGAAATTTAGGCACATAAGTGAAGGTGGTGATTCAATGTTTTGTTTTGTTTTGTTTCTTTGAAAGCACATAAGGTTCTTCCCTCTTTCAGGAGACCTTATCCCATATACTTACAGACTGATACAATCTTGATAAAACTCTGCCTTTTCTATCCATGAAAGAATACCTGCTAGAACATAAAGCAGGACCTTTTCAGTGATGATGCAAGTATTTTGGAACAGCTTCTCAAGAGAAGCCTGCCAGTTTGCCCATTGTCTTCCTCTCATCTTATTCCTAAAGAAGTCTTTTAACTATTTTCCTTAGGCTTTTTGCTGCTTCCCTCTGTTACCCTAAATGCAGGAGTCCAGGGGAGTACGAAACCAATGTAGAGGAATTTGTAATTAGCAGTGGATAGATATGAGCCTTTGCTAAGGTGGTGATACTTTAGCAGTGCAGTTGAAGAGGAGTCCAGAATGAAGAGGTTTGGTGACTGCAGTGGAAAGAAAGGGTAGCAGACACACCGAAGGGCTTAGCTTGGTCAAACTGACAGCATGCCTGCTAGCAGGCAAACTAGGCCAAAGATAGATTGTTTCCATCCAGTATTTATACCCTGAAAATGGCTTGTTGGGTGGGGGGCAAAAACCCAAAGCAGAATGGATTAAGTCACCTTAGATGGATTTTAGGTGGTTTGACATTGGTTTTCCAAGTATGGAAAGAAAGGGTCAAAACTGGGTTGAATGCAATGGGTGATGGGTGCACATACCTTTGACAAAAGGCATTACCCCACGGCCTTTCAAGTAAGCTTGATGCATTGCTTCCAGGGACGTGATGGGGCGTAACAAAAGGGAGTGGGATGGGAACAGGATGGGGCAAAGGGCTCATTTTACGTAGAACACTACCACCGCCACCGAAATTTCCCATTCCATTCCTGAGCCATCCCAGAGGAGGCTATTTTCACTTCTGAACAGTTCTGAACAGTTCCTGAAAATTGCCTCTTCTGGGATGGATCAGGAATGGAATGGGAACCTCCTGTGGCAGCAGCGTTCTGTCATGCAGTAAAATGCATCCTTTGCCCCATCCTGTTCCCATCCCACTCCCTTTCTTCATGCCCCTATCATGTCCCCAGGGGCAATGCGGCAAGCTCTTTGTCTTACTTCAATGTACCCATACCTTCCTGTCCATAATCGTCTCACCCTTCTCCAAGCACAAAAGACTTGTGCTGGAATTTCCAATGATTTCATCAAATGGTGTTCTTCTCCCACAGATATAGGATGGGGGACACCTGGCTGAATGAGACCACATGTGAAAGGGATCTAGGAGTCCAAGTAGACCATAAGCTGAACATGAGTCAACAGTGTGATGCGGCAGCTAAAAAAGCCAATGCAATTTTAGGCTGCATCAATAGAAGTATAGTTTCTAGATCAAGGGAAGTTATAGTGCCACTCTATTCTGCTTTGGTCAGGCCCCACCTGGAATACTGTGTCCAGTTCTGGGCACCACAATTCAAAAAGGATGTGGAGAAACTGGAGCATGTCCAAAGGAGGGCAACTAAGATGGTGAAGGGTCTGGAAACCTTGCCCTATGAAGAACGCCTTAGGGAGCTGGGGATGTTTAGCCTGGAGAAGAGAAGGTTAAGAGGTGATATGATAGCCCTGTTTAAATATTTGAAGGGATGTCATATTGAGGAGGGAGCAAGCTTGTTTTCTGCTGCTGCAGAGACTAGAACGCGGAACAATGGATGCAAACTGCAGGAAAAGAGATTCCACCTCAACATTAGGAGGAACTTCCTGACAGTAAGGGCTGTTCGACAGTGGAACACACTCCCTCGGAGTGTGGTGGAGTCTCCTTCCTTAGGGGTCTTTAAGCAGAGGCTGGATGGCCATCTGTCAGGGATGCTTTGACTTGGAGTTCCTGCATGGCAGGGGGTTGGACTGGATGGCCCTTGTGGTCTCTTCCAACTCTATGATTCTATGATTCTATGATTCTATGATTCTATCCCCCTGCTAGCTCTTTCGACCTGCAACTTTGCTCTGCAAGTCTCCAACTCCGAGGGTCAGATTCCACAGGGGTCTAATATGGGCCACACAGACAGTGTCAATTTTAATATAAGTTTGATATAAAATATGGGGGGGGGGGCGTGAGTAGTTGCCAAGGCTTGGAGTAACACCTCCCCACATTTTTTAATTAAATCTGTTTTCTCTCTTTTCTGCACTCAGTGGAATAAGCATGTACATGTTCAGAACCATGTTCTCTTTCAGGTTAGTTTCCCTGTCCCTTGACTGGTGTGTGTGTTTCTTTAAAATATTTGGTGTGTGTGTATGTGTGTGTGTGTGTAAGAGAGAGAGAGAGTTAGTTTAATCAAACCCTGTGCCTGAAGATGACAAAGGAAGTATTTTAAACCCAATGCCCATGGCTGAGATACTTAGGGGATGTTTTAAAGTCTTGAGTAACAAGGTCAACTGCAGATTAGCTCCTAACTAATTTCAAGATGTGTGGTCAGTAAAGATAGGACAACATCTCTGTCAAGGATTAAAGATGTCATATGGTCCAAGTTGCTATTTTGCATAAGAAGGATGTCAGTGAAAGCAATCTCTGGGATGTCATATTGATAACATAAAATTCCACTCATAATATGATCCATTCTTTGGGAATACAGCTTTAGGAGCTGCTTCGCCCCAGTGGAACTTTTTAATGAGCCGAAAGGCTGAAGGAAAAACCTGATTAAAAGAAGTGTCTTAGCCAAGATTGCTTTCTGCCATTAATAAAGTTGCTTTCGATCATGCCAGTGATCTTGTTCACTTAAATTCCTGTCTATCTTGCTTAATTTAACTTAATTGGCAACCTTAGTTCCCTCCATGGTTCTGTTTCCATGAATATGATGAATGAGCTCAAGAACAGAAAATGTCATGAAGCGAACGGATTTTAACCCTTCCCTTCAAACTCATGCCTTCAGGGACTCCCAAATCCTATTGGTAGGCACCAATTCATGAATAACAAGTGGGAGGGGATTAGCTGTATCTGCATTTGCTGTGCCTTCAGAGACTGCTAACAAGAATGCCAATTCTGTTTGCCTACCTCTAGGAAAAGAACAAAGAGAATGTGTTACAGACAGAATGTGAACAACAAGATTTAGTGTGGTAAATAGAAGCCCATCCCTGCAGAAATTACATAGCAGCAAAACAAACAAGAGAGCAGAACATACCCTGCTACTCAAAATTTCCACCTCATGATCTAAAGACATGCAGAAATTGTATGACAAAAGTTACAAATACACATGTAAAATTAATTTTGCTTTATATAACTGTTTTCTTGTTAAAGAAATTGGAAAACATGCTGCAAATAAGCCATAATATTATGAAATACTGGACCTGAACACAAGGCCAAAATAAAGCTGCTTTGGTCACTTTGGAGTTATGCTGTTTAGATGACACACACATCTTCAGAGGCCAGAAGCTGGAGTGTGGCTTTGGCATGGCTTCTGGCTTCTTAGGACGCATGCAACATTTAAACAGCATAGCTCCAAAGTGACCTTATTTTGGCCTGTCTGTTCGGGCCCACTATTAGCTATTATAAAGTAATACAGACTTTTTGATTATAAGATGTGCCTGAAAGCCTGGGGTTTGTAGTTTGGTAAGGCACTAGAGTTTCTGTCTGGGTGAAAATATGTGCAAATTCCCTTTGCTAAATTACAAATCCCAGGATTCCATAGTAAAGAGCCATGACAGTTAAGGTGGAATTAAAATGCTATACTTGTGTAATGTGAAAGGGTCCCTGGTGTGGGGAAACTAGCAGGAGATAACATTGGCAGATAATCTCCAAGAGACAATGACTATGGCACTTTGGATAAGCCTTGTTAGTACTGCACACTAGAACATAATAGTAAGCCACTTCTGAATGTCTTTCACCTCAAAAAACCTATTATGACACAATCCAAATGAAGAAAGAGATAGAAAATGAGACTCTGACATAAGCAGGCACTCAACCAGCTACTGGGGGAGAGCAAAGGTCAAGTGTCAGTAGTGCGGTATGTAAGGACACAAGCAAATCTACAGTCTTAACATTCTCAAGGAGCCAAAATAACTACACTGAGACCATTACATTTTGGACAGATCATGAAGTGAAATGACTTGTTGAAAAATATGATAATACTAGAAAATCATGGAAGTAGTAGGAAATGAGGATGACCACGTTATAGATGGATTGACTCAATCAAGGAAGCCACAGCCCTAAGCATGTAACACATGCAAGACCTGAGCAAGGGATGGATAAATTATTTGGAAAAAAATGTTTTTTAAATAATTGAAAAACACATTCAGGTGCCAAGAAACTTTTGGGGGGCCCTTGGTGGCCATGAAGGCATAAATATGGCCTGTAGCCCCGACTTTCCCCTCCACTGGTCTGGAGAGTGGTGGGACTTCAATCTTATACCTTCCTACTTAAGGACCAGTTGGCACTGCTGCCAACTGTAGGATAAATTTCCCTGCCAATATTCAGAGTAGAAAGAGGGAGCAAGGTTCACTGCCCAGGTCAAAGGGCTGATGCTAAGCATCCCCAAAACAGAACTGAAAGAAAACGAGTATATTTTAAGCTCATTTCTAGTTGCTACTTTTTTACGTACTTCATAATAACTACAGCAATGTTGCCAATTCTTAGCAAAAGGTCACTCTTTTTGTTTTGTCAATAAAGTGTATTTTGCCTCCAGCACACATACATAATAGGTCCAGAATTGTTTATAGCATTCATTTGGTTTACTAAACCAGGAAGATGAGCTGAGAGACCTGAGCTCCTGAGAATGTTTGGGTTGGAGTATGCTGACTCTACTCCCTGGTCCTCCTGAAAGACATCTCTAGGGAGCAGCACTTCAGCTTTGCTACCAATTTGTATAGAGAAACTGTGGCCACACCAATGAGGTTAATATATTTTTTTGCTTATTCCGATTGATTTTAAAAGGCATAGACCTCCTTATTTGATGCTCCAGGCAGCCAGCATTTCAAATAACAACCATAATCATGAGACCAATATAACTGATGCGGTAATAAATATAAATACCGTTCCTCCGAATCACCGAATAAAACTAGGCATGGATTTTCAAACTAAAGCAAAAACACAGTATTTTAGTCCTCCTAACTGGAAAAACCTTCAGAAGGATGTTTTCATAATAGATTGTCTGGCCTAATCCAGTTGTTAGTCCCAACTATAGTAGGTCCATTGAATCCATATATGTACATGTGTGATTTACAATTCTGCTGGTTTGCTCCAGAAGGGATGAGCAATTAGATTTAACCCTATAAATGTATTGACTTGAAATGTTATACTATATAAACATTTTCTTCTCCCTCTCTCCTGTACAACAGTAGGCCTAAGGCACTAGAAAGGTTTTACCAGTTGGTGGATCTAGAAAGGGTTGTATGTATTTCCATCCTAGAGGAATATCTCCAACAACCAGTTAGTGGGACCCTAGATATACTCAAGTGTAGAATCTGGCTGGTTCCATTCTGAACATCCATCAGACAGCCAAAACTGTATTATCCAATATGGATTTTTTTTTTTTTTAGTAACAGTATGAAGCTCAGTTTTATAACAGTTTTTAAATAGAGTGGTTGTTGCTTTTAGCCTGTGTTGCTGTGCATTGCTTTGAGGACACTGAAGGAAATTACGAAATACTTTTAGCAAATAAGAATATTCCAATTTATACAGATACGTAAATGCTTGCAATTGTTCAATGCTGAGAAACAAAATTCTACTGTGAGCATCAGGATAAAAATAAATAGCATCAAATCTTCCTATGTCAACATTAACCCTTACATTTTAAAATCTACGGTTGCCTTTTCTGCTCAAGTGTTGAAAAAAAAGGGGGTTCTTCTTTTGTTTTGCAATCATCCCTAAATGTATTCATTATTTTCCCCTTAGTCCTTTCATAATCCAGGCCTTTATCCCTTTTCTCCTTTATTTTCCATCCAATTTGAAATTTGTCTTTAGCTTTTGCCATCCGCAGGCTATTCTACTACTTGCCAATACATACTCCAGAACATACTGTGGACATTATTCTCAGTAGTCCATCCAGAGGGTCAGTGAGGATCTGTAACAGTTCCCTGGAGGTGTGCAGGTTCACTGAGCTGATACTCTTGGCTGCAGATCGGAGCTTCCAGCTGCTGTGGAATTGACTTGAACATAATGCAGACCAGGAAGTTGTAGTGTCTGGCTGAAATCAGGGTAATAGATCATAAGGGACTTTTCTGTAACATGCTCCTTAGCTTACTATGCAAGATTGTTTTCATGGTGTTTCCTCACAGTCGTGGGATTTTAAGCTGTTATATATTATATATGTGATCTTAGCTAGTCCCCAAAGGTGTGTGAGAGGGGGAAATGTGTGTCCTGTTTTTAATACAGATGGTCAAGACTGTTTTATATCTATTTCTTCATAATTTTTGCAGACAATGTGTGGCATCAAGGTTCAGTTCACTGGATTTATATGCTAATCAATCAGTCAGTGGCTTTATATCTCCAAATGGGGACTTACAGTGGCTTACAGAATCAAAAGAGATACATGTAAACCTACTTCCAGCTAAAAATATACAAATAAAGGTTAGGAGTAAAATAATACTAATCTGTCTGTAGAATTAGGATATATAAAACATTAATTTAAAAGCATGAATTAAAAACAATACATCAGTAAAACAATAAAACTATCTGTTCCTTTATGGTTTGTTTGCGTACATCTCTTTGGAAAAATACGTACCATATAGGTACACCATCAGAGATCTAGTGTTGCTTGAAGTCAGGTTTTCTGGCAAGTAAGGTGTAGAAATAGCATACTCAAACCTTGCTTAATTAGTGGCCTAAATCTATAGTACACATTAACAATTTCCATCCTCCTTCACCAACATTTTAAAGTCTCTTGGCCAAAGATCATGGACATGAGAAAGAAAACTGATAGCATGCTACATTTTTTCTTTTCCTAAGGAAAACTATGCTCCCTAACATTATGTCTAAAGGTCTCAGTTGTTAGAGAAGAAGACATAAACATGTTATAGAAAGAGATGCTCATGTAGAATGGGCTCTGTTTGGTTCATCAACTGAGTCTGTCGAAACAGGGTTTTCTATGTGTATCCATATTGCAAATACCATGTGTCTGTAATATTACTGTCAGACGGACACATGTTAAAACATTCTGTTGAATATGCAAACTGACGATTGCGTTCTTATGAAATGGATGGAAAGAACATTCAAATATATTTTTAAAAATGCTCAAAAACATTTTTAGAGTGTTGAGATTTCCAGACAAGAAGAATCCTGAACTGATGAGAATATTCAGTTTGGGATTTAATTTGTTCAAAATCCACACATGGTATTTTTGTGTGTTTGTGTGCATGCATGTGCAAAAAACAACATTTTCTGCACAGGAAACAACATTTTTGTGCAGGAAACAGCATTTTATGTGTGGGAAATAATATTTCAATATAGAAATATTAATTCATGCACAGAAACTTCTGCTTTTATTCAAAAACCTCTATACTTGGGGATTTTTTTTTCTGTGTAAAATTCACACATGGTTGATTTTCATAAAAAAGAGCACTTTATGCTGTTTAAAACATCATTTCATGACAGAAATTAATATTTCTGCATTGAATGTGCAAAAAATGTTCATGCAGAAAATGTGCAAAACAATCACATGCAAATTTTGCACAAAATAAGTCCCCAATGCAAAACAAATGTATAAATAACAATAAATAAAAAATAAAATCTTTGAAAGCACACAGAATAAGCCCTGAATTGTGAAGAGCCTTCAAAAGCCAGTTTTCAGGGCTTATTCTGTGTAATTTTTCAAAGATTTTATTGCAGCAAGAAGATTACTGAAATTACTCATTGCTACCTTTGAGAACTAACATAATGAAGAATTACATTCCTATTGTAGTAAGACTAGAGCTTGACCAGGTCTTCAGACTTAAGAGGCTGTAACTTGCTCTGTCCTTGATTTCACCATATAATCAATCTGATTGCCTACATAGCTGAATGCCATCACTGGAACAATGATCAAAAACAGAATAAATAAGCCCCCACCATTGTTAAAAAGAAGACAACAATGAAACAGCAACAGATCTTGGTCTATGTGTGAATTGGGTGCTTTTTGCACCACTTACAAACACACTTTTCACCTAGAAACTTTCAGGATACAAAATTTGGTACCGTCTTTTCACTGAATTATAATGTATCACACTTTGTAATTGTTCCCACCTAGTGTGTGTGGAATAAAAGCAAAACTTTTTCTGCATGCTACATGGTACGTTTCTAGATGTTATAGAGTTGTGAAGAGTGAGGCTGGAAGTGAGAAAACATACCCCAAGCACACTCTTGTTGGAGATATATGATGTAAAAATGCAATTTGTAAAACTATTTTTAGCTCCAAGCTGTAGTAACATCCTCCTCAAGAAGGCAGATTATAAGTAACAGCAGCAATCCCTCTCTCTGCTCCTATTACTCCTGAATACACCTTTAGCTGTTCCCATCCTTCAAAAGTAACATCTTATATTTGCCTGTTGCTAGTGTTGAATGGGTACGTGGGGGAATAGAAAGGTGGCTTCTCCACTCAGTTATCATCTCTCATCACACCATATGGAAGACTCATTGACAAAATGAATTGGCAGAGAGATAATCAGTTCTAGTAGCCACCATTTGGGTTCATGAATTGTTCTCTAGTATCATTCCTGTATTGCAGGCTTTCTTGAAGAGAACAAGTGCTAGTGAGTAGAGGCAAGATGATGAGTTATGAAACTATGTCAGCTAAGCTAGCCTTTTGCTCATGAGTGTGATGCAGGGGGAGTTCATTGTGAAAGGGAGGGCTACGAACTTTAGCAATGAAATGTCTTCAACTGGCCCTGGAAATCCAACAAATTGAAAGGCCTGAAATATAATGGATACAGATGGCCCAGAAGGGCCATCTGTGGGGCAGGATAAGGGTTAGGGAGTGTGCAGCATCTGCACGCTCCCTAATCCTAGCACGTGACGACTCCTGCATCATCACATAAGGGCTTTTAGATGGTGTGTGTAAGCATGCCGCCCCAACTGCACAGCTTTTAGATGGAGCTGTGCAGTTGCAGAGGCGGAAAGGCGCCCAATGGCTCCTTTTTCATTAATTGTGCCGCAACTGCGACACTAAAAAGGAGTATGGTTTCTCCACTCCTTTTTTGCTGCGCAGCTTCGCTGCTGTATCTAGCTGCTGCGGCGAAGTTCTGCAGCAAAAAGAGGTGGTGCCAGACCATCCTTTTTGGGCAGTCTGTACCACCCCAAAGTGTTCTCCTCTTTCCACCCCCAACCCCCACCACACAATCTCCTTTGCAACAAGATTTTCCCTAGAAACTATTTATATAGTTTCACAAGCTGTACTTTGCTTCATATTTTACAAGCCACTTATATTAAAAAAGAGGATTTGTGCTAACAATGTCATGCAGCTTTTTCCATTGATTCCTTAAGCTCAGAAAGCAAGCAAAATCGATGTCTATGTCACAGGTCTCAACTGGAGTTGATCCATATCTATTGTTTATGTATGTGAACAGGATTCTTGGAGATGTGAGAGCCACCATACATGTTCTAGGCCCTTGCCCTTCTTGGATATATCAAAAAAGCTATAGGGGGATTGACTGAGTAGGTATAGGAAATGATTGATGCCTCACTAAAACAAGAGATCCACTCTTCCTGAAGGAGGCTATTATAAAACCATACTAAATAAAGCCATGCCTGGATCCCACCATTTTGGATAATTATTGCCCAGTTTCTAACATTCCATTTTTAGGCAAGGGTCTCATCTGTATTTTGTGGCCTTTGACTCCAAGCTCAATTGAAAGTGGGAAAGTATGTGCACTCAGTGAACTCAACAGGGGAAAAGAATAGGAAGGATGAAAATTTGCCCTTCCCTTTACACTCAAGCAAAAGCAAAATGCTGCAGATTCTCTGAGCTTCTGTGGTCTTCCTCATAAATATCTTTTGTTATCTTGACCACACTTTGAAGTTGCTTGATTTTATGTGTCCTGGTTTTTCTAGGGAAACATGGGAGGAGGGGGAGAGATATATGATGGTAGTACAGTGGTGCCCCGGGTTACGAAGGTAATCCGTTCCGGATTAACTTTCGTAACCCGGAAGCTTTCGTTTCCCGGGGGACCGCTATAATCAACCGACTGCGCGGCCATTTAAAGAGGCCGCGCGGCTTTTTTTCCGTCATATCCCGGGGGATATTTCGTATCCCGGCAGATACATTGCCGGTCCGCCACCTTTCGGATCCCGGGGTTTTCATAACCCGGGGGATTCGTAAGGCGGGGGACCACTGTAATAACTAAGGTTCCATATATCCAATAAGTTCCCACATTGTAAACAATAATGGTCCCTTTTGACACAGTAACTCCCTGTTTAAGAAAATCAAGTTACTCAGAACAACACAGCCAGTATTTGGAGCATCATACCAGAATGACCTGATACCAAGACATCACTGAAAAACAATGTAATACTGTGTGGAGTCAAAGGCTTTCATAGCCAGCATCCATAGTTTTTTGTGAGGTTTCCAAGCTATGTGGCCATGTTCTAGAAGAGTTTCTTCCTGATGTTTCACCAGCATCTGTGGCTAGCATCTTCAGAGAATGTCTCTGAAGATGCCAGCCCCAGATGTTGGCGAAATGCCACATAGCCCAAAACCCCCGCAAAAAACAAGGTAATAATTTATTTCTCAGAAAGAGTGGATGGGTGGGTGTTTTCAACAGTTTCTTGTGAAGCTATTAGCCATCCACGAGGCAGCATATACCGATGTATATGCTGCCTCATGGATGCACAATATTTATTTATTATTTTATTTATTTCATTTTTATGTTGTCTTTCTCCCGAAAAGGGACCCAAGGCAGCTCACAAGATAAAAACACCCCAAAAACAATTTTAAAAACTCAATTAAAATAACAGTTAAAACAGTAAAAAATTAAGATTAAAAACATACAAAAATTAATATGTGCAGTGTGCCAGGAAGTCAAGGCAAAAAGGAAATCCATAACTTTTGAAAGAACGTGAAGCAAAGGAAAAAACAAAATGAGAATGAGAATTTGCTAGTTTGGGTAGCTAGATACCTAGGTAGACACCCTTGTGAAAAGCAATGGCTTTCTTTCCTTACAGAATTCAAAAAATACTAGACTTTTGATGCAGCACACAAACGCCACTTGCTGCTCCACTCTGGAAATAATGAGACCAGACATCAGACTTGGGTTAAATAGAGTCACTTTATTAAAGCTATTTTACTTTAATAACTTGTGAACTGTGAGGGGGAGAAACCCAGTGTGGAATCCACTGAGGCAGGGTCCACTCCTACTGCTTTATCACACTAGGGGGCAAACAGGATTTAAACAAGAGTTAAACGAGAGTTAAACAGGAAATGTCCTGTGATAAACATAGGGCATTTCCTGTTTAACTCTTGTTTAACTCTCGTTTAAATCCAGTTTGCCCCCTAGAGTTCCTCAGCCAGCACTGGGCATAGCACTGAACCCCAGGAACAAGTCAAATGTACAGGATTGCTGCCTAGATGGCCCTGTTTTATTGATAGTCTTGCTGAGGATCTCTACCCCTCCCCACCTTTTTTGCATGACTTAAAGTGAGGACTTGTATCAGGCATGTTTGGGTAGTTTGCTTTCCTACTCCTGGGACCTGTAAGAAAAAAAAAGACTCTTATGGGGTGATTTTTTTCATCTAAACAGTGCCTACAGATGCTCACTGCCTGCAAAGTGATCCTATGTTTAAACAGCATTACCTCTTGTCAGTATCCCAAATCCACTGGGTTATAGTGTAAAATGGATGAAGAAAACCCTGGATGAGAGAATGAAATTCATATTTAGCCCTTATGTGATCAGCATACCTCCAGACTACACTACAGGTGGGTGGGCTTTGTGGGCTGCCAACAAAAGGTGAAGTCCCAGGGGCAATCTTGGTTTACTATTCCCCATAATTCTGCATTTTTGGTGCTACTGCCCTAAGATATATTTCCTACTGCTATCTTTATTTCCATATGTAGAAAGGTAAAGGTAAGCATTTCACCTTGACATGAATATTCTTTTTCCTCATTAGCTGGTGTGAAAAGGGAGAGAAGCTTCCAAGCAGCCCCAGACAGTAAAAGGACTCCCTTTACTCTTTAAAGGCTGTTGGGAAGTAAAGTTCCACCATGCTACCTAGCCCTAGGCTGAAGCCACTGTCACAAGGACTACACAATACAAGGCTATCTCTGCTTTCCTCCTTTCCTCTCCTACCTTCTGGGCCTGTTGGGGGAAGTTGGGAAGAAATAGAGGAATAAGGTGGCAGTGATATGCCTATGCAGTAGCAATTGGAGCTTTCAGGGTCAGATGAAGCTCCCGCCGGTGCCAGTCTTCCTGCATGGTTTCATGTTTCATCTCCACCATCACATGTTAACCTAATCATCATCCTGTGATGAAGGAGAAATCTGGAATTTGTTGCTTCAGCTGGCCCAGCTAGCTGGAAGGTTTTTAATCCCTTCATTCTGGGATTTTCTAAGTTTTCTGGGACAAATAGCAACCTTATATATATGGGGCAAGTTAAAATGGCTTTTTCTCACAACCATGCAAACACTGTGCTGGCAGAGGGCAAGATTCAGTTGTGACACTCCTTTCCACCATGTTTGTCAATCTTAGAGTATGAGCGCCTCCTGGAAAAATTGTGAGTTTTTTGTTTTGATGGGCCTTGAATCTTGAAGGATAGCAACATCCAGAGGAATATAGGGCTTGAGATCTGTCAAGTAAACCATCAATGTATAGTCCTCAGGTCCCAAGAAGTGGTTATTTTCCAGAGTTTCTGAGGCAACTAACCCCAAAACATGGCATAATTGAAATCTATCAGGTGAATTGTTTACTGCCGTGGATTTGCTTTTTAAGGCAATGTTACTGATGTTACTGTGGTTTGCTCCTTCTTGCTTGAGGCCTGCCTGGCTGCCTGCCTGCCTTCTTTCCAGAATACAGATCATAGCTTCTTGTAGAAATTTATCTGTCCTCAGAACCTAGTTAGTCATTCTATAAATGACAGTATTGTTGCTTTCATAGGCATTCTTATGGAGAAAAGATGGTTATAGGTGGGAAGGAAACAATCAATTCTGGTCTTGTTCCCATGGTCCTTCTAGTTCATATTACAAAAGGAGCACTGCTGAGCAGACCCCTTTAAAAAAACAACAACAATGAAAAGAGATAGCCACGGCCACCTCATCTTGAAAGGTTTTTCCAACCCCAGTATGAACCACATTTATAATTGCCAGTTTCCTTTCATCTTTCATTCTTATCCACGATCCTGACAAAGTAGATTGGGAAACATTGGCCCGATCTAGACGGGCACTAAGAGGTGCCTGGGTGGCACTATTAGGGTTTGTGAGCGAGCAGCGTTCGCATGCTCACAAACCCTAGCACATAATGGTGCCGGTACCATTATGTAACACCGTTTAGACGGCGTATGTAATGGTGCCACCGCAACTGAGGAGCTTTCACATGGAGCTGTGCAGTTGCGATGGCACAAAGGCACCAAATGGTGCCTTTTCTGCTAGTCGTGCTGCAATTGCGGCGCAAAAAAGGAGCGCGGTTCTCCCGCTCCTTTTTTGTGCCGCTGCTGCAGCACAGTTACTCCTCAAAAAGGGATGGTGCCAGACCGCTCCTTTTTGGCATTCTGGAAATCCCCATTCTGCCCAGATTTGAATTGTGTTATGATGGTATTATCAGCACAAAGAAATACAGGTCTTCAAACTTTTAAAAGTGTGCACCCTACTTCCAAGTGATGAGAAGATTCACATATCTGAGTACTTACCTGGGATTTGGTTCTGTACAAGAGATACCTGGAAGTTTTCCTTGTTTCTGTGTTACAAGATTTATTTACACATATGGATAAGGTGAGTATTAGATGAGATTTCACAAAATTAACACTACAAGAAATCTTCACACTCTCCTCCCCACTCATCAGATGGTAGTGGGAATAATTGTTATCAGCCTGCTTATTTTCCAGTTCAATTCCACCATAAACTGTTTGCTGCATATACAGATTTCACGTGCCCTTGTTGTCTTTACAACAGACACAGTACATTCCTTAGTCAGAGAGGAAAAATAAAATAAGCCCCCTTCAGAAGTGTCTGTCTATGATAATTTCTGAGATTAGTCAACACTCAGATAATGTCCTTAGCAGGCTAATCCTGCTCAAGTTACTTGACCCACACTAGACATCTCTTTTCAAAATCACAGACTGGGAAGAGTACGGAAGAGATGCTTTGATATTTAGACCAACTCATATCTTATAAAAATAATATGCTTTGCATGCCATCATATGTTTAACATGGAGACCATTCCAGATTTGGTCCATAGCAGCCCTGGGAAAGGAAGGCACGCAGAAATTGGGACTGAGAAAGGCATGACATTCAGGAAATTAATTGCCTGTTACATAAAACAGAATTAAGACAGAAATGCCTCTCTCAACCTTATGCCCAAATTGGATCACAATTTTCATAAAACTATAGTTGATACAACTAGCTGGAGACTTATTGGACCTATGGTCCAAAGCTTCTACAGGCCACTGGCTTGCAGAATGCTGCTCTAGATTAATCAGTTATCTGATTCATTAATGATAGCTTCATGTGTTTAATCAGTGACTAGGGATAGCATTCAGACTAAAAGGCTATAGATTGGGAGACCTGTTTTAAAAGCAAGCTTGAAAATAGTCATTCACTCTCCTCCTGTATTGTAGTACTGCTTCTTCCAACAACTTGCTTAGAAATAGGCTCATATCTGTTTAAAAAGTAAGCCCAGGAGATCCTCAGAAGAACTCGGAAGGTGTACCAACATAGCAGTAGGAATGTATCTTTATTTTTTGACAGAGGAGTTGAACAGAAGGATGTGGAAAGCTATGTTTTGACTGCTACGCTGAACAGTGATGACAAGGAAAGTCACAGAGGGAGTGTGTGTGTATGTGTGTATGTATGCTTGTGTGAGAGAGCAAGAAACAGAGAAAGTACAAGGTGTCATTTTACAAAGTGACTTATTACTACAAGAGGGAAGACTTTTACAGCTTATAGACTTGAGCAAGAATGTGAATAGTAATAAGCTTTGTAAAACGAAAGACCTTGAGCAGATTTAGCCTCTGGTGTGATAATTCATGAGGGCTGTCAGCTTTTCAACCATTTTCGTGCTTACTTGCAGAAGGAGGCATTTTTTATGAAAGATGTGTGTGAATTTCCTGGTTGGAATTAGCAATAATTGTCAATGCCATTGTTTTATCTGGTGCAAGTGATAGCACAATAAGGTCAGGTCATTATTTAAAAATTATTAGATTGGCTAATGTTTCATGTCTTAATTTATCTTTTCTTAGCCTAGGAAATGGAGACCCACAAATTGCTGGTTTGAATCTGTTCAGGTGCTATATACTGCTGCCCAGTAATATTCCAAGAGCCCCTATAGAAACCTGAACTGCAGCTTTGAAAGAGACTGTTCCTTTTCTGCCATCATATAATTAGGTTTTATGAAGAATGATCTGTGCAAGGAAAGGAGAACTAGCAATCAAGGTTGGGGAAAATGAGAACAAATCAGGAATAGAGTTTCTGATGAAACATTTTCTAGTGGAAAGAATTCTAAGTTTGATTAAGAGACTGTGAGCATTTTCTGCTGTCACAGTAAGAAAAGGAACATTCTTCTTTTTAAATTCCAGAGGGGTAGTCACATCAGTCTGTTCCAGAAAAAAAAGAACAAAGAGTCCTGTGGTGTACCTCAAAGACTAGATTTGCCACCAAAATACTGACATTTGTAATGAATTCTGAAGTTCCTCCTGAGGCGAAACATCTGAAGAATCTGGGGGAAAGCCAGAAGCTTCTATAAGACTAGGAAAATGTTTCAGATGGATTCCACATATCCCTGGATTGCCGCCAGGTTGCTGCCAAATGTGGAATTCAAGGCACATTTAAAGGTTCCTTCTCAGACATGCCACCTGATGAATTTTAAGAGAGGCCAAGCAAATGTTTTGCCAGGAGAATGTCTCTCAAGAAGATTCCCCATACTGGAACCAGCACATTTACGGTGACATGATTTTGGTGGGGACAAAGTCCATTTTTTCAGAGGCAAAAAGAAAAAGGAAGTGTTCTCTTGAAGACTATTTAGAAGTAGTGGTGTCAGGAAGAAATTCTTGTTTTAACAAATAACAATAGACTGGAGCAAAATTCACCATTCAGACCTCATTGGTCATGCTGAAAATGACACATTTTCCCTTTGAAAAATCATTATTGCAAATGTTAGTATCAGTCTTATTTATGACTGTTAGTTTTGTCATGCAGTCAGAATCCAGAATGAAAATATTCTTACAATTAAGTGATAACACAGAGAGACAGATGCCAGAGGCCGTTGCAATAGGAGCATATGCATGGCATCAGATTCACTAATGCTTGCATCCCCGAGCCCTCTTTCTGAAGCTAATGGGAGGGAATGTTTTCATGTTCTAACATTTTCCCTGGGTAGCAGCAAATTGACTGCCATGCATTCATCTTGAGCTGAACTGTACGGAGTCACTTGAGAACAAGGCGGTGGCAAGGGGGGCTGGGGGAGGAGTGATAATTTTTAAACTGCAACTGCATAGCTAAATTACATGCCTGAAAGTCAAGAGATGTAAGATGTGATGGTGATAAATACGGACAGTGTTAGGCAGACTGGAAAAAAAGAAAGAAAGAAAGTTTAGATGCAAGAGTTCCCCTTCTGTCAAAAAGAGTGTTTTATTCCTACAGTGCAACACAGGCTTTCTCCTAGGGCAGGATTAATGTAGCAGACTCAAAAGAAGTCTTTTTGATACCCAAAGCTGTATCTGAAGTCCCATGGATCTCTCAGGGTGAGTAAGTAGTAGTAATGAAAGGAGCAACTTGACTGTTTCCAGCCTTGGGCTGGTAGTTGTTGCACAAAGAGTATTGTCTGCTGCTGCCCAAAATCTATGCCACTTGAGTAACATTAGAAAAGAGAAGGTCATACAGAGGTTGAGAAAAGGAGTATCTTTTTCCATGCCAGCATTGGTACCTAAACATAGCATAATAATGAGGAATGAAGTCACCTAATGTAGTAGCTTGGTCTTCCTGCAGTGTAAATGTGGCCTCCTACCTATGTAATGACATACCACACCAATCACCGTGAACGACTGGAATAAGGCACATTTTTTAATCATCTTGTTATTTTATTCATCTTTTACACTAGGGTACCTCAAAAATTTAGCTGTGTTTTTCTGTAAAATCAGTATGTGAAGAGATCTTGCGGCACCCTTGAGACTAATGGAAAGAAATTGGCAGCATGAGCTTTTGTAAACTTTACTTCCTCTGATGCATTTGGGGTACCACCTTCAATTTCTTTGAGGAATATCAAATGTCTGTACCTACCTCTCACTTCCAGACCATACCACTTTCTTTCTGTTTACCTGCCTCCATGAGCTAGCTGGAGATGAAAGCTTACCTGTCATCCCATAGCAAAACCAGCAATGTGGCAGTTAATATCATAGAGGACTTTTTCACATGGGGAAAATTGGAAGGTTAAACTGTCATAATGCACGGTCATTCAGGGAATTGGGGAGAATTTCACAATTACTTTTCAAATGATGCTGTGCACAAATGGGTCAGAATCCAGACAGAAAGTAAGGTGAATCAGCGAATAAGCATTTTTTTGCAAAAAATACCATGTTTTCATTTCCAGTTCATTCATTCATTCACTCACTTCATGTAATTGCAGTAGTCTGAAAACCATGTCCCAATTCTTCCTGTTCCCAGATTTCCTGTGCTTCCTTGCTTTGCCAAGGAGGGGGAGGCACCCTGTTCTTAAAGTGACACACACACACACACACACACACACACCTCTTTCCCTTGTGTTGCTGGTCTCCTCCTCTAATGGAGCATCTAAACAGCCTCTAAGGGAACAGCTGGTGGGACAAGGTAGAGAGAGAGGATGTTTTGGAATTCCTCCTGTGCAGGAAGGAAAAATGGCTCTGTCCTGGAAAAGTAGGGGATCTGGGAGTTTCAGCCCTCGCTGAAACCAGGCAGGTCCATGGACCAGCCCCGTCCCCTTTCTCTCTAATGTGTGTGTGTGTGTGGGGGGGGTTATGGGAGTTTGCAAAGGGAAACCTCAGCCTTCCTGCCTCTGAAACAGCTTCTGGGGCAAAGAAAATTTTCCTCCCTGGTTTTCCTTCCCTCTCTGGAGCATGTGTGTGTATGCATTTGTGGAAATGACAGTTTGGAGCATGCACAAAAAAGTTATTTCCAAGCTAGTAATGGGATCTGTCCTCATCTGTCTGAAACACAAATGTACTTTTGATCCATTTTCTTGCCTAAGTAATGTGCTTTTAACCACTTGTGTTAGTGAATTTGCTTGCTTTTCTGAGATGCCAACATTTTAACCATTTTCGGGATGAAAGTCCCCTTGTGAAAAGGTCCACTGGGAAATTGTTAAATGTCACTGGAGGGTGGGATTACCCAGGCTCTATGGCCTAACAAATCAGCATTGGTTATCAAGGTGAAGAAGAGAGCATTCAGTTTTTGTCTTAATCACAAAACCAGCCATTTCATACAAAGCTCCTAGACAAGCCAGCATTACTATTCAGGCTCTCTTGAATGACTAGCTACCTTAGATGAAGCACAGTAAGGAGCCAGTGTGAGTACCTGCTTCAACTTTTTCAACTTTTGGACAAAATGTGGATTTCCCATAAATTCAGACAACAGATATCTAATCTCATCCAGGAAATCTCTCACCTGGGTATAATAATGCTTTCAATGAAGCATAATTCAGCAAATCTGGAAATCATAATTTATGATGCCATCTGGTCAAGCACTAATGAATCTTCAGGGGATGTTGGTCTAATACATCATTATCACTAGTGAAGGCAACTCATTCTCAAAATTCTTGGATCAAAGAAGTGCTGCCAGTTTACATTTTTAATTTTTTTTTAAAAAAAAATAGTGGGATGTCTGAGTCCTTGTTTCTTTTTCAGCTATTCAAGTGGTAACAAGTATAAAAGCCTAGTTTTGAATTTGAAAATTAAGAGCATGCATCAGGTTCGTGAATACTGTAGATGCAGGGGTTGGCAACTGTCTAGGTGGTGTTGGACTGCAATTCTGAGTAGCCCTAGTGAGCAAAGACAATGGTGAAGAATCCTGGGAGCTGCAGTCCAATAACTTCTAGAGGAACACAAAATTCACACCTTTGGTTTAACCAAGAATGAATCCTTCTAGCTGTGAAAACAACAGAATATGTGCTACTAGATTTACAGCCAACATGGGATCAAAAACAAACATGTTTGGAGAGATTCAGGTATTTCCAGATACAATTGCACCCCCCCCCTCACCACTTCCAAACCATTGGTTTTTGTTTGTTTTTTAAAGTAAGGAAATACAAAATCGCAGAAAGAAGCCACTTTAAAAAAAAAAAAAAACCACCTATGTGCGCTTACTTTAGCCTGAATCCTAAATTGCTTCTCTGTTGCTCCACTTTTTCTCTGCACACCTCATCTGGATATCTTAAAATTCAGCCTAAACTTGTTATTGGGGCTTTCTAGATTGGCAAAAAGAAGTGTGTTCATGGCTGCATGAAAGTCTAGCCTTTAGATGAGAAAAAGGGAAAGTGTGCCATGAAAACGCTTTTTTTTTAACGTTTTAGGGGAGAAGAAGCGTCTTTAGAAAGGTGCTGGTTTTCCCAGCTTCTTTTTTAAAAACTGCGGAACAGTGCAGCTCCATCTAAAGGCTGTGATGCAGCTGCTAAGCATTAAGGAAAAGGCAACTTCATGTCACACTTTCCTGCCAATCTAGAAAGCCCCATAGTTTTTTTTCTTTCTTTATAGATATTTATTGGTGTAAATGGCA
Source organism: Urosaurus nigricauda (assembly GCA_034509955.1). NCBI lineage: Eukaryota > Metazoa > Chordata > Lepidosauria > Squamata > Phrynosomatidae > Urosaurus > Urosaurus nigricauda. The sequence continues at coordinate 142,091,062 of JAOEGL010000003.1, read as the reverse complement.
CTGCATAGAGTGTAACAAGTACAAGAGTGAGAACTATACTAGCCAGAAACAACATGTTGTCTAAACAAATTGCTCTCAAAAAGGAAGGTAAAAATAAATAAATAAAATAAAATAAAAAAATCTATCCAGAATTAATCCAAACTAAGAGTCAAAGTACATGTTAAATGTTCTTTTACTTTTACATTGTATTTACATGTGTAAACACATGGGAAGGGGGGGGGGGTTTGATTCCTGTTGTGACCATAGTATGCGGGGAGGGAAAGTATTATCACTCACAGGCACTTTCCAACCATGTTCTAATCTCTCTCATAATGTTATACACACTCCATTTTTAGCAGCTGCCCTAGGATGATTTTAGAGAGGAAAATGCCTATGAGGGTTTTAAACTTCCTTTTTCTGCATGTGGTGGTTCCAGTTAGAATCAAGAAAGCACATGCTCACTCTCAAGAAAACAAAAACAATATGGGAAGCTGAATACTATATAGTTAATACAATGCATAATTTGAATGTGATTTAAGCCACAGTTAAGCATTCAAAAGTCAGAGGTGGAAAAAGAGTGAGGAAGGGAGTGTTGCTAGCCCTGCCTTTTTCTTCCATAATTTTGATAATACATAAAAAAGACACTTTGGAGAACAGCCTCCTCAACACATGGAGTGATTCCATGATTGCTAAAACTTAGATTCTTCAGGGATCCTCTCACCACTTCCAAACCATTGGTTTTTGCATGATCAAAGCAATGGAGAGAATGGAACTGTACTTAGCTGTTTTATGAATGTTTGAACAAAATTTTAGTGTTGATTTAGCACAAGCGCTAAAGTACAGCACTCCATAGCCCCACAGCCCAACATTTTTAAAACGTTTTTAAAAAATAAAATTGGCTAGGAAAGGTGTTTTGTGGAACAATTCTACAATGTTTGATGAGCTTTCTGATCTGTCTCAGGTCAAAGAAAGCCTTTTTTCCTCAACCAGGAAGTGATCCCCTCCCCTAGAAACTGAGGCTGGGGACTTGCCAAATCAAGAAGGGTGTTATCCAACCCACTGACTTGGGCTGGTCACCCACCCTTTTAGTCCCACTGAAATCTGTACAACTTAAGTTAGTCAACTATGGCCCAATACAAATGGGCACTTTGTGGTGTGGCGGTGGTGATGCTAGGGTTTGGGAGCACGTACCAACCACATGCTCCAAAGCCCTAATACATGTGAGCAGCACAATTTTTGAGCGGCACCATGCACACAGGGGATGTATTGATGGCATGTAGTCATGCGAGCGCCCACATATCTCTTAGAGGAAGCAGTGTCCTAAGGACTGCAACACAGCTCTTGCAATATCACAAAAAGGAGCCACTCTAGGCAGCTCCTTTTTTGCTACACAGCAGTACCGTGCCATTTGGTTAATGCTGTGCAGAAAAGAGGGGCGTCTCCAGACTGCCTTTTTCAGGCAGTCTGTCGAGCCCATATGATTCTCTTAATCTGGATCCAATCCACTCCAATCCAACCCAATCCAATGAAACTATTGTTAAAACTAAATTGCTATACCAGGAGGACTATAGACTGGTGATTCATGAAGGTAAACAGAGCTCTTTACGAAGGCTCTGTTTTTGTTGCCTGTCTTAGCAAGGAAGGCAGGAGTCCATCCCCTGGGAAGCCTGATAATGACCACCAAGCCAGCAGCTGGTTTTGTGGGTCACACATCATGTTATCCTAATTTATGACGAAATTGAAAAATGTATTATTTTCCATGTATCATATTGCTTTGAGGAGACATTGTCTGAGCTTCTTTGGCTTTGGTTTCTTTTACAGCATAATTTCAGGCTTTTCCTTTGTACTTCTGATGAATCTTTTCTTCTCTTGGTGATTTCATGCACCATGGTCAAGACTTTGTCTTGCATTCAAGATCCATGTGGCAGAGGATTTAAAAAACAAACAAACAAAGGGGGGGTTGTCATGAATCTTTGTGTGGAAGTCATGGCAATGACTCCTATATCTTGCATTACAGGAGTATTGATGTTTATGGCTCCAGTACACCATCTGCCTTCCTGGAACCCAGTGTATTACCATTCTTCTGTCTTATTTTTACAGAACAAATGTAGTTTTGTTACAGAAGACATTTTAAAATCTGTTAATGTGAACATAATGAAAGAGGCATATGTGCTAATGTTTGGCTGGGAAAAAAAACATATTGGTCATATTTTGGATATGGAGCCTAGAATGACAATCCATGTAGAATTTAACTGGATTTGTTTGGGTTACCTTTATTTCCAGGGAACTATTGATGCTTCTTATGGAAAGACTAGGGATGTGTTTCTTTTTGCTTCTTTCATTAACACAGAAAAGAATAAAGAATTGTAAATATTCTTTTCCTGTAGGGGGAAATTATAAGTTGGGTTTTTTTTGTCTATATATATATATATATATATATTTTCATTTTGGGTTTGTGTGTGTGTGCATGTATATGTGTGTGAAAATCTCATTAGCAAAAAATCCCCTAAATTTTGTGGAAATATATTTTTGTGCAAAATATTTTTTCGCATGTAATAAATTAAAATTATGTGAAATGTCCCAAGATATAATTAAATAAATAATTTTTTGTTGTTAAATTTATTCTATTTTATTTGGCCAAAATGTCTCAGTATGTCAAGATACTCTTTCTGAGAAAAGATAAGAAAATTTGCATTTGTAATGCACCTGGTAAGGCACAGGTCTTAAGACTGCTAAGGTGGATATTGTGGTTAGGTATCCTTTTGTAGATATTCTTCACACCACTGCTTGCTGCTTGTATAGTTGTAGATAATAATCCAGATGGGGTGTTTTCCCACACACATCAACATGAGGTTGCTTGATGTACAGATGTTTAAAGAGGGATTATGCATGCTCCCTGGAGGAAACATTATGAAAAGCATAAAGCTGAAGGAACTGCTCTGCCCTGGATATCAAATAAATGGGTTCTAAATGAAAGACAAATTTCACAAGGGACTTTATCACACTAGCAAGATCCCACAAGAAAACAGGATTTAAACGAGGGTTAAGTTAAATTCAAATTTAAACAGAACTTGCAAATTCAGGAAGTTTTTCACACTGAATTGCTGCTAAAACAAAATAATGTGAAGTTAATCCGCAGTTAAAGTGAAAAAAAAAACCCAGCAGCTTGTTAAATTTGGTTTGTTCTGAATTTATTTTTCTCCGCTTTAACTGTGGATTAACTTCGCATAATTTCATGTTGATTGAGACATCATGTGATAAACTTTGGACATTTCTGGGCTATCTTTGCATTTTATCTCCGTTTTCCCGTAGGATCTCACTAGTGTGATAAACTCCGAGATCTCAAAGATTGCCAGACAATATTAAATACTGCCACACTTTCAAAAATGTTAACTGATAGTTTATGCAAGAAAGATAACTCAGGAAATTAAACTAAGCTGGAAAAATAAAGTTTCCTCTCATCTAAACAAAAAGAAATGAGAAGCCAATTAACAGAAGCTAATGACAGAATATTGTGCCTGAGTAGAGCAAGTATGATGTGAGTGTTGGACTATGACTGAAGACAGTCTGGGTGACCTGGGACATGTTCACACTCTTTCAATCTCAAAGGAAAACAAAGGCAAGCCACCTCCTAACAAATCTTGCCAAGAAAGCCTAGTGATAAATGCATGGTAATTCTGAAATGACTTGAAGGCACATAGCAAATGCGGATGAATGTTTGGAATAAGTACAGCATTGGAGATTTCAGGAGTGGGCTGGATTAAACTTTTTTGGTATTCCCTATGCTAAAAATAGAAAATTAGTGCAACAGTTACAGAGTGACCTTTGTTTTTGATGTGCTACTTTCTCTGAGTTGTGAGAAACATTCAGAAGCATGATTTCTCACCTACTATTTGGTAGGATGCAGCCCATGTGTGTCCCAGTTTTGAATCATGTGAGGTAGTCATGAGTCCATCAGTCCATGTCACTTTCCATATGTGCTCCCCACATATGCCTTTTCCATCTGGTTTTTGCCTTAAGATTCACACTTTAAAGCATATTTTTTACAAGCACTTTCCTCTCACATATGTATTTTGAAATATATTTTCAAAATACATATGTGGAAGAAATTTGCATTAAGAACAATCTAGCATTATGACAAATGGAATAACAATAGTATTTAATAACACTATTTCAAGGACTGGACAGTACACTAACCCCCTTGTTGTGAGCTAAAGCTAGTATGTGCATGTTAATTAATAAATAGAAATTTGCTAGTGTATAGTATTGGATCAGGTTGTCTCCTGAATTGGGCCAAAAGCTTTCTAAGCAAGCACTGATCCATATATCCCATATAAGGAATGGGTCAAATCACTTCATAATTTGATGGGGTGGAAGGGTAGGATAAAATTGTGATCTGAATGGTTTTTTTTATTAATTCAAGAAGAAAAGAAAGTAATTGGTCCATGAAGCCATGAATTTTGGATATAGATTTCCACAAATTGTTGGCTGAGTTCAACACAGAGATACCATCTCCTTTTTATCCTGACAGAATGGTTGAAGTTCCTTCCTAACTTATATAAAAAATGAAAATACCCAAAGCATTGGAGATGAAATACTTTGGCAAAAGTGAATAGTTTGCTCTCCATAGTAACAATAGGGTTACATCCACACTGCAGAAATAATCCTGCTTGACACCACTTTAATTGCTATGGCTCAATGCTATGGAATTATGGACACAATAGTTTTGTGAGACATGTTCCATTTCAGAGCTCTTGTGCCACAACAACGTACAACTCTCAGAATTCCATAGCATTGATCCATGGCAGTTAAAGTGGTATCAACCTGGATTATTTCTGAAGTGCAAATGCAAACATATATAAAGGGAGATCCAGATATGAAAATCTTAGAACAGGGATGGACAAAGTATGGTTGCAGGGTCATTTTTCTGACTCTGTGTTGTTGTTGTTTCATTTTTAATAATAATAATAATAATAATAATAATATGATTTATTTCTATACCGCCCTTCCATAGATCAGGGCGGTGTACAGCAAGTAAAATAATAAAAACAATGACATAAAAACAGTTAAAAAGCCAAATACAATAAAACAATAAAAGTATAAAATCACAATTCTCAATTACAGGTGCAAGTGCAAATAGGCAGCAAGCGAAACAGTGGGCGGCATTATAACAGGCTAATACATAAAAGTCCATTCAGCAGTATGCCTGGTTAAATAAATAGGTCTTTAGATCCTTTTTGAATTGTGCAAGGGAGGGGGACAAGCGGAGATCAATAGGTAGAGAGTTCCAGAGACCGGGGGCAGAGATGGAAAAAGCCCTCCAAAGGCCTTGTAAGGCAGGAAAGTTTACCATGTTTTTCCTCTCTAGGCCATTTTGGGCCCAGGAGAAGCATTAAAAAGTACAAGGGATGAACTGGCAGTGACTTCTAGATCACTTCTTGTTGGGGAAAAAAGAGTTCTCAGACCTAAAACAGTACTGGTGTTAAATTTGGCAAAATGTTTGTACTCATCCATTAGAAAGAACTGGTGGACTTCTGGGTACAAAAAATTAGAGGCATTCATTTGCAAGGAGGAGGTAAAGGATGCACCGCCACCCCAAGATAAGTGGGGTGGTCAACATGGCCTCCTAGCTTAAACAGTTGCACATTTCTGCTTTGGAACATAAAGGGCTTACTTCCACTTACATTTAAATTGGTTCATGATTCACTTTGACACTGGGTCAGTGAATCGATTCCAGTCGATGCGTAGTTCCCACTATGGAAGCATTTTTTTCCCAATAATTCAATGCATTTGGGTCTTTTTTGACACGCTTGTCATTCAAACTAGCTGGGGTGTTTTTTCTTTTAAATGCCAACCATTGGGTGGGTGTGGCGATACCCAACAGGCCCAGCAGAGAGGAAGCTGAGGGAGGCATCCTTTTGCCTCCCCCCGTCTCCCCTTTCTGTGGTCATTATTTTTGTTTTCTTAATGTTCAACTGTAAACCTGCACTTGCACCTTCTTCCTTGACTTTCCTCAGTAATCATTCCAATTCTTGCTATTTTCTGCTAGTTGTATAGCACCATCTGCATATCTTCAATTGTCGATGTTCCTTCCTCCAATTTTCATACCTTCTTCCTCCGGGTCTAATTCTGCTTTACATATGATATGTTCAACATGCAGGCTAAATAGAGTGATAAAATGTGGTCTTACCTGATACCCTTGCCAATTAGAAACCATTGTCAATTGGAAACCTCTTCCCTTCCTGAACCTAGCATAGATATATGGCACTTCTCACTCATTATATAGTAAAAAAATCTGTTGTAGAATTTTGAACATCTCTTCATTTGCTTGAGAAATTAATGTCCTGGAATGCATATTCAGTGTTTCCAATCTGTGGGGCATTGCTTTCTTTTCCCTATTTGTTGACACATTTTAGTTAGAAGTAGGAGAGATTCCGTCTCTGTAGAATGAAGCAGCTCTATTAGTATGCCATATATTCCTTGTTATTTATTTCTTCAAATGCTGTAATTGCAGCTTCTGCTTCACTTTATAAAATTGGAGGTTCGTTTTCAGATGGCTCTCCTTCCAATTAATCTTTCACCTTTTCACATCTTTTAAATATAGTTTTCTGTGTATTGTTTCCATTATCTTTTTATCTCTGTTTGGTCATATGTCTTCCCCTGCTGTACATAGAGTATCTTCACTCTTAGCTTAAATTTCCCTTTGATTTCTTGGATCTACTGGAAGAGGTTTCTTGTTCTTCCCTTTCTGTTATCATCTTCTGTTTCTCTGCTTTGATTGTCATTGCCGTTCTCCTTACCCCTGTGCACATGTTGTTGAACAGCTGTATTCAGGGTTCTCACTTTATTTATGTCACCTTTTATTTTTGACTTCTTGACTGTCCTAAATTGCTTGAAGAGTTTCATCTATAATCCATTGAGGCTTCCCTTTTAGTTTACCTGCTGATCATGTTTTCTTTTTCATTCCTCCCTTACATATAGCATCGCCCAACTCACCGGGCCGGCACTGTTGCTGCGCGCGGGAAGCGCCATCTTGCGCTCCTGCCGCGGTCTCCCTCCCGGCGGCCAGTGTGAGGGTGGGCTCCCTCCTCATTGGCCGCTGGGAGGGAGACCATGGGAATCCAGCCCACCAAAATGCCCAGGCTGGACTCCAAGGCCCAGGTTGCCCTGGGTGAGAGGCGCACTGCCTGATTGGCTGTCGGCAGTCCGCCACTCACCCCAATTGGCTGGAGGACCAAAAGGGGCAGGGCTCTGCTCCTTTCACGGCCTCCTATTGGCCATGGGACCTATTTATGGCTGGCGAGGGCATCCCTGGGTGCCTTTGCCTCAGACAGCTCTCCCACCCTCCCTCCCTGGGAGTCGATAGTCACAACTGGTTTGGGGTTGTAGCACAGGCCTGGATCTGGGGTGAGGGGTTTCCAGGGCTCGATGGCTCTGGATCAGGAGTCCTCGTGACCCAGGTGTATGGAGCGTGCTGATGTGGCCAGTCCAACCCTATTGTTATTTGTTTATTGGATTGTTTCAATAAAGTTGTGGCCATGTTTCCTCCAGCCATGTGTTTTTGTCTTTATGGCGCCTGACCTGCGAGGCAATGTTCCTGTCCACAATTCTTCTGGCTCCTAGTTAAATTATGCTTAATAGTACAAATCTATTTTCACATTACCTTTAAATTATATGGGGGCATTCTTCAGGTTGTATTTGGGCATGATAATTGCTTCAGTTATTTCTGACATTAGTAGTTGTAGTTGTGTCACAATGTCCTCCTGGTCTTGCTTTTGCAGAGAAAATGGGGCTTCTCCATCTTCTGCTTCTGACTATGTTGGTCTCACAAAATTTAGTTAGTTGATGCCTTGCTTAAATTCTTGATCCTTGCCAAATTTTCCTACCATCCTTAACTCTGCTCTTTTTCCTATTTCTGCATTACAGTTTCCTATGATTAGCAAGAAGTCATGTTTTCTTTTCCCTCTGAGCCAGTCAACAGCTGAACATCCTTTTGGCTTTAGCTTAGCCACAACACTGAAAATATTATGTGACAGTGTCTACTTTGCTGTTTTGCACAGAATTATGAGCATGGACAGAAGGATGAAGCAAAAATGGCAGTGAATAGAGACATTTCCTAGTGTTTCCATTTAATGCTATGCTTTCTTGGTCTGTGGATACCAGAACATGTCTGACTATATTAGATTATAATGATTGCCCTAATATTCCTAAAATCTCTCCATACTATTTAATTGCATTTATATTATTTGAAAATAAAAATAGAACCTTTAAGAAATTTGAAGTCATGTAGTCTCGCATTTCCAATGAGAGTCATTGCTGTGACTTTCAGCTTTCAGGTTTTTCTCCCATCATTTCAATTGTTCCTTTGCTGATCCTTGTGTTAGATAAAAACTATGTGAGATGTGCAACATTTCATTAGCACACATTAGAGAACTGGGTCACTAAGCAGTGTTGTGCCTTGCTATTGTAGGCAATAGAATATCTCACACATAATACAAATTGTTAAAAAAGAGAGAAACTAGACACACATTGTCACCATTACTGACACTCTGAGACTACTACAGGTATATAAAAGCTTTAAATATTCAGTGTGTGCCTTTTCCATAGCTCCAAATCAATTTGTAATGATGTATTGGATCTGAAGCCTTTGAACCCCATTGTGAGTCGCTGTAGACACAGCACTGGCTCAGTGGAATGATGGGCTAGTATTTAAAACAATATGAAGCACTTCCTTATATCCTACAGAAAGAACATTTCCACTCATCTGGTATGTGTTTTTTGTTTTGTTTTGTTTTGTTTATTAAAATGCTTTAGTTATATCCTTGAGCCATAAGAATAAATAAACCTCTACCCCAAATAGTTATGTCAGTTCTGTTTTTAATCACAGAACACATATTCTAATTGAAGAAGACATCCTGATAATTTTTTCTTGTTAAAATAAGATGTTTCAGTGTTTCCATTTTCATGTTGCTCCCTGTTTTGTGAAGGAAAGGAATGGAGGCTTGATTTTAGATGTATTCCACATTCAAATACTAAGACATCAGTGAGTTTCAAGACCATTTGCTTTCTCAGACTTCATAATTTCTGCAGCAATATTTCTAGCACAGTATAAACAGTAATCCTTTTTCAACAGAAAGAAATGTCCATCTACGGCATGCCTTCTGTACCATAAAAATCTCTTAATTATACCATTCACACAATATTTGAAACTGGTGTACAGCCATCAATACACCTTTATATACGTTTTCAAACAGCAGCATGAGCCAGACATACCTATCTGGATACCTATTCCTTTATTATAAATATTATTTATAGTCTTAAAAAAATGGACTTGATAGCAGATGTATTTGAGGGACATGGGTTTATTTCTCCTCTTCTTGCTCAGGATCATGGCATCTTTCAGAACTTGGAATTTTATTTATTTATTTATTGAAAAAAGTAACATGTTACTTGTTTGGCAAAGAAATTTGTTACTTATTAGACATGTTGCTTGTCATCATTGTGACATTTAATAATATTTATAACATTTCGACTTTGAGTTACTTTTACATCATTTTAAATACATTTAAACATGACAAACTGACTTTCGTGAATCCCAGAAGGCAAAATTTTGAGAGTAGCAAGTGAACATTAAAACAAGGACATTGCCAATTTTAAATTTTAAAATATAGCATTGTTGTGACCTAATTTCTCAGCAGAATAATGCTATATGTAAGATTGTTACTTTTAATCTATCACTTTACCCCCCGCCTCACCCTTCCTACTTTAAAGCAAAGAAAAAGTTGATAAGAATTCTGATTATGGAATATCAATATGACAATCTCATTCCCTTAATCTGAATAGAATTAATTCATACGGTGCATTTTATACAATAGGGCTGTGCTACATTTATTTCCTTTGTAAAATATCTTTTGCACTGTACTTCAAGGGAAGTGTTGCAGTCATTCTTTTAGAGACAAACATTAGTAAATTAGCTAACTAAAAGGAAATTAATTAAAGAGGTATTTAAGGTGTTGAACCTTATTTCAGCATTGTGTTCAGCACCTTGGATAGCTATGTCAATAAATAAAACACAGAACAAATTTTCTGTATTTTGACATCTCTGTTTCTAATTCTTAGTAATCTGAAAACGAAGCAAAAGTTATTATTAAGTGCAACCAATATTGTACTGTTTTTGGTCTCAGAAGGCAGTCAGTAGATGGCAAAACATAACATATTTTTTAAAAAAGAAAAGAAAAGAAAAATGGAACAAAAAAAATGAAGCAAGCTGTTTCTTAAGAGATGCAGAGAAAATTAAAACCAAAACCAAAAAACCTTTTCCTTTCTTATTACCTTTGGCTCACAGCTGTTTGTAGTGATAAGAACAGAAGGAATAAATTTTCACATGCTTGTTCCTTTATCTGTTTTGTTAATTTTAATTACTATTACTATTACTAATTACTATTAGTTTTGTCAATCTCTTTTTTAGTAGTAAGAAGCCATTTCAACAATTTGTATTAGCGACCGGAACACAATTGCACTAAATGCTGGAACATTATTTGTGAGTTGGTTTAGAAGTGCACAGAGATTTCCTTTACTACTACCTAGAATTTTCCATAATGTTCAAAGCATTTTACACCCATTATCTTAATAATCTGTAAAATAGAACCTGCAAGATAGACACTGATATATCATATTACTGATGGGTAAGGGAGTGGGGACTGAGAGATAATGGCACAGAGTGAGTTCGAGATTGGAATGTGATGATGCTCCTCTAGCTATTAAATGTTTTTGATAAATTAATAAGATAAATCCTGCCTGTATTTAAACACACCAGATAAAAACTACTGAGTCACCACAGCACAACTTCATGTCTCTAGGGACAGTAGACCAGAAGTTAATATCTTGAAGCAGTGGGCTATAGCACAGAGATAGAACATCTGCTTGGCATGGATAAGGCCCCAGTTTCAAACCATGTTTTAATTATATGTTTAAGTACAGTTTCAATTACATTTAAAGACTTCTTTAAGTGTTTGCTTATTTAAAGGAGCTACTCTATAAAGAGCTACTACCTGACACATTACAGAGGGTCTCTGTTGTGAGGTTAAAACAAGGCACCAGTGGTCTATTTCCCTTTTATAGTACTGAAATACCTTAAAATGTTCAAACAGAATTAAGAATGAACTGAGAAACACTAATGTATTTCATGACCAATCTTGTCTTTTCTAGCTATGAACTCAAACATATCTATTTAATGGGTTTATCTTTTATAAAGATCAAGACAGTAAACAGTTCATGATACTTATCCCTGGTTCAAGTCATGTCTTTGGTCAGAGTTACATGCTTAGCACACACTGACCCATCCACAAGTCTGATTAGCATTTGTAAATTGTATTGATTGACTGATTATAGTTCTTTCCATGGAGGAAGGTGTCTTATGACACTTGTAAAACTATGCATTTTATTTCAGTATGAGCTTTTACTAGCTCCAGTCCACTTCTTTAATGAGTTAGAGTTCACAAAAGTTTATGCTGAAATAAGAGTCCTTCCCTTTTTTGTATAATATAAGAACAGTGAATTTAGACAACACTATGAATGCAAAATGATTATAGTATCATTATGAATCCACTAAGGAAGTCTGAATAATGTGTAATATGATTGTATTAAAAGGTTCTTGAATTGCATTTTTAAAAATCTTTAAAGTCTATTGGAAAGACTATGATTTTGAAAGGTGACAAAGGATATATCCACGCTGCAAAAATAAAGCAGCTCGACATCACTTTAATTATCATGGTTTCATCCTTGGAATTTGTAGTTTGGTGCAGCAACAGAGCTCTCTGACATACCCGACTGGATTCCTCACCAAACTGCAAATCCCAGGATTCTACAGGATGAGGCCACATGACAGTCAAACTGCTTTATTTCTGTAGTGAGGGAATAGCCTAGATTAAACCAATAAATAAATTCACATTTGAGTTGACAACTGACACACAAAATAATGGTTATATGAATGTGTTACAAGGAGTCCTGGTTGTGCAGTAGTAAAATGCCTGTTCTGCAAGCCACAAGGTTATGAGTTCAGTCCAAGAGGAGGGCTCCAGGGTTCACTTAGCCTTGCATTCTTCCTTAGGTCACTAAAACGAGTACACAGTTTGTTGGTGGCAAGTGGCTTACACGTTGTAAAGCTCTTAGGGAGTGGAATGGCTGGAATAGGCAACCCTAAAGGGGGTGGCTTGATGCCACCCCTTTGATCACCAGATTGGGGCCGTAGCAATCAAACACTGTGACCCTGATGTGGCATTTATCTGGCCCAAAAAGAAGCAGCAAAATTCCACTCCTTTTGCAGTGGAAAATGGCAGCCATTCTGTCACAGAAGCCCTGTGGCATGTGGCATATAAATGACACATCACTGGAGTGCCACAACGTTACCTGATCCCTGGGCATCATCTAAAGACCATGCCCCACACCGTCCCCAAGGCGGCATATTGTACCAGTCTATTTTGCCCCTTAGTCCATTGATAAGTGGTATAGAAATGTACTTGCTATTGCTATTGCTATTAAAGTAAGCATAGTATTAATATTTTATTAGTGTCTTTTGTGAAGGAATTCCAGCTATTGTGGCTTTCATATCTGTTAAGAAGTTGGGGCTCAGATGGGGTTTGGTATATGCTTGGGTTGAAAAATCTTGTATCAGTTCTACTGAAACATATGTCAAATGCATTCTACTGCAAAATATGGTAAGTTGAATATTCTGCTACCAAAAACAAACAAACAAACAAAAAACAGACAGGTAAACAAAGAAACAAACCAAAACAACCCTGAAGATTATGTTTTAATGAAAAAGAAAAAAGTTTATTTCAGTTTAAAAAATTGGGGGGAGGGGAAATGCATGCATCCTACTTTGTAGCAAGAACATTGAAAACTTTGAAAATTCAAGAATCTCAATATGAATTTTAGAAGCTAATATTGCTTTTGTTGAAAAATCATATTTTGATTGATAATTACACTCTTTCTTTCAGTAAAACTCTTCCCAAATTATCTCATTTGTTTGATACTCAGATTTCAAAAGTATCAACTTGCCAAATGAGCTCAATTAATTTAGGTCTTCTTCTTTTCCCCCAGAGGGTTCAGGGCTGACATGGCTGGGTCAGCTGAAAGATTTCCGCTATAAGCATTTAAAAATTATCTGGGTCTGGTGGGTGTGGGGTCTTGGGGAATTGTATGAAGAGTGTTTCCTTCTTTATAACTCACGGGTCCAATTTTCCTCCAGAACAGCAAGGGAGAGGCCAAAGACCCATTGTTGGGATCTGTGGACCAGCCCGCTGTAAGGAAGGAAAATTTTCAGGTAACAACCATGTTTTCTTTTTTCTTGCATTTTTTCTTACATGTTTGTGATCTTCCTGATTAATCCGCAGATTGTGCCCATGTTCACGCAAGGGCCTCACATTTGGTTTCATTGTCATGTGAAGACTCTAGGTGACTCTGTCAGGTATTGGTTCTGACAACTGTGACAGCAACTACCAGACAGCCCCCTGTTAGCCATTTCTCAGTGCTGACTATTTGTGTGTTCATCTTGCATGAGTCCTTGTCCATTTGTGTATGTGTGTGTGTTTTCTCTGGTACCAGCAGAGAAACAAGGGGACATCCTTGTTTCTCATTCTTGTTGCAAAAAGCTAGGCACTGCTGGAGAGTAAGGAGAAAAGCAGGTGGATGAGTTGTCACATGGACCAGGCTACAATCCTGTATTTCTTGGCTTCCAGTTCCCCCCAAAACTGCTTCTATATAAGCTTCTTTGAAGTTATAGAATCTAAAGAATCACTCATCCTTTTGAACATCCTTGACATTTTTGAACTTTCCCAGAGTTGTGATCATCTTGGATTAAAATCTACTACACATCATTGTATTTGAAACCAATCCTGCCCTGAACACCCCCCCCCCCAAAAAAAACCTGATAGAAATGTAATTCACTGGTGCTTTGGTTGCCAGAGGGATGGACTTATTTCTCCCTATGCAGCTGATGACTGGTAAAATAAGTTGGGAGTTGCAATTGTGATAATAAGAAGTTATAGCAAATATATAATAGTTGCATAGATTTACTCATCCATAACTGTTCCTTATTCAGGACTGCTACTTAGTCATGGTTGTCATACTGTTGCCACTTCACCAGGTATCATATGCATGAGGAGGATATTCAGCAGCTCCCAGTTAAGAATACTTAACTAAGGTGTTATTCAGACTGTGCAAATAATCCTAGTAAAATGTGGGTTGAATCTGTTTGATGCATCTGATTAAGTTACCAAGAACCCTACAAAATCCAGAATAATGGATCTTGCCCCACACCTCCTCGGAATTTTCATGAAAGATTCACATTGTTGGCTGCATGATAATGGATGTGGATAGACGTGGGATAAACTGGGATAAAACTCTGCCTGTCTTGAACATGTTTTGAATAAATCTGCATCATTAACTCCATCTTTCACAGTGCTGATATGTGTGGTCAGCAGAATTTGCATAGATGCACATAGGCAATATTCCAATAAAAAAAAAATAGTGTGAACAACAAATGGGAAATGTGTGAGTGAAATTATTCTCATAGGTCTAAAACACACTTTAGTAGAAATTCAGTTTGAGACCACTTTAACTGTTTTGGCTCAGTTCTAGGAAATCCTGGGAACTGTAGTTTATTGTGGCATCACAACTCTCCAACAGAGAAGTCTAAATGTTTCATAAAACTATTTACCAGAAATCCCTAGCATTGAGCCAGGGTAGTTAAAGTGGTCTCAAACTGGATCATTTCTGAAGTGTGTTTTGGACCATAGTCAGGTTGCAAAACAAAATATGTAGGTAACCCCCAAAGAATACTGGCCAATATTCTTAACCTTTCCCATGTGCACTGCTTCCCCACTTTGTCAAATTCTAGAATATGTTTACTCTTGTGTGCAACAAAGGTCTGGAATATGATAAGGGAAAAATATTTTATGGTGCAGCAAATAAGCAGGGGTAAGTGATGTACCCTCCCCGTCACTTCTTCAAACTTCCCTTCTTCAACTATGCCACTTCTTTAAACCTTTACTGATAGTAATCATTGGATGCTATCACCAATGGTCATAGTGAAAAATAAACTACATTCCCTAAAAAAAAAAAAAAAAAAACCTACTCAAAAAAAGGGATGATAGATTTAAATTATCATGGATATAATTTGGCAGGCTAAGGCTGTGTGTATATGTGGAAGATCTAATCTAATCTAATCTGAAGAAGTGTATGTGGAAGATCCTTCCATTATGCCCCATCTTAATTAGCATGAGAAAGTATGAAAGGCTTCAGATCCAAAGATAATTTAGGCCAGTCCTGATTAGAATGGAAAGGTTTGCAGGAAAACAAACTGCTTTCCTGCCCTTTTCCAAAAAGGAGAAAGAGAGAATTATTGCCAATCAGATTTCTAATCTAGCCCTCTTAATTGCTTTGTTTAACTGAAAAACAAAAAATATCTACCCCAATATAAATATGCAGATTCCAGACAGCTCTGTTTAATAACATAGAACTTGTGCATAGATAGAACTCATTTTGTTTACCCTGTCTATTTAAGTTGAGATCAATTATAATTAAAATGATTTTAGTAGCAAAAAAGAGCAATTTGACTGATTCTTCTCAGGAAAAATAAAACAAACAGTATTTCTTGGTGTTAGGATTTGTCAGGAAAAAAAACACACATTATTTTACTTTCTCCTATAGATTATAGATTCCCTGTGATGAAGAGCTTTTCTAGGCTGTAATATTTTCACAATTGTTTTCTGTCATCCAAAAAACACATTTTCATATCACTTTTAGAAAACAGTAGCAGCAATTAGCTGACACCGTCAGAATACAAACCATTGCCTTCCAGTTGGACATGGTGCCTTGGAGTAGGCAGAAAGACAGTAAAGTATAAGAGGAACACTGAAAGAAATTAGGATGTATCCAGATGCTAAATTTGCTGGAGGGATGCTTAAAGTAGTAGGCTATTTGAAGTGGGGGAACAGAAGTACTGAACAAATTAATTTTTCTGCTAATATTTTGTTTGGCTTGTTTTCCTCTTCTATAATCTGTGATTAAAGGAAAAGAGAAGGGGAGAGGGAAAGAAGGGGAGGATTACAAACTATTGACTGTAACATTGTGAGAATGGACAATGATGTTGAATTTCAGAGAATCATGTTCTATAGTACTGTATATTGTCACGGGAAGCTCATCTGTAAAAGGCAAGAACATAAGCAAACCCTCTGCCTAATTTCATTTATTTCACATTTTTCTTCCATTCATTTTCACAACTGAAAACAAACAAACACCAGTATGAATTTCAAAATGTTGTGGGAAAATGAAGAAGACTTGTACAGTTAGATTTGCTAATCATGTATCCCAATACCACCTTAATGCTAAGAAGGTCTATAAGGAGTACATTTGCATATTTCTCCCTCTAAATATTCATGTCCCAAAATTATATGTATGCACACCACTAAAAATATATGAAATTTGATCAACACAATTCAAGATTCTCTGATTATGAGATATTCAAAAGTGGTAAATTCTTACACTTGTCACTCAGGGATGAGGACATGGATTTGGCCTCATCATAGAAGAGGACTCTAGAAGTGAGCATATAAATGACATATAAGATAGAATATTCATCTCTCTTCCCTTTCATGCCCAAATCAAGTATGGTTTCATGCCATTCAGGAATAAGTATCTTAAGTTTTCAGAGTAGCAGGGATCCTGTTGTACAGATCTGCTAGTGTGACATTGCATCAGAGGATCCTTCTCCTTCCAAGTAGGGATTTAAAGAATACAGTGTTTGAAAATATTTGAAAATTAAAAAAAAGTCAAATAACATGTTTCCTGAGTACTGGGAAATCTTATTGAAGAATTTTCTGGACTGATTCAAATCTTTGCAGTTTGGAGGATTATTCTGTACAAAAATTGCACTTATGAGATAGTTTTTGCAGAAAACACAATTTTCTGAACAAGAATTGCCTCCCTCTTCCCACAAAAATACTGATTTATGTGCAAATAGTGTGAATCTGGAGTAGAGTAAGTCCTGAATTACAGCATTCTTTGCTCCCTATGTAGAAAATTCTGTTTTCTGTGCAGAAACCAAAACAAAACACATGAATTTCAGAATAATTCCCAAACTACAGTACAGCATGTGCTATGAAGAAAGTATGAGTTATGTTCATAAACTTTCTGCACAAAACCCCCAGCATTTTCTTTGGGGTCGGGGAAATCATGAAATTTTGCACTGAATATGTCCCAAACTATGAATAATCTTGAAAACTATGGAGGGAAGAAAATTCCTTCTTTTGAGAACAAAATTAATGAAGAATTGCATCTCTGCTCAAAAACACCCAGCAGAGGAAGTGCTTGGTCAAATCTGAGAAAAGTGTGCTTTATGCACAGGAAACCTGCAAACAAATTTCATCTTGGAAAGAAAGAATGCATCCTCATGCTACCTCATCTGATAAATGCTGGATTTTAATATTGTGTTGCTAAAAAAAGGTAACTTTTAAGTCCCACCTCCTCTTAACAAGGAACATAAGAACAAACTGTATCACCATTATTAGGTCAATGATTCCAAGGTCTGGGTAGGATACTTTAATAATCCAATAATGATGATTAAGACATTCATGGAAGCAATTGTCTATCTCACTTGGTTTGTTGAAACCATAATTATAAACCAGCTAAGGTCTGAAACTACATTCTGATGGTGGTTTGGTATAATGGACTGATGTTTGAGTAAACCACCATTGTCTGTATTTGGTCATAACTGAAAACTGGATTCTTCCAAACTACATATGGAAATGCTAAACTTACTATCTTGCACATGAAGCCTGGGGCTCATTGTGATGGGTTTTCATAATGGGAAAACCATTCTGCACTTAGAACATGCAATTTAGGCAGATCCCCCTGCCTTCCAAAAAAGAGAAGTCTATCACAATCCATAAGTTCAAGAGTTTTATCATTTCTGTTGACAGTTGGCTGACAGAGGAAAGGAACCATATGCTCTGTATTAAAGAAGCACAGTGAGCCCAGGGACAGTAAATATAGAATCCCAAAGTTGTAGAATAGGCCTCAGGTATCCATTACACATAGGGCAAATGATACTTCATCTTCAGGGCTGGGTATCAGTGGCTTTGCTATGCTTGACAATAGACAAGACCTTCCCCCCCCCCCACCTCCATTTTTACTTATAGGTTTTCATTGCATCTAGAGAAATTATGCTTTCATGCTAGGCAGAAAAGGGTGGCATGATAACTGCATGTTGCACATCATGTTAAATTTCACAAGAAAAAGTGGGAAAGCAATGTGAATTGGCATCTACTTTCACCTTCAGCAAAAGAGGAAATCTGCGAATCCGTTCAAAATACAGATACAGTTTATTTTAAAGTATGAGTGGGCGTCCAAGAGCTAGATGCCAACATTTATGCCGCTTGCTTCAAGCAGCAGCAAGCTATTTCAATTTATTTTTAAAAATACTGGAGCAGCAAGACTCATATATACCCATGTCAAATCTCAAACTTCTTTTGAAGAAGATTCAGAAAGGATTTGTCATGTAGCATGGACAGAATAATTTTGATAAAGCATGGTGGGTGCAAAGACCTAGTTGTTTGATTCTCTGGATTCTGGTCATTTGCTGGGGCTCAGCTAAAATACCACTGTCCATTTCTGCAACCCAGTTTTTCACAATATTTTGGGTATGGATGCACAATCTGTAAGGAGGAAATGAATCACAGGATCATAGAATCACAGAAACTGATCACTGGAGCTCTGATTAGCTTGTTGTTACCATTTTGCTTTCCCCGGGTTGTTCTGTTTCAAAGGTCATTTGGAGATTAAAGGTGGTTGCCATTGGAAGTCTTGTTTTTATGATGGCTGCCATGTTTCTACAGAGAGTCCCTAACAAACGAAAAGTCTGTTAACAACAAATAATTTGATTTGAAATTGTCTAAACCTTATTTCCATCCCAGGGCAGAAGCTTCCTGCCTGCAAATGACCAGAATCTAGTTGGTGGAGGCTTTCTACCTAAACACTACCCCTGCAGATTCAGCCATCATTGTTTACAGGAGTTGTCTGAGCCTCAACTGCAAGATTCAGCCAGATCTTGCAAGCACTGGCTGAGAGTGTGTCACTCCTCTCCCACTTTATTTATTTATTTATTTATTATGGTATTTATACCCTGCTCTTCAGCCTTAATGGCTATCATATCTGAGGTGTGTCATTCATCCAGGTTGCTAAACCACAGACAGGAGAAAGTTAGACTCTGGGAACTTTTGACACTAACTGGCATCAAAAGATGCAACATGCTCTGAAAACTTTCTTTTTTAAAAGGCAAATATTTTGTTATGAATCAAGCAAATAAATGAATAAATAAATAAATAACCCACTTCTCACTTGCCCTCTAGCTTCTCCATAATACTCTAAATTTCAGAATAACAATCCCACCATTTTTGTTTTGGTTTCTAAGTACGGGCAAACACACTCTCAGCTCAGTCTATTTAATATCAATTAAAATTACAAATTTGTCAGACTCCACAGGAATCCCCCTGCTTTTATAACAGTGAAGTCCATGGAACTTTGTTTGTAAAACATAGATGTAGAGTGTTCTTGGGATAGATGAAAATAGGAAGGAAGGGAAGTGGTTGGGAAGGAAGAGCAGAAGATATATATGTGTGGTGAGTGGTTGCAATACATGTTAGTGTAGATCAGATGTGTGTGTGTGTGTATCTGAATAACTATTATGTTGTTTTGGACTATTTTATGGTAATTCCAGGCACTAGCTGCAATATTTTACTCCCACCCATGAGTGGTTTTTTTTTTCCACGATACATTAGGAAAATGGTTTTCCTTATTTTCTCCTTTCTTAATTTTATTTTTTTTAAAAAACATTTCCATAGAGTTATGGTGTATTAGTGCATCAGTAAAAGAACACTTTTTGTAATATAATGCTATAAAGCTACGGGGAAGGGAGCACTTGTCCTTCAAACTGTAGGATTACATCACCAGACCACACATTTGATTTGTTTTTGCTTTATTGTTTGCTTGTTTGTTTGCTTCTTTGTTTTTGATCCTTTGGAAAAGCCCTAGTGAAGACTCAAGAAATTACTATAAATAATCCCCAGAAAGAATGGAATAAGCAGTTATGGAGGGCACAATCAGCAAAAACTGGCAAAATCCAAGGAACAATATTGTGAGAACTCACACTTCTTTGGATCTCTCAGATGATATCCCTGCTCAGTGTGGCTTGAGAAAAACTGGCTAGGGGATTCCAGGAACTATAGTCCAAACAGTAACTTTTCTAAGCTCTGGAACAGCAAACTTTTAATTTACTGCCGATACAGACCGGCAAAAAGAGCTGACTTCAGGGGGTGACACATGGGGGTGTGAAGTCCACACACAATGGCTTTGCCCCCAAGCTGGCATCACACCTCCTGCCAAACCAGATGGTTGCCAGCAGTTTGGCATTTCAGTGGCTTGGTGTTTAGATGCCATATGCCACCAAAAATACGGGTAAACTATCACCACAGCAGCAAAGATGGCTTTCTCCCACTTCTTTTTGCACCTGGAAAAATGGGGGATCAAGGCTGTGGCATGAGGTTACTGCTGCCCTGATCCATCTGGTGTGATGTCACCCCTTTAGGGCCGTCTGTTTTCAGCTTTAGTGATATTGTCCCCTTATTCTAATTTTATTTCTGGAGCAGAAAAGGAATTAACTTCAGCTTTATACCAATGTAAATCCAGTCTTTCTTTTTAACATTTCTCATTTGCTTAAAAAATATAGAGAAAGGGCTGGAGATCTAAATGCATTTTACTTAACAAAGATAATTTACAGTTATCACAAAGCACTTGCATAGTGTGGACAAGGCACCACTGTGCTCTTGCTCTTGATTATGCCTTGTAAACAATACATTAAGCCAAATGTTTACTGATATAGACAATAATAGAACCTCAACATACATATTAAATATATTTCAAAATAAAAATACAGTAATTTGCATAACTACAAAGCCACTCTTGACTGCCCTTTTATTCCCCAAAATTCAATTTAGACCTAATTCCCTGTATAACATTTGCAATGCCACAGCAATGTCACTGGCTGCAATGTTAGTGGGTCCTCAAACATTTCACAGATAAAAACCATGACACTTGTAGACAAACAACCTTAGAGCCTCCAGAAAGTGGTTATTAATGAGGAATAACACACATACAAGGAGATGCTGCAGCACTTTGCTTTCTCTTCCTGAGAAGAGGACGATTCTACCCTTCTTCTCCACTCCATCTGCTGAGTTAACTGAGTGCAAACTACTTTTGCCCTTTGAATTTGGTTTACAACAACTGAAGTAATCTAAAGAGAAAGGGGGCAAATGGGAGGAGGAGAGAGGAACTGGAACATTTTAAAGCAGGTTAAAAAGTGGGACTTGACAGAATTAATCAGGACTCTGTCAAATTGAGACAGTTAAAGGTATGTGTCAGTTGTTGTGTGCATTTTTTTTTAAAAAAAATCAGATATCCTTTTCATTTTTGAACGTTTTCCATATAGTGCAGAGTGTTGCCTTCTTGTACACAATTAGCACAACAGCATATTATACAGGATTAAAGCTAGTTTTTGCAAACTTGCATTCTGCACTGTCTCTCACCCAGCTACCTTTCCTATAACTTGCCAGCCGTGGTTAATTCTAGGTAACTTGTCCCTTTCTTCTTTTCTATGGCTGCTAATTTCTCCAGTCTATTTTCAGATTTGTTTTCCCTAATGTGCACAAAGCGCTTCTGAGTGTTTACTCCAGAGCCTCCAGAGACTAACAAAAGCCTCGAGGCGGCTGCTGTTTATTCTACACACTTGGACTGTTAAGGGTTTATTTTCAGCTGGAGGCAGGTAGGCCCAAGTTGTGATAAAGACCAATCATGCCTGTCAACCTTGCAGTGCATTTTGCAGCACAATGTAAGGTGTGAGCCCATTTTGTATATTTATTCTTACCTTTCAAATTGATTCCACATTCTCATAAATACTAATTTAGACCTGGGTGGTAATAGTTTACTCGGTGTTTATAGTTTTTCCCCTGCCTTTGCTGTTGGTACAAAAGTACTTCTTCGATTTTCTTCCTTGGCTGCTAGCTGCAGCAAGTCAAAATTGCAGGCTAATGGTGAGGTGAGCAGCTTATAATATATGATAATCAATACTTCAGATCTGCTTTCTGTGATATGACATAAAAGAGGGAGGCATGGGGCGGGGGAAAAGAAAGAAAGAAAGCTGCTGATGTTTTCTTTTCCTTCCAGTACAGTGGTGCAAAGGCTTGAAGTGCTAGTGGGTTTTCCTTTCAAGGTCAGCGTGTGCCTATTTCCTCATAAAACCACTCTCTTTTCCCCGGCTTCTCCTTTTTGCCTCATATTTAATTCAGCTGGTTCTAGGAATCCTAGGTAGCTAAAATGGAAGCCCAGTCAATACCACAAGCATAAATACAAACCTTGGAAATTTTCTACACATTCAGCAATGAGTAGAGGAGAAAGCAGGAGTGATGGGTGTCATTTCCAGCAGCAGATCTATGATGAGTCAAGGTGAGATGGTTTCCTCGGGAGCTTTTGGGCACTGTTAGGGATACCATTTTACATTTACAGTGGCAGAGAGGGAATGGGAGAAACACCGTTTCCACACCTGAGAGGAGGCCTACAGATGTGGCGAACTTCACATGCCCCAAGTGCAAGTTGGTAGCCCTCTTGGAGGAGAAAGTTCAGCAGCTGGAATCCAGGATAGCGACATTTCAGCATGTCAGGGAGCAAGAGGTTTTCCTCGACACAACGGAAGGAACGATCTTGGAAGGGGACCACACAGAGAAAGTCGCTGGGGGTGAGAAGGTCACTTCATGTACACAGGAGGCAGACAGCTGGAGGAATGTCACACAGAGAAGCAGAGAAATCAGAGATAGCAGTAGAAGCTTGCAGCTACAGAATCGTTTCGAAGCCCTTTCACTGATCAAGGAGGATCAGGAAGAGCAGCATGGACAGACTTCAGGGACACAGCAGAGGAGCCTGGGAGTTCCATCGCAGGGAAGAGTTGCTGCTAAGCCTCAGAGGAGGCGCGTGGTTGTGGTGGGGGACTCCTTGCTGAGGGGTACAGAAGCAGTGATTTGTGGGCCCGACAAGATGTCTCGTGAGGTGTGTTGTCTCCCTGGAGCAAAGATCCGTGATGTGACGGAGAGGCTGACAAGATTGGTGAAATCTACTGACAAATACCCCTTCCTTTTGGTCCACGTGGGAACGAATGACACAGCAAGACACAGCCTTCACAATATCAGAAGGGATTACGAGGCTCTGGGGAAGAAGCTGAAGGAAATGGACGCACAGATTGTCATCTCGTCTATTCTACCAGTAGAAGGGCATGGTCCAGGAAGAGAGAGGAAAATAGCAGATATCAACAACTGGCTCCGCAGATGGTGTCGCCGAGAACAATTTGGATTCTTGGATCATGGGCTGCGGTACCATGAGGAGGGACTTCTAGCAAGGGATGGGCTACATCTCACGCCAGTTGGAAGAAACGTTTTTGCCAACAGTCTGAAGAATCTGATCAGGAGGGCTTTAAACTAAGTGACCTGGGGAAGGGAGACAGCAGTTTGGAAGGCAAAACGGCTAGAAAAAATAGTCAAACTGACATAGAGGGAAGAACACAAACAGTGCAAGGACCCAACAATAGGAGCCAAAAAAACATGCACAGGCATCAGGTAAAGGGGACACATGGTCTTAGATGTCTCTACACTAATGCACAGAGCATGGGAAATAAGCAAGATGAACTTGCACTCCTAGCACAACAAGGGAAATATGATATAATAGGCATCACTGAAACCTGGTGGGATGAGTCTCACGACTGGAATATAGAAATAGAGGGATATAACCTTTTTAAGAGAAACAGGCCAAGCAGGAAAGGAGGAGGAATAGCATTATATGTCAAGGATATTTACACCAGTGAAGAGATCCAGGAAATCAATACTGGAAGCCAGGTGGAGAGCATCTGGATAAAAATTAAAGGAGAGGGAAACAACAGGGATGTCACTGTGGGAGTCTACTACAGACCCCCAAGTCAGACAGAGGAAATGGATGATGCCTTTCTAGAACAGATGACCACACAATCAGGAAGGAGAGATGTAGTATTGATGGGGGACTTCAACTACCCGGATATTTGCTGGAAGTCAAACTCAGCGCTATCCTCAAGATCTAGAAAATTCCTCACTTGCCTGGAAGACAATTTCATTGTCCAAAAGGTGGAAGAGGCAACAAGGGGATCAACTATTTTGGATCTGATCTTAACCAACAGGGAAGACCTAGTTGATGGGGTGCAAGTGGTGGGATCCTTAGGTGGAAGTGACCATGTCCTCCTGGAGTTTGTTATACAGTGGAAAGGTGAAGCTAGGCATAGTCAGACACGCATTCTAGACTTTAGGAAAGCTGATTTCAATAAACTTAGAGAAATACTGGGGGTGATCCCATGGTCAAGAATACTAAAAGAGAAGGGAGTTCAAGATGGATGGGAGTTCCTCAAAAGGGAGATACTAAAGGGACAATTTCAGACAGTTCCAATGAGGAAGAAAAATGGGAGATGTCTCAAGAAACCGGTATGGATGACTAAGGAACTTACAAATGAGCTAAGTTTTAAACGGAACATGTATAAAAAATGGAAAAATGGGGAAATCACCAAAGAGGAATTCAAACAAATAGCCAGTACATGCAGGGATAAAGTCAGAAAAGCTAAAGCACAAAATGAACTCAGGCTTGCTAGAGACGTTAAGAACAATAAAAAGGGCTTTTTTGGATATGTCCGCAGCAAAAGGAAGAAGAAGGAAACAGTTGGGCCACTGCGTGGAGAAGATGGCCAAATGCTCACAGGAGACAGAGAAAAGGCAGAATTGCTCAACACCTTCTTTGCTTCAGTCTTCTCAGGAAAGGCAAAGGGTGCCCAACCTAAGGATGATGGGGCAGAGGACAGAATAGGGGAATTTCAGCACAGAATAAATAAAGAGACAGTACAGGAATACCTGGTTAATCTAAATGAATATAAGTCTCCAGGACCAGATGAACTACATCCTAGGGTATTGAAAGAACTGGCAAATGTAATATCAGAACCAATGGCAATCATCTTTGAGAACTCTTGGAAAACAGGAGAAGTCCCTGCAGACTGGAGGAGGGCAAATGTTGTCCCAATCTTCAAAAAGGGGAGAAAAGAGGATCCCAACAATTATCGTCCGGTTAGTCTGACATCAATTCCAGGAAAGATTCTGGAGCAGATCATTAAGCAGAGAGTCTGTGAATATCTGGAAGATAATTCCATAATCACAAAAAGCCAACATGGGTTTCAGAGAAACAAGTCATGCCAGACAAATCTGATCTCTTTTTTTGATAAAATTACTAGCTTGGTAGATGAAGGGAATGCTGTGGATATAGTATATCTTGACTTCAGTAAGGCATTTGACAAGGTTCCCCATGACATTCTTGCAAACAAGCTTGCAAAATGTGGGATAGACAAGGTAACCGTTACATGGATTTGTAACTGGTTGACTGACCGAACCCAAAGGGTGCTCACCAACGGTTCCTTTTCATCCTGGAAAGAAGTGACAAGTGGGGTCCCACAGGGTTCTGTCCTGGGCCCAGTGCTATTCAACATCTTTATTAATGACTTGGATGACAGTATCGAGAGCCTAGTTATCAAATTTGCTGATGACACGAAATTGGGAGGAGTAGCTAATACCCCAAAGGACAGGATCAAAATTCAAAATGACCTGAATAGACTAGAAAGCTGGGCCAAAGCTAACAAAATGAAATTTAACACAGAGAAATGTAAGGTCCTACACATAGGGCGGAAAAATGAAATGCACAGATATAGGATGGGGGACACCTGGCTGAATGAGACAACATGTGAAAGGGATCTAGGTGTCCAAGTAGACCACAAGTTGAACATGAGTCAACAGTGTGATGCAGCAGCTAAAAAGGCCAATGCAATTTTAGGTTGCATCAATAGAAGTATAGTTTCTAGATCAAGGGAAGTAATAGTGCCACTCTATTCTGCTTTGGTCAGGCCCCACCTGGAATACTGTGTCCAGTTCTGGGCACCACAATTCAAAAAGGATGTGGAGAAACTGGAGCATGTCCAAAGGAGGGCGACTAAAATGGTGAAGGGTCTGGAAACCATGCCCTATGAGGAACGCCTTAGGGAGCTGGGGATGTTTAGCCTGGAGAAGAGAAGGTTAAGAGGTGATATGATAGCTCTGTTTAAATATTTGAAAGGATGTCACATTGAGGAGGGAGCAAGCTTGTTTTCTGCTGCTCCAGAGAACAGGACTCGGAACAACGGATGCAAACTGCAGGAAAAGAGATTCCACCTCAACATTAGGAGGAACTTCCTGACAGTAAGGGCTGTTCGACAGTGGAACACACTCCCTCGGAGGGTGGTGGAGTCACCTTCCTTGGAGGTTTTTAAGCAGAGGCTGGATGGCCATCTGTCGGGTATGCTTTGATTGGGAGTTCCTGCATGGCAGGGGGTTGGACTGGATGGCCCTTGTGGTCTCTTCCAACTCTAAATTTCTATGATTCTATGATTCTATGATTCTATGAGGCACTGCACACAGAGGCACTGAGGACTGATTTATTGACTTACTGGCTGATATGGCTGTGCTGAAAATCCTTTCTCTGTGCAAGTAGTTTGCATATGTACCAAGATATGTGAATGCTTTAGTCCTCATTTGAATGCTTTTTGTACCAGCATCAGGCAACCTGTGATGACTGAAGTGGCATGGCTAAGCCTGCTTTGATCACATTTCTAACAAATTTGTTTTGTCATTTTATTTATTTATTTACCCTGGAAACACTTTATATTCTGGAAAAAAAAATTAACAACAATATTTTAAGAGAGAGAGAGAGAGAGAGAGGAGTAAAATAATCAAGAATGCAGGAGTATTACACAAATTTAGGAGATAGGATGGGCTGTTAATGTTAGCCATTTTCTCTTTAAAAGATAAAGCATCCAAGGCAGCAACTTTTGACCTTTTCTGTGGGACTTCCAAACAGACTGGCTAATGTGGTTTAAAGGTGTGTCTTTGATGGGATCCCCTTTTGATTTTCATTCTCTGGCACCAAAACATGGCCATTTTTTGTGAGACTGAGCAGTGGCATATGCTTAGGTGTGGCCACATGTACTGTAATATTTGTGTGGAAGAGAAAATTTCAGCATTTCTGACAGAATGGGGCAGTACAGACCGCCCAAAAAGGGTGGTCTGGTGCCACTTTTTCCTGCTAGATGCTGTGACACAGTTGTGCCACAAAAAAGGGGCGGGGAAACTATGCTCCTTTTTTGCTATGCAGTTGTGGCGTAACAAAGAAAAAAAGGCACAATTAAGCACCCTTGTGCCACCGCAACTGCACAGCTCCATCCAGAAGCTGTGTGGTTGCACAAGTGCCAGTATGTACACCATATAAATGGTGTTACATAATGGTGCCGGTGCCATTACATGTTAGGGTTCTGGAGCATATAAATGATGCTCACTCTCAAACCCTGATGGTGCTGCCCAGGTGCCTCTTCATGCCCGTCTGTATCGGGCCCATGTCAAGCAAGCCTCATTGCATGAAATTCCATCCTCTGTGCAACTATTACAGGTTAGATGACAACCCCCCCCCCCAATATCACTTCTTCATGAAGAACTAATGTGCTCTTTTTGAAGGATGAGACAAAAATAAAGAAGATTCCTTAATATGGGTTATTTTAAAGCAAATCAAATCAAAACCTCTGACTATTCCCTCACTCTGCTTGTGAATCTGTTTATGTGGATGACTGCTTCCCTTCTCTTTAAAAGTTCAAAATCTTCAAAATTGTTTAGAAGTTATAGGAATATCCTAATAACAGGAATAAATCTATTTTAATATCACCAGAAGGACCCTGATTGTGAAACTAAGGTTTTATCTGGGAGTGTGGTGTGGCAAAGTAGTCTACAGTTTAGAAAACTGATTTTAGCAGATTCCGTAGAGATCAGTGAAATATTTTAAAGCTATCATTTCAGTCATTTTGCGGGAACACTGGATGGCACAGAAATATTAAGATAAGCAAATAAAGTAAACAACTCCTTGCAACCCAGTGACAGATAGGAAGAGAGAGCTCTAATAGCCTACACTTTATTTGTTTATTTTGGGAGGAAAATGAATTCCAGCATGGATTTTGGATCTGTTTTAATAAATGGCAATGCTCAGTCTTGTTACAATATGTGTGTTGTATTATATTTGCATGTAAAATTTCATTTTGTTTATTTTATTTTTTAAAAAAATAAAAGGCCTTTTTGGTAATAACAATAATAAAAAGAGAATAAGAGAAATGAAGTAGTAGCCCTTTGGATCCCAGATCCTAGCAGCAATAAAGGTATATGGATGTGTCTTGTGTTAGTCTCTACAATTTGTTCAAAACTGGTCCAACATTTCATTTTCATACTTAAACCCAGAAATAATTTTATAGAGACAGATAATTAATAGTGGATGGATTTGCTAGAATATCATCAATTTTCATATTATTAAATATTAGTGGGCAATTTATGGCTCTGCAGATGTTATACCAAAACTCCCATCAGCCCTAGCCAAATACTTAGGGGTTTTGGATGATGGTGGTCATAGGGCCACAAGTTGCCCATCCCTGTCATCAAGGCATCTCTATAGCACAAGGCATTTCTCTGTCCAAGATGGAATATTATGTGCCCTCCCCCTGCAATAATTTAAATGGTAGATAATGCCAGTCAAAGTACTTTGAAACCTACAGCAGGAAATATCACAAAGATCTTCTCATGGTCAGTGTAAACATATTACTAATAAACTAAACCATTTTCTGCACTTCTTTAGAAAGTGCATGGAAAAGTGGGTGGAAAAGTGTTGCAGTTAGGTGGTTTCAAAAACCATTTCTCCTTATATGAGCCTTCCCATACTCTTAGATCTGAAAGGGCAGGCTTTCTCCTAGTTCCACCATGATCTCAGACATGTCTGGTGAGGACACAAGAGAGAGAGCCTTCTTGGTGGCTGCTCTCAAATTATGGAACTACTTTCCCTGGGACGTCTGGTTGGTCCCCTCCCTCCTTTCTTTCTGCAAGAAAAGACATTTTTATTGAGGAAATTTGTGGTTTTTAGTGTGCTTTGGCAGATAAGGCTTTTAATGGGGGCTGTAGTGTTTTTATTTTATTATGTTTTAAGTGTCTTTTAATGCTGTTTTTAACTTGTCAATACTGTTTTAACATGTTTTTTATCTTGTGCTTCTTTAATATCTATTTAGTTTATTTGGGTTTTAACTTTTGTATTGATAAGAGTTTGTTTGTTTTTTAATTGTATTGTGCTTTTAAAACATTGTTGACCGCCTTGGATCCCATACTGAGGTAAAGGTGGGAAATGAATGAATTGATTAAAATAAATCATCTGCCCAATGCTTCTGGCACTTCACCATCCAGTTGGCATCCACAGAGATCCCCATGACATGTCCATTGTGCCTCTGTGCACAGATCATACACAGACAGTATGCACAGAAAGGGACACTACAGACTTGCCCCCAAACGTTCACACCCACAGCTCTTTATCACTACAGGCATTTTGTTCTCTCTTATTATGAGCCTGGGATGATCGAGAAAGAAATTGGCTTCGTTAACAAAAATTTTGCCATCACTTTGAGAAAGCAGAAGTGTAAGGTGCATGACTGGAAATATTATCCATTCTGAGAAAATACAAATGCATGGCATTCTTCCTAATAGTATGAATTGCACAAATCAATTTTCTATTTTTTTTACCAAACAAAACAAAAAAAGGAGAAAACCAATTACATGATCTATACTCATGTCAAATAAAACAGCAATAATGCCTCTCTTGACAAGCTTGTACTTAATGCACAATAGCAGAAAATTCCATTCCTATATTCTTAGCTGGGAAAGGAAGTTATTCGAGAAGCTCTTTTCATTACATGAACTGCCACACAACATAATAATCACAAACATGCACAAGCTTCAGGATAGAACTCAGTTTCCTTAATTTTTATGAACAGTTTGTGTTTATGTAGAGTTACCCCATTATTCAGTTATTGGATCTGTTGGGGAAAAGTAATAACTCTTATAATGTCTTTTGATTTTCTTGACTACCTTTTCTCAAGCAATTTTAGCACAACAAAGGCTAAGAGATTTCTACACCTGATTAGTTTGTGAATGAAGCTCAATTTTACTTAGAGGAAGTCCTTAAGATCGCCTTTCTGTTTACTTTTGGCTATACAGCAATGGATGTACCTTGAGAATAATTCTAAAGAAACCGCTTATCTTAACCTGCTGGTTTATGCAATACCCCTGAAATGTTTAGCTTTTTATAATGGAGAAACCCAGTGGCCAAATGAACAGGCTGTGATTTGATGAAGACAGATGATTAATGACTTAACAGTGTTGTTTCTTGTTTATTTTACAGAACAAGAAGAGTGCATTAATTGCACAGATGAATGTCGAGTGCTTGGTCATTCTGATAGATGTTGGATGCCCCAGTTCCCCACTGCCAACCAGGCTGAAAATGCAGATTATCGAACAAATCTCTTTGTCCCCACAGTGGAAGCTAATGTTGAGACTGAGACTTATGAAACTGTGAACCCCACAGGGAAAAAGACTTTTTGTACATTCGGGAAAGACAAGAGAGAGCACACTATTCTCATTGCCAATGTGAAACCTTATCTCAAAGCCAAACGTGCCCTGAGTCCTCTCCTCCAAGAGGTTCCCTCAGCATCAAGCAGCCCAACCAAGACCTGTATTGAGCCTTGCACCTCGACAAAAGGACCACTGGATAGTTGTGAAGTCAAAACAGGAGCCTTGGCTGAACCCAGCAGCCAATACATGACAGCTACTGACAGTCAGTATCTATCACCTAGTAAACAGTCCAGAGACGCTGCATTCATTGCATCTGATCAGATGGCTAGGGTCTTTGCTGAGGTGCATTCTCGAGTGAGCCGAGACTCCGCTGAGATGGACTCTGTATTGGAGCAGATAGACCGTTCAAACAGGGAACTAGGGAGAGAGTCAGTGGATGCAGAGGAAGTTGTGCGGGAGATTGACAAGCTTTTACAGGACTGTCGGGGAAATGACCCTGTGGCTGTGAGAAAATGAAACAAACAAACAAAACAAAAGACAGCCTGGCATTTATTTGCTTCTTCTGCTGATTTAAAAAAAAAAAATCTCCCCTGGTTCTAAAATTTATACAGGGATGAACGAAGACCAATGCTGCTTTAAGGCTTTTAGTGAACATCTGAAGTGCCCACAAGTATGTTCTTTTCACTGCTCTTTCTTTTTCAGATAACACTGGTTTCGTTTTTACCAAACTTTCATTAGAACAATGTGATGTGTGTTAAGAGAAGAGAGGAGGGAGGGAAGAGGAAGGAAGGAAGGAAGGAAGGAAGGAAGGAAAAGTTGATGCCACTTTGACAATCTAATAGAAAGTTGTAGAAAAAAAGACAAATGGAACCTGATATTTTAAGACTGATAGTTGATGTTGACTTCATTGTTTACCTGTAGAATCCATAAAAAGCAGGGTGGAATAGTTCTGTGATAGGTTTCCAGCAGTCATTACATGCTTCTACTGAAAATCCCAAAACCAGAAACCAAGTAAACATACAAAAATCCCTGTAGTCAACCAAGCTACACCAAGCATTAACAGTCATTTGTGATAACCATTTCTGTATAAAGTTATCTGCCACACGCACACACATACACACACACACAAAAGAAAAGAAAAACAAACAAAAAAAGAGAGATAGAAAGAAACCCAAGATTCCATTCCATAGCATTGTTCAGCAAAAATATCCTGGTCATTAGTAATTCAGCTCATGTCATATTAAAGTTAAATGTAAAATGGTAGAGTCCATGTTTGTCCTGCACACGCATAAACTAACTCACATGGTAAGAAGAGGGGGAAGGGGCTTTAGTGTCCAGCAAAACTCTAGACTAGTATGTTCTAAACCTGAGGCATAATATGAGATCACAAACTCTTGGAGGGGTAATAATAGTGGAGGTAAAATTAACATTATTAACACCTTTTATAAGTCATTTGTGGACACTAAAATAGCTCAAGTGAGTGAAAACATTTCAGACATCCATGCAAATCCACTAAAATCATTTAAATGTGCAAGTGTAAGAAGATTCAATGTGTTTACATCAAATGACATATTTTTATTGATTTATTGCAGATTCAGTGCATTTGAGCCAAATTGTTGAGTGTATAAGAGCTATATTGTGTATTTTATTAAATTAATATATAGTTGTGTTGCAAAAAAGAAATATTTGGGCTTATAATGTAAATGGCAAATGTTGCCTCAGTAGCTGTTGAACTCTATGAGTTTTGTTCTCCTTTTTCTTTTCTTTTCTTTTCCTTTTTCCCCGCGGAGTGTGGGAAGCAGGGCCTCAGAGCAAAGTCTCTTGTTTAATGTATGGTCTACCAAGTACCGCAGTACATAATCTGTTCAAAATGTGTCTTGAGTGAGTTGATGGAGCTAACTGAACGGCCGGCGAATACATCCATCAGTCATGGTTATGTGCAAGTCCTTGTAGAAGCTTCTGTCGCAACCCATGTTTAATAACAAAAATTACACTTGAACCAACACCTGGAACCTCCTTGTTCTTTGCTGAGTGTGCTCAGTCATTCACAAAGACACAGACCAATCTGTTTAAATAGCATGGTCATGGTTGAATTCTCAAATTACCCTAATATTTCAGACTTCAATACTACTCTTTGGTTCATGGAGCATGAAAATGCTTTGGTGCCCATGTGATACAAACAATCTTTTGTCTGGTTTTCTGGAAAGAGCTGTTACATTTACTAAAGTTTCAGTGTGAGCTCACAGGCCTCCCTCTGTCCCTCCTATCACCCTCCATCATTCATTCATTCTTTCTTTCATTCACTCATTCATTCTCTCTCTCCCCCCCCCCCCAACCTTGGCACACACTTTCCCATGTGTTGTTCTGCATTTAATTCTTACAAAAACTACAGCATAAATTTAATGTTTTCTTTGAATGAAATTTGTATAAGCACAACTGAGTATCAGAATTATAGCTATAGATATAAATGTTCATAAAACATTCATATAACCCCTTAGTTCATTTTCTTCCCCATGTCTATGTTTTAGGTGAGCTGTGCAACGTAGTGCCAATACATTCACTTGGGACAAAGGTGTCTTGTTACTGTGTTAAACCCTGAACTATCATTTTTATTAAATCTAAATGATCATATACATTTCTTTATATGAAAAGCAAAGTTCATTCTGGTTGGCCTATTTCAAATCCACAAAAGCTGTTCTTTTATCCTTTGGTGTCTCTACTAAGAGCCAGTGTGGTGTAGTGATGGGAGTGTTGGAGACCAGGGTTTGAATCCCTGCTCAGCCATGGAAACACATTGGGTGACCTTGGGCAAATCACACTCTCTCAGCCTCTCTGAATGGCAAACTCTCTCTGAAGAAACTTGTCAAGAAAATGCCATGATAGGCTCACCTTAGGGTTGCCATAAGTTAGAAATGACATGAAAAGCACATAACAACAAGCTCTACTAAAGAATCAACAGATTAGTATAGAGTGGTGGTGGAACAATAGAAGTCCTGTACTGACCACTTTTTGAGGGGTTGTGGGGGGGGGACGACAAGACCACAGCTAAAAATCACAGCCTTCATTTATGAGAGATATTTGTCCCTTGTTCCCAGCCTATTCATACTAGCACTGTACATGTGAGCAATTTGAACACAAAGAGGCAGCCCCCCCCCAAAAAAAAGACTTCAGAAAAACTAAAAGATTTTATTATATGGCAGCTTATAATATGTAGAAGATAAGATCTTGACACCCCAGCTTCTCTCTGTTTGAAATGGGGCAAGGCAGGAAGAAAAAGCTGGTTCAGTCATGGCATCTGGACACTGGGGCTTCTTACCAACAAAAGCAAGCTGGCAGGGTCAGAGGGAGGGTAGCAATGGCATGACAGCAAGGACCTCAAGCCCCATCTTGCACTAGAATACCCTTTATGCCTGAAAGAATTGCTTCTGGCTCCTTACTGGAGATATAGAAAGACAATGGTTCTCCCATTATTCCTTACAGTTGCAGGAGATAAAAGTGTGCATCATGAGCCACTGAGGACCAGGGATAAGAACCACCAGTTCTCTGTTGCCTTTGGCTTGCTGGGCCAGTGCAAGATGCAGTGGGGAGCCATTCTGAATGCCAGTTCTTGTACTTCCAAGAGAGAGGCTGGGTCTCCTGGAAGACTGGTTCAAGTCATTTTGCCTGGATGGAGGGTGAAAGTGGAGCAGGAGTTCCCTCTCAAATGATTAGTATTGTCATTTTGTTTTGGAAGGCAGAGGAGACCACACATGCCTCCCCTCCCCTTCCTTCCTTGGGTAAAATGTACTCAGTATGTCATTGTGTGTGTCAGAAAAATAGCATCAAGCATGTAGTGTTCTGCTAGCTATTTATTCAACAGAGGCCAAACCAGGCTGTATAAATGATGTTAAGTGTTGGAGGCATCTGCATGTTCTAAATGGTTTCTGCACTAACTAACCAATTGTACAGTTTACTGTTATGTGTCTGAAGACATAACTACCCTTCCCTGTAAAGTGCTCCAAGAAGGGGCTTTATCCGTGTAAAAAAGGGATTTAGCTTAAGGCGTTCTGTCAGTGATGATTTACTCGCGCTAGTTGTTTAACACATTATCTGTATTTAGTTCTGATTATTTATTTACTTGTGTAATGCACCAC
This sequence comes from Urosaurus nigricauda, assembly GCA_034509955.1. Taxonomy (NCBI): domain Eukaryota; kingdom Metazoa; phylum Chordata; class Lepidosauria; order Squamata; family Phrynosomatidae; genus Urosaurus; species Urosaurus nigricauda. Next base: position 142,056,333 of record JAOEGL010000003.1, on the reverse strand, counting down.
TCAGGAGTCACAGCTGTGTAAAGCTCAGTTTAGGAAGCCTTGTTTTTATTTAATGTACCTGTCAGTAGATAGTTACCACAGAGCACTGGCATGCTACACTGCTATGGAGTACTATTTTTCATCTTGCCTTGGCAAACGTGAAGCAGAAAAGGTGTGATACAGCAAAGGTGCACCTTTACAATTGATTCACACCGTCACTTATTGCACAAAAGACCAAGTAATCAATCACTTCAATGTGGGTGAATCATCACAGATCAGACACTGTTGCTAGAACATATGCATCAAGCTAAATCATCAGGCTTCACGTGCAGTATCTGTACTATTTAGGTTAGGAGTACAGGTGAAAGGTAGGATGCTTGAATGTTACAAACACTTTTTAAAATTACTCCCTCCAGGAAGGTTAGTCACCCTCTCTAATGTGGTACATTTTTTTTTCCCAATTCAGAATTCCAATTAATGTTGAACTGATTGGAAAAGCAAATTGCCTCTCAATTTTGGCAGCCCATTCACAATAGAGAGCACTCTGATTTGGCTTTTTTTTTTTTTTGGAAACACTGCCTGTTGCCATGCCACACATGGGAATATGACTGTCACTGCTACCACAGAAACAGTTTTAATTGTTTTGCTTTTCTCTAGCAAGACGTAGCAAAGTCTAGTACATTGTGAAGAGCTCTTCCTCTTGTCCAGCAATCTTCAAGTGCAGAAGACTAAATGTTGAGATGTCAGGTGATAAGTATACTGTACTACTCTATGTTGAAATTTTCTTATACTGTCAAATCATTGGACCACCCTTCCTCTATGAAAGGGGCTCAGGAAAGGCCTTTGCCACTGTTATCCTAGTTGGTTATCTAGTGATTAGACTTAGGCCCTTTTACATGCAAAGGTTTACCATGGAGTTACAGATCCATTATTCATACTCTTACAGCACTATGAACAAGGGATGAGGGAGGGATTACAAACTGTGTTACATTACCTCTAATGGCACACACCATTTCTTTTGAAATAAAGCTGCAAAGGCAACACTTTCTTACAGACTTAAAGACTCTGAGCCATGTGGGTTATAATGGAGAAGGCAGACATGATTATGATATCAGAACATGATTCATCAACATTATCACTGAAAGCACTGAAATAACTATTGAGACATAACTCAAGAGGTCCTCCAGGTATGTTTACAATGCCATCACAGAACATGTCTGCTAAGGAGTAAGCTTTATTGGGTTCAGTTGGACTTTCTCCAAGGTAAGTGAGAAACAGCCTGTACAGACTGGTACAGACTATACGCCAGCCTCAGGGCAGAGTGAAGGTGTGGCATCCACACAGATCACGCCCCAACACTGCCCTGATGCTACCAAAACACTGTGCACCTGACCACAAAGCGGGCGGCATTACAGCTCTCCTTTGGCACTGTGTCCAGCTGATGCAGCACCAAAAGGAGTGCCAGAAGGTGCCACTACGGCGGCAAAGGTGCCCTTTCTGTGCTGCTTTTTTGCAGGTCTTTTTTTGCATTGTGGAAATGCCAGATTGAGACTGCAGTATATAGATGCTGTGGCCCTGATCCATCCCTTCGGGCAGGTCTGTTTAGCCCTTAAGACTCCCAATTATGTATCATTTAAGAGACCCATGATATGACTTTGCATGCATAGGGAACCTCTGGCTTGCAAAGCAGAGATGGTCCATTGGTTCCCCACCCAGCTGACCAGCTTTTCTAGACCCTGTTCACCCCCTCATTACCAGTTCTAGTACAAATAAAGGGGTTTATTTGCTCTTTGTGAATGCTGGAAAAGATCCGCTCTCTCTTAACATTGGAAAGGGAAAACTGACCCTCTGATTGCTGAAATGCAGCTGGACTAGGGGTGGGGATGGATTGGAATGAGATTTGCACATGTACACTGATGCTCTACCATGTACAATATCCAGTATGAGACTCCCAGGGTCTAATCCCAGAGCACATCATTCATCTGAACTCCCTCTGAAGCTCCATGAAGAGAATTTTCCATGAAGAGCTTTCCTTTTTAGACTAAAGCCTGCAGAATCCTCTAGGTAGTCTAGGCAACTGGCTGCATGGTTCTGGGAATTTTAGTCCAAAAGGTAATCTTTCAAATTTCTGTCCCAGGCCCACTGTCATCTTGAACTAGTTTCATAAATAATCTAATAGAGTCTATTTTATTAATATGTTTAGGATATGTTGTAATAAAAACTCTGAGGAGGCTTGCTGGGAAGTAAATGCAGCAATTTGGATATGATTTTCTCTTGCAAAACATATCTGTTTGCTCTGTGCACATGAGTGTTCTGATTAAGTGAAAGGTTTGAAAACATTATTCTTATATCTGTGAAATAATAATAAAAAACCTAAGCCTGTTTCAGTTGTGGCTGACCTGGTTTGAATCAACATGTGAAAATGAAAATTTCCAGCCCTTTCACTTCCATCTTCAGTTTCCTCATGTGGAAAGTGAAAATTCAGAAGAGAAATGTTCTTTCACATGGAGACTCTACACAAGCAGGACCTCTGATTTTCTACTGTCTTTGCTTATATGGAGTGCCTTCATGTGATAAGCAAGTCCTCAGACTTTCTGATTGCTTTCTACAAAGCAATGATGGTAGGGGATGGGTTACGCACTCCATGATTCAAACTGGTCACATAGAAGCACAATAACAGTTGCCTTAAAGTGCAGATCATTTCACAATACAGACAGTTGTGTACATATACGAGCATGACTGCATGGCATTCTGTGTCAAATATGTGTATGGATAGTAGTAAGCAGGGCCTTCTTTGAATCTACTTTCTCCTAAAACAGCACACAACAACAATGTAAATATCCTTATTCTGCCACTGTTTGTTTTTATAAATTGAGTTAATCCATATGAAGATAATGGCTTGCATGTGGTGCAAAATTAATTTCCTTTAGTTTATGCAAGATGAATTGCATCTGCATTGTGAAAGAACAACATACTCACTTCTGAGGATAAACATGGTGCAAGAAAGTGAAAATTACCCAGGTCTAAAGGGAAAAAAAAAACAAACATTCCTGATCCTATTAGTAAAAAGGCCTTACTTTTGAGCAAACATGCTTAGGCTATTACTCTCTGTCTCCCTTTCATATAACATTTTTGACTTGATATCTTATAGGTAGGGAAGAAAAAATTGGTTATGACTGGAAGCTTGCATGCTTACTGTAACATTACACTGTGGTTGTCTACATTATTAAAACAAAACACCTTGCTCACTTTGAATTGGTGGTGATCTGGACACATGACATTTTGACCAAGTCAGAACAGGTGATGGCACCTTAGGACATTATCATGCAAGGAAAAATAATATTGATTTTTTTCTGGATTTTCCTGGAAAATTTGGACATGGATGTGTTACTGGAGGAGTTAACTTGGAACTCCCCTGCACAGGGAGAAGAACAATTGCCTATTGCATCCTCAAAAAAGCAGGCCTACATACAGCTATGACTAGGGACCAATGATGACACTGACAAAATTTCATCAATATGCCATAATAACTTACGGTGATAATTATTACTTTATTATATCCCCTCGTAAGGCACAATCTGCAGACTTCTACAATATCAGGTATTCGGAGGGTCAAGATACGCTTGGAAATATATATATATAAATCTAGATAGTGACTACATACAGATAAGTTAACAACTACAAATCAAAACAAACTATCTGTCAATTTTTTAAAAAGGTGATCATTAAAACTTTTGGATACCCCCTCGTATTTTAACTATTTCAGCCTCTATGGCAAATCCCTTCTGAAGAAACTTGTCAAGAAAACCCCATGATAGGTTTGCCTTAGGTTGATATATGTCAGAAATGACTTGAAGGCACACAATAACAACAATAAGGAATGAGAGAAAAAGATAGGGGAGAAGCTCAATAATTAGAGGGAAACCTAAGAAAGAGTGGGTGGCTTAGATCTGGGCCAAAATCTGGATCTCAGGTTTCCTTATTTATGCTGCAATCATAGTTAAGAGTGTAAAGTTGGCATGCCTTTTCACTGAGTTAGTACACTGACATTATTCACCACTATTTTTACTTCATGGGAACTGCAATGCCTTTTAGGATTAATCACTTAGTAAAAGGTTGTAATTAATCAGATCTTTTGCATCTAAGTTTTTTTGTCAGGCATCTTCAGCAAACCCAGTTATGTATGTAGATGATTACACAGCCAGACACATGCAATATGATGCATCTCACATCAGAGTCAATTTTCATATAGCACAGGTGATGTTAGAATTCCCACAGTGATGGTGGTATGGTCCAGGAGGAGGGAAACAGTGGTCAATAGGCATGAAGCCCTCTTTCCAGCTGTATTGAGGGGTTTGGGTGGCCTTTGGACCATTGTCTACTCCTCACATTATGAAGTTTTGTTTCATGCTGTTTTCCTTACAGCTTTTTCAGAACTTCATGTGTTAGTGAGTTAGTGGTGGCATCTTCTTGTAAGGCACTTGAGTTGGGAAATGTTCAGTTGCTTAAGTGGTTCTTACTATTCATTCTCTAATATTAAGTGGTCCTTACTATTTGCTCCCTAAGATAGACTAGAGAAGAACTGGAAGAACTCTTTGATTAGCCCCTGTAGTGTTAGGGCATTATGCCCTGTATTTACATTGCTGGAATTTTGTGAGCTACGTGCTCTCAGGCTGATTCCATATCCTGTCATGCAGATAATTCTGGTGAGAGAAAGAATAAGCAGACCCTTGCCCTTTGCCTGTGGTAGGTAGTGGGGGCAGAGAGGAAACTTTATGATAAACACCTATGACACCCATTCAGGTGAAAGAATGCCCTCTGTAACTTCATTTTTAGGACCAGGAGGTGGGGAATAAGGGGCTGGACAGATGAGGAGAAAGGGGCAGCAGATGGAGACTTCACTAATCAAATGGCAAGGCTTCTTTTAAGGCTGTGCATAGAGCGCCATTGGTGCTCGTGCATGATGATGACATCCGCACAACACTGTTTGGGTGCTGCACCATGCTAATGCCATTGTGGCATGCCCCCATCTGTACAGGGGCATGTCAAGATGGTGCCCGGGGTTAACGGTAGGGCTGCTGAGCACGTAAATGCTCAGCCCTCACACACCCCTAGTTCAGGCCGAGGCCAGCACAAAGCACCAGTCTGTACCAGCCCTACAAGTACCTATAGGGCTGCTCTGGGACCTGTGCCCTCATTTTAATTCTTACAACTTGTGGGGAGGGATTCCTAGTGTTTGCCTTCCATTAGGACCAGCTGGGGAGCAACCCAGGTATCTGGTTTTTCCTTGGTGCTGGTGTTCATCCTGGGGAAGTTGAGGAGTCTGGTGGAAACCTATTATCGAAGTTGGAGTCTCAGCAGGTTGCTTTCACCTATTGCTTATGACAGAGCATACAGCTAGCTAAATAGTTTAATATGTCAATAAGGGGGTCTTTATTCAACCCAAATTCTTGTGTATGGTTTCTTTATTCCCATTGTGGATCAGCAAAGGCCTGAATAAACATGCTTAGTCTTTCTCTCTCCCCCCCCCCATATAAATTTTTGCATTGATATTATCATATAGGCATTTTAGCAGTGAAGAAGAATTTGGTTGTGCATAAATACTGTAAGATTGCTATCATCCTAATCCTGGTGTATCTTGATCCTGAACAAGTAAAAAAAAAAAAAGATGAGTAAACTATTCAGAAAACATAGACAACTAGGTGCATAGTGAGTTCAGCACGATCTTCTGTTATCCCCACTCTCACTCTACTAATGGGATGACAAGGAAATTGTGGTGATGGTGGACCAATGGTATATATCAATTATGAAATATACTCTTCTGAGAAAGTGCTGATGGAGGAAGCATGAATGACTGGTATTCTCCCCACTCCCATTCTTCTAGGCCTGCCTCTCTGTCAACATGAGTGTCCCCAAGAAGCATATAGGGAGGAAACAGTTCATATGCCTTGTTCCAACATATCACTAGAATATCTGAACTGATTCTTGTTTGTAGGATATACTGCTGGAACAGTACTGCACAGAGACTGATAGCCTAGCCATACTTATTTTGAATTTGATTATGTTCAGTGGAGCTTTTCCCTAACGTGTGTGCATAAGATTAGAGTCTTCTGCACTTTAATACTGGACAGCCAGATTTAAAGCCAGGTTATAGTGATATGGATTATTTTCTGTGCTGTGTATACATACTTTAACATAAAACCAGGGCTTGGAAATTTTATTTTTATGGGCTACCAGTCCAAAGGATTTTGAAGAGACACAAAAAAAGGAAGGGAAAAAAAAACTAATCAACTATTAGGGGGAAAAATTATATACCATGCAAAAACCAGAAAAATAGTTATGCAAATAAAAGCCTAATAAGCAACGTATACCTACAACATGTAATGTAAGTTATTTAACGAGATTTGAGGTTAATATTTTATGGGTACCAAGAAATGTAGTCAAGACAGGTGCCTATCATCTAACGTCAAGAAAATATTTCCTTCCTTGAAAATGGCACCATGTTCAATGTGCTGTAGAGATGCTGGTAATAGAACCCAATATTTTATTCAGCCCAGCTTTCAGGCTCTGTTGCCTAATGGAATAGAAGTTGCTGAGGTCAATGAGTAGTTTGATGCTTGGCAATAATATGCACCCTCTCGTGATCACCTAATTACATAAAGTGACATGAGGAGGCATTTACCAGTGCATTAATTTGAAAGCAGTTTGACTATTGAGACCTACGGAATTGAAGTATCATGGACTGAAACCCAGTTAAGGCCTTGACTGTCTTGGCTCACTCCATCTTTCAAGGCTGCAGCTCCCATCTTCCATACAGTACAAAGAGTCACAACAAATGATTGGTGAGCATTACAAATAAATATGAGCAGTCTACCTGGTAAGCCTTAATGCCATTATGGCTGTTCAATGGCTATTTTTAGGATGACATATCTGGAAAGAGGGGCTATTCACAATAATAATAACAGCTACTAAGAGTAGAGTAGTAATAAAGCAGTTACCATTGTGGCCTTGTCTGCTCTTGCCTTCATTAATATGGGAGAGGCATAAAACATACACCACCGAGACTCCAATGGTAATTAGGAAAAGCAACTGTGACATTGCAGCAGTTGCATCTAGTTGCTGGGCTGCCAAAAGAAAAAGAAAGTTGACAGTTCCTGCTTCCTTCATTAGGAATGTGTAACTGTTCATTCTCGACAAGAAGGCAGCAGCAAATTTCCCAGCCTGATGGATAGGTTTGTATTCTAAGCCATGGCTGTGGTAAAAATCCTACCCCTTGTTTTATGTCTAAGCATATGGGGGGTTTCGTTTTGTACATGGATGACAAGTATACTCTCTAAGTCCTTAACATAAACAATATTTCATTACAAAGGCACTGCAAAGCAGAAAACAATCAAAAACCAGCATCAAAAGGGGGGGATAATGATCATGGGTTCCTGGTGCCTATTTAACAGAAAAATAACTCCCTCTTATATTCTCAAGATGTTGCAGAGTACTGGAAGGTTATAGATCTATTTACTCCATCCTGTGTATATTATTTGAGGATTGCAGCCAATCCACATAAGATTGATTGATTTCTATCGCACCTCTTCCAAAGTTTGTCAGACTGTTAAACTGACAGCAACAACATTATCAGTTTTTTTTCTTTTTAAAAAGCTATCATTATATTTCAATCCTTGTTTTGTCTTTTCATTTTTCTCCTTTATTGGGTAGTCTGTGTTGCATTTAGACCTAGAGGTGGGCTGGCTCTTAAAAAGGGATGGGTGGATTAGTTTTATCACAAAATAAGATACATTGATTATATTGATTATATCTACACATAATTCCATAATAGAAAAGGAAATATTCATGAATTTAATATTGCTAGAAGAGTATGTTTATGAAACTTTCATCTTTAAAAAATTGACCCCCAAACTTCTTCAGATGAACAACTGATTATTACTACAAGAGAAAGAATCCTAGCTGTAAATGAAAGAAAATGAAGAAGTGAAGAGTATTCCTCTTTCCCAGTCGTGGGGCACTGGGTTGTCTGGAAGATTGCCATTATTATTATTATTATTATTATTATTATCATCATCATCATCATCATCATCATCATCCATCCTTTATTTATGTAGCACTGTAAATTTACACAGCACTGAACACACAATCTTTTAATTAGATGGATCCCTGCCCTCAGGCTTACAATCTAAAAAGAGACAACACAAAAGGAGAAGGGAAAGGTGGTGGGGAAGGGGATCAGGTCCAGCAGTTCTTCTCTCCCTCTGAGGCCTGGACCAAGGCAGATGGACTGGAGGGAGGGCTCAGCTTCTTAATACATAATTAAAACGAGGCATCCTGGGGCAGACAAGGGCACAATATGTTCCTACTTGAACTTTAACATCTTCCAAGGTCATGTCCAAGTGTCTCACCTAAATAAGCTTTGTGATCACTAGAAAGAAGATATTATCATTTGTGGATACCAAGTACAGGACAGCTCTACCATTTAACCCAGCATAATCTTTATAGTATTTTCAGCATCAAGTGATGGCCTTTTTATTCACCCAGACATTACAAATAAAATATTTGTATAAATATTGTAGCTATATTCTAAATTAATGCCTTGTGCTTTAGTTTTTCATGTATTATTAAACTTGATCTTAAGGATATTTTATTGGGAACTTCTGCTATGAGACAACAGATTATATATAAATACAGAAAATACATAAACAAAACCAATAGATAACATGAACTAAACAGACTAAAATAGATTTGGAGCACAAGCAGTGTGTGTGTACCTTCAAATCATCTGTTGACTTATGGCAATCCCATGAAATTCATAGGGCTTTCTTAGTCATGGAATACTCAGAGGTGGTTTTGCCAGTTCTTTCCTCTTAAATATAGTCTACAGAAGCTGGTATTCATTGGTGGCCTCCCATCTAAGTACTAGCCAGGGATGATCCTGCTTAGCTTTCAAGATAAGATGAGATCTAGTGCCTTAAAGGTATATAGGACCTGTACAGGCAGTAGCAAGATGATATATCAATGTTTGTAGCATGCACACTCTATTTACTAGCAAAAATATATATAATTACATTATAAAATTAATGTTAAATAAACAATGTTGAGTTATATACAAAAGTAAGTCTACAAAAATAGGTGCTAACTCAAATTTTGAAAAGAGATCCAGTTATGGAGAGATCATTCCAATTGCTAGCAGTGTTAGAGAAGGCATTCCAAATTGCATTTAGAAGACAGGAGGAATGAAACCAGAGGTCCTAGCAGTGTAGGCCATCCTTCCACAGTGGATAGGTTGAGTCATCAAACTAGATTGCATCCAAATGCAAGATGGATTGAAATAATGATAACATTAATTCTGTGTATGTATGTCTGTGTATGTGCATGCACACACACACACACACACACATTTCTTTGTTTGCGGTATTTTTGATGTCTTTCAAGAGAGAAACAGAAAGATGAGCATGTGTCTCCCATGTTGGCCTTGACTAAAGAACTACCTTTGGTCTTAAAATGTTGAAAACCGCTGGTTTAGAAGGCATTGGGAAGTCATTAACTCAGCTCCTAATTCTCATTTGCCAGTGAGGGTGATAGGACTAATCTACTTTGCAGGAGTGTTTAACATCTGGAAAGAAGAAGAAGAAGAAAAAAACATGTATGTGAAATACATCAATCAATTGAAAGCCAAAGTAATGGTTATTTGGACTGGAACAGTGCAGTGACTCAGGACAATTGATTCTGATAAATAAAAATCTGAAGGCCTGTGCATATATAATGGTTTGAACACTGGGCCAATGTGTTGAAGTGCCTCCCATCTAATTATTACTTTAGCTGAAGCCTTTTGTTGGTTTGGGCTGTTTGTCTGAGCCTGAGCTTTGTTGAGCTACAGGTAGGAAGCCCATTCATCCATCCATACACCCTATTCTTTTTTGATGCAGTATGACACACAAACAAAACTGTTCTGTATCTAATTAGCTCCTACCCCTGGACACAGAAGAAGAAAGAAAAAAAGAAAAATCCCCATTGTCTCTCCCCTTTCGCTTTCAGCTGCATATGCCTGCCTTTCAATAGGCTGCCTTCCAGACTCCAGCAAGCTGCTGTCTCTGAGGTGTCCTGCCAGAATATGCCTTGTTAGACATGAGGAGGTTTTGGTGTCTTGCTGCCATCATCCGTCTTTACAATTCATAGCTTGGCTGCTTCCATGCTATGTGAAACAAACAGTGCATAAGCACTCCTTGTTTTCTATTTGTCCCAGAATCCAGAGTTCACTGAATTCACATTTGCAAAGTTAACAGGGGAAAAAAACACCCATTGAAGTTGATCATCTAGGGCTCTCTTTCTCTGTTTGTGCATCTCTGTGTTATGTGTGTTCATCTATAGGACAACGTGCCTTTTCCCAATCCCTTCTGGGTCAGAGAAACAAAAACAGCTTGAAGTGTATTCCTTCCATTGGTTATGTATCCCTACAGGCTGAATTTCACTGACTGTAATGGGGCAATGCCCATCTGCAGCTTGAGCTGTAAAAGGTCAGCATGGTAGCAGTAGCGTGTGCAGAAATGGATCAGGAACTTAATGAGCCATCTTGAAGCCTTTTGAGACATATTTTCCATGATGCTTGCAGTATTGGCGAAGAAATAATCACACAGCTCTTCCCATCTTGCCTTATGCATATGCTAACAAAGCCTGCTTGCTGGCATCTTTCATTCAAGCAGAAGACAAATACTTCTCTCTGTGGACATTCCAGATTTTTCATACTTCTTTAAAAGCCATTCTGAAAGGCAACAGTCAATTTTTGTTTTCTTTTAGCAACAAAAGTTATACATGTTGATGATTAAAGCTCCAACCTTAAAAATGCAAGGTTTAATTATTATTATTTTTTAAAAAACAGAGAGCAATGGGGGCACTTAGATTTAGCCCTCAAATTAGGCTTAATCATATTTTCAATTGGCACTATCAAATTTTACAGTAATTTGATCAATTTAAAGCAAGAAACAATAAAGAATAGGCTATAATACAAACCATAACTCAAATATGAACAACGATGAAAGGCAGTCATCTCCTAAAGCCATTGTTGAAATATCTGCCATTGAAAGTTATAATCCACTTTTAGGCCAAAACCTACCACAGAGCCAAGTGTGTTTGAGGCCATTGATTTCATGGGTTTAGCTTTGTGCTAAGTGCATTTAACCCTGTGTTGGACTCAGTGTGTTAAATGATGTATATTGTGTCTGGCCTCAGTATAGCCCCTTCATCATGTTCATTAAGGTTGTCCAGAGGCGTATCATGACAAAGATGTGATCCAAGTATTGTAGTCTCAAATGAAGTGTGCAGAAGGCAGCCCCTACTGGAACACTTAGGGACACTCTACATGTTGTAACACTGGTATTCAGAACATGTACCCCTCCTTCCCAAATTTGAATCAGCCTTACATACACTAGGACTTTCCACTCTCCTTTACTTGGACAGAAATCACCAATTTGATGATATATCATATTCCCAAATGGAGCGAATTGTTCTTCCAATTGTAAATCAGCGGGGAGCTTGTTGTGTTCATCTGGAACTGGAACAGGAACAGGTCAAAAGATTCCAGCCTGTACAAACACCTAGAAGTCAACTGAAAGCAGAAACCAACAGGACAGAAAGAGAAAGAAGCAGAGCCTTTGACGATGTTCAGCCTGAATTACTCTGATTGTAGAAAGGTCTATGTTCAGAAGATTAGCCCAGAGACCCTGGCAATTAACACATATGATGAAAGAAAGAAAGAAAGAGAAAGAGAAAGAGAAAGAGAAAGAGAAAGAAAGACAGCAGGGAAGATAGCAGAAGAAATCTGTGCATCCTGGGCAACTGAACAGTTAAAAAAAACCACCCTAATAGCTAAAATGTCTATTGGACAATCCAATAAGTGTCAGGAAGAAAAGTCAGACTAGTTGGCAGAGGACCTGGGGTTCACTCATTCATTAAGAGGTATATATTGCACAGGTAGGAATATATGGTAGGAATCCTGTTGGGATTATTGGTCTTCATAAGTGGATTTATGCATGTGGGAATTAAAATTGCACATCACATTGGCCCCAATGAGTATCAAGTACAAATATGCATCGGAAAGTCTTGCCAGGATCCTCTCACACATCTTCACATTTGAGTACCTGTATTTCTTACTGCCTCTGCTACATAGCAAAGTATACATGAAGTTAGGTGATGCAAAAGGCCATACAGGATTCTGATATATATCTGCAAAGAAAGGTATTTGCCCATGTCTCCAGCTAACCAAGGTTTACACAGAATATGCATAGAAATTTCCTTAAATATTTTGCTTGTCCTGCCAAATCTCTCTCTCTCTCTGCATCCCTTCTCTTTAAAAAACACGTGTCTTAAAATTTCTCAGGTATTTTATATGGGCAATAGCTTCAAAATTTACCTAATTTCATTTTAGTTAAAATTCAGCAGCAATTATTGCTGCAGTTTTTCCCCCAGTTATATATTCACAGCAGGTTACCCAGGACGTCTATGAAGTGGATGACACCAACAATGCAGCTTGACTAACAATTTCCATGAATGTTTTGCTGATGAACCATGGAAATAATAACACCACACAGAGAGACTGGGTTGAAAAGACCCACTTTATTCTAATAATCTATTTAACTTTTAACCCTGAGGAGTTGCTTGGGGGGGGGGGGTAACCTAGCATGGGAGCAGCGGAGGCCAGTGGTCTCATTCAGACCCCATCCCCAGCATCCCTTTGGCAAAACATTTGAGTCCTGAGGAGAACACAAAAGCTAGTCCTGAACCAGAAGGTCAGCCTGAGCAACTTACCTCTAAGTCACATGATTTAAAGTGAGGAAACAACCCTCATGCCAGAAGTCTTTTTCCCTCACTTCTCAGTAACATATAGGATTTCACACTTTCAGAACCCCCTGCCCATGCCAAAAACTTCACCCAAAGTCACTGGATCCACTGAGGACTCAGCAGATTCACCAGCGTCACCTGCCAAAGCCCTCTTCACCATCCCCAGCATCAACAGGTCCTGTAGGCTCCTCTTGACTCCACGGTCTCCAAAGAGCCTAAAGCTGAGCAAATATTTCATTAATAATCTTAGCCTTCCTATGAAGCCTAGGGGCCTTTCTAGGAAGTGGAAGTGCCACTTGCAGAGGGATTCCCTGGGCTTCTCCTATGTGTCAAGCCTGGCCAACATGGTCACCAAGGTATGGATGAAGAGAATACATCTGCTAGTAGATAATTTAGTGGCTGCCTCCTTGCACAGCCTTTCCTCTTTGAATCACCAGTGCCTTTCTTAGTCACCATAAAAAACTATTCCAGGACAATGTGCCTAGTCCCAGACTTAAACCACCAAAACTTGATGAAGCTGTTCACCAATTATTAGTCCTATATGGGACCCACAAGGGTTTGTCAGCAGTTTATTGATGTAATTAAGGTCTGAAAGTAGTCTATTTTCTCAAAGTGGGACTGCAAGGGACTGATCATGGCCTAGAGTGGCCAACCTATTGCGTTACAAAGGCCTAACCACAGCCTAAACATGAAAGATGTCTACCAGGCCTACCAGGGCGTATCCAAGGCTTAAGAGCCTTCCTATCTAACCCAGGCCTACAAAGGCCAAATAAGACCTACAAAGGTCCAACAGTATCTGACCAACACCTAGGGTGCATTCAGGAGTAACCAACGTCCCATGGCAGCCAAGTGGGCCTAATTGGGGTTTACAAACACCAAACCAGCCTATGTCAAAGTGTGTGTGTGTGTGTGGGGGGGGGTGAACAAGGCCCAATTGGTGTTCACAGATATAATGGGCCTAACTGGACCTCACAACAGTGAAAGGAATGGAAAGGTCTGAAAGGAAGCCAAATGGTGCCTACAGACTTACAAAGATTGATCATGGGGCTGAGACCTATGGGCCTCATCAGATCTCTGAAGCTCTGGTGGCACCACCACCTGCAGCCCCAGAGACCATCCAAGAGTCCCCAAGCCCAGCAGTGGCTTATACCCTAAGCTAATACCTGACCTCCTGATGTTAAGGGGTCCCTTAACATATATTGCTTGAGAGTTAAGAAATACAGGACAATGAAAGAAAGAAGCAAGGTTTACTGCCACCCAGCTGTAAGATCTTACCGTCTCCCAAGCAAAACATTGTCACAAGTCTGGCAGCACAATAAGAGGGACTAAAATTGGTTCCCACCACCACCACCACCACCACGTTGTCCATCCCAAAGAGCCCATGAACAGCAACACTTGTCAACCCAACTCTTGTCATCCACCCCACCACCTGCTAGCCTCCCCAAATCCCTGCTAACATTCTCATCAAACCACCTCGGTCATGCCTCATGATCTTCTCCAGCTGAAGATGTTCAATGAAAAATGGAGAGGAGGGGGCAGCCAGAGCATTTAAAACCTGCCCATGCATCATGCCCCAAGCTCACCATCATGGTGCAGTGGATGCTTTTACGTTTGGCCTCTCTTCTAACAAAGATGCCTCCTGGCCTACAAAATGGGAGACAAATTCTCATACAAGAAAGCCAACCTTTCACAAATGTCTTTCAGTAGTAGCTCATTTCTTCGGATTCCTCAACTGTTTTGCCTGAGGAGGCACCTCCCAACCCACTTTAAAATCTGTTAAACAAAAAATATGTGACAGTTCTACAATTCTGAGTAACTGAAGCTGTTTAATTACCAGTAATGACACCAAAAAACTTCAACCTGTCTTACATAGGGACCTGTCTTACATAGGGGTATAATTCTTCACTAATTTCTTTCTAAAAGAATTTTTTTCCCTATTCTGAGAATTTTGGAAGACTATTCTCTCTTTGGGGTTTATTCTGTTAAATAAAAGTACAACATGTTTTGCATAAAAATAATAATTCTATATAGAAAATAACATTGCATACATGAAAGTGCATATTTTGTGTAGAATAAATCCTCACTTTCTGCATTTTTGTTGTCTATGCAGAAAACAATGTTTTCTTGTAAAAAAAATGTGCAATTTTTTTTGTACAGAAGAAGCTCAAAAATTTTTATCAGTCTAGACATCTCTTCATCAGAATTTCCCAACAATCAAGAACCATATTTTTCAATATTTTCTTTCCATCCCTAGCTTTATATTGTAATTCTGTGTATACCTACCTGGATGTAGGTCCCACTGATCATAGTGACACTAAGGGCAGAAACAGATGGCCCCAACAGGGCAGTGTGATGCCACCCCTGAAAGAGCTGGATTGGGGCTGTGACAACCACATGTCATGAATCCAATCCAGCCAGCTTCCACCCCAAACAAGAGCGGAAAAAGTCCTCTCCTATTTGGGGTGGAAAAAAGCTGCCCCTTCACCTCTAGAGCTGGCTTTTTGCTGGCTCTGGGGTGAGTGGCATCTGAATGCCACATCCCTAAATCACCCAGAAGCTGGTTGGCATGTAATCACCAGCACAGCTTCTGGGTGACTCGGGGGCATATCGTGTATAAATGTCATGCCTCCAAGCTGGCATTGAGCCAGACTTTAAGAATCCTGTTTCTATTCCAAACAAGATGAAACCCACAGAATTAATGGAATTTTCATAAGTTGTGTCTTACCATTGAACAATTGATTCAGTTGATTCAGTTGATCTACTTTAGCTGAGACTAGCAATAGGATTCAGGCCTGATTAAGAATGTATAGAATAACAGTGTAAACTTCTTTTGAAAGAACATTTTGAACATCAGCTGCAACTATCATGAAGATCAATGTGGTTGCATGCAATCACCTAACATGGTAGCAGTACTTCACCCTAAGGATAAGTATCAACTTTTTCAACTTCTATTGGATATTGAGAACAATGACACAGGCTTTTTATACCATAGCTTCACGACACTTAGAACTTCTATATTGCAATGATGAGAAATTGCAGGTCTTCTGAAAAAGTTATAAAGCCTGACCAGAACACCACATCATTTTCTAGAGACCATATAACTGCTCCCGAGAATTGTGCAGTTTTTGCTAAAAAGTTTTCAGCTTTCATCATGAAAACTGTACAACATTCAAAATGACAGAGGCTACTACTTCAGTCATCCTGAGTTTTTTTTTCCTACTCTGTAACATTTGCATTGTGCAACGTTCAGACCAGCTAAATCTGCAGCCATGAAATCGAGCACTTCACCACAACTGTTTTTTACAGGGATTTAGTGTGATTTCTTTTAATTTTCTTCATATGTTCTAAGTATAGTGTGGGGAAAAATACAAGTGGTTGTTATTGTTGCCATAGTCATATTGAGGAGGGAGGCTTGTTTTCTGCTGCTCCAGAGAACAGGACCCAAAACAATGGATGCAAGCTACAGGAAAAGAGATTCCACCTCAGCATTAGGAGGAACCTCCTGACAGTAAGGGCTGTTCGACAGTGGAACACACTCCCTCGGAGTGTAGTGGAATCTCCTTCCTTAGAGATCTTTAAACAGAGGCTAAGTAGCCATCTATTAGGTATGCTTTGATTGTGACTTCCTGCATGGCAGGGGGTTGGACTGGATGGCCCTTGTGGTCTTTCCAACTCTATGATTCTATGATTGTTTTTCCTCAGAATGTTCACATAGTTTTTTTAAAAAAATCTTTAGTGAAAATACTGTGTCCATCGGTTTTTATTGTTGTTGTATGCTTTCTAGTCATTTTCATCTTAAGGCAACCTAAAAGTGAAGCTATTAGGGGGGTTTCTTGGCAAGATTTTTCAGAGGGGGTTTGCCATTGTCATCGTCTGTGGCTGAGAGTGTGTGACTTGCCCAAGGTCCATAGCTGAGCAAGAACTCAAACCCTGTTCTCCAGAGTCGAGCACTCTAACCACTACACTGCATTGGCTCTATCTCTTTACTACAATTTCTCAAATTCCTGTGCAGATTTTTCAAAATCTGTACAGTCGATGTTGTTCTGGGAACAAAAAGTTCATGCAAAGTTGTGGGAGTTGTCATCATACCATTGCATTTCCCTCGCAAATTCCTCAATATTTTGGGAGCTCCAAATTCAATCCCACTTGGGAAATTGAGAAATTGCCATGCCATCCCTAGTTCATACTTACGGTGTCTCCATGGGAACCTGACCCAGTGATGAAAACAGGGAGGCAGCAGTGCCAGATATTTATACAGTAAGCATGGGGCTGAATTTCATGTCTGAACTGACCAGCAAACATATTTGTCAGAGAGGCTTGGATGACCTCTGATACTTCAGATTCTTAGTTTGAACTCCTGACAATAGGAAAAATGTGTGTGTGAGAGAGAGAGAGAAAGAGAGAGAGAGAGAGAGAATGAGAGAGAGATTAGTGAGCAAGGTATCTCTGCTTGCTTTCTTTCTCTATAAACAAGAAAAAAATATGTAGAGAATCTGTCTGTAAGTAGACGGATAATGCCCCCCCCCCCGAGGTACAGAAATGGTTTTGCAAAACATTTGTGTGTCTCAGTGGCCAATTACAGTCAGAAACTTGGGGGGGGGGGCTTTAACCTGGCCAATAAAATACATGTTAGAAAAAAAGGGTTTAAGGATATCTGTTTTCACAAGTTGCTTCAATAGGTATTTAGCAGTAGATTAGTAACTATTAATAAGCCTTTATCTTTTGCACCAAGATAAGCTGCTTATGCTCATCTAGGCAATGATTTGCCCCCGACTTGTATGCCAGACCACAGAAATCAGCTCAGACATCCTTAAATGCTTCAATGCTGCCTCGGACCATGGAAGCTGGCAAATTCTACTACACATCTGTATGCTGGCCTGCTTGTGTGTAACAAGACCATAATATCAATCCCGGGCCTTGTAAAGCTACTTAGAGACAGGCTGTACAGTGATTACATGCTGTTGTTTTTGGACCCATGAATCTATGTTCCACATTCCTAAAAGTAGTGCACTGTTCCCAAACAGAGGAACCATCAGAGAATGAATGTCTATCAATGTTTCCCCAATTGCATCATGTGGAGAAACATCAGTCTATGACAATTATGATACCTGGATAAAGATAGCCACAATATTGTACTAATGGACTCATAAAGCAATTCTGGGTGAACTGACTTTTCCTCCCTCAAAATGACTGTTCTATTCTTGCCCATTAAGCTTATAAAACCAATTATCACCAAACTGGTAAGTCTTAATAGCACTAAAAGCCCATTACAGCCCTCATTTTAGGTTTACACAGAGCTGAAGAGAACAGGGTCAGAGACAGCACCACCTTTGGGAAACAGGAGTTTTGTGTTCGTGACACCTTTTGCAGACAAAGTGAAATGCCAGGGACTTGTTAGGTCAGTATAAAAATGAAAGGAGGCTAGAGAAATTGCGAGGGAGGGAGGGAAGGCGACTAGACAGAGGTGGGTGAGGAACATCTGAGATAAGCTCTCATCATGTCTGAAGAGCTTTTTTGGATGCTTGCCAGCTTGAATGTGGGATCAAGAATGTAAAGCAGAGACAGCTTTGCTGATAACAGGAGATTATTTCAGTCTGAGGTGCTGCTCACATCACCCCAGGCTTGGATTGCTTCCAGATCTTGGCCCAGAAAGAGAACATGCATCAGTGAGAAGCCACCAGAGGCAGCTGATGAAGGATGACATTCTGTGCAGTGTCCTACAAGCTTCAGCAGATATCTAGCTTAATTTAACAATTGCTGCTTATGCAGGGTTAAATATGACACAAAGTCTCAGGTCTAATATTTAAGCAAAATCTTCCAGGTTATATTAACTAACTTTAAAGGGAGGAGGGGGAAAAAGGGGGGGGGAGGAAAAGATTTGAAAGTTAGTAAATCTTTTTGTACATAGCTTGTTCTTTGCAAGGCAGATTCACAGACTGCCTTTTGTCACAACTGTAATATCATAAACAAGAATGTCTAATTAGAAATATGATTCTTAATAATGAAATACCTTAAAAATGAGTTATTAACACCTACCGAACACTTATGACTTAAGCAAGTAACCAGGGCATGGAAAGATTTAGGGAAATGATGTGTTATCCATGCAATGTGGAAAGAATTTGCAAATGCCTTGCTGTTTATTATTTTTATCAGATGATGATCACAATCTAGCTAGGGGCCATGTACACAGAAGAAGAAACTACTTTGTTTTGTTTTGTTTTGTAGCTGGATAAACAATGGTGCATACAAATACATATTAAATGTCCAGTTATACGTATTGATCTAGCTACTGGAGTTGTAGAAGGAAAGCCCAGTTTAAATAAAAATGATGATATTTCTAACATGCTCTTTGGACAGGGAAAGAGGGAAACTTGTTCATGTGTATGGCCGACAACTAAGGAGTGTAATCAAATCAGACACATGTCAGGGCCAGCACAAATATTCACTTTTATTGACACAGGTTGAGTCTCCCTTATCCAGCATGGTGCAATGGGCAAGTCCCACTCTTTCAGCCTCAGAGGATGGAAATGGCAAACCTTCTCTGAAGAAACTCCCACCCCCCCCCCCAAAAAAAAAACCCATAATAGGTTTGCTTTAGTGTCACCATAAGTCAGAAATGTTGGAGATCCAGATAAGAAATTCTGAATCCTTATCCAAAATTTCAACATCCGAAATATTCAAAAAAACAAAACTTTTTATGGGTGGCAGAGATATACATTTGCTTTCTGATGGTTCAGTGTATAAAAACTGTATCATTTACAAGATTATTAAAATATTTTATAAAATTACTTTCAGGCTATGTGCATAAGGTATATATGAAACATGAATTTTGTGTTTAGACTTCAGCCTCATCTCAAAAATATCTCATAATGTACCTATATTCAACTACAGGTATATTCTCTCTCTCTCTCTCTCTTCAAAATCCAAAACACTTCTGGTCCTAAGCATTTCAGATAAAGGAGATTCAACCTGTAATACTTTTCATCAGTAGAAATATATTTTGACATTAAATAAGGGACAATAACAATCTCAGCCAGCAACTTTACATTTTGTTCTCCAACTAAAAGCAGTAATATTTGTAATTCACACAGCACATTGCAGCTCCGAAAAGCATTTCCCAAACCTAATTTTGATAATCCTACATCAGCACTGTAAAATATTATTATATCCATAATGTAGTTAGGTAGAATGCAACTAAGACAAAAGGGCTTATCTATTATCTTGTGGGTCTTCCCCACACATTTGGTATTCTGCTAAAGCTTAGCATATGTTTTAACTGTCTTTCTGTAAATTTCGTATGTCCACCAAAAGGATATATTTGGCTCTGTTCAGACTGGCTTGAAAGGCCGGCCTGGGGGTGTAGTTGAGGCATGGTGTCCAGATGATGCACACCCTTACTCTGACCCCAGGGTGCCATGCTGCCGCACGCTGCTCCACATGGCATGCGAGATCATGGCACTCCACCAGTGCTGCATCCATATGACACAGTCCTGAAGGAGCGCCGTATAGCCGCAGCATCACAGCTATGGTACCATTTCCAGAGCGCAAAAAAGAGCCACTATTTGTGGCTACTTTTTGCACCCCAGAAAAGCCTGATCAGGGCTGAGGCATAAGGTTGCCATGGCCCTGATCCGGCTGAAGAAGTGGCGGCTGGAATCTGCCCCTTTGGGACTGTTTGTAAGGGTGAGCCCCTTACTCACCCAACACATCCCCCATAATATCACAGCTAGTGAATGTGCTTCTTCTTCAGTCTAAACAACCCTTGTTCACTGAGAGCTAATCTGCACTGCAGAAATAATACAACTTGACACTGTCTTAACTGCTTTGGGTCAGCGTTATGGAATTCTGGTATTTGTAGTTTTGTGAGATATTTAGCCCTCTCTGTCAGAGAGCCATGGTGCCACAACAAACTACAAATCTCAAGATCCCAGCATAGCATAAAGCCATGACAGTTAAAGTGGTGTTAAACTGCATTATTTCTGCAGTGCTGATAGAACCTAATGGCAAATATCCTATGACACATATGGTCACTACATTCCTGTTACAGCCCCAAGGGTGTACTGCGTTATCTGGAAAGATAAGGGACTGCTCAGTAGGAAAGAGTAAGTTATGCACATTTAAAATACAATATAAATATTAATCCTAATCACCAGCCCATGCTGAGGATATCCTTTGGCATAATGTGCCCTAATATGCAATAATTATGTCAAAATAGAAGCTATTATAAACAGTAATTAATAACAGCAGTCTAGAAGCGGTTTGCTCAGCATCCTCTCCTTTGAAGACAGCATCAAAAGCAGCAGTAAAATGTGCACCACCCGATTCAGCAAAGTACACTGGCAGCCCTAGGGTACCTTTTCCAGTGGTGACTTGTATTACCATCTCCAACATGTGTTGCAAACATTGTAGATTTTATTTGTGTTGGAATCTCACCCTATTTTTTTTAAAGCCAACAACAATATAATTGCTGATTTACCACCGCTGTTCAATCTAATTTACTTCTTAATGGTCCATTTGTATAGCAGAATTTGCATTTTATTTCACAGGGAATGTTATGGCGTCACCTGCCCTATTTCATATAAGACACCAGGAACTAAAGACAAAAATTACCAGGCAAGGAAAATAGTGAGCAATAGGGAAATCCTTTTGTTGAAATGGCCTAATTATAAGTGTGTGCTCTTTTCTCAGAGTGGGAGCCTAGGTGTGTGAGAAAAGCACAAAGCCATCACAGAAAAGTATATTCCTTTCCATCTTTCTTGGGGTAGCAGCTCACCAGAATTAATTTTCAGGTGTGATGCTATCTTTTTTTACTTTTCTCCTGGTAACTCCACAGTCATTCCATGCAATGCGACAGGCAACTGCAAAGATATAAACTGACACGCTGTGCCTTATCAAACTGTTAACATCACTCTGGCATAACTATCCTCTTATTGACTTGGGCCTAGCCCAAATGCTAGTGATCAGAGATAATGTTACAAGGTATTACTCTCTACCTTGAGGAAAAAAGATCAAAATAACACAAAATTAGAAATTGACTTTTGGGTCTAAGAGTTTGTGTCGTGAAGGCCTCCCCACGATCATGTCTTCCTACATGACAAGAGTATGCATAATTTATTATATATTTTACCTCAGCTTCAAGGCTTCGTTCTGTCAGTGACAGCTGTCATTTTAAAGGTGACTCATTACACTCATTTTCAGAGCCTCCAACAGATGGATGGGTCTTTATTTCTCTGGCAAATCTGACAGGTTATGATTTTCAGCAGCTTTTAATCATTTGAACCAAACTTATACACATCTGTCAATTACTTGTGCTGTAATGTTAATAACACTGCAATTGGAAGATGACAAAGAAAGTTCCTTTCCTTTCAGAATACCCTTTTCTGTAACATAGAAGGGGAAAAACACTTTCCACACCCAAATAATGATTGAAGGGAGCAGCATTTTTAATAACAGGAACGTTGTAGGTTCAGTGGTATCCGTGAAGGTTTCTTGGGTCTCTCCCAATCAAACCAGAAATCATTAAAATGTACAGAAGATGGCAAATAAAGCCACGTATATAATTAAAGGAGAAGTCTCTGTGTCAGGGAAGAGGAGGAAAAAAAGAACAGCTGCTGATCTCTATAAAGACTGTTTCAAGATATGAGAAGTTCTCTGCATTTCTGTTTAAACTAGATGTGCTCTAAAAAAAGCCCATATAATAAGTATTTATATAGCACACCTAAGATGTTCAAACCATGCCTCAAACTTGCAACCCATCAAGTTAAACAACTAACTTGCTATGTACTATGGTTTGCAAGTTGCTTATTGAACCCTTGCTTTGCTCTTCCGAAGAGCTAACATAGAATTTATTATGATAAATATTTGGGGTGTAGTGCAGCAGGAACCCACATAATGATACGTTTGAGGCTTTCTTAAGAGCAAGAATGATGATACCATCTTCCAGAATACCAGGGTAAGTGATGGACACTCTGAATGAAGAGATAATAAGCCTTTCACATTTTACGTGTTGTAGAAATGTTGCATTTCAACTGGCTGAACCTTTTCAGCCAGCCATTAGCACCTCCATGTTTAGTGGAACATTGGGAATTGAACCCTGGTCTCCAGAGTCATAGTCCAACTTTCAAATCACTACAGCTATGTTTCTAATTGTATTGTTTATTTAAATTGTAAGCCACTTTGATTCCCATGGGGGGGGGCAAAGCAAGAAAATAATAATAATAATAATAATAATAATAATAATGCACCACACTGGCACTGAGCTACAAATATGTGTACATATTTACATTTTGGTGTAATGGGAGTGCAATATAGTTAAATTTCCAAAGTGATATAACAAGAAACAGTGAAGTTATTTTAATGATCTACTCTGTTTTCTTACTTTCAAATTTTACTTTGATGGACATTTTTACAGGGCCTTTGGCAGGAGTTATTCATCTTTTATGTCATTCATTTATCAATCATAAAGCCCCCCTCCCCCTCCCAAAAAATTAGAACATATTGGAAAAGTGAGAAGAAATATAAGAATTAACACAAGTTACCTTTTGAGTAATGTAAGAAATAGGGGCAATAGGTTAATTCTCAAGCACTATAATGAATAACTAATAAATTACTTTTAAAAAGTAAATTTCCAGTCTCTACCTTTGAAAATAGTCAGTAAATCAGGCTCCATAAAAGTAACAGAAGTGTAGGTACATATTTGCCCTTGTGCATGACTGAGGGGGCTTACTTTAAAATATGCGACTACACAGTACCACACTAAACTACACTGTTAAAATACTACTGCAACTACTATGTAGTATGTTCCATTGAATGTTTTCATCAGTATAGCCTTCTCTTACTGATATAGCTCTCTCAAGATCCCTATCCTTGGTCTGTTGCCCTAGGCTCGATACAGACGGGCATTAAGGGGCGTTTTGCCCCTTCTCTGTGGTTTGAAGAAGTGCCAGATTGGGGCCTCTGGGCTGCCAGTGAGGCTTCCTTGGCCTCAATCCTCCACAAAAAGGGGTGGGTGCAGGCCGCCTCTGAAGGGGCAGTCTGTATAGCCCCCTAGATTGTTTAACTAATCTTGGTTAAGTAGACCCATGGCCTTCTGGGTGGTATAGGATTAAAACTCCATCGGTCCAAGTGAACGTGGCCAATGGTGAGGCATGACAGCACTGGAAGTGTTGCAGGTTTCCTAGTCCTGAATTAGAGATTCAATGGATTTGATCTATAACTCTTTTGCAGTCTCCAACACCAAACAAGATGTCTTTCCCTAACCTGTCAGCATATCTCTTCCCTCACCTGTTGATAGATCCTGGTTTGGTTAAATCTCCCCAGTAAAGCAAATTCCAAAGATTTGAAGTCAGGATTTCTCTTGGTACTGCTGCTGCTCTTTCTTTTCTTTTCTTTTTTCTCCCCCCCCCCTTTTTTTTTCCCTGCTTCTGTTTTAGCAAATTTCAACATGAAGAAATTGTGGCAACATTTTCAGCATAGATTAAATATATCTTCTGGTGAATAAATTTTTTTTTGAAACAAATGGACTGCATTCCTTTCATTCATTATTCATTTTGAAATTCATTTTGAAATGGATGCAAGGAGAATGAATGAAAAGCAAATGACAGTCTTTGCCTTCTCTTCATTTGTTTTCATTTCTTCTAAAAGGGGACAGTTTCAGGTTATAATAACAGGGTGAGGGGGAGAAAAGAAGAGGAACGAATAATTTCAGAGGTCTAACTCTCAAAACATTGCCGCCAACGCGACAGGAATTTTGATAGATCCTCTTTCTAGAGGATCCTCTATTCATAACTCGAAGGGCAAGGTACTTGTGGAAGTCTGTGAGAGAGACAGAGTTTGGTCCTTGTGGGTACTAAGTTTTTATTTTTTTGTTATATTCTGTTCTGTTCTGTTCTCTTAGGGGGAACGTTGAATGGTCATCTGTCAGGGATGCTTTGATTGTGAGTTCCTACATGGCAGGAGGTTGGACTGGATGGCCCTTGAAGTCTCTTCCAGCTCTATGATTCTATGATTGCAGGTTCTTGGGGGATGATAATTCCTTTTTTCAAGTTACCGTATGAATAGGAATTATTTTAAAGTGACTTTCAGTACAATAGGCCCTTGATATCTGCTAGGGTTTTGGTCCAGGACCACCACCCCACCCCCTGCATGGATACCCAAATCCATGGATTCTCAAGTCTCATTATATACCACGGGATTGGAATATTTCAATTCATGTATGGTTGAATCAGTGAACACAGAATCAGTGCATACGGAGGGCTGACTGTATTTTGAAGCATTTCCTCACAATGTTAAGAAGGTGTGTGTGTGTGTGTGTGTGTGTGGAGTATCATTTGAAATTGACTCAATTATACTTTTTATTCTAATAACCATCACTCTTTTTCTTCATTTAACATATTTAATTTTATTGTTGCATGATTTTATGCTGTTGTGTGTCTTCCTTTGAAAATTTATACTTCACTATAAACTTATATAAAAAAGGCACAGCTGTTGTGCTAGTGGTTTAAGTTAATGACATTTTGGTATTGGACCTTTTGAGAACCTGTACTGCTTAGAGATTTACTTTTCTTTGACACAACCAACAAGACTGGAAAGAGTTACTAATAAGATTGAAACATTGTGGTATGTCAGCAATAGAGTGTGCTATCAGCAGTGACCTATGACTCTACATCCTGGAAAAAGGCACTGCCACTGGGTGAGTAAAACAAGAACAAGATGAGGGGCAGAAAGCACTTTCCAACAAAAAGAAAACAACAACACCACTCCTGCCGGTGTCTATGACCAGGCCTCTAACATGGATAGCAGTTGTAGAGGTTTCCTCACCATTACACTATTCAGATGGAATTGGATGATCGTCTGTCTGTGCTTTCCAGGTTACAGGCAAACAGCTAAGTCCTAAAATTGAAGGGAACATGTAGTTTTACATTCTTTAGACATGTGTGTCATAATGAGACCCAACGGTTTGACATTGGTTAAACTGAGTACCTGGGAGCTCTTATAACTTACCAAGTCTGTGGCTTCTGAAGGAATAGGCTTTATAGTTCTCAGGGTGCCAAACCCTGTGATTGTCCTGACAATTTATCATCATTGTTCAGTGTATGAGGATGCATACTTGTTGTCACTTAATCAAACACACATCAGTAGAGTTACAAGAAGCACTAATGAAAAGCACAATAGAAAAAAGTGTAAAGATTTCAAGATATTTTCAGAACTATTTCATATTCATTGGAAATGTCTTAAATTGAGAAGTGCTTCTTGGATGGTCCCAGGTTCAGACTCTGGCCTGTCATATTGCTCTGTACAAGCCACTGCTTGCCCTTTGCAGTTATCCATCTGTCATATAGAAATGTCAGCAGGACTGCCCCCCCTAATATGTCTGCTACATGGCCCAGAGGGAAGATTTGGCTGTCGTTTCTGAGGCCCCTGGCCAGTGCATCTGAGCCCATGTCAGATGTTTTAGACAAAACATTCTTACTCAAATGTTCTGGCTTTATAGTACAGTAGTTGACATTTCCCTTAACATTTTATGACTTCTGGAGGTTTCTCTCATGTTGACAACGAGAGATGGAACTGGGAAGAAGTGTTATCTGTTAGCCAAAGTACTTGCTTCACAAGTCCAAGGTCATAGGTAGCTTCTTTTCCACCAGTGCTCCAGGAAACCTGGGGAACATTGATAGGAGGCCTTCTTCCTAAATACCCAAGAGCCACTGCTAATCAATATTGGGTGAGAAGAATGGATGTCCTGACTCATTTTGAGGCAGTACTCATTAGTCTTATCCTCAATAGCTCTGCCCAAAAAGACACACTTTTCATCTTGTCCACATACAAGCACTTTGTGCTGTGGTCAAATATAATTTTGTAAAGGAAAACAAGAAGCAGCTGGCACCATACAGTTAAGTTATAATGAAAACATGAGGTGGCTGCCATTACGGAGTCCTGCACTAATGAGAACAGTAGGAGTCTAGCATTACAATAGTCTAATGAAAACAGGAAATGGCTGGCATTACATTGGTATAATGAAAACAGGAGGGGGTTGGCAATATTCTGAGACAATGAAAAAAATGAAGATTTCTGGCCCTACTGGATTTAATCTATGTTATATATGACTCTGACATGCCTGTGATGGAGACTATAAATTGGGCCAAATGATGCTGCTGTTTTAATTTTACTCAAACCGTATGTTCTGGTCAATGGCAAGGAAATACACAGTTTCAAGTAGATAATTGGTAATTTGATTTTTCCCCCTCTCTCCAGCATATGATGTCTGCCTTTGTGAAAAATGAAGTGATGCTCAGGAAGAATGACATTTGACAAATACCAGGGCCTCTCTACTTTCCAAATGTTCTATTTGGAAAACAGTTAAATTAATAAATAAATATAGCATATCAAATTAACTCACAATACAAACAAAACCAAAAAATGTCATTGTAAAGAAGATGTTAGCTGACATTTTGGAAATGCAAAACTATTGTCAAAACTATTTATAAACAAAATTACTAACAATGGCTGTTATTTGTCTTGGCTTTTATTTATACACAGTATAAATTTAGTATAGCTTTAAGAGTCCAGGGTTTACTGAAAACCCATTGGGAATAGATAATACTAACTGTGGGCTGCTTGTTACTGCCATTATTTCCTAGAGTCCTTCAACCTTTATCTATGCCAGACAAAGATCTGCTTCTCTTTTTCATGGTAAATAAAATATTATTCCAGAGATTGATGTTTTCCAGTTGAAAACATGGGGGACCAACGTAGTCAAAGGAAGGCCTAATGAGGGATGGAGCCCAGACAATTGTTTTAGGAGCAAAACTGTTCAGGAACTGTCAGTCTTCCACTCCAGAGTTCAAAGTGGTGTAATTTGCCAGTGCCCAGCACCATATGTGCCCATCAGCTACACCGGTTTCTTTCTTTCTTTCTTTTTCCTGGAAAAATTTCATGGATGGCTATCCCTTAAGCTGATGGCTTAAGGGCCAGCACTGGTCCATGGCCACCACTTTGCTAACCACTGGTGAAAAATGTGTGGAAGAGAGAACTAGGATAAAATAAATGCTGAAAAGGGAGGGGGAAAGAAGGAGAGAAGTTAAGCATAAAATCAATCATCCAACTAATGGGCTTTCTTCTCAGAACAAAAAGGTCAGGACTTTCTTTCTTTCTTTCTTTCTTTCTTCTTCTTCTTCTTCTTTTTCTCTTTTTGATTCCCTGTTTTTCAAGCTAACCTTTTTAGCTTTTTTTAATTATTGCTGCAGAAGACGGTCTTCTCTGTAGCTCTCAGACAGTAAATATACAACCGTCTTCTGTTTTATTGTGACTTTTAAAGCCATCAGGAACTGATTGATTGTGGTCTCCCTCATCTTGCTGGATGAAGTGTGTGTCGTTTGAGGCTACAGTAAATTAAGAGGTTGCATCAATCCATTTGTACACCAGCTCTTAGTTCCTTATCATTTTCCCCCGCCACCATTTTTCATCCTTAAGATCAACCTCATCTTTGTGGAGATCTCCCCAAGCAATCCATCGATAAGATCATGCAGGGAAAATAACACATGCGAGCACACACACACACATAGAGGCACAACATATATTTCATTTAAAAAGCTATGTCAGAATGCTCCAGCATCAAAATGGTGAGCTTCCTGGGTTTTTGCTGTATTCCTCCTTGAGCCACAGCAAAAATATTCAAGTCAGGTACAACTGACTGAACCAGCACTGTGATGCAAATAAGCTTGAGATAATCAAATCACACTTTCTAATCGAGTTCTGCTTTGCCGGCACTCTTTATTTCTCTCTAGCTGGCAGTTTCCACATTGTTTTACAATGTGCAGAATTAGCTGAAAGAATAAATACTTGTGAGTTTAGGATTTTCTTTTTTATATATATGCTCAGTGTGTATCTGAGAAAGAAAAAGAAAAGTGAGTGGGAACAGAAAATCTTTGTGTGCCCTTTTTATTACTCTGATCTTGAATTTGCTTTCTCCTAGAAAACTTTGGTCTCTATTTGGTGGAAGGAAGAGGAATGGAATAAAAAGGGGGAAATGTCTCCATTAACTATATCCTTTTATAATTTCTTTCAAATAGTTAAAAGTAATTATCTTGTCAAGGAAATGTTTGGTAGGGTTCACATGATCTTTTATGCATGGTGCTGGCAGCCATGTGTACTTTACAAAATCTGTGACTGCCTGTGTGAATCTCAGACATGGCTTAAGTGTGATAGAAGGTGGCACATGACATGCATCCAAGATTAGAGTCTGGCACTTAGCCACCAATGCTGGCATTCCACTTGGTCATCCGCCAAGCTTCTGCTGGGATTTGGATTCACTGAAACTGATTCAAGCTTTAATCTTTCTTTCTGCCACAACCACCCTACTCTACTAATCAGTATTTTATTTCACCGTTTAAATGCCTGGGCAACATCTAAGTAGCACAAGAATGCAAAAAGTTGAAGAAACAACCTCTCTCCAACATATTATATTGTCTGTATCCAAATTACTTCCTTGGGGTTCTTCACAAACCTAGTGCCTCCACAATCCAGAGTAAACGTACCTAAACTATAGCTGCAAAATGATTTGCAGTTTGGATCATATTCCACTCTAAAACTCATTTTCTTGCCAAATCCTACAAAATTAATTTTAATTGGATTATAACCCTTTCTGTATTTTTACAGTGGTGATGATTATGTGTGGCTCCCCAGATGACGTTGGATTGCAGCTCTTACCATCCAGCATCTTGCGCTATGACAGTGAAGAATGATGCAAATTACAATTTTGCACTATTTGGTGGTGTGAGTGTAAGTTTGTGTTTATATGTCACATCTTCCATCAAAGGTAATATCTGCTTTTAGCTATGCAACATCTGTTGTATAACTAACAGCTATAGTTGTTGAAATGGAGTCAGAAATATCCATACATAAGTGCAATGGTATGTGGTCACATGGATGGCTTGTGAAAGCAAACAAAAGAAAATAATAACAACAAATCATTTTAAAGAAAACAATGAAGTTAAAATGCTGCCCAAAGAATGCCTCATAACATTTTAAAGCATGTTAGCTTAAAAGAGCATGTATAATCAATGTTGTCTTCATCATCATTGTTATCACAGTAGCCTAAGACTTTTAGTACCTGACATGGAGCAGTAAATGGTGTTTCCCTCCTACATGTAGATGCATATGCTAAACCCAAATGTTAGGCCAAGTTAAAGCAGAATGAATGAATGGGAATTTGCTAATTAAACATGCACAGTGTTATTGAGTCAATGGGTTTTCTCTAGTTGAAACTAAGGGGCTGTACAGACAGGCTGACAGGGGCTGCTCTATGCCACCCCTGGAAGTGCTGGGTTGGGGACATGGCAGCCACATGCCACACCCCCAACACGGCACAAATAGGAGCCACGAAACACAGGCTCTGGAGTTACTTCCAAGATTGGCTAGCCAGGTCCCTTCTTTGTTCTTTTTGCACTGGCAGTCAAAGACCTTTTCATTGTCACAGGCCTTTGGCATTCAAGCTGAGTTGCTGATGAAGAAACTGTTGTTGATGGTCTGTGCGATCTGGTTGGGTGCTGCTATTTTATTGTTTTACTAATGTATTTTAAATGTGCTCTAGGTTGTTTTATTTGAATTTTATTACTGTTATCAATTTGGAGTGCTTTCCTGGCAGAAAGACAGGACATAAATGTAATAGATTAATTATATAAATGCATACACAAGAAAGATGCATGGTGGTGGGGACTGGTGTCTGAAAGGCGCAGCAAAACCTTTTAAAGCAGGAGCGGACAAGCTCAGGACCTCTCCAGCACCTGTCATGAGCTGAACTCCTCGCAGATTGAAACCATACATAGCCAGATGTCCCTATCTTGTCTCACAACTCTTGCTTTTGGGAGACAAAATTAGGTTCACATTTGCCTTGGTTTAAAGGAAATTACACACTTCTGGAGAGAGGTCAAAACATATTTTTAACTGTGGCATGAGTTCTAGAACAGCAAAAGTGGGTGAAGGGGTACATGGGCTGGATATTGCCCACATGGCTATTTTTGATTAGGAAGGAAGGAAGGAAGGAAGGAAGGAAGGAGAAGGAAGGTGTGTACACATGCAAAGATGTGTGTCATCTTTGGGCAAAATGTCCTGACATACTTAGCAGGCTTGGAAACAATGGATTATTAAAGAATGCAGACATTCAAAAAATTCAGCAAGCTACAGGGCAGGGGCAGGGCAGGGCAAGGCTTGATTAAGCAACACCACAGGTGAAATTCCCCAGAGGAGAGGGGGAAAAAATGAAAGAGGAACATCCAGCTGCTGAAATGTAAGCTTACTAGCAAAATTCTCTGACAGTTCCTGAAATTCAGATTGCATTTGAAACAATGAGGGCTAGTGAATTTATTTGCACTGGGTTTTATTCCACATTTTAAGGGGGCTATCCAAAGTGCTGAACCGTAGCTCCGAAACATGTTTAGCACTTTGGGTAGTTCTTTTAAATTCTGGTTTAAAACCAAAGACTTTTTCACATGGGGAAAATTGGAAGGTTATACTGGTGCCAATGCAGGGTCATCCAGGGCATTAGGGACAAGTTTGCAGCTGCTTTTCACATGATGCTGCATGCAATCAGGACAGACTCCAGACAGAAAGTGAGGTGAATCAGGAAATAAGCAAATTTGCAAAACTATATTTGCATTTCCACTTCATTTGCAAATTCACTCTCTTCACATAATGGCAGCCATTTGAAAACCAAGCCTCCAGATGCCTCCTGTTCCTAAATTTCCCAAGGTCCCTTGCTGTGCCAGGGAGAGGGAGAAAGCCTTTTTCTTAAAGGGATGCACACACATTTCCCTCACCCGGCTGCTTTCTCCATTCTCCTGCAGCCTCTAATTAAGGGAACAGCTGCTGGGAGAAGGCAGAGAGAGGACATTTTGACATTCTTCCTGGACAGGAGGGACAAATGGGGGACATGTCCTTGAAAAGAAGGGCATCTGGCAGTTTCAGCCCTCTGTGGAATCAGGCAGGTTTATGGACCCAGCCTCCTCCTCTCTCTCTCTCCTCTCTCTCTCATTTGTGTGTGTGTGTGTGTCTTTGTGTGTGGTTTTACCGAGTTTGCAAAGGGAAGCCTCATCCTGACTTCTGACACAGCTTCTGGGGCTTCTGGGGCAAAGAGTTTTTTTCTTCCCCATTTCTCTTCCCTCCCTGGAGCATGTGGATGTGTTTGCATTTGTGGAACTGACCATTTGGAGCGTGCACAGAAAAGGTATTTCTAAGCTAGCAATGGGGGTTTGTCCTCCTCCATTTGATACCCAAATTTGCATTAGACCCTAAGTGATATGCCTTTAACCCCTTGTTGTGCTCTTGTGCATGATAACCATTAGCAAATGGGCTTGCTTTTCTGGCATGCCATTTTTGGGATAGAAACACATAGGTCCCCATGTGAAAAAGTCCCAAAAGGGATTAATCACACCCCTAACAGGGAAAGCATGGGCTGCTAATGTTCTGCAGCCAGCATCATCATAGAAAGAAATGCCTAGGAAGAATGGGTGGTGCGATATCCATATTTCCATTCCATTAATCTTCAACAGACTGGCAGTTGCCCTGTTTTCTCCTCTTTTTTTCGTGAGAATTACTACAATTTGTGTCAAAATTTGTGCTTGCTTTATTCTTGCTATTTCCATGAGTAACAGTG
This sequence comes from Urosaurus nigricauda, assembly GCA_034509955.1. NCBI lineage: Eukaryota > Metazoa > Chordata > Lepidosauria > Squamata > Phrynosomatidae > Urosaurus > Urosaurus nigricauda. The sequence goes on along the minus strand of JAOEGL010000003.1, from coordinate 142,023,866 downwards.
TATATTAAAACATGGCTTGTTTAGTTAATGGAAAGCACAGCACTTGCATTTAAGCTTCTTTACCATTTTTACAAATCTCTTGCTAAGAAATACACATATGGGAAAACAAGTCACCTGGACAGCAGGTTAATTCATGCCAGAAAAAGCCAGACAGGTTGCAGTTAAACCCGGATTGAGATAAGGAGATCTGCATTCAACAGGTGGCTATAGAACACTAGTTCATCAGTTCTGGGAAGACCCACAAGACCATATCAGTGTAAAAATTGTTTCATTTTGTATGGTTTTGTTTGAAGAGGGGAAAAAACTCCCAAATCATGTGGGGGAAAAGTCACTGTATGTATCTTTGCATGAAAAAGATAAAATTCCACCAACATTTATTTTGTTTAGAAATTTAATAAACCTCATTTAAACAGAGCCAAAAATTACTACGAAGAATTTCTTAATCCACAAATTTAGACTAAAATAATGGCAGATTAATTTATGGGTGCTTTTCCACAAGCAAAGGCAGGTACTTTGAAATCCCCAAATCCAAGGCAACAATCAAATGAAGGAATTTTGGAAGCATCCAAACTAAATAATAATAATAGTTATTATTATTATTATTATTATTATTATTATTATTACCCCGCTTTTCAGCCAAGGCTATCAGAGTGGCTTACAATTTGTTAATTAGACATTTCCCTGCCCTCAGGCTTACATTCTAAAGTGACATCACACAAAAGAAGAAGGGAGAGGTGGTGGGGAAGGGGGAATGTCCAATAAATGTAGTTACTGTAGTTCTAAGTTGTCTAAATTTCATATTTCTGTACCCTCAACTTTTAATTCCTGCCTTCTTGTTCATTGAAATCCATATGGTAGCAAGAAGAAGCAAACATAGTGGGGTGGTTAGATTATTGCACTTAGTTCAAATCCTTATCCAGCCAAACAGTGAAGGGTAAAAATTGTGAAATTAAAATCTCTTAGTTTAATTGTCCTTTATGAAGAGAAAAAGGGATAACCTTTCAGATGTCATCATATTGGTATCAATGAAATTTGGTATCAAAAGTAACAAACTTAACAGAGCTATATTCTGTAGTTACTAATTTTCTCTAAAGTCTCTAAGAATTTAGGTGTGGCATGTGTTCATGTTATTTCCTATTTGTTGGTCTTAGCCACATAGTCTGTCTTCCTGAATCAGTTTGTTGTTAGTTTTGTCTATTTTGAAATATGCAGTTCTGTCTCTACCATGATTGAAGAATATATGTCACAGGGCCACTCAAGATGTGATGTTATGAAATCTTTGTAAATAAACCTATTGTCGTTTATTGTTATTGTGTGCCTTCAAGTCATTTCTGATTTATGGCAAACCTATCATGGAGTTTTGGCAACTTTCTCCAGAGGAGGTTTGCTCTTGTCAGCTTCTGAGGCTGAGAGAATGTTACTTGCCCAAGGTGACCCAGTGGGTTCTCATTTCGGTTTTTTTGTTGTTGTTTTTTTTACAAAGAAGACTAAGGCTGCTTTATTTCTCTTCTTGACCTTGTGAGATGATGGTATATAAATCATCGTAGCTCAGTTTCTGCTTTCCTATACCAATTACTCTGCTTACTAGATGCAATCCCCCTCTCTGTCCCCGAGAGACAGGGCCACTATAGAGTAGTTGAAATGGATATGAAATTGATGCTTAGGGTCTGTAGGTCTCATCTGTGAGGACATTAGGGAGAATGTGGCCACTGAGCTTATGCAGCCAATTACATAGGATCTGAAATATGAGTTCAGTCAGCACTGGTACTACTGGTCTGAATCATAACTTGAAATGTAGCCACACTGCACAGTTTTCATTCCTCCATTTAAAGGTCATTACCAATACTTTGTACTGTGCCCGGATACTAATAGGCAGCCAGTAGAGAGATTTCAATATAGGTGTTATATGGTCACCTCTAGCTGCCCTGGTGACCAATCTGGCAGCCATATTTTGAACCAATTGATGTTTCCATAGGTAGCCCCATGTAGAGTGCACTACAGAAGTCATGAGGTTACCAGCTCATGTTTCCAGGTCCCCAGTTGAAGGAAAGGATGCAGTTAGTGTATCAGACGAAGCTGATAACAAGCACTCCTGACTGTCGCATTCACTTGATTTGACATCAGAAGCAATGAGTTTAAGGGGAGTGTGACCCTGTCCAGGACCAGTTGACTTATCCCTGTACCTGGATTAGGGTTCCCAACAGTGAGTACCTCCATCTTACCTGGATTGAGTTTCAGTCTGTTTTTTCCTCATCCAGTCCATTACACCTTAAGCCATTCATTGAGAGGAGAGATGTCATCCTTGGTCAAGATTGAGTTATTCAATGCATCAAAGCAGGCTGTTGTATGGTCTAATAATGTATTCCCTTACCACTCTGAACAATTCTGCTGGACAGAATTTGCAGATGCAATAAATGCAGAGCAGAAAGATTTCTTTACCGCATGTATTGCCACCCCATAGGAGTAAAGAAACTTCCTGTGGCGTGTCTTGTCAAGTAAGGGTCGAGTTTTCTGCCTGTGGGATTCTGTAGGATAGAGTCAAAGTGCTTACAATAGCATCAAAGTATTGTTAAGTGTGGAAAAAAATAGTTTCTATGTTGGCTCTTGTGCCCTTTGTAGCAAAATGGTTAAAAGAAAGCAGCAAGTAAAACTTTTCATAGCTCGGACACAGTAAGAGAAGTTGATTCACAGTAAGAGATTATCACAGTAAGAGAAGTCGATTCAAACTTTGGTACCTCATGTCTGAGCTGAAAGATCAGTTCTATGTAGTGGTGAGAGTTGGGTAGAGTGAAGATGGCAAGTAGTTAGCAACATTGGATGTTTGAAAGAGGACTGGAACAAAAAAAATAACAACAGGCTCTCTGGAAATCTGAAACACTTGGAAGATGATCGGATCAAGTCAAGTAATGGTTGGCTCAAGCCCGTCCCAGACATATTTAAGACCAAGTGATGAAAAACCAATGAGATGCAGGAAAATAAATCAGCCTGGGACCTAGGACAAACACTTTGACCTCCCCAAATTTGGCCAAGTTAACTTGTAGACTACCACATCCAGGATCCCACCCCTAGAATGATCCAGTGGCCATGCTGATCAGGAGATACTGGGAACTATCATTCAAAAGAGAATGGCTCAACTTTCAGAGGCTCACTAAATGAACCAAAAAAAAAAAAAAAAGATAGAGATTCAAACTGGTTTTCATAAATAGTAATTTATTGTTACTAGCAAATTGTCTCTGAACCTGTTTGAATAATGGTCTTCCCCTGGAGCACCGTAAATAAATAATATATGTGAAATGAGCATTAAAATGAATGCAAACTACTAAAACAAATTGGTAAATGTCTACTGTTGAATAGAAGATATAGACGGTATGGTGCTATCTGAACCATTCAGAATATGTTGTGCATCACCATATGGCTTATAGCATCCACATTTCAAAAATATGGAAGGATAAACAGTGATAAAAATGTAATAAACAATTTTAACTCGAGATATATCATCTCAGTTATAGCTGAACTGTTTTCTGCTCATATTGAAAGCATTCAAAGAAAAAGAATATTCAAATATTATAATTGTTTTAAAAGCAATTGCAAGGAAATGCAAGTAAACCCACCACAAGAGGCCTCAGTAGATATGTCTGAGGTCCCAGCCAATCCTAGCAATGAATCCGCACATTGTACCTCTTTGATCATAACACACTTTTTTTTTTGGGGGGGGGGAGCCTTCTCTCTCAGAAATCTATCCATGTCACACATGACATAATTGGTAGGCCTCAACTGTCTGTAAGCAGTCGCCCACCCTCCCTTGCTTCCAGATTTATAGGTATAATGGACTATTTTCAATTGAACAAATTCAGCCCAAGATGGCAGCTTTGTTACATTATTAAATACATCAGTCAATAACACCTGGTGTAATTACAGCTTTTTATGCAACTAGGGTAATCATTTAAATGATATTCTCTCCCCCCTCCACCCCAACCCAGCCACCCCATAGTCAAAAGTCAAACCATCATTGCTAAAAGAATATTGCTTTAACAGGATTTTACAAAAGACACAGCCTATTATGACAGCTACTAGTCTGGATTGAAGATAAGGAGTTGACCTGTGCTCAGATGATTCTCAAATTATTTGAAATTGTGTTGTACAGAAAAAGCTCTTGATTATAGCTGATGCCTGTCTTGTGCTACATATCAAAACTAGCACCTGACAGTTATAGGAGAATGTGAATGAGTGTAACGGTGCAATTATTTTGGAGAAGATGGAGGGACTCCGTCAAGATTAAAAAAAATGTACTTAATAGGCATATATCCTCCTCTCTCACTTTCAAGGTCTAGGCAAAGATGAAAAGTGATATTGTTGCAAAAGTACATTGAACGTTCTTGAGTGAGTGGAATATTAAATAGGAGCTGGGAAATCATAACTTATAAGGGCAGCGGAAGCTGTGGAAAGGATTAAAGATGGGTCTGTTGTTCAGGTAGGCAATCTTCTGATTCAACCCCAAATATATTAGTTTGAAAATAAGATATAATGCTATTTTCCTGAAAATAACCACCAAGGACAGAGTAAAGTGATGTTTGTGCCAATGGAACACAAAGATAGCCTGGATTGCTCTGCAGCTTTGAAACCAAGTGAGTCAATACAATGTCACAACTGTGACCAACCCATCTCCCATGAGTCAAGTCTTCAATAAACAAGCCCATCTCAGGCTGGGGAAGAAACACAACATTTCATAGTGGTTATAGCAAAATTCATAAGACATCATCTATGGGAGAACCAAGCCTTAGGAATGAGACCATGCAGGATTTGTATGGCAAGGGCCCAGTGCTCTGAGGGTTCCCTTAGCACATGGCAGTTTGTAAGAGGAAAAATCTCTACTGTTTGTAAGTGTAGGCTAGCCTATGGTCAAATTAAAGACACTACAAGACAAAGAAGTAGCGGTGGGACAATATCAAGTTTGTTCATTACAGACCTTGAAAAATAATTCACAAGAAATAACTTGTTAACCTTTTCCACAGCCATTTTGAAAGGCTTTATTTCATTGTTTCAACCATATTGATGGATAACGTCATGTCAGTAACAACTAACATTTCAAGGTCCAAATTTGGGCTTCATAGCATGCTATCCATTATCAATATAACAAACTGTTTTAAAACTTTCACTACAACTTGTGTTAATAAATTTTCTATTTAAAAAATTTCCACGTAGAATTCTGGTGCTTTAGACAGAAATGTCAGTCCAGGCATTCCCTCTGTTTCCTTAACAGCCTTATCTCCATCCTCCATCCATTGTTATAAGCAAAGGAATGAATGATTTGCCATGTTCACTGCTTGCCTCTCATGCTTGTAACATACAACACAACCCCCACCCTACCTCATCTTACACCTCCATGAAATTTATGATGTTAGAGTTCAAATTCCCCACACTTTTCTTTCTGGTGTTGCTTAGTCACAACCATTTCTGCAGTACAAGCTTCTGATAGCTATCCCATTCATCAGTTTCTGAGCTTGCTCTGACTTATGACAACCTTTTGTGGCGGTTTTTGATACTTGCTTAAATTCATCCTGGGGAACCCTGGTCTCGCAGAATCCTAGTCTAGCACTATAACCACTACATCCTATTGACTCTTTATACTTTTTCATTGTATAGTATCATTTCATAACATTCCTTTTAAAGACTGTATGCCCACAGAGGGTGAGGTACCAAATGAACTTGGTTTTAAAAAAAGGGGGGGAAATGAATGATGAAAACCAGTAAATAAGCCACTTCAGCTGCAATCCCATACAGCGACTGTAGCCTAGAGAGTACTTCCCATTAAATGAGTTGCCTTACTTATGAGGAGACATGTATGCAATTTCACAGTTAATTTCTCTTCACAGATTTCTTTAAAAAACAACAACAACAGAAAACAAAAACAAAACGTTTCTTTATTCCATCATAACCAGAAGGATATGATTTAAACAATTTAAAAGGAAACACACATATCCAAATACACATCTATAAAACAGTATCAATGACAACAGTCAAGAATTAATCAATAGCTGCCTCTATTTACAATCTAGCCACTAAAATTTGACACTCTTTCTGAAGCCTATCTAATGACCTACTAAAGTCCACCCAGATTCTTCACTTGCTACATTTCCCTCCACAGACTCTGCTTCTGTGCCTTAAACTGAAATAGCAAGTCATCATACAGATGTTCAGCAGGTGAAGCTTTTTCTAGCATAGAAGTAAAATACAGGGAGAAACTCCAGATGGTAAATATCTGAATGCTACCCATAGTCTTACAGAATAGAAATGTCTTTGCCCTTTTCCTTTAAAATAAACCAAAGCAAGAAATCCCCTCTGGAAAGGAATTGTCACCAGCTGCGGAGCCAGAGCTCACAGTTATTCTGTCAAACACCCTTTCTCAGGCCTATACTGTGATGTACCCAGTGGTTTGTGAAGGAGACAATACTTTTTGAAGTAAACTGGGTGCAGATCCTATCAAAATTATAAGTATTCACCAATAGATGATTGATGGGTAATGCATAATGGAAAAGTGTTGTGTCTCAGATAACCCTTAAAGGCTGCTGGTGGTGTTACCATAGCATAGGAGTTTAAAACAGTTGCTTTCAGTCTTTTCTGTCCTAGAGTTCCTCTTTAGCCAAGGTATTTATTGAGGAACCCATTTCTCACTTTCTCTCATTTTTTCATATATATATATATATATATATACACACACACACACACACATACACATTGTCATTTCTATAGCTGATTTTAAGCATTCCAAAGTGACTGACATTCTTTATCCCAGCTATAGAAATGACAAGTGTAATCACTATGTTTTATTTGTGACTGTGCATTCCTACATGCAGTTCACCAAAGGGTGCATCAGTAGACGGCAGAGGATGCACAATTAAGTGCAAAAGAACTCTAAGTCTCATAGTTAAATCATATCGACCACTATAGAGCCAACTACATATTCAAAATCCTAATATTTGACAGTACACACAACTGATGGCATGAAAAGATTCTATACTATTTTTTATCAAACTTTTTTTTTAACTTAATGGGGATTTCTGAAATCCTTGGTTCTACCTTTCTACTAAAGTTTAAAAGTTTAAAATGCATTGTAAATATGAAAAACAGATCATGATTATATCCTTTTCATTGTAGGTCATTTCTATAAAGAATTGGGTTGAAGCCAGCATCCTTCAGTACCAAGCCATTTCCCCTCACATTAGAATAATTGATTTATAGAACATAAGTCCAGGAAACATATAATCCAACCATTTACAAACTATGAAGTTAAAACGAAGAGCCCTCTGAGCTTAGGATCAATTCTTTATAGATCTGATTGCAAAACAAAAAGCTGGAAAGAAGAGATGTGGGACCATTCAAACCAGAAGACAAAATCATATAGGGCATGTCTACATGGGCCATTTGCAGTGGTTTTCCTACCACCCCCATGTCTCCCTGGCCAGATGATGCAAGGTCAAAGGCCCAATTTGACTACAGACTGTCTTCACTTGGGAAGGGCTCTGGATCTTCCCAGAAAATCCAGAGTACTCTGGGGTGACACCAGGAGTTTATATGCATAGAGTCCTGCTGTGCCATCCACTTCCCTACTGCTAGTGTGAGTCACTCCTCTGAGGTCACGATAAGATGGCAAGACATGTGATCAATGCTGGGCACCTTGTTTCTGGTCTCAAAGAGAGCAGTTTGACCCAGTGGCAGGAGGCAGCACAGTGGTACATTGCATAAATAAACTGCCTGCTGTCATTCCAGAACACACAGCTAATGAAGAGCTATGGGGTCATTGTATTCTGGCCAGTATGGAATCACCCCATTTCATGGAATCAGGTGATGAGGAGGACCCCATCCCTTCTAGCATTATTGGAGATCTAATCTAATCTAATTTATCATTTTCCAGAGTATGTGAGTTCCACTGCTCATTAATACCATTTTGAACTGAGGGAGGCTACTTTTTCTTTAGAAAGAAAAGAAAAAATTCAGCCAAAAAAAAAAATGATTAGGGGATTTGTACTGTTTTTAGGGAGTTATCTTCCTGTGCACATATCCACAGCTAATCTATATCAAATACATTCTGGTTGTTAGTTACTTACTCTCCAGGGCAGATGGGTAGACGCACCCACACACCATACTTCAGACAGACAAGCAGATTTGATTCCAGAATCAGAAAGCATTGAGACTGTGAAGAATGTACATGCTGTCTGTAGACTTTGTCATGAACATGTAAAGGAAGAGAGAGGGGAACAGTCTTGTCAAATATCAAGATTGCAGTAACAAATATTTTAATCATTGATGGTGTTTTAATCAGTGGTTGATGGAAAAAAACATTTTAAGAACTTTAGTGACTCATCTTAAATATAAACTTCATAAATCTGTGAGGTTCAGAAGAATATGGAGTTTCAGTGATATGCAATTCATGGCTGAAAATAGTAGAAGCACAGAATGTAGAAAATGTCACATTCCTGGAAACTGTTGTATGACCTATACAGTTATTTTTTTTAAAAAATCTAGGTGTTTTAGTTAAATGTAAGTGCTACATTTCTTCAAATCATATTTAAGATTAAAATATGTTTCCCATAGGAAATGCAGTATTACACAATTTGTATGCCTATTAAAACATGAAAATAGCTTTTGCATGTTTACCAGTGTCCTTGTGAGTTCACTAAACTAAAAGTAAAGTTGTTGGTTTTATAAAGAAAAAGAAGCATCAGTGTCCCTCTTTGTAATCTGTATGAGTTAAAGGCATACATAGAGCAGCTTGTTTCCTAATGCCCTCCCATTATAGGAAGCAATGAATGGAGAAAGTGTAATCTCTAAGGGTGTCCAAATCTTGTGCTGTTGAGAAGAGACTTGTAGAATTTTGAAAGTTTGGCCACTAGCTCTTGAAAATTACTGTAGACTCATCTTGAATGCCCTTTACAAGTCTGACTTGTACAACATTTGACTTATGACTAAGCCAAGTATGGCTCATTGGTCATGTGTGGCAGCTGACTAAGACATCAAGAAAGTTGTCTTTGCTGCCTGTTTGGGTCTTCAGAACAGTGGAATAGGTTGTTAAGCACCTAGGAAGCTGCATTCTGTGGCTGGCGGGCTACTTCATGAGAATTTCACATGCATGGGAAGAGCTTTAAATGCTTTGAAACTGGCCCTTTGAATTGTTCACTAGAAACTCCTTGGAAGCCAAACTATTGCTTTTAGGATTGATTGAAAATAGTTTCTGCAATCCAGCCTCAAATAACAACTGAATTGCTTCCTTCTGGACCAGCCTGAACTTCTGAGTGTTTTTGAAAGGTAGATACACCCAGAGCACATTGCAGTAAACCAGATAGAAATTTATCAAAGTGAGTATGGCAGTGGTCAAACTCTACCATGAAACTCTTAAAGAGCTCTGTCTCCTGCTGCATCAGGAGAAGTGACTGCTGTGAATTTCAAATAGAAGTAAAGTAGCTTGAGAAGAAAAAAAAATCTGGCAGGGATGGTTGGTTATGTGCTAGGCTCAGTCATTCTGTGTTTTCAAAGTCAAACTTTTTTTTTCCTACATGAAAATGCCAAAATACCTGAACTTGTTATGATGTGAACCAGGGAAAACATCCTCCTTTCAGAAGTAAAAGTATTGCAGTCTCTCCCCCCCCCCCCTTGTGTTGTTTTCATAACCAAGACTGATACTTCTCTTGAACTCCACAGGGAGAAAATAGGTTGTGAACTGGCAGTGTTTCTGAACTTTCACGTTCACCTCCTTTGGCACATTTCCTAACAAGAGTGTATGAGGAGGTGTTGAAGAGCCTCCTTCTCACCTTGATGAGCACTTAAAATGTAATTTACTGTTGCTTTCAATTACTATAGATTCCACAAGTGTTTACTATTTTTGGCATACTGCAAGCTCACAGCCAAATGATGATGAATGAACAAGAAGACTTTGTTCCTCTTTTTTATTACTTAAAAAAAAAAAAAAAGATCCCAACCAGGAAACTGGTGTTAAGGCAAAATAAGATATTTAGACTAATCTGCATGACTTCTATGTGAAACTTTAATAAACTGTCAAGAAAATGTGCTAACGCTGTGGTGAAAGAAATGTACCATGTTGACAGATTTTTCATGGGAATAAGTTATTTCTTTCAGAAAAGAAAAGGGACAGTGGCATATTTCATTTCACAAATATCTTATCTTTATTCATTATGCAGAAAGGCTGCTTTCATCATGAAAATAAGCTCCTATCGGGCACTCAGGCTCTAGGTTCAAGTACTTCAGAAAGATGTCATCTTTTCCCTCACTCGTGTCTCATCACTTTTTCCTCTAGGCAGAAAATAGAAAGCACTCCAGCAACACAGGCTTTCAAATGTGTTCCCAGTTCTTTTCTCCCTCTTCTGTTTGCTCTTGGAAAGAAAGTCTTTACTTATTGAAGGGACAAGAAACAAATCAGTCTCCCATCTCAATATCTTACAAGTTCATTTGCACAGAGGACCCAGTATACATGGTGGTGGAAAAGCTGAGTCTGCTCCAGTGCTTATGGAAATATGATATGGAATTGATGCATGAATAAGAACATTGAGGTTTTTCCCCCCTCAGTACTGGAACACTGTTGTGCTTTTCAAAAAAAAATATAAAATTAAAGGAGGGGAACTAAATTTAGGAGGATTTTCTTTTTCTTTTTGAGGTTATCTAGTTTTTTTAAAAAAACAAAACAAAAAACACAGTACATTTACTAGAAAGTATTTTTTCCTTGCACCTTTGAACAGAAAGGGGGAGAATGCAATCATTTAGAGAGTGAATATATGTGGATGAAATGCAGTAATACATGCCCAAATATGATTATCAGTGTTTTTTTTTTTTTGTCCATTTTTGGAAAAATGGATGAAAAAAAAAAAAACAAGGTAGAAAAAGTAAACCATTCCTGTTTACTATACTGTATTCCCTTACAATCGGGGCTGGGGGATTACTCTGGTCCTCTTGGTGTTTTTTGAACTGCAGTTCCCATAAACCTTCACTGTTGAGTAGGCTGGAGAGAGTTATTCTTCAGTATCAGGAAATTCACATATTCCCTGCCACTGCATTGTGTCATTGCATTTTTAAAATGTATCAGGTGATGCTATCATTTTATAGTCTCCAGATTTTGAGTGAAAGAGGGGAGGGAGAGGGCAAGAAAAACAGTCTGGAAGTATAAATCAACATTTTTGTAGTATTGTAGGCAATGCCTGTCCTACCATATCACATTTTGAAAAATAAAATAAAAGAGACTCCTGACAATCCAGATTATATTTCCAGTGCTGGCTGGCATTCTCTCTGGCACAAATTACTGACCTCTGTTATTTCATTACTCCCATTTTGGATTTTAAATTTAAACATGCCACATGTTTAGGTTTAATCTATTTATCATTATATATCAGGATATGCGTTTAGCAAATTTTGGGGGTTGTCCAGGAAATATAGTACACACACAACCTAACTGTATTTCCTGTTGCAGGTTGAAATTCACAGAGATTCTCCTTTCAGATGTCTCTAGAAATCTGAAATCTTGGATTACACTCCAGAGTTACAGGGCCAGATGTGTCATTTCTGGGGTAGCTGTAGACTAGATCCAACTGTTAGTCCCACCCTGAGAAGCTTCTTAAATTAATGAAAACATGGTAAATCAGCATTCGTGTTAAATTTCACTGACAGTGCATACCCTCCAACATTTCACAGATGAAAATTGGGACACATGTGGCCAAGCAACATCAGAGTGTAGTCAAAATGGTCAGAGTTATTGGTGAGGGCACGATTCCACCTCTCCTCACTTCTCTCCCCTGCTGAGTTGAGTGAAAACTTATTTTGTACTTTGAACTCAATTTGCAAAAACTGAAGTAAACTAAGGACAGAGATAGAAGAGGAGAGAGAATCTGGAGTATTTGAAAGGGTCTGAAAAAGTGGAACAAGAATTGATCAGTATTCTTCCTGCCTAATCAAGACCCCCAGAGTGCTGTGTCAGTAGTTCAAGAGTAACAATTGCATCTAGGTATATATTTCTTGCCAGTCATTTAATTGAAGGATTGTAAGAAAACAGAGCCCTATTATAAAAATACAGCACTGATCAGAGGTACTGTTCAGTGGAACTCTAAAGAGAAAGAACCACACAAAGGGCTTTGATGTTGCTCATTAGACTATAGCAGGGCAACAAACTGAGCACAGGACTGCTGGTCATATTCTTCCCAATATGAAGAAATGTAGTTGATTCATTTATGGAAAGTATTTCTATATTTGTGCCTATGCATATAAGACAATACATATAAATAATAATAAACATATGTAAAGAATTGTAAAACTGTATACTTATTCACATGTAATATACATTTCCTGGAAATCCAAAACTTACAATAATCTTAAGGAAAATGCTGATCTGCCTACTCCTTACTACCTAAACAACATACTGTTGTTTATAGCCTTGGGAACTTAGGTGACCAAAATGGTGAACTATAAGAAACTCTAGCCAGATACAGACTGACAAGCATAAGGCAAAGAACTTTCAATCTCTCTACAAGGGAGAAAAACATGAGCCAACCATGCCTGTTTCAGTTGTCTGCTGATACATCTTATATGAAGCACAAGGAGAATAAAAATGCAGAACTAAAACAACATGTGCTTTGGCTACATATTGTAATATCTATATTCCTGCATACACATAGCCAGGAATTTAGTGTGTTTCTTTCCTGATGTAATTGTATTTCAGACCTAAGTTCCAAATGAAATCTCATTTAATCTCTTCATCAATATTTGCTAACTTTAGGCACATACATAACACAAATCTTTAGGGATTGCTTTGGCATTTAGTCAGACTTTATGTTTATAGAATGATTTATTTTAGTCATTTTCTCTTGAACACTGTAAAATTGTCCAGAGTGCAAGAAGAATCTACCCTTTGTGCTTCAAATCACATGTGATTCTGAAAAAGCACCCACATTTTTTTTTATCCATTCACTATGAATGGCAGTTTTGTCTTATGCTCTGTCTTGTGATTCTGGCATGTGAACATAACTATCATCTGGTTTTAAAAGTTATATTTGACTAATTGGGCGGATTAGGAAAAATGTAAGAGTCCTGCTGGATCAAATGAAAGGCCTTTCTAGTCTAGCATCCAGTTCCCCACAATGGTTAATTTCATGTTTCTTCTCCAAGTAGGAGATGAGGGCAATATCCCTCTCCTACTTGTACTCCCCAGTAAACATAGTACCGGGAGGCATGCAGACAAGACACAACGTGCAGACCACTTACACCTCTCTCTCTGCGTTCTCCCAATGCTCTCAGGAATAGAAGCAAATTCAACAGCAGCAATGTAAAAGTGACAATAGATTCACCATGATTGAATTCACAAGCCATCCCTGACTGGCACTGCATTGCTACTGTTAGAGAACTGGCTGGGGGAAAGGACTGAAAATATGGTAAAAATTGCCCACCATGACCCCTAGGAGGCATTTGAGGCCATATGGCTAATTTTATTTTATTTTGTTTTTTAAAAAAGGTTGTGGTGTGATGGGCCATATTTGGCCCTGTCATTATGATGACAGTACTTTAAAAGAAAGAAAGAAAATAAGAAAATAGAGTTGGGGGTGGGGGAGTGATAAGAATGCTTCTGCCTATAAACAAGATATAAAAAGAACATGTACATTCAAGGGGAAAACCATAGCTGGAATTCTGTTCAATATTCGCTGAACAGCCATGAAATAATGAGACCGTACACATGAATTGGGTTGAATATGGGCCATCAATAACAACCAATTCAAGTCTGAGCCCATGAGATATACAAAAGGAGGGGAACCTAGTGTGGTAACAGCTGAGGTCTCTCCCAGACCTCCTCTCCAGCTTTCCCTGGGTGACACACCTGAGTCCCAAAGAGAACCCAAATGCTGGGTTGCTCCACAGCTGGCCTGCTACTGAAAAGCCAACTCAAGAATCCAGCCTCAAAGTTGCATTACTTAAAGTGAGGGCTCAGCCCTCAAGCCAGCCCCCAAAACAGCCTCCTTTCCCACTCCCAGTTTTCATGGCCTATAAAGGCAGTTCTAGAGACCTCTCCCTCTCCGAATGGGCACCATAAATATTAACCAAGCTCCAACTTTTGCCTCACTACTTGCCACAGATAAAACACAAGTGTCTGTTTAGCTCCTATCTCCCACCAGACTGGCCAAAAGATTCTTCACTTCCTGTTGCATATGTCCCAGAAATATCTGCTTTACTACTTTAGATAGGTGGATGCCAACAGCTCCATAGCTCTCAGGACTGTGGGGAAAAATTGAAGATGCACCTCCCCGCTTTGATGCTATATGTCCCCGCTTTGATGCTATGATGATCCATATTATGAGATCATAAGCCAAATATACATTCTTGTAACTTTTGGGGTCCATGTTTACAGTTGTTAATAACCATATATGAACCCCCTTCCCCCCACCCCCCACCCCCCAAAAACCCTACCTATTAAGCCAGACATCATACAAAGGATTTCTGAGGCACTGTAGAACAGGACAATGGGAAATGATGACTGGAGTACTCTGGAGTCATGGGACACATTGAAAGAAGCAGTTGTGAAAGGTTCCTGAGGAGTCATTCTTTCTGCCTATCAGCAGACATTTTTGTGGGGACAGAAGTAGCTATGATAGCTGAGCTCTTTTATCATAACTATATCTGAGGATGCAGGCTGTTGGCCCATTGTTGTTGTTGTTTTTTTCCACACTGTTGCAATACAAAATTTCCTAAAGGATGCAGTTCTAGAGTGTCACTGTAGACCCTTTCAGGTTGTATATCTCTGTTCTATAGACTAGGCTCTTGACAGTTGTAACTAAGAGCTCTTGACAGTGTTACCCTACGTAAAGTTGTCTAATCTATTTTTTTTATAAAAGCCATCTAAAATGTTGGCCATCTTGTCATTATGAATCCAACATTGAACTGTGAACCATATGTAGAAGCACTTCCTTTTTAATGCCCTACTTTGCAGCTTCATTGGATGACCCTGGGTGTTATGAGTGAAGGGGGAAAAAATTCTGTGAATGACCTATGCATTGAGATTTCCTTTGACTGTTTAATGTATAGAAGGCTCCCCATCAGTGCCACCTGCCCAGTCTACTCTTTATACACTTTCCCTAAATGTATAAGGCCTAGGGTCCCAAGTGTCTTCCTCTTATAAGTTTAATATCTTAGGTAGCATGTGTGTGTGTGCCTCTATGGTTTAGAATTCACTCAGGCAGAGGCTTCTGTTATACCAAATAAACAATGACTTTATTGAATAATGTTTAGCAAGAATGTAGCTTAGGTAGAATAGTTCAAAGGCTACATTAATATAACAGTTGCATGCATTTCACAGCTTTCTCTTTACAATGCCTAATATACTTTCTCTCCCATTCAGTATCATTCTCTCAACTCAATTCCCTTCAGCTTCTTTCAACTCATTTCAGTTCTCTTAACCTCCCCCATAACTCCTACTCAGTTCGCACTCAGCTCACACTCAACACACAGTCACTCACTCCTGTCTTTTATATCTACTTGTTCCCTAGTAGCACCTCCCTCACTGTCAGCCTGAACTGTGATTGGCAGCCAGGAAACCAAATCTGCCCAATGACTCTGACACAACGTTTTCTTCCCCACTGTTTTTTGGGACGGTGGTAGTAAATATCTGTCACTGCAAAGTTGGAACTGTTGCAGGGGCAATCTATATGTTCAAAGGGTGATTGGACATATGTTATCCTGCAAGGTCTCTTGGAGACCTGTGCACCTGCCGACCCATCAGTTGCCCATTTCTGCTATAGTGGCAGATCAATGGTGAGAAAAGGAAGAAAAATATGGTATCAGGAGAGAAGGTTGTCAGTTATGAGCTGTTGATTTTTCAAATTCCTGGCTTCCAGAGGGTGAATGTTCATAGAGCCAAAGTCCCAGGGAACAAATGACTTAACAGTTATCTATACCATGGGGGCAGTCAATTGTCCAAACATTCTTATTCACAGTCCTTTGGCTTCGTGTCCCCTTTCCTTCATTAAAAAAAAAAAAAATAGGTGGATCAGAGCTGAAACTGATAAGAGATGGACTTTAAATGTTGTGCAAGGTTTGTATAAAGTTTTCTATAGAGTTTTAAAAGTGTTTTAAATTTTAATGCATAATGTTTTTAACTTTTAAAATTATATAATTGTTTTTAAACTTTGTATCTACCTTTTAATGTTTTGCATTGTTCTGTGTTGTTTTAAATTTTGTTAGCTGCCTTCACTCCTTATACTGGGAGAAAAGTGTAATAATAATAATAATAATAATGCCATTTGTGTTCATCTTGTGCAACTGCTTGTGTTGCCACTGTTTTTTTTTTTCTTCTTATCCCTTGACCACATAGCTACCCTGTTGATTTTAGAATCACAGTCCTCAAAAGTAAAGTTGCCAAACTCTGGCTAAGGCCCATTGCTGCTCTCCCCAAGAAAAGAACCACAAAATGCAATATGGAACCTTTTTATTAACTTCATATATTTATATAAAATCTTTGATGATGCTAGATTTTGAGGTGATATATAAAACAAAATCACCTTTAAGCAGACCAAACTTGTTCAGCTTGAGCAGTTAAATTATCAGCCACTTGGCTGCATCTTATCACCCTATTAGTTCAATTTATACACTGAACATATTGTAAGGAAAGGAAGCTTGAACATAGAAGAAGGAGTGAAAATAGAAGGAAAGAATATCAACAATCTAAAATATGCAGATGACACCATAATACTAGCAGAAAACCTCCTAGACCTGGAACAACAACTAAGAAAGATCAAAGAAAAAAGTTCAAAGGCAGGACTACTGCTGAACATAAAGAAAATGAAAATAATGACCACAGATAATCTACACAATTTCAACTTATAAAATGAAGAAATAGACATAGTAACAGAGTTCTCATACTTGGGATCAAACATTGATAGCAGCAGGGACTGCAACCAGGAAATTAGAAGAAGATTAAGAATGGGGCGACTGGCTATGAAAACACTAGAAAGGATTCTAAAATGAAACTGAACACAAAAGTTAAAATCATATAAGCCATTGTATTCCCTATTGCCATGTATGGTTGTGAGACCTGAACAATTAAGAAACAAGATAGAAAGAAAATCAATTAATTTGAGATGTGCTGCTAGAGAGGGGTGCTAAGGATTCTGTGTACAAACAAAAAGGCAAATAAGTGGGTCCTACAGCAGTTCAAGCCAGAAATCTCCTTGGAAGCCAAGATGACTAAACCTAGGCTGTTGTACTTTGGACACATCATGAGAAGGAAAAAAAATAATGCCAGGAAAGATGGAATTAGAAAGAGAAGAAAGCTGCATGCTAGATGGATGGACTCTATTAGATAGGCTACAGGTATGAGTTTTCAGGAACTAAGCAGAACAGTGGAGGACAGGGAGTCTTGGAGATGTCTCATCTACAGGATCACCATTGGTCAAGATTGACTCAAAGGCAGTTAACAACAAAAACACTTGGAGATGAGGAGGGGAGTGGGGGGAGAATGAATGACTGAATGTCCAGTTGAACTTTTTCAGAAAGGAAACTTGGTTATTTGGGAAACCACTGCCAAGAGAACTGTTGTCAATTATTCTCATACCTCTGCTAGAATAACTATGTGAAGAAGGGCTTTGGTAGAGGGAACACCAAGTGAATAGTGATAATTCCTAAATTAAATTGCAGTCATGGGAAGTAGATAAAGTACCAGTTTCACCATTTCAGAACTCAATTATTGGAGTGGCATGGAGAAAAGCCATAAACTTCCTTAAAACTGAAGAACCATCAACATATAACACATGGAAAAGTTACCATCTCTATTAGATTTTCCATAATGCAGAAAAGTATGGCCTGTGAACATTTGGGTAGTGGATTATGGGAACTGTTGTGCAAACATAACTTTCCCATGTTTTGCCAGCATAATATCTAGTCTCTGAGTCTGTCAATATTTGTAATCTGAAGTGGTCAAACATTCAGGGTTATGTGCAACTTGCCTTTCTGAATGCTACTGCAAGAAATCAAAAAGGCAATAGATTGGCAGGAAAGTGTGACATGAAGTTGCCTTTTCCTTAATGCTTAGCAGCGGCACCACAGCCTTTAGATGGAGCTGCGCTGTTCTGCAGTTTTTAAAAAAGAAGCTGGGAAAACCAGCACCTTTTTAAAGGTGTTTCTTCTCCCCTAAAACACCAAAGAAGCTTTTTCATGGCACACTTTCCCTTTTTCTCATCTAAAGGCTAGAGTTTCATGCAGCCATGAACACACTTCTTTTTGCCAATCTAGATCAGGCCAATGACTTGTAGCAAGATCATCCATGCAGAATTCTACTTGTATAATCATCAGCTGAAGCATTGCCTTGGCTTTGTAAATCTTGTAGTGGTGCACACTAACATTTGCCAGTCCATGTCGGTTATATGAATCAGCCCTGATTTGTCTTGGCCACCAGCCTCTGATTATATTTTGGAGAGCCTGCTTCCTATTTAATAGCTTTCTAGTACAACAGTCAGTCTTCTCTTCACATTGCAAGGTGAAAGCTCTTCCATGCCTAGTGATTTTGAATGCCTAGCTTTCATAAACAGTTGGGGGGAGGACTTTTCACAAGATCTTGCCTGTTAATGCTATGATTTGCATGTCAGATTGCATTTACATTGTGTTGTTGGTTGAAATATTACAGAGTATTGTGCAGTCCAGAAACAAGCAGTGTCAAAAAGCCTCATGGACAAGACCAATGTTTTAATTATGTTTTCTTTCCATATGTGATGGCAAAGTGAACAGAATGACCAGATTGCACTGCTGAAAAGGAGAGCCAGGTCTCATTCCCTCTCTTCAGCATATGTGTTCACTAGCACCTGAACAGAGAAATGGAAATCAGGTACAATGGTATACTTTGCCAGGACACAATGATGATGCTCTTCAGATAATTTTATATCCATTTCCAGTTCTTTTCACTTGAGTGCTAAGCATCACAGTCCAATTCTGCTTATGTTTTCAGAAAAATAAACCCCACATCAGAGAAAACATTCACAAAATTGAACCATAAACCATTGTTGTTTTGTTATTTCAAGTATTATACCAGACCAAACAACACGCTTCTGAAAACAATAGTCATGGATGTAGCTCCTTCACTGATTACATATCATCCCATGTCACAATGCCAAATAGTTCCCCATATTAAAACACTTACTCCATATGTGCAAGAGTTGCAGTGCTGTCATGGGTGCAGTGAATCTGCTCTGGGCTTTGAGAGTTTGGCACAGATTTAAAAGATAATTAGCACTTTCCCCAAAATAGATACACCACCTCGGAAAATGCCATTAAAATGTGAAATTAAATCCAGAACAAATCCGACCTGACATAGAGGTCATAGTTCACATGACTAGCCAATCCTGGCTGCATCTCCACTGCAAAATTAATCCGGGTTGACATCATTTTAACTGTCATGGCTCCATGCTGTGGTATCCAGTGCTCTCTGACAAAGAAGGCTAAATGTCTCACAAAAGTACACATCTCAGAATTTCATAGCATTGAGCTAGGGCTTTTAAATTGTCAAACAGGATTACTTCTGCAGTGCAGATGCAGCCTCTGATGTATGGAAAACGGCATGAAACCATACAACATCAAGACATCACAATACAGGGTGGTTCAACATGTGGTTGTTTCTTTTGATAATAGTTCACCATGTCTAGTAGAAAACAGAGTATGGCTCTCACTTGCCTTCTTACACCGGAATACTCAGGTGGAAAGCTTTTCACAAACGTGATAACCCATCAGTTTCAACAACATAAAACCAAAAGCATAGAATCATAGAATTGTAGAGTTGGAAGAAACCACAAGGGCCATCCAGTCCAACCCCCTGCCATGCAGGAACTCCCAATCAAAGGATCCAGTGGCATAATTCTTCATACATCTATGGTCCTATGCAGACCAGCTGTGAGTTGGGGGTGCAATGACACCATGTTCCTATACTGCACAGCATGCATCATCACAGTGCTCCTCTGGCAGTGCATCCGCAGAACACATCGCTGAATAAACACCATAAAACCATGGTACCATGGTTATTGCATCCTTTTGCAACCTGGAAAGTCCAGATTGGGGCCATGGCATTTGGTTGCCACGGCCCTGATCTGGCTATAAGAGAAGCAGCTGGAGGCTGCCCCTGCGGGGCTGTCTGCACAGCCCCAAAAACACTTTTAAATGAAAGTAAGCAACATTCAGTTTACAGTCACTTTCCAAGTTCTCTTTCAGCCATAGGGGTAATACTCCTTCCCTCTCAGAGGGAAGTTGGTGTACAGCTAGTGTGAGTTCCCTGAGCAACTGAACATTCTGAGACCTTATGTCAGCTCAACCGATTGATGCCAGAACAGCAAAACCATAAACTGTAAAGACACATTCTCACATCTAAATTAGGGGTTTTGGCAAGCATCGTATACACTGATTTTACAGCTACTTTCTGTGCTCTTTTGTGCTTGTGTGAGGTTCAAAAAGGCCTCCTTGAGTGGTTCAAGATACATACAGTTCAGTATCTCTTGAATGTTATCTCTTTGAGTAGATGTATTTTGTATTTGTAAAAAAAAAAAAAGGATAACGAAAAGTCTATCTTTTTTTCAGTTACTATCTCTGTTGCTTTACATGCTGTGTGTGGTACGGTTGTTTTCTCTCTTTTTCAAAAACTGAAACCCATATGTGTGATCTCCAGAGAAACTAGTAAATTTCACCAAACGGCCATCCTTAAATTGCATGCCATCTGCAGCTAGTGATGAAAGGACGAAACTCACTCAGCTGTGATCCTGCACCAGTATACTTCTCATATTGATTGGCTCCAGGGAAATCAGCCACTTTTGGCTCTGAACTTTTCTAGCCCCCAAACAATTTACTAAGGGGTGGCTGAAGTTGCACCAGTGAATGCATATCCCACTGATCTGGCTTTGTTGGTTGATCTTACTGTTGAGTCTTCTGCCATCACTGCCCCTTGTCTTAGTGTATACCACTGTGCTAACACCAACTAACAGGCAGCCTGGCAGTGGGAAGATGTGAGGAAAGAGGGGGCACATCTTCGGGACACTCTAGAGTACCTTTAAACTGGAAGAACTGAGTATCTTGTCTGGGTCACACCACAATATTGGCTAATAATGCTCTTCACTCTCATTTATAAATCTTTCCCAAGAATTACCAAGAGAAGGTGATGAGATGCAGAAGTTCATGGATAAATGGGCCCTGTAATATTTCCAGATTTTTTTATTTCATCTTTTCTGTGTCATCCAGAAAAGGGGCAAGAAGAAACTAAAACTGGCAAAGCAAGTTTAGTGGCTTGTATTACTCACAAGGAGAACCAGAGCAAACATTGGCAGATCAGGAATAGAGAAATTAGCAGGTTTAGCAATATAATCTGGCATAACCTAGTGAGTCTTTGTAGAAGCTGATTTTAACAGGCTTTTCAATCCCCAGTAATGATATCAGAACTCATCCCCTCATGACAAATAAAATTTTGGTTAGTAGGAAATTCTGAAAATAAAGGGAATAACTCCACAAGGGAATTATTCTAAAATTTCATAGAATCATAGAGTTGGAAGGGGCCTCATGAGCCATTATGTCCAACTCCTCGGCTAAGTGCTTCAGCTAAACGATTCCCAGTAGGTGGCTGTCCAGACTCTTTTTGAAAATGTTCAGAGAAAGAGACCCCACAATCTCTCTAAACAATTGTTTCCATTGTCAAACTGCTTTTATGATCAATGAGTTCCTTCTAACATTCAGTAGAAATCTAGTGCCCTGTAAATTCAAATCACTAGACCTAGTCCTACCCAGTACCAGCAGAGAACAGGCCTGCACTCTCCTCTCTTTGACAACCCTTCTGTTTAAGAGTGCAGTCATGTCTTCTCTTCAGTAGGCTGAATATATTCAGTTCCTTCAACCGTTTCTCGTATATTTTGTTCTCCATATATCTTATCATCCTTGTTGTTCTTGTCTGAACCTGCCCCAACTAGTCAATATCCTTCTTAAAATAAAATGCCCAGAACTGAATGCAGTATTCCAGATGAGGCTATGCAGAATGCTTCTCTCTGATCCTGTGATCAGGGGAGGAGCCTTTGTTGGCCTCTCAGTGGAGATACCATCAATTTAAAGATAAATGGCAAACTTAACAGGCCATTAAGACATGTGGGGGTAGACTCAGCCTAATTGAAGCTTGCCCTACCATTTCCTCTCAGGCTGTCTGAAATGCTGGCCCACCCTCCTGCCTCAACAGGAGTGTGGGACTAACTTCTGGTCACTTCAAGGCCAGGTAGGAATTTTCTCCCCTCTCCAAGGGTTTTTTTCCCCCCTCCTCCACTCTGTTTGTTGGAGACTTTGACAATTGGCCTGGGGTATGGTCATGAATAGGCTCCATGCATAGGTGGGGGGGGGGAGATAGAGGTGCAGGTGAACACCTCAGCACCCCCCCCCCAAGGGTGAAGGTAAGTCTCTGGAACTGACTTTTAGGTCTTGCAACTAAACAAGAAGGGAAAGAGACTTGCTTAGGGGCTGGCCTGAGATTTAAACCTTCACTTAAGTCTTGTCAGTTAAGTGGGCGAGTCTTAGGTTGGCCTCCATGATATGGGCCAGCCAGGAGCAACTCACTTCGGGATTGCCCTTGGGGCTCAGGTGTTTTCACACAAGGAAATCAGGGGAGTTAGTCAAGGAGCAGACCATCCACCAGCTGTTCCTGCAAAAGGTTCTCCCCCCTGGTTTTTGCAGATTGCAAAGAAATAAAGTTGGAGTTAAATAAGGTTGCCCATTTTATAACCCAGTTATCTGTGCCTGGTCTCATTATGCACTGGGTTGGTCACAAATGGTGTCCACAAGCGAAATTTCTCAGCAAGATTGCAAAAGAATTATAAGATGATGTTGAAAGGCCCTAGCAGGAAAAAAAAGGTGTGATCTAAGGGGCTTGACAAACTGGGGGCCTGCAGCTGCCTCTTTTTGCCCTAGATTGTTGCTGTGGCAACCAGACACCACAGCAATGATCTACTCCCTCTCGGGAGCAAAAAGAAGCTGCCAAAAGCAGATTCCTTAAAGGGGCACCTTCGTGGCACCCCTTCCAGCCAGTGCCATTTGGATGCTCTGATGCCCATGCATCATCATGGCACACCCCATGTAAAGGGGAGCATTCCATGATGGTGCACAGGTGGCAAAAGTAGGGCTGGGCACATGTGGACACCCAGCCCTATCTAGCCCTACCTTCGGCCCCAGGCCGGAACAAAATGCCAGTCTGTTTAGGGTCTAAGAGGTAATTAATGGAAGCATCCTAATTAAAGATCTAGCATGGTGTACTGAAATATGACTCTGGAGATCAGGGTTCAAGTTCCTACTCAGCCATGGAAAACCATTGGGTGCCCTTGGACAAGTCATGCTCTCTCGGCCTCAAAGTAAGTAACAAGCAAATATACTGTGAACAAATCTTGCCAAGAAAACCCAATGATAGGTTCGCAATAATAAGGTCATTGCACGGGCCCTTTAGAACAGGCCTGGCAGGGGATAAAAGGGGGTGAGTGGAACGGGCAAAGGACACATATTACCATATGCTGGAACGCTGCTGCCACCACCAGGAATGCCCATTCTGTTCCAAATCCATCCCCCAGAGGCCGATTTTCAGGAACTGTTCAGAAGTGTTTCTGAAAATTGGCCTCTCAGGGACAGATTTTGAATGGAATGGGTATCTCCAGCAGTGACAGCGGCATTCCAGCATGCAGTAATATGTGTCCTTTGCCCATTCCGCTCCGTTCCCGCCCCCTTTTGTTCCATGCTGGGCCCATTCTAAAGGACATGTGTAATGACCTTATAAGTTGGAAATGACTTGAAGGCATAGAACAGCAGTAGCAACAACAACAACAACAACAAACAAACAAACCATAGTTAATCATACAATTCCTGTTTTACATCAAGTTCAATGCAATTCAGTTGCCAACTTCTTCCACTGAGCATTTGTTAAGTTAAAACCCCAGATAACAATTTGGCTGTAGCTCCTTCATGCAGTAAAAGAAATGTGATGGGGTTGTGAGCACAGCTATGTGGCAAGAAGCACAGCAATTCCAATCAGAGAGGCAGAGTGATGGATTTTATCACTGTTCCTCCTGGTGCAGTGCAGGAAGAATTATAGGAACTCTGGGCTGAATGACAGCTCATAAGCAGAGCATATACTTTGCATGCAAATGGTTTATACCCAGTTCCTGTCCCCTTAAAGCAGGGATAATAATTCTACATCCTTCCAGATGTCATTGTACTACAACTCCCAGAATGTTGCACAAATAATTATGTTGCTTAGGACAGCAGGGGGTTGCATTCAAACAACCTGTGGTGGGCCACACATCCATATACTGTCTTATATTGGGGAAAAGGTGGGCTATAATAAGTTAAATTAAATTAAATTGTTACATTAAATAATTAAAAGACAGTGCCTACTGGGGAAGACCTGTCACTTAGGCCTTAGAAAATTATTGGCATTATAGTGTAGGGCTTCATGAGCAAATGTTCTTACATAGTTTAAGGAGGTGTTCATATTATACTGCATCTTCAGTTAGTAGTTGTGAGAATGGATTATGGAAGGGTAAGTGAAAATTGGTCTAAAAGGATAATGAGGTAGGGTTTGGGTTTGGGTTTTTGTTTTTAGTTTTCAACTAGTATAGACATATTAAATCAATGGGATTTACCTACATGTCGCTCACCATTCAACAATTGATCCAATAGATCTACTCTAGTTGGATTTAACCAATAGAATGTGGGCTTTAAAGGACACTCCAGAGTAATTCTAAAGAAAAGTTTAGCATGCTATTCTTCCTTCTGAACCCTAGACAAACTACATAGTACAGAAATTATGCAAAAAGATATTCACTAACAAAGCTGGAACTTCTGATATTCAAGAACCAGTTTAAAGTATTAATGTTTGGGAGCATATCTCTAAATGTTTAAAGGAACAGGTCCTTAGATTTGTTCATTCCCTGGTGTGGGAATTGTAATTTGTGGTTTTAGATACTTGCAGTTCCTTGTTCTGAGTGCATGTTTCTGTGAAGATTGTTAGTCACACTGGGCTCTTAGGAGACTGGGCAGGGCATAAAAAGAATTAGTGAATGAATGAATAAATGAATGACCCATCACAACTCATATTGAACAAGATGGGAGTTGTTCTTAATGGTGATTCTGTTTTGTTTTTGTTTTGTTTTTTCCCTGAGATCTACTATAATTTCACTGTTACCCAGAACCATTCCATCCAGGCAATTGTTTAAGTGTCCTATCAACAAAAAATTCTGAAAGGTGTGATATCTGCATTATTGTCCTTTATCCGTGTAACTAGACATTAAGCAACTGTTGGGAAAATAATAAATGTAGCAGGTTCATATCCCTGAAGCATAATTGATATAGCGAGAATTCCTGCATTTGACTGAGTGAAAAGGAAGCATTATGTGTGGGAAATGAAATGAAAACCTAGGAGAATACTGCACAGATGTTCAGTGAAGAAACAGAGGTATCTTTACATAAAAAGGATCAGACGCTCGCATTTAATTCATGTATATGAAGCCAAGAACCACTGCTTACAGTATTTCGGCCAGGAAAACTGCACATTAGTGCCCGTGTAAGTGCCTCCTTACATAAACAGTGTATAGTCAGAAGAGCAAAGTCACAAAAGATCTCCCTTCCCCTTCTATGAATGGGAACCCCAGGCTGAATTTTGTTTTTGGTGTGTGTATGTGTGTGTGTGTGTGTGTGTGTGTGTGTGTGTGTTTTAAAATGTAGATAGAACTGGTGTTTTTGTGGGAAAGGTTTGGTATTATTATTTAACTTAGGATTTGTTCAAACTAGGCGTAAGCCCTGGAATTTGGCCTGCCTCATCACTGCAGTGACCACATTATTTTAGAAGGTCCAGACAATGCTTCTCTTGTTACAGTCCTTTGAGGGCATTTTTGTGGGTCCAATCATGAGTTTTTGCACCCAGGACAGGAGGATGTTCTGTTGAAACCCATGGGAATTTTTGAGGCAGCCGGGATAAATTCTCTGCATAGATCCCTTGTCTACCTTTTCACATCTCAGCAACTCCCACTGAAGTCAACATGGATGGGTATCCCCTTTTTGCCTTTGTGGGATACATTGTCAGTGAAAACAAACCCTGGTATATTTGAGACATGACCGGACACAGTGGTGGAACGATGATGCCAAGTCATGCTCTCCAGCCACAGAATAGCCTGGCATTTACTGGAGCTTTTAGTCAATCTTGGAACCTTAAACTGTGCTTTTCATTATTGTACTTCCAGTTGTGCTGAGGCAGCCCTGCTGAGGAACATGATATGAGAAGTGATCACAGTCTGTACCATAAATGCATTTCCTTAAATTTACCCATAACAAGACATTATTGTCTTTACATACTTACAGTGCAACACTGTGTATAATTGCCATCCTCATATTTCCAAAAGAATACTGAAGTGCTGGAACGTGAGGATGGAGGCAACCATGATCGGGTGCTGAAGCAACTCTCCTACAACCAAAGCCTAGAGGGTCTGTAGCTTTTGTTGAGAATAAAAATGAGTACAAAGGAGAATAACAGAGTTATTAAATTATAAATGGTGAGAAAGTGGATATACAAGAGATATTTTGCTCCCTCTCACAAAAAGTAGAATCCAAAATCATACAATGAAGGTGAATGGTGTGAGATTCAGGTTATATAGGAGAAGATATTTCTTCACACATGAACTGTGGAATTTTCTGCCATAAGATATGATGATAGGCACCAAACTGGAGAGCTTTTAATTTTTTTTTTTTTTAATTAGAAAAACATGGACGAATGGCTGCTACTCATGAAGGTGACATGCGACTTCTATAATCAGAAGCACATGCTCTGAGTATCAAATACTAAGGAATTAAAGCAGAAAAATGCTATTGGTGATATCATTCTGTGGACTTCCTATAGGCATCTAGTCAATTGCTGTGGGAAGGCTTTTGGTCTGATCCGGAATTCCACCACACTTGTAGCATGTCCCTTTGGCTTCCTTGGGAAAAGACAAAACAACTGCCTCCATAAGTCTCCAAGAAGCTAGAGCAGTGCTAATCCACATGAAAGTTGCAATATTTAATGTGATGCATACCACAATATAAGCATGTCAACCTTACAAGTACAGATACCAATGAGCTAATTTGTATGTGATGTAGATCCACCACCTCATATCTACAGTGGTATACCAACATTTGGACCTGAAATCTGTTTAGTTCTCCCTTCACTGGCTACTCAGACATTATCAAGTGATGTAGCCAATAATCAACATACATCATCTGCTAGAGTGACATAGGTGTGCCAGAGCTTATATGAAGTTGAGCTGCCCTATCCTTTCTTCTGATTCATAAAAGACATTTTAAACTGGGGATGGCTCGATAGATACATACATACATAGGTATAAATTCTCATTATGTTGAATTTTTGAAACATATTCCTATTTCCCATAACAAAATGGTGCTTATTCCACAGTTAATCAATGCAGAAGACACAAACTCCATTTCATTTCTGTAGCCATAATGGCCCTCTGATAGACATAGGTTTAAAATGTTAAGCTGCATGTGTCCATTTATTCTCTTTTATTTGGATAGTAAACAGTTTCTTTGCTGGTTACTCTAATAGGAATACAGAAGGAATTATATATCTTGGAATGAAAAAGTGTGAAAAACATAAAATTTAGCAGAGTGCTTCACAATTGAAGTAATATGCACCCTCATTGTCAGGGTCTAAAACAGAATGGGCAAAGTGAAGCCCTCTAATGTGGGTTGTTGTTTTTTGGGACGGCAGGTCAGGATGCCTTCAGATATTCTCCCGTCTATCCGGTTTTGGGCTAGAAAATTCCCTTTCTTAGAAGCCACCAGGTCAGGACTAATAATTTTATGGGGTGTGTGTACTATTTAACAAGTAAAATAGATTTGGACATGGGGGGGGGGGCATTTTTGGCAATCTTTGCAACTCCCAAAGGACCTCATGGGGCAGGAAACTGCCCCCATGAAACCACTGCAGTTATCCACTATGGTCTAAAACAATATTTTGTTTTGTTTTGTTTTGTTTTTGCAAACAAATATATTTATACTGAATCTTTCAGTACTGTTGTGAGAATTACTTTGGTAATGTTGGCAAAAGTGACTTGAGCCCTTCAAAACCTGCCACACAATATTGTTATTTATATGAGCTAATGGCTTTTATATATCAGCAGCATATTTACCCTTCCTGGAACAAGCTGAGTAAAACAATGCATAATAACAATAAAGACATGTAAAAAAAGTTTTATGATGTACTGTATTTATAGATGACCATTGTGCCCAAAATCCTGGTGATGGCTTGCTTTGGGGATATAGTACTAAATATGACTGCTTTGTCTGGAAAGCTTTTTTTTTTTTTTTTTTTTTTTTTTTGATAACTTGAAAAAAAAAAGGCAAAGCAGAGAACAATAAGAGAGAGGTGGTAGAGGTTTGCAGAAAGTAGCAGCAGAAGGACTGTCTGTGATTTTATGGATGATCTATTTTTTCCAAATCTACTTACCTTGCTAAAAATATATGAAGTGATAGCAAACTAGCCCTTTTGGCCTGCAGACTCCAATGAATGTCTCCTGCAAGTGTTTAAACCTGACTTAGCAAACAAAAAAAGGCTTTTAGAGTCGGAGAGGGCAGTGCTGCAAATGAAGATTTTTCTCACTCACAAGTGCCAAGAAGCTGTCTTTGTGACAATTTCAAACTCAGTACTCCCCCCCCCATCACCTTTAAAGCATTGAAGCACATAGATGTCTGAAGTGTTCCAAGACTTGGGTATTGATTTTTGTTTTGGGAGGAATTTTTTGGCCTTGTGAGCAATCCTCTAAAATAATGTTAAGATTGTTTCACAATTTTACAGGTCTACGTTTATTTACCACTTGCAGTCAGAAAGGGTTTTTATATATTACATTATTCTGATTACCTGCTGAATGCTGAGAATATACATCCACATCCACAGAACTGACAAAAGAATTTTCAGAGAAGAGCAATGAGTGTACGTATGCATATCTACTACATCTCAAGCTCATATCCTTCCATAGACTACAACATGTGTGTATATTTCTTTTAATTTTAAAGAGAGAGAGAGGATTTGAAGAGGCTTTCAGTTCCATCCACAGAAATACCAGCCATAAAAAGAAATGGATAGAATCACCCAAAGGACTTAACCACATGACCAGGAGAAGGAAACCAAAAAGTTACTTCAAAGCTGTCCATCACCAGAGGATGAGGGCACCTCCCACCACACACACAAATAAGAAACTTTTCTTCCTCCTAGGAAATTTTCCTTCAGTCTTTAAATTTCTAGCACTGCATCCGCACACATAGAACATGTAGACATTTAGGCAAAGAAAAGGAAATGATAAAATCTTGCAATTTCCCCACCCCCACTCCCAACATTCTATTTTTACAATAAAGGCTTTCCATAAATGTACACCTTGTATGCTGCAGGACTCACTACTGGTGAATTGTGCATGACAATTCATTCTCAAACTTTATTTAATTATTTAATATGGTTCCTTTCTCCCAGAGTGAAACCCAAGTCAGCTCACAGAAGAAATCAGCTAAAACCCAACAATACGAATTCAAAAACAATTAAAATCATTTCATTTAAAACAGTATAAAATGAAGTACAACATAAAAGAAACTCTTCTAAAACTCAGCCTCAGAGCCCCCAAAACCCCACAAAAAACTAAAGTATAAAATTATTTTAAATACAAAAGTTAAACAATGATAACAATAAAAACTATAATAAATGCACCCCAATAAGAAACCTTCCCAGGAGTGATTATATATAAAAGCCTTGCTTAAACAAAAAGGTCTTTGCCTGCTGATAAAAGCAGGGAAGGGGCCAGCTTAGCTTCCTATTGAGGCTCCAGATGTTTGGAGCAGCCTCTGACAAGGCACTCTCTTGTTTCCTCACCAAGTAAGTCTGTGGTGATGGTAGGGCTGAGACAAAGCTTTCCCCTGTCTTAGGAGTCTTGCACGTTTGTACAGGGCCTATACAGATTGGTGGCATCCAGCTGCTGCTGTACTGGCTGGATCAGTGCAGCAGCTGCTGCATGCAGCAGCACCAATCCGCTCCCTGTAGGGAACAAAAAGAAGCCCCCCCCAAGTAGTTTCCTGGAAGGGGTGTCATAGGCGCTGTGGCATCATGACACCCCTTTCACGCTATGCCATTTGGGTTCTGCACCACTTGTGCATCATCATGGCATATGCCATCTAGAAGGGTGCATTCCAAAATGGTGCAAAGGCAGCATGGTGAGGGTTTGGAGCATGATGATGCTCAGCCCTCACCACATGCACAGGCCGGCACAAAGTGCCAGTCTGTATAGCACCTCAGTTTTTTAAATTGTCTGGACTTCAGTCATATAGGGCTTTATAGGTAATGACCAACACTTTGAATTATGTCCAGAAAGAAACCAGTTGCAAATAAACTGTTTGAACAAGGGAGTTATATGCTCCCTAGTACTGGCCTGGTCAATGTTCTGGCTGCAGCACTTTGGACCCACTGAAGTTTCCAGTTTCTAAACTTGGAGGCATATGCTTCCTCAGAGAAAAACAATTTCAATTATATTGGCTTTTAAAAGTAACACATCTAGAAGAATTTCAAGAGGCTTGTTTCTCTGCAAGTTTGCAGAAAATCACAGCTCATTAGATTTTATTGACAGTTCAAATGACTTGCACAATATAGATTTCCTGATATTTAGTTTACGCACTTATATTGCAAGTGGAATATACTGGCTGAAATCCATCATCATCAGACATAACTATGATGGTGGAGGTCTGTCATCATAGCTACTTCTGCTGAAGGCACACCTCAAAAATCTACCCTTAGGACAAACAGCAGGTCAGCCAAAGGGTTTCCAAGCTATTGAAGATAACGGCACTAGAAAATAACAACTGTGATGCTCTCCTGGTCACAGGGTGTATTGAGAGGGACTTGTAGAGAGATCTTTGGGGTCCTGCACCCTATTATTGGCAGGGCACTGCCATCATCATTTTCCTGTGCCCCAATCTGCAGCTTCTCAGAAACCTTTCTCATGAGATGCTGTCTGGCTGAAAAGAGAGGTTTTGGGAGTCACAATCAGTCATTAAAAACTTTAAATAGGAATCCCAAAAATTACTGGATTGTATTTTCAGTTTACAGTCTCATAAATATTGAACAAGATGCAAGCCTCTGTATTGTAAATTAACTTTTTTAAAAAGTTTCATAATGTACTTTCTAATTAAAATGCATTAATTGGGAGTTATTTTTGTTTTTATATCTGAAAGTGTATTTTTACAGAAATTTCATTTTTAGGACTTGATGCCCAAACCCTCTTGCCCTCCCAGTTTTTGTATCCCCTGCAACCACAAAAAATTTCTTACTAAACTCCTGCCCATGTCTTTCCCATTGAGCCCATAAAATGAAATATGATTGGGCATATTTCTAGCATTTCTAAAGATGTACATGGACATTTGGTTACTAGACCAGCAATATTAAAGACATTTTATGTTGGAAGATAATAAAGGGAAATACTTGTAGGGTTTTTGCTATGTTTAAAGGTTGGGACTAGAAAGAAATTAGGAAATTATCACACGTGCCTTATCCCATCTTTTTTCCAACGGGCTATATGTAGTTTAACTGTTAGAGATGGGTCTTACCACATTGTCCATTACACAGCCCATATGCATCTCATATGCAGCCTGTATGCAACCTGGGCTTATCATGCCATTATTTAAGGATGAGATTTTTCCCATCCTTGAAAACCCATGGGATAGGTTCGGGTTGCATACAGGCTGCATATGGGCTGCATATGCCCAGCCCTGGGAGAATGAGATAAGACCCATCTTTGACAGTTAAACATGTGTCAGAAAAAAAGATAGGATAAGGTGCATGCAACAATCTCCTTATTCTGTTTGCACAGTAGAAATTTAATTGTGTCAGGAGAATGAGGACAAGGTGGGGAAGTAATTGTAGCAGTAGCAATTCTTCCTCTTTGTCCCCTTCTTGGTGAAGGTGGTAGTTGTTTTGTCTGAATTTAATTTCCTGATAAGGCATATTTTTCAGCTATTTAAGCGAACATCGGACTTTCAATAAAACTAGTAAATATTTTCAGACTGATTTTAAGCCTCCTTTTTTCAAACTCTGAAACAGTTGCAATGACAGAATCCAGGAAAAGTGCCAGCAATGACTGCCAGTACCAAGGATGATATCACCAGTCAAAACATCATTAATGGGCCTATGAACTGGATTAATGTATAACATTACTGCCAAACAGTGCTTTCAGTGACACATACAAACCTACTTCTGTTGGGCCCTTCCCTTCTCTTCTACATTCTACCTCTTCAAGTACAGGTACATAGAAGGAGAACCAACCTAAGGTTTAGTGGGTGGTTAAAGAACTCGGGAAGAGTGGGAACTCTCAGCTTTGTAACAACCTATACCTGACTATGGAAATTGGATATTTCTTACCCAACTGTTTAAGATTTTTGATATTGTTAGGTGCTTTCTCTATTTCTGTGTATACTGTATGTGCATGTGTGTGTATGTGCAAGTGCACATGTGTGTGAATTAAGAAAAGAATGATTTTGTCATGTTTGCTTTCACTCAGTTCCTTGGGAATTTTTCAGATGGGAGGAATTTCTCTTTATTTCGAATGGAGCCAATTGGAGCCAATTCAACTTCACGTGAATTCTCTAGTTTAGCAAATTTACGTGAATTCCAATTGCTTTCAGAATGTGCAAAACTACAATAGCAGGTCCTGCCCCCAACTTGCACACACTCAGTAGACAGAAAATAACCCCATTTCATAAAAATGCTATGGAGGCTTTGAACATGTGGCTGCAAACCATGCAAAAAGTAAATGCAGATTAGGCATGTGAACAGAACTCATGTCAGAAACAATTACGTTACAACAGACTGCCCAGTGTTATATAGATAGATCAAATGAAAGTAAATGTGAGGGTTTTAGTGTTTGTGTTATGCAAGGCTTTTTCAAAAATAGAAATTTGTTCTAAATGTCAAAAATAATTTACAGACATCTCTGTCTAAACAGCTCTGATGGGTAATAGACTTGTTTTGTACATTATGAAAAAAATATAATTATATACTTTGGTGGCTCACAACAAAATCTGGCCACTGGAAACAAAAAGAAAATCAACCTAACCGTTTAAATCCTTGGTAATGACCTGGTTAAAGCCTGTTTTTATTTTTTTAGTTTTTAAAATTAAAGGCTTAGCAGCCCATTCAACATATTTGTTGTGTCTTCTCAATATGATCAAACTGAAATCAGGATGCAGAGCCTTGTTAATGGATTTTAACGCTACCAACAATGCATTTAGGATCTACTAGAAGTAGTCAGACACTGGAAATATTATTATTTTGGACTGTAGCTCACCGATTCCTGGCCATGCTGCCTGAAGGCTTTTTATGCCAAATTCTAGAAATTGGCAGTAGTCTTTGTTTATGGAATTACCTTGTAAAAGAGACTTTTCAGATCCATTTCATTGGCCCTCATAAGAGGATTATAAAAAACAAAACAAACAAACAAACAAAAAACTAGCACACTTCCCACACTTTTATTTCAAAAGTCACCCTCCCCCCAAGAAAGGTTGGAAAGAAAGAGAGGAAAGTAGAAGATACCATTGGGATAACAAAAACATGTTTCCATCCAATTTACACCTGCAATCTCTTACTGCTAACCACTCCCAGTGTCAAATTTCCATAACCATATTTTCTCCCTCAATGGCATAGGGGAAAAATTTAAAGTGCAGATCCTCATCAGGACCATCTTCATACCAAGGTGTGCAATTATCAAGGAGTCCAAATGGCCATTTATGGTTCTACTGTTGCAGGCAATTTTGTCATGTCTCCTCAAGCTATTCAGATTTCAATGGGAAGTCAAGTGGTGACCCTGAATATGTCAAAAATGCAGCTCCCGAGAAAGTGTAGGGCCTATTTTTTTTTTTAAAAAAAAATTATAATTATAATTATAATGAATAAGAATGGGGACTGTTGGGAGAATGCAAGAAAGGCTGCAGTCAATGTGTACTTCCCGAATCTCTCTTTGCTCCTTGAAATTTACTTTCTGTACATTAAGTGACACAAGATGTTATAAGGTTTTGTTTGGTCTGTTTGTAGTTTTTTATTCATGTATTTATTCATCATAAATTGTGATGATGGGGATGATGATGATGATGATGATGATGATGATGATGATTTTTTTTTTTTATCCTGCCTCTCCCACAGGGTCGAGGCACCTCACAGTGTCAGTAAAAGAAAATAGAAAATACAACATACATTAAAATACAGTCTATTATTCCCTCCCCCCCTCCATAACTATCATAATAAAATACCATTAAAACTATTAAGTTATCAACAATCAAAACAAACAGCAACAGAGGGATGGGCAATTTTGGGTGTTAAATTTGATTCACTGAAATATTTAAAAGTTATTTTGGAGTGCACTTCACCCCACTCCTGATCATTAGCAACATTCCCACTGAGAGTCCCAAACTGTGAGTAGTTATATTGGTCCAAACCAATTTCTAGCTGGTTTTTTCCCCCCTTTCTTCTCCTTATCAAGGAATCTGTATTTTCCACTGGCAAATACCTTGGTTTTCAATAGGAAAAGCTCATAACAATGCATTATTGCTGGGGAAATCCTTTTCTCCTCCAGTTAATGTGAGGATTCCAGCCAATCTCCAAGAGAACAGGAGTGTAAAAGAGATATAACAAAAACCCTTTGTTTGTGCACCCTCACTTCTCTATGTCATTGTTCTCCTCCATTCAGAAAGGGTTCAGGTAATTTGCTACACTAGCCTCATTCCATTGAATGGTGGAGCTGGCTTTATCCTACCATACAACGGGCAACAGAGATGAATGCACATGAGTCATTTTTTGGTCACACGGTACACCAGGACTACTGTCAGCAGCCCATAAGGTGCCCATAAACCAGAAGATGGGCAGCATGGTGGCAGACATTCATTGCATGTATCACTCTGTGCCAATCAAAGGGCATTAATGTGGGTGGGGTTTGCTCCTCTTCCACTGGTCTTTTGGAAGCTGCCTCCATAGTGGATACTGGCCTATAGGTTCCAAAGTGTGTCTCACCTGTCAATCCTGGAACTTTCAAGATTGTCAGAAACCGTCCTTTAGCAAGATTTTTCTGTATAATATCCATCCGCTGATTGGGATGCGTTTGTTCTTCTGAATCCCTGCAGTTTCATAGTGAAACCCCATGGGGTTATCAAGGCTTCCGTTTTCTTACATTTCCCTCTGTCTCCCTGTCTTTTGGTACATGCAGCACAGACACACCTCGCTCATTGGTGCTTTGAAAGAGCAGAAACTATGTAGATATGGTAGGTATCTCTTGATCATTACTCTTCTACTAAAACATATGTCTTAAAAACAAAATAGAACAAAGACTTTTTTAAAAAAGGAAGTGAGGGGAAATTTAAAGGCCTATTACCTCCCTTCTTCTGCCTTCAAACTATGAAGGGACAGATTGTATGAGCAAAGGCAGGGAATATCAAAAGACAGAGAATATCTAATGCAGAAGCCTTTCTCTAGGTGTCTGCTTCTCTCTCTGTTTTGTTTACTTGGTTTAAGCAAAAGGGCACATCAGGAAACATCACATCTGTACACTTGAGTGTGTACAGGCATAAAAAATGCATGCACAACCTGTAGTTGTCTCACCTCTTGTGACACATTCCATCAGAGTTGTTCCTTGGAGAGATGCAAAAGCTGTATTTTCTCCCAAAGTCAGTGGTGGAGGAAAAAAATGGAGTGTCTGGGAAGTGATTCATCATATGGTGCTCTACAACAATTATTTTAAACCTGCTTCTAGCAGAGGTGCTAAACTGACCTATACCATGTCTGACTGCAAGTGTGGACTCATGTGACTTAGCTGTCTTCCATTTAAAATCCCCTGCACATAGAATTTAGGGAGGCAATTCTTTACTGTGGTTTCGTCTTGACGATAGCAATGAGTAATTTGAACAATTTATTCCTGCCACAAGAATGTCTTCAAAAATCACATAGCTTTCAAAGGCTATTTTCAACTTGGGATGTATTCTGTACAAAATTCACACATAACTGTTTTGCATAGAAAACACCATTTTCTGCAGAGGAAAACAAAAGCATTTTCTTTGTGAAGAAAGATATATTAATTCTTGTGCCGAAAATGTGTATGTGCAAATTAACCATGTGTGAACTTTTGCACAGAATAATTTCCCAATGAGAGCATTCTCTTTGCACAAAACATCATCGTCTGTGCACAAATTGAAATTTCTGCCAGGAAATATTATTTTTCATGGAGAAAATGCTTTTTTCTTCACAGAAAAATGCAAGTTTCTGCATAAAGACCAGTGGCTCATGAAGAATTGCTTCAAAATCTGCTAGCTAAATTAATATGCTAGACTTTCTGGATAAGGAAATATTCTTCCTAATGATAAAATGATGGTACTGCAGTCTATGTACATTTTAAAATTAATTTTAAATTTGTTGATACTTTTTTTCAAAAAAAAAAAAAATTACTTGAATGAGAGTGCCACTAGGGT
This sequence comes from Urosaurus nigricauda, assembly GCA_034509955.1. Lineage (NCBI taxonomy): Eukaryota > Metazoa > Chordata > Lepidosauria > Squamata > Phrynosomatidae > Urosaurus > Urosaurus nigricauda. The sequence goes on along the minus strand of JAOEGL010000003.1, from coordinate 141,987,314 downwards.
ATCTTTAGATTGCATGTTAATTTTTAGAGTTTAGGTTTCTCACTTCTAGAATGATGGCAGAGAAAGTCCCATACACATTCCATCATTTAAATCAAATCATCATTTAAAATTATGGACCTTTTAAATCTATGATAAGGTAGTTTTTTAGAGGAGGAGGAGGAGGAGGAGGAGGAGGAGGAGGAGGAGGAGGAGACAGCATAGGAGGCTATAGATATAAAGGGGATAAACAGACAGGCAAAAAGAGGTGCTTTCAGGCTGGGTTGAAGGTGTGGCATTTAGATGGCACATGCCTTGAAGCCAGTAGAAAAGTGCCTTTATGCAGAGAAAAGCCTTTTCAGTTTTTTTCTGCTTCTTCCTGGCATGAAGCTATATCATGTGTTCATGACATGAGCACTCAAGCTTCCTTTGGAATTGGTGATGCTGTTGGTGGAGTTTCAATGTGGCTTCAGAAAAGACAGCTTCGAGCCACTTTTTCCTGCTCATCTGTTTCACCCCTTAGAGACAACACTGAGTCTTTGCACTAGCCTCATTCAGTTTTTCTTGAAGCATGTATTGTAAACATTTGACCCTAGTAGCACTATAACTTTGGCCCCTCTTTGCTCAGTTATGCCATCCTCCTGCTCTTGAGCCCATGCCTGGAGCACTGATTGCTAAGTTCTGAGACAGAATATGACATTTCTTTCTATCTTAAATGTGAAGCTTTTTGCTATAGAAACTTATCACCGACACCCCTGGCCTTCCTCACCTTTCTTACTCTAAGCAGCTTCTTTTACCCAAAAGACATAAGCTGGAGATACATCACACAGCTAACTGATTGTTATTTACAAAATCCTTGCAGCTGTGACTACTACCGTCTCCTTCCACACCGTTGCATTTGACTGCATCATTAAAACTGCCATTAACAAAGGCACTGAAACGCCACTAGTCATGAAACTGCAGTAATGAAATACCCACAGTGTCCTTGCCCAGTGTGCTAGAATATATGTACTGCACCAACTGGAGTGCAATGCCAAAGGTTTGATACAAAGCACATGCTCTGCCACTGAGCTACGATCCCTCCCAGTCACCTGGAAACTGGCTCAGTCATCAGATAGACGAATATCTGCACACCTCTGATTGGCATACGAATTTGGAAGGCAGACTCCTGAACTGTAGGAACTAGCCTACACTTTTTGTTTTGTTGGATAACACCAATACCTAGCTCAGTTTGCAAACATTTCATTGGAACCAGCCCATGGGTTTTGTTTTGTTACATAACTTGCTTTCTGGAAGTTTGGTTGTTATGCCTGCCAAGTTTTGTTAAACCACTAGAATGCCAAGTCCCCCTACTGGGGAATTGTTGTTCATGTTGATGCCCCTCCACATTCCCAAAGGGCTCCCGATCTCTCTGGAATTTGTTTTTCCTGCCATTCGTAGCCTTTATGTGTTGAATTCCTGAGGGAACATACATATTTTTCCCTAGCTTCCCGGCTCTGCTAGTCTTCAGATGTTCTAATTTTTTGATCACCTGTTCTGGCATGAATCTATCTGCCTTGGATATTTTTTGCTAGCTCTCCTGGGAAATTTATGTCTGTTGCTGACATCTGTCCCCCAGTCTTCTGTGTGAACACAGAGGAAAAGAATTCATTTGATTGCATTTTAGCAATGCCTACCTCTTCAGGTAGTAAATTACCCTGGCTATCTCTTTGAAATCCCACTGTCTCCTTCAATGACCTTTAGTTTCTTGTGTACTTCGAAATACAGCTTATTATTTATCTTAACCTCTGCTGCAATTTTCATTTCATTTCTCATTTTACTGTTTTAGCTGATTGCTACACTTGCCACTGTATTATGTAATCTTTCTAAGCTTCCCTATTTCTTTTCACTTCTTAAACACATTCACCTATACTTTGAATCTCAGGTTGAGAGTTCTTCTGCAATGACTTTTCTGCTTTCCTGTGAAGTTATTACTAGTAGTGTAAAAATGATAATGACGGTGCATGCATTATTCAGTAATTTAACACTCTTCATCTTTCCAACAGGTTTTATCTGTTATTGCCTTATTTTTCCTGAAATTTATGCAAACTTAAACTTGCTTTATGCTGCACTAAAAGAGCCTATGAACTTTTGCACTCAAAAGGAGATGCTTAAGGCTACATTCCTCTTGGTGACTCACACCAATGTAAATATCATGACACAAGGAGTGAATATCATGACATTAGGAGTTCACACAAATGTGGTTTCCTATCCAGGGTTATGCAAGAATAAATTATACTAATAAATCTATTTCACATGGGCGACACTTTTGGGGGAAACCAGTTTCTTCCATTTCATCCATAAGCACTGCTTTTCTTTGTGTGATCAGTTCCGCAACACTGTAATCCAGTATAAATATGGTGTAATATTAACTCCAGGAGGGCTGCAATGATATGACATTACACTATGCAACTGATGGACAATGACCATTTCCAGATTGTCTGGAGACTGCTTTCAATTATCATAAAGACCATGTGATGGCCCTGAAGTCCTTTGAGAAGGTCTGAGGAATGGGAGTAAATTTTCAAAACTTTTTGATAACTCCTAAATATCCTACAGGCACCAGTTCCTGTCTGATCTTAGAAGCTAAGCAAGGTCACCCCTGGTTAGTACTTGGATGGGAATGAATACTGTATGATACAGAGGCTATATTTAAAAGGAAGGAATGGACAAAACCACCTCTGAGTATTATTTGCCTGAAAAAAAAAAAACCTATGAAATTCATGGGAAAACCGTAAGTCAACAGGAGACTTGGAGACAGATATATACACACATGTTCTGCTCTACACAGAAGTACAGGAAATGTTAATTTGCTCCTAGCTCATTCTGGAACACATGTAGTTGCTGTTTTGATGAACTGACAACAAATCACAAAGAACAATGCTTTCTCATTACATAGTGACTGGGTCAGCGGTCCTGTACATTTCTAAAATTAGTCTTCTGGAGCACCAGTCATATGATGTAGGCCCAAATATAGACTAATAAGCTTATCACTTGGGCAAATAAACCGGCTTACCTCTTCTGGCTTCAATTCTGGATCTGGGATGCCCCCTGTTAGGAAGTCTCTTATTTAGGGAAATTATAATTAGCTCAAAATATGCAGAGAGGAAGATCCTAACAAAGTATTACACCAGAATCACGGTCCCAGTATTGTCTACCAGTGGTCCACCAACAAACCCCAAGAGAGATGACACTAATCCAAGTAAATTCAATGAAAATACACAGTTTATTGGGGGGCATAAATACCGCACACAACAAAAGGGAACATATACATACACTCACGTTCAATGCTAGTGAAAAGGAAGGGGTAAGATTGGGAGTTAGGTTTGAGAGAGAGAGAGAGAGACCGCTGGAATACTACCTTAGAAGTCTTCTCCGGGAAGCCTGATAGCTGTGGATGATGGACACGACCGTCGGGATGAGGGGAAATGGGCCACGGGAGCTATGAGCAGAGGTCAAACTGGCATGGACCAGCCTGCACTCTGAGGATAGCATCAATGGGGGATTCAAACTCAGGATCTTTTATAGGGCTGAACACATCTGGGGGCTATTAGATAGGCTTAGACAAAGGTGCTGCTTGCCTGGGCTTTGTTAAGCCAAGAGTAAATAATCTGTGTACAATGCATTTAGGTTTGGACACAATTCGGAGGGGCAGCCAACTTAATGGCTGAATCATTAAGAGGATTATCAATCCATCAAGTGTGAAACCAAGTCTATTGACTTACTCCGGAGAGCAGTGGCAAATCTGGTTTGGCAACTCCCAAACTTACTATAAACAGTTGCTTACTAGGGACTCTGTTCCTCCAAGCGGGCTTGACTACGTGACCTCCTTGCTTGGGGCGGATGGCGGGTCCTTGGAGAGGTCAGTCAGAGGTCATAGTATTGTCCACATATCCCCAAAATTTTATTAAAAATATATATCATAACACCCTGGAGGTTATCATAGCTAAATTGTCACTGATCTAGGTGGGACGCCACCACCCAGGTGCATCCTGAGTCAAAGCGTTGGTCAACCAGCACTTTTTCGAAATTAGGGAGTTTCTGACTTAAAAAATTGGCCAGCTGAGCAAGGCTTTGACCCGGGATGCATCTGGGTATTTGCCATTCCACCTAGATCAATGGTGATTTAGCTATGATAACATCTGGGGGCATTCCGGATCCAGAACTGAAGCTGGAAGAGGTAAGCTGGCTTATTTGCCCAAGCAATAAGCTCCTGTATTAGCATGTTAAGAGAATGGTCTACTTTGTATTCTTATGATAAATAGATATTTTGGACTGATTTTAGCACAGCAAAGGCACATGGAAGAACCTACACTTGTGGGAGAATGAGACAGGAATGAGAGAGTTGGATGTTAGGCATTGAGGCTCAACTATGAAATGTACAGATGTGCACAAAAGGAAACCAGGAATCATGGGCATAATTGTCTGCAGCTGAAGGCTGGAACAGCAGACAGTGTTCAAGGTCAGACATGTGCTTGATTGCACGTAAGCCTGGGTAACATCAAAAGTCTTCCTGAGTGAAGGGACAACATTGTTGGTGGCACAAGGAAAAAGAGTCACCAGAAGAGGATGGGTTTGTGACCGCATGGCATAAATCTATAAATAGCCTGCACACCGCAGTGTGGGTTGTTGGGTAGTCGGAGTGGATAGATGGTTGGAGAGTTTTGTTGGACGGGCGTGTATATACTTGTAAATATAGCAACTTTAAGAATAAACACCTCTGAGGAGAGAGATTTGGCTCCAGTCTGTTTCATCAGCAGTGGGCAGGAGGAATTCCTGATAAAGCCGAACAGCTCCAAGGTCGCCGGTAGTTCCAAAGGCATCGGAGATTGCTTTACCTGTGCATCTGCTTGTTTACACCAACAAGGGTTACGGGCCCAGATCGTTATCTGATAAGGCATCTCCGTTTGTGCTGAAGAGTTCAACTGGCTGTGTGAGAGAGGTACTTTGTTGCTGTGTTGTGCTGTCAGTGCCGGAAGGCTGGATGGTAAGATTTTTGGACTGTTGTCTGTGTCTTATCACAATTGACAGTAGAAGCTGGGAAAACTGCCAGGACTCTATCTTTACACTGCTTAATGATGGAGGCAGCTAAATTTCCCAAACTAGACGAAACTAATTATGCAGCTTGGAGTTCCTATTGTGAGGCTTTGCTGGTCAGAGAAGGACTGTGGGATGTTGTTGAGAGAGGACCCACAGCAGATACTCTTGACCGAGATAAGAGAGCAAGAGCTACAATTTTGCTTACAATCACGCCGTCGCAGATCAACCATGTCCGGGAGAAAAGAACCTCAAAGGCAGTTTGGGATGCTTTGAGGGAAATTCACCAATCTAAAACAGCTCTGTCAAGAATGATTTGGTGTAGGAGACTGTATGCCTGCAAAATGCAGAAAGGACAATCGCCAGAGAAGCATCTGGAGATCATGGCTGATTTGTTCAGCCAGGTGCAGATGAGAGGTGTCGTCCTTGCATCTGAGCAGAAAGCATACATCCTGCTTGGGAGTCTTTCTGATGATTTTGAGAATATTCTGTGGAGTCTTCAGTGTTTTGATGAATCACAGATTACTGCGGAGCTGGTGGCTGCACGTGTCTTGGAAGAGAGCCAACGTCGGCAGTACGAGGCAGGGCTCCAGAGGCAGCATGCAGTACCAAGACAAACACACCCAACCGAGGCTTTCAAGGAGCTGCAACCGGAGAAGGCAGCTGTGTCCAGGGAGAGAAAGTGTTTCCACTGTGGGAAGCCAGGCCATCTCAAGAAGGACTGTACAAAGCTGGCAGCAGCAAGGAAACAACAGCCTAAAGATCCTGTGAGCAGAAAAGGCGTTGTTGCTGTGGTAAAGAACAATGACTATAAAGCCCATCAGGCTGTAGACCCCATTTGGTTATTAGATTCCGGAGCATCGTCGCATATGATTAATTGTGATAGGCTCCTGAAAGATAAGGTGCCATCTAATGTACATTCAGTTGCTTTGGCTGATGGTGCATCAAGGGAGGCAAAAGTGATGGGAACTGTGTTCATCCCAAGTTTTGGAAAGGACTTTTCAAATGTTTTGTGTGTTCCTAAGTTGCAAAACTGTTTGGTTAGTGTGTCTGAATTAACCACCAGTGGGTATGCATTGAGTTTCAAAGGGGATGATTGTACTATTAGCATAAATGACCAAGTTTGTGCTAAAGCAATCAAAAGAGACAAAATGTACTATATGGTTGACAAGGCAGAATGTTCAGTAGTCAACAATGTGCCTTTGCACTTAGACTGTGCTCATTACTACCATAGAGTCATGGGACATACAAGCTTCACAAGTTTGGGGAAGCTGGGGGAAGTGTGTCCAGAATTTAAAATGTCCACTTGTTCAAACCACCTGGATTGTTCAGTTTGCAGCAGGATAAAGCTGAAGGCTTTTCCTGTGGCCAAATGCAGCAAATGCACCACACAAAGACCTTTTCAGGTTGTGCATGCTGATTTGGCTGGTCCTTTGGCCAAAACCATGGGCAAAAATCAGTACTTCATGGTCATTGTAGATCGTCACACACGGTTTTCGTATGTGATGCTCATGAAGGAAAAGAGTGAAGCTGCTGAACACATCAAAAATTGGGTCAATATGATTGAAAGGGAGTTTGAATACAAGGTGGGATCTTTGGTTACAGATAGAGGTGGAGAATTCCTATCTAATAACCTGAAAAATTGGTTGAGGAGGAAAGGGATCCGCCACAACACGACGAACGCGGCTGTTCCCCAGGAGAATGGCTTAGCGGAGAGACACATTGGAGTCTTAAAGCAAATAAAAGATTGCATGATGCTCGATGCAGAAGCACCAGAGCAGCTTTGGGGGGAAGCAATTTTGACAGCAAACCATGTTGCCAATCGCACTTGGAATTCTTTTGTAAAGAAAACTCCATATCACATGCTGTATGGGAGACCACCAAATCTCAAATATCTGAGAGTTTTTGGGCAGTATGCAAATGTGTATGTGCCTGCAAACTTCAGGAAAAAGGGGGATCCTAAATGGAGAAGGTTGATGTTTGTGGGGTATTCTGGGAACAGCTATAGATTTTATGTAGGTCATGGGGAAATCTTGCTGTCCAGAAGTGCCAACTTTGAAAAACATTCAGGTTGGGAAAAGCTCCATGCCAACAACGAGGTTTTTCTCAAGCTGGGGCAGAGTGACATAGGTACTGGAAATGGAGGGGTGCTAAAACAAGAAGCATCTACTGAAAGTGAACCCAGTACTTCTGCACACCATCACACACAAACACATCCAAATTTGCACTCACCAGTCACTACACAAAAGTTTGAAAAGGTGTCCATGAAAGACACAGAGGTGCAAACTAGTTCTGACAGTGAGGATGAAAGAGGCAGAACAAAAGTGATTGTGCCAAGGAGAACTCAGAGGGTGAGGAGACCTCCAGATAGATTCGTAGTGCAGGGTGCAAGAGCTTGTTCAGTGATGGCAGATGAGCCAGAGAGTTTTGAGGAATTGCAGTCATATCCTAAGGAGGAGCAGGAGAAATGGTTTTCTGCCATGGATCAGGAGTACTTGTCTTTACTAGAAAAGGAAGTGTTTGAGATTGTGGAGAGGCCTAAGAACCACAAGGTTGTAGGTTGCAAATGGGTTTTCAAGAGGAAGGAAATGCCGGATGGAACCCATAGATACAAGGCAAGACTGGTTGCAAAAGGTTTTTCGCAGCAGAGGTTTGAAAATTTTGACAAAACTTTTTCACCTACTGCAAAGCCAGAAAGTTTAAGGCTGGTATTAGCTTTAGCAGCTAGGAAGAATCAAGTAGTGAGACACTTTGATTTTGAAACTGCATATTTGAATGCTCATCTTAATGAGGAGGTTTTTATGGAACAACCTTTAGGTTTTGACAAGGACAGAGATGGAAAGGTTTACAAGTTGAAAAAGGCATTGTACGGTTTGAAACAGAGTGCACGTTGCTGGAACCTTTGCATTCATGAAGAGTTGGTAAAATTGGGATACAAACGCAGCATTGCGGATGCGTGCGTGTATACAAAAGGTGATGTGACCGTAGTGATTTACGTTGATGACTTGTGTGTCGCAGCGAAGTCAGAGAGGGAAATTACATCAGTTCAGAAAGAGTTGTCTAAGAGGTTTAAGCTCAAGGATTTGGGAAATCTCAAGACTTACTTAGGGATTGAAGTTCAGTGGACTGAGGATGGCAGGTGTTTGTTGAGCCAACATAAAAAGATTGAAAGACTGATTGAAAAATGTGGCTTGCAGAATGCAAAAGTTGTAAAGAGTCCAATGACTTCTGGAACTTCTAGTGCAGAATCATCAAAGGAATTTGAGAATCCAGAATTGTTCAGAAGTGTAGTAGGTAGCTTGATGTTCATTGCAAACAACACTAGGCCAGACATTTCGTTTGCTGTTGGAGTACTTAGCAGAAAAGTAAGTGTTCCAAAAGTAGAAGACTGGACTAGAGTGAAACATGTGCTGAGATACTTGAAAGGAACCAAAGAAAGAAAGTTGGTGATACAGGGCAGTGAACAACAGCTGGATTGTTATGTGGACAGTTCATTCGCATCAGAATTGCACGACAGAAAGTCAGTGTCAGGTTTGCTTGTAAGATTTGCTGGTAGTCCAATAATTTGGCGCAGCAGGAAGCAAAACTGTGTGGCTTTAAGTACTACAGAAGCAGAATTTGCAGCATTGTCTGAAATTGCAGGAGAGATCCAGTGGATAAGGCAATTGCTTGTGGATTTGGGAGAAAAGTGTGAAGAGCCTACTGTAGTCCATGAGGATTCACAATCATGTATTGCAATGTCTGAAGCTGAGAACTTGAAGTGTAGGACAAAGTACATTGGTGTGAGGTATCAGAATGTGAGAGAGATGGTTCAAAACAGAATCATAAATCTGGAGTACATTGACACCAGGGACAACATTGCTGATGTTCTCACAAAAGCTTTGCCAATTGAAAGGCATGAACATCTATCATGTTTGATAGGCATGGCACAATAAACACAGAGTTTGGCTGTTCAACGAATGTAAACATCGGAAGATGGCAAACACATATGTGGCAAAATGATACACATCTGTACATTTTGGAGGGGCATGTTAGGCATTGAGGCTCAACTATGAAATGTACAGATGTGCACAAAAGGAAACCAGGAATCATGGGCATAATTGTCTGCAGCTGAAGGCTGGAACAGCAGACAGTGTTCAAGGTCAGACATGTGCTTGATTGCACGTAAGCCTGGGTAACATCAAAAGTCTTCCTGAGTGAAGGGACAACATTGTTGGTGGCACAAGGAAAAAGAGTCACCAGAAGAGGATGGGTTTGTGACCGCATGGCATAAATCTATAAATAGCCTGCACACCGCAGTGTGGGTTGTTGGGTAGTCGGAGTGGATAGATGGTTGGAGAGTTTTGTTGGACGGGCGTGTATATACTTGTAAATATAGCAACTTTAAGAATAAACACCTCTGAGGAGAGAGATTTGGCTCCAGTCTGTTTCATCAGCAGTGGGCAGGAGGAATTCCTGATAAAGCCGAACAGCTCCAAGGTCGCCGGTAGTTCCAAAGGCATCGGAGATTGCTTTACCTGTGCATCTGCTTGTTTACACCAACATTGGATGCTTGTTGTTTTCTACCTTTAAGTTGTATCTGACCTATAGCAATCGTAAGATAAACCTATCACAGGGTTTTCATGGCAAGCAACATTTGTTCAGGGGGGGAATCAACTTTGCTTTCCTCTGAGGAAAACAAAGTGTGGCTTGCCCAAGGTCACTCAGTGAGTTTCTGTGGCCAAGCAGGGATTCAAACCCTAGTCTCCAGAGTCATAGGTTCAAAGCACACTGAAGAAATAATCTAGTTTGAGACCACTTTAACTGCCCTGGCTCAATGATAGTGAATTCTGGGGTCATTTTGTGAGACATTAAGCCTTCTTTGTCAGATAATTCTTGTGCCACAATAAACTACAATTCCCAGAATCCTTTAGCACTGACAGGGCAGTTAAATTGGTCTCAAACTGGATTGTTCCTGCAGTGTGTTTTGGACTATAGTCCAACAATCAAAACACTATACAATACTGGTTCTCAATTGGATGGTACCATGGTAAAATGAGTTGTGCAAATTTATAGGGGAGGATATCACTTTTTTGTACTTTATAGTTGTCTGTACTTAGTAGTAGTATTCCATTTCCATGAACCTTTATTAGGCATATCAAACAACAAAAACAATGCTAATAACAATAACAACAGATCAAAATTAAAACTGGATTACATCCCTGTAAAATTGGTCGCCTTTTAAAAACTTTTCACTTTGAGTGATCGTTAGATTTATGCCAGATTTTTGTTGCCTCCATTAAAAAGTTAGCCGTCAATCGTGTAATCTGTACATTACGATCCTCCAATAAATGAACTAAATTTAGATCCATCAAGCAGTAATTCAATTCCAATAGTTTCCTTAGCAATTTCTCTCTCGGTTTTTGGTACAACGGACAAAGAAATATAATATGTTGGAGAGTATCCGGGGATAGTCCACATAAACATATTCGGTTTACAAATGGGATTTTCAGATATCTTCCTCTGGTGACACAAGAAGGGTGAATATTCAACCTTGCAAATAGGAAGGCTTTCCTCGAAGCCTGAAGAGACAGTGATCGAAAGTACTTTGGGATCTCACCACAACAGGGGGAAATACCAAACACAGATGGAGAACATATCCTGGGAGGATTGGTGTACATCATTTTATAGTCCCAGCTCAATAAACAGTCCTTAATTGTCTTGAAGCACTCCTCCTCCGTTAAAGGGAGGAGAGTGTCCAGACTTAGGCCCTTTGTTTTTAATTTATCATCATAGATTTTTGTCCAAGTAGAATAGTGGTTGTCAGACAAAAGATACCAAATTAAACTAGATCTGTTGGGTCTATAATGGATTTTAAGCCAAGTTTTGTACACCATCAGCCAGGCTGAGGTCTCAAGAGAATCTAGACCAAGCTCGGCATATAGTGTTAAATGATGAACACAAGGTGGAATAGATAACAATTTCCTACAGAATTGTGTTTGTAAACTTTCAACCACGTTGTTAAAAGCTGTTATCCAAACAAAAATACTATATAATAATTGAGGTCTTATTTTGGCTTTGTAAATTTTCATAGCTGCGAGGATGTCCTGGTTTCCCTTCTTATAATAAAAAGATTGTATAGTCGCCAAAGATCTTTTCCCAGATTGTATGACCTTCTCTCTCTGCTTTGCCCAGAGACCGTTATAATGGAAAAGTACACCCAAATATGTATACATTTTTACCTGCTCCATACTTTGATTATTCACCCTCCACACCCTTGGAGCAAAACTTTTTGAAAAGACCAAAATCTTTGACTTATTAGCATTTATCAGAAGGTGGAATTTAACACAATATTCACTAAATCTATTCAATGCTCTTGATAAGCCCACTTGTGTCAGTGAGAGTAGTACAGTGTCAACCGCATATTGCAGCACAAAAAGTGGGCGATTTCCTAATACGGGAGGGTGGGTATCAACTGCTGACATGAAGGATGGAAGATCAGCCACAAATAAATTAAATAAATGTGGGGCCAAAACACAGCCTTGTCTTACCCCGATTTCTGAATAGATAGGCTCAGTTAGATGTCCACTTTCAGTGAATTTTACTCTACAAACATTGCTAGTATGAATTTGGCTTAACAAAAAGAGAAGTCTTGGATCTATATTTAGCCTATTTAATTTGCTCCATAGTGTAGGTCGGTGAATAAGATCAAAAGCCGCTTTTAGATCAATAAATGCAGCATATAATTTCCCTTTGGGGCGAGATAAATATTTACTGATTAGAAATGAAATGACTGTGATATGATCTGTAGTAGACATATGGCCTCTAAAGCCTGCTTGTTCAGGCCCTAGGAGAGTTTGAGTATTCATCCAGTTTTGAAGTTTCATAGCCAAATAGCTGTCATAAAGTTTTCCCACGATAGAAAGTAAACTTATCGGGCGGTAATTAGCTGGATCTTGTTTATCACCTTTTTTAAATATTGGGATTATGATTGAATCTTTCCAGCCTTCTGGCATCTTACCAGAATTGTTTACTAAGGTAAATAAATTTGCCAATGCATTGGTCCAAATTTCTGGACAGTACTTCAATATTTCAGCGGGTAAGGTGTCAAACCCCGGCGATTTGGCAGATTTTAACTTTAAAATTAATTGATGGACTTCGTCCGGTGAGACTGGACTCCAAAGATTAGAGGGGTTCATAATAATAGAAATATTGTCAGTTATTTGGGATTGCATCTTGTTGCTAAAATATGTTACCCAAGTTTGAGGTGGGATACAAGAATTAGATAGATTTATATCACTGTTTAAATGTCTCCTGACTGCTAACCAAAAGGATTTAATATCGTTTGATTTCAGATCTCTGTCTAACTTAGCCCAGTTTTGATGATAAAAAGATTTCTTTTTGTTTTCGGTGTATTTAAAGTATTCAACCCGGGCCGTTAAGTAGGATCTAAGATTCGCCTCTGGATTGTCCAAAGCAAGTTGGAATGTTTGTCTAAGATTTCTTTTCCGTATAAGGCAATTCTTATCAAACCAGGAGCTCTTCCCTCTCAATGGGTAAATATAATTGGATGTTCTACTACTCAAAGTGGATGTTATGTTCTTGTATTTTAACAAGGCCTCATCTATCGAAATGCAATTTGCTAAATCATTAATTTCCATTAGTACGCAATCATCATTATAAATTTTACTAATTGCATCCATTGTTCTTGAATTCCAGTAAATTCGTTTTAATCTTTCATATCTATCAGTCATTTCATTACTAGTGGGCGATACATTAACTAAATTAGGTATTGTCAAGGAAACATAAAGAGGTAAATGGTCACTTTCAACTCTACTGGAGATTTCAAAGTCTGCAATTAGCTTCATTAAATCAGGACTAGATATTACATAGTCGATAGAGCTCCTCCCTACAGATGATATGAAAGTAAAACTGTTGGTGTTTGGGAAGTAATCAGAGCCATTTAGAATGATCAGGTTATGGGTAACACACAGATTTGCCAAAAATAACCCGTTTTTGTTTATAACTGGATCCATCCCAACTCAAGGAAGGTTCAAAGGAAAAGGTGGCGTATTTACATTAATCATACACTGCTCACAGAGATGGTCATTTGAGGGACCAATTCTAGCATTGTAGTCCCCCATCAATAAACACCCTGGGGGCTCAGGTTTATTTATCAAATCATCTAGATAGTTTGACAAGAGGTCCCAGTGAGTAGAGGAAGCTTGCATGATGTTAGTTGCCGGCATATAGATGTTAAATAAGATTATTTTAACGTTCTCAAACTGTAGAAGAATTGCTTGTGCAATTTTCTCACAGGGGGCCAATGATATATACTTAAGGCCGCTATTTATTTTTATCAAAACAGCTAATCCTCCTTTGTACCGTCCCCTTTTACTGGATCTTTCAGCTGGCACACTAAGGGAAATATACCCAGGAAGACATATGTCGTACAGACTCCATGTCTCCTGTAGACAGACTATGTCAAATTTGGTGATATATTCAATAAAGTCTACATCGCCACTTCTCCTTCCCCAGCCGGCAATATTCCATGAGATTATACTTAGGCTTTGAGGGCTTTTGGAATTGCTCTCATGGAGTCACTGTATTGGATCTGGTTCGATCGAGGATATGATTTGATCATCCATTTGAATACAGCCATTTAATCTAGGGTTGTACAGTTCTTTTGATGGTAGTATAGCAGAAGAGTTAGCTTCTATATTGGTCTGAATTATCTTACGAAATTTTGCTGTTGTATCTTCAAGTTGCGATGTAACCATTAATTGATTTGTAAGGGAGAGGCCGTGAAATCCCTGCAATGCCTCATCTTCTGATTGTTTAAGTTCAGGGTCATCTACCAGGGGAGATTTATCATAGGATGTATCAATATATGGTCCAAGGGAAATGAGCTCGCTTAAGTCCTTGGCCCAATTCTGTTGTCTAGTATCCACTTTTGCCATTACTTCAAAGTCGATTAAAGATTTTTCTTTAGGAACTTTCGAAACAATAGGGGGTGACCGTGAGATTTCAGTCTGGATAGATATTAGAGGCAAAGGAGACTTATCCATAATATGTGTATTTTTAACGGGGTCTCCCTGAGTTATGAAAGGGATATCGTTACAGATCTTATGCTGGCCTTTGTTCACTTGATTTACTTGGCAGGTATCATTCTTTGGAGTAATTACATTCGTAGATAAAGAAGCTTCTGCTACATGCTGGCTGTTATTTATCGATTCAATTACACTACATAGATTATTCCATTCCTCCTTTAGAATATTGAGATCGGTGATGTTATTAAGCTTGTCCTTAGATGAAGGCCTATTAATCTCTGTTACAATTACTTCAGATTTCCTTTCCTTAAAGGTTATGAGAGGATTGGTCACCCTATTTGAGTATACCCTCACACAGTGGATGTCATAGTTTTTTTCCATTGATGACTTTTTTGCCCAAAGCATATTAAGAGCCGCGGGGGAGTTAAAGGTCAAAATAAGTCTTTATAGTTGTCTGTACTTAGTAGTAGTAGTAGTAGTAGTAGTAGAATAAAAAAAATCAAATTAAATAGAATAGAAAGCCACAATGACAGGCAGCAGTCTGGCTATTTCCAAGAAGAAATACAGGGACTATTCAAGACTATGATTTTCCAAGATATATGCCTGTTCTATTTTTCTCATTAATTCTGAGCAAGTGACTCTGCTCAAATGCCTGGTCAGTTTCAGAAAGGTAAGCCATTTTTCATCTTTCTGACACTCTAAACAAACACATCCATATGGGTTGATATGCTTTTGTTTGGTTACACATTTCAGACACAGGAATTTTACCAAATGTTGTAGGGATAGAATAAGGAATGGACATCATATTTATTTATTTATGTATTTATTGACATACTTGTGAGCACCTACAGCCATCTGGTTTAGTACTGGTGGAGGCAGCAGGCCAAATTATATTTGTAGTTCATGCTGGCATGCAGAAAGGCTTACCTGGTTTGACATTTTTATTGGCCCTCCCTATTAATCTCCAGTTCACTTCTTGGTTCATTTGTCATGAAAGAACTTATCAGGTACCACTGATGATTAAGTATCACTTATATTTGGCCTACCCTGGCTTTCAGAGCTATAAACACATTTGAATCTACAGCACCACAACCCACTTTCAAAAGCTTTACAGTTTGCTTTTTATAAGGCATCATTGCCACTACATATGATTTATACTTGCAAAAATTGCAAAACACAAATGCTTAATCTCATTGTTATAGTATATAGGTAGTATTATATTGTACACTACCTTTTCTTGGGGGGGGGGGGGGGTTGTCCCACAAATGTCTCTGGAAAAATTTTTTACAAAATAAAATAAAATAAAATAAGAGATCAACAACCGCTTGTTAACATATACAACAGAGTTGTATGGTTTTTGATATCGTAAAAGATGTCCTTTACTTAAGGACCATAAAGCCAATTCCTTATGAGCATTAAGTGAATGCCAAAAATCCCATATTTGGGGGTATCAAACACATGACCACAAATTACACACCAACTGTGTGATGTGTGTGGTTGTGGAGAATATGTTGTGAATGAGATTAACACCTGCTATTCCTGCTCCATGCTGAGCAACATACTCATCCTGGCAATAAAATGCATCCCCTTGCAATGGCTGTTGTCCTACTATTGTGAGATTGTCAGGGGGTTGGGTTGGAGGGTTGGTGTCCTCCGAGATATGAGAATTTGGGTAGCTTGCAACTCTCATTAGGGACCCTACATTGATGAAACTTGAGGAGGGCTTTCTGTAGGCCAGTCCTATGTCTCCCAACCAATTTTAAGTGTTTATAATGTTTTTGAAAATCTGACAACCCTGGCACACAAAGGAACAAAGTGATGAGTTGTAAATCTAGCTTTTGTAAAGAAATGTTAAACGGGGCTTTCTAGATTGGCAGGAAAGTGTGACATGAAGTTGCCTTTTCCTTAATGCTTAGCAGCTGCACCACAGCCTTTAGATGGAGCTGCGCTGTTCCACAGTTTTTAAAAAAGAAACTGGGAAAACCAGCACCCTTTTAAAGGCACTTCTTCTCCCCTAAAATGAAAAAAAAAAAAAAAAAAGCGTTTTCATGGCACACTTTCCCTTTTTCTCATCTAAAGGCTAGAGTTTCATGCAGCCATGAACACACTTCTTTTTGCCAATCTAGATCAGGCCATTGTTAGTTTTTATTATTCCCTCCTCCAAAGTAACACGTTATGGCTAAAATCATTACTTGTTAATTGTAACTCATCATTTCCTCACTTTCTCTTATATTTCAGATATACGAAGGGCAATAGGAATATTTCTAGTGACACTGATTTCTGTAGATGGGGGGGGGGGGGGTGAGAATAAGGAAATATCTGGAAGAAAGCAGACTCCCCCACCCACCATTTGTCAGGTGTGACAATGTAATGTTTGTATCCTTTTTTTTCCTATCCAGGTGTGACAAAGTATTTTTGTATATGTGTTTCATTTCCTCAGACCCTGAGAAATTCTCACATGCCAATTATTTGTACAATGTGATAACACAGGCAAGTTGCTGTGTAAAGCAGTCTTCAAGTTCACGTTAATTACCCAATATTTGTTAAATAAATATTTGTCACTTAAAACTTCATTCTTAAGCGATGCAGTGCTAAGGAGTTCCGTGTAATTTCTAAACACATTCTAGCAAATCCACAAAAGGGAGGCTTGAAAACAGTATTCATCCCACTGGAATTCTTGCCTGCTTCATAGCCAGATTATTGTGCCGTGGTTGCAAAGATGTTTGCTGGATTTGAAGATACCATATTAAACCACAATAGGGTGACTCTAAACAAGAAGGAGCTACAGGGCAGGAACTTAGCTCTTAGTGGTCTGTACTTCCAAAAAAGGTAAAACTTTTTCATTTGGATTACAATTGGCAAGTTTTACATATACAGCTCTTCAATGTTTTCCCAGATATACCAGTACACAGACTTCTTGAGAAATCTAATACTGTTTTCCCTAAGAAAGGGACCTGTGGCTTCACAAAAGACAGAAACAGCCTGGATGCCAACAGAAGTTACTTTGTGGCTGCTAATGGAGTTTACCAAGAAGGAGAGTGGCCTCTGCTTGCATTGATGTCTCTCCACACGAACTTAACTACAATGAAAACAACACCTGACACAAAATGTAGACCTGTGTGTCTAACATCACTTTTCTTCTCCTATATGATTTTTAAGCATCTTTTGCTTGATGAAGGAGCCAGTGGAGCTTCAAAAGTTTGCAAGAAGCATTTTGTGTTTTTTATTTGCCTTCCAAAAGGTAGTAACATTTTGGGAATTTTGGTTGAAAAACAGTCCTTTCCTAGTAGAGATTTTAAAGGACATTCTTATCCAAGATGTACTTCCAAAGTGCCATTCCCATCACATTTCCTGTGAACTTTGTGAGGCCATTTTGTTGTTGTTGTTGCTGCTGCTGTTGTTGTATGACTTGAAGTAATTTTTCAACTTATGGAAGCCCTCGGATAAATCTATCATGGGGTTTTACTGGCAAGCTTTGTTCAGAGGCAGTTTGCCATTGCCTTCCTCTGAGAATGAGATAGTGTGACTTGCCAAGGCCACCCAGTGGGTTTCCATGAGTAAATAGGAATCTGAACCCAATTCTCCAGAGTCATAGCATAACACTCAAACCAGTAGGCCATGATAGCTGTCTTTATTTTTTGGTCATAGTAACCATGCAGAACAATAGGAAACATAAAGAAAAGTGACCAAAAGACAGGAAACTATTCCACTTTCCTTGCTTTTTTAATTTTTTGAAAAACTTTAAATTATGTCATTTTAGATTGTAAGCCTGTTTCAGGAACTCCCCTTTACCGATGTCATTCCAGGAGGTTTTGGGGCTGAGAAGTAAGATAAAAAATAATTTAAATAAGTAAGCATAAGCATCTTGTACTTCCTTTGTGCCAACATAATTGCAGCAATATGAAACTTTTTAGATCCGTCTACCCTCATCACATTTAGACACCAGTACCACAAAGAGAGAACATACAGATGGTTGACTCACCTTCCATTGTGGAGCTGTCATAATGGCAGACTCACCAAACTGAGCCTGAACAGTTTTCAGAAACAGAAGAGCAAACAAATGTAATTTGAATATATTGTTTTGGGAATGTTGATTTTCTTATAGGCTCCAACGTTTCATGATGAGGTAGACTTTAAATCTATATAAACAATTAAATCGTTTAAGATTCGGAGGAAAGGGCTTCCAGATACAATTTCAGATCTGGTATAATTTTGACACTTGTAGACTGTGGGTTACCAAGCAGTGAACTTGACATTGACACTCCTCTGGCCATGTTGTCTGGGATATGTATTTGATTCATTTAAGGCAGGAGTCTCCTTGTAACCCAGTACATCCTAAGAGAGAGATGGGAAAGATTCTGAGTAGGTTGGAAAAGGGAATGGGACATTGACAGGAGAGAATGGGAGAGAATGAAAAGAGGCACTCATTTGTTTGGAATTGGATATCTGTTAAACATATTTTAGAAATATTTTTTTTTATAAATGTTAATGACCAGGGAGAATTTACACAAACTCTACATAGACAATGAGGAAATAAAATTAGTTAAAGATTTTCCATACTTGGGAGCAAACATTGATCAGAATGGAGATTCCAGTCACTATATATAAGAAGAGGACTAGGAATGAAAGGGGCAGCCAAGAAAGAACTACACAAGATCCTAAAGTGTAAAGATATACAATCGAGCACTAAAGTTAGAATTGCCCAATCCATTTTATCCCCCCATTATCATGTACAGATGCAAGACCTGGACAGTTAAGAAAGCAGATAAAAAGAAAATGAACACATTTGAGATGTGGTGCTGGAGAAGAGTGTTGAGGAGACTGTCCACAGTCAAAAAGACAAATAAATGGGTCTTTGAACCAATCAAGCCTGAACTCTCCCTGGAATCCAAGATGATTAAATTGAGGCTGTTCTGCTTTGACCATGTCATGGGAAGTTGTAATAATCCCACATCAGATGTAATAATCTCTTTCACCATATTTTAAGGGTCTTCTCAAGAGTTTATCATACAACGGAATTTGGGGGTATAATGCAATGGCAATCTGAATGCAATCATGGGGTTTCATGTAATTGCGTATGAGTGTATCTCATGCAATTTCAGGCAACGAGGGATCATTTTTGGGAAATGGGAAATCATTTTGAACACATTCCAAACTCAATTAGAATTCACATAAATTTGCTAGTTTAGCAAATTTACATGAATTCAAATTGGCTCCATTTTCTCCACACGGGAGAAATTCCTCCCGTGTGATAAACTCCTTAGTAAAGCAAGAATATTCTTTTCCCCTTTATGCTGGATGAGATCTGTCATGTATTTTGGAAAATTATCAGATTCGGTGGGTTCTGAGTAGATATAGCTAAAAGTTCATTTATTCGCTGTGATGTCACAGGATGCCAAATATAGAAATGAAATTAACTATGGTCCAAAGCGTACTGCAGAAATAATCCAGTTTGAGACCACTTTAACTGCCCCGGCTCAGTGCCAGGGAATCCTGGGAACTTTGGTTTGTAGTGGCACCATATCTCTCTGACAGAGAAAGCTAAATGTCTCAGAAAACTACAGGTCCAAGAATTCCCTTGCATTGAGTCTGGGCAGATACAGTGGTCTCAAACTGGATTATGCGGTGTGTTTTGGACCACTGGAAGCATAAGATGGAAAACTCAACCCTCCCTACAAAAAACAAGACCAGGAGCTGATTATGAATTACTAATATCAAGATTCAGAGGCAAGCTAATGAAGTACACAAAAGAAATCGCTGTGCCAAAATGCAACCAGAAGAACATCAATGTAGCATTTATAGACCATATGAAGAATAGATTTCCGAAATGAATATCTGTATGATTGAGATATCAGTGAATAATTTATTAGAAGATCAGAACCCAAACATTACTAGATTAATGGCTAATTCCTTGTGGAGGAAACAAGAGTGTGGTTGAAATTAAATGAATTTTAAGCTCAATTTTAATTTTAAATCTAATCTTGCTGATCTGTTGACTTTTAACATGTGTACACTATATGTATTGTGAGATGTTGTGATATGTGAACTATGCCTAATAAAGGTTAAGTTATGATCATGAATAGATTTGCACTGTTAAGCCTAATTGTCCCAGGAGTCAGATAAATTCTCATCCAAAACCAGGGATATTGTAAGGGAAGAATGCAGAAAGACCCGATCTTCAACCAAAAGAGAAAGAAAAGCCTCATTAGATGAAACACTTCAGATGGGTAAGAACAGACAAGAAGCAAAAGTAAAAGGTGACAAAAATAGCATGAAAATCCTGAATGCAACTGTTCAGAGATTTGTATGTAGGGGCTACTATTATAGTGATCAATCCAAATAAATAGAAGAAGGTGACAAAAAAAGTCACACAAGATCTGAGAAATCAAAAACAAATGTAAACAATGAATGGGAATTTAGGGGAGAATGTGAAAATGTAAAGATATTTGAGATTTCATATTTATTTTTTAAAAAATCAATTATTATTTTATATTTTTATAAACATGATTGAACCTCTTCTTCTAGGCCTTTAAAATATAATTTACACTATCTGGGTAGGAAAGCTAAAAAAAAAAAAAATCCAAGTAATTCAGATCAACCAGAAGAGTTAGAGTCCTACTTTTCAAGTAAGTCTGCTTGACTGAATGAATATAGGAAAGTGGAAATTCCCCTCCTCAATGTACTTACAGTGTACATTTAAAAATTAAATTTATCAACATTATAAAACAAACACCATAAAAATCCAACAAATATCTAAACAAACATACAAACAAACATCAATAAACAAAGACAAAATGATTTGGTTGTCCTTTTTTTCAAACTATAAATTAAATTCCTAGATTTTCTCTAATATTAGTTGATTGGTCAAGATCTCTATGCAAAGAGTCTATTACATGTATATTAATTCTAAATTTTTATTTCTCATATATTTTCCCATCCCTTTTTTTACACCAGTCAAAATATAATATAACCAATTAATTCCTGTTTTCTCAATGGTTTATCTATAAACAAACTTGTTTCATCTATCTTTTTTTTCTGACTCATCTCTCATTTGCTCCAGTAATTCCTAACACATTTCCACTCTTATATCTGCGTTCTTGATTTTTCCCACACTAGAGCATTATGCTTAAAATATATTTGTAAAGATAAATATATACTTTGGTTTCCCCTTGAATCAAAGATCCTTTGTGATCAGAGTTCCCAGCTGCTGATTGGAAAGCTCATGTACGTTTTCAGTTATGTACAACTTTGTCACTTTCATGGCAGGAAGGTAGATAGTCATAGTCTTCACTGAGCTTTGTCATAGCAAATGGTTGTCTACCTCCACTGTCTAATTTTAAACATGAAAATGTTCCTCTTGACCCTAGTTAGTCTCTGATTATATGTTCTTTGCCCACCTCTATCTCGCTCATCAATAAGTATGTGTGTGTTTGGATTGTATAGTTCTGTGCATCACTATCATAAAACTTCAGGAGCCACAAATGTTTGGATATTTGCTTCAAGTGTATGCAAAGGGAAGTCAGCTTGAATTTTTCATTCTGCTATGATGCCTGAGAAAGTTTGCATCAGATTGTGCCTCTGGGTGTCCTTGTTCCTCTATTTTGCTTTTTTTGTTTTCTCTTTCTATTCTATTTTCTCTGTCTTCCTTCCTCCTGTACCTTTGCGTGTCCCCTTCCTCCAGGTGCCTTTCTCTTTTGTCTTGAAATTCTTTAAATTACAAGATCTTCTTCTTCTTCTTCTTCTTCTTCTTCTTCTTCTTCTTCTTCTTCTTCTTCTTCTTCTTCGAACTTCTCTTGGAAAATGTTTACTGAATTTCCTGTGTCCTTTTGTGCCTTCACAATATAAGCATTCCCTGTGAAACAGAACTTGTAAAAGTTGCTTTTTTGAACTCCATCTCCCAGACTCCCCATGTTTTGGGCTGCAGTGTCATTAATACACAGCTGATATCCAATTCTGTCTCTCCTTTCCATATGATTCCAAGGAATCTGTCTTGGTGTTGAACCAATGTCTGTTGTCAGTAATGGACTGGATAAAGGCAAACAAATTGAAATTTAATCCAGACAAGACAGAGGTGTTCCTGCTCAGACATAAGGCAGATCAGGAAATAGGGATTTTGCTTGTAGTGGTTGGGGTTACATGTTCCCTGAAATCTGAGGCTTGCAACTTGGATATGCTCCTTGATTTAACTTTGAGCCCAGATGCCCAGATTTCGGCAGTATCCAGGAGTGAATTTGTGCTAGTAGAACCAGTGTGCCAGTTGTGCCCATTCCTTGGGACATCAGCTCTGGCTACAGTGACACTTGCCTTGATGCCATCCTGGTTGGACTATTGTAACACACTTACAACTTCACTGGTTCTCAGTTCCTTTCCAGGCACAATTTGAGGTGCTAGTTATGACCAATAAATCCTTACACAGTTTAGGTCCAGATTATTTGAAAGACCCAAACTCCTCATATGAACCTGCCAGAACACTAAGATCTTCAGGGGAAGGCCTTCTCTCACTCCCACCAACATCACAGATGTGCTTGGTGAGGACATGAGAGAGACAGTCTTCTCACTGGCTGTTCACACCCTCTGGAACTCCCTGCTGCAAGAGGCTAGATTGGCCCTCTCCCTGTTCTCCTTTCATTGGCATTTTTTTCCTTTTCTTTTCAAGCAGGCTTTTAATATGTAATTTTACCTAGAGAGGTTTATTATGGGGGTGTTGGCTTTTGTATGTTTCAAATAGTTTTATACTTTCAGTGTGGCATATTTTCATGGTTTTGTATTTTTAACTTGTTTCATTGATGTTATGTTTTTAATTCTGTTTTTAAAGTTACAGTGGGTCCGTCGTGTCTGCTGCAGTTTGGTTATAAAATTCCCCATTGATACAAAAATCTGTGAATGCTCAAGACCCATTAAATACAATGGCATAGTAAAATGGCATCCCTGATATAAAATAGCAAAATCAAGGTTTGTTTTTTGCAATTTTTTAAAAGATTTTCAAACCATGGATGCTTGAATGCATGGATCAAAAAATCTGTCGATATGGAGGGTCCACTGTATCTTGTTTTTTAAAGTATCTTTTGTTAACCACCTTGGGTCCAGTTTGGGAGAAAGGCAGCATATAAAATGAATAATATTTTAAACTCACAAAACACCCTTAATTCTTATCATTGTGGTGTACTTAGAAGGACCTATATGTTTCTTTATGGAGTCCCTGTTAATTGAGGTTGGTCTCTGTAAAATTGGTCCTGTTGATTTAATCTTATTTTCCTAAGTACATTATTTTCTTATCTGAGTGACCAATATGGATACCAGGGAAGGAGTGGGCTCATGGTCACTACTGGGATGCAATACATTTGCAAAGGTCTAACATGCTACAAACCAAATAGATACTTGTTTGGTGGGGAGGTCCTTTTTGTGATAAACCTATATTTCAGATGCTATGTAACAAGCAATGATGAATGAATAAAAAATTCTAGTGACATTTACAAGTTAGCTTTACAAGGCATTTGTTCAGGTTTTATGGCATTTTCCTATGAGTGTTAGGTTCTCCCCAGCCCCCCCTCCTCCTGTAACAAAACACAACAATGTAATAAGTAACACAATAAATGTCTTTTTTGACCCAAGTCATGACACCAAATTAGTTTTTCAACCAGATAAGGTGTATTGGAGGAAAATGTTTTTAAATAAGTAATTTCCCATGGTATACTCATAATCTTGTTTCTGGGATGCAGAACAGGTTTTATTCTTTCACAGCTGGCTTATATTCAAGTCCATTTTTGTCCCATAAATCTATATGACAACCATTGGGATTGATCTTGTTCTGTATCTGCTTTAAATCACTTTTTTGTTTTTTAGATTTACCCAGTATTCTGTGTCTTAATGTTATGCTGGAATAAGTGTGATGCCTTGAAATATTGGAAGTAAAGTAATTCCTTCCATGAAGTAAAGTAATTTTCCAAAAGGTTATCAAAATAATTGATACAATATTGCACCTGGCTGAATGAAACTACGTGTGAAAGGGCACCTGGCTGAATGAAACAGGACATTCAGCCAGGACACCTGGCTGAATGAAACTACGTGTGAAAGGGATCTAGGAGTCCAAGTAGACCATAAGCTGAACATGAGTCAACAGTGCGATGCGGCAGCTAAAAAAGCCAATGCAATTTTAGGCTGCATCAATAGAAGTATAGTTTCTAGATCAAGGGAAGTTGTAGTGCCACTCTATTCTGCTTTGGTCAGGCCCCACCTGGAATACTGTGTCCAGTTCTGGGCACCACAATTCAAAAAAGATGTGGAGAAACTGGAGCATGTCCAAAGGAGGGCAACTAAGATGGTGAAGGGTCTGGAAACCATGCCCTATGAGGAACGCCTTAGGGAACTGGGGATGTTTAGCCTGGAGAAGAGAAGGTTAAGAGGTGATATGATAGCCCTGTTTAAATATTTGAAGGGATGTCATATTGAGGAGGGAGCAAGCTTGTTTTCTTCTGCTGCAGAGACTAGAACGCGGAACAATGGATGCAAACTGCAGGAAAAGAGATTCCACCTCAACATTAGGAGGAACTTCCTGACAGTAAGGGCTATTCGACAGTGGAACACACTCCCTTGGAGTGTGGTGGAGTCTCCTTCCTTAGAGGTCTTTAAGCAGAGGCTGGATGGCCATCTGTCAGGGATGCTTTGATTTGGAGTTCCTGCATGGCAGGGGGTTGGACTGGATGGCCCTTGTGGTCTCTTCCAACTCTATGATTCTATGATTCTATGATTCTATGATTAATGTCAAAATGTATGTCTTCCAAAAGCTTGTCTGACAGTAGCTACGAGGGGGTATCCAAAAGTTTTAATGATCACCTTTTTAAAAAAATTGACCGAAAGTTTGTTTTGACTTGCAGTTGTTAACTTATCTCTATGTAGTCACTATCTAGATTTATACATTTTTCCCAGCATATCTTGACCCTCCAAATACCTGATACTGTAGAAGCCTGAAGATTGCACCTTATGAGGGGTTTTTGTAAAGTAAAAATTATCATCTGGAAGTTATTATGGGATATTGATGAAATTTTGTCAGTGTTATCATTGGTCCCTAAGTGCCCATTGGTGAGAAAATCAGCTCATTGCGTCCTTTATTTTTGTGACTGGCTGTGCCACAATTGACTAAAGTGTAAAATCCTCATCAGGCGCAATCTGCAGGCTTCTACAATATCAGATATTTGGAGGGTCAAGATACACTGGAGGAAATGTATAAATCTAGATAGTGACTACATAGAGATAAGTTAACAACTACAAATTTTTCTACAAAACTTTCTGTCAATTTTGGAAATAGGTGATGATTAAAACTTTTGGGTACCCCCTCATACATTGTGATGTAATACTAGCCAGCATCTATAAAAACTGATGTTTTTGTATGACTGTAATTAAGAAACCTATCCCCTCTGTTGTAAATTATAAATCCGTGATGGCAAACCAATGGTGCACGTGCCAGAGCTGGCACACAATGCCATTTACCTGGCACATGGAGGAAGAAGAAGGAGGAAGAGGTGAGTGTGTGTTCCTCCTCCTTCCCAACCCTCCCCGGTCTTCAGTTGCCTCTCTGGAAGCAGCTGAAGGCTGGGGACAGCATGGGTGGGGGAGAGGAAGAGGTGTGTGCCTCTTCCTCCAGCTTCCTGACCCTTCCTGCCCTCCAGCTGCCTCTCTGGAGACAGCCGAAGGCCAGGGATAGCACAGGGGGACCCTCCCCAGCCTCTAGCTGCCCCTCCAGAGATGGCGAGGGGGAAAGGAAGAAAGAGGCACATGTCTTTTCCGCTTCTTCCCCCCTCTTTTCTCTGGAGAGGCAGCTGAAAGCCTGGGAGGTCAGGGGAAAGAAGTCCTGCCCCAGAACCCCCAGAGGGCAGAAGTCTTACCCGCAGCACCAGGTAACACCCGGTGCTGGAAGACCTTTTAGTCAGGCACTCATTCCCTATTGTTGCCAGAAAAGTAATTAACCTGTTAGCTCCCTGACAGCCACTGGACAGAACAGATTATTTTTCTATATCATCTAGATTGATGAGGGAAGGGATAATTTCATGTGCTCCAAGGGTAAGTCATACATATGTTTAGGAATCTGTCTTATCCTGATATAAGCCACTGGCCCATCTAGCTCCATGTTGTCAAAATGTTCAAACAGCTTCAGGTTTTCGGGTTTTATCTTCCTACCTGGAGATAAAGGGATTAAATCAAGAACTGAGAAAGACCAAAGTAGAAAATACATGACCTGCATGGCAGGGAGGCAACCAACCAACCAACCAACAAAGAACAAAAAACCAGCAATATGCTGTGTGGTCTGACTGTGGATATTTGGCCTGCCTTGGGAGAGGGCCATGTGGAAACTGAAGTTTTGACCCACTTTTGGAAAAAGCAGGATTGAGCCACTTTTTCCTGCCTGTCTACTAGAGACCTAGGTGTTACTGGCTGGATTTTTGGACTGTTAGTAATTTGGATTCAGTCCAAGAGTCTTGATGTTGTCACATTAGGTGGCACATTCCAAGTAATGTCACTTTTTGTAACTGTGTTATTGTGATCCTATCTCCGGTGATTTCATTCAGATATTTTGTCAGTCCCAGCGTCTTATCACCATTGGAACCAACATTGTTTTCTTTTATAGTCATTATAATTTCCCCCTTCTCCTTCTTCTCCTCCTTTTCTTCTTCTTGGCCCTGTTGTTGGCTGGATTTCAGTGTATGAGAGTAAGTGGACTAATGTCTGTAGGAAACAGAATTAAGCAGTCTCATAATACCTATATTCAGCAAGGGGCTGCTATGCTGTTACTATGTAGGGGAGTCAGCAAAGTGACTGTTGTGCATCAGTCCTGAGGCAGATTCATACTAGTACACAATGGACATTCCTGATGTACATCAGGCACTCCCAGTGTGCCTCCAAACAATGGCTACAAATTGTCAGTATGCATCAGTAGAACCCAATGTACATTGGGACACTTTTTCCAGTGCCCTGATACATATCTTACCAATTCACTAGGAGGGTTCTCTAGTTGAGGGTGCCTCTACTATGTAGCTAACTGTGTATAGTTATGTAACTAACTTTTTAAATAAATGTATACAGTGTAGACTGTAATATAGAAACACAGCCATTATTAATGTTATTGTTTATTATTGTTACCTCTTGTGCATATTTCTTATGCCCATCATTTAGTACCTCTTTTAATGGAAAAGGAAGGAGTGCTCAGAATTGTTTTAAAAGTACTTTTAACTTTGAGGAATAACAGGCTCATTCTCCATTGATGTTCTAACACTGAAGCTTTTAGGAATATATTTGTGCATGCTTTAGGAACCATTTGTTGACACTGCTTGTAAATGAGTCTATTATTGTTGCATGGCTGCTGACTGTTTGATGTGTAACATATTTCTCGCACAGTCAGTGAGCTAGAAATCATACAGTATTAATATTTCCCAAACACAGTAAAGCCATTATAAATGGGATACCAAATTATCAAATGTCAGCAACACTGCGGACCATAAAGCAGGAGTTGGTTTTACAGAGGAAAATATTTCTTTCATGTGGCTGATTCGGGAATCAAGAAACGATTCATGTGTACTAAGTAACAAAAGTAGAGATGGCAGCAATATTCAAAAGTGAGAAAGATCCTAATGGTTTTCTACGCTCCAAGCTCATTACAAGGCAAACACAATCACAGGACTTGTTTTGCTTGCTTTTTATGGGGAGGTTACAGAGAATTTCAACTGATATTTCAGCAGAGCAATAGAAGTGGCAAAGCGAAACAACTGAAGACTGGTGTAGATTCATATTTGAGTCCCACAAGGCAGCAATTCCCATCCCCACTGCTTTGCCTTCCCCCATATTAATTCTTTTCTATTTGAATCTGCTAGTCCTGCTGGTGGTTTTGATCAGGTGATGGGACACTGGAATTTGGGCTATCCCTGCCATTTTCCCCAGAATGACTACGAGTGGGTTATTAGAATGTATGAACACTTTTAACAGATGGAAAGGAAATAAGAATTAAGATCCTTATGACCAGAATTACAAATTGCTTCATCCAAACCAATTCAGCATCAAACTGTTATCTCAAAACAGGACCCTACACTGGACCACTCTGATTCACTAGCTGAATGGTATGTCAAAAGGGAGCATTTGTTTCAGCTCATGTTCTTCACCAGTTAAACCTTAGCTGCATATCCTTCAACATAACACAGATGTAAACTGGGACACAAGTGGCCAAGTGACATCAGATTGGAATCAACAAGGCAATAGTTATTAAATACTAGTAACACAAGCTGGGAGATGCTGCATCAGTTTGCTTTTGCCTGAGCCTGCTGGGAAGGGAAAAATTCTGCCCCACTCCTCTCCTCTTCTGCTGCTGAATTAAATGTGTACATATTACTTTGACAATTTGAACTCGGTATGCAAAAATTGAAATAACCAGAAGGAAAAGGAGGGGGGAGGAGTGGTAAGTGAAATGGGAGACTAGACATTTTAAAAGCAGCTGAAAAGGATGATGGAGACTATATAACTGAGACTATTCTGCTAAACTGGGACAGTTGGAGTGTTTGTAGCGCAGTGACTACACCGGGAACAACAGTCACATTCTTTCCTTCCTCCCCAATACCCTTTCCTTTGGTGCTATAATGTGGTTCTTATGACAACATTAGCTGAAGCAGCTGGGGGAACATGTGGCAATTGGTGTAATGGATATCTCTGGGCCCTGGTAACTTAGCTGGTGCACAGCTATACAGACCACAACCAGCAGTTATGACCTGGAGAGTCAAAGTTAAAATAATCTATCCAGATGATCCTCACTCTTTTGCCAGCAGTCACCAGCCAAACGTCATGTTGCTATTCTCCAACTCAACTGCAAAAACACTGGCTGTACAGCAATTCAGATTGCTATGTGAAATCACTCAGTGCAGGTTAATTTCATATCTTGCTTTAAACCTTGATGGCTGTTTTTTACGACTTGACCTGAAGCCTTACTGTGGCATTTTGGAGAAAGTGTTAGGCTCTTCTTTGGTTGCATGAACTCCCCCAGTGAGAGCCTAAAGGGATTGTTGTGAGCACTGGAAGCTCAGAAGTAGAAGTTTAATCTTCCCTACTTGCTGTGAGAAGGTTGAAAGAAGAACTTCATGTCAGAATAAGTCCTCTGCTTCCCATGTAGTTACCGCCAATACCCAAATAACATTGAGAGATACGTGAGGGCCCACAAGTGGGTATTTGTTCTTCCTCTCTTCCTTTTTCTCTCCGACAGGAGACTGATAGGCAATAGCTGCCACTTTGAATCTCATCAGGTTTTTGGATGACCTACAAAAAGGTCTTTTAAAAAATGGAAATTAGGTTAGAGATTTTGGCTTTTATCGCCGTATGGTGTGTTGATAATTTATTAGGAGAAGGAGCATGCTGCAATCTGTTGGAACTCCTTCCTGGAAATAGATCAAAAAGTCATAGCCCTCATGGTCTCTTAGAACAAAATTCACAGGGTCAGAAAAATGGTGGTTTCATGACACTTAATATAGTATGAAATCTTTTTGATCTGCACGGAATTGATCTTTATTTATTTTTGTAAAGAAATTGGCAGGATATTTACTTGAGACATTTACCTTCTAGATTAACTAGAACCTTGTTTTACTCATTCATATCTGTTCTGTATTCATGATTGTGATTTAATGATTATGACACTATTGTGGTAATGGTAACTACCTGGCATCAGTTTCATGGGAGAAAGAGCATTATGCCAGCAATAGGAAAAAGGTGAATTATGTTCCTGTCCCATGTGGGTGGTCCAGGGGAGGTTACTTATTAAGAATACTTTATTTAAGTGTACTATATTTAAGTTTACTTAACTAAGAAGCTGATACAGAACACTAGCCACTAAACCTAAATCTATACCATAGTCAGTCATCCTAGATATAAATTGTTTTCAAAACACTGGAGAATAGCTTATTTATTGTTCCTAGCATTCAAAATAAACTTTTTGAAAATTATATTTCATCAAATTATTCTTTGAGTCTAGAATCTACATGAGTGGATAAGATTTTTTTTCTTATTGATTAGAAAGTCTCAACACTGAACAAGACTGTTAACCACTGCGTTGGTTGACAGTTAAAATATAATAATAATAATAATAATAATAATAATATTTATTTCTTACCCGCCCCTCTGTAAAACAATCGAGGCGGGGTACAACAAGGTTAAAAACAGATTACAGATTAAAATAATTCAAGAATTCCATCCCAACCTCCCCCCCTTAAAATAGGATTAAATTAGTTAAATTTAAAATTAAATTACTAACAATAAAAGTACAATACAACATAGCACACAAAACCGCAATGCTGGCCACAGCATGGGTAGCAATAAAATACAGAGGGAGGGGGATAAGGAGTTGGGAATTGGCTGAAAGATTTTAGGAGCCAGGTAGATTATACAGTTTCAGGGAAGGCCTGCCGGAAGAGATGCGTCTTTAAGGCTGTTTTGAAACAGTCTAGTGATGTAATGAGACGCATCTCGTCCGGCAGGCCATTCCATAGCCTGGGAGCAGAAGCAGAAAAGGCCCTCTGGGAGGTCTGCGCTAACCTAGTCTTCATGGGCTGCAACAGATTTCTCCCAGAGGACCGAAGCGTGCGAGGGGGTTCATAAGTGCTACATACCTTCTTTTGCCCAATTATCTTCAGGTTTTTCACAAAAATCCTTTAAAAAACAGGCAAATTAATTCTTTTGTGCAGAACAGTGTTTTGTAGAAAAACCTTCTTTTTTTTTCAAAAATTCTCCCAAAATGAGAAAATTGGAAGAGTTTACATAAACTCTCATAATCTTAACCAGGGAAGGGATGGGGGCTTTTGAATCTCACCACTAATTCGTGACAATAAAATATGCAAAAATATAACTCTTTCATATGATATTTGTTTATACTCATTATACTTGGAAATTGCAGTCAGCAACAGAAGAAATCATGTGGATGACATCTAAGACCTCATCTCTACTTCGAAGTAGACACCTGGAGGACACACTCTGGAAGAATGTGAAAACTCTAAAGTTTCTAATTATTTTTTTTTTCAGGGGGTGGGGTAAGTTTGAAAACTACAAATGCTGGTTAAAAAAATGTCGGCTGAATGCTAGTAGAAATAAGACCATGCAAAAACATTTTATATAATTTACCTATATTAACTAAAGCCAAATAAGATATGATGCAGTTCAAAGAAATACAGCCATTGTTCCCACATTTTCTTCCAA
Organism: Urosaurus nigricauda; assembly: GCA_034509955.1. Classification (NCBI taxonomy): domain Eukaryota; kingdom Metazoa; phylum Chordata; class Lepidosauria; order Squamata; family Phrynosomatidae; genus Urosaurus; species Urosaurus nigricauda. The sequence goes on along the minus strand of JAOEGL010000003.1, from coordinate 141,956,019 downwards.
AAAGCATTATTTCACTGCTGATTTTGAAGTAACACCCATCCTTTCTTTAAAGTCTCTACATTTATTTAACTTATTGTGTACATCTTTGTTTATTTCTGGATATGTACCAAGCTGGCAATGATAATCTAGCATGCTTGACATAGCTACCGAGTGCTGCAGAGGAAAACAAAAAGGAGGATGAAATTTGTGATGCAGCTCAAAAGTAAAATATAATCTACATATGTCATGGAGATAATTTTCACAGAATTATCTTATACTAAATATTCTGAAGGCCAAAACCATTAAAATAGCAGTCTTAATTATCTTGTCCATCCAGAGTACAGATTTCAGAAAGTGTGTTTCTGCTTATGTCTCTATCATAAGCAATTTATGTTTCAAGGAATGAATCATATTTCATCTCATTTTCCCCCTGAATGGACCATCTTGTAATTCGTGTGTTTTTGCTCATCAAATGTATTTACTGGCCATATGGGTGCTGTCAATTGCCTATGTAATGTTAGGAAATCAAACAGTCCAAACAGATCATTTTCACTTGATGCAGGTGCTGTCTATTAAAAGGCAATACTGGAATTTTTCTTCAATTAAAGCCTCAAATCTTTTGAAATAGTGGGAGCTGAGCAAGATATTCTGATGCTTAGCATACCGAGGGTTAGTGGCCTGGACATTCAACACTGCCAATATTTATAAGTGAGGAGCTTAGTGCAACTTTGACTGCACTTGTGTTATACGTCGAACTTGACATTTCACCAGGCTCTGAGAGCTTCCTTCTCCCATGGAACATCCTCTTTATGTAATCCCTTTCTTCTTTTTCTGTTTAATCTTCTTTCTTTCTCTTGTTGAATCTGTCTTGCTATGCACATTAGGAACTCTTCCAACAGATTGAAATGACCTCAGCAAAAATAAGCAGCACACTCTAAAATCTATGTCCATCTCCTGTAAACTGAAGTGTGTCTTATTTATTACACCAAAATGTATTTTTCTTAACAACGTAACTGGTAATGTTGCCAGTGAAGCTAAGCAGCAGATGGGTGATGTGTTAATCATACAGATATGATATATACATAATCCTCCAAAGCACAATTTGGATATATTCTATATGCTTCTTAGTCATGTCATTATATGTATTATATAATACCATGCATATTACAGAATACAAGGCTCTGAAGAAGAACAGACTTGTCTACTACTGTACATATCTATTAATTTAACCTGTAAGCTCCTTAGAGCAATGTATAGTCTTTTTGATGGTATTTCTCTGTTGAGCAACATATGTCTGCATTGCGTATCCCACTTGCATATGACAGATAGTTGAGATGTCTATCTGTGCTTCTTGAAATGTTTCCTTTTCAAAAAGAAATGTATTGGTTATCAAAATATGGGACATGGGCTATTGATGTGTCTGCCATCTTTAGGGTATATATCATCAAGGCTCATTATCCTCCATGATAGAACTGAAGGTACCACACATGGATTTTTCATACAGTGTCTCATCTAGGCAATTGCTGCGAGACATTTTTCATGGTGTTTCCTCATTTTCCACCTCCATGTTCATTCTGTGACAGTTACATGTAGACTTCTCTTTCTTTTCATGGAAAAAATGTGTACATATTTTTTGCACATTTTTTCCATGTGGATATTTCAAAGGACACATGCCATCATTGACTAAACTGAGTCGGCACATTTTTTTTTTTTTGAATTTATGTATTGTTTCCACTTTTTGCCCAAATTTCTATAAGTTGTTGAACACATTTTATGTTTTTCATGTCACAACCTTCTCAGAAATTGATAAATTTTTAACTGGAAGCTACATTTGTTTCTGGAAAAAAAGAAAGAAAGCTCTTGATGGAATAGATTTCTCTAACTTAGACCAGCATAGGTTGCTGTATCATGTGGTTTCAGGTCATCAGCTCTCACATCACATATACACTGCAAATATAAATAAAATTGATAGCAGTTTAAAATAGTTCTGATGTTCCTCAAGGTATCTTGGAAACTGGAACTTTGCACAACTTTTAAAAATTATTAATTAGATAGCTGTCACTCCCTTACCAGAATGATTTAATAGATGCTTAGATAAATTGATCAAGTTGGATTAGACATGTTGGTAAAATGAAAGTAGCTGGCCCAAGGTCACACAGCAAATTTCACAACCAACTGGGAATTTGAATTTAGGCTTTTTCATTCCTAATCCAGTACTTTAAGCATTAATCTATAATATTCCTCTCTGAAAATTAGTTGTTGTTGTTGTTAAAAAATGGTAACTGTGTTGAAACATAGTGGTAGAAAAATGAAACAATTAATCTGTTTAATTTGCATAATTAGAATGCCAATTAGATGCCCATGTGAAGGGCTGAAATATGACATGGATTAGAAATTCACATGCAGATGTAAAAGAGCTAAGCAGAAGGTAGTGGCCTTTCTTTTCTTTAGTCCAGCATGAGCCCCTAGTGTTTTGCTTGGAAGCCTAGGCATGCTCATCTAGCTGTAACCTGAATTAGTCATTGGTCTCACTGCCCGCCTATGTTCCCAAGACAAGTAGAGTGAGAGAAATAAACCAAATTCCCTTGGAGTCTGGCAGAAGAAGCTTGGCACAGGATGCATTTCCACAGAGTCTAAAGTAAGACCTCACAGTCATTTAGTGCAAGAATGGTAAACTTTTTGTTTTTCACCCTGGGGCCAAACTCTAGTTTAAAAAAGGATTTTGAGAGTGGCATTCCACCAGTGAAAAAAACTATATGGTTCATTTTTGTTATTGTTGTCCCATCTTTTTCCCAATATGAGAATCACAGTGTTAAGTTAAAACTATATGGCTATAATACTTTGGGGCTTTCTAGATTTGCAGGAAAGTGTGACATGAAGTTGCCTTTTCCTTAATGCTTAGCAGCTGCACCACAACCTTTAGATAGAGCTGTGCTGTTCTGCAGTTTTTAAAAAAGAAGCTGGGAAAACCAGCACCTTTTCAAAGACACTTCTTCTCCCCTAAAATGCAAAAAAAGCATTTTCATGGCACACTTTCCCTTTTTCTCATCTAAAGGCTAGACTTTCATGCAGCCATGAACACACTTCTTTTTGCCAATCTAGATCAAGTCTAGGTGATATAAAAGTTAAAAAACATTTAATCTAAATCCAATTAAAACATTAATATAGGAACAATTAGAAACACATTGTATACAAGTATATACCAAAAAGCACTGCAGCCTTCTATACAAACCAGTTAAAGGCTTGTTTGAATAAGAGGGTTTTTTTGCCTACAAGCAAAAAGAGAGCAGAAAGGAGTCCCATAGCCCAAGAATCTAGTAAGAAGGTTATTTCCCACATCCTCAGCAAGCACCACTGTGATGATGATGGGGAGAGATAAATTAGACCTCAAAGATCATTTGACTCAGGCTTAAACAAGAAGATATGGGCTTTCATAATGTCTGACCATATAGGCTTTATAGGGCATTCTAGGTTACAACTATAGGTTGTGGTGGATACTTTCAGACCTTCTCCCCTTTCTATTGCTTTGAATTGTGCCTAGAAACAGAATAGTAGCCAGTGAAGCTGTTTAATAAGATTAGATAGATAGATAGATAGATAGATAGTGCACACTATGGAGTTTATTAGACACGAGGGCTCTCTTCACCCCAACATCACCAAACTGTGACAGAAGCACCATGGTGGGACCACGCCTGGTTCTATTAAAGTGTTCCGCTTTCATTTTTGTCATGGACTCATTATAATAGTCAGGGAAACAGCTCTTTTTTAAAAAAAGTATTTAATCTGTTAATAAAAAAAGGGCCATTTTCCTGACGATTACAATAACGAGTCCATAACAAAAATGAAAGCGGAACACTTTAATAGGACCAGGCATGGTCCCACCATGGTGCTACTGTGACAGTTTGATGATGTTTGAGGGACAGGAGCCCTCATGTCTAAAAAACTCATAAGATCAGTATTGGTCAGCAGTCATTTTGGACCTGCTGCAGGTTTTGAACAGTTTCCAAAGTCAAGAGTGCTCTAGCTGTATCTTTCCTTAGTATGAAAGCCAAACCATTTCTTCTCTTTTTTTCATTTACTGAATGGATTACTGTATAGTTGTCTGACTCACTCAGTCTTAGTATTGCTATATTCATGTGTTCCATTTCATTCTTTACTATGTCTAGTTTTCTCTGGCTGATGCTTCTCACATTCCATGTTCCAAATACACATGTAGTGTTGCTTCTAACTATGGACATGTTTTCTGTCTGGCCTCCCCCTCTTTAGTTGTTCATTATTGAGCTGTCTCACCTAAAGCATTTCCTTGGTGAAATGGTCTTGCAAGGAGGGACACCTTTTGCCTCCTTTCATGAAGTGCTGACAAGTGTCAGCTATGGTGACACTACTATTCTTTCTATGAGAGTTGACTTCATTGTCACCCACCACTACTGCTGCAGGCCAGTAGCTGTTCCTATATTTTATGCCTGTTATTCCTTTCTTCACTCCCACAATTCTTTTTTCCGTTTCACTTTTACACTTTCTTCCCTCCCTTAATTCCTTTTCCCTTTCCTTTTTATAATCCTAGATGTTTTTCCCACCCTCCCCTCCTCCTACCCGCCTCCCATTTTGTCCCCATCGCCAGTATCAATGGACTTCTGGTCTTGTTGGGAAGGACTTTGGTGTTCCTGGGATGTTGGTGTTGAAGCCTCTCTCTTTGTCCATCACCTTACTGGTCTCAGGTAGAGGTGAGTCTCTAATGTACCTGGTCTCCCAAGCCTGCTTCTTTCTCCCTCTGGTAAGCAGTGCCTTTCTGGAGTCAAGGGGTAGGGGACACTCTGATGTACTTGTATAAATATCTCTAAAATATCTTCTTAGATATGATCCCTGATCAAAAGTGATGACAAAAGAGAAGCTTGTAAGTCACAATGAGGTTTATCACACTAGAGGGCAAACAGGATTTAAACAGGAATTAAACAGGAATTAAACAGGAAATGCCTTATGTTTAACATAGGGCATTTAACATGCCTTATGTTTAACATAGGGCATTTCCTGTTTAATTCCTATTTAATTCCTGTTTAAATCCTGTTTGCCCTCTAGTGTGATTCTGAGTCTATCCCATGGGTTTCCCATTCATTTGTTAATGAGAAAGCTGAGCTGAGCTTTCCACTTATATCCTTTTTGTGGCCTGCTGTACTGGACAAACACGTTCCTTCCCTTAATTATGAGCAATGATAGGAAGAAGTCACAAGCAAAAGGTAGGTCAAGACTGATCAAGGCAGACAAAATTGTGAATTGAGGAAGGAATGGAAAAGAGTGAGCAGCAGTGCTTGGAGGCAGAAGAGGAATAGATAAGTGATGGAGGTATATGGGAAGCTTTGACTGTGGACAGGTGGAGGACCCGGAGATACAGAGCAGAGAGAAGAATAAAGGAACCCTCCTTTTTACCCCTTTCCCCATTCTCTCTTCTTAATTTAATGGACATCCATATTTGCATTGTTCTATGCATTATTGCACAAAGTTTGTTTTCCTGCAGAAGTGTAATTTTTTTAAAAAAATAACTTCCTTGTTTTCCCCCTATAGTGCTAATGAGCGTTTCTACTGATTTTGGTGTAAAGTCATGAAAGGTTATGACAGCAATTTTCTTCTTTAAGGACTTCCCATAGAGTGCCTCCCATGAGTGTTAAGATCTAAGCAGCCTGTTTACTGAAGGCACAAACTCTTAAAAGAGAAGAAATATTTTTAACAACTCTCTTCAATGAAATGTTAAGCTTTAGTCAAGCATTAAACATAAAAATGTTAAACTAAAATTAAAACACGCTCACCTATAAATGTCACCTATATGCCTAGAATGTGTTTCTAGATCATTTTTTTCAGAACAGAAATTACATCAAAGGATGACTCCAGATGAAACAAATGTTTTGGGAGTTCATGGTACTTGTTGCTATAGTTCTCTTTTTTATTTTATTTTATTTTTTTATTTTTTAAATCTCAGCAACATTTCTGTTGTCCCAGAATATTTTCTGGCAGTGCTTGCCAATTTCTTAAATTGTATTTTCATTTTATTTCTGATACAGACCGGAACAAAATGTTCCCTTCTCTTGCATGCCTTTAAAAAATAAAGAAATTAAAGATTTATAGTGCATATTGATTTTTTTTTTGTTCTGTACTATGACTCTATAACATTTATATGGGAAAGAATTCAGAGAGGAGAACATTTGCTCTTCAGAATGTAGAACCACATTAGCAAGCTATGCCCCAGTTGAATAGCTCTGGTGCGGCTCTAAGAAATTTCTGTAAGAGTTCCTCAAAAAATAAAAATAAAAAAATGGAATGAGTGGATAAGGAAGGAAGGTACAACAACCAGCAAAAAGCAAAGTCTAGTCTGGGAGATCCCACAGAATGCTATTATTATTATTATTATTATTATTATTATTATTCTATAAATTTACCTTTTGACAAGGTAATGATTAGTTGTTGTTGTTGTTGTTGTTGTTGTTGACATTTTAGGCAGGGTAAGTTTACATGTGAGATTTGCATGAAATATTTCCCAGAACCCAGCTTGCATGCTTAGGCCAAGTTTCAACTGTAGCTATGGAGTTCAGAATTAATTAACTATCATGGCTCCATTCTATAAAATCCTGGGATTTGTAGTTTAATGTGACACCAGTGCACTTTGGCAGAGAAGGCTAAATAATAATAATAATAATAATAATAATAATAATAAGTTTTTTTTCTCTATTTCCTGCCTCTCCCATTGGATCGAGGCAGGATTCCAACAATAGATAAAATACATAATCATATAAGATATTAAAAACATTATCTAAAACTATAAAAACATATTAATCTAATACAATTTAATCCTTGACCTATTAAATTACTATCAGTATTTGGGTATTGATCAGGTTCATAATAGTGATGGTATTTCTTATAGTGAGTCATATCTCAAAAACCCACAATTCCCAGAATTCCATGACATTGAGACATGGCAGTTAAAGTGGTGTCAAACTGCATTAATTCTGCAGTTTAGATGCAGCCCTGGAAAACATTAAATGTCTGCCAGCATACCTCCACTGAGGATGCAAGTCAGCTTGATAACACAAGCCACATTCCAGTAAATCAGTGGCGGGGAGAGGGGAATGAGCTCCTGGATGCCCTGTAGCAATAGTTACAAAACCAGGAAAAAGAAATAGTGATTTCCTTGTTGATCCTCCCACATTCACATATTGTATATTCTCAACGATAAGTTGACATCATGTATAAGTCAAGGGCAGGTTTGGGGGCCAAAATTATGGATTTAGATATGACACATGGACAAGTCAAGAGTAAAACTTAGGGGTATGTAACAGAGCATGCAAAGGATGAAGCAAAGGAAAACAGTGTGAGAAAACTTACAAAATTCCAGCAGGCATAACTGTTTGTGCTCATACTAAAGGCTTCATGAATGAGCGAATATAAAGGGAGTATGAATGCTTCGAGAATAGATGACATCCTTGCCTGTCACTAGGGGACCATTCCTTTTTTATAAGGATTAAAGTACAGTACAGTACTTACAGTGAACCATTGATAAGTTGACTCAGATTTTTGGAGTCAATTTTTTGACTAAAATTTCTAGACTTATACATGAATATATACACTACTTTCCAACTGTCATAATTTAACTGGGACCACATTAGCCAGCTACCACCCCATTTTCCAACAGTTTTTAAATGTTCCTATATCCCTCTTCTCTTTTCACTTTCCCCCTTTGGCTTCAGCTTACTTCATTTGCTGCAAATTGAGTTCAAAGAGCAGAAGTAGATTGTACTCAATGAAGTTGGCAGTGGGGGAGATGAGAAAAGTGTTGGTTCTTGTCCTTTCCCATAAGCACAGACAAAAGTGAACTGCTGTGTCCTCTTGTCATTTCTGTGTTCTTTCCCATTAATAACTTTTGCTATTTTGACCACACTCTGCTATAGCTTGGCCACATATGCCCCAGTTTTATATTTGAAATGTTAGAGTGTATGTATTCACTGGAGGTCTAGGGGGCTGTACAGACTGCCCAAAAAGGGCGGTCTGGCACCACCTCTTTTAGCGGTGCAGCTAGGGCTTGTAGTTGCACCACTAAAAAGGAGAGGGAAACCACACTCCTATTTAGGTGTACAGTTGTGGAGCAATTAAGTAAAAAGGTGCCATTTGGTGCCTTTGCACTGCTGCAGCTGCGCAGCTCCATGTAGAAGCTGCACAGTTGCAATGGCACCATTACGTACACTGTGTAAACGGCATTATGTAATGGTGCCAGTAACATTACAGACTAGGGTTTGGGAGCGTGTAAATGATGTGCACTCACAAACCCTAATGGCACCGCCCAGGCGCCTCTTCAGGCCCATCTGTATCGGGTGTAGCAGAACAAGGTTTGCTTCTTTTTCCTGGCTGCACAATTTTGGTTCATTCAGATGATGAGGAGGAGGCTGCCATGCCTGGCTACCTACTGACTGTGAAAGTGAGCGCTGGCACTGACAGTCTGAGGTTACGTGCTGCGGGAAGGGGGGAGATAATTCTGCAAAGAGGTACTGGGTTCTTGTTGTTCTTATAGTTGTGTGCCTTCACATCGTTTCCAACTTAGGTGATCCTAAGGGTTTCTGAGGCTGAGACTATGTGAGTCTCCCAAAGTCACACAGTGGGTTTCCATGACAAAGTGGGGAATCAAATCCTGATCTCTAGATTCCAAGTCCTATGCTCAAACCACTAAACCATTCTGGCGCCACCATTGGGTACCTCCATCCATATTGATCAAAACAAGTGTGGCATCCTTCCCCAACCAGAAACCCCCCAGAAGTTTAGAATTATAGTCCCCATAATCCCTTGCCAGTTTACCGTGCTTTCTGGGGCTGATCAATTGGCAAGGGGTTCTGGGGACTATGGTTAGAGAAAGTTGTTCTACGCTAAGGGCAAAACAATGTCTTACAAGAAATATGAAGTTGCAACCAGGCTGTGTCTTTCTTCCTTCTTCACCAGAATGTGGTATAACAGAAGGTGTGATGTGACATACATTTGTTTCCTTGTCATTATATATGTATAGCAAAATAAGAAGTGGGGAGACATAGAAAATTAAAATGGATTTTTCTCCCCCAGCTTTTCTTAAAGTTTATTCCAGAATTCCACAGGCACTTTTAAACATTGTTCAAGTAAATTTGACTGACAAGTTAATTAGTTTCAGAGAGAAAATATGTCTTGTTATAATGAGCCAGTCCTTTGTTTCAAAAAGAATGCAAGTGACTCCATTCTATTCTATTAGTTTTTCCCCATTTCTATGACAATTATTATAATTATTATGGTAATTATTTTGCCACATTTAATCTCAGTTAAAGTTGATATACTTTATGGTAATTTAGACATGTAGATGGTGAGGGGACAAATCTTTTCCCCACCAATTGAGCGTTGGCTAAAGCATCATATCCGTTTTTCTCCTAGAAAGTCCTCATAAAGATATTAATCAAAATAGTAGTATCTTTGAGTGATTCAGTGATTTTTGCACTTAAACAGATAACTCTTAAATGTTCTAAGACCAGGTGTAATTCACATAAAGTTAAGACTGATACCTTAACAGATGTATCCTGTGACCAATAATGATACAGTATTATGCAATGTTGTGTAAAGTGCTGGATTATAGTTTGCCTTGCTTGTAATCTAATCACACTTTACCTTGGCCTAAATGCAGATGGAGAAAGTGGAGCATCTAGATCAGTGATGGCGAGCCTTTCAGAGACAAAGGGGCTAAACAGACAGGCAAAAAGAGATGCTTTCAGGCTGGCTTGAAGGCATGGCATTTAGATGACACATGCCTTGAAGCCAGCAGTAAAGTGCCCTCTAGGCTCCTTATGCAGAGAAAAGCCATTTCAAAAAGAATAATCTTTTTTCCACTTCTTCTGAGCTTGAAGCCATGCCATGTGGTCATGACATGAGCACTCCAGCTGCCTTGGGAGCCGGTGGTGCGGTTGGTGGGGTTTCAATGTGGCTTTAGAAAAGACAGCTTCAAGGCACTTTTTCCTGCCCATCTGTTTCACCCCTGAGTGCCCAAACTCAAATGTGTTCCTGCACCTGGTGTCACCCGGTGCCAGGGGCAGGACTTCGGGGGGGACAGGATGTCCAGGGCAGAACTTCTGCCTCCTAGGGGTGGGACTTCTGCCTTCAGGGGCTGGACTTCCACCTTCTAGGGTGAAACTTCTGGAGGCAAGACTTCCCTAGAGACAGTTGAAGTCCTGGAAGTGGGGGAAAGGAGAAACAGGCATGCATAGGTGTTCCCTCTACTTCTCCCAGTCTCTCAGGCCTTCAGTTGCATCTCCAAAGACAGCTGAGGGCCCAGGATGGTGGGAAAGAGGATGAACAGGAGTGTGCCTGTTCCTTCTCTTCTCCCACTTTTCCAGCTGCCTCTTCCCCACCCTCCGCATGCCCTAAAAATGGCTTCATGTGACATCTCTAGCAAATTTATACTACCTTGTTTTTTTCCCCTCTATGAAGCATCTAAGCCTTATGATTTCTCTAGAAAAGTGCTCCTGACACAGAAGTGTACTCATAGGGATTTATCAAATTAGACCACTGAGCTAACAAACAATAACCTGTGCATGCATTCTTTTCTGAAGGGGATGTTGGGAAGAAGTGACTTAAGTAAAGAATTGGTGTGCTAGAAGAGTGTTCTTTGTCACTTCTGAATGCAGCTCCATCCTACTCAACCCATTTTATCTCCACCATCTCAGATCATAAAGCAAAACTATCTTGCAGTATGCTTGCTTCTTGAAATCTTGAGGTTTGATTTTTGTGGTGGTCTTCCTTTGATGAGCTCCATTGGTTGTTGCTTTAAAAAAAAGAGCTCTTTTCCTAAAGCACCTTATTGCTATAAGAGTGCCAAAATGGGAGGGAAGTTTATCAGAGTATTCCCCTTCAGCAAATGTCAAGGAATTGAAATGACTTCAGTGATGTTTCAGATAAATGGTAAAATGCATCATGCTTGCATGTATTATTTTCTCCTGGGCCTTTTGCCATAGTCTATTTGCATTCTCCCCACCCCATCCCCTGGCTGCCTTTGCTCACAACTCTTCTTATGCTCTTGTTGGAGCTATTACACTTGGTGTTGCAAAGAAAGGAGGCGATTTGAATTCCCAACATTCTGGGACAGAATAAAGAAGCAAACACATTGGCGCAAAGCTCCTTTGAGCTGTTTAATTTACGTTTTGACAAAAGGGGAAGATGACATTGAGCACTCTGCAAAGAACAAAAGTTATTTCTTATAGCTATATGAAAATGGAGATGATAATTCAATCATTAGGAAAAAGAATCTATTATAAGTAGGAAAATTCCATTAAGCCTTATTCATAACAAATGCTGAAACTAACTACCAAAAAGCTTCTACTGTGTCAGTAACTTTTTAGAAGTAAAATGGGACTTCATTGAAGCAAATACTCACAGCCAGTGTTTACTTCTGTTCTGCTGGATTCAGCCTTTCAGATTCTTGAATAACATCCCAGTCCAGTATATAATCATTAAAAAATGCACAGTTTGGGTTCTTCTGACCTTCCAAAGTTTTGCATAAATGGCAGTTCATGAAGTGATTCAACTTCTTCTTTAAAGTGTTGCATGAAGAAGAGAAACCAACACTTTTACCACAATTTCATATATGGAAATCCATCCAAAGCTTAATAAAATTTGCTAAATGTCTGAGCCAGCATACTGTAGTGCTTTGAGTGCTGGGCAATGGCTTTGGAGACCAGGGTTCAGATTCCCACTTAGCAATGGAAACCCATTGGGTAATCTCAGACAAGTCAGTCTCACTACCTCAACCTCAGAGGAAGGCAATGACAAATTTCTCCGAACAAATCTTGTCAAGAAAACACTGAGATAGGGTCGTCTTAAGTTAGCCAAAAGTCAGAGATGACATGAAGGCATACCACAAACAATAATGGGTCAGACAGAGTATGTTGCAAGATACTTTATTTTGGAACTTGAGACGTTTAGTAGACTGGAGTGGTTGTCAGGTGAAAGCTGGAGCACAATACATCATTGGTGAGCTGTATTCAACTTGCCAAGTTAAGTTCTATTTTAGATATTCTCAGTGAATGATGCCAGACTACAAAAAATGTTTGCTGTATCCATTGTCATTGGGAGGCTTTAGAAAAAACTTTGGACATGACATCAAAAGAGGTTCTCTCTAGAAAGGGCCAACCAACTCCCTCCTGTCCCCTCTTTTAGCCACTGTCCATTCAGCTCTCCTTCCTAGCAACATAGAAGGGCTCACTCCCAGAGAGAAAGGACAGGGCATGCAGATTGTGTTATATGAGACTGTGAGTTATTGGGGCATGCCAGCACAAAGTTGAAGCACCAGGTCTCCAAGGGTTGTGTGTACCTGTCTGGACTGTGGGCCTCATTAGTTTCCTGATGGTGCAGACGTCTGATGGCAGCAGCTTTTGATTTTACAGCTCTGTAGTCAGATCCTCAAAGGCTTTATGTTCTTGTGAATTCTTGTGAATTAATGCTGCAATTTCTTTTCCAAATAGATATTGTATATCAGTAGGATCGGCAATTGTAGGTTAGGATGAAAACAGGAAACAAGAGTGGCTTTCTTTCCTTGTGTTTCTTGTTTTCCTTGTAGAATCATAGAAGCTTATAGTGGGAAGGAACCACAAAGGTAATTTAGTCCGACCACCTGCCATAGAATCCTCATTATTTCATCTTTTTTCCTTAATTTTCAAATCATGTTCATGAATGTGTACATGTCAGATTTAAAGGTCATAACAAGTCCTGCGCATAGACATCTAACTGATATTGATCATTTCCAAGAAAAAAAAAAGGTACAGAAGTAGCAGCTGAGAGCAGAGGGATAGATGGCAGGGTGAATCTAGCAACTTTACCATTTTAAGACAATTTACACAGAAAAGAAGGTAATCAAAATATCATGTCCTATGACCTTTCACAGATGAAAACCAGGATACAAGTGACTAAGCAGGATCAGAGTGTAGTCAAGATGGTAAATATTACTAATGAAGGAGAATGCACAAGCTAGGAGAAGGGGCAGCCATTGGTTTTTTCCTGAGCCTACTGGCAAGGCAAGATTTAGCCTTCTCCTCTTCATTTTGCTGAGTTAATTGACTATAAACTGCTTTGTCCTTTGAACTCAGTTTGCAGCAATTGAAGTAAACTGAGGATGAAGAAGGAAAGTGAGAGGAAAGAGAGAAAATGGGACATTTTAATAGCATCTGGAGTTGGGGAAAGGATGTCAGAAAATTAATCAGGACTGTGCATTCCAAATTAGGACAGCTAGGGGACAGTTGAGTTGTTCCTCGACTGTAACATGGGACGTACGTGGCCATATTGTTCAACATTTCCAAACCTGGTATTCTCCAGGTGTTTCTGACTACAACTCCCATAATCCCTGACCATTGGCCATGTTAAGTGAAGTTGTTAAGAAATCAAGTTAAAAACCTCTGCTTCAGCAGGTGGGAACAGATCTAATGGTTTTAAGTTACAGCAGAGTAGATTTCAATTGAACATTAGAACCTTCTGAGCAGGTCAGCATTGGAATCAGTTGCTAAGAGACATGGGGATGGGTTCCTCCTCTGAATATCTTCAAAAACAGGTTGGACAGCTACCTACTGGGGAGATCCTGCCTTCAGCAGGGGACTTGCCGATCTATGGGGCCCTTTCCAACTATGAGACACTATGGCCTGATACAGACAGGCCCGAAGAGGCGCCTGGGTGGCGCCATTAGAGTGATCACACACCATTAAGGCCATTCTGGGGATGGAGTCGGGGTGTAACATCCATACAGGGCACACTCCGACTCCAAATCCTTGGCGGTGTGATGCCGCACACCAATCCATGGGTGCACATCATCATAGCTCTCCTCTGGTACTGCATTTACACAATACAGCACCAAAGGAGCACCTTAAAGCTGCAGTGCCATGGCTATCGTGCCCTTTCCAGAGTGCAAAAAGCAGCTGCTTTTTGCAGCTCCTTTTTGCACCCTGGAAAGGCCAGATTGGAGCATGGAGTGTGTTTGCCACAGCCCTGAACTGGTGCAGCTGGAAGTGGCTGCAGGCCACCCCTTAGGGGTGGTTTGCACAGCCTCTGTATATCACAGGAAATGATCATAAGTCCAATGACATAAGGTATGGAGAAAGCCACTACTCTCCAGCAACATTTCAGCATTATTTTTCATGTGATAAGACTCTTAGCCATCTACCATTGTCTAATTTTGTATGTGCAGGACTTTCCCATAATCACCTGCCATGTAAAGTGGTACATTCTGTAGTTCATGCACTGTTTGTGGGAATGAAGTCCAATACTCAGGTAACTAAATGGCACCTGTCTTGGAATGAGTAGAGGCACTCTTTAAGTTTAAAGTCCAACTACACAAGAAACAGCAATACTTCAGTATGCTGTAGGAAGCATAACACAGCAAAAATACTTTTTGAAAGACTGACAAGTTAAAAGGTTCATTAACACACAACAAGAACACATCATGTTCTTTGAATGTGTTTCACTGGTCCTAAAATTGATTTTAAGGGAATGTGCTAAGACGTCTGTATTAGCAGACAACTTTGATTCATCCTGCAAGCTCAGCATCACCTTGTCTGACATAAGAGAGGTTACCAGATTTAAATAAATGTCATCCTCACAGGCCTATTGCTCACTAGCACTGACCCTGAATGCATGAAAATAAGTGTTTGATATAATTTTCCTATTGCAAATCAATAATTTGTTCATTTATTGTGGGAACAGTGTGCAACAAGGAAAAAAAATGGAATAAAATTTGCATTATATTTTCTTCAATGACACTTTAAGGAGCCACAAACAACATCTGCCAAGCATTTTTCCCCTAGATCTTTTATGAAATTCTTGAAAGGCTTAAGCCGTTTAAAACCATCTGCATAACATTTTGCATTTATCATTAGTATGACTGTGGAGGGGATGGCAGTGTTATGGACAATGATACTGTGTGCGGAAGTAAGCAAATAGGAGTTCTGTAGCTGTAGAGATTAAACTGTAATTGCTACATTTATCTTTTCATTCTTGAATACAGTATTTGGATCCTTTCTAATATCCTACAAAGGGGGTTATATAGGATTATTGTCAGCTTTTGAAAGGTCCATTTAAGTCCTGAAATTAAGAGGAAGCTGGGAGACCACAAGCAATATCTCCCATTTTCCTTTGTGTTTGAATTGTCGGATTAGGGTTAACCTTTCTGAATGCCGGCTGGTATTTTTAACAGCAACACTATAAATTTTAATACTGCCTAATCTCATTTGAAAGGGTTTGATTGAAAGGTTTGGTTTTAGACTGGCTTGGAAGCTTTTTAACCCCAGTAAAACTGTACACAGGAAACTGCCCTGAATCATACCATTTGTGTATTCAGTCCTATGCTACATATTTTGAGTCTCTGGGGCTCCATGTAGAGGTCCCTCTTAGTCTTGCTTCATGAGGATGACAGGGAGTTCAACCATGAAATATGTGTGTTGTCCTCTTTTATAATGGAGGATTCTGAACATAATAAAGATGTCTTTTAGGTTAAGATGATCATAACTGGTATTTATCTGAAGAATTGGATGAAAAGTCCCATGATAAATAAAACAAGTCTGAATGATGATTTGTTACTATTTTTCCTTAGAAAGTACTTGGAAGTGGTTACTGTAGTCGAGTTGGGAGTTTATTGAGAAGAGAAGATTAAAAGGAGATATGATAGCCCTGTTTAAATATTTAAAGGGGTGTCATATTGAGAACAGAGCAAGCTTATTTTCTGCTGCTCCAGACATCAATTTTAATACAGAAACAACAAGAGAGATGTCCAGTGAATCTGTTAAGGAGGTTATTTTGGATCAGTTTCAGTCTTTGAGTACCGATGGCATAGGCAAACTGCTTGGAAAGGTTAAAAAGACCACTTGCCCTCTTGATCCCTGCCCTTCTTGGCTGGTCATCCAGGGAGGGGAGGCAACTATGAATTTGCTGAGATCGATAATTAATGCCTCCCTCAGGAAGGCCACTTTCCAGCCAGTTCAAAACTGGCTGCAGTCAAGCCTATCCTTAAAAAGCCTTCCCTTGGTCCCCTGGAAAAACGGAAACTATTGGCCGGTATCTCTCCTTCTGTTTTTGGGCAAGGTGATCAAGAGGGCAGTTGCCAACCAACTCCAAGCAGTATTGGATGACACTGATTATATCAATCCATTTCAAATTGGCTTCAGGTCAGGATATGGAATGGAGACTGCCATGGTCACCTTGATCGATGATCTCTGTCTGTGCATCAACAGGGGAAGTGTGGCCCTGTTGGTGCTCTTGGACCTCTCAGCAGCCTTCAATACCATAGACCATGATATCCTTCTGGAGCTCCTGAGAGATTTGGGAATCAGGGTACTGCCCTGCAGTGGTTCCGGTCCTATCTTCTCAGGCAGGCTCCAGATGGTGTTGCTTGGCGACAGTTGTTCGGCCAAGAGGGAGCTCAAATCGGTCATACTTCAAGGCACGATATCACCAATGCTATTCAACATTTACATGAAGCCACTGGGTGAGAACATCTGGAGGCATGGGGTAGGGTGTTATCAGTATGTTGATGACACCCAAATTTGTTTCTCCATGTCTCAGACAGCTTCAGTGACCAAGGAGGGCATCTCCGCTCTGAATGACTGTCTGAAGTCAGTAATGGATTGGATGAGGGAAAATAGACTTTAACTAAATCCAAATAAAATGGAAGTACTCACTATAGGCAATCATATTCCGGGTGTGGAGATAAGTCCTCCAGTCCTGGATGGGGTTACACTTCCCCTAAAGGACTGCATTCGTAGCCTGGGGGTACTCTTGAACTCGTCGCTTCGCCTGTCATCTCAGGTTGATGTGACAGCCAGGAGTGCCTGCTATCAGCTTTGGCTGATTCGCCAGCTTCAACCCTCCCTGGAATGAGAAAACCTAGAAATGGTTGTATATTCACTGATAATCTCTCGTCTCGATTTCTGCAATGCGCTCTACATCGGGCAACCCTCATGCCATGTTCAGAAGCTTCAATTGGTTCGAAACGTGGAAGCCAGATTAGTTACAGGGAGGTCTAAATTTGATTGTATTACACCTATTTTAGAATCCCTACACTGATTGCCTATTAGCTTCCGGGCACAGGATAAGATGTTGGCTATTACCTATAAAGCCCTACATGGTTTGGGTCTAGCATACTTGAGGGAATACCTCCCCCCATACAATCCTTCGCACACACTTAGGTCCTTTGGGAGGAACCTACTGCATTCCAAAAATATGGAATGACCTCCCGGAGGAGACCCGACATATAACATCGTTGGAGGCCTTCAAGAAGGCAATAAAGACAGATCTCTTCCAACAGGACTTCCCTAACTGACCTCCTCAGACTTTTTAACAGTCCATCTCTCTCACTGCCCCCATCATTTTTTCCCCCAATTTTATTATGAATTCTAATCTAATTTAATGTTTTTAAAATTACTATTTTTGATTATTATTTTTTTAATTCTGTAGTACATCGTGGGATTTTTTTGGTTTGTTTTTTTTAATTTTATTTTTAACTGTTCCCTACTTGCTATTACCCACCTCGATCCAACACAGGGAGAGGCAAGATATAAATAAATATATTATTATTATTGGACCCAGCGCAATGGATGCAAGCTACAGGAAAAGAGATTCCATCTCAATATTAGGAATAACTTCCTGACAGTAAGAGCTGTTCGACCTCAGAGTGTGGTGGAGTCTCCTTCTTTGGAGGTTTTTAAATAGAGGCTGGATGGCCATCTGGTAGGGTTGCTTTGATTGTGAGTTGCTGCATGGCAGGGAGTTCGACTGGATGGCCCTTGTGGTCTCTTCCAATTCAATAATTTTATGATTTTACGATTCTATAGGCTCACATCTATAGCTTCCAAGACTGAATTGGCTTGCCAGTCAAAAGTGGGTCACTGACGAAGATAGGCCATGCTATTTAGCTGCTCCTTCAAAAGAAATGCAGCCAGAATTTGTATTGTTTGCCTGTGTCATGTGCCCTGGACTATGAAATCTAGACACCTGAAATTTAGTTTAGATAATAAGTGATCCTTAGGGATATTTTTCTTGGAATTATTTTGATTTAATATGAATTAATTAATTTTAGTTAATTAAAATCTTTCTGTATTCATTCATTAAGTGGTAAAATTCATTGACAGTCCCTGAGGGGAAGACAAACAAACTGGCGATATTGATTTCTTCATAATGCAATTGGCCCGTTATATTCACAAATTCTTTATGCGTGGATTCAACCTATCTACAGCTTAAAAAAAATTCCAATAATATATAATTTCAAAAGAAGAAGAAGAAGAAGAAGAAGAAGAAGAAGAAGAAGAAGTGAACCTTGATTTTGCCATTTTATATAAGGGACACCATTTTACTGTGCCATTGCATTTAATAGGACACAGATTTTGGTATCCGCAGCATGTGTGGGGGTACTGGGAACAAATTTCAAGGGATTACCAAGGGTCCACTGTGATTCCAAGCAATGTCTCATGATTATTCTCTCTGCAGGACCCCACACTATGCAAGAAATGAGAGTGAGAGACAGGGAATGCTGTTTTCCTGAAAAAGGGGGGACAGGAGAATGGGCACATGGGAAGGCTGAATGAGAACTAAGGTGGGAGGCCAGAAAGAAAGAAGAAGAAAAAAGTGAGTTAAAAAACAGGAAAAAAGAGAAAAAACATAACTATTTATTTCTTGTTGTTTATTTATATTGTTTATTTACATACTGTTTATTGATATGCTGCCTTTCTCCTAAATTTGTCTCAAGGTGGTTCACAAACTTTAAAACTTTTAGCGAATTAAAAATTAATTAAAAGACAATTTTAAAGTACACATTAATATACCAAGTGAAAATATAAAATCATTACAAACTTACCCCCCCCCCCCCCACATCAACATTGCCAAAATATTCTGGTTCAACATCACTTTAATTCTGGGGAATGTAGTTTGTTGTGACACCGGAACTTTACTCAACAAACTACAGTTCTGCAAATCCCATTCTATAAATGCTAACTAAGCGTCAAGAGGGAAAGGAAAGGAAAAAAGCCTCTTTCCCTGCTTTTCTCTGACCGTTTTACAATCGCCTCTGCCAAAATCCGTTTCCATGGCGATCCATGAACACTTCCTGGGTTTCAGACACAAAGGCTTTTTTTTCTCTTTCAGCCACCTTTGCAGGACGTTTGGAGGATGATTTACAACTGATTCAGGTAAGCGTGAAAATCTTCAATAAGTTGCTTCCCTGGATGCAATTACATATTAAAAGTCTGTTTGAAATGAAAGGATCTGTGGATCCCCCCATGGAGGAGCCATAGGAGGCAAAAACACACTTTGTTGGCTTCCCAGGACCGTGAGGCCAGGTTTAAAATTATGTACCATGGCCATCGAGCCATGATAGGAGGAGTCTGGGAATGGGAACAGAGATTTTTTATACCCTACCATCCCCTGCACCATCCTCTTTTGTTTGGAAGCTCAAACCATTCTCCCACCGGTGACACAGTATAGAATTTCTTGGCTGCTTTGGGGCCGGTAGGATTTTTTCCCCTTTTCCACAGGTTTGTCTTGACAGCTCTTACTGTTCCAGTTGGACATGGCTATGGTGGTTTTTACGTAGGTTGTCATTGGCTAATTGGGGGGGGGTGAGTTTGGTGAGCACCTAGGTCACCACTTTGTTGAAAGGAAAGTCTCTGGAACTGCCCTTTTCAAACTGTCCTGAGACTGGGGGGGGGGGGCAAGAAAAGGGCTTCTCTTGAGCCTGGCCTGAAGGACAAACCCTTTCTTTAAGCCTTGGGGCTTGCAGGAAGGAGTATCTGGTTGTCTTCCTGGTGCAGACTGGCACCAGCTTTCTGATTATCCTTGGGGCTCGGGTGTTATCACCCCAGGGAAGCTGCAGAGGAGGTCTGAGAAAGGGACCACCTCTCTGCTGCACTGCTTCCACACTAGGCTACTCCCCCTTTAGTTGTAGTTCTTTAAAGACAGCAATAAATAGGTAACATAAGCCCTGTACAGACCCTCACTTTGTGCGGGCCTGTAGGCAGAGTGAGGGCTGAACCTCTGCATGCTCACAGCCCTACCGCCATTGGCAGGGCACCATGATGACAGCCCTCTGGCGCAGTGCCCAAATGGCATAGTGCCAAAGGGGTGTCATCATGCTGCCATGATGGCGGATATGGTGCCTTTTAGAGGGAGCAAAAAGTAGCTGCTTGAGGGTGGTTTCTTTTTACTCCCTCCGAAGCATGTAATGGGGCTGCGTGGCATGCGGTTGATGCAGGCCTGATCTGGGGCAAAGAGGGGTGGCATCCTGCTGCCCATCTGTACACCTTAATAAAGTGGCCCTTAATAAAGAGAGCAGGGATGGGGCCAGTGTAGCCTCTCATGGGAGTTCAGCTCTCTCTCATGTTCTCACCAAGTTAGATTGTGAAGTTGATGGGACTAAGAGAAAGCCTTACCCTGAAGATCTTAAAGTTTTGTCAGGTTCATATGGGAAGATATGATCTTTCAGATACACTGGACTTAAACTGTATGGGGCTTTATAGGTCATGACCAGGATTTTGAATCATGTCTGGAAATGGACGGGTAGCCTGTGAGGCATAATTAATAATTAAACTAAGAGTTTTGCTACATTTTCAAAGACAGGAATGTCTGATAGAATGGTATATATATATATATATATATATATATATATATATGAATAAGCAAAATGTTAAAGTATATAAGTAGGAAAGAATGTTATAATTTGTTTTTTATTTTTATTTTTTTGTTAAATTTCAAAAATGCTAAATATAAAAAAAGAATGGTCTATATGCTGAAGTTATTTCTTCAGACTTTGAATCTTTCTTTTTCTTTTTTCTTTTCTTTGTTTTGGCCAGAAAGCAGTAAATTTAAGAAGATGATACAAATAAATGGAATGGGATGATGTTCTTATTTCTGTGTCATTTTTCATCGATTAGTACTTCTCTTGATTTCTTTCATTGTGATAAATCTGATGCATGGACTTTTTTTGTACATGTTTGGATCAGTAGTAGCATAAAGTGTCCCAGTAAACTTCCAGTCCAATACATAAACATTTATGAATGCTAGCATTTCATAATTAATCTGTGTTCTGCATGTTGCCACTCAGGTTTGGAGAGGAAAGAGCTTACCTCAAGTTAATATAGTGACATCCTTTATATTCTAGGCCTTTATATTCTGTGGGCAGTTCATCTTTTTATATCCTTTGCTCTATCTTGCAAATTCAATCCATCAAGACAGTAACAATATAAAATTATTTTACTAGTATTGAGTCATGAAGGGTTTTTAATCTGTAGACTCAGATTCCTATTAGAACATACCCTGCTTTACCCAAAACTATGATGTATGCAAAAACATCAGAATGATAGTAGATTTGCATACATCATAGTTTTTAAATAACACAGAGTATGTTTAAATAACACAGAGTGCACAAATTAAGAACTCTTCGGGGCTTTTTACATTGGCAAGAAAGTGTGACATGAAGTTGCACTTTCCTTAATGCTTAGCAGCTAGACAGCAAGCCCCAGGTGTGCATTTAAAAAGTACAGGGCAGCTAGACTGAGGTTTTTTCTGTGGCTCAGCAACTACATGGGAAGCTGTCAAAACGCTACAAACACAGGTGGAGCAGCTACATGGGCGGCAAGGAACGTGGCTTTTAGCCGCGCTTTAAACATTTTTTTCCCTTGCTGGCTGCGAATTGCGCAATTGCGCAGGTACACCATACAGTCAGAGCTTATCACATGGGGGAGTACAGGACCATTCCGAAAGAGGGAGAAAGTGAGGTCAGTTCGGAAATGCACATGATTACGCACAAGCTCATCACACACAAAACAAGAGAGCATCTACACAAAAAGAAAATGCAGAGTCAATACGAAAGAATTCATCACATGTGAACATACTGGTCGGCTTTCTGTTGCAAATTAAGGCATCTTGGGAAATGGTAGCAAAGGCTCATGGGAGTTGTAGTCTGTGTTCTGTCAGAGCATTATATTGAGTTGTCTTGAGGTTTCAGCCCTCTGTCCAGGAGGGATTCCCATATGTCCTCCATTCTTGAGCAGAGCCCCCCCTTTTCCAAGTTGACAAGGCACGTCCTCCTTTGCCAGGACACGTCCTACTTTTCCAGCCTTCTTTTTGAAGAGGAAGCAGGAGGGCCAGGCGTGCTCTGGCCAGGCTCTGGGGGTCTCTTCCTGGCTCCTTCCCTCCCTCCCTCCCCGCTTCCTTCCTCCTCCCTTTGGCTGAGAGAGTGTGACTTACAGGGAGGAAGGGCAGCGGTGGTGCTCCAGGTCCTCCTGATGCTGGGCCAGGGCAAGCTGGAAACAGGAGGAAGAGGAGAGGGACCTGGAGCACCTCTGCTGCCCTGCTTCCCTGCAAGTCACACTCTCTCAGCCAAAGGGAGGAGGTGAAGGAAGGTGCAGGCGCACTCTGGCCAGGCTCTGAAGGTCTCTTCTTGTCTTGGCACCTTCCCTCCCTCTGCACTTGTATCGCTGCCTTTAAATGGGCGCTTTAAAGATACAGAGCCCCATTTAACCGTTCAACTACACCTTAGCCTTTAGATGCAATAGGGGTGCTTTTTACATTGGCTAAAAGGGGCGGTCCAAACTCGCCCCTTCTAGCGGCGAGATGAGGCCTAGGCTGCCACACGGGCAGCCCCAGAGGCCTCATCCCGCCGCAACGACCCGCCGCAAAAAAGAGCTCCGGGATCGAGCTCTTTTTTTGCGGCGTGGGAAGGGCGCGATTGGCGCCCTCCCGCGCCGCCAGAGCGTCAAAACGTGCGCAGCGCGTCAAAACGCTGCGCACGTGATGACGCTTGTACGTCCATGCGTTTTAGGCTTAGGGAGGGTGTAAAGGCTACGCCCTCCCTAACCCTAAATGAGGGCTTTTTAGCCCTAAAAGCGCCTTTTTTTGCCCGTGTAAAACGGGCCAGCAATGCTGCACCCTTTTTAAAAAAGTAGTGGGGAAATCAAACTACTTTTTAAAGGCACTTCTTCTCCCTTAAAACTCCAAAATAGTGTTTTCATGGCACACTTTCCATTTTTCTCATCTAAAGGCTGGGCTTTCATGCAGCCTTCAACACACCTCTTTTTGCCAATGTAAAATGGGCCAGCTCCTTTTTAAAGCACTTCTTCTCCCTTAAAACTCCAAAATAGTGTTTTCATGGCACACTTTCCCTTTTTCTTATCTAAAGGCTGGGTTTTCAAGCAGCCTTCAACACACCTCTTTTTGCCAATGTAAAACGGACCCATCATGATTCAATTCTGCACTAAGATTATAGTGTCTGCAGTATTCTCTGCCTATTAAACTAAGGGATGTGTATGAGGCTGAGCAGAAAGGGAAATCTGGTTTACCTCTGAGGTTTCCTAATTCTCAGGGAAAGTCCATTGACTGCACTGTCAACTCCCACAGTGGGCTGAAGATCAGTGAGCAGTATGCACCACCCTCTTCATCTACAAGGATGGATCCAACAAAACAGAGCATTAGGAGATACAAGCTGCACTGTACCATTATTTCTTTCCCTCTTCCACTAGAAACACATACACATGAATGCACAGACACATGACCAACAGCTACCAATTGCCATGGAAAGATACTAATTTATCTGTCAGTTGGGAAGCATGAACTTCCTCTAGCAAAGGGGGAATTGTGACAGGGACCCCATTTCTGCTTGTTGCAATGGAGATTGCTCATAGGAGAGGGTGGGAAGGTCAGTTGGTTACTTCCCAAATTACAGAGAAACAGAGTCCTATCAACCGCAGTGGCTGCTGCCTGGTAAGTGGGAATTGAGGGGCTTGGGGCTGGAGTCACTGTGAATAACAACGATGCTTGCTCATTCATAATGCCCCAACAGAATTCAGGCCAATGTATGAGATAGGGATATTGATAGTTCCAATTACCATATTGAAGATTTCTGTTATCTTCTCTTGTTTTTGCTAAAATGACGGCCCAGAAATACCAGATTGAGATATTTATCATTCTGATACATATACATACTTGTATCTGTTCTGTTTGTGTGAGCTTGCCCATTTTCCCAAATGTATCCGGAGAGTCTTTATTTCCCTTTGTTGTGGTGCCGCAGCAACCACACACCATGCCCCCAACCCAGGTGCTGGGAAAAAAAGCACCTTTGCAGCTGCAGTGGCAGTTTTTTAGAGCTTCAGCAACCTGTGGCATTTAAACACAGTAGTGCCAGAGCACCAAAATGCTGCTGCCATGTGAGCATGTCTCGGGGACATGCATCATACATATACCACATCCTCAAGCCACCAGGAAGATGTCACATTTTTCCAGTCTGTCCACCCCCCCATAGTGATAGTGATATATCATCTTAGCTGTCCTATACCTATAGGCAGCAAGTGTCACAAGAGAGAAATTCACTTAACAGCTGCAGGCTTATATAATCCAAAAAGGTAAAGGGAGGCACTGTGGCAAGGTCTTGACCAGTCCAGAGGTCATAACACAAGCCTCTTGTCCAGATATCCAAAGTCAAAAAGTAATGAGAGAAGTCATTATTTGTAGCTGGTCTATGGGTCAAGAATGCCAGGAAAAACATGAACATAAAGATCATAAGCAGCCAAAGAGGCATGTACAACAAGGATTCTCTGTAGCAGCTGGGAATTAATAGCTGGCTGCCTTTGGATACCAGATGGTTGATTGCTCAGCATTTTCTATTTAACCAATGATTCCTTGTGTATTCCTCAAACTTCAAAGAGTGGGGAGGGAGGTTTTTCAGTGTCTGTCAAGTCTTGCTGAGGAGTGGGAATTCATTTGCTTCATCCATCAGTTTCTCAGATTTGGGGAGGGGGGGAGTATATGGAGTGAGAAAATTCATGAAAACCAACTCTTTTTCATTGGATTCCTTGGACTCTGAGTTATGATATTAGAATTATACTATGCAAAAAGGTAAAAGAAATGTAGATACAAGATAAAGGGAGCATTGATCTTGGGAGAGGATCATGCGAAGGTGCTGAATTTGTGTAGGGATTTATTTATTTATTTATTTATTTGATATCCTGACATTCTTCCAGAATGGGAATTGTGGAAAGCCACAACCAAGGCTCAAAGGGGGGGGGGGTAGAAGAGAGCAGTTGAAAACAAATGCAGAGATTAGGGGTAGCACTGTAGCAAAAAAGAAATTGGGATGGAAATACTGATATATTTAAGAGACAACTTTGTTTGGAGTAGAAACAATTTATTTGTTGTTTGTGTCTTCACATCATTTCTGATGTATAGCAACCCTAAGGTGACCTATCATGGGGTTTTATTGGTAAGGTTTGTTTAGAAGAGGTTTGCCATTGTCTTCCCTTGAGGTTGAGAATGTTTGACTTGCCCAAGGTCACCTAGTGAGTTACATGGCCAAGCTGGAAATTGAACCCTGGTCTCCAGAGTTGTAGTCCACCACTCAAAACACCATGCCACACCACTGGCTCTCAGAAACAACTTTTAGTGGCCATGAAATCTACAAAGCAAATGCTCTGATGTTTCCCGGAACTATTGGGCAATGTGGAGGTGTCCTAAATTATTTTGGTTTGTTTTGGAAGCAGCACCCAATTTAAATATTTTTATATACAGGTACTTATTACAAAGCAGATTATAATACATTTGTCTTGATACACTATTGCAGTATGTTATTTGTGAGTATGTGCTTCTTGAAGTGTAGGGTGTGGGAGAATCTGATCTTTGAAAAAAGTTTTACCAGATTTATTGCAAGTCTAAGGAACATTAGGCATCTGTATGTAATTTAGTGCTGATTTTGTCTCAGGAAATAAACCTTCATGCACAAAGATTTTTTAAACAATTACATTGCATGAGTTATGGAGTGTTTTCTGACCCCAATGAGAATTCCTATATATTACCAGATATAAACATGTTCCCTTTCTAAAGAGCCATTTAACTGTGCAAAAGCAAGTGTTTTCCATCCAAGCATCCTGAGTCAGAATGTAAAACAAAAGTAAAATAGGATCAGAGAAAATAAAACAAAACATTACTTTGTGTACTGTGGGGTCCCCAATGTAAAATGGCATGGGATATTTTTGTTCCCCAAATATGTTGCATTGGCTGGGTGAGGGTGGGTGGGGGTTGAAGGACCTCAATGGCAAAAATTTAGAGGGTTGCTATTGTTGTTTTTACATTGTTTAACTCCCATCCCTTTTTATCCATTTTTTTAAAAAATCGTATATGGAAACTGGTTGGAAGCATTACATATAAGTCTTCAGGTGGAAAAATCATAAAATCTCTACCTTGCTGGTCTAGTTCTGTGATGGTTTGCAACCAAATGTGAGCTGGGTACTAAAATGCCTCATTCTACTGCCATGCGGGATAAGAAGGATTATCTTTCTAGCAATCTGAACAGTATGATGTATTATTGACAGAGTCACCTTCGGCCTCAGTTCACTTATGTTTTGAAATATTAGCATTTAACTTCAATACTTAACTTTAATTACATTTTCGGCTTTTGAATGGTGTGAATTTTTAGTTGAATGTGTTTTAACTTTTGTAAAATGCCTTGAGTTTGGAACTGGAAAAAATATGGGACCATTAGAATCATCATCATGTATGTAATTTCTTGCGTTAATTTTTGCTGTTATGAATTGTTATGTAATTTTCTGTTATCATCATCATCATCATCATCATCATCATCATCATCTGTATCATCATAGCCTCTCAGAAAGCACTAGGGCTAAATCAGAGAATTATGTATTGTTATTCTATCTAACTTATGGTTATTCTAT
Organism: Urosaurus nigricauda; assembly: GCA_034509955.1. NCBI lineage: Eukaryota > Metazoa > Chordata > Lepidosauria > Squamata > Phrynosomatidae > Urosaurus > Urosaurus nigricauda. Next base: position 141,929,311 of record JAOEGL010000003.1, on the reverse strand, counting down.
ATAAGTTTCCAGTATATTGTTTTAATCCAGCTCTGCAGGGAGAAAAGCAATAGATAGCACTGTATACATTCTCAAAGCTATTATGTCTGCTTTAGCCTAAACACAAACCTGCAACTGGGATCTAATATCTCTGGGCAACGCTGGAGAGTTGTGGTAAACCGCTCAGGTCCTGGGCTGCAATATATAGTGTGAATTTCACTGCTGAGTGGCCATTAGCCGTTTTCTCTAGTCACAACATCTACTAACCTGAAATACAATACCAATGCACCAAAAGTGCTTATCGGGAGTATGGTTTAAATGTTTCATACTAAATATAGACTAAATGAGAACAAAGAGAAACTGTTCCTTTTCCTTTTTTTATTTGTTTTCTCTTTCTTTTTTTCTTTCTTTTGATACTACATTTTGGAAATGGGGTAGACAAATGCTGGTTCACAGTCTAATTGGAATGGGCCAGCTTTGCCCTTGGCAAGGAATTCTACAGCCTGGTAACAACCACCAAGAAAACAGCCTTCTGAATTCCCAATGTGCATGAGGGGACCAATCTTATATAGATGCAGCACCAGAGAAGTTCCATGATGTCACGTGCTGTGTGGAGCAGTGTGCGGGATCATGGTGCCCTGGGGGCAGAGTCGGGGCATGTGCCATCTGGATGTGACACCCCAACTCCACCCCCAGGCCGGCCTTCTAGGCTGTTCTGAACAGGGCCATAGTCCTTACGATAGACTGAACATTTCATTCTTCTCCTTAAATTGCTCCCGACACCATGTGTGCTCTCTCCATTAGCCTTTCCCACCAGGTCATCCACCAGTCAGCTGACTCCATATCACACAACCCACACAAAGAAACATTCCAGTTTTCTTTTCCAGTTGACTCAATAGTTACATGGCTAATGCACATGCTCAGTCTCATTGGGCTAGTTTGGGGATTTCCTCTTCAGGTTTTCTTTTTCCTTAAACACGTCCCTCCTACTTCTGCAGGCTTTGAGATTTCATGGCTTAGGCCTTGATGGTGCGATTTTGGATACAGCAGGATCAGCATTCATCTCTGGAGTTGGCCAATGGCAGGATGGCTTATGATGATGGTGATGCTATGCTGTTTTTATAATATAACATAAAAGGGTGAATGGGAAATGGGAAATGTCTTACCTAAGAGAGCTACTTGGAAAATGGAGAAGGAAGAAAAAATTAGAACACAGAAGGGTAGGGGTAAAAAAGAAAGGTTAAAAGTGAAGAAAAAGAATAATTAAAATGACAAAGGATAACAAGAAGACAAATCTCAGCAAATGCACTAAAAAAAACTTTACTTGAGCTTGGATATGGTAAAGTAAGGTGGGCTTTGAGAAAAGATTTGACGTAAGAAGTAGAGGTGACACCTGCCAATTATTATAAAATGTTCTCTTCAAGCTGAGCCTATGGCCCAAATTTTCTTTTTCATGGGAGCAACAGATATTTGTAGCAACAAAATGGCATGGTTCCATCTGTTCATATCTAGAAATATTTGTTTGAGAACTGAATGCTTATGCCTCCTTAAACTGAAGGTTGCACTAAAACAGTGTTGGGAAAGGCTTTGTTTATTTCTATTTATGTATTTGTTTGTTTCCTGATTTCTTAATAAAATGTCTGGAACCTAACTTGAGCATACTTCTGCTATGAAAGGGCAAAGTGTGTGTATGTGTGTGTGCATTTAGATGCATATTGCTTTAAAGAAATAAATAACAAAGCTGTCATTATTTTTTAAACAATCAAACAAACACCATCTACACAGAGTCATATTACAGTCATAATATTATACAGACAGAGAAGAAAATATGCTGTAGATGGAAAAAAGGAAGTTAAGTTTTTTTTAAAAAAAAATCCTTCTTTTTATATCCCCACTATTAGTCCATTAGCTTCAGCCAACAGACAGGGAGAATGGGAGCTGTGAATGGAGGACCTAGAACTAAAGAAGGATGAGCAATTGAAAGAAACAGTCAAAGAGAATTTTATGGTAAGAGGTAGCAAGTTATTTCTGTAGCACAGGTGTAGCCTTAGTTAATGTCCAAGGCAGAGCTGAGAAGTAAGGAATAAACAATTGAAATTTCCTCTAAGGTGTAACAAAATAGTATATTAATAAGGAAACATGTAACTCATGTGAAGAGGAATATCACATGGCTCATATACTAGCTTAAGTTGTGGCTCCTACTGCTTATAGCTTGTCTCCTGTTGTGGTTGTTAGGAGTGGACAGGAGGAGAGTATGTTTTGTATCACAAGCCACAAACATGTGATGTGTAGATTTTAAAGTAAACAATAATAATAATGAGTAGGTTACCATTTGATAATAAGTAGTTACTTTTTATAATTAAAAGTATAGTCTGGAACGCATGATCACAGTTATGAATGCGTAGCCTAGAGTTATGAATGATTCATATTCACAGTCCCTAAATAGTTAATAGCATGGAGAACATGTAGGGATCATGAAACTTCCCCAATCTGGACATACATAGCTAAGCAGTGTCTCTTGGCCCAAGCCACACTACTGGACTTATTGGGCAGCATCTACAGGAGTGACAGGGGCCTGTTCTCTTTTCAATCAGGATACAGCAGACTAATGTTTCCATCCCCATCCCCGAAGCAATCTCTGATGTAAGGAGGAATCCTGGTATTACTGACTTTCACACCAGAGACTGCATATGGGAGGGAGTAGGAACATCATTTTGCTGCATCTCAATTGAGAGGAGAATAGATCCCTGGTGCTCACATTGGCTCGTGCCTATTAAGTCCTTCAGTGCAGGTTGGCCAGAAGACACAATTTAGCTACATAACTAAGGTAGTTAGGTAACTAAACACTCATCTAAAATCATATTCGTGATAGTACTTAACCTCATTGGTAGACTTGGGACTATAATAGGAACTACTGCAATTTATTTATTTTTCCAAGCTCTGGTCTGAAGTTATTCATACTTTATGGTCAATCTGATTTTAAGGAAAAAAAATTATAAATAAAGAGAGAGAGAGAGAGAGAGAGAAGATTTCTACAATGTATGATTATGCATACTTCTGTAAGTCAGTGTTCCCAGAAACAGAGTATTAAATGCACTGCTGGGTTTCTGAAAACGTGTTAGGAATGGGATCAAAATCCTTTAACTCTGTCGTTCCTGGCTTTTGACAGATTATTTTTACACAGCTTTTGTGTTTAAGTAGGATTATAGCACATATGGTCAATAAGATCACACAAGTCTTTTCAGACCTCAGTAATACCTACAGGTGCAATGAAATGAGTTCAGAATAGAGACGAAAGCTGTAGAAGTGAGTTTCATGGCTTTTGTGAGGGTAAATGAAAACCTGTTACAATTTTTAACAATGCCCTTCCCATTATGTTTGACATTGATGGAAGAAAAGTAAAGTTAAAAAGAGAGGGGGGGGACCACAAGCCACCCACACAGACACAGTAAAAGAGGAGACAGTTTTTGCCATTCAAACAACTTGGTTATATCTGAACGGCTATTGGATTTCTATTTTTCCGCCATGATGTTAAAGCACACTGCACAGCTATTAGGAACTTTGTCAAAGAGCATTGGGATTAAAGATGTGTGAAACTTTTCCAGTTATTTACGCTGATACTTCCATTTTGCGGAAAAGTGACCTTGCCTGTTTGGAGCATTTATCCAGAAAACTATATATGCAATTTTTTTTTATTTTTTTTTTGCAAGGCAGAGTTTTCTGATTTCTTGCTTCACAGATCCTAGCAGTAGTAGAATTCTTTTCCATTGACTGAAAGACAGCAAGACTTTCTGTGTTAAATTCTTTAAAATACAGAAACATATACAGTACTGCATATATTCACATATATTTCTGCATGGAAATATTTTTCAAAGGTTGTTCCTGGAAAGGTGATGAGAAGTGGCTTAACTGATCATGGATCTCCCTTCATGACACTGATGGTTTGTTATTGTTGTCTGTTTTGCCATTCTAAGCCACAGGCTTAATAGTGCTTACACAGTTCTCGTCTCAGAGCAAGCTGTTCAGAGGCCTGCTGCTGTATTTAGCTACAAATGTGTGATCTTTGCTGAATAGTAAAACAGCCACTGCTAGTGGAACAACTAGCTGAGATAGCTGCCATTAAATTTTAAAGAAACTTTAACTGGATCTTTGGAATATCAGGAATAATTTCAGCAAAGAGAGATGGTGCTATGAAGCTTTATAAAGAATTGTGTGTTCCATATGCATATGCCCAGGTCTCCTGGCTTGACTGAAGAGGCTAAGGTGGCACTTCCTTGAATACCCCACAACAGGGCCAGTTCTAATATTAGGCAGACTGGGGCAAATACCTCAAACAGCAGGAAATATTGAAGGACATCACCTCCCTCATGATACCTTCCAGGTCACTGGCAGTTACACACTGTGAGGAAACAAAGCTAAGTATGCTACAAGTCTGTTATGGGGCTCCTTAAATTAGTCTCAGATGTGGAAGAAGAAGCTCCATTACCAATAACAGTCAACTCCTAATCTTCAAGCTTCTGCTGAAAGGGGTTGCCATCTTGTCCAATGCTTTAAGTAGAATAATGGTTTGGGTCCGCCTGACCGTGTAATGCAATATTAATGGGGAAGATATTTCCTCACCCCACTAGCCACTAACTATATGCTCTATCACAATCTTCTTCTTCTTCTTCTTCTTCTTCTTCTTCTTCTTCTTCTTCTTCTTCTTCTTCGCTGCCCCCGAGCTGGTTTCAACTAATGGAAACCCTGTGGATGATACATCTCCAAGAATCCCTATCCTCCACTGCCTCACCTAGATCCTGCAAGCCCCTGCCCATAACCCCCTGTTTGAGTCTATCCATTTAGTTGTGGTCTTTCTCTCTTTCTTCTACCCTCTACCCTTCCTAGCATTATTGTTTTTTCTAGTGATCCATGCCTTCTCATTAAGTGGCCAAAGTATGATAGTTTCAACTTGATCATCAAGGAGAGCCCTGGTCTGATCTGTTCAAGGACCCATTTGTTTGTCTTCTTGACTGTCCATGGTATCCTAAGTACTCTTCCCTAGCACCACATTTCAAATGAGTTGATTTCCTTTCTGTTTGCTTCCTGCACTGTCCAGCTTTCACATTCATACATGGTAATTGGGAATACAATGGCTTGAACAATTCAGACTTTAGTATGTCTTTGTATGTTGTATGTCTTTGGTCTTCAGTATCTTTCCCAGTTCAACAACAACAACAACAACAACAATAATAATTTATATCCCACCCCCCCTGGGTAAGCAATCAGGGCAGAGTACAAACCAAGTACAACTAAAATGTAGCAACCCAATCCCCCCTCCCAACCCTTAAGGTTAAATTAAAGTAAGGTAAGATTAAAAACAATGGAATAAAACCATAAACATTAAAATGGCTCTTGTTAACAATAAATGGGTGGCCTCGAAAATATCTGATGTTTTAGTGGGTGAATGGACAATTAGTGATCACAGAGTTTAAGCATTGTCTGGGAAGGTCTGCCGGAAGAGATGCATCTTGGCGGCTTTCTTAAAGCCGTCCAAGGTTGTGATAAGGCACTTCTCATCCAGCAGGCCATTTCATAGCCTGGGAGCGACAGTAGAAAAGGCCTCTGGGAGGTCTGTGCCAGCCTAGTTTTCTTAGGCTGTAGCAAGTTCCTCCCAGAAGACCAAAGTGTTCTTTCATAGCTGCCCTTCCCATTCCTAGTCTTCTTCTTGTTTCCTGACTGCAGTCTCCATTCTGGTCAATGTTTGATCCTAGATATGGGAATTCTTTAATTATTTCAGTTTCCTTTTTGTCTAGATTGAATGGGTGTTTTTCTTCTGTGGTCATTATTTTTGTTTTCTTTATATTCAGCATTAGACCAGCCTTTTCACTTTCATCTTTGCCCTTCATTATTAACCGTTCCAATTCCTGACTGTCTTCTGCTAATATTTTTGTGTCGTCTGCATATCTTAGTTTGTTAGTGTTGCCTCCTCCTGTCTTCGCTCCTTTTTGTGATTCTAATTCTGCTTTTTTTATGATGTTTTCAGCATACAAGTTAAACAAGTAAGGTGTTACCATGCAGCCTTGCCTCTGTTTCCCCAAATTCTGTTCTGACAGTGGCCTTCTGTCATTGGAACTGATTCCTCATCAGGACTATCAGATGTAATGGCACACCCATATCTCTGAGTGCATTCCATAGCTCTTTGTGATCTATACAATCAAATGCTTTGCAGTACTCTATGAAATACATTTTAGCCTATGTCTAAATGTTCTGTTTTTTCCTTCCATGTCATACAGTCATACAGGCCCATCTAGAGAAGTGGTGGGAATCATGCAGCCTCCCAGATGTTCAACAGCCCTCCTTACCACTAAATGCATTGACTAGGGCTTCCGAGTATTGAACAGCACCTGGGGATCATTCACACTTACTTTTTGAATGAAGAGATTCACATCTCTGCACCAATTCACAACCAATTCAGAATTGGCTTGGTGTTCCCAGTACATTTACCACAATCAAATCTCTTCATGCCATTTTAACCTTGTTGCTGTTCACTTTTGCCACCATATTAGTTTAAGATAGAGGCACCTCCATTTTCTGGGACAATGCAGCATGCACCGAATCAATTCAGTAACATGGTCACTACACTATATGGTGATGTGGATCATTGCAGCTCTTTAAAAAAGAATGGCTAAAGGTTCCGATGCCAAATACATCAGTCTAAGTGGGCATTTTTGCCCCCCTCCCTGCCACCAACTGCACCAAATGCAGCCTGGACAAGTATGAACTTCACAGAAATAAACTGGCTCCACACTGGTTTATTTCTGTAGTGTGAAAGGGGCCCTTCAAGGGCTCTCCTTGATGTAGAAAATATTATTGATTCTAAAATACTGATAGATATAATTGTTTCTAAAATATTGGTAGAAATTGCTATTTTACTATAACCTGGGACTTCCTCCTTCCTGACAGTGGTTCCTAGCCCAGTCACCTGCCTGTAGTTCACTGTAGTCATCAACTGGTATAACTGAGCCAGGTAAGATTTCTGATTTCCTGTTCCTCCACCACCACCTATAAGTTGAGGATACAAAAAAGGTTGGCAGTAGTAAAGTTCTTCACAAGGCAGGTAACGGGGGTGGGGTGGGGAAAAGAAATACAGTTGGCCCTCCTTAAAGGTGGGTTTGCCTTCTGTGGCTTTGAGCTTACATGGAAGGCAAGCCCCAGCAGATATAATGGGGTGCGTACTCCCGCCATGCCCCCTGTGCGCTGCCGTGAGCATGCACCTCATTATTTTCTATGAGGCTTGAGCATATGCTCTTTTTCCCATATGCGGGGGAGGGTGGGTGTGAGAATGGATCCCATATATGGGGAGGGCAGACTGTAACTCCTTTGGTGAAGGGGATCTCTAGAATTGTCCCTTTTGGTTGTGGGACCTGAGAGTGGATGTTTCTCTGGGGGATGTCACTGATTTAGGTTGTAAAACATGAGGGAAGGGGTTCCCAAGGAGGAACTCATAGCAAGAGGGTGGCTGGGTAGCAACCAAGCTTCTTTGGATTGTCTACAGGGCCATGTAACTCACCCAAGAATGGGTGAGGAGGAAGTTGAGGGGGGATCCTCTGCCTCAGCACAATTTCTCAGTGGGTAGCTAACCCAATAGCAACTTGTGTTCTAAAGGTTTTGATTGGAACAATTAATAACATGGCCCTATTTAGCCTAAAGCCTGGTATCCAAACTCCTTATTTCTGGAGTACATCAGCAATTCCAAATGCTAAAATAAAAATTTAAAATTATGAAAACTAAACAAACAAAGGCCCTGTCTACATGGACCAAATAAAACACACCCACCCCTCCGTTCAGTGGGGAGTCCAGATGACACACAGCCCAAACCTGGTTCTGGTGTGAACAAACTGGAAGAAGGCTGACCTATTCAGCACCAGAACTGAGGTACAGCCATCTTAATATGTATTTAAACATGTCCCTGTTTAATATGGATCTTCTCAGATGATCTGGAACCCTACATTTCAATGTCAGGCACCTGTTTAAAATGCATCCTGCTGGACTACCCAATATGTCTGCTGCTGCCAGTAATCACTTGCTCTGATCAAGGCTGGGCATTCTCATTTTAACCTTGAGCAAAGCAACTCAGCAGCAATGGATACACTGGGAAGCTCAGCAGGATGCATGTGAGATCAACCGACTGGCATTGGAGCAGACAGTCTTTGCAACAAGGGAGAGGAGGGGAGTGGCCGTTCCAGGACCAGGATACTCCAGACTGCCCCATGGTGGCAGATAGGACCAAAGAAATAAAAAAATAAACCCACATCTCTAAAATGTTAGAATTTGAGATTTGGTGTGAATTCTATCATTTGAACATAAACTGCAAGTCTTAACTTGGGTTAAGAAGCTAATCAAACCCTTTGGCATCTTTTCATAAGACAAGACATGCTAAATCCCACAGGGGAGAGGTTTGCCACTGGGAAATGAAGGCCTTATGTTATAGATATAAAGTATGCATCCAGGGACGAATGGATCCTCCTTTGTTGGCTTTCTTCATTGTCCAGCTTTCACAAGTATACATAGAAATGGCAAATACAATAGCATGGATCATCCTAACTTTAGTATTCACTTTACCCTTCAGGATCATGTCTAGTTCCTTCACAGCTGCCCTTTCAAGTTCTAGACTTTTTCTGATTTCTTGACTACACTCCCCGGTCTAATTAGTGACTGAGCCATTGTTCTGTTTTCCATATTTGTTGACAGATCTTAGTTAGAACTAGACTAGATTCTGCCTCTGTAGACTAAAACAGCTCTCCTGATATACCATGAGTTCCTGGTGATTTATTTCTTCTCAGTGATCTGAGTGCAGTTTCCATTTCACTTTCCAAAACTGGAGGTTTATCAAAATTTGGTTCTTCAAATGAATATGCCATCTTTTCATCTTTTTAATATAGTTCTTCCATGTTTTCGTTTTGCTTTCTACAGCAATGTCAATGACACTTTGGCCACCAGGTATTCGGGTATGCTACAACTAGGGCACCACAACAGAAAAGGTTCTTGCCCATGTGCTTTCAAAGGTGTATTGTTCCTGAGGCCCATTTTAGATTGGCAAAAAGAGGTGTGTTGAAGGCTGCATGAAAGCCCAGCCTTTAGATGAGAAAAAGGGAAAGTGTGCCATGAAAACACTATTTTGGCATTTTAAGGGAGAAGAAGTGCTTTAAAAAGGAGCTGGCCCATTTTACATTGGCAAAAAGAGGTGTGTTGATGGCTGCATGAAAGCCCAGCCTTTAGATGAGAAAAAGGGAAAGTATGCCATGAAAACACTGTTTTGGAGTTTTAAGGGAGAAGAAGTGCCTTTAAAAAGTAGTTTGATTTCCCCACTACTTTTTCAAAAAGGGTGCAACATTGCTATTGCATCTAAAGGCTAAGGTGTAGTTGCACGGTTAAATGGGGCTCTGTCTCTTTAAAGCGCCCATTTAAAGGCAGCGATACAGGTGCGGATCATAATGGATCGTGGGTTGGGAGCATGCATGGTGTGGACTTCACTTCTAATTAAAACGCTCAATGCCCTGCAGGTGTAAAAGCTGGGGTTTATCCGCGAAGTTTTTTAAAGCTCCCAAATCCTAGCTCCACTCCTAATCCAAACCCTAGACATGCGCAGTAGGGACTCTGGGATGCCGTTACTGTTATTCTACTGTGGATAATTTGTCAATTCATTCACAAAATAAAGGGGTTCATTCATGATGCACCAGTGCAACGGCACAGTTTAAAAAGTCTGAGGAAACGCAATGATAATTTGATGGTTCCTCATAAGTATACATTTGTCTTGCGCAACTGCGAGGTTTGCTGGCTTCCGGCTGTGAACTGCACAATTGCGCAGTTCCCAGCCGGCAATGATAATTTGACTGTATGGTGTAACTGTGTTTGCGCAGTTCGCAAACCTGCGCAGTTGCGCAGGACAAATGTATACTTATGAGGATCCGTCAAATTATCATTGCAGCTCCTCTGCCTTTTTAAACTGTGCCGTTGCACTGGTGCATCATGAATGAACCCCTTTATTTTGTGAATGAATTGACATGTTATCCACAGTAGAATAACAATAACGGCATCCCAGAGTCCCTACTGTGCATGTCTAGGATTCGGATTAGGGGTGGAGCTAGGGTTTGGGAGCTTTAAAAAACTTCGCGGATAAACCCCAGCTTTTACACCTGCAGGGCATTGAGGAATTGCGCAGTTCGCAGCCGGCAAGGGGGAAAAAATTAAAGGTTCACCGCGGCTAAAAGCCGCGTTCATTGCCGCCCATGTAGCTGCTCCGCCTGTGTTTGTAGCGTTCTGAGAGCTTCACATGTAGCTGCTGAGCCACAGAAAAGACCTCAGATAAGTCGTTCCCAAACCCCTCAGTCTAGCTGCCCTGTACCTTTTAAGTGCACACCTGGAGCTTGCAGTCTAGCAGCTAAGCATTAAGGAAAGTGCAACTTCATGTCACACTTTCCTGCCAATCTAAAAAGCCCCCTGAAGAGACAGAGAGTCGGACTCTTCCAGAAGCCCTCAGTCTTTGGATTAGGTGCATACGAAGAGAACTGTTCCTCCAAGTATCAACATTTGAGACTGTATGCTACTTCAAACGTCAGTAGCAGCAGCTTGAATTCAGACCAGAGCTGTAGGGGCAACAAGTGCAATTCTTTTAAAAAGATAGTAGGCAATTGTCCACAGTTCAGGGGCAGCAGTGGGTCCCCAAGTGATCTTGGAGGGTCATACTCCCTCTGTGCCTCTATGAAACAAATGAAAATTGTTTTTTCGCCCTCAAATATTCTCTGCATGACCCTTCAGCAGGGCAATTCTCAACATTTTGGGCCATCTCTGGGCCATTTTAATGTAAATGATTTGACCCTAGGAAGCCACAATGCTCTCCACCCTGTTTTAAAATCAGTATCATATTATTTATATTAGATGTTCCAATCAGTAGTCTAGCTGCTGTATATTGCAGTAGTTGAGCTTCAGCTAATCTTCAAAGGCAACCAGAATGCAAAGAAGTTAGTCATGCTAAATAAAATCAGACTTTTCCTCCAGCACTGGGTGAGTTTATCACCAGATTCCAGTGAAAGTGTTTAGCAAAAGAACCAGAAATAAGTTGTAATTTCCCCACCTCGGTGTCAAGACACTTGATTTTTGTGTAGTTTCACTTTTAATAAATTCCACACATCTGAGATTAGAACTTGTCACAGGTGAAAAGGTGTATTTTGTTTGGGAGTGGGAGTGGGAGTGGGTAATTTTCATTTTGCCTGGGAGAAATTTCCAGTGTGCAAGATTTTATTTACTGTAATATCTCACTAAATGCTGACTTTTTATGTATTCTCTTCTACCATGATTAATAGTTTACTTTTGTATTTTCTTCGATGCTTCAAGCTATAGCCATGGCAACCCCTATAACAATTCCCTCATACATTCCCCAACATTACATGCATATTTGTGTTTGATCAGTTTCCCTGATGGGTAGGCACCGGATACAGTGTGTAGGTGTAGCTTCTCTTTTTTATTGTACTGTCATTTCTTGATTCACTCCTTTGGGGGGCGTGAAAACTCCCGCCTGTCTGGCAGACTGATTCAAGCTCGAGAGAAAGGAAAATTGTCAGACTGCAAACTTGGGAATTCACTCAAATGAAAAGAACATAAAAGAATATTAAAAAATATAGGATTTCTCCTTCTTTGAGCTTTTTATTAATACTTGTTCTGCCACCAGAGTATTATGGCTGATGCAATTGGCCTGACCACTGCTCTGCTCCCCCCTCTACAGTTCATGACTTTATCCTGACATTGGAAACAAATCAATATCGATGACCCTCAAAGCTGGGACTCCTAGAAGGAAAGATAAAAATCTGGGGGAGAAAGCTAAATTATTGAAAGAGGGTAGATTCCTTCTATCAAGAATTTACTGTAAGGGCTCAACTTACAAGCAATTTCTCTTTTCTGAGGCAGACAGGAGAATCCTACCATGCTCCACAGCGGTATAACAATAGCAAGGGAGGCCCAGAATAATAATACTGACATAATTTGGAAAGGAAGTCATGGTGAAATATTTGAAACCTTTTCTCATATTTTAAGTGCTGATTCCTAAATATCAAAGGACATGAACATATTCCATTAAAAAAGTGTAATAGTTTGGACAGAACAGAAGGTAATGATATGTATAAATTCCAAAGACAGCAGACTTCATTTATTTTGAAAAAGGCAGTTACCTAACACTTTCATGTTAAACCGCTATTTTTTTTCAAGTAATGCACACCGAAGTTGTGTGTGCGTGTGTCTGTGTGTGTGTGTGTTTAAATGGATGAATACTGTATATCCATTTTGTGATTTATATTGACTGTCATGACTTCTTTTGTCCTTTTCCTTTGGCGAGGAAGACCTGGAGTAAACCTGGGCCAACCACACACTCTTAACCTGACATGCCTAACAGGGTTGTTGTAAGGATAAAAGTGTAAGAGAATAGTCACATATACTGCACTGATCTCGCTGGAGGAAATGAAGACTATAAATAGAAGAGAGGGGGGAGGAAAAAAAAGGAGACCATAATGTTTCCTTCCAATGAAAGTCCATTCTGGCAAGTGTTTGTGAAAGTTGTAGTTCAAAACCTATCTTCACAATCCCTGATAAAGTATGCTTTTGCACAGTTTAAATCTATATACAGTTTTCTTTGCATTTTTTTTTTTTTTTTTTTAGATGTGTGCTTGTCCAAAGTTGCGCATTTGAAGTAATGTAAGCTGGCAACTCAAGTAGAGTTCCCAAATGGTTTCCCCACTTTCTTTCTCACTGCTGTCGAGTTCCATTCAGTTATGTCAATTTCAGAGATTATATGGGTGAGTCCCATTTACAAAGTTAACCCTAGGAAAATGCCAGTAGATTGGCACTGATTGACTCAATTAACTAATTAACTGATTTCAGGCTTTATTTAAAATGTGGATTTAAATAAGGTTTGAATTGGAGCTGCCTCTTGTGAATTACAGGTGTCAGCATTTTTGAGAAAACTGAGGATATGTGTATTTACCTTGTAAGATGTTCAAAACATCAGATGATTTATGTTATTAAGGGAAAAGAGAAGTAACAATATTTTTAGTCTTGAGTTCCCAAGTGTACATTACCTGGATTTATACACTGAAATGTAATTAAAGACTGAGAGAGAGAGAAAGAGAATTTTCTAGAATTGATTTTACATTTTTTCTTCCACGATAGTGTAATACTGATAAAGATAATAGTACTATGAACATATTTTATATACATTGTAAAAAATCATCCATAAATCTTGCTGTCTCTCTTACAGATTCATAGTCAATACAGAATGTTTCCATTAAATCTTTTCTTTCTCAGTAATGACACTGCTTCCATAGCAATTCTGAGTTCACTCCCTGCATTTCCAGGTAAAACTAGGAGAGGTTCCAGCCAGCAACCATGGAGAGTCTATCTTGACAATACTGGGCAGGATAGACCCATGGTCTGACTTAGACTTCATCTGCACTGCAGAAATAATGCAGTTTGGCACTGCTTTAACTGTCATGGCTCTATCATATGGAATCCTGCAATTTGTAGTTTGTTGTGGCAATAGACTGTCTGGAAGAGAAGAGTAAATATCTCACAAAACTGCAAACCCCTGAATTCCATAGCATTAAGTGACGGCAGTTAAAGTGGTTTCAAACTGAATTATTTCTGCAGCGCAGATTAGATCTTAGTATAAGACAGTTTCCTATGAGCTGAATCCTACAGTTGAGGGATGGGCAACTGTGGGAGACTAGGGACTCGCATTGGCCCCACAGGGGACCTTGGAAGGGCATACTCAGCATACTGCACCCCCCAAATCATTTTTGCCCCAGAACATCCTTGGGGGAGTGTAGGGGGCATATTCACCATATTCCTTTGATTTCATTTTTGCTTCTGTAAAATATATATATCAAATACATCTGTTTTTGTTGATGTTTTTAAAGCCAAAAAGAACTCCCCTGCAAAATCAAGCAATTTCTCCATCTAATCCAGGATTATGATATCAATTATAGCCAGCCAGACACCTCTGGGAGCTCATGGGGGGAGGGGGGGCATGACAAGACCACAAGTTCTCTGTTGCTGGTCTCTAGTATTTTTTATATGCTTTTTCTAAAAACAGGTTCTGTTTAGTTAGCATGGCTATGGAAGACCCTACCCTGCATGTCTAATTTTTTCTACATGTTTTTTAAAGTTAAATATGCATTTCTGGCTGTCACCATGACCACTGAGCTATGGAGATTATCGCACAAGCTGCATCTTGTCTTTTTCCCGATGGGATACATATGTTTTTCCTATGGGATACATATGTGTTTAAGTATCAAAGATAGGTCTCATCACATTCACTCATGGCTGCCCATCTGCAACGCGGGCTTCTCAGGTGGATTTTCAAGGATGGGATTTTCCCATTCTTTGCAAAGTATGAGAGAGGTCCAGATCGGTTCAGCATGCCACGATCGGGTATGGGATGCCTTCTGCCTGGCATGGAGGCATGGCATAAAATCTGTTTTCATCCCACACCTAGCAGGAGGGAAGGATGGAAAAGGGCAGTGTGATAAACCGACTTTTGCCTCTACCACTGTCACCTTTTGCCTCTACCACTGTCACTTTTGCCCCAGTCTCACCCATCACAGGAACAGAGCCTACAAGAGCGTTTCCAAAAATGACCATAAAATATGGTCATTGGGTTAAATATCCACAACCCCTAATTTAGTACAATTTTGCTTTTGCACAGAACACCTGCAAGTGTATGTGTATGACACTGTGAAAAAGAAAGGAGGGAGGAAGAGGGATAGAAACAAGGAGAGAGTGGGAAGAGAGACAGAGATGTGGAGTCAAAGGCTTTTATGACCAGTATCCATAGTTTTTTGTAGGGCTTTTGGGCTATGTGGCCATGTTCTAGAAGAGTTCCTTTCTGACATTTCTCTGAAGATGCCAGCCACAGATGCTGGCGAATCGTCAGAAAGGAACTCTTCTAGAACATGGCCACATAGCCCAAAAGCCCTACAAAAAACTAGAGACAGAGATGCTTTATATTTAGCATTAAAGGACAGTCAAAGATGATTCAGGTAGGCACAGAGGGAAAGGAAAGAGGTGCATGATTCAAATAGAAGTCCTTAATGATATGTAGGACCCTGCATAAAGGAAACAGTGTGAAGAGAAGTGAGAGGAGGTTTTAATTTTAGTTTCTAACCTCTTATCTAAGGCTTGAGAAAGGTAGAATCTAAGGAAAGTATATATCATTTGCCTATGTGAGGTCCAATTGCTTGCTTTCTTTTCTTCCCCTTTCTATTATCAGGAATTAAAATCAGGAACTTCTGTCATGAGATAACTTTGTTTAGCTGCTCCCTACCATGACTCTCTTTCCTACTTAACCTCACACAACAATAGCAAAATCTTATGTTCTTCTGGCTGGGGTGAGGAGAATAGGACAAAAATCAGGAAAGGGCTGGCAGTTTTTCTTCCTCTTTTGCATGTGCACATAAGCCATCAGGAAGTGAGCAAGGAAATGTGCAGTCTCCAGGCACACAGTTCATGGTGTGATCAAGACAATAGCACTCTCTGAGGGAATGATTGTTTCACAACAAGGAGTTCATGCATTTCAAATTGCTCAGCACCTGGGCTTGAAATTGGATCATGCACCTTTTGGATTAATATTGTTGCATTGTGTGATACCGGCAGTATGTCTGCCAGCTTGAAGGGTGATTCTCAAAACTAGACAGCATGTTAAACCTGGAAATAGATATTTTCCCTCTCCATTTCTCGATGATAAGGGAGAAAAAATTGGCTTCAACCTCCTGGATGTACATCTGGTTATATGACAGAGCCTGACTCTGAGGTTTATCACTTTTAATTTGTTATTTTCATGGAGAGAGGATGCTCTGTGGTTTGTTTGGAATACAGGATTTAACTATTTAACTGTTATCTGGTAGCAAATAGACTGGTTCTAGTGTGAAAAGATTTTGAAAGAAAATTGATAAAGACTTCCTTTTCAGAAGATGCCAAAAGAATATGACAGTCATAGTTTAATACAAAGGATGCTTAAACACATTGATTTTGACCCAAAGTATTTTTATTTCATTTTAGTGGAATCATAAATATCTTTTCTGTTTTGTTTTCATTCTTCAGATATCACAAGATGAAGGGGAAATTTTTCTGTTCATGAGACAGTTTTCCATACCTGAAGCTTTCTAATAGCCCCATTTTAGAAATGGCAGAATTTCTTTTTTGCATATTACCACACAAGAATTAAAGGTATCCATGTTTCCCCATGACCTTCTTTCTGTTTTGTGCCTTATGCAGTTAATTAGTAATAAAAACGAAAGAAAAAAATTTGTATTAACCAATTTTTAAAACAAACTTTTCCAATTCAGTTTTGAAAAACTGTTGATACATACCTTTTGGTTTCTAATCAGTGGAAGCAAACCCACTAATGTCATTATTTTCCCTAAATTATGGACAATTAAATATGCACAACTAAAACTGTGTATTTTAAAAATTCAAAGATGAACACACAAGTCAGTGGAGAAAATGAGTGCAGTAATAATAATAAATATGTATATTTAGTAAAGTGTGCAAGAACTGTTTATATATGGGAAATTGTGTGTCCAAAGAAAATAAAGTGGGGTGGGAGAGACACAACAAACTGAACCTGTGGAATTCCAGGAATTGTAGTTTGTTGTGGCACCAGAGCTCTCTAACAGAGTAGAATAAATATCTCACAAAACTACAGTTCCCAGAATTTCATTGCATTGAGCCATGACAGTAAAAATGGTGTCAAACGGGATTACTTCTGAAATATGGATGCAGCCTCTGTCAGTTTCTATTTCTCCCATATTTTAAATTATAATTATATCTATTTTTTTTCATCCAAAACATGAAGAAATTTGATGATTTTGCAAAATTCTACCAGACTGAAACAAAATCATTCACCATCCTAAAGTCCACAAGGTTTTGTGCTGCATCTGGTCTTAATTTCTCATACGGTTTCAAGTTCCAACTCCAAACTGTCAGCCTTGCTTTGGTTTTCGCTGCCCTGCTTTCACATTCTGCTCCCCTTCTCATGTAGCAATTTTCTCAAAACCAAATGTTGATAAACTTAGGAAGGAATAAGGACCCCAAATTAGGTACATACTTTCCAACCGTAGTATTGTGCTAATTCAAACAAGCCAAACATCAAGATTGAAACAAGATTTGTCACAAACCTTCGTATTTGGGTTGGGCCTCCTTAGATTTGATTGCACCATTGCAAAGACATTTGTTTGAGAGTCCATTAGCCCCCCTGTAGTATTAACAACAACAACAGCAACAACAACAACATTTATTTATAAATCCCTTTTCTTCTTTGGGGGACAGTGGGGAGAAGTCTACTTGTCTCTCATCATAGCCAAGAGCCCCATAAAAGAGCACTTCTTCATGGCATGTTGGAAAGGGAAACGAGCCAAACATCAACTGTTAAGAGAAATTCATGCATTGACATTGGAGGAATATCCCTGCTGAGGGATATAAGAACATTTCCTAAGTGGCATCAAACAGTGTCAACACTGACCCAAATGTAGCAAAGCTCTTACTCTCTTGCTTATCACTCCCTACATTTGGAGAATTTCTACAGTGGTCCCCCGGGTTACGAATCCCCTGGGTTGCGAAAACCCTGGGATCCGAAACCGGCGGGACCACGATTGTATCCCCCGGGATCCGAAAGATCCCCCGGGATACGGAAAAAAAAAAAACCGCTGCCCCTTTAAATCAGCCGCGCGGTCCATTGAATATAGCAGTCCCCCAAGAAACGAAAGCTTCCGGTTACGAAAGGTAATCCGGAACGGATTACCTTCGTAACCCGGGGGACCACTGTATTGCTATGGATGTACATTGACTGCCACTCAAGGGTGCCAAAGAGGATTTCTATACACTCACCTAATTTTTCTTTTGTGTGGTATTCTCCTTTCTCAAAGCAACAGCAATGTATTTGTACATGATGTAGCGGATGTCTTTCTTTATCACAGATTCTTATCTGACAATGGAGGCATTAGACCAGATCTGACATTTAGCAAAGATGTGTCATCCCTCTCCCCTAAAGAGAGAAATTTCTATATAGGTTGCTGGAGTGATGAGTATGTTTCCAGACCAGTTTATGGGTTATCGGTCCCTGCCTTTTGGTCTAATTGCCAGGATATGGTCACATTGAATGTTATATACTGTAACAGGTCCTAATAGTCTTGTTACTTCCATAGTGTCTGGGGTAGGGATGGAATAAGGGGCCAGCAACTGGACTGCCTGTTTGTTGGATCCTATTTTAGTCAATACTCATTACAGCCACTCTCAACTCAAGATCTGTTTCTTGCCCCTAACTTCCTTGTTCCAATGAACAGCATGCCCAAAAGAAAATCCAGCTATTCAGTGTGCTACACTTAATTCTTGATGTGGAGAGATCAAACTAGACAGTCCAATACAATAGCATTTAGAAAGATTACAGACATACAGGACTGCTTCTTCATGAACAAACAAGATCACAATACAAGATTATGTATTACTATATGTTGTTTTCAATTTGAAATTATATGACCAACCTTTCAGTGACCCCACTGTTAATATTTGTAAAGACTTTTTGTTATTTCAGATCTGCTTTATTAGCATGTAATATGCATTCATGAGAAAAATCTTGGTCCTTTACCTCAAAAGTATAGTTTTGCTTGATATGTTGTTAACAAGACAGCATATCTGAATACTTGACCATCTGGAAATCCATATATAGATCACAATGGTACTATGTTGGGAAAAGGATGGACCTTTAATTACTCCAGTCTGGGGAAAGAAGACAATATTTCCTCTTGGATTTGAAATGCATCATTCCATTGTTCTTGTAAAAGGTCAGCCTTGGAACACTCCATTTCCTCAAGGAAAATAGAAGAGAAAGATAGGAGGCAAGAAGAACAAAGGATATAAGGATGTTTTCTTTGCATATCCTGACAAAAGAATTAAAATGTCCAAGGCTCCTAAGAAACGACCCTCTTCCTATTTATATAAACATATAGATTGTAGACATACATGCATATCCGTGTTTACACAAAAGTAGGTTTCCCTTTTCCTTTTTGATGACTAGAATGATCTTAGGAAGACAAAACAGAGTAATTTTGGGAAGATTTTGCCTGTATATCACAGTGAAGATATTCTGATAAATTAGTAGCCACTTGATTTAACCATCAAGGAATGACAGCTAAGCTTTACCGGGGTTTGCATATAACCTCCACAAACAAGTGTGCACTGTTCTTTCAAGTGACAGAATCTGCCAGGGTGAAAGCTGTTTACTATAGACTTGCCTCATTCTCCACTCTTGTGCGGTTTGAATATTGCATAGTTATAGAAACAATTTCTTCATTCATTTCTTAAGAGTATTAGGTAAGTTATTGTGTCCTTTGGTTTTATGTCCTATAGAGGCACTAGCAGATATGACAAAATATGATGCCACACAAATGCATGCAAGTAGAAACAGATCCTCAATTTAATAAGCAATTATCCATGCCAGTGCTTTACATTTTTCTCAGTCTACATTTTGTGGAAACTGTTCCATTTATCACTATGTTCACAAACAATAAATGCAACACTTGACCTCAAGAAGTTCAGTGAAATTATACCTTATAGATGCTTATTATTTCTCTTATCTTTAATTGCCTCGTATTTTCCTTTCTGTTTTTTTTTTTTTTTTTTGCCTTTTAATGCTTCTTCTTTTGTGCTACTAATGAGAAACACTGTGTTCTCTCTGCTTTTTCCTTCTGTATTCAAGATACAAAAACCTCCCAGGTGTTTGTGTGCCTGGGTAAGACTCCAAATGTCACAAGAATGCACACACAAATACATATATGACATTGGTGGCTGTTGGCAAACACTGTAGCTATACACTTTTCAGTAATAATCTTTGTTGTCTGAGGAACAAATATGATTGTGATGACACACCTCCCTGCATGTAATGCAGCTGAGATTATGGACCTTGATATAAACTTTTGTGCTTAATATGTCAACCTTTATTTCAGAAGAATCTACTGCGAAGTAAACAAACATAACTGTCACATTGGATTATTCACAGAAGCTACTTCTCTCAGAATGTTGCAGATACCTGTACTTTTCTTCTCCTAAAGTAGTGTTTTGTGTTTTTTTGCAAATAAGTGTTGCAAGCAGAGCACAGACATTCTTATCACTTCAGTGAGAGAATAGAAATATATATGTTGTGCAAATTATTCCACAGCTCATTGTGTGTTGCACTATGGAGTCTCAGTTGTGGGGTGAGAAGCCCACTCGGCTCTAGAAGAACCAAGGCATAACTAACCAGTCAATGGCCCTCCAGCAATTATACTGTAAGTGCTGCTGGGATTGACTGAATCAGTTAGAAAAGTTCCCAAGACATCGGATATGTATTGGGATTTCATTGTTCTGCACATATTGCCTGGAGTGGAAAAAGGCTTGATGCATTTTAAAGAAATGTTTTACTTTTTAAAATGTTTGTGGGTCTGTGCACATGTGCTAAAAGGCCAATGTTTTCCCTGGCTTGATGTCATCCTCTCCAGATGATGCAGGCCATTAGCCTCAAGCTGGAATCAGCCAGTCTGGATGCCAATCTGGCAATCCCAGACAGATCCCTGCCCAAAGCAATGCTAATATGCCCCCGCCCCCGCAAAGACCAGATGCTTGCTGTGGAGTTTCCTAGAAACTCCACAGTGAAAGCTGGCGGACCGGACAGGCCTTAATTCCCCATATCTGCTGCCACTGTTGCTTTTTCTCTGAGGTATCTGTTGTCAGATGGACCACATGAGTGTAGCCAGGCACCCCATTTCCATCCTTTCTGGCTGCAACATGGGCTTTCAGGGCCTCCCCAACAGCAGCGGCATGAAAGGGCCATGCAATGGCAATGAGTCCATGGCAACCACCTGTCACCATGCTGGCCAGAGACTGACCCAGATTAGACCCAGATGACCCATCTGCTCAGGCCCTTTTGTGTGTTTAATGTTTACATCAAATTTGCATCATTTAATTGTACACTTTTTACAGTTTCATTGTATCACATCATTGTGATAAAGCTGGGATACAGATAGAATGAAAAAATACATAAATAAAAAAATATGTGAAGAAATCTTTTTTCCCCACAGTCGATTCAGTGAAATTCAGTGTTTTAGAAAGACAATTTGGAACTGTTTTTTTCTTCTTCTTTAAAGCAGGTAAACCTTTGACTAATGCTGAGCCCTGGTATGCATACATGAAGTGCAAAATAATGAAAAGGATAGGCTTCCCTCCTCCCCTTCCTCTTGCAAAAGCAAGAATGTGATTGTCACTCTACCACTTTTTTCTCAGAGCTTCTGAGGCTTGAATACATGAGAAATGTAATTTTGCTAGAATACAAATAAAACAAATCAAAGTGTCCCAGGATTATCTTGATTGTAGAGGATTTACTATGGAATTATACACTTAATAATGAAATGACATTCCTTAAAGGTATTCCCTAAGGAATTTTTCTTTTCATCATATTTATAGACCATTTGATAGTTCGATACATTTGATAATTCTGATGAAAAATCTATACTTAGAACAAGAGGCCACTCTCAGAACAGAATATGAAGAAAAAGAATGGTGCCCAATTGGCAAAGGCAAGGCTGCATACTATCATCTTAATTGTTTAACTTGTATGCAGATAATATCATACATAAAGCAGACTTACAAGCAGAAGAAGGAGGAGTGAATTATGACACCATAATACTAGCAGAAAACATAATAGATTTGGAACAGTTACTAAGGAAAGTTAGGCCTGGGACAGATTGCCAGAAAACGGCAGTCTGGAGGTGCCCATTTTAACTCCAGAGGGACACTGCAGCCACCAAACCATTCAGTGTCCATCCGGAGTAAAAAGATCCTGGATCTTCTGGGTTCTTTTTGTGATGCCTGGGTTACAGTGCAAGTTCACCGTTGGTGCACTCGTGATGTAATGGATGTGCAACAACATGTGGATGCTATGTGTCCATTATGTCAAGATGGAGGCACCCGTGTGGAGGAGGTGCTTCCATCAGGCTGCTGCCATTACATACTGAGGTTCTGGATCATGTGGTTGGTGCATGGTCAGCCTTGGACAGCCAAAAAGACAGACAAGGGGGTCTCAGAACAGATGTAGCCTGAACTCTCCCTGGAAGCCAAGATGATGAAACTAAGGCTGTAATATTTCAGCCATATCATGAGAAGGCATGACTCATTAGAAGACAATAATGCTAGGAAAGGTAGAAGGTGGTAGAAAGAGAAGAAGACCACATGCTAGCTGTAAGACCACTGGAGTGTCCTGGGATGCAATTTGGCCCATGTTATGATCTAAATAAAATCATGATACCTAGACACATAGCTAAGGACATCACAGATGGTGATCTTAGGGACCTGCACATATGCCTCTAGATTGTGTTGCCTCTCTTCTGAAATGCAAATCAATGTCCTAGCTGCATTGATCAGAGTCCCTAGGTGGGTGATGAACTGAGATAGAACTAGTTCTTGGTGTATATTAAAAAGCCGAGGCACTGAAGGCAATCCATGGTCATTTTGAGATCCTACAGGTCCCTCTGAAAGAATGTGGCTCCCAGAAGGATATGGTCCAAGTATGGATGCAGATTTTATGTCCTGTTGCCTAAATGTGCTACTAGGGCCACCAGCACATTGGTAAGGATCCTTGGGGCCAAGGCCAGACTGATGAATAGGCCATGGGATTGAAATCATGGTTATTAAAAGCAAACCTGAGGATTTCCCTGCTCTTCTAAGTGATAGAAATGTGCAGATATGCCTCTACAAAACCCAGAGAAACTAGAAGTCTCCTTACTGGATTTCCTCCCAGATGGGGGACAGGATTTCCACAACAACAAAGGAGTTTGTGAATCTCAAGACCAAGATCAACATGAAATTCCCTTCCTCTCATTGGGAGAAGGTGGAGGAAATACCTGGAAAAATATTCTGATGAGGCCACCTATTTTACCCCCTTGATGTGGTGGATTTTCCTGAGGGCATGCATGTCAATGGACTCTTTCAAATGGGAGGAATTTCTCCCAATTCCGAATGGAGCCAATGCGGATTCATGTAAATTCGCTTGTTTAGCGAATTTACCTGAACCCCTGCTCCGTTCGGAAGGCATTCTTAATTACTTCCCATTACCCGAAAATAACCCCCCCCCCTTGCCCGAAATCACGTGAGAAGCTTAAATTCGCAATAACATTAAACCCATGATTGCATTCGGAGTGACTTCCCTTTTGCCCGAATTTGCGTGAGAAGAATTAATTCGCAATAACGTGAAACCCCAGGATTGCGTTTGGATTGCCCTTGGATTATACTTCCAATTTCCCATGTCTGAAAGAGTCCAATGTCTCTCTCCTGAACATCTCTTGGAACTGGAGAAGACAGACTCCGGGGAACCTGCCTGAATTTGATTGTATATAAAATAAAAATTATCCAACAAATCATGGATAAGATCCACTTGTCTGTGGTTGTTAGAGGCAAAGCATCCTGAAAAAGAACTTCATGTCAGAACTGCTCCTGACTCCCACCTCTTAGAGCCTGAAAACCTCCTCTCCAGTTGGAAAGAGGCTGTGAGAATGACAGAAGGGGAACCTAGATCTAGCCCATGGTAGCATGAAGGAATGGAAATCCCTTGACCCTGCCAACTCCCTGTGAGAGATGAAAAGAAGATAGATGAAACAGCCTGTTAGATTATTTCCTGTCCACTCTTTTGGATGTAGTGGCCAT
The DNA here is from genome assembly GCA_034509955.1 of Urosaurus nigricauda. Classification (NCBI taxonomy): domain Eukaryota; kingdom Metazoa; phylum Chordata; class Lepidosauria; order Squamata; family Phrynosomatidae; genus Urosaurus; species Urosaurus nigricauda. Next base: position 141,905,581 of record JAOEGL010000003.1, on the reverse strand, counting down.
CACCTGTTTCTTAGCCCTAGTATCAACATACTTAGTCTCCCCAAATAATTTAATATATTTAAAGGCTGGTATGGAAAACATTTTTTTTAAAAAAATCTCATAATGCTTTTATTAGAAGATAGGATGTTCTGAGGTAGTATGTTGGAAAAATGGGCACGTGTCTTAAACACCAGCTCAGGAACATCCATATAGGTGCACATCATCACACAGAGATACAAATGTAGGTTTGCTTGCTATAACAGAGTCTTCTTCCTATTCACCACCTATACTGTCACACTCTGGCTCAATGGAGAGAATAACAGCACTTGTTATACATTAAGCAGGACCCTGAAGACCACAATGGCTCCTAAATGGGCATGTCTATATGATAAATGTATTTGTTGTTGTTCTTTAAAAAAAACAAAAAACCTCATGCATTATATTTTTAGGTATACTTTTAATACAGTTAGGCTGATAACATTCTGATGCAGGAAATTTCATGGGGGGGGGCAGAAAAAGATCTGTAGAAGAACAATTGCCTTGGTAATAGAATTTTGACATGACTATTTGTGGAAAAGCCTGCTGATATTTGTTTGTAGGTGATGCTACATTTTTGGCTACACATAGAAATAAATGCAGAGATGTAACTCCTCTATTGGAGGCCTATATTTGTGACTTTAAAAACAACACAGGGAAAATCTGCTGATCATGGCCTACTTAACAATTAGCATTCCATGATCTCTATAGTTATGTTTTTGAAATGGTTTTATATTGTTTTACATTATTTGTGTTTTAACATGTTAGCCAATTGAACTTTTTTCATGGCTTTGATGATGGCATTTTTTATCATCAGGTTCACATGTTGTAAGAAAGGCAGGATATTAAATAGATAAATAAAAATAAGTACATTTTAAAAAGCTATAAAGAATTCATCCTGCAATTCAGTATGCTTTCCAAAGCTGCCTTGCTTGCTACATGTGTGGTGAATTTTGTTTAATCCTGTATTACACAAATTATACAAACAAGCAGACTGCACTGTTTTCCTGACCAGGGTCACAAGAAGGGGAAATGCCCATTTGTATTAGTTTTAATCCCCCTTTGTGGATTCCAAAATTTGTTATCTAACAGAGTTAGGTTACCAGACTCCAGGGCAAGATCATTCATGACTTACCCTGCTCCAAATGGCCAGGGGTCTTGCAACTTTCTTCCAGTTTATAACCTTCAGATATTTTAATTCACCCAGGCCCCATCTGCCACAACTATTATGGCCAGTTATGAAGGTTCATGGCAGTAGCTGTATTCCAAAACACTTGGAAGACAACCAGCAACTGAATAGGTTTTGAAAGATTTTATGATCTATGGATTCAATGTCTTACCTTTTTTGATACTTTGGAATACCTTTAACAAAGGAGACAAGGAATAGGATGATTTTAAACCTGGCTCAACACCTAAGCCAAGCAGAGATGAAAGGAACACAGTGAAGCAAGTCTTCGTTTTACTGCATTTAATGCTACATTTTCCTGTTCCTTCTTGAAATTATTTTATTTAACAAGCGGTTTCCCCCCACCAAAGGACATGAGTTTGCATTCACTTTTTATGCAGGATTGATTTGTTATACGTTTTCTTGAAAAGTGCCTTATGCCCAAATCAACCCATGGGAAACTAAAATTTGATCATCTCTCCATAGTGCATGATTGTTTCAAGTTCACAGAAAGACTTGAAATATGTCTCTGAATAGGGAGATGGCAATCTCCTTGAGAAAGAGACTGATACTGGCTATGATTGAGAAACAGTCTTTTCCAGCTGATTAAGAGACAAATTTGAACAGAGTATGTGGTACTCTTTTGTATACAAACTCAGACGCTAAACATGCTAGAGAAAAATGACTGCAAGAACAGATACAGCAGTTCTCAAAAAGAGAAGGGAAATGATAATTCGGTTTTGAGTGGAGTACTACTTTTTATTTTTCCATCTTCTCAGAATAGCTGTTGAATCTTAATGTTACTGCTAGTAAATTATTTTCTTCTCTCTACATGTGGGGGCCTCTCCACCAGCTTAGTGTTCTATGTCCTAGTTTCTGGCAGTGTCAGACTGCTAGGAAAATAGCAGCAATGAAATTCTATAGTCACCTCCTCCCTCCACCACCATTAGCATTGATGGTGCTAAGAACTATAAATGCAGTTCTTAGGTAAATAGACACAGTCCAAGAAGCCATAGCCCTGAGTCTGTGGGACCTGAGCAGGATTTTGATGACAAGTTGCATTGGCGGTGTCCCATAGGATTAGCATAAGTCAGCTTGATGACAATTGACAGAAATTCTGAACAGGGATGTATTGAAAATTCAGATTTTTTTTTTTCTGGAAGTGCTGGAAGCCAACTGGTGGAATTAATTACAAAGAACTACCTTTGAATCGTCTGCAGCACCCATGGACAGCCCCAGTGCAGTAGTACAGTGTAGTGAGCTCTGTTAAGGTCCAAATGTGTGTAGAGCCAAAAGGATAGTGTGGAAATAGGTGGATGTACAAATGTCATTCTTTGAACCACCCTATGCACCCAGAAGTGCTAAAGACCTGTGAAATCTGTTAGGCTGAGATTGGTGACAACATGAATTTTATATTATGGGGAAGCTAATTGGATCTATAATTGCACTGGGCAGAGGAAACAGATAGAAATACTGAGTAGATCTGATAATGGCAAATAATAATGTATTATATAAAACTGTCTTACTTGTTAATCATGCTATTGAGATCCTGCATACAGTCAAACATAACTGTAATGATGGAAACCTATCATTGTAGTTACATTTGATAATGCCACCTTCCCAAAACCAAACTTTTCAACCTGGCAGTGAATGAAATGAAGGGTTACTGGGATGCTGCAGACTGGGGGCTGAAAAACATGGTCAGCAATGTTCTCTTGCTCATGAAGAGGCAACAGAAGAGACCCCCTAGGGTCCTGCCACAACCTATTCTTTCAATGTGAGCTGCAACCAGCAGGTCATTGCAGTTGTAATTTCTCAGAACCCCCAGCTACAGTGCCTTGGTAACCTCTGAAGCACTACCAGGCTGAAAATGTAGTTTTGAGGTTTTGTAGATTGTTAATGACCATAAACGTGAATCTACAATAGTTACAAGATCATGAATCTAGCTTATGTTCTCATAAACTACTGGATAGGAAGCCAGTCACTGTGTGTCCCCCTCTTCCTCCTCCTCCTCCTCCTCCTCCTCCTCCTCCTCCTCCTCCTTAAAATTGATTTTGGTTTAAAACACACTGCATAAATAATCCAATTTCAGGCTGCTTTAACTGCCCTGGCACAGTGCACCAGAGCTCTCTTGACAGAGAAGGCTAAATATCTCACAAAACTACAATCCCCGGCATTCCCTAGCATTGAATCAGGACAAGTAGACCTCTGTTGATTTTTTTCCAGACTCTCTTAATCTCATTACATAAGTTCCAGAGTTTCTCTGCTTCCAATAGTAGTTTTGTATGTTCTTCCTCATGAATAACTTTTGTGCTCTTCTTGCCTGGTCGGACCTTTTTGATCACACTCTAATGTTGCCTGACCACAACTGTCCTGATTTTTATCTGTGAAATGTTGGCAAGTATGCAACTACAACTTTGTAACTTTGTAACCAGTTACTTCTAAACTGCGAGAAAGCAGCAAAATTGTGTCTAGCTACAACAAGGAAGAGAGAGGAACAGCATCAGAAGAGAAAGCAGAGCAATAAAAAATGGTACATGGGTAATTTTATTTACAGCCTCCACAACTGTGGATCTACCTTACCGGAATATAAGGCTGTTCTGCAAAAACACTATTTGATTCCATCATTCAGACATGGACTTCACAAGCAAATTATGTGAAAATTCTACTGAAAGTGACCAGCTTGCTGCCACTTTCTCCATTGATTGGGAGAGTTGCTCCACCCCGATTGCTTCCTCAGAGAGGCGGAATATAAATAAATATTTATCATCATCATCATCATCATCATCATCATCGCAGCTTGAGTTTTCCAGCATATTTGAACTTGAGTGAACATGGAAAGCCATGTTTGTGATAAATAAATATATGTCTGTGTTAATTAAATTAAAAAAGGTTTGTTTCTCAAGTTTTAATCATATGATCTTTTAAAGTCTGATTTCTCTATATACAACATTTTATGGCAGTTCAGATGTTTTAACCGCTGTTGTTTTAACTCTCTTCTGTAAGCTGCCCCGATTGCTCGTTCAGAGGGGCGGGCTAGAAATAAAACAACAACAACTTCTTCTTCTTCTTCTTCTTCTTCTTCTTCTTCTTCTTCTTCTTCTTCTTCTTCTTCCCACCATTTACTACAAAGAAGAATTATACTAACCCAAACCAAAGACAATTCTATCGGTCTTTTCTTCTCATTTTAGGACTTAAATTGCATTTAGCAGATGATATTTGTTGAGAAAATGAAAGCAGGAATGCAACTCCATTGATTCCCCTGGATTTCTCATTTTTCAAACATCGGTAGGATTGCCTGGGATGGTCCATTATGTTCTAGTGACTTAATTCCTATCTAGTAGACTTTGGAGAGTGGCACTCTCGGTATGGTGTTTAGCTCCATGGTAGTTATACTATGGTCTTTCTCAAAGTTCTGTGCTATTTAAGATTTATATGGCCTGAATTATTATCACTATTAGAGGGGAGAACATTTTTAGGAATTTTTAGCAGCATGGGAAACAGTGGTGTGGTAGAGATAAGAGGGAGGTCAGCCCCTTAACCTTTATGTTGATTCTGATGCGTAAACCGATTCTATCAGTTTTCATTTCTACCAAGAATTGGTTATTTGTAAGCTAATGGGTTTTAACAGCCCAGTCATGTCACAGCAATATTTTGTTCCTGGGAAAAATCTATCACCCCCCCCCCCCCCCCCGCAGCTAGTTTGAGGATTACAGCTTCAGGCTGGAATTTTAAGTCTGAAAATTAATTTGATAATGTTAATGTTAGACACAGAAATTAATTCACTAGCATAAGTACTACTAATTGGGATTGTTTAGTTCGGTAGGTCATCATGGATTGACTTGGTGATTAAAACATGTTTGGCCAGTCCATAGGATTTCCAGAGAATTGCACATCACTGTTCAACCCCAGGAGAAAACATTTTGTTATTGGCTCATATAAAAAGTGTGTGTGTGTGTGGGGGGGGGGGTCTTTTGCACTTGCCTTCCTAAACCAAGATTTTTTTTTCTCCACATAAGCCACAAAGTACATAATAGGATTCTCACCTGGGAAAAGTGTAAGTCCAACACACCTGGGAACTGAGAAAGGATTCCCCAAAGCATTGCAGTAACTTCAATTCAGTTTGTCACTCATCTCACTCATCTACATTTCTCTTTTATTTCCCACCAACATTCCACCCAACAACTTCATTTGCACTTCAAATGGTTTTTTTGGGGTATATATATATATATATATATATATGGATTAAGGCATACTAGTATCACTTCTCAGTCCACTAGGAATCACAAGGTGATGCACAACAGATTGGGGGGGGGGGGGCACCCTAGCTAGCAACAATTAAAACATTTTTTAAAAGTCCTCCTTGAAATAGTTTAAAACCTGTCAGAACAGGGGTCCAGAACCCTAGACAATCAACCAGTCAGCTTTATGTAGAATAAACAGAACTTTATTGATGCTCCAGGATCAGCAAAACCACACCATTCAGCTTCTTAGCTGAGACTGACCAGTCCCCGCCCAGCACCCCTATATCTTCCAAAGGCTCACACCTCCCCCCTTCTCCCAAAAACCCGCGAAACCTATTCCAGTATTTTTCCATAGGTTTCGTTTTCCACCTCATCTCCCCCCTTAGCTGAACGCTTCCCACCAGAAACTTCTGCATTCCAAGCTTAGAGCTGAGCAGCACCAAGGTCAACTGATAACTCCTCCTGGCACTGTTATGCACTCCTCCTCTCTATCTAGCAGCTAACTATGTACCATCATCCCCAACTACACCTACTAACACATATCTGGAAGAATACTACAAGGATTCTGACAAAACCAAACAGATAAAACAGCACAGAAATTTCAGGGGCCAAAGACCAGCCAGCCTGTGATCAGGAATACAACAGGTTGGTCCTGCAATGGAGAAAGTCCTGTTGATAAGGCGACAAATAGTAGCCACAGACCCATTAGAAGTACAACAAAAAATGAATAACTACAAAGGTTCCTCAGTAAATCCTGAGTGGATAATTTTTAATCTGAAATTTCTATGCTCAAGTAGAAAATACACTCATCCCTCCATATCTGCAATTATTATTATTATTATTATTATTATTATTATTATTATTTTGGTATCATCATCATCATCATCATCATCATCATCCCACTCTACAGCCATAAGGCTGTTCTGTCTAGGAATATCTAGGTCCTCCAGTGCAACACTATGGTCAACTTTAACTACAATTTTCACTGAAAGACCTAGAGATTCCTAGAGAGAATATTCCACTAGGCATTTAGAATCATAGAATCATAGAATCATTGAATCATAGAGTTGGAAGAGACCACAAGGGCCATCCAGTCCAACCCCCTGCCATGCAGGAACTCCCAGTCAAAGCATCCCTGAGAGATGGCCATCCAGCCTCTACTTAAAGATCTCCAAGGACGGAGACTCCACTACACTCCGAGGGAGTGTGTCCCACTGTCAAACAGCCCTTACTGTCAGGAAGTTCCTCCTAATGTTGAGGTGGAATCTCTTTTCCTGCAGCTTGCATCCATTGTTCCACGTTCTAGCCTCTGCAGCAGCAGAAAACAAGCTTGCTCCCTCTTCAATATGACATCCCTTCAAATATTTAAACAGGGCTACCATATCACCTCTTAACCTTCTCTTCTCCAGGCTAAACATCCCCAGTTCCCTAAGTCGTTCCTCATAGGGCAGGGTTCCCAGACACTTCACCATCTTAGTTGCCCTCCTTTGGACATGCTCCAGTTTCTCCACATCATTTTTGAATTGTGGTGCCCAGAACTGGACACAGTATTCCAGGTGGGGCCTGACCAAAGCAGAATAGAGTGGCACTATTACTTCCTTTGATCTATACACTATACTTCTATTGATGCAGCCTAAAATAGTATTGGCCTTTTTAGCTGCCGCATCGCACTGTTGACTCATATTCAACTTGTGGTCTACTTGGACTCCTAGATCCCTTTCACACATAGTTTCATTCAGCCAGATGTCCCCCATCATATATCTGTGCATTTCATTTTTGTGTCCTAAGTGCAGTACCTTACATTTCTCCGCATTGAATTTCATTATGTTAGCGTTGGCCCAGCTTTCTAGTCTATTCAGGTCATTCTGAATGTCAATCTTGTCTTCTGGAGCATTGGCTACTCCTCCTAATTTGGTGTCATCTGCAAATTTGATAAGTATGTCCCCAATTCTGTCATCCAAGCCATTAATAAAGATATTGAATAGCACTGGGCCCAGGACAGAACCCTATCGCACCCCACTGGTCACTTCTCTCCAGGATGAAAAGGAGCCATTGTTGAGCACCCTTTGAGTTCGGCCAGTCAACCAGTTACAAATCCATGTAACAGTTACCTTGTCTAGCCCACATTTTACAAGCTTGTTTGCAAGAATGTCATGGGGAACCTTGTCAAAGGCCTTATTGAAATCAAGATATACTATATCCACAGCATTCCCTTCATCTACCAAACTGGTAATTTTATCAAAAAAAGAGATCAGATTTGTCTGGCAAGACTTGTTTCTCTGAAACCCATGTTGGCTTTTTGAGATTATGGCATTCCCTTCTAAATGTTCACAGACTCTCTGTTTAATTATCTGCTCTAGAATCTTTCCTGAAATTGATGTCAGACTAACTGGACGATAATTGTTGGGATCCTCTTTTTTTCCCTTTTTGAAGATTGGGACAACGTTTGCCCTCCTCCAGTCTGCTCGGACTTCTCCTGTTCTCCAGGAGTTCTCAAAGATTATTGCCAATGGTTCCAATATTACATTTGCCAGTTCTTTTAATACCCTAGGATGTAGTTCATCTGGTCCTGGAGACTTATATTCATTTAGGTTAACCAAGTATTCCTGTACTGTCTCTACTTATTCTGTGCTGAAATTCCCCTATTCTGTCTTCTTCCCCATTGTCCTTAGGTTGAGCACCTTTTGCCTTTTCTGAGAAGACTGAAGCAAAGAAGGTGTTGAGTAATTCTTCCTTTTCTCTGTCCCCTGTGAGCATTTTACCATCTTCTGCACGCAGTGGCCCTGCTTTTTTCCTTCTTCTTCCTTTTGCTGCGGACATACCCAAAAAAGCCCTTTTTATTGTTTTTAATCTCTCTAGCTAGCCTGAGTTCATTCTGCACTTTAGCTTTCCTGACTTTACCCCTACATGTGCTGGCTAGTTGTTTGAATTCCTCTTTAGTGATTTCCCCATTTTTCCATTTCTTATACATTTTCTGCTTAAAACTTAGCTCAGTTGAAAGTTCCTTAGTCATCCATCCTGGCTTCTTGAGATATCTTCCATTTTTCTTCCTCATTGGAACTGTTTGAAATTGCACCTTCATTATCTCCTTTTTGAGAAACTCCCATCCGTCTTGAACTCCCTTCTCTTTTAGTTTTCCTGACCATGGGATCACCCCCAGTATTTCACTAAGTTTATTGAAGTCAGCTCTCCTAAAGTCTAGAGTGCGTGTCTGACTATGCCTGGCTTCCCCTTTCCACTGTATAACAAACTCCAGGAGAACATGGTCACTTCCACCTAAGGATCCAACCACTTGCACTCCATTGATTAGTCATCCCTGTTGGTTAAGATAAGATCTAAAATAGCTGATCCCCTTGTTGCCTCTTCCACTTTTTGGATAATGAAATTGTCTTCCAGGCAAGTGAGGAATTTGCTAGACCTTGAGGATTTGGCTGAGTTTGACTTCCAGCAAATATCCAGATAGTTGAAGTCCCCCATCACTACTACATCTCTCCTTTCTGAGTGTGTGGTCATCTGTCCTAGAAAGGCATCATCCACTTCCTCCATCTGACTTGGAGGTCTGTAGTAGACTCCCACAGTAACATCACTGTTGTTTCCCTCTCCTTTAATTTTTATCCAGATGCTCTCCACTTGGCCTCCAGTACTGATGTCCTGGATCTCTTCACTGGTGTAAATATCCCTGACATATAATGCTATTCCTCCTCCTTTCCTGTTCAGCCTGTTCCTCTTAAAAAGGTTATATCCCTCTATTTCTACATTCCAATCGTGAGACTCATCCCACCAGGTTTCAGTGATGCCTATTATATCATATTTGCTTTGTTGTGCTAGGAGTTCCAGTTCATCCTGTTTATTTCCCATACTCTGTGCATTAGTGTAGAGACATCTAAGAACATGTGTTCCCTTTACTTGCTGCCTGTGCAAATTTTTTTGCTTCCCACTGTTGGGTCCTTGCACTGTTTGCTTTGTTCCCTCTATGTCATTTTGAAATATTTTCTCTAGCCCTTTTGCCTTCCAGAATAATGTGTCCCTCCCCCATATAACTCAGTTTAAAGCCCTCCTGATCAGATTTTTGAGACTATTGGCAAAAACGTTTTTGGCAACTGGTGTGAGATGCAGCCCATCCTTTGCCAGAAGTCCCTCCTCATGGAACTGCAGCCCATGATCCAAGAATCCAAACTGTTCTTGGCGGCACCATCTACGGAGCCAGTTATTCACCTCTGCTATTTTCCTCTCCCTTCCTGGACCATGCCCTTCTACTGGGAGAAGAGATGATATGACAACCTGTGCATCCATCTCTTTCAGCTTCCTACCTAGATCCTCATAATCCCTTATGATATTCTCAAGGCTGTGCCTTGCAGTATCATTGGTTCCCACATGAACCAAAAGAAGGGGATAACGGTCAGTAGGCTTGACAAGTCTTGTCAGCCTCTCCGTCATGTCATGGATCTTTGCCCCAGGGAGACAGCACACCTCCCGAGACATCTTGTCAGGCCCACAAACCACTGCTTCGGTACCCCTCAGCAAGGAGTCCCCCACCACCACCACGCGCCTCCTCCGAGGCTTAGCAGTGGCTGTTCCCTTTGGTGCTATTCTCAGGCTGCCCTGCTCTGTCCTTGATGTCTGTCTCTGCTGCTTTTCCTCATCATCTCTGATAACAGAGAGATTCAAAACGATTCTGTATCTGCAAGCTCACAGAACGAACTGTGGTTTCCCTACTTCTGTGTGTAACATTCCTCCAACCATCTACTTTTTTGTGTGTGAAGTGACCTCTTCTTCCCCAGCAATTTTCTCTGTGTGTTTCCTGTCCAAAACTGCCCGGTCCTTTCTGCTCAGGAGAACCTCCTGCTCTCTGTCATGCTGAAGTGTAGACACCTGGGCCTCCAACTGCTGAACTCTCACTTCTAAGAGGGCTACCAACTTGCACTTGGTGCAGGTGAAGTTCCCCACATCTATAGGCAAGAAGACAAACATCCCACAGGTGTTGCAGGTGACTGCAGCAGGTCTCTCAGTGTCCATAGTGAGAAGACTTAAGAAGGCACTGAAACAAGACTGTGGGCTTTTCCTGTTAAACACCAGCATAAAGAATTCCTGTGTGGCTGGCCTTTGTTCCCAAGCTCTGTTAGTGAGCTCAATCAACTGGGCCTATAGTTATCTAGAAAGCTCCTGGCTGCTAGCTCCTTCTAGAGGCAAGTCCTTGATTCACTTTCTCTGAACCCCCACAGCCCCTTAAGGGATAGTGAGAAGAAAAGTATAAATATTGAATGAGTTGTCTTCTAACCCTGTGCTCAGGCTACTTTCTCCTCTGTACTTCCAACCCACCTTGGCTATCAAATATAAAAGTGAGTATGAGAAGAAAAATTTGTGCGCCATTAGGTGCGTGCCTCTCCAAGCAATTATATAGAATGAGATTTTAAATTTTAAGGTCTTACCCAATCAAAAGGCACTGTCAGGGACAGCCAGGTGGAGGACATAGAGGATTCTGAGGAAGAGTATGCTGGGTCAGGTCCTAGCATGGTGCTGCCAGATCCTGGAGACTTGGGTGAACCTGGACCTAGTTCTATGGGACACAGTGAGGCACAGCCCCTACCTCAGCAGCCTGGGGTCTCCTCAGAAGAAAGCCTTTCCCCAGCAGAGGTTGCAGGCCTGGAAGAGACACAGGAGCAAGAGACAGAAATCCCTTCCTTTGCTCAAAGGAGAGCAGATCGGGAGGGGCTGAGATGCTCTCGGAGATTGCTAGAGAAAGCCAAGTTGAAACAGCTGTGAGGGGAGGAGCTGGGGGCTATATAAGAGATCAGGGAAGACAAACTTTTGTCAAAGCTTATCTTGGTTTACCGGCGAAAGCTCTTGACTCTCGGCTTGACTTCAGACTACTCATTACCTGCGACCTTCGGAACGGCTTTGGAATCTCTGTCTGTGAAAACCCTCGACCTTGGAACACTCATTGAATTTGCCTTTTGCCTTGCGGACTTTGTATTTGTCAACGGCCAGCAATTACTGGTATTTTGTTTCCATTATAATTGTGTTTTATTAAAGACTCCTTTATCAGCCACGTGTTGGCAGCTTTCCTGGACAGGCACACAGAGAAGTACCAGGTTAGCCTTTAGCAAGGTGTGGTCCAGACTTCCTCTCCAAGCAGTTATATAGAATGAGATTTCAAATTTTAAGTTCTTACCCAGTCAAAAGGCACACTGAGAAGCACGAGATTAGCCTTTAGCAAGGTGTGGCCCAGACTTCCTCTCCAAGCAGTTATATAGAATGAGATTTCAAATTTTAAGGTCTTACCCTATCAAAAGGCACACAGAGAAGCACGAGGTTAGCCTTTAGCAAGGTGTGGCCCAGACTTCCTCTCCAAGCAGTTATATAGAATGAGATTTCAAATTTTAAGGTCTTACCCAATCAAAAGGCACACAGAGAAGCACCAGGTTAGCCTTTAGCAAGGTGTAGCTCCTCCAGTGCAGTTCTACGGTCAGTGTCTGTTGGATGTTGACCACAGAGTTGCACTGGAGGACCGAGAAATTCCTAGAGAGATATCCTGTCAGGTAAAAACATGGCATTTTTGTTATTTGCAGTTTTTCCATAGTCATGGGGATCTTGTGCCCTTAACTCTAGCAAATGTATTTATTTATTTGCACAAACTAAATCTTTTCTGACTCCTCACTCTCTGTGAAGAAGTGTGGTCTGTGAAGATCAGTAGTACACCACATGATCTGTATGAAGGATAGAGCCAGGAACTCATAATACTTGGTGGTAGCTGTTTTCCAAGGCTTCTAGCTTGGGAGATAATGGCAGACTATGAGTTATGCTTTTGGGATTTCCTGTGTGCAGTAGAGGTTTCAAAAGCAGCCTTCTCTTTTCACATCTGCTTGCAGTGCTGATGCTGGAAATTAAATGTGCGGGGAAAGTGCAGGGGATCTCTAATACCTCCACTGTCACCTCTCCCTGACCTGCTGAGCAGAATGGGACCTCTAGAGAGTACCTATTGTTTCTGCTATAACCTATGGATCTGAATTCTCCATTAATAGCCCAGCAATGAGATGCTGCTGAGATTCCACTGGCATTTCCTGTCTCTGATACTACAGGAATATTCCCCTCCACCCCCAAATGCTAGTGAAGGGACTAGACTGAGCAAAGGCATGTGAAACAGGAGCATAACAGATAGAGCACTTCTAACAAAAAAGGTTTTATGTAATACGTTTGCATAGCAAAAGGTTATTTCTTTACATGAAGAACCATCTTTTTTTCAGGCACAAGATTGGAAGCTACCAGTTACAGGCAAATTAGATCATCCCAGCCAAACCAGAAAAAAAATAATAAAATCTCCAACATGACTAGCTAATGCATTATCCTATTCTACTCATAGATCTGATGAGATTTGCAGTCCTTGATGTTCATGGGGCAGCTGGAAGTTTGGACTCCTTTTTTCAGTCTCAGTCATCCCCCAAGAGGACAGGCTCCCATGGCCCAAGCTTCCTTTTTTTTAGAGTCTCTTATTCACTATCTTCAGCTTTTTATAACTTCTGCTGAGAAAGAACTTGAAGGTCCGTGCTCCTGCCCAACTGGCCATCTCATTGGGCAATTGCTCTCTCATCACCTCTATGATGTTGAGCCTCATTAAATGTAATGTAACTTCTTCACATTATTTAACAATGTACTACTACCTGTAAGAAAAGCAACCTTCTGTCTCGCATGTAGTGAACTCCAACAAAAACTCTGAGATATTCAGAACAAGTGGTGGATCAATTTAGCAGAAAACACACAATGTTGTGCAGATCTAGGAGATTCCAGAGGATTCAGCTCCAAAGCTCCTTATATAGTAAAAATGGTCAAACACTAATCACAGACAAAGCCTCCATCCTGAATTGATAGGCTGAACATTTCCAAAGTCTCTTCAGTGCCAACCGAGTAGTCCAAGGCTCAGCTATCAAACATGTGATACAACAGCCAATGAAAAATGAACTGGAAGTAGCTCCCACTTTGGAAAAGACCCTTAAGGCCATACAGCAGATGGAAAATGGAAGGCAGCCGGGATTGATGGAATCCCACCTGAAACCTGGAAACACAGAGGTCATGTACTCCATGCTAAATTCCACGAGCTTTTTGTGAGTTGCTGGGAAAAAGATGAACTGCCATCAGATCATCACCCTGTATAAGAAAAAAGGAGCAAAATCTGATTGCTCAAACTATTGAGGTATAACACTGCTCTCCATTGCTGGAAAAATCCTTGCAAGGATATGCCTGAACAGATTAGTTCCTGCTATTGCAGAAAAACTTCTCCCTGAAAGCCAATGGGACTTCAGAGCTAATAGGAGCGCTACAGATATGGTATTCGCTCTTAGACAACTGCAAGAGAAATGTAACATTTGTCAACCTTACCAAAACCTTCGATACTGTGAACAGAAAAGGTCTGTGGCAAACCCTGGAATGACTAGGATATCCCCCCAAATTCCCCAAAAGGATTATCTTGTTGCATGATACAGACAAGTTAGATGTGGTGATGCTCTCTCAGAGCCCTTTCTAAAAAATAATGCTATGAAACAAGGTTGTGTTCTCACTCCAACCTTATTTACAATCTTCTTCAGCATGATGCTCCAAAGGGCTACAGCAGATCTTGAAGAAGAAGACGGCATCTATATATGTTACAGTACTGATGGTAGCTTGTTTAACTTAAGCCGTCTGAAGGCTCACACAAAAACTCTAACTATCTAGTCCATGAGCTACTTTTTGCTGATGATGCTGCCCTTGTTGCCCATACAGAAGCAGCTCTGCAGCGCCTAACATCCTGCTTTGCAATGGCTGCAGAGCTGTTTGGGCTGGAAGTCAGCCTGAATAAAATAGAAGTTCTCTATCAGCCTGCACCATAGGAAGAGCACTATCATCCCCATGTCACCATAGGCATATCTGTGCTTAAGTCCGTTCAGCAGTTCACCTACCGGGGATGCATCATCTCTACAGATGTCAAGATTGATAAAGAGATTGATCACAGATTAGCAAAGTCATATACTGCATTCGGAAGGCTTCACAAAATAGTCTGGAATAACAAACACCTGCGGCAAAGCACAAAAATCAGGGTGTACAGAGCTATTGTATTGTCTATTCTCCTCTATGGGTCTGAAACATGAGTCATCTATCGCCAACATCTATGACTCCTTGAACGCTTTCATCAGCACTGTCTATGCATAATCCTAAATATACACTGGACTGACTATGTGATGAATGTTGCTGTCCTTGAGCAAGCAGGGATCACCAGCATTGAGGTCATGCTATTGAGAACACAGCTGCGCTGGGCAGGGCACGTCTCTAGGATGGAGGACCATCGCCTCCCAAAAATAGTACTCTACAGTGAACTCGCCATGGATCAGCATAAGAGGGGTGCCCCAAAGAAGAGAAACAAGGACTCCCTGAAACAACATCTCAAGCTCAGCCAAATTGATCACCAACAATGGTCTGCCCTGGCCTCACATCGGGAGGCATGGAGACGCACTATTTACAGTGCTGCAGCCTCTTTTGAGAACTCACGCTGAACGAGTCTCGAAGAGAAACGACAACGCAGAAAGAACCACAACTTGGAAATATCACCCAAGAAGACTTTTTGTTGTGCTCTCTGCAACCAGACTTGTTTATCTCAGATCGGCCTTTTTAGTCATCAATGTGCTTCTAGAAAGTGTGGGATGAGCCCTTCCTGAATCTTCATTGGCGAAGAAAAGCCAGAGAGACCTGGGAAGAAGATTTATCTGCTGCTCAGATAATGGAATGGCTCATTATCACAGGATCTGGGGCAGGGGGGGGGGAGGATGGGGAGGATGGCTGAAGGAAATGTTAGGCACTGTGGACAGCTGATAATGGGCATGGTTTTTTTCAGGATTTTCTTTGGGATGAGATTCTTTAAAATATAAAAATCCTCTAAAAATATTCGGGTGAGTCCTCCCATTCTAAAGCAAGTTTGTGTAGTGGGGATACTTTTAATCCAAATAATATGAATTTAATCCAAATAATATGAATTAGTAGTAGTAGTAAGAAACTTTTGTGGAACAGAAACCATTTCTCAAAGCTCCCCTCCTGCTTTCTGAAAGGTTAGCATGGCAGTAAATGACACTAGATTTTGTGACTACCTGACATAATCTTTGAAGCAAAACACAGTCATGGCCATTGCCATGCCAGAGTTTAATATCCCCTTTTGAAATATGGTTAACAGCTAAGGCAAATCACTTTTGTACAGTTGTGCATTCAGCTTCATAAAATGAACATGACACAACAGAGACAGTTGCCAAGAATGGTTGCACCAAAGACAAAGTTTTTTTGTTTTAGGACTAGAAATTCAACTCATGCTTCATCGTCCACTAATATGAATGGACACATTTGTCCATCTCAAATTTTCTTTATTTTTTCAAGTTGTTTCATCTTGGAGTGGATTTTTTTTATTGCAAAACTTCACAATTTTTAAAAGTCACTTGACAATCTGAATGCATATTTATGCACAATTCTCCTAAAATATGCATATTTGTGTGAAATGTTTTTAACATGCAGTTTTGTAGGCAATGTGCCAGTATAATATATTTTCTAAGTTATTTTCACTAATATATGCATTTTCTCTGCACCTCTCCTGAACATTTTTGTACCATAATATATTTTAAAATACCAAATGATTACTGCTTCAGTTTGTGTATTTGATGACAAAGTGTTGTGCAAATTAGGGACACTCACATTATAAGACAAGCCAGTGAATCTTTTCTCCATTTTAATCCACTGACACCTTGTAGAATGCAAAATTATCTGAGTTTCATTGATCACCAAACAGTTCATGTTAATCATACTTTTTGAAGCATAAGGTAAGTGATGTTGTCATCAGTGGCAAACTAGTATTTCATATTGTTAACTTGTCATCTAGTGTTGATATAGCGAATGGTCCTTTAAGAATGCAGATTGTGCCCAAGTCTTCTCTTTTCTGATTCTTGCTCTTCATTCTTTGCTATTTGATCACCAAGCATTATCTGTTCTTAGTTTGGATTTGCTTTCTGTCTTTCTTTTTACTGCCTGCAGTTCTTTTGAACACCTGTGATGGTTTTTCTAGAGATAAATGAGTAAAAGTATTTTTCTTTCTTTTAAAAACCACTCAAAAAAGTCTTACTATTTATATTGGCAACAAGAATGGTGGGTCAAAATAAAAAGTAGTTGCATGGAGAGAAGCAGTCTTGTGAACTACTGAGCAAACAGCAGAAACCGAAACAGTCTTTTATAAGATGCACTGCTAGGTTAAAAAAAAATGTTGGTACCTGTGTTGGTCAGTTAGATCCAACAGTAGGGTACACCTGGGGGAAATTCAGATCATGGGTCATCAATGTCTCTTACTATCATGTATGAAAATGGGAGAGAGTCATAGATTTTAATAACTAGAGGAGATGGTGTTTCTTTTGGTTGTTCCTGTGCCTGGGAGCTGGGTTTATGACCTACTCTGGATTGTTTTCATGCTCCTTGAAGTAACAGATGAGTAGTTTGGGAGAACTACTATACCCTCCATTACTATCACAAGAAGTTCATATGGACTTTGCCTACTTCACCAGCTATGGCTTTTCCAAGACAGGAATAACCTGAATACAGTTGTTCATTTTTATTTTTATTTTAAATATTTCTGTAATCTTCCAGCCTGCAAGGAGTCCTGAGGTGATGAACATATAAAAACCAATTAAAACAATTCAAAGATAAAAATATTTAAAACATATTTTAAAAATACTCTTTAGAATTCCTAAAAGCAGCCTAAAAACAATCCCAGAATCCAGTTTTGAAACAGTTGAAACAGCAATTTCAAAGATTAACACAACTTCTGGGATCAAATCCAACAGATGAAGCAGTGAGACGGTTGGACAATGGGGTGGATGGTAGACAGGCCCATAGCTAGGCCTTTAGGAGCCCTGGGGCAGAAAGTACATTCTGGGCCCTAATGTCCCGAATCCTACCATGCATCATGGGTGCCATCTTGACACACTGCCATTTACATGGGGGATGCATCAATGACATGGCTCGTATGGGGCAGCGCATGACGGACATCACAGCACTGCTCCAGGACACTTATGGTGCCTCTGTTGTGGCAGACAAAGGATCCAAGTTTCACTGCTCCTTTGGCGCCCCAGCGCGGTGCCCTGCTTGCCCCAGTCTAGCTACGGGCCTGATGGTAGAACAACAGGACTGTTTCCCTATTACCGGGAGCATACACTTAAACCTTGAAGACTGTTGGATAGGGTACCTTACTAGAGGATTGGACTCATGACGGATCACTGGGACCCCTACTATGCACACATCAGATCATGACTGGTGCTACACCCAGAAACATAGTGGGAATAACTGGGTCAAGTTGACATTCCCCTCTTCAGTCAACCAGGTTGATGTTATACATGAATGGTCAGCTTACTTGTCCAGAATCAAGCTCCCCAGTCACGGACCTGGTATTAAGGAGCAGTCAGGTTGCCAGAAGCAAGCACTGTCATGGGATGTATCAACCCCCTGTCTCCTCTATTGTTCTACCTCCATCATACTTGGCCATTATGACTGAAATAGCAGCACCCCATGTATTTTCTGAACATATATTTGGCTGACCAGAAATAGATTATCGTAAACAAACACATAGTTAGTTTAGCCTGGAAATTAGAAATTCAGTTCAGGGACTGTTAACCTCCTGATTAGATACTGCAGGGCACTTTATGTGGGGCCACTCTAGAAAATGAAACTTTAGAAGCTTAAGTTAGTGCAAATTGCAGCAGCCACACTGATATAAAGATGTACTGCCTGTCATTATGTTTTCAGTTCAAGCTTCTGTAATGTCATTTAAACCATTAAGAACTTGATATTGAAAGGAGTACCTCTCCCTATATACATCTCCCTGAGTAGTGATATCTCTGTCCTAGCAATGGGAGCAATATATTGTGTGAAGAAAAGGGAGAGATCCTTATCTGCTAGGTTGTCCTGTTGTAAAATACCATTGACGGTATCCTTGGGGGCTGATTTGGTGGCAGTACTGGTTTCATTCTAGTGCCAAGATAAAACACACATTTTTATATTAAAGTCTTTGAGGCTGAATGATTTTTTCGTACACTTGGTTTAAAACAGTTCTATCTTATTCAAATTTATAAAATGTCCAATACTTTTTATAATGTTAAAATTGTTCTCAATGTGCACCTCCAGTTTTGCTGCCATCAGCTTTATACAGCTATTGCATTACATGAAAATAACCATTTAAACCCATGTGAGTCAGTGACAGGATGTCTGACATTGTTAGTTTTCCTTTATAATGAATTGCTTTGATTAAACTTGATCAAGTTTTATATGACCCACAATGAGACTCTGACAATATACTTGTATGTTTATGCATTAGGAAGCTTGAGAATTCTAAACTGATCATATGCCAGCTTTCTGACAATTTTTAATTACTAATGATTTTGAACTCTTTAACTTTCCTATTTAAAATTTATGTTTTTGGTAGGTGGACATACTCTAGAGTGATAACACTAAACTGATCCATGTTAGGAGAGATAGTAATTTCAAACAAAATGTGGACATCATCCCCTGAGTGCATTGTAAATACTTCAGGTTTATTACCAAGATGCAGTTCTTTTCACATTCTCTTCAACGCAAACAATATGGAATGTTTATGTAGAAGTAATTATGTAAACAAATGTCTTTGTGACAAATTATGTGTTGGCCAAACACAGATATCTGAATATTTAATCAGAAAATCAACCCTTGTGTGTCACTTCATAGATTACAACCATACCATTCAGGATCTCTCATTATGGATCACAGAAAATACATTGGAAATGAGAACACAAATACATGAGATGTGTACTTTAAATAATCTACGATCCACTTATTCAAATTAAAATTCTGATTTTTTTCTTCTATTGCTTAAATGGATTACTTAGTGGAGTAGCTTCTGTTCTTGAGGTTTTACTCCAAATATTAAGAAGTTATCTAAGATGTTGAACATAACCACTTTCAGATAATGGGAGGCAAAAGAGTTTAAAAACAGAGTTGTGTGCCAGGTGGTGCATCCTGTGCCCCTTGAATTAGCCTATTGCCTTAAGTTTTTTTCTGGCTTGGTAAGTACATTTTTCTTTGGATATGACACCATTCTAGTATTTGCAGGTAATTAGGGTCACCTAACTCCCAATTCTGCAAAGATTTCAACATGGGAATAAGATTGTTTCAGAAATTATTCCATGTTATTTACATTGATAATGGAGGTCTGAGATTCAACTTTAGCTTTGTATCATATATGAAATACATTTAATTTCCATTTTAGCTGTCTAATTTGAGCTGCCTATCAGCCTTGGAAGGTTCAGGCTCAAAGGTTGAGCATTTATTTTCCCTGAGGCTTCCCTGGAACAAAAGCTGAAGGAAGAGGAACCCAGCCACTTAACTTCCACCAACCCGGAGGCACAATAGTAAGTCATTTCAGCCTCAGCCAGCAAGCTCACATTCAGTTTTCCCTCGGGATTGTTATAGAGTCTTTCAAACAGGGCTGCAAGAAGCCAATCACAATTTCCTCTTTTATGCTCATGGCAGCTCAGAGTTAATATTCTCTGCAAAGAAACTGGACCTAAATTAAATTAAGTGGTCTATAAGGCAAGTGCATTCAATGAAAAGAAGCATCCATCAATAATGTTAATAATGCTAATGTGTATGTAAGTATGTGTTCAAATAATGTAAATAGAAAAATACTGTGTGTCATAATAATAATTTTGCTCAAATCTGAGTAGATAAACTACAGCCATAGTTTTTGTTTTTTGGGATTTTTTTTTTAAAATGAAGATTAAGGGCTTGCAAGAATTTTCATGTCATAGAGGAATCCACAAGACATGCTGTACCCAAACACAAATATAAAACAGCATTATTTCCTAATGCATTGTAATATCATCATAATCATTTCGGCCCGATCTAGATGGGCACAAAGCAGTGCGATAAGGGCTAGAAAGCCCGCCTTTAGGGTTTAGGGAGGGCGCAGCTTGCAGACCCTCCCTAACCCTAAAGTGTATGGATGACACCATTTTAAAATGGTGGCGTCCATACGGACGCACATTGAGAGCGTCATCATGTACGCAACTGCTAGATGCGCTGTGCACAGGATGACCCCTTTGCACCGCGGGAGGACGCAAATCGCGCCCTTTCCGTGGCGCAAAAAAGAAGCTCCAAATGGAGCTCTTTTTTAGCGTCGGGTCTTTGCCACGGCTTTTAGATAGCCGCGGCAAAGACCAAGGGAGAAAGGGGCCATGGCGGCGGCCCCATCCTCCCTTCGACCCCACCTCCACAAGCGGGGTGCAACAGGCACCCAGGGTGCCTGCTGCAACCCGCTTGGAGGCTGCGGGGAAGCGGCACTTTGCCGCTTCCCCGCGGCCTCCGGAAACAGCAGGATGGGGCCGCAGAGGCTGCCGGTCTGGCAGCCTTGGCCCCATCCTGCTGCTTCCTGGGGCAATTGCAGACCGCCCCTTTTGGGCGGTCTAGAATCGCCCATGATGTCCCATATTTTGATCATCTCCACTGTGTTAGACTGGAGAAATAATACCAGGTACTCTATTAAAAGAAAGGTTTCATCTCCTATATCAGTGGAAGATCCCTAGAGATGCCAGGAGTGTGAGTTCTTCTTGAAGAATCAGTGGAAGTACAGTGGTCCCCCGGGTTGCGAAGGTAATCCGTTCCGGGATTACCTTCATAACCCGGGAGCCATTCGTAACCTGGGGGACTGCTTTAGCCAATGCACAGCGCGCCGGAAGCGTGCTGTTTTAAAGCTTCCGGGTTGTGATTTTTTTTCGCAACCTGGGTTTTTTTTCGTTGGCCGGGGCCGTTTTTCCGGCCCCGGCGGTTTCGGGTCCCGGGGATTTCGGATCCCGAGGGATTCGTATCCCAGGGGACCACTGTATTGAAATCTCCAGGTTAAGATAGTCCATGGCCTTCTCTTTAAGGACTGAAAGACCCATTCACACCTTCTATGTTCTTGAACCATTTTATTTGGACAATACACACCCCACACCCTGGTTCTGGTGTAGGCAGTTTAGGTGAAGTCTCATGTTTCCTGCACTAGCACTGGGACATATCAAGGTTAACTCAAATTTTAGAAACCTGTTGCTTTGGATGTTGTGGGAAGATCTGGAGCCCTCCATTTTGGCACAGTGATGTCTGTCTGCATGGGTGTCCTGCTGGACTCCTAGTGCATTCACTGCCACTGCAGCTCACTTGTTCTGAGATCAAAACGAGGCAGCCAGCATGTGACTGTCTCTGGATGCCATGCTATGACCTCAGAAGTAAGTGACCCACAGTGATGGTCCATGTACTAGGCAATTCAGTGTGACATCTGTGCAGATGGCCACCACATTGTTGAAACTGAGGTCAAAGTAACAGGGACAGTTTGGAGCAGCTGTGGGGCCAAGCCCATGACTGTGCTCTTAAGGTTATCTTCTAACCATAGCCACTTAAAACATTTGGTATAAGAAGAGATAGCTAGGTTCACAGTGCTACGTATGATCATGGCTCACAAAAGTTGCTGTTACTGTATTTATTCATTTGTCACTTCTGCAAGAGCCAGAGAATGGGTACTAAGAATATAGCTCTATGTTACATTTTTTCATAAAATGCTTGAAACCCTTCACAAGTAATGCCCAGTGTATTACTGGGAGTCATTGCTGGGAGAAGCCAGACCTCTTAAGTCTAAAAAAGGCTTGGAGAGGATTCATTTCTTTTAAGAAAGGAGAAAGGAGGAGGAGGAGGCTCTAGTCCATGTGCTTGGGTGAGATCTAATCTAATTTACACTTGAGCCCATTGCATTACTGGGAGTCATTGCTGGGAGAAGCCAGACCTCTTAAATCTAAACAAGGCTTGGAGAGGATTCATTTCCTTTAAGAAAGGAGAAAGGAGAAGGAGGAGGTTCTAGCCCATGTGCTTGGGTGAGATCTGATCTAATCTAATTTACACTTGAGCCCATTGCATTCTGGGAGCCATTGCTGGGAGAAGCCAGACCTCTTAAGTCTAACCAAGGATAGCAGTAAATTTTAATTTTTCTTATCTAGCCAAGGAGGTTTTTAGACAATAAAAGAGAAGCTGGCCTGAAGCATCAGAGGAAGTGAGTCAGAGACTTGCCTTTAGAGGGAGCTAGTAGCCAGGAGCTCTCTACATAACTATAGGCCCTGAGACTTGAACTCAGTGACAGAGCTTGGGAACAAAAGCCAAGTCTAGCAAGGGAACCCCACAGTCTTGTTTCAGTGCCTCCTTAAGACTTCTCAGTATGGACACTGAAGGCCCTGAAGCAGTCACCTGCAACACCTGTGGGATGTTTGTCTTCTTGCCTACAGAGGTGGGGAACTACACCTGCCCCAAGTGCAAGTTGATAGCCCTCTTGGAAGAGAAAGTACAACAGCTAGAGGAGCAGGTATCTGCACTCCAGCATCATAGACAGCAGGAGATTCTCCTGAACAGACCAGACCAGAATGTCTTGGGTGGGAAACACACAGAGGAAGTTGCTGGGGTGGAGGAGGTCACTCCACATACAACAGAGGTAGATGCTTGGAGGAAGGTCACACACAGAAGTAAGGAAACCAGGGAATGTTCTGTGAGCAGCTTGCAGCTACAGAATCACTTTGAATTCCTTTCTGTTATCAGAGATGATGAGGAAAAGCAGCAGGGTCAGACATCAGGGACAGAGCAGGGGAGCCTGAGAGTATCACGACAGGGAACAGACACTGCTAAGCCTCGGAGGAGGCGCGTGGTTGTGGTGGGGGACTCCTTGCTGAGGGGTACAGAAGCAGTGGTTTGTGGGCCTGACAAGATGTCTCGGGAGGTGTGTTGTCTCCCTGGGGCAAAGATCCGTGATGTGATGGAGAGGCTGACAAGACTGGTCAAGCCTACTGATCAATACCTCTTTCTTTTGGTTCATGTGGGAACCAATGATACTGCAAGGCACAGCCTTCAGAATATCATAAGGGATTCTGAGGCTCTGGGAAGGAAGCTGAAAGAGATGGATGCACAGTTTGTCATCTCATCTCTTCTCCCGATAGAAGGGCATGGTCTGGGAAGGGAGAGGAAAATAGCAGAGTAAGCCCCTGTGACTCTGGCCAAATAGAGACAACAGCACACGTGTTACTCTAGTACTCATACTACAGGGACATCCACCTCAGCGTTATTTCACCTCTACTGGATAAATACCAAGGACACACCAGTCAATTTTACAATTCTTTGGTGCTTTCACACACCAATCCAGATTTTGTGCAGCAGCAATTTGAAATCTGTCAGGCAACATCTTCAGCAGTAGACTAGTATTAATCTTGCCCTACCAGATTGGGTTTTAAAATGATTTTTTTACCTGGTTTTTACCATCACCTTCTTTTATTTTGTATCCTCTTTTTATCTGTGCTGGTCTATGACAATAATAAAGATGAACTGAACAGTTAATATAGAACAATAGAACTATATTTTAAGTTTCCAACTGTGGAAGATTAAAGCAAGGAGCTGAAAGAGGAGAGCTGGGAGGAGCAGGAACAGAATGGTTGCTTCCTGAAACAATATTTAAACAACAAGAAACATTATTAAAAATAGATCTACAACTGTGCCTGAAATTTTCCACCCTTATTTCTGAAATTCTCCTTTCTGCCTGCTATCAATTATTATGAAATTCTAATTTGTTTAATATGCATGTGGAATTCCCACCACCACCACCCAAAAAAAGATCAAGGGAAGGCTTTAAAAACCCTCTCAGAAAATTATCATAAACTTATTTTCTGTCCATTTTTGGGATATCTGTAGTTTTACTTTGCCTACTTTTTCTTCATCTTGCCTGATAACTTGTAGTGCAGAATGGATTAAGTGTGTTCAGATAGAAGATCCTACCCAAAAGGCCAAGCTTTCAGTGCTTTGAGAATGGTTTATGATGAACATGTGGAAGGCTTCACTTAATCCTTGACTGGATCTGACACTAAAATTATATAGAAATCTTTGAAAAATTATGTAAAATTATATAGAAAGGAGGACATCTCTTTCTCTCTCTCTGATAATTTTTTAATTGATAGCCAAGGCCACCGATACTTAACCATAATGAGTTTTACCCTTATATTTAGATGAAGGGATTGGCGTCTAGAGTTGAGAATAATTGGCACCAACCTATTGGCTAGGTGAGTAGTGGATATTAAAGGCTAAGGTTAGTTTTCTAAAACCTCTATCATAAATTGGACAGTTTAAAAACTTGAAGACACTATGGTTGCCCTTTGACCATCAAAGCCAATTCTAAAGTAGCAATCAATGTGAATCCCTAACTTTGTGTAGGGGTTACAAGGCTCTAACTGTCTCTTTCTTGTGCTTTTCAAAACAGACACTCAAGTTCACAGTAGTATATGACAACTTCTGTAGAAGATGACAAATTTCTTTTTCTCTTTTCTGTTCTTGCTTCAGTGGGATTACTTCATTTAATTGGAGGCCAATGACCTTAGTGATTGTTTTATTTCTGTGGGGATGCAGGCTTCATTAGGCTTTTCATAACTGGACATGGGAACAATACTTCCTTTTCTTGTAATGTTGTTGTACTTTTCCCCAACCTACCTCAGCACATTCTATGTTTTGTACTTTGAACTTTATTTAGTGCTATAAATCTAAAAGAAAGGACAGGGTTTTGTGTGATACAGTAGAAACAAGGGGTCACTTTTTGGGGAGTCTGCTTAAATTCATTGCAATGCAATCTACTGCATATTTTGTGTCTGACCTTCCCTGAAGTGTGTGACTTGGTTCATTTGCTTTTGTCATTTACGCTCTTTTGTTATTATTAGTTCTTGGTTCTGCCATAACTTCAGTTTGTATTATATTGTGTTGCTCTAATTTGTAAAAAGAGGAAGGTAATAAGATTTATTTATTGAATTTATACACCAGCTTTTTCTTGGGATGGGATCCAAGGTGACTTGGGAGGGCACAAGACTGAGACTTAAATTAGACCACAGTGGGAATTGTGTTTGTTTGTTTGTTTTCTGTAGATTTTGTGAAAACCAAATAAAATATCATTTAAAAATTACAAACATGCTGTACCAAACAACATTAACAGACTTTATCTGGAGACTAGCATGGACTTAGAGAAAACATAAACTTTAAAATACTGAACAGAGAATATGTCATGCTAGTCAGTCACAATGATTCCCAGCACCTATCTGAATAGTGATGAACAAAATTTCTCCTTCTTGATTAGAATTTATGCTAAATTCAGTGTCTTCATACCTAGGATGTGAAGAAAGTGAGTTTTTCTTTTAAAACTATATCTGAGAGAAACCCACTGTCAGATTCAGGCATGAAGTGTGGTCCTGCAGATGTTGTTTGGCTGCACTTCAGAGCTTCCTTCAGTATTAACAATACTATACAATGGGAGCTGTAGTCCAACAATGTCTGGAGGTCTGCACGTTTCCCATCCCTGATCTAGCTCCAAGTATTTGAGTATGCACATTTTAAAATTCAGATTAGACTCCACAATGTTTGTAGTACAAAACTAGGCTTATAACTTCCTTAACCTTTTGATAAACAGCAAAAGGTGTGGTGCACGGCCATGCTGGCCTTTTGGATTGGCTGAGGAAGTTAGGAATTGGAGGCACTGTTTTGCGATGGTTCTCTTCCTTTCTCTCTGGCAGATCCCAAAGGGTGAGGCTCAGGAACAGTTGCTTCTCCAAAACTGAGCTTAATTGTGGCATCCATCAGGGCATCATTCTGTCCCCGGTGCTATTTAATATCTATATGAAGCTGTTGGGTGAAATCATCCAGAGGCATGGAGAACGGTGTCATCAGTATGCTGATGACATTCAGATCTACTTCTCCATGACCAGGTCGTTGGCTCAGACTTCAGATGGCATTTCTCCTCTCAATTACTGTCTTGGAGCAGTAATGGATTGGATGAAGAAAAACAGATTGAAACTAAATCCAGACAAAACAGAGGTACTGATGGTCACGGGCCCGAAACTAGGTTTGGTAACACAACTTCCAGTCATGGATGGAGTCACACTCTCTTCTACGGACTCTGTTCGAAGTCTGGGGGTACTCCTAGATTTGTCGCTTCACATGACTAGTCAAGTGAATGCGCCGGTCAGGAGCCCCTGCAATCAGCTTCGGCTGATATGCCAGCTGCTCCCTTTCCTGGATACAAGGGATCTGGAAACTGTAGTACACGCTCTGATAACCTCACGTTTGGATTACTGTAATGCACTCTACATGGGGCTACCTTTGTGCCTAACCCAGAAACTTGAACTAGAAGTAGAAAATATGGCAGCCAGGCTAATTACTGGAACATCTAGGAGAGAGCACATAACACCTGTGCTCAAATCTCTCCACTGGCTGCCAATTAGTTTCTGGGCTCAGCACAAAGTGTTGGTTTTAACCTTTAAAGACCTACATGGCTTCGGTCCATCTTATTTAATCCTATCCGCCTCTTCCCGTATGATCCCACCCCACACGCTTTGGTCCTCTGGGAAGAATCTGCTACAGCCCATGAAGATGAGGCTGACACAGAGCTCCCAGAGAGCCTTTTCGGCGACCGCTCCCAAACTATGGAATGGCCTGCCAGACGAGATTAGTCTTGCTACCACCCTTGATAACTTTTAAAAAGCTCTTAAGATGTACCTCTTTTGATAAGCCTTCCTGGAATAACTTTCCGGCTCCCAAACTCTCCAGCTAAACTCCCCAGCTAAATGGACCACCGCTTATGCTGCTTGAGTATAATTGGTATTATTGGTATTTTACTGCTTAGATTGCTTTTAATTTTGTATCAGTTTAATTTAATTTTAAGGGGAGGGAAGCTAGGGATTGGGTTCTTGGAATGTTTTAACCATTGTTTGTTTTAATTTTGCTGTACACTACCCCGATTGCTCTGTAGAGTGGTGGTTTAGAAATAATAATAATAATAATAATAATAATAATAATAATAATAATATCAAAGCGCAAAATGAACTCAGGCTTGCTAGAGACGTTAAGAACAATAAAAAGGGCTTTTTTGGATATGTCCGCAGCAAAAGGAAGAAGAAGGAAACGGTTGGGCTACTGCATGCAGAAGATGGCAAAATGCTCAGAGGAGACAGAGAAAAGGCAGAATTGCTCAACATCTTCTTTGCTTCAGTCTTCTCAGGAAAGGCAAAGGGTACCCAACCTAAGGATAATGGGGCAGAGGACAGAATAGGGGAATTTCAGCACAGAATAAGTAAAGAGACAGTACAGGAATACCTGGTTAATCTAAATGAATATAAGTCTTCAGGACCAGATGAACTACATCCTAGGGTATTAAAAGAACTGGCAAATGTAATATCGGAACCAATGGCAATAATCTTTGAGAACTCCTGGAGAACAGGAGAAGTCCCTGCAGACTGGAGGTGGGCAAATGTTGTCCCAATCTTCAAAAAGGGGGAAAAAAGGATCCCAACAATTATCATCCTGTTAGTCTGACATCAATACCAGGAAAGATTCTGGAGCAGATCATTAAACAGAGAGTCTGTGAATATCTGGAAGATAATTCCATAATCACAAAAAGCCAACATGGGTTTCAGAGAAACAAGTCATGCCAGACAAATCTGATCTCTTTTTTTGATAAAATTACCAGCTTGGTAGATGAAGGGAATGCTGTGGATATAGTATATCTTGATTTCAGTGAGGCCTTTGACAAGGTTCCCCATGACATTCTTGCAAACAAGCTTGTAAAATGTGGACTAGACAAGATAACCGTTACATGGATTTGTAACTGTTTGACTGACCGAACCCAAAGGGTGCTCAACAATGGTTCCTTTTCATCCTGGAAAGAAGTGACAAGTGGAGTCCCACAGGGTTCTGTCCTGGGCCCAGTGCTATTCAACATCTTTATTAATGACTTGGATGACAGTATCGAAAGCCTAGTTATCAAATTTGCAGATGACACCAAAGTAGGAGGAGTAGCTAATACCCCAAAGGAGAGGATCAAAATTCAAAATGACCTGAATAGACTAGAAAGCTGGGCCAAAGCTAACAAAATGAAATTTAACACAGAGAAATGTAAGGTCCTACACGTAGGGCGGAAAAATGAAATGCACAGATATATGATGGGGGACATCTGGCTGAATGAAACTATGTGTGAAAGGGACCTAGGAGTCCAAGTAGACCACAAGTTGAACATGAGTCAACAGTGTTATGCAGCAGCTAAAAATGCCAATGTAATTTTAGGTTGCATCAATAGAAGTATAGTGTCTAGATCAAGGGAAGTAATAGTGCCACTCTATTCTGCATTGGTCAGGCCACACCTGGAATACTGTGTCCAGTTCTGGGCACTACAGTTCAAAAAGGATGTGGAGAAATTGGAGCGTGTCCAAAGGAGGGCAACTAAAATGGTGAAGAGTCTGGAAACCTTGCCCTATGAAGAACACCTTAGGGACCTGGGGATGTTTAGCCTGGAGAAGAGAAGGTTAAGAGGTGATATGATTGCCCTGTTTAAATATTTGAAGGGATGTCATATTGAAGAGGGAGCAAGCTTGTTTTCTGCTGCTGCAGAGAACAGGACTCGGAAAATGGATGCAAACTGCAGGAAAAAAAATTCCACCTCAACATTAGGAAGAACTTCCTGACAGTAAGGGCTGTTCAAAAGTGGAACACACTCCCTCGGAGGGTGGTGGAGTCTCCTTCCTTGGAGGTTTTTAAGCAGAGGTGGATGGCCATCTGTCGGAGATGCTTTGATTGTGAGTTCCTGCACGGCAGGGGGTTGGACTGGATGGCCCTTGCAGTCTCTTCCAACTCTAAATTTCTATGATTCTATGATTCTAATATAGGCCTCCCAGCTTGGAGGCCTTCACCAAGCCCCTCCTCCCTCAGTGAATAGCCAATGGGAGGAGGAGGAGGGAAGGGTGTCCAATCCGCACAGTGCCAACCCAACGGCCTGGGAGCCCGGGAGAGCTTGTGCCAATGGCTAATCCTGCCAGCAGGAAGTCCACAAATGCAAAGGCTTCTCACCGGTGGGAAAAACAGTCACGACGGCCATCTTGATGCTCCAAGCCCCATGGCAACTGCTCCTGCCTCCTGAGGGTGGGAGGCGCCGTTTCTCACATTTTTTTGCAGATTTTGATACATCCTGATCAAACCCAAGCAGACACAAAAATCTGACCCGTCCTTAAGTTGATTTGAGTGAGAGTTCTGATTTTTATCTCATTCTCTCAATTTGCTTTCCCTCTCTTTCCTATTTTGAGAATTGTGGTAAATTTAGTTCAAAAGCAAACTATAATGAAATTCTTAATCATCCCTACTCAGCTCTCATCCCTTAATCAGTGCTGCTTCTTCAGACCTATGGGATCTCCTCTTTCTGAGGTACAGGAATGAGATGCCCTGACACCTTTCTTTTGTCCCACAACCATAGGGGCTTCTCCATGTCCACACATATTCACTTGCCACAAATTATGTCAAAGTACAAAGAAACAACTCATCTTCAATCCAAATGCATGCCCACCAGATAGGAGACAAAACACTCCATTGAAAAGAAAAATGTATCCACCCTAACAGCAGTAATACTAACAAGACACACAGGCAAATTCTCTCACACACAAAGAGATACACACACTTCCTTGACCTATGTGAAATCTCTTAAAATGTTGAAAAGGCTTGGGACATTTATCTGAATACAAGAAGATATTTTAACAACACCAAATTTAGTCCCCCTCCCAAGTGTTAATTGTATGTCTATAAAATGCAAGATATGATATCATAGGTACTCCCAGCAAAGTCAGAAGAATGTCTCTGGATTGAAACCCTTAAACACTGCAGTGTGTAGGAAATTTCCTGTCTTGTACTATACTATTTGCTCTCTGTCTGGTTTATTGCTTTCCTCTCACAAATGCTACCTCTGCAAAAAAGGGGGAATGAGACTCACTCAGAAAAAGACATGCTATCACAATGGTTATATGAGACAGTGCTGTTAAAGTATCTTCTTGTATTCATAAATATCTCAGCTGTTTCTTTGCAATGGAACATGTTGCATGTTATTAAGTTTTGCTATGGAGTCATAGACACAAGTTTCCATGTGTCAGTTCTGAGTGAAGCAAGAGAGTCACCTTTTGCTTCCCCTTGGCGTTATTGGCATTTTTAATGCTTTGTTCCTCTCTGCAGCATCACCTTTTTATTTCCTGTCTTGTTTTCTTTGAATTCCTTGTTTTTAGTTCATTGTTTTGTGTATTTTCTTCTTATGGTAGCACCTCAGAGATACAAAGAACCCGAAAGTTATGAGCAGGTCAGTGAAGCAAACAGTATCTCATAGCCTTCTTACTCAGGGGAGATAGCTGTAACAGTAAACTATGTGAAGGGCTGACACACATCCTACCTTTCTCTTCATGGCATATACCCTGGAGTAGTAGCCGTCTGCTCCCTGCCATGAAAGTTATAGACCAATGTTTCAAAAAGGTAGAATTTTCTTGGCTCCAATAAATAAAAGCTGTCTCTGAAAAGTCACTCAGTTCTGTTGATTTTGATTGAAAACTTAAGCAGAAGCTTAAATATCACTTATCAGGGAAGGAAAAAAAACTTTAAAAAGTTTTTTTTAAAAAAAAAATAAAATAAAATAAAAATAAAATCCTCACTTGAACTTTCCTTCCTTAATTTTAAAGACAGGCAGTTTATAATTTCTTCACCTATTCTGTTTCCAAAGGCTGCACTTGAAAAACAAAAACAAAAACAAGAACCTTCTGCAAATTGTCATAAGGGACATTATTTTTGTAAGAACAGCTCTAGTGTACTATTGTGCAAATCTTTGTGCTCAACTCAAAGGGGCCAGAATGTCAATAAGCCCAAATCAATAAGCAGTGGTTTTCATTACTGTTAGGCAAACTATCAATAAATAACTTTGCCTTGAAGTCTACATAGATATTTCAAAATTCCCTTCCATGCCACCCTCATTCTTGAAGCAGAGAGTAGTGAAATACATATTTAAGAACAACAGGAATTTGTACATGTGAACACAGAGGCTTAAAGCCAATTGCTAGTCTCAACTACAATAGACTTTATCCAATCAGTAACGGAAAGTCAACACTAATGTAGTGTTGATTACTGATTACCTACATCTTATCTAATTGGGACTAGCAATTGGGTTGAAGGCAAGATCTCCCCTAGTAATAATGGAATAAGAAACAGCAGGTTTGATACATTTCAATGAGGAGGATGTGATGACACAAGAATAGCCAAGAGTAAATAATCAATGAACCTAAGGCTGTTGCAATCTCTCCTTAGGGGAAAATATTATCCAGTGATTCCATATTGAGAAAATAGTAGACTTTCCCTCCTGTCCTTTTCAGCATATCATCATCATCATCATCATCATCATCATCATCATCATCTCATATATAAGATGTTTACGTTGCATGATAGAAAGTACTAAGAGAACAAAACCACAGGAGAGCATCCAATAAAATCCACAAAAGAAAAGGGAGAAAAATCTCACAATGCTATGTACAAGCTTTCATTTTATCAGTAATGTTGGACTTCTTTGTTCAAAAATTTCTGCAGGCTTGACTTTTAATGGATATGCACAGGCTAAAAGGAATGTGTAGGCATAGAAATGCTTTTATTATTTATAATATAAAGTATGTAATTTATAATATAAAGTATGTGTGCTCACATCTGTATTTTTATATAGTCTCCCTGAAAAGGGCTTCAAAATATCCATAGGACAAAACGTTTGCAGCTTTCAACTAATAAAAGTTCAAAACACACTGAAGAAAGTAGAGTCTTGATTTTCCAACATAAACAGGAACAGCTGATAGTCGGATAACTAAAAATGTTGGATAATCCGGAGGGATTATCCGACTATCAACTGGTCCCGTTTATGTCCTTCTTCTTCCTTCCTTCCATCCCTCCTTTCCTCCCTCCTCCCTGCTTACCTCCCTACCTCCATTCCCTGCTTCCTACCTCTCCTCTTCCTCCTCCTCACTGCCCGGCCTCGGGCAGCAGCCCTGGAGGATGTTGGAGGACACCGCTTGCCTCCACCTTCTCGTGCTGGCGGTGGCAGTGGCGGCAATGGCGGAGGAGAAGACTGTCAGCTGGGGCTCCTTGGATGTGCCTCTGTCTGGCATGACTCACTACTCCCATGCTTCTTTGTGAGCGCACCAACGTGAGGCATGCTCCCAAAGAAGCATGACATCAGATAATCCAGAAGGTCGGTTAACCGAAGGTCGGATAACCAAGACTCTACTGTAATCCAATTTGAGACTGCCCCGGTTCAGTGCCTAGGCAATCCTGGGAATTGTAGTTCATTGTAACCCCAGAGCTGTCTGACAGAGAAGACTTAATGACTCATAAAACTACACTTTCCAGAATTCTCTAGCATTGAGCCAGGACAGTTAAATGGTGTCAAATTGAATTATTTCTGCAGTGGATATGCAGCCTGACACTGTATGCAATTTTCACACATTGTTGTTTTACACAGGAAAACAACATTTTCTCTGCACAAAGATTAACACCACAGAAATTTCTGTTACCTGCACAGGAGATTATGCAACCAGATGCAATTCTTTTGCAGATTATCTCCAATGACAAATTTTCTGTGCAAGAAACAGCATTTTCTATACTGAAAAATAATATGTATGCACATAAATATTATTTTCTGTGCAGAAAAAAGCTTCTTGCATTTAAAAATGTTCTTTTTCTGTACAGAACAGCTACATGTGCCCCACATTGTGAGAAATCTTTGGAAACTGTACAATTTTTTGAATGTTTTCTTGTACTGGAAAGAAAATTACTAAAAATTACTCATTTTTTTTCCTTCAAGAAGAAACTAGTGGAAAAATTACATAATCTCCAGAGGTGTTTTCATTTGAGAGTTTGTGCATGGCAGGGGGTTGGACTGGATGGCCCTTGTGGTCTTCTACAACTCTAGGATTCTATGTTTCTATAATTTTTGTTGTGTTTCTATCATTGACAAAATTGTTTGCAGAATTTCTGCCTTCATATAACATAATGCCAGTGTCTTCATTGTGTGCATTGTGCAGGTACTACCCAGGTTGACTAGGCATCTCAAAATGCATTATAGTTCAGCACCAGATGCAAAATATTCCTTTTCTTATGAAAACTTGTATTTTAATACTATAGTTGGTTTTGTTAAAAATTATTCCCTTTTCTCAGGTAAATTAAAGGCAACTATGCCTTCCTAGTGGATAAGACATTCATCTCCAAAAAACTGGTCTACTTCAGGGATGTATATATCCCAATGAAGGAAGACAGTACATTGGATAGCATTAGTTTATATTTAGAAATAAGATAGGAGAAAGAAGATGTTCATTTTGGCACAAAACTCTATGTAGGCCAACAAGAATGCTCATGCATGTTGCCCCATTGCTCCTCCTGGCTTCTGCTGTAAGAAACCGTTCCTAAACTAACTAGTAAATCTGCAAGATGGAAAAAGTGACCCCCTTTCTATTATATCTGCACCAGGACTGGTTATTAGTGTGTCTTCTAACAAGTCACAGTTTGAAACCAGGGTTTGAAGTGGGCTTCTGTTTGAGGATCAACAATCCAGACTAGAGATCCAGATGAGCAGTGAATTTGGCTTTTTTTTTTTAACAAGTAATATTTATACCCACTTCATTTGGCCAGTGAAAGTGGGGGATAATTTTGTTCCATTTTCCCCTTCTCCCTGAATTTATCAAAAAGTCTTTATGTTTGGGACAAACAGGTTTGAATGATTGTAAAACTGATAAATTTCTAAGATCTCTTGTTAGTGTTCTTCTTTTTGTTCTTGTGTGCATTAAAGTCATTTCTGATATATGGTGACCTTAAGGCAAACTTATAGAGATTTCTAGGACTGAGATGGTATGACTCGCCCAAAGTCACACAGTGGATTTCTATGTGGCTGAGTAGGAAATCAAACCCTGATCTCCAGAATGATAGTCCAATGCTCAAACAACTACATCACAATCATTTTCTTAAACCCATACTTAACTCTATGCCTAGCTGCTGCTCACTGCAGGAGGCCCATGTGGAAAAATCCAGGCAGAATGCACCTGTATGGTTGCTTATGAATTCATGTTTCTCTAGAATCCAAGTTTTGTCATTTCTGCAAATGTAACCAATGTCTCTCCTTTTGTCTTTGCTGCACAAGCACCTTTACTTTTATTGGCATAATTCCGCCTCAAAAGCCTATGAAGATTCTTGTTCAAAATTAAATTATTAGGTACTATTTGCCAGCAAACGTGTGATCTCTATGTCTGAACTCTTTAGATAAAATGAAACAATCCTAGTTATTTCCCTCCAAAAATCTCAGTTTCCCATTTGGCCATTTTGATAGATGTATTCCCCACACACACACTTCATGTTTGGGCCTACCTCCCATCAATGGGCATGTTTGCTTTGCAATTGCATTGGAAAGAAGAAGTCTTCCTGCTCATCTTAATTCCTGCCTACATAATTCAAGTGTGTCAAGAGCACTAAAAATGAATCAGCCGTCTCGGTTGCCTGAGTGCTGAGAGGCGGGATATAAATACATTTTATTATTATTATTATTATTATTATTATTTAATAAATAATTTCTCAGCTTGCCTTGGACATGAGTAACTGCTATAGCAGTGTGAGACACCAAAAAGAAGAATAGTTGAAGGAAAGCCTTTTCCCAGAATCCTGTGGGATCAAGTGGCACAATTACACCAAAATCAGAGACAAAAGTGGCAGCAGCAAGACAAAAACAGCAAGAAGCTCAAAGCTGGCTTTAATGGCAATCAGGGAAAGGAGGCTGTGAGTTCCAATCTATTCTTCAAATGCCCTGCTTTATCTGGGTCTATGGAGCCAAGACAGTATGGGAGAGGTGATCTGTATGATCGTTGTCCATTAGCATAGTTAGTTATCAAAGCCAGCATAACCATATTGCCCTTGCTCAATGCTCACCTATCTCCCTCGGTCAAACAGGATTCATGCAGCAGGGGCCAGGAATTGAAATAGGTGGAGACCAGAGTACAAAATTAAATAATTGAGATGTGTTGGGTATATGGGTTCAAAGAATCTGGACGACAGAAGAGAAGGAAGCAGGGGGAGTCAAATGATTTTCCAAACATGAGTGGAGGAACTCAGAGGCACTCCTTCTATCTTACCTCATACTACATGTGAGCATCTATATGGAAAGCTATAAATTGCCATTCTGAAACAAGAAATCATAACATTCAGTGTCATTGCTTGCCTGAAAGTATACTACTACATTTTGTCTAGTGTATCATCTGTTCCACAGTCTCTTGCATCACCATGTTCCATTTCTCACAACATTATGTAAATGGTGCTGCCTCCTCTGAGCTTGCTGATATACTGAAAACAGCTGGGACTTCTGAAAATAATAAAACAGGCAAATGAGATCACATACTACACAGACGCACACACGTCATCATATTCATTTGCCATTTTCAGTGTGGCTTGTCCTTTCAACATTTTATTATTCATTTATGATAGCGATTATAGGCCTTTCAGAGTCTCTCTGGCCCTCCTGAGGAATATTTATGGCTATTACAGGACTCTTATGAGGAGACCCAACAATGGTTATTGCAGAAATCCTGTGAAATGCTACATTAGCGTAGAGATAGGCTGTGCAGTAAAATGCCTGAACTTCTTTCAATGTCCCCCTTGATGAAGATTAAAAGACAGGAGTCTTCTGGTGTAGTTACAGGGTTTTCCATAGAAAGGGAGAATTCTGACTGGGAATTTTCTCTATATTGATCATAAGTGAAATTAGAACTTTGAGATGTAAAGTGGTGTAAAGTGAAGTAGCACATGATATAAGCTTGTTGTTTTAAAGAACAGCACTTTAAACTATTCACATATATTAAATTCACCATTTTGTTTTTTTAAAAAAATTCTGCTGTGCAAAATTTGATTTTTAAGTTTTTCAAGTCCAAATTTGAGCTTGCAGTTGAACAATGAGAGAAATGAAATCTATGTAATACTCTCTTTTCAAACCTGAACATATTTACAGCTTTAACAGCATAGGTTAAGGTATAATTAAGAATAATAGCAATATAAGTACAGTGAGCCCTCTGTATTTTGGAGGGTTTGGTTCCAGACTCCCCCTCCTACTAAAAAACCTAAGGTGCTCAAGTCAGTATTTAACATTACCTGGGCGACAAGGTCTGGGCACCAGGAAGTCATACCTCCTACATTGTTTTCCATCTTCCCTTCATGAAGACTCTGCCAGAATCTGAACCATTTCCTGACTCTGTCTCCCACCTTCTCAACCTTCCCATCACAAATCATCTGCCAGATTTTAAGCTCCTTCATTACTGCTCCACCTCAGGAAAAAGAAGCAGAAAGAGTGGGGCAAGGAGGTATATCAGCAAGAAATAAGCTTAAATTCTGTCAGTCAGATACTTCCTTGTGTAAAGGTCGGAAACAGAGTGAAGCAGGAGTGTCAAGCAGAGGCTTCCTTGTCAGAAAGTGGGAAAGCATCAATTTAAATTCTTGAAGAGGCTTCCTTGTGAAAAAGTGGGAAATTAAGTTTAAATTGTGACAGCAGCTTTGTGATGCAAAAGTGGGAAAGAAGAGGTTTAAATTCTGACTGTGGCTTTGTGGTGGCACTGACCTCTTGGCGGGAGGGAGGGAGGGAGTAGCTTCCAGTAGCAGCCTCCGTTATTGTCCTGGGACTGCTTCTCAGGCTGGCAATCACATGTTTAAAGAATTGAATATTTCTTCATTTCAATCTGTGGTTGCTTGGATTCATAGTATCCCATGGATACTAAAGGCCCATTATAATTAACCCAGGAGAGTTTACTGCATACTAAATAACCCAGTTTACCTTTTTCAGTCTGAATCTTAATTCAGGATGCAACCAGGTATTATCATACTCAAATTACGGCCGATGCTGCTGGCTGAATGGAAGCTTCCTGGTTTTGAAAAGAGGCTGGCTGAGCATGATTTCAAGCCAGAAGTTAGCTGGGCTGCACTCAGCCGGCCGCATCGGCAGCATTTTGAGTATGATAATACCTGGCTTCATCCTGAATTAAGATTCAAACCGGGAAAGGTAAGATGGGTTATTTAGTGATGTGGTAAACTCCCTAGTTGCATAGAGTACATGGCTCCCTTGTTTTTTCAGATGATTCAGCTGTTCTGTTGTTGTTAGCTGCCTTTGAGTTGGTTCCGACTTATGGCAACCCCATGGATGAGACATCTCCAAGAATTCCTATCCTCCACTGCCCTGCCCAGATCCTGTAGAACCACAACCCCTCTGGTTGAATCTATCCATCTGATTTGTGGTCTTCCTCTCTTTCTTCTACTCTCTATGGTTCCTAGTGTTATTATTTTTTCTAGTGATCTGTGCCTTCTCAATATGTGGCCAAAGTATGATTGTTTCAACTTGACCATCTTTGCTTCCAAGGAGAGCCCTGGTCTGGTCCGGTCTGTTCAAGAACCCATTTATTTGTCTTCTTCGCTGTCCATGGTATTCTAAATACTCCTCTCTAGCACCACATTTCAAATAAGTTGATTGTCTTTCTGTCTGCTTCCCTCACTGTCCAGCTTTCACATTCATACATGGTAATTGGGAATACAATGGCCTGAACAATTTTGACTTTAGTACTCAGTTGTATGTCTTTGCTCTTCAGGATCTTTTCAAGTTCTTTCATAGCTGCCCTTCCCATTCCTAGTCTTATTTCTTCACTGCAGTCTCCATTCTGGTCAATGTTTGATCCTAGATATGAGAATTCTTTAACTATTTCAATTTCCTCATTGTCTAGATTGAATTGGTGTATTTCTTCTGTGGTCGTTATTTTTGTTTTCTTTATGTTCAGCATCAGACCTGCATTTTCCTTTTCATCTTTGACCTTCTTTATTAACTGTTCCAATTCCTGAATGTCTTCTGCTAATATTATGGTGCTGTCTGCATTTCTTAGGTTGTTAATGTTGCTTCTTCCTAGATTCACTTCTCCTTTTTCTGATTCTAATTCTGCTTTTCTTATAATGTTTTCAGCATATAAGTCAAACAAGTCAGGTGATAGGATGCAGCCTTGCCTGACCCTTTTGCCTATTTGGTACCACTCTGTTTCCTGGAATTCTGTTCTGAAGGTGGCCTCTTGTCCCTGGTACAGATTCCCCATTAGGACTATGAGATGTTTGCAATGTGGTCCCTAGTGTCCCTTCCTTTTCAAAATCATCCTTGCACCTCTGGGATTTCTCTCTCTATGTATGATTGGAGTATTTGCTGCAGAATTTTGAGCATTATTTTACTTGCATGCATGTGAGATTAGTGCTATTGTCCTATATCTACTGCAGTGTTTTGTGTCCCCTTTCTTGTGGATTGGTATGTATATTGAGTGTTTCCAGTCTGTTAGAGCCACTTTGTTTTCCATATTTGTTGGCATAATTCAGTAAGTACTAAAGTTTGATTTGACTGTAGGCACTGTAGCACTTCAATTGGGATGTTATCTGTTCCTGATGATTAATTTTTTCCCATTTCCTTTATTGCAGATTCAACTTCACTTCTTAGAATGTGGGGTTCATTTTAATATGGCTCCTCATTCCCAATATCATCCACTCCTTCATCTCTTTGTATAACTCTTCTGTGTGTTGCCTCCAATGTCTTTTTATTTCTTCTTGTTCCTGTATATATTTTTTTCTCCATAGAGCTGCTACTAGACACAAAATTCAGAGTTGGTTGTGACTTAATAAGACTTATATGATTCCAGTATAGGCTGGTTGAAGGAACATATTCACTCACATGAGCCTTCTCATGCTTTCAAATCTTTGGAGGGTGTCCATTCTTTTTTTTTTTTTTTTAAACCCACAGCCTTCTGAGGCACATCTACAACACACCTAAGAATGCTTCCTTTTTTACTGTTTCTATGCTCTGGAATTCTTTACCAAGGGAAGTAGGATGATTCCCTCCATAGCCTGCAATTGTCATAGTTCAGCCAAGACAGTTATACTTAATCATTACTATTTTTCTGCTTTCTTGGTGGGTGTTCAAACATCCAGGTTTCTCCTTCCTCCCAATTTTTTGCTTAATGTCAATCTGGGAAAGGGAAAACTCACTATGGCCATGATTCATAGCTGTCACAAGAAATCCTAGATGAGACCACTTGCCAATTTCTGCCTGTAATTTTACAAGAAAGTACGAAGTCTGCTTGTGTTCTGTTTGGACATTTTCAGTTGGACATTGTTTTGCCTGATCTGGAGATCCATTAACAGGCCTGGCCTGCCCAAGTGAATTTACAGCTAGGTAAGTGAAGCTCTCTCTCTTTCTCTTGTTATTTTTCTTCAGACCTCTTCCACTCATGCCCCATCATTTCCATGTTATTTGTCCCTCAGTCAGGTCTCCCCCCCCCTTTACTTAGTGGTTGAGCACTTGCTTTGGGGCAGGCTTTAGGGGTTAGATCAGGTTTTCCCTTGTGTGTGCTGCCTAGTCTGGGGTGTTTGATCGTTGGACCTTCTGGATTTGGCAGACTCATCCCCTTGGGGAAATTTTCTGTCTCTCATTTCTGTGTGTTCAGCTTTTAATTTATTTTCTCTTCCTTTCCTCTCTCCTTTTCCTGTCCTCCTCCCATTTTTCTTCCTTTTATTTTTTCCTTCTTTTCTCTTCTTAATATTTTATTTGATTTATTCTCCATTGCTTTTAGTTTTCCTTCTCATTTTGTTCTCCTTTGCTCTCTTATTTCTGACATTTTTTCTCCTTATTATTCTCAACTCCATTCCCACCCCCATCATTATTTCCTCTCCCTGGATGGATTTTTCCTTCTCTTTTTTCTCACCCCCTATCAAACTATTGTTCTCTTTCTTCTGTCTGGTCCTCTGTCCTCCTTCCCTGGCCATGTAATTTTTTGTTTGTATTTATTTTGGTTTTGTTTTTATCTCTCTCTCTCTCTCTCTCTCTCACACACACACACACACACATACACTGGTGTCTTTTCCTACCTCTGGGCTCCTGGCCAGCACATTGTTTGCCTCCAAACTACATAATCTTCTCAGCTGTCTTTCTGTTTTTCCTCTTTCTCTCACTCCCACCTTCCCATTTCCCCTCATCTCTTTTTCCCCTTTGTTCTGTTTTCTTTCTTCTTCCCCCCCCCCTCTCTCTTTGTAGTGTTCCTTTGTTCTTCTTCTCATCTGCATTTCCCATTTGGGTTTTCCACGCACACCCCTATGCTCTCTTCTCACTTCCCACCCAAAGGTTTCATTTGTGAATTTTGGAGACTATGGGGTGAGACAGATGGGCAGGGAAAAGTGGCTTGAAGCTGCCTTTTTAAAGCCACATTGAAACCCCACCAACCACACCACCAGCTCCTGAGGCAACTGGAGTGCTTATATCATGACCACATGACATGGCTTCAAGCCAGGAAGAAGTGGTGGGGGGGGAGCAGCTACTTTTTTAAACTTGTTTTTCTCTACATAAGGTGCCTAGAGGGCACTTTCCTGCTGGCTTCAAGGCATGTGTCATCTAAATGTCACACCTTCAAGCCAGTCTGAAAACACCTCTTTTTGCCTGTCTGTTTAGCTCCAGTATCCCTACCCATTTATCATTTATTTCTGACAAAGACCTTTTTCTTGAGCCTTTGCCATGTGACTTTACTTGCTGTGGCAAAGGCTTTGAACTGAGTGGGTACCGTAATTTCTTTTATATCTTTGTCCCATTTGTGTGAGAAAGGTGGAATATAATTCAAACAAGTAAATAATTTAAAATTGTAGTCTATCTCACTTTGTGGGTTTGGATAGAGCTTAGTTCTTACCCAGTTTGTTAGGTTTTTCTTTTAAAGTCCCCCCCCCCCTGCTAAAACAAGTTTTTTACATTTATTCCTTAACCCCTTCTACCCTGCAAATAACCGGGTTGATTTCTAATCAGTAGTACAGTATTCCTATTATAGTTCCCATTAGAGTTGGGGAACTGAAATAGTTGGCTATAGCAGAGGGACCAGGTCAAAAGCACAAGACAGACTGACAGCTTGTGCCTGGCATATCCAACCTAGACTAAAGGTCACCAGAAAAAGGCATGTGACATTTCACAAGCAACAGAAGCCATGCATACTGTTCTTATGAAGATGGCAGCCCTCTTAGATAGAAAAGCATATCTTCAATGTGAGTGTTATATATTGATATAAAATAACAGAAATTGCCTTTCTCTGATGATAAGAGTCAGGTATGTGAAGCCCTCTAAAAGTCTTAAATGCAGCTCTCCAAAGGTACCACAGTCTCTCTTTGAAAACTCCATCTTCCTATTTCATATAGTTCATTCTTTCATCACTGCTGCTTTACAGTGAGGAGATAATTATTAGAATCAACACTGCAGAGGAAAGTGGGTAGACAACATGGTTTTCATTACCTCCTCTACAGATCCTCATACAGACTACCACTCTACTCTAGCTAAGGAAAGAGAATAACTGGAGCATGTACTCATGTGCCCCCCAACCCTTAAACCTTATGGCCAAAAAGGTGGGGGCTGAGTAGACAGGCCAGGATAACATGGACTCAGCCCATGTTGTTTTGGCCCAGGTGCTCACATGAGTTGCTTCCTGTGTTACACACCTATCCCAAGGCTATCCCAGGACTCACTACATATGTGCTTACCTTGCCACGCTATCACTCATACTCGGAAGCCCTCTGTTGCTCTGTTTGACATGGAAAATGGACACCTCACTGCAATGAGATGGCCAAGCACCCCATGTATGCATCATACACAGTGATGGTGAGTTTCTGAGTATGAGCAATGGCACAGCAAGGTAAGGAGTGGCATCTAAACAGCTGGGGTTTGCCACAGAGTTTCCAGGAAACTCTATGGTAAATTAAGGGTCAAATTACCCCAGGGTAAAGACTGTTTACCCCATAACTGGGTCAAATCCACTGGATTAGCATCTGGTCTGGCAGGATTAACTGCAGCAAAGCCTTTGACTGAATAAACCATGAAAAGCTATGAGACACTATTAAACACACGGGAGTGCCAACACACCTGATAGTACTAATGATGAATTTGTACTCAGCACAAGAGGCTACTGTCAGAACAGGACATGGAGAAACAAAATGGTTCCCAACTGGCAAAGGGGTCAGGCAAAGCTACATTTGTTCACCCTATCTGTTCAACTTATATGCAGAAAATAGTATATGAAAAGCAGGCTTGGACACAGAAGAGGGAGGGATGAAAACAGGAGGAAGGAACATCAAAAATTTAAGGTATGCGGGTGACACCTTACTACTAGCAGAAAACATCACAGACCTAGAGCAACTGCTGAGGAAAGTCAAGGGGAAAGGTGCAAAAACAAGCTTGTTGTTGAACATAAAGAAAACAAAAATAATGACAATAAGGAAATAGAAATAGAGTTCCTCTGCCTTGGATCAAACATTGATCAGAATGGGGACTGCAGTCAAGAAATCAGAAGAAGACTAAGAATAGGCAGGGTAATTATGAACGAACTAGAAGAGGTCCTAAAGAGCAATGACATACAACTAAGCATGAAAGTCACAATCATACAAGGAATTATGTTCCCCATTGCCATGTATGGATGTGAGAGCTGAACAATGAAGAAAATGGCCAAATAGAAAATAAAATCATGTGAGATGTGGTGCTGGAGAAGAGTACTGATTATACTGTGGATAGCCAAAAAGACAAACAAATGGCTCATAGAACAGATTAGGCCTGAGAGCTCCCTGGAAGCCAAGATGAATAAACTGAGACTGTCATACTTTAGCCACATCATGGAAAGGCACAGCTCAGTAGAAAGGACCATAATGCCAGGAAAGCTGGAAGGAAAGAGACGTGAGGAAGACCACATACCAGGTGGAAGGACTCCATCAGTGAGGCCATGGGCATGAATCTGCAAGAACTGGGGACAGTGGAAGAGGACAGAGAGTATTGGAGATGTCTAATCCACAGGGCAACCATGAGTCAAGATCGACTCGAGAGCAATTAACAACAACAATAAAAACAACAATAAGTGGCAGGATCAAGATCAATCATGGTCCCAGGGTTTTGCCCTGCATCATCTGAACTGGATGATGTGAGGCGGGGGAGGGGGGAGGGCATGGACCGCTTGGCCAGTGCAGAAAACCCTGTGGCCCATTTTTGTTGCAGAGTATCTTCCAGAAACATCTCCGTACTAATCTTTTTAGAATGTAAAATAATGTCATTTATACCAGAAGGATAAATGCTGCATTGAATTGTTTGGTCAGCATTTCCCCAAATTTCTGAATTTTACATCAGAATAACTGAAAATAAATCTGCCAGAAAATGATAGAGAATGTCCTCTCCAACATTCACACTGCCCAGGTCTCCCAAACTTTCACAACTCTAGGGATTACCATAACAAAACAAGTGGGTTTTAAACCAAAGAGGTGCAGGTGGCTCACGAATCCTAAGCATCATACAGTGCACCTGTGACATACATGGGTGTGAAATATGCAGCTTTCAGCATATACTGCAATCCATGCCAGAAGAAGCCTTGGCACACCCTGGAAGGGGTAATGGCATGTGCACCTGTGAGCATGCGTGGAATTCCCCTTACTGGGGGAGGGGGATCCATAACGAGTCCATTGTGTAAGGGAAGGGACCACTACTTTTACTATATTAAGAAACAAATGGACCAAATTATAAGCCAAGAATAAAAAGTAATGAAATACAGATATAAATTGAGAGATCATCCACATGAAAATGAACCCAAATCCAAATCTGGGTAACCTAACACAAGGAACTACTTATTCAACCTCACCGTGATCTGGAGGTAATAATGCAGACCTACGTTTAGGTAGTGAGTTGTATCTAGAATCTGCCTTCTATTGACAGTAGAGGTACCACCATAGGATATTCAGAAATCCAGACTTCCTTCACCACTAAAGTTTATTGTATACAGTGGGAATGAGAATCCTCTGTGTAGTGCTTTCTAGGACCTAGACAGACTGCTATAGGCAGGAGAAGGTAATGAACTCTGCTTTCACCAGTCTAATTCCACAGTGAGATTGGAAAATGTGTCAAGAACAAGACTTAGGCTCCTGTTCTGCACTCATCAAGCACATTCAAACTTGTAACAGCCCCTTGTGCACTCAGGAAAATATCTGAATGGGGTGATATAATATTAAAAATTGTTCTAGTTTTGAGCTGCTATCAGTCAAATTGTTAACAATCAACTGATTTATGGCAGTTGAAAACCATCTATTAAATTGAACATTGTCATTTCTT
This sequence comes from Urosaurus nigricauda, assembly GCA_034509955.1. Lineage (NCBI taxonomy): Eukaryota > Metazoa > Chordata > Lepidosauria > Squamata > Phrynosomatidae > Urosaurus > Urosaurus nigricauda. The sequence continues at coordinate 141,861,054 of JAOEGL010000003.1, read as the reverse complement.
GAAAAAAAAATTATACAGGAAAGTCTTTTCCCTCCTTCCTCATGTTGTTGCTGCTGATCTGTTTTTATTTTATGAATTTCCTGTCTTTTTGGACTCAGAGCCAAAAGTAATTAAAAGACTGCAGGCATCCTTTTGGCCTCCCCTTCAATTTCTGCAGAGAAAAGCGGGAACAAGAAGCCACATTTTAATCCACTACATATAACAACCTATCCAGGTCCTATTTGCAGAAGAGATAGCTGGATAATGCATTTACTCCCATTTTAAATTAAGATTTTCAAATGATTTATTTTTATTTTTTAATGGATTCAGCCCATTCCATTTGCCTACATGCCAAGAGCTATGTCATCCCTCTTCCCCATGCAGAGCTTTGGAAAGGGGGTGGCTTGTTTTCAGAGCAGTAACTGCTGCTTCCTCCCAGGCAGGAGCTCCCTATGAGAGCCTGACATTCACCATCACTACTGCTGAGGCCAGAATGGGATGCCCATGTGGTCAATGTGGAAGGTGTAGAGTGACCCCCCTCTGGAGCACCCCATTCTGACCTCAGCAGGAGTAATACCAATGGCCAATTTTTTGGCAGCAGCACTGTGGGGAGCATATCAAGAGGGTAGATGTGGCATCAGCCTTTCAGGCCCATCTGCATAACAATGTGGTGTCATACAGATTTGGACCAATGCATGTGGTCACCATTGTGGTTGGTCCAGGGCCAGTCTGCTCCATAATGCTCTGGAATGGCCCTGGATTAAGCAACTAATGTAGATATGCCCTATGGTGCAGACATGGCCTATGTTTCCTGATTTGATGAATTGTGCCACCTCTTAACTCTCTTGCCCCTCCTTTCTTCCTCCCACCCCTTGACTGATACATTTCTATTTTAATCGCTTGCCTTACCTTTTAAAAAGTTATCTCCCCCCACCCACATTGTCAGCAATATCTGTCTCATATCTGTAATTGTCATATTTCCTCTATCTTCCTTCTCTATAATCTGCTTCACTCTCTGTATTGCATGCTTATTATCTCCTTGAAACTGCCCTTCTTTCTCTCCTTCCTTCCTTCCTTCCTTCCTTTCTTTCTTTCTTCCTTCTTTTATCCATATATATCTCCCTTCCTTGACACATGACTTTTTTTTGTATTGTTCTTCCCACTCACTTCCTCTCTTTGTCTGTTTTACTCTGCAGTGCCTTTCCATGTTGTATCTCACAAGCTTTGTCTGTCTGCTCCTCTCTTCTACCACTTCTTTCGTTCCCTTAATATTTTGTACTTTCTGTTGGTACTGCACCTGTCACAGAGTGAAAAACTGGGAAATACACCAGGAGAGGCAAGGGGGAGATGTGAAAACAATATAGTGAGTGAAAAAGCTATCCCCTACAATATTCCCTGTAAAAGATCCCAAGTTACATTGATTTTAATTCTGGCTTAAAGGTTGTTGTTGTTTTAAATAACACATACACACTTGCATGTATAACTAAGACAATATCCAAACACTTGTTTCAATCTCTGGTTTACCCATTGTATATAAATAATAAGCATTAAGAAAAAGCAACCAAGAACAATCTGAATGATCATGATTTATAAAAGCTATTTCCTGTTGACTTAATGCAAATAATTGTCTTTACTTGGCCTCACATGGTCCTTGCCTTACCATGTTCTATGAACCTGACTTGACTGTTAATGACTTTCCAGTTTGTTGTTTCTCAAAGAACCTGAAGCTGAGTCATTCCGCCATTGATCAAAGCCAATGCAACTGTGATTCAGTTAACATTATCTGCTCTCAAAACTTTGTTGTCACAGAAACCAGCTGAAATGCAAGATGCCTGGGTAAGAACTATAACTCCTCCTGCCTGTTCCTTACAAAAAGAATGGGTTGTCTTAATCTCCTAAGCAGAGTCTATGGTTCAAAAGAGGTCCTTATATTACCAAATAGTTTTTACTCTATAAGGAGATAGTTATTAATATTGTCTGTCTCTACTGCATTGCTGAAGAGGTTTTTTAAACAGTCACGAATTAAGGGAGACATTTCCATACTCCCATTCCAATTAAAAGACATTAAGAAGAGAATCCAATTAGAGCAGAGTCTCTTTTCATCTGTAGTTTGTGAGGTATGTGATATACCAGACTCTAAAATAATGTGTGTGTGTTTTTAAGAGTAATAGCCTAACACACGTAGCAAATCTGATTTACTGTATACCTTGGGATACGTGCAAATTGACATAAACCCTACTTGTGCTATATATGCATGCTAATGAATGCAGAATGTCTATACCAAAGGAGGCCAGACCTGAGCTTGGGAATGCAGTCCTAATTCTTCTAGAACTAGGTTTCATGGTTAGGGAGCTTAACCTTGTTCTAAATGGACTGTAGCAATACTTCCTTAATATTACAAAGTACATTAAATACATACAGCAGTCCTTTTTGACTTTCTGGCTTCTTGTGTTCTATCAGGAAACTGTCCACAACAGTTTGCATGTTCATAGCTATTTCACAATTGTTGCAAATTATTCTGGGGCTACACCTCCTCCTAAGAATTACATGTCCTCCTAAGGATATGCTGACCTTTTTTTAACAGCCTCAATTAAAAAAAACACCTTTCCCATTTATAAGGTGTATAATTGTAGAATAAATATGTTATAATTTGGGAATTATAAATCAAAGTATTCAGTAATAATAATAATTTAACTAGCTACTCAGAAGGAAATCAAAAACCTCTCTGGTTTCTAGTCTAAGTACTTAGGATTTTTTTTTTTAAAAAAAATAACAATTAGCTTTATTAAAACTTGTCAATCACTGCTCAATTTAAATTAATTAATATACTTTGTACTACTTTGTACAAATCACACCAGGGTATACAGTCATGCATAAGTAAGCTTTCGCACACCGTAGAAAAATCACATATGCAAGTAGGTGGGTATTAATGAAATACCAACCTACTTGGTTGTATGAGCATAGCCCCATTGGAATTTATTTATTTATTTATTTATTTTGCAACTGTGCTTTCAGGCTCTAACCTTTAAGAAACCTCTGTGCATCATGAACTCCTATTCCTTCAAGCATTTCTGAACATAGGAACTCACACAGTATTTCCCTAAGCTCACAGAAATAAGCATTCTTTAAATTCAGTGTTTCTATGTGTGTGAGAGAGAGACTACCTTTGCCTTCCCTTTTGTTTTGTATAACAAATCCCCAGAGACGTAGCAACTCATACCCAAGGATCCCATCAATTCATATCTGTTACTTAGGATCAAATCCAGATTAGCTGATACCCTTTATTGCCTCTTCCATCTTCTGGACAATGAAATTGTTGGCAAGGCTGGTGAGCAATTTGTTGGACTTTACAGTCTTGTCAAAGTTTGACTTTTAATATTTTTATCAGGATGGCTGAAGTCTTTACTACCACATTTCTTTTTAGAAGTATTACTGCATCAGCAATGGTACCAACTGGTTGTTTTTTGTTTGTTTGTTTGTTTGTTTGTTTTTTTTAGTTTTATCATGGAATATGAGGATGAACTAGAATGCCTCTCATGGTAGAATTTTGCAACCTCAACTCAAATATTGTCATTGTAAAGGTGTGCCTCAAAAGTAAAATCTTGGACTTTGCCTTGTCTATAATTTCCATTCATAGTGCCTCCTGAAAGAATGAAATCTAACAAATTTCAAATTAACAAGTTTGAGTTGATATTGGAGTTTATCACATGGGAGAAATTTCTCTCAATTTCGAAAGAAATGGAAGTGAGGCCAGTTCGGAATTGAGTAAATTCGCTAGTTCAGCAAATTTACTTGATTGCGTATTGACACTGCATTGCATTCAGAAGTGCCCAAAATTGCCTCCCAGTGACCAAAATTGCATGTGATAGTTTCTCACGCAATCACACGAAACCCCATGATTGCATTCGGAAGGACTTCCCTTTGCCCGAAAATGTGTGTGATCAGCTTTCACGCAATCATGCGAAACCCCATGATTGCATTCAGATTGCCATTGGATTATACTTCCAATTCCCTTCGTGTGATAAACTCCTTGGTGTAGGTGGTGCCTTTAAAGTTTTAGACAGTGTGTTGTTGTTTTATGTGAGTTAATTCTAGGAAAATGATATGGGTCACAGAAGTATTTAGGTAACCTGCACAGTTTCTGAAGGAAAGACATAGGTTTGTTTGTTTGTTTTTGTCTCTCTCTATGTGTGTTTCTAGTCCTTAAGTGTCAGGGGAAGGATTCGTTTCTAGCCTGCCCTTCCTCATTTTTTCTGTGTGTTTTTGGACATTTTGTATGAAAAATGACATTAATGTATCCCATAGAGATATCTACAAAATAAGGAAGTAGAGGTTGGAAAAAATATTACGAACAAAGTTAACTTTTAGAATTTGTTTATATGTTTCTTTAGGGCTTTACATCATTTGACAGCATCATAAGCCCTATTCAGGTGTTAACTTTGCATTTGACATACATTTACAAGGGTGCCAACCCTGTTGCCCTCTGCTGTCATTTCTTGTTGCCCTTGATACACAGATAGCAATTAATCTGAAGAGGAGAGACTCCTGAATCCATTGATGTTCCCTGCTTGAGCTGGAACCTGAGAAAGACAGGCTGTCGCCTTCCGGTTGTCATCTTCTCTGTTGTAACCAGAAATAACAAAATAGAGGTTAACTGAGAGGTACAAATTACATCAGTTTGCATTATATTGCAAATCAAACAAATTTTGCTATTATCCCTAGATGTTGATCACAAATTTATATCTTTTCCCTCTTCCCTGATATTTTTCTTGTGGGGATTTTATTTTATTTTATAGTTATTTCATTGTATTTTATTGTATTTTATTTATTAGTAATTTTATTGTATTTTATTGTATTTTATTATTTTTATATTATTTTATTTATTATATGTTTTATTTTATTTTTTCAATTTGACAGCTCATGCGCATTCTACGAGGCTCTTTTCCCTTCTGGTTTTATGAATGGGGCTATTTAAACCAGAGGGGAAACCCCAGTCCATATATGAATTGGGATTCCCTTTCAATGTTTAAAGGGCCACATTCATTCTTTAAACTGGAGGGGAATGAATGGGGCCCTTTAAACATTGAAAGGGAACCCCAATCCATATATGGACTGGGGTTTCCCCTCTGGTTGAATGTGCTCCATTCATAAAACTGGAAGGAAAAAGAGCTTCGTAGAATGCGCATGAGCTGTCAAATTGAAAAAATAAAATAAAAAATATATTAAATAAAATAATATAAAATAATAAAATAAAATAAAATACAATGAAATAAATAATAAATAAAATAACTATAAAATAAAATAATACAAAAAATAATTAATAAAAATACAATAAAATATAATAAAATATTTAATAAAATATATATTAAATAAAATAAAATAAAAATACAATAAAATAATAAATGAAATAAAACAATAAAATAAAATAATAAAATATTAAAATATATAATAAATAATAATTTAAAAAGGACTGGGAGGAGGAGGAGGAGGGGACAGAATCTCCCCAATCTGCACCGCTTCCAGCCCTATGCTCCATGTGCATAAGCTGTCAAATATTAAAAAGTATAAAAAAAACCCCAAGCATCTCGCACTGCCAATGGCTGCATCAGACGTCACCATGACATAATTTGATTGACAACCAAGAGGCTCCATCTTTAATCGTTACTTTTGTGTGTATGAACTTAAGTGGGGTAAAATGCACCGGAAATCACCAATGGGGACAAAAGGTAATATGAACTTCTTTCCAGAGAGATTTGGAAATGCCATGCACGATTTCATCCGGATCTAACCAGGGCAAATGGGCTAGTATGAATGGGGCCTCAGTGGCACCTACTTTATATTGAATAAGTTCCCAATCGATCCAGTTCTCTCCAATTTGGTTCCAGACCCTTCCGAAGAAAACGTAAAGACCAAATTTATTGCAGGCCATTTCTGGCAGTTGTAGACATTTTTTGTTTGTTTGTTTCTCACTTGTTCTCTTTTATGAAAAACAGATTGGAGAAATTGTTCATTTAAGGTTTGCCATCTATAGACACAAAGAGGTCACATATAATCATGTCTCATTTTATATTATTAAAGAAAACTGAAATCTATCTGTCATTTCATATGCAGACCCTAAGTCTGTGTCCTGTGAAACACAGCCATTGTTCCCACTTTAATCCAATACATTTGGCAACAATCAACATACAGTCATTTCAAAAAATCCATTGGAATTTGATTTTCCTGCTTCTAGATTGTATCTTGAAGAAACTGTACCAAAATATTCCACAGTGTTATTCTTGTTCATTGGAAGAATAGATGTTCATCATACATCCCCCTCCTAAAAACACACCAAAAAAACACACCTTCCTCTTTTGTTCTAAGAAGGGGGAAAATCTCTATGTTGGGAGACCCGATTCCTTAAAATCAACAGAAAGTTGGCCAATATGCTTACTTGATCTTTTCTGTGCTTTAATTGTTGCTTTATCTTTGCTGAACAGATGGGAGCTGATTTTGCACTATTTGAATTTCATAAATTGGAGCTGCCAGTAACTGCTTTGCAAGTGTTACTGAAATTTTGTTGGACAAAATTACTTAATTCCATGGGATAATTAGGATTCCCTGTAAGCTTGAGTAGTACAAATAGCTGGGATATCCAATCATAGAATAGTTTGGACAGCTTCTGAAAGAACAACCCAACAAATCTCTGGTCCTGGGCTATAACATTTTGACCCATTAATTACATTCTTTGCCAGGCTAAAGGGATGCAAGCAAGTCATTCAGTTACATAGTTAAACAAAATATAGCATAAAAAGAAATTTTTTTTTAAATTAATGTCACAGGCCCTGTTTATGTTTCCAGGGAACATCTCCCTTTGGTAAGCACATGTTCTAAACATCTGTTTTATGTTTCCATTTGATTATCAGAAGCAATGGCTCTGACATTTAAATTTTTCACTCCTGTTCAAGATATCATGGGACCACTTATAGGAAAGAGAAGAAAATGGCGTGTGTGCACCCAAAATTAATTTGGTCCAATAAACAGATTGAGATAATTTTTCTATTTATTCCATCTGAGTTACTTTAGGAAATCTAGGTTAAATTCACATCACACACTTTCTATGACCTTGGGTAATTCATTCAACTACATTAGAGCTAATGCAGTGGAGAGACATATAGGTATAAATAAACCTATGTGGGTGTATAATCAGTTCTTTATAGATTTATAAGCCTATGACTACAGAGCTTTCTATATAGCCTAAAATCTACACTGTAGGTTTCAGCTGTCTTAACAGTTATGCCATCTCTTCAGGGAAGTAGAAGCTACAGTCCTCTCTGCAGCCAGTTGGGGAATGGGGTCTCTTACAGAGAATTGCTCAGCAAGAAAAACCTATGATCCCCAGGATATCTTGAATGATATCCTTGACTTTTAAACTACATTACATTTCCTACGAGTATTTTGTGGGAACTGTGACAGGTGTTATGCTTTTGTATTTTTACATCGCCTGTCAGCCAATGCCCTAAGTGGTAAACTCCATAAAGTCAGTTTTAAAGGGGATGGGGGGATGAATGATCAGTCAAAATGACATAAAACCAATACATCTGCACAAAATCCTGAACTATGTGGAGAATTTCTGCAGGCTCAATAGAGCTCTGTTTCCGCTTTCCTTGGCACCACAGATTCCTCATGCACACAGACCAGGGCTGTTCAAGTAAATGAGAGACCCTTTCAGTTATCACTAGTACCAAGTAAGAGGGACTGCTTCATGAGAATATGGGGGGGGGGCACATATATGCAAAGGCCTTCAGATCATCATGGTGCAGAGAATGACTGGAGAGCAAGCACCCTTTTGTTGTGATAATTCTCTATGTGCAAAAAGGATGTCTGTGGTAGACTAGGTCCATGGGTGGCCCCTAGCTTCCATGTCAAATGTACACAGAATCCAGTCTGGGTTTTATTCCACACTTTTAAGGGAATGTCTGATGTGCTGTTTGTCACGATACATTTCAGCACTTTGGATATCTCCTTTAAAGTCTGGAATAAAACACAGAGCAGATTCACTTCCCCTAGTATAGAAGTGATAGATAATGTGAATAATAATAATAATAATAATAATAATAATAATAATAATAATATTGCAGATTAAAATAATTCAAGAATTCCATCCCAACCTCCCCCCCCCCAAAAAAATAGGATTAAACTAGTTAAGTTTAAAATTAAATTACTGACAATAGAAATACAACACAACATGACACACAAATAAAAACTGTAATGCTGGCCACAGCATGGGTAGCAACAAAATACAGAGGGGGGGATAGGGAGTTGGGAATTGGCTGAAAGATTTTAGGAGCTGGGTAGATTATACGGTTTCAGGGAAGGCCTGCAGGAAGAGATGCGTCTTTAAGGCTGTTTTGAAACAATCTAGTGATGTAAAGAGACACATCTTGTTCGGCAGGCCATTCCATAGCCTGGGAGCAGAAGCAGAAAAGGCCCTCTGGGAGGTCTGCGCTAACCTAGTCTTCATGGGCTGCAACAGATTTCTCCCAGAGGACCGAAGCGTGCGGGGGGGGGGTTCATATGGGGAGAGGGGGTCCCTGAGATAAGATGGACCCAAGCCATGTAGGGCTTTAAAGGTTAAAAACAACACCTTGTACTGTGCCCGGAAACTAATCGGCAGCCAGTGGAGAGCTTTAAGCACAGGTGTAATGTGCTCTCTCATAGGTGTTCCACTAACAAGCCTGGCTGCCATATTTTGAACTAGTTGGAGTTTCCCAGTTAAGCACAAGGGTAGCCCCATGTAGAGCGCATTACAGAAATCCAAACGTGAGGTTACCAAAGTGGCACCACTGTTTCCAGGTCCCTCTGATCCAGGTAGGGGCGCAGCTGGCGTATCAGCCGAAGCTGATAACAGGCACTCCTGACTGCCGCATTCACCTGACTCATCATGTGAAGCAACGAGTCAAGGAGCACTCCCAGACTGCGAACAGGGTCCTTCGAGGAGAGTGTGACTCCATCTAGGACCGGAAGATGTATTCCCAAACCTGGTTTTGGGCCTGTAACAGCTAGTACCTCTGTTTTGTCTGGATCGAGTTTCAGCCTGTTTTTCCTCATCCAATCCATTACCGCTGCAAGGCAGTCATTAAGAGGAGAGACGCCATCTGAAGTCTGAACCGACGACCTGGTCATGGAGAGGTATATCTGAGTGGGAAGACACTGAGCTCCTTGGCTCTGAATGACCTCACCCAGTGGCTTCATGTAGACATTAAATAGCATCGGGGACAGGATGGCACCCTGAGGGACGCCACAATTACGCTCAGTCTTGGAGGAGCAACTGTCCCCGAGCCTCACCCTTTGAGATCTCCCAGAGAGAAAGGACCGGAACCACCGGAGTGCGGTGCCCCTGATCCCCAACTACCTCAGTCGACTCAAGAGGATGGAGTGATCTATAGTATCAAAAGCCGCCGAGAGATCCAAGAGCACTAGCAGGGTCACACTACCCCTGTTGATACTAAGCTGGAGGTCATCAGTCAGAGCAACCATGGCAGTCTCCACTCCATGTCCTGTCCTGAAGCTGGTTTGAAATGGATCAAGAAAATCGATTTCATCCAAGACAACCTGGAGTTGAGAGGCGACTGCTCTCTTGATCACCTTGCTCAAAAAAGGAAGGCTTCTTCAGGAGGGGCTTAACAGCCGCCTCCTTCAGACAGGATGGTAAACAGCCTTCTCTGAGGGACGCATTGATTGTATCCCGAAGGAATACCCTCAGTGCGTCCCCTCCCTGGACAACCAGCCAAGATGGACAGGGATCGAGGGAGCAAGTCGTCTTTTTCATACTTCCAAGAAGCTTGTCCACGTCATCGGTACTCACAGGTTGGAACTCATCCAGCAAAATGACATCAATGGAGTTGTTGGACACCTCATCTATTGGTTCTAGTGGAAAATTGACATCTAAGTCGGCCCTTATCCAAGAGATTTTATCTGCAAAGTAGGTATTAAACGCGTCACAGCAGGCCATCATTGGGACAAGTAGGGGATTCAACACAGGAGGGACCTGTGTTAGCTCCCCCACCACCCTAAACAGCTCTGCTGGGTAGGACTCTGCAGATGCAATGCATGCAGAGCAGAAGGCTCTCTGCGCTGCACACAAAGCCTCCCGATAGGCGCAAAGATGCTGCCTATGGCGAGTTCTGTCGGATAAGATGTGGATTCAAATAAGATTCAAAAAAGATGTGGAGAAACTGGAGCATGTCCAAAGGAGGGCAACTAAGATGGTGAAGGGTCTGGAAACCTTGCCCTATGAAGAACGCCTTAGGGAGCTGGGGATGTTTAGCCTGGAGAAGAGAAGGTTAAGAGGTGATATGATAGCCCTGTTTAAATATTTGAAGGGATGTCATATTGAGGAGGGAGCAAGCTTGTTTTCTGCTGCTGCAGAGACTAGAACGCGAAACAATGGATGCAAACTGCAGGAAAAGAGATTCCACCTCAACATTAGGAGGAACTTCCTGACAGTAAGGGCTGTTCGACAGTGGAACACACTCCCTCGGAGTGTAGTGGAGTCTCCTTCCTTAGGGGTCTTTAAGCAGAGGCTGGATGGCCATCTGTCAGGGATGCTTTGACTTGGAGTTCCTGCATGGCAGGGGGTTGGACTGGATGGCCCTTGTGGTCTCTTCCAACTCTATGATTCTATGATTCTATGATTCTAAGAGCCAAGTTTTCCACCACTTGCGCTCTAGTCGTCGTGAACATGTCTTGGATCAAATATTGAGCAAAATGGTGATTGTAGTCAAGAAATTAGAAGAAAACTAGGATTGGGAAGGGCAGCTATGAAAGAACTGGACAAGATTCTGACAGGTAAAGATATAACTCTGAACACCAAAGTGAGGCTTGTCCAAGCCATCATATTCCTTATCACTATGTATTGATGTGAGAGTTGGACAATGAAGAAAGCTGATAGAAAATAAACTCATTTGAATTTATTTGAGTTACTTTGGTCACATCATTAGAAGACATAGATCATTGGAAAAGAGAATGATGTTAGCAAAGGTAGAGGGCAGTAGAAAGCGAGGAAAACCACATGCCAGCTGGTTAGACTCAATAAAAGAGGCCACAGACCTGAGCCTGCTGGGCTTGAGCAGAGAAGTGGAGAACAGGGAATCTTGAATGTTTTCAAACACAGGGATGCCATGAGCCAAAGTTGATTTGAGGACAGTTAGTAATAAGACAACAATGTGGAAGCCACCAGCCATCCTTGAAATCAGTCAGTCTTATTAGTGTTTTCACCTGCTCCTTACTTTTTTTCCCCTTCTCATTTCACTTGTTTCAACATCAACTACACATGATGTGACAATTTTAACACTATCTATGTTATTCTGTTTACTGTAGGACAACAAAAGTGGAGTAAGTGTCTCATGTTATAATTAAGTTCATGTTATAATAAATCTGTTAATCTTCAGAGTGTTTTATAGCTCTTTTTTCTTTCACACTTGATGTTACAACATCTCTTAAGTTTATCGCACAGGGCAAATGGAACAGTACAAAAGGATCCGGGAAGGGAATGGAAGGAGTGAGGGAACAAGTGAGGGATGCATTTTACCACACACCAAAATGCTGCCAATGCTGCCGGAAGTCCCCATTCCGTTCCTAATCCATCCCAGAGGAGGCAATTTTTGAGAACAGTTCTCAAAAATCACCTCCTTTGGGACAGATGGGGAATGGAACAGAACAGAATGGGAACTTCTGGAGGTGTTCAGGAGCATTCTGGTGTGTGGTAAAATGTGTCCCTCACTTGTTTTTCCCTTCCCGACCCCAAGTATTATATTTCCATATAACTCATTCCATGGAAATCTTTTTTTTTTTTTTTTTTTGGAAAAAGGATGAAAATATAAGGTGGTTTTGAGAACTGAAATATAGACTTGAGTCTTCAATGGGGGCACCACACTTCTTTCTAGAGTTGAGGTGCTCTTTGGATAGGCTATAGATATTTCATCTCTCATTTGAAGGATTCTGTTGTAAATAAGCTGGGGGGGGGGACACCAAATAGACAAATTAGAGCTTCCCCTTGGCCTACACAGAATCCTCCCTAATCTTGTTGACTTAATTTCACAAGTCAAGATCTGAGTTCAAAGTCAAAATTTTGAGCAGGTGTGGACATTTAATTTATGTTTCCTATTCTTTTAATTTTAAAGAATATTACTGAGACAAATCCTATAATAATTAGTTGAAGGATAGCTCTGTGAAGCATTGTACTCAAAGGGTCTGGAAAATATGCACTACTATGCAATGTCAGAATGAGAGATAAAGGGGGGGAAAAAAGAAACGGAATAGCAGGGTGTCATTGTAGACCTACAGTAAGTAGTCACAATATCAAAAGGATGATGTGATGATCTCATGCATCAGTAAGAAAACCTTAAGGCTGATGTAAGTTGATGAGCCAAGATTAGTATAATACGGCCAATCCATTTTGTACTGATTACAATCAGCACAGCTGCAATTTTGCATCAGCTATCACTTGCGTGCTTATGAAGACATGCTGCTGAAAAGAAAGGAAGAAGAGATACTCATGGATCCATTTTAATCTCAGCAGCATGAAAAAATAATGGACAGAATTTAGTTACTCTTCAGATGTAGGACTGGAGGTTTTACATCTAAGGATGAGAAAAATCAGCAACACCGACTTGAGGGGGGGGGAACCCCCTGCTCCTTTGCTGTACAGAATGGAAGAGTTAGGTTTTGGACTACAATTGCCAGAGTCTTCATCTAGGGATTCTGGGGGTTGTAGCACAAATACAATGTTTCTGATAACTGTTTTGCCATTGCTTTCAAACCAATTGAACATGTAGGGAAGATATGAAGGTCTGGCATCTGATCTGATCCGAGTTCTGATGAGAGCTTTGAGAGTTTGTCGAAGAGTAGGTATGTAAGTATGTAAAGCTGTCATCCAGGGTGGAGTTTATGGGTAGCATTTCTATATCCCACTCATCAACAGACCCCAGCATAAGGAAGCCTTTCATTTGACACCTGCATTGTGCTGGCCCTGTTTCAAAGTGTGCACTGAGACTAACAATTCTTCTAGTGCCATAAAAGAGTCCATCCCCTACTTACCACATTCATTTTTCTATTGCACTCTCAACTACCATAAGATAAAAGGGATATGCACTGCATAAGGCAATAGAACAATTTCACAAACAGAAGCAATATAGTTGATGTAACAGGACTGGGGGTGAGGGGGACCCTTAACTTGACACCAGAATGATTAGAGACATCATATATATTCCATACCACCACATAAAAGAAGCCTTCCTCTGTGCAGATCTATTATGAAAAGTGGTGGGAGAAAGAGCAGGACAAGTTATTCTTCAATATTCACCTCCCTGATGGTGCTAATGTATCATAATAACAGGGATGGGAAGCTAGTGGTTCTCTAATCATTGTTAAGACTTTAGTTCCCATCGGCTCCAGTCAGCCTGCTCAATGGTGAAAGATGATGGGAGATATAGTTCCAAAACTGCTGAAAGGCTGCGGGAGGGTGGGGGGATGAAAACACTATTATCTAAATAGCAAAACTGGGATTGTTTAAGAATGATTCTCCCCTTCCAGCAAAATTCAAGTCAATTAAATTACTTACAAGTTCCTTCTATTACAGGGAATTCAATCCACAAATCAATTCTATAGTATCCACAGTGTGCATGGTTGCATGCACAGTTACACAAGCATGAAATAAAATAGGTCCCTGCCCAAAAGAATGTCCTTTTTCCCTGCATGGGAAATAGCATGTTGCAGTTTGATGGGAAGATAAGCCATGGGAAATGGACAATTGCTTTGAGAAGACTGCTGGAAATGAAACCAATAATTCTGTTTTATATTCAGCACCATTGTATATCATTTATACAGCAGCAAACCCAATTTAGATTGCATGGCCAATAAACAATAAACTACTAATATATAATAACAGCATTATAGGGCATTTTACAAAGGACACAGAAGCTTGATTTTATTTTATTGCAACCAAAAGGCCCTTAGAAACCATGACATTTCCCCCAATAGCCTTTGTTTGGGCTTGACTATGTGTCTCATAGAGAAGAGTAATTTGTACATTCTTCCCTTTCCTTGCACAGGCAAGACTAATTCCTATTCCTTTTCTTTCCCTCTTTTTAAAAATTAAGTTGTTAACAATATGACATGCTAGCAAAGAAACTTACTGGTGGGGTGGTCATTCTCACTTACAGATAATTCAGTTTCTGATCTGAATTCCGATCTGGGTTCATCATGGTTCACACTATATTTATGCTGATATTTAATATCCACCTTTAATATCACCTTAGCTCTCTCTTAGCTTCTTTTGATCTCCAACCTCATTCCAACTCTTCAACCCATTTTTCTGGTCTCTGTCTTGACCTAGTTCTTGCCCCCAGGAAGCTAGGGAAGAGGGGCAAGCCCACCTTCACCCAGAATGTCACAAGGAGAAGATTAAAATCTTCACTTGGTTCACACTGGGCTGATTCGCTTTATTGAAAAATAAATTGCTTTATTGAAAAAGACTCGGGGAAAATGAACGTCAAAATGACACATTATATGGGTCTAGCACAGGGGCCCCCTTTCCAAACCACTTTGACAATTCAGATCAAGTGTGAAGCATAGATGTTTAATTTAAACTGGTTCAAACCGATTTGCAAACCAGTTTAAAAGGTAGAGGGAAAGAGGCCTGAGTATTGCATACTATTTGCCCCAAAAGTAAAATTGTTAATGTTTATCTTAAATGTTTGGTTCATAGGTTCACGCCATGAGAAAATAACGATAAACTTAACATTCAATTAAAGCACCCCTTCATAGATCCAAATGTGACTCTCCACTGTCATTGATGGAATTAATAAAAGGAAATCAAGTAGAAAAGAAGCTTAGTTCTTGCTGATCATTAGTTATCTTCTCTTTAGATATCAGCTTTTCCTTAAGTTACATTTCTTTTTTTCTTCTTCTCAGTCTTCAACTGAGAGATCGTTCAAGTTTCCACAGTTTTGAACTGCTATCAGTCTTGGAAAGAATTTTAAACACTTTGACAATTTATAAGAAATGTAAAAAGTCTTTGATTAAAAGCCATGTTTTAACCAGCCAGTATTGGCACCGATTTGGATTCCACAAACCGGATATCATGAAAAAGAAGTTCCCCTTGCACGTCCACATACATTGTATTATTGCACTGGTAAAACATAGAGAAGCCTTCATCCAACAAGTCTAACAATATCTAACAGTGCCCTCCATTCTCAGGCATGTTTATATGTATGCATATAAATCTTCATAAATATCTGTTTGGTGGGATATAATTAACAACATAAGCATTTTTTCTCCACAGCAGGAGTACAATTTTCAACAAATATTTACAGCTGAGGACTTGATTGGGAAGGAACACAGAGGAGGGCACAGAAAACACTTCCTCTCAAATTTATTTGTTAAAAGCTATTTCTATCAAATCTGTTTAAGAAATTTGAGGAATTATGTAAGTTCTTCTGAAAAATACACTAAACAACATTGTCAACCATTTGCACTCCACCAGGTTCAGAAGGCAGAGTATTACATTCCCAAATTGTAGATTGCCATGTACCCAGCAAGGACAAAGCTTTCCATGATGATGGGATTGTGTAATCCTGTGAAACAAGAGGCTATGATGATGATAGCAATTGTGCCAGTAGGGTCTCCCATGCTGGACAGACTTTTGCTAAGGAGCCAGACCAAATGTGTCAAACAGTTAATGCATACCAGCAGCAATGTGTGTTTGTGTGGGAGCTCTGATAGCTCATTGGCAGATGAATCAGAGACATTGACAGTGGCACCATAGCTAGCACTTGTTAATAGGGATGTGGTTATCATTCATTCCAGTTCGCTTAACATATGGTTGTTTGTTTTTTTGGACCCCTTTAAAATTTCTGTTTATGAGTGGAGAAATTTGCCACCTTCTCAGGCCAGTTGTGAGATTCTTCAGATGGTTCATTTAGTCATTTGCAATTGTTCATTTGCAAATAAACTAATGGGGCAGGAATGTCCACTTGAAATCTGATGTTTCAGACATGCTAGTCTACAGAGACTCAGTTGCAGACTCAGTTGCATCCCTGCTGTTTAACAGCTGTATTTAGTACTGAAGCAATAAAACCATCCACAACACCCAAATGGAAATTCTCATCTTCAATAGGAATGGGTCACAGCCTGTGTGAGCGAATACAGGAGATTGTGGCACAAACCATGAACTACTGATTGGAAAAGTTAAAGCTAAAGAAGAACACTAAATGAACCATCATGTCAACATACAACCTCAAAAACTTCTCCATAGAATTTAAAGATAATATTTAAAAAATAGATTAGCAATATTAAGCCTAACTAATTGTGAGACAGCAGAATTATGGACTGAGGTCAGGAACATTGTCAGGGAAGAATTGGAAAATACACTATCTTCAACCAAGAAGAAACAAAAGCCTCAATGGATGACATATGAAACTCTTCAAGCAATTAGGTCAGATAAGAAATAAAGTAAAAGGAGACAGGAAAAAAAAGTTAGAATCCTGAATTCAACTGTTCTATGGCTTGTGTGCAGAGACAAGGAGAACTACTATAATAATCAGTGCAGAAAAATAGAAGATAACAAAAACAAAAAAGGAAGAACAAAATACCACATCCAAAAGGTCCAAGAATTCAAAGTGAAACTAAAGCCAAGAGTTGAGATGTTCTATGACCACCATGGGAACACATTAAATGACCAAGGAGAAATGAAAATATGGTGGTAACAATACATGGAAGAAGTATGTAACAGAGATGAAAGGATGACAGAGGGCTGATAGGGCACAATTAGGGTTAGGGAGGGCACAGCATCTACACCCTCCCTAACCCTAGCGAACATGGATTCTGCCATTTTAAAATGGCAGAGTCCATATGGGCAACCCATGATGGCATCATGGCATGTGCAGCATTTAGATAAAGCTGTGGGTGCCTGATGTCATTGTGCTGCAGGAGGGCGCAAAGCACACCCTTTCCGGGGTGCTAAAAGGAGCCCTGAAATTGAGCTCCTTTTTTGTGTCTTGTCGTTGGTGCAGCCTTTAGACGGCTGCGCCAAGGACCCCGGGTGAAAGGGACCGCTGCCGCAGCCCCTTTTCTCCCCTTGGCAGCGCTGGGTATAGCAGGTTTCAGTGGGCTCCCAGGGTGCCTGCTGCACCCCACTTCCAGGATGCTGAGAAGCACCAGTTCGCTGCTTCTCCATGGCCTGGAGAAGCACCGGGATGGGGCCTCTGGGGCTGCCAGTGAGGCAGCCCTGGCCCCATCCCGGTGGTTCTTTGGGTGCGTACAGACCACCCCTTCTGGGCAGACTGTACTGCCCCAGAGTCACTCAAGGAAGAACCTTTTAAAGGGGCACCTACAATTTTAGAAAGTAGAAGATACAGTCAGAACACTTGGGAGAAGTAAATCACCAGGAAAAGATGATATACAAATAGAACTGCTTCATTGTACAGAAAGAGAGACTACTCTAAGTCAACAAAAATCTGTCAACAAGTATGGAAAACAAAAGAATGGCCCACAGATTGTATACCCTTGAACAACAACAACAACAACAACAATAAGTTATTTATATCCCACTCCTCTGTATCCAATCGGAGCGGGTTACATCAATTAAAAATTACAAGATAAAACATACATTGCCCAATCCACAGAAAAGATGATATCAGGAATTGCAGTAACCACAGATATATTGTAGTAATTTCTAATCCAAAGTGGCACTCAAACTTCTACAACAAAGACTTTTACCAAATATATAATAAGAAAAAAACAGTTGAGTAAACCAGATTCAGGGAAGGAAGAGGCACTAGAGATCATATTTTGAACATACTTGGGATAATGAAGCAAAAAAAAAAAAATCCCAGAAGAAAATCACCCTGTGTTTTATGTTGTTGTTAACTGCCCTTGAATCAATCTTAGCTCATGGCAACCCTTTGGATGAGACATCTCCAAGACCCATCTTCCACTGCTTTGCTTAGGTCCTGCAAATTCAAGCCTGTGACTCCCCAGGCCCCCAATTGAGTTTGGCCAGCTGGCATGTGGTCTTCCTCTCTTTCTACTGCCCTCTACCTTTCCTAGCATTACAGTTGGCCCTCTTTATCCATGGATTTTTAATCCACGAATTTGAGCATATACAGCTTGAAAATATTCTCAAAAAGTATAAATCCCAAATAGCAAACCATGATTTTCCATTTTATATATTGGACACTATTTTGTTGTGCCATTATATTTAATGGGACTTGAGCATAGATGGATTTTGTTATACACAGAGGGTTCTGGAACCAAACCCCAGCGGATAACAAGGGCCCACTGTATTATCATGTTTTATACCTTCTTGAGGCCAAAGTACACTAGCCTCAATTTGATCATCTTTGCTTTTAAGGCTATTTCAGGCTTGGTCTGTTCAAGAACCCATTTCTTTGACTTTTTGGCTTTCTATGGTGTCCTCAGTATTCTTCACCAGTGCCACATCTCAAATGGGTTGATTTTTTAAATCCACTTTCTTCACTGTCCAGTTCTCTCATATGGAGAAGGAAATCCCAGATGTGTAAGCAGGGTTCAGGAAAGCTAGAGGTACCAGGACCCACATTGCAAACATAGGATGACTCTACATGTAGCATAACTATAAGGGAAGGAGCTACAACCAAGCCATCATGAGCCTGGCTAAAACCTCTTTCAGTTTGGCTGGTGGAGAGGCATGATGGGAATGGTAGTTCATCAGAACTTGGAGGTCTGTAGGTTCCCCACCCCTGGTTTAGATAATTAAAAAATATTACTCACTCTTTAAGAAATAGGTGTGCTACAACATTTGATTTTACTGACACATAACTTGTACTTGGGACAAGAGGCTACTGTTAGGACAAAATATGGAGAATTGCAATGGTTTCCAACTGTCAAGGGAGTCAAGCAACTTGTATGTGAAAAATGTCATATGTGGAGTAGGGCTAGACTTGGAGGAAGAGGAGTAGCCTGATCGGGGATGCGGGGTTGTCCTCTGTACACCTTGTCCCTTGATCAGCCCAAAGGCAACACTTTTAGCCCATCTATTTTGGGCTTAAGACTTAGAAGGACAGCTATAAAGGGATTATAGAAGCTCCTGAATAATAAAGATATAATAAAGATCCTACTAAAGTTAGGATTGTCTGTGCCATTATATTTCCTTTTCTATGTATAACTGTAAAGGCTAGACTATCAAGAAAATCATTGTGGACCTCCACAGCAGCCAGCCTTGAGACTGCAGCACCTGGTCACAGTTGTCCTATACTGAACAGTGAGTGACTGGTGCTGGAGTGGCCAGAGGAATAAAATCAACTCATTTGAGATGTGCTGCTTGGAAAAGAGTTTTATAAATACCTTGGGGTGCTAAAAAGACACATAAATCATTCCTTGAGCAAGCCAAGCCTGAACTCTCCCTAGACTCCAAGATGACTAAACTGAGACTGTTTTACTTTGGACATATCATGAGAAGACATGACTCACTAGACAAGACAATAATATTTAGCAAATAGAAAGCTGCAGGAAAAAAGGAAGGCTGCATTACATGATGGATAGACTCAGTCAAGAAACCCTTGGCCCTAAGTCTGCAAGACCTGAGCAGGGCTGTTGAGGATAGAAGACTAGGAGATATCTTAGGGCTGAAACAGAAGGCCCTGAAGGGATGGATTCATGCTGCCCCTTTAAACGCCAGATATGGGTTGTGTCAACCCATGTCACGGCTCCAATCCAACTATTTGCCAGCTCAAACGGAGGTAACAAAATGCCGCTCCTTTTTTATCTGGCAAAAGGCTGCATCTAAACACTGAACCGCTAGAGAGCTGTGAAGCTAGCCCACATGTAGCTTCTGGGTGGTGTCAGGGCAGCGTCGGGGCACGGATCATGTATATGCCATGCCCTCATGCCACCCGCAAGGCAGCTTTTAGTGCCTGTCTGTAATGACCCTTATTCATAGGCTATCAAAGTTGACCTCATGACAGTTAACAACTTCTGATGCACCTGTTTGTCACATAATGTTTAAAACACTTCAGGGAAAAAAAAACAGGGAGGAGAAACCCTTGATTCACCACCACCTCTACAGGGATTCAAAGTCACATTTTTAAAGAGATACGTGCTCATGGCCCCCACTGTGGACAGACAAATCTGCCAATTTTGCTTTCCCCCATTCCAAATCTTTTAAATTTCAGTTTTTTTCTGTTCAGTTTATGAAGAAATTTTCAAAATTTGAAAAGGCTTTTTAAAAAAAAAAATGGAGAGAAATTTATCATCCAGGCAGACAGCCTTCTGCTTAATGCGTTGCTGCTTTAGCCAGCCACTAAAATAAGGTATAAAAGGGAAAGGGTAGAATTGCCATTGGGAAAGCTTGAAAAGTCAGATCTAGCTCAGATGTCAGTCTGTGCCAATGAACAATTTGGGGGCTTGCAATCAATTTCAGGAAAGACCTTCAGCATTTACAGAAGAAAAGATTACCAGGACCCATTTTCAAGAACAGTATCTATCTGCAAAGGCAATATCCAATTCTAACTCTTTCAGCTTCAAAACAAGTTCTCAGTGTTTTGCTGACTGTAGAACTTCTGATTTAACACCGATATTTTGCTGAAATTTCACATCAACATAGGGTCCAAGATGGACAGTGTTCTTCCTAACCCATTTTTTTTACTCACAAAATCCCTTGGATGTTTTACCCCAACATTAATCCTGACATTTAGCTTTTGGCAAAATGCAGTGGCACTCTCAACAAATTATTTTACACTGCCATCTTTTGATGATCAGGGACATGGTGGGATAAACAGCTTGACTGGAAGACTTTTGTTGCCAAGTTAAATTGGTGCTGAAATGATTGTGGCAGCAACATGGTTGTGTAGTTGGTTTCCAGTACATATAATAAAGTCTCAATCTGTGCTTTCTCGTTTCTCTTAGGCAACTTGCTTCTATATTTGAAACAAACAAACAAACAAACCTCCAGAACAAGTGCAAATGATTAAGTTCTTTGGGGAATGTTCCACAGATGATGATGCAT
Source organism: Urosaurus nigricauda (assembly GCA_034509955.1). Classification (NCBI taxonomy): domain Eukaryota; kingdom Metazoa; phylum Chordata; class Lepidosauria; order Squamata; family Phrynosomatidae; genus Urosaurus; species Urosaurus nigricauda. The sequence continues at coordinate 141,840,050 of JAOEGL010000003.1, read as the reverse complement.
CTCAATTCAGTTTTTACTTATCTCTTACTTCATATAAGAAAATGTATCACTTCTCCCTTCAGCAATGGGTTATTACTGGCAATGGTTAATAACACATTGGCAGAGAATGCGAGTAGGATGTCAGCACAGACCTAGAAGGCAAACATTGGTAAACCTACATGTTTTATTTTTCCCACAAGAATTCCTATCCAGATTTTTATTACAGATTTTATGCAAAGAGAACTGTACATCAATACTCATAGAAACTGAGTTTCTAATGTTAGGATTTCTGGTCACAAATCATTGAACATGCATTCTCTTGTGGGCACACATCTTGGAATGTCTAGGGAACACTCCATCATGGTAAAAAAGAAATGAATGTGTCAGAAAACATATAGTTTATGCAATTCTTAATGAATGATCTGTGAAATATAATGTGATCAAAGGATTAAGTTTGGCCACCTTTGTTCCTATAGCTTTTTCAAACAAAGATTTGCAGAGTTGAGTTTTGTGAAGGCATTTATTATCTGAAATGCCAATGGCTGGGATGGGTATGGAAATCTGTCTATTAAAGAGAGCTCTAGTGATGCAGCGGTTAAATACTGGTCCTGCAGCCACAAGGTTGTGAGTTTGATCCCAGAGGGCTCTAGTTTGACTCAGCCTTCCATCCTTTCATAGGTCAGTAAAAAGAGTACCCAGCTTGTTGTGGGCAATTGGCTTACACATTCTAAAGCACTTAGAGAGTGCCGAGTCCACTGATAAGCGGTATAGAAATGTACTAGCTATTGCTATTGCTAAACTGATGGATTAAAAAAAAAACTCCACAGGGGATCTTGATACTTTTGTCTCAGGCTTGCAGTTGCTAGACATACAAATAGGTTTGAGATGAGGATTGTGAGGGATAGGTGTAATGGCTGTTGATATCATTAGAGATATCCTGAATGATGTGATGGTGATTTCCAATGCATTACCTGTGTGTGAGTGTGAGTGTGTGTAGGAGGACCGTCTCTGGAATGAAAGCTTGCAGAGTGGCCCAAATATGGCATAGTGCCTTCCTCTTTTTAATAGTTTTCACATAATACCATGGATCTAAATAAAGTGGCCCCAGAATAGGAGATGGATGAAAAAACTCAGAGATCTCCACTTTTACTATATAAGATGTGCAACACAACTTGTAGTTTAGTATGCAAGAAAGTGCTTACTACTTGTTGAATTAGCAATTGGCTGAAATTCTATTTGCTCAAGGTAATGTTTGAGAACACCCTAAGAGTATGCAATGTGTCTGCAACCAAACTAGCAGAAAAGGTCTTGAGCAAATGCTTTTGAACTTTGTCCCTCTACCAAATTGGCTGGCTGTTTTTGTTAATTCCATAGAATAATTTCCTCATATAATTGTAAGCCATGGCCAGGTGCTTTCGATGAAGATAGCATATAAAGTTCCTGAGCCATTAGCTGGCTAAATGCAGCATAACAATTCAGCTAAATGTGAAAATATGCTGTGTAACAAACCAAGCATAAAATAATTTGGTCTGTGCATCAAGCAGACTATCTACCTGACAAACTATTCTGGCTCGAACTGCAAGGGACTGTTGATAGCTTATTCAGCCTCTGCTGAACAAGCTTCTTTGCACTCATTCAGGAAAAGTGGACACATTCAGTGTTGTGTACTTGTTCATCCCAGCATGGAAAGTGATTAGAATTATAAAAAAAATGGGTGGGGGGGGGGTAAAGATCCCTATGGAAATATGTTTAGACTTTGACAATCAACAGTATGAAGCTCAACCTGGCCTATTTCTGCCCACTGCCATAAATTCTGACCTTCAAAGGTTTCATTTTATTCTGCACTCAGTGAAAATAGCTGGCAACAGTTATAGTGTAGTAACAGTGGCTTTACATCTATGCACCTTGACTTGGATGTAAGTCCCACTGGATTCAGTAGGATTTTTTTTAATAAAGGTAAACATGGCTGATTTTAAGCTGGGAAATTACCACAATTAATAAGATTAAGTAGCCTCTTTTTGCTCATTCTTATTATTCTCTGACTTGCAGCTTCTTCACTCTGACATTTATCAGAGAGAGAGAGAGAGCGAAAGAGAGAGTTATTAGAAGAGTGGGGACTTAGGGGTAGGTGTCATTGGATACCACATTTATTCCTGTTTAATCAGAAGTAATTTCCACTAATGTCAGTTACTTTCAGGGGGTAAATACAGTACCTTGCATCTGCTTGGAACTGACATCTTCAATGTTTTGTTTTGTTTTTTTTTAATGTCAATAATAGCAGCAAAATAGAGAATTTGTATGGGAATTAAAGATGACCATGTTAGGTTGATTTGTCCTTGTTCAGTAAATGGGAAAAGTATAAAATCTCTTCTGGCTTGGGGTTGAAGTAAATGTGTAAATTACTGTGAAGGGTTTTTGCACACCTCTGTAAAAGGTGCGGTGTTGGAACACAAAATGCCTTGCCACACAAAACAGTACAATTAGTAACATTTGATAAGGGTTTTTTTGTTTGTTTTTTTGCAGCTTTGCAATGAATCAGCTTGCCCTATTGTGCTGTTGTTGCTGCTGTTGTTCTGTGCCTTCAAGTCATTTCCAACTCATGGTGACCTTAAGGCCCCTAAAGTGGGATTTTCTGAGACTGAGAGTGTGTGACTTGCCCAAGATCACCCAGTGGGTTTCTGTGGCATAACAGAGAATCAAACCCTGATCTACAGAGTTGTAGTCCAGTGCTCAAAGCACTACATCACACTGGCTCTTACCAATTGTGGTTACTGTGCACAGAAGGGAAAATATAATTTTGGACAGAAATTTTGGATAGAAATAGGCAAATTTCAAAATTCATGATGGGGTTGCAGGAGAACTGGTTTTTCAGTCTCACACTGGAGACGAGATGTTTCAACAGGTCTGCAATGTAGTCTTATGCCATGATCACCAGAGTCATTTAAAAAAGTGGTATGTAGGTGTTGCTTTGTATGGAACTTCTTTGTTGCTCTCCGGTAGGATTCTGAGTTTAGAATGTCCAGGGGACTGTTCCATGCTGGTAAAAAATTTAGACTCCTTAAGCAGACCTAACAATTTCCTTGCTGTCTTTTCCCCCCACAAAAAATCTTTCTGGCATTTGGAAGAAGGAAGAAGGCATTCTGGTGCCAAAGACTATGTAGGGGGGATGAATCAAATACAAAAGATGTTTGACAGATTTCATGGGGAAACAAGAAAGAAGCACAGAAGGAGCATGCTGAAAAGAACATGCAAATCATTGTTGAAATCAAGCATTACTGTGCCAGGGAGAAAAAAAATGAGGTCAGCTTAACCCAAAGCAAATAATTATGATATCCTGATATTTCTTAAATGAAGAAGTGATGGTGATTCATACACTTGGATCAGAAGATTCTCTCATTATCAATTCTTTTAAAAGCCTCATTAGAATACTGGATTCAAGGAAGAGGGTAGACTTACAATGGAGCCATCTTTCGTACAGTTTGAAAGGACAGCTAATTACATCCCAGGCTCTGAACATCAGGTTTTCCCATCAGCCCATTGGCCTTTCACACTTCTTGCTGTCAGCAGCCACTGGTGGCCTATCCAGCACCAAGATAAAGGCCTTTGTAAATTCTTCACCTCTATTGCAGCTCCAGGGCATCATGATCTCTGTTGATTTTGATAGTTGCCCCTATCAGTTTGTATGGCAGCATCCCCCAACCTGTTGCCTTGAAGATGTTGGACTACACTCCTCATCATCACTTGACACTGTCCATGCTTGACAGGTATCTTTGGATTAACCCCTTGATCTCCCTTGTGTGATAAACTCCTATGTCATCCATAGTTACCTATCTCTATAGTCAAGGCCCATCCGTAGTGTTCACTCAAATACGTACTCATCAGCAAAAGTTGAAAGTTAATTAAAATACTCCTGCTTGCAGGTCTGGCCCACTTTTACTTATCCCTCAACCCCAGTCTTAATTAGGTCTAGGTGATAAATTATACTAAATTACTTCTAATTGTCCTTTAACTGGATTATTTCAGTGGCTATAACATCTGTGTTTCTGTAGAGTGAGGAAAACACCTTATTTTCCTTTAAGGAAAAGGTGAGATGATGTTTATTTGCTCTGATAACTAAGTAGAGCCTCCAGGTCCAGAGACAGTATATCTCTATATCTATCTCTCTTCCTATATCAAAAGATCTCAAGGTGAATTATCCATTGCTAGTCGGTGTGTTGCTCCTGTAAACAGCTTGAAACAAAAGTTAGATACAAGATTCTTGACTAAATGGATCTCAGTAGTTATCCACCTCAATTCTGCATTCTTACTTACTATACTTACTATAAAAAATAAATCCTCAAGTCCCAGTTTTGCTCAGTTTTCCATCTTTTTTTAAAAAAAATTGTTTACAAATTCAGCCCAAACATGGATGTGAACAGGGTGGTCAGATGTCCTCCTTTTCCAGGACATTTCTTACATTTCTGCCTTCTGTCCAGGAGGAATTGCAAAACATCATCCATTTTGATCGCGACCAATAAGCATGAATTTAGATTTCTATGAGTGTTTTTAGCTTTTATGTGGTAATATCCTCCATTTGACCTGAAGGCCCTACATTTTGTGGTACCTTTTCCTCCTTTGTAATGAGGACATTTTGTCACCCTAGGTATGAACCCCTTACCACCACCTGTGCTAATTTCAGTATATAAGTGCATTATGATTCATATAGAAATCCAAAGTGAGTAAGTTCATATCAATATGCAAATAGATCAAATTTCTGTTCCATCTTTTGTTGCAGCTCTGAGGGAGAAAAACAACCAGGATTGTGTGAGATCCTTTTCTGAGACAAAGTTAATTATGGTGTTTTGCGGTCTGGGAGTTAAAGAATGATCTTGCATCCAGAAGTATATTTTGCCACTGACATTTGTCTTCAATAAAATTGGTGCCATCTAGCAGAAAAGACTTCACAGTTATGAAACACATAAAAAGTAGTACATTTCCATATTACATGCATAAGACATTCTGAAGAGAGATATAACTTTAAAGTGTGGAATATTTCCATTTGTTACGACTTGAAAAAACACTTCTCTTCCCCTTGCAAATGAAACTGAGGAAACCATTTTACTAGACTGTGATTGAACTTTGGTAGAGCCACTAGGGGCCAGATAAAATTGCTCCAGGGGCCAGATCTGATTTGCTGACTGACAGTTGCATCCCTGATAGAAGAGGATGAGGGAGAAAGAGAAACCCTGCCCTGTTAATAATTCATAAACTCACACAATGTCTGCCCTTTCCCAGAAAGTATCTTTGGACAAATTAATTCACTGTTTGTTTCAAGCCGTTTCTTCAAAACTCATTTTGATGCAAGATGGGGAAAAGGAAGTTCTCCTGCTGCCTGAATCCAAAGTTCAGTTCATTCATTCCAAAATGTGGAATGTGCATGAATATTTGCTCACAGACATTTGTCTGAGCAAAGCATTTAAGCATAGTTTCTTACATATTCTTAAGTTTTATTTGAGGTCGTGTGACCTGTACAAATGTTCTGAGCCCATGGATTTGATAATTAAAATTGAAAATTGCATCTAAAACTGTATTTCCCAGTGTCAGCAAGATTCACCCTGGTCTATGGCTCAGCTTGAGGAAGCCACTCTCAACAATCTGATCTCTTAACAGAAAACCAGTTCTTTAGCAACAGTGCTAAAACACTTTTCAAAGAGATGTTACTATCACACATTATTGTAATATACATAGTAACATCTCATCAGGAGTTGGAACATTTACTTTTTTGGACCTTAGCTCCCAAAATCCACCAACCAAACTAGCATGAACCTCATTAATGCTAGTTTACATTAATTGTATTATGTCATTTATTTATTCATTTTTATTTATTTAATTTATTCCCTGCAATTTTCTCAGATGGGCATCTAACATAAGGCAGGAACAAAAACAACAACAAAAAAATGAAAAACATGTATTCACTGTAGAAAAGAAAAAGGAACCAAACAGGCTGTTACAGACTGGCCATTAAGGCCATCCTGGGGGTGGAGTCAGGGCATGGAGTCCACATGATACATGCCCCAACTCTGCCCCCAGGCTAGTGTGATACTGCGCACCACACTACATGGTGGGTGGCATCATGGTGTTACTCTGGTGCTGTGTCTAGATGGTGCCCTTTCTGTGGCACAGAAAAGAGCTGCTTTTTGCGACTCCTTTTTCCACTGTGGAAAGGCAAGATCCAGGGTGCAGTGTGTGGTTGTCATGGCCCCAATATGGTGCTAAAAGGGGTGGTCTGTACAGCCCCTATGTCCCATGTTTTGTATGGTGGTCCAAAACCTTTTATTTCTTAAAAAGCCAAACATATTTTGGCCTTCTCACCAATTGGTCTTATTCAGAGGCAATTACCAGAAATTTCTGGAGTTCTAATCTGCATTCTTAATCAGGGTAGACTCTGTGAGTATTGGAAGTTTTTCAAAAGCAAGAATGGATTTTTGGCCACTCACCTATTTGTTGATTTAGTTTTGGCATTTCAGGCAGTCCATGCAGCCCTCTGGAGAATCCCAGTGCGTAACACTGGCTAAGGGCCCACTGACGTTGCCCATCCCTTGATATAAGGATACATTTTAGAGATCATAATGATTATTAGTGGGTGATTCTAGACTGCTCAAAAGGGGCGGTCAGCAATTGCCCCAGGAAGCTGCGGGATGTGGCCGAGGCTGCCAGACCGGCAGCCTCCGTGGCCCCATCCCGCCACTTCCAGAGGCCGCGGGGAAGCGGCAAACTGCTGGTTCCCTGCAGCCTCTAAGTGGGGTGCAGAGGGCACCCTGGGCACTTGCTGCACCCCGCTTGAGGAGGTGGGCGGAAGGGAGAAAGGGGCCGCCACCGCGGTCCCTTTCTCCCTGGGTCTTTGCCATGGCTGTCTAAAAGCCACGGCAAAGACCCATGTCAAAAAAGGAGCTCCATTTGGAGCTCCTTTTTTGCGCCGCAGAAAGGGAGCGATTTGCACCCTCCTGCGGCGCAAAGGTGGCATGGCGTGCACAGCGCATCTAGCAGCTGCACATGCCATGACACCATCATGGCGCTCCCGTGAGGATGCCACTATTTAATAATGGTGGCGCCCATACGTGCTAGGGTTAGGGAGGGTGTGAAAGCTGCGCCCTCCCTAACCCTATTCACACCTTTTTTGGCCCCTAACACGCCTCTTGTGGCGCATCTAGATCGTGCCAGTGTGATTAGCTCTCTCAAGTCAATCCCGATTGCACTGCCCTGTTTAGTTCCTGCAAAATCATACACAAGTCCATCCATTTAGCATGTGGCCTTCCTCTCTTCCTACTTCCCTCCACCTTTTCTAGGATTATTGATTTTCTTAATGAATCGTGCCTTCTCTTGATGTGTCCAAAGTACAACAGCCTCAGTTTAATCCTCTTGGCTTCCATGGAGATATCAGGAGTGATCTGCTCTAGGGGGTCATTTCCACTGGCACTTTGAATCACTTCCTGATTCATCTTTACTCCATTTTGGAAATTGATTCTAAAAGGTCCCTTGTTCCCACTATGAAAGGAGGTATTTTCTTTACCCCAGTGTAGTTGGGTTTTTGTGTGTGTGTATGTGTGTGTGTGGGTTTTTTTTGTTGTTGTTGTTGTCCCCACTGGTATCGCTGCTTCAAAATCTGCCTGGGATCCCATCTGCGACATAAGCAGCAGCCTAGGCAGCCCGGCTTGAAAATTGGGGTGGAGGGGTTGGAGGCTGAGAGTGTAACCTGAGGCTGAGAGAGTGTGATGATGAGAGAGTGTGACCTGAGGCTGAGAGTGTGTGAAGCTCAGAGAGCAAGGTAAGGGAGGATGTAGGCAAGGTTGGGGAAGATGGAAAGAGGGCTGGGGGGGGCAGAGCCAAGGACAGGGAGGATGTAGAGAGGACCAGGGAGGACAGAAAAAGGGCCAGGAGAACAGAGCCAAGGCTGAGAAGGATAGAAAGAAGACCAGGGAGGATGTAGAGAGGCCAGGGAGGATGGAAAAGAAGGTTGGGAGGATGGAGGCAACGCTGAGCAGGATGGAAAAAGGCTGGGGAGAATGAAGGCAAGGTTGGGGAAGATGGAAAGAAGGCCAGGGACACATTATTTTTTTTAAAAAAATTAAAATAGATTGAAAAATTAATGGAATAGTTTAGCAACTACTTGCCTTTGCAAGTAATTGCTAAACCATTCTATTGATTCTTCGATTAATTTTATTTAAAAAAAAAACCTCAAAAAGGGGTGTATCTTTGGGGAGGGATGATACATACCCCCTCTGCCATTTGTCCCTCCCCTCAAAGCAAATTGATAGTTATGTGGCATTCCCGCTTATTGGACACACTTCAAAATTGATTCATCTTAAAAGAACTGCAAAATAACCTACTATCAGGAAAAAAAAACCTACTATCAGTGTTTTTTTGTTTTGTTTTGTTTTTTGCATTTGCCCTGCCTTATCCCAACTGAAATCAATCCAATAAGGATCAGAAGTGGTTTCAAGTGGGAACAAGGATCATATACCCCAATCAGTGATTTGCTGCAAATTGTAGTGGGAACAAGCCTTAGGAACCATTTTTGACTGTCCACAGGATCTTCAGTGCTCTTCTCCAGCATCACATTTCAAATGAATTTATTTTCTTCCTATCTTGTTTCTTAATTGTCTAGCTCTCACATCCATACATGGTAATAGGGAATACAATGGTTTACATGGTTCTGATTCTTGTTCTCAATTGTTTATCTTTTCATTTTAGAGCCACTCTCCCTATTCTTAATCTTCTTCTGATTTCCTGGCTGCAATCCACGTTGCTATAAATGTTTTATCCCAGGTATGAGAACTCTTTTACTATTTCTATTTCTTGATTTTCTTCATTAAATTTGTGTAGATTCTCCGTGGTCATTATTTTTACTTTCTTTATGTTCAATAGTAAGCCTGCCTTTGCACTTTCTTCTTTGATCTTCCTTAGTAGTTGTTCCAGTTCTGGAAGGTTTTCTGCTAGTATTACGGTGTTGTCTACATATCTTAGATTGTTGATCTTCCTTCTTCCTGTTTTCACTCCTCCTTCTTCTATGCCCAAGCTTTCTTTTCTTACCATATGTTCTTCATATAAGTAGGACAGGTAGAATGATAAGATGGAGCCTTGTATAATCCCTTTGCCAATTGGGAACCATCCTGTTTCTCCATGTTTTTTTCTGACAGGAGCCTCTTGTCCAGAATACAGATTCCTTATCGTGACTATCAAATGTTTTGGTAATCCCATGTCTTTAAGGGCATTCCATATCCTTTCATGATCTATGTAGTCAAAGGCTTTGCTATAGTCTATAAAGCATGTGCTGATTTTCTTTTGGAATTCCCTGCTGTGCTTCATTAGCCATCATATGTTTGCAACGTGGCCTCTAATGCCTCTTCCTTTCCTGAACCCTTCTTGGATCTCTGGGATTTCTCTTTCCATGCATGGTTGGAGTCTATGTTTTAGAATTTTGAGCAGAATTTTCCTTGTGTGGGAGATTAACGCTATGGTCCTACAGTTCTGCAGTCTTTCATACTTTTTTTGTGGATGGAGACATATATTGATAGTTTCCAATCTGTTGGCCATTGTTTTGTTTTCCATATCAGTTCACATGTTAGTTAGCGCTATAGTTGACTCTGTCATGAAATTCATTCAGAACAATAGAGCTGAAATTTTCCCATATGGAGTGGAAAACCATAGATAACTGTAATATTTCTAATGCTGTTAAGGTTAAGCACACCTCCAATGGAAATTACCTGGAAACTGGGAAACTAGGATTGGAAACTATCTGGGAGCCTGTTGTGATGTATGGCCAGAAACTTGGCCAAGTCATATGTGGGGGACCTAATGGCACTCACTATGGGTTGGTGTGGAATGGAATCCTTGTGGATCTTGGAAAATCCATATAGCTTGGTAGGAGAGCCTCAGATTTGCATAAACTTTGGTGTGTGGTTGGCTGAATTGAGGAGTTCTTGATCAAGATATTCATTTTCCTGGTGATTTGGTTGGTTGGGTCTTGTTTCAGTTTTTTATATATGGCGGGATCTAAGAGTTCCTCCATTTTTTGTTTGTATTGTTCTGTTTCCATGGTTACCATGGCATTGCCTTTGTCTGCTAGGAGAATGATGATTTCTGTGTTCGAATTGAGATCCTTGATGGATTTTTCTTCTTCTTTGGTTATGTTGCTGGGTGGTGGTTTTCCCTTGTGCTGAAGCCTTGCTATTTCTGGGAGTCTCATGTAACGAGCTCCTGGAGGAAAAAGTAGGATTTGAATTAAATAAATGTATTGTTACATGGGAGAACTAATGTACACTCTTGTTTCAAAACAAGGTGATGACCTGTGCAAGAGTGACTGAGCTCCCTATAAATTCCAAGTACATTTCAAAGAGAAAATAAGAAGACTACAAAGTGAATTATTTTTATTTTATTTTATTTTATGTGGGAAATGCATTTGAAGCCAATACATTTTCATGGCAGATCTAAAAGCAGCGATTCCAGCACTTGGACAGTTAGTAGCAACTTGGCAACCCTTTGATAGATGTTATTGATATGAGGGGTTAAAGGAGCCTTGCCTGCAAGCTTAGGGGGTTTTGTTAGCTTTTGATAAGAGCTAAGTCTAGCTCCCAGGGAAGGATTACTGGAAGAAGGGATAGCAAATGCTTAAAAGGGTAACGTATTTTGTTTCTTTCCACATACTGGATTAATCCTGCACAGAGCAGCTGCAGCATGTTGCATGTGTGAGTGAGAGGCAAAATGTGATAATCAGACTCTAAACTAATTAGAAGGAGGGCTTGCCAAATTGCTTTTGCTCACGACCGAACACTGTGCAAATTATACATCGTAACAGCAGCAGTTGCAGAATACTTAGCTAAGCACCAAAGTAACATGTGGAGGAAAGTAATTAATGCCATGCCCTGCCAGGCACATCCTTTCTCTGTTTCCAGACCTCAGCACCTACCTAGCATATTTATGAGCAAGGGAGGAAATATACAAGATTCTCTGGACAGAGAACTGCACCAGATGCTTAAGCCATGGGATGGACTCAAAGGTGGATATCAAAATTCCTTTGGGCTCTGAGAGTTTGCAGACCATACTTAAACCCATTTTTCAGGAATATTCTCATTGAGACAACAGGGGTGCTTAGTGGTGTATGTTCATTCCAGTGATGTCCAACCTCTGGCCCTCCAGGTGTTTTAGACTTCAGCTCCCAGAATCCCAGACCATTAGCCAAGGTGGCTGAGGCTTCTGGGAGCTGTAGTCCAAAACACCTGGAGGGCCAGAGGTTGGACATCACCGGTTCATTCTGTAAGAATATAAGAATTCAATTAGATCAGACTGAAGTCCTATCTAGGTCAGCATTCTGTTCTCACAGTGGTCAACTAGATGTCTCTGGGAATTCTAATGGGCTAATATACATAGCCACCATTACTAGTAACAATTGAGGACTTTACCCTTCATGAATTATCTTAATAATCCTTTTAAGGAAGATTAACATCATTGTATCTTGCCATAGTAAACACTACATATCAGTCTTGCACTGTGTGAAGAAGAAGGTGCTGTTCATCCATCTTGAACAACCACCAATCCAACCTTGGATCAACCTGGAGAGACAGAGCCATGTATTATTTTACAGTTACACACACTTGTCATTTCTCCCCTTAATCATTTCCCCCTTAAACTAGAATATTGTCTAAGCAACCAAACATTACAAGCTTTCTTTTAAGAGTATTACTCTATTCATGTTGGTTGTTCTTTTCTGCCCTTCAATATTTATGCAAATCTTTGTCCATTTCTATAGTAACCAGACATTCTTGTGCTTTCAGGGGAAGAAGAGGCTAATTCAGAGGAAGAGTTCATTCAAACTATGTTCTCCATTTAAACACATGTAAACCAAATTCTAATCAAAAGACATGGGGCACCTACTGCCTGAAATTCTGTAAGTCTGCTTTCTGTCAAGAGAGATAATGGTCTGTTTGATGGATAATTTTTTACACTTGGTAAAGGAAAGTTTTGTACGGTCAAGCCAGGGTGGCCAGAACATGGGGTACTGGAAGAAGTCTTGGAGAACTAATATCTTTTTCTGTTTCTCCAAATGTGGAGATAAATCTTAGGGTGGGAGGTACTAAAAGAGGATAATTTGTGTTTGTGTGTATATATATATATTTAAAGTGAAATGGGCTTAAAGCCTGAGCAACCATCTCCAGCCAATCCCAGTTGGCACCAGGCTCTTTGGTTTAGCACAAAGTTGTTTTTATATGTATTGTACTTGTGCAATACTGCTACACCAAGAAGCCAGGGATGGGAGGAGAGAGAAAAGTAAGTGTATGTACTTAGTATTTTCTACTGTTTGGATCAAGGGGGAAAGAGTGGAATACCAGCATTGTGACTGGTGAGCCTTCTTGTAGAAGGAAGGAGCACCTTTCCTCTATGACTTGCTAGTGAGCATTCTACAAGCCCCAGCAGCAGAACAGAGACTATAAAAACTCCTGGCATGTGCTGTATGTTAAGTCTTACAGGACAAGAGATCTCATGGGAATGGCAGGAACCAGTGAGTTGCAGGTCTTCTACCCTCCCTCCCGGGGGCATGTTATCATTTTAGCAGGGTTTAAGTCAAATTCTATGCCTATTACACAGATCCACTTTATGCCCATTTCCACAATCACCTGACTCAAAAGTAGTTCTTATTCATTCTTCAAACCTTGCCTGCCCCACCTTTGTGACATCACAATACTCCATCCCTTTGTTATCACAAGGCCCACCTTTGGGACAGCAAATTATTTCCGGCTCTCAGATATTGGCTCTGAAATCTCAAAGACTGGGATACCACAACAGTGGATCATGCTAACAGAACGTTTTCTTGCCAGATGTTCTCAAGCTATGTTGCACCACATCGTCTATAACACTTGCTGGGTCTTGATGTTGGTGTCTCCCCAGATTTATGAGGAATTTCAACCCCAAGGGGTTTTATATGAGTATCAACATTTCTTAGACCTTCCTTTTTGTTCTGTATTAATATTCAGTCAGGCTGATCCATCCTTGGTCATTCACAAGCCAAGTTGACAATGGATGGTGAAATGCCAGCGAGACCAGACTGTGGATAGCTGTAGCCGCTAGAAGTTTCTTCATTTGTTTCAATAATTTTTGTTATTATTATCATTTACCCTTCAGCCATTCATTATGATCACAAGAATAATTTCTGGCTTTTCTTCTGTATAAATCTGTAAAGATCCTTCAATCTGACAGCATGAAATACACACAAATTAATTGTGTTTTGTAGAATACTACAAAAAGTATCAGAATTCCATTGATTTTTCATAGTAATGATTGTCTTACATCCTTGATTGAAGTCAATCTAATTATTCTTTCCTCACATTTTTCTTTTAAAAGATCTGATATTTTAAAAATAGGAAACATTTCCATTTTATGCAACATGTCATTTTCCAAACTTTCATATGTGATGATGAATTTTCTAAAATATGCAATGAAATCCAGACTATAATTCCCATGGACATACAATGAGCTTCACTTTTATCCCTTTGCAGTATGTGTGCTTATACTGCTTTCCAATCTTTTGTCTGCAAAGCTGACTTTATACCATTTTTATTTTTATTTTATTTTATTTAAAAAATTGTCTTAAAAGAAAAGATGCATTTTTAAGGCAACATCTACTCTACATCAAAGCTCCAGCTCCCTTGGTTTATCTTTCAAAGCTGGATTAAGGACAAAATAACTTTTATGTTTGTTGTCTGTTTTTTTTTTTTTTTTTTTTGAGAAATCAATCTTTTGCACCTAAAGCCAACAGAGTAGACCCAGTGAGTCAACAGAGTAGTCACAAACAGAGTAGACCCATTGACTCAATGGAAAATTTATGAGTAAGCACTTAAATATACGTGCTGCATTGGTAAAACAGATATACTTTAGTTGGGACTAGCAATTGTATTTAGGTTTTAGGTGCCTGGTCCACACACATATGTGAATCTCTAGAGAGCCACATATTTTTTTTTCACTTTCTTTCTTTTCTGTTTAAAAGTCTCAAGTTCTTTTTGGTTGGTTTTCTGAAGAAACTTACAAATTTTTTTAATAGAATGGAACATGCTCTTATCAAGAAATAATATTTTCTGTCCATGAAATAATATTTATGTGCTTTAATGTCCAGTGCATAAATATTATCTTCTTTGCATAAATGAATTTTCTTTCACAGTAAAAAGAGTTAAATATGTTGCATGTGGCTGCCTAGTTGCTCCACTGAACCTTGCAGCAGTTCTGCTCCTCCCTTGGGTGGCTCAGTGTAGTGCAATGTTGTTAAATTCAGTGTCAAAGTGAACTAACAGCGGGCCATCAGTTGCTAGTGATGGCGGCAAGCTCCCATGGAGACGGCAACCTTAAGGTCTTTCTGTGTAACAGATTTAATCCACGGGGCTCTATGTATGAACCTCTTGCTTGAACTGTACCATTGGGACCTACTTCATCATTGTAAACTACTTTGGAAGAATTGTGTTAGGTACATGAATGGTTCAGTTAACTATCCACATTTTCTCCTATTAAGTTTGTGAAAACTATGAGTTATGCCTGGCAGACTGGGAGAAAATATTTTCACATGAATTCTGACTCGAATCTATGATCAGCATTTCTTTCCCTCCTTTTTGGTGCTGTTTCAAAGTAATTTAACTCAGGGGAGGGAACAGAAGCAATGATCATCCGTCTAGGATCAGAATTAATAGGACTTGTATTGATCAGCTGCAGCTCTTTACACTGAGTTCTGGCCAGAGTCAAATATAACGTTTCTTCACATCTGCCTTTCATTTTCTCCAGAGACTTTCATTTCAAAGATGAGCTGCCTTTCAAATCTTGGCTATTTGACTCTGTCCATCAGAAACAGCAAAAGAGGGGAGGGGGAGGAGCATCTTTTAAAACCTGTTAGATAATCTGGGCAAAAGGACAACTCTTTGCTAAATTTTATGTAGCAAAAATAGATGAGAAATAACATGAGTTCAAAATAAAGGGGTCATGCCTTTGAATCCATGTTATTCACCTCCTCTGAGACAAGCATGGCATTTGGGATTTAATGGTGGTTGTGATGGGAAGAGATTTCAGTGGGAGAGGAAGAGCAGCATTGATAGAGGCATAGAAATATGCAATCAAGGTCTGATTACCATCAGATAAAAGGGTGTCATTTATGAGAATATTTTGTGGCTATTTCCTTTTCTTGCTCAGAAAAACGGGAAGGAACATCTAGGCCCATTGAGAGGTTGATTAAGCCCAGGAAGATGCAGGAGACCAGATGGAAAATTGTTATGAAAGGGTGCTCCATAAGAAGGATTCATTTTGAAATGTGCTGGTTATACTAAACCTTTCTTTGTGCACCTAGAGACTTCCTTCACTATCCCCCCACTTCCATACCTTTCCTGCCTCATATGAGCATTCATGTTTGTCATCCACTAAAGGCATCACCATTCCATTGGAATATGCATTATTCATATATTGTTCATTTAATTCATTATCACAACAGTACTTAAAACCATTGCTTTTGCTACAGATAGAGATGCTGCTTTAAAATAAAACCTTTGAATCAGAAACAACAGGCTGAAAAATGGGCAATTCATACTCCTGCAATAGCTGCTACAGTCTTGAGGCTAGATAACATTTTTAAAGGGAGCTCTAACTTGCATACCAACATCATTTGATGGACAATGATGGCCTCCTTTCATATTTACCTCCCATAAGGATCTGTCCTACATGCTAAACAAACAACTTTTAATCTTTTATTCAGGACTGTTGGTAAGATTTATGTACTGCTGAGAAAAAAAATGAGTCATCTATTTCATTCGTTCATTTATTCATTTGTATCCTACCAACATGGCCTCAAGCAGACATCAAGCCAGATTATAATAATAAAATTCAGTTCTCACCTTTCTACCACTCACTCTCTTGATTTGATGCTCCTAGGATCTCTGGAATCACCATCTCATTTCAGGTGGCCATTACAATTAGGCCATTGTGAACATAACACAAATACACAATGCTGCAATGGTTATGGTCCCACATCAACTCCCCCCCCCCTTTGAAAGAGCACCCTTATTCTAGAGTATTTTCTGTGCTGAAGTTCCACACTTAGTTTCACATTTAATAGTGTGACTTCCAGCTTTTCTGCCCACTCTATCAAGCTATCATTCATTGTCCAATTCAGACTTTAAAGGTATTTTCTGTATTAACATCTCCACATGAACCAGCAGGCCTTTCTGCTTTACATCCAATAGGAAGCACTTTGTCAACATCATGAAAGGGCTTAAGGACTTCCTTTAAATGAATTCTCTGCACTTAATTCTTATGTTAATATGTTCCTTTCCATTCCCTCCTTTGGTCTAACGCTACACAGACAGTTTAATCATGAAAGGAAAGCAAAGGCATGGAGTGGAGGTATTCAATGGGTGGCTCTGCTCCTAACACAGTCAGAATGCATATATTTCAAGGTTATACTATTTCTGCCAGATTGCCATAGTTATGTGTTTTACATTACACTTTTAAAATCTACACTCAGCAATGGCTGTATGTTACCCTAGGTGCAAAGTACAGCACAATGTTTTATTTACTAGATGACCAAGGATCATGCTGCACCCACAAAGTCTTTATTAGCCACCATCCTCAAAATGACCCCCAAAATCCAATTTAGAAAAAAGTAAATTTGAAGCGTCACTCTAAAATACCAATATATTGCTCTTGGAGACCTTTGGCAATCCCACAAACTCATATTTCCAGATACAAACCTGCAAAATCACTAAGACATTCAGGGGAAATATTTGCCTTAGTCCCACTACCATCATGGATGTGCTTGGTGAAGACACAAAAAATAGCCTTCTTAGTGGCTCTTCACAGGAGGCTTGGATGCCCCCCTGCTTGGTTTCCTTTTGCTGGCAGGCAAAGACACTTTTGTTTCAGCAAATTTTTCATGGTCATGAAACAGATGTGTAGGAAAATGCAGCTTGAAACTGCTTTTTCCAAAACTGGATTGAATCCCCGCCAATTGCACTGACCACTTCCAAGCCGGCTTGGATGCATACACCCCAACTGCATGTCGCAGGATCAGGCTGTGATGCTGGATATTTATTTATTTATTTATGGTCTTTTCCTCACAATTTCTGTGCACCATCATACAAACACAACTCCACTGGCAGCCACCTCTTCCCTAGATGCCATATCATTGGATGGCAGCCCTCTATTGACCAGCCACACAGTTACACCTGTGCCCTACACCAATACAGGGCACTGGAACATCCAATCATGCCTCCTCCCCCTTTTATGCCTCCTTCACCCCCTTTCACCCCATGTCTGCTTGTGAATTGTCTAGTTTGTGTATGCGCCATTTATATCCATTGGAGCTGTCACACTTTCAGTTTTGGACATTGCCACACTAATTGCTTGGGTACATCAGCTCTGTCCTTCTTAAATGTGCTCCTGAGTTGGAGCATTTATATGCACAATTAGGGTTAGGGTTAGGATAGATTGCTTCCTTAGAATCAATCTGGTATCAAAACATTTATACGTATGGGTGAAGATGTGCATTTTCCAGGAAAAGTGGGGGGGGGGGGGATCAGCTTCTTTTTGCTTTGGATTTTAGCCCCAGAGTGTGGCTTCGGCTAGTTTTTTGCTCAGTTTCAAGGCTTTCCTGATCTAAACACCCACCTCAAAACCAGTTTATTTGGCCCATCTGTTTCAGGCCATAGTTAAGATGGGAAGGTTTTTATTTCTTTGTTTGTTTTATTTTTTTTAACTTTTGTATGGCTTTTAAAGTGTTTTTATAATGTCTTATGTGGAGATTTTAAATTGTTTTAAATTTTTTGTTGTAAACATTTTATTTATTTATTTGCTCATTTTCAATTTGTTGTTATTGGAAGCTCCCTAGATACTCACTTGGGAAAAGGCAACATAGAACTGAATTAAACAAAATAAATCAATAAAATAAAAACAATAATAACCCCACTCACCCACCCACAGGTACACAGAGCCTCTCAAATGCCTGTAAATCTACTACTGAACTGGGAAGTGGCTTCTAGTTTCAATTTTTGGCTGATTTTGTTGCCTGCTGCTAGGGTGACCAGATGTCTTTCTTTTCCATGGCATGACCTATATTTCAACTTTCTGTCCAGGAGGAATTTCAAAATGTCCTCCATTTTTGGCTTGACTAAGAAGCATGAATTTATATTTAGTGTGTTTAGGTTTAATTTGGTAATGTCAAAAAAAAATTTGAATGTCCTACATTTTCAGCTTGACTAAGAAGCATGAATTTATATTTAGTATGTTTAGGTTTAATTTGGTAATGTCCAAAAATTTTTTTGAATGTCCTACATTTTGCTCATTCTCATAAAAATTGGGACCTTTGGTCACCTTGCCTGTTATAGAAGCAAAACTTGATCTCTTTACCTGCTGAAGCCCACCACCCCTGTTTTACTCATTCATTCCCCACATACCTTTTAAAATGTTGTCTTTGATAGGGGCACATCTGCTTGTATCTATGGAGAAGCATGTATGACTGTAGCTTTTATTCATCTACAGTGTATTTTTCAAATACCTGTCTCCATTTAATCATTGATAGTGATTGCTACTACAAAAGCTACAGCACGTAACAGAATCACAAATATGGCCTAGCAGCTCAATTCAAAGCAGCAATCTACCATAGATTTTGACTGAAATCTCTGATTATTCTCTTCATACATATATAGGATTATGATCACCTTTACAAATCCTCAACAGCCTTAATCACTTTCATTTGCACCAAGGACTGCTTCAACCCTCTTTAGTAGGTCTTTTGAATGCCTGCTCTGGGTCTGGAGAAAGATACATGATCTGGTCTTCTCAGCAGAGTAAGCCTAGCCCATAAAGGCAGGTGGAAGAAGAGAAAAATATAATTGGGTGGATCACACCCTCTTTCCCTTTTCTTCCATCCTATGCCTCTTCCCATTGGAAAGATGTATGCAACAGAACAGGTCTCTCTCTTTCTCTCTCTGTGTGTGTAGTGGAAAATGGATTAAAACAATTTAAAAGCCTATTTAGAGGGGGGGGGGGGACATTTGGAATAGCACAGTTTGGGCTGCCAAAAAGCCAGTAGGACTGGAATTAGCCTAACTTCTCCTGGAAGGGACTTCAACAGCTGTGGACCTTTTACTACGAAAGTCTTGTCCTGTGTTCTTTTATCAACCTAGCTTCTCATAGTTGTGGAATTTTTAAAATAAAAAAGACGATGATGGTGTGTTTGTGTGTATGGGGTGATGTAATGCAGAATTATCTCTCTGTGTGTGTTTTATGGCCTACATATGTCTGGGCCTACTGATATGTGTCATGAACCCAAGCATATCTAGCTGCATATATATTCAAGAGCTTATGAGCGTGAAATAACCTCATATTATTCAAACTAGCTGTGGTTGGTCATGTCCTGTACAGTCAAGTTAGAGACGAACAAAGCAAATTATTATTTTGGGGCTGATTTAGACAAGCCTTCTCAGTAGCTTACAAGAATGATGAATAGCTCTTCAACCCTGTTGTGCTAATGATGGTATCTGAGATCGTCAAAGGACTTTGGCATTAATTCATGTCTTTAAATAAAGGCAACATTACTGAGTATGTCCTCAATTTTATATGCAACAGTGGATGCCCACTGACATACAGCTTATACTGTTGGAGAAAGCTTAAATAGCATAAAGCTTATCTGAGAAAGAAGGGAAAAGGCTAACCTCTTGGCAAGTTAAGTGATTTTAAAATGAAATATTTTTGAGAAGCCAAAATCTGAGAGCTTTAGTCTGTGGGGATTAGGGATAAACCAAAGGGGAAATTATATTCAGTGAAAACCTTCATCCAAATTGAAAGAAGTCTCCCATTTCTCTCTGTCTCTCTCTCTCTCTAAGGGGCTGTATGCCTCACTAGAAGCGCTGGGTTGGGGACGTGGCAACCACATGCCACACCCCCAACCCATTGCAAAAAGAACCCACAAATGGCGGGTTCTTTTTCTGCCCCGGAAAGGGCATCATAGCCGTGGTGGTGTAGCTTTTTGATGTCCTTTTGGTGCTGCATTGTCTAGATGCAGCACCAGGACCACTTATGATGCTGTGCACCATCTAGAAGGGCATGAAGAAGCGGAGCCACTACATCCAGCATGTGGACACTTTGCTGTGGCTCCACCTACAGGACAGCACAAAGTGCTGGTCTGTATTGCCCTTCTGAC
Organism: Urosaurus nigricauda; assembly: GCA_034509955.1. Taxonomy (NCBI): domain Eukaryota; kingdom Metazoa; phylum Chordata; class Lepidosauria; order Squamata; family Phrynosomatidae; genus Urosaurus; species Urosaurus nigricauda. Next base: position 141,819,871 of record JAOEGL010000003.1, on the reverse strand, counting down.
GTCATTGCAAAATGACTACAAAGGGGTTCATTTGACTGGAATTATGTAGGTAGCATACACAGTCTTAACCTCATATTACACCAGCATATGCACTTTTTCCATTGTAGAAGAAGGTATCCAGTGCCTCCTTATGCAACAACTCCTTGCCTGCAAGCACCTTCACCTTGAGGGTACCAAAGCACATCACTACAACCAATGGGAGTAATGGGTTACCTGCAGTTGTCATTCAAGAAAAAGGAACAGTCATCTCCCTTCCTGACCTTATTAGAGGTTCAGGAGTGTGGTAGCTGTTCGCTTCCATCAGCTGTATAAGGGCAGGAACTCTTTGTCATGAAAGCACTGATTGATGATAGATGCTTCTGCCATATGAAGCTGAATTGTCCTGCCAATGCTATAAAAGCCACGTGAAAGTATACTGATAGAATTTTATGCTCGACTGTGGGACTAATCAAGGGATGTAACTCATACTCTAAATGGGATTAAGTGACCTTTAGTGATCTCAGCATGCAGACAAATCTTATTTGCTTCCTAGTATTCTAATGGTACAATAAGTGCCAGCATGATGTATCAATTTGAGTATTGGACTAGGACTTTGGATACTAGGGTTCAAATCCCAGCTTGGCCTTGCCAAACCACTGGGTGATCTTGGGTATGTCATACTCTCTCAGCCTTAGAGGAAAGGAATGGCAAGCCCCTCTGAAGAAACTTGCCAAGAAAACTCCATGATATGTTTACCTTAGGTTTACCATAAGTCAGAAATGACTTGAAAGCACACAACAGCAAAAAAATTCTAATGGAACAAGATCCAAAAAGCAATTCTCTGAGTGGTGTCTATCACTTGAGAAGCAATAAAACCAAACATGGTCACTGAATCAGGAGCAAATAAATAAAAAGTGGCCATACACATAATAGCAAACAGTTATTAAAAGTTGTGATTGATAGGTATGGGATTGGAACAAGAATTGTCTGAATTAGTCATTCCCATATTATTCTGCAAAGATGTCACTAGCTTGAAATTAACCTTCTCCTCATCTTTTTCAGTTAGGTTACAGATATATATGGTTGTTTCCCCCCTACACATTGTACAAACTGATTACAGGCACTTAAAGGAGGTAGTCATTTCTGGTGCATTCTCAGCACCTGATTACTTTCACCCTTTCTTCTTGATGAAAAGGATTGATTGAACAGAACTTTTAAAATGGGGATGTAATTTGCAAACAACACTCTGGCTCCAGACCAAATCAATCAATTGGCATGGGGGTTTGTTTATTTATTTATTTATTTATTTCAATTTCCACTCTGTCTTTCATTTTTAAATACACCACTGGATGTGGTTGCTGAATCTGAAGATGCCAGATAATCTATCATGTATATAGCAAGTCAACTACCTCTACAAATGAGAAAATATGTCCATTTTCTATCATATTTGAACATTTTAAAACCTTAGTTTGTATCAGTTCTGGATACAGTGGACCCTTTGTATCAGCAAGCCGGTGATCTGTGGATTTGACTACCCCTAGATTACCATGGACCCTATTATTCAATGGTGGCACATGCATATGGATGCACTGACACATCAATGTGCATTTTGCTTCCATTGAATAATATGAGACAAAACTATCTTTTCTTTTCTTTTTCTTATTTATTTATTTATTTATTTATTTTTTTGCCATCTGCAGCGGGTCATGGAAATGAACCGATGTGGATGGGAAGAGTCCACTATACAAAGAAATCTGTGAAGGTTAGTAAATGGTTCAAAAATGAAATGAAGTGAAACTCATCTTCTCTCATGAACATGTTGATGTTATAACTGCTGCCATGTCTGTCTTAAAATAGAGGGCCATGCCATAGGAGACAATTAGTTGGAAAATATTGAGGGCTAGCATGGTTGAGCACATAAGGATTCAAACCCAGAGTCTTAAAAGACAAACACTCAAAAGTCATGGGCCTCCAGATATAATTTTCATAATTTTTGCTTCCTCCCTATCAATTTTCTAAATTTCAAATTATTTTCGTCTTGAATACCTAACTCCCCCCCTTTTTTTGTTAAATGTTACGTTTTGTTAAATAGAAACAAATTGAAGTGAAACTCTCAACCCACCTATCTCCACTACCCATGATCTTGCAGAGAGAGTGGTTGTCGATGCCCATTCTTGTAGCTGAGCTAAAAGCCACTGTGCAAAAGCATGTGTTCAAGCTCCCCTAGTTCCATTCAGAATGCAAATTTGTGTGTCTTTCATTTCCCATGGGATTTCAAAAGGTTTAATCCCTCTAGATAAGAAGAGTTTGCATGGGGACAGGAAGGTACATTTCTAATGTATTTTGACACTACAGGATCTTTATGCCAAACAAAATTGTACTAAAAGGTATTTTCACAGATAGCTTTTTCTTTTGTTCAAAATATATTGCTTTTTGCATCAGCTTTATTTTGTGTATAAATCTTCTTTTTTTTTTCACTTTTTGGAAAAGATCCCCAAATGCAAAAACAAACCAAAAGCACCACCACCACCTACAAAGATGGTAAGAGGGAAAGTTTCATGTTAAACAAGGATCAGTGATAAGATGATTGGAAATAACTTCATGTTGTCCAGAACTCCAACTCCAGAAGCTGGAGGGTCTAACATTTGGGGAAAATAATTTGTTTGCTCTGCAAATCCCCCGCTCCATATAGCCCCCACTCCATGTAGGCACTGTTCATGCTGACTAAGGATTCTGGGAAAAGTAGTCTGAAAAAGGAACTTTTTCATGCTCTGCCCTTGCCTATATATTCACTTATAGTGGGACTGATGGACCAAATGATTTCCATTTCCAGGGTTGTTTATGAAACCCACTGCCTTCCCAGGCTCCTGTACTACATTTCCAAGCAGCATTTTTAGAACACACATACTTCCCAGAAAGGAACACATTTTAAAAGAATTATGAGCCAGTAAACAACTCTTTAAACTAGGAATATATATCAGAGCATTCTCTGCTGATTCGTGCAACTGATGACTGAATTTCAGATCAAGCCAGACCAGTGAAACATTGTAAGCATCACCTCATCCCACACAAACCCATCATAAGTTTCTGGCAGGGAAAAAAAGCTGGATAATGTGGGCTTAGCCTTAACATGAAACTCTTTATATTACAAAGGGCAATTTTGAATCAAGAAGGTTATGAGTTTCAGATATCATTGTGAATCTCTATTCATTCTATTGGTGAAACTAGGCATGAACAAGAGATGACAATCTTGTGTTCTTTTATTTAAAATTATAACATAAAGGTAGAGGTAGGGGGCAGGGAATAATTATTTTAATTGGAGCAACAACACTGATTAAGCATGAGCAGTCTTCTCAACCCAATGCCATTACCTCCATGCATCTGATAACCCCACCCCACCCCCATCTTTGTCAATTGTTGTAATGGTTGTGTACCTTCAAGTCATTTCTGACTCATGGCGACTCTAACACGAGTCATGTGGTTTTCTTGGCAAGATTTGTTCAAATGTCATTTGGCCATGCCTTACCCTGAGACTGAAAGAGTGTATGTTGCCCAAGGTCACCCAGTGAATTTCCATGGCTGAGCAGGGTGTCAGCCATGGAAACTGTGGTTTCCAATATCATAGTATCACATTCAAACCAGTACACCATGCTGGCTCTGTCCATGGGACAAACCAAATGGTACCCTATGAGACGTGACACTTGTATATTTTGCCCTACAGAAAAAAATAATAATAATAGGAGGAGGATATCACTCTGATTCTAATGTGACAATCCAACCCCCCATCACACTTTTACTGCAAATTCACATTTCTCCTCCAGCTTCTGTTAGCAATTTTAAAACACCTCAGTCAAGCCTATTCATAGATCTTTGGGTCACTCTAAGGTTGACTATGTGACAGGAAATGAAATGTAAACCAAAATGTAAAAAGAAGATATTTAAGAGAGTTTTCCTATTTAACCATGATGAATAGCTTTTGTTTAACATATATTGCTATGCATATGTTTAACATTAACATTTGAGATTTCGTACAATTGCATCTGAAGAAATACAGACAGGTTCTTGAAGGCTTATGACACAATATATATTTTTCACCCTTTAAAAAGCTACATGACTCTCGTTTATCTTTCATCAATACCTGAAGAATGCACAATGATTTCAACAAGATGCAAATTTATTTACCTTTAATAGTTTAATCATAAATGACAGAAAGGGCAGATGACTAATGTCATATTATTGAAATAGTTAATGGCCCTACTGCACTGAAGCCCTTGTTTTCCTTCATTCTGTTACAATGGAGAGATTGCTAATGAATGTCATTTCTATTATTATACAGTCTTGGTGAAGAATTGTCTTTTCTGCATCACAAATACCTTGCAAAATATACTCTAGTTTTGAAAGATAGTAACCAAGGATACAGAGAGCTTGAGTAATGTTTGCCAAGTCTGTGTCTTGGTTGTGAGACTTGAGTTACAGCACTTCATTAACTTCTTTGGAAGAGCTGCAAGGATCTCCAGTTTGGATCTAGGGCACAGACTGTTGAAGGGAGGATGCCTGTTGAAATAAATCCAGCATAGCTTCCCAAGGAACTGTGCTCCTCTTTCATAAGCACTTCACATATTTATTCCCTTTTAAAAATGTATCACAAGAGAGCTTGAGCATGATATAAGAAAGAGGCCTCAGTTGAAACTTGGTTTGTTTATTCGTTGGCTGAAATTAATCATCTTTCTTTCCTTCCTTCAAAAAAGCATTTCACACAAAACCTCTGATGCAGCCCTAGCCATGCTGTCAGTATTAGGAACCCAGATGCTAGCAGAGTGTGGAATAAAATAATACTTTTATGACTAATAATAAATGTGCATTTATAAGTGTTGATACAGTATCTCAGTAATCCTTACAAAAAGCCTGCAACCTGAGCGGCATCATTATCCCTCTATGGGGCTGAGAGAAGACTGGTTTCCCTAAGGCCAGCTCATGGATTTATGGCAAAAATGAAATCTGAATTCGGGACTTCCAAGTTCACACTCTCAAGCACCACATGACACACGTTATGAGCTTTCAGACTCAAGAATGAAGATTCATATTATCTCTATGCATGATGTTGATGGAAACTTCACAGATACTCCTGTTTTTACTTTCCAAATTTCTAGTTGAACGTTCCTTGGAGGTGGAACTGGGGAGGCCAGATGAAGGAGATCCCCTTTGGCAGTATTAATTTCTAGCTCTATGAAAGGCTGCCTCACACATGCCACAGAAGGTTGAATGGATTGCATGGAAAGAGGTGAAGGAAAGAGATCAGTGGCAGCAGATGACCCTCACATGACTGAAGTGGTGTAAAAACACACTGAATAATCCAAACTCTTATGGAGCTGTCCAGGGTGGTAAACCTTATCCCAAAAATAGGCACAATACATAGGATAGTTTCTTTAAAGTTCTTACTAAAACCCAATATAGGGTCCTCTGGCCCTACTTACCATTGGGAGAAGTGTGAATCTCTCTTTCCTTCTCTGAGAGATATGTGCTTCCCACACAAGGAAAATATCCCTCTATTCATGTTTGAAATTTTACCTCTCTCTGTTTCACCGGAAATCCTGAAGTGGAAGAGAGAAAACATAAATCACTCATTTGCCCTCTCTGGTTCCATGGAATCCTGAATTCACCCATTCAGAACTGTTACACACAGTCCACAAGAGTGAGTGGGCAAACAATGCAGTACTGAGAGATTAACAGTTTTGAACAAAGTTCATCATTTGAGACATCAGAATTAGAGCTGAACTGAAATTATTCACACAATATTGTGAATGGAAAAGAGCACTTCAACTATGCATCTCTTTTTGAAACTGTCACTTTGACACAGTTGTGCCTCAATGTCCTTCAGTTGTTCTAACTAGTGATGCTTCTCTGTGACATGGTGTGCCATTTTCTTTCTTTTCCCTCTTCTTTGCCCTTACTGTTCACAGTGTCATTCATCTTCAGTGCTGTGAAATCTTTTTAGCTATAGCAGCAACCCATGTGATGTGGACAATGGCACCATAATACTGTGGCCATTGTGAAAAAATCATGCTTCCCATAGACACAGTCATGTGGAGTGTCACAGTCAATCCAATTAAACAGTAGTGAGGTCATGTTATAACTGAGAGGGGAGGGCAAAATAGAGAGAGGAGAGGGGGAAACTACACTTAAAGTAGAAGCAGGCAGCAAAAGAAAATACGTCCCGAACAACATAGAAACAATGTGAGTGGTTGACAAGGAGAGGTTTTCCTCCATCATTAGTAACTGGTTTATGTTTTTAAAAAATACTGTGACATACTTAAAAACTTAATCTGCTTTAACAATTGACATATTTATAACTGAAAACTTGAATCATTATAATATTTAAGCATGTTGTTTGCAGATTACATTTTTTGTGCATAGTTTCAACTTGTATATATTTAAGAAAGAAAAGGCAATTTTGTGATATTTCTTCTTTTCCTTGATGTGTTCCATAAAGTCATTCCTGGGAGATGTCATTTCAAGTTGTATTAGTCACTTAGTGCAGGAACATGTACTTGCAAAAAGTAATTTGATGGAACACATGAACACAAGCCCTTGCCTTTGCAAAAGGGTCAGGCCACCAAGAACCTTTCAAACAGTAATTGGAGAAAACATTGTGTTACAAAAGAACTATACTCTGGATCTTGTTCTTATTTTGTTCTTTGTATTTTGTAGCTGTTGTTTATTAACAGCCCCTGTTTTGGAAATCAAGGACATGCTCTGGCCAAATAAACACATTTTAAAGGCAGAAATTGTAAGTATAATTTCTAAGAACAGCATTTCATTGAATTTTCAGGAGATGCAGATCTTACTACTCAGTTAACATGCTTGCGATGAAATCTCCTTTTCCTTATTTGAATAGGATAAATAGTTCAGTTTGGGGGTGAGTTGCATATCAATACAATGTGCACATGAAATATACCAGTCCAAACATGTGTGAGTGCATGCAGATAATTGAGTATGCACTTATGCAAACAACCTTACAAAATGCACAATGTGGCATTACCAGACAAAAAAACTCAGTTTCTTCTTGATTTATATTTCCCTATTTAAATGGCAGAATCCAGCCAAAGCAAATAAGGTTTATGTCATATTGATTCTGAAAGCTGATCAGCAAAAGGCTATTTAAATCATTATGGCTGGTATCCTGTTAGTCACATATACAGATTTCATAGAATTGTAGAATCATAAAGTTGGAAGAGACCACAAGGGCCATCCAGTCCAACCCCTGCCATGCAGGAACTCCCAATCAAAGCATCCCCAACAGATGGCCATCCAGCTTCTGCTTAAAGACCTCCAAGGAAGGAGACTCCACTACACTCCCAGGGAATGTGTTCCACTGTCGAACAGCCCTTACTGTCAGGAAGTTCCTCCTAATGTCTAGGTGGAATCTCTTTTCCTGCAGTTTTCATCCATTGTTCCGCATTTTAGTCTCGGGAGCAGCAGAAAAAAAGCTTGCTCCCTCGTCAATATGACATCCCTTCAAATATTTAAACAGGGCTATCATATCACCTCTTAACCTTCTCTTCTCCAGGCTAAACATCCCCAGCTCCCTAAGGTATATATGTATATTTGTGTATATACATATACATATACATTTGTGTATATATTTTATTTATTTTGTTATTGCTGTTGTTGCAGAGGTTGTATTCCCTTCGTCACTCCTCAGAGATCAAAGTCTCTCCACCAGGGCAAATCATTTCACCGTGATTGTCCCTCATGCAGTCATTACATTGATGGTGAAGAGTGCAAACAATCGGCGAAGCCCCATAGATCTCAATGGAAGGTGTCTTCCATCTGCATCTGAGTATAGGCTCCCTGCAGCTGTTCAGTAGCAATGGAATAGCTGTGACAGGGAAAGAACAGTGCAACAGTGAGTGCTGGGGGTAGAAACAGTGGAGCTGGAGCAGAGTTTTACATACAGAACCTTTATGCTACACTCAGCTATAAGGCATTTTGGCTTATATTTGGTAGCTGCCACTTTCAGTTTCTATTAGGGACCGTAATCCATCTTTTATGCGTTTGTCAAATGATATCAAAGTGAGTGGATCCTTGTCATGCCACAGAAACTGGGCAGATGAGGATTAGAAGGTAGGCTGGAAATGCTTCTGGGTCAAATATTTGTGGAAACAGATGTAAGGGCATTTGACCAGAATTTGGGTAAAACCTGGCTTAAAAAACCTGGAAAAATTCACCCACTAGTTACAGTATCTGCTCCTGAGTAGTAATTGTATGTGGTCTGAAAAACCAAGCAGGAAGTGATGAAAAGTCATGCTTTCTGCTATATTTCTAGAGGTGAAGGGAGATTGCATGTTCCTCAGGTCTATCCAGAAGCAGAGCTTTCTGAACCATAAATCCTTTCCTTTAAGGTGCACATACAGACTTTTTTTCCTATTTCATAATGAGAAGTATTTTATTTTATTTTATTTATTATTTCAGTTTTATAGCATTTATATTCAGGGGCAGGGATCTTTCCCATTATCTTAATAAAAACCATTCAGGTGAGCTAAGGGAAGAAGTGAGTGCCCTAAGTTTATCCAGTGAGCTGCATATATAATTGATTCTTTTAATCTAAAAACATAATTGTTACCATAAAAAGATCAAGATATGAACCTACCTAGGATAAGCCCAATATGTAAGTGCTGCTCCTTCAAGCAGCTTTGCAAGAGGAGTTTGCTTGAACTTCCTGTGTCCTAAAGATAACCCTTGATATTTGAAATAGATGGTAGCATTGAAACCTTTGTATCCTGAATAGCACCCCTACCATTAGAGCCATAAAAGGTTGTATTTGGACTACATCACCATGTTGGCTGTAGGATTCTGGGAAGACTAGGCTAGTATAAATGTATGTGTGCTATGTGAATTGATGTACATTTTCACACATTTACTTCCTTGGTTAATTGTTTTCACTTTCCTGTTCAAATTTGCATCTATTCACATCTATTCATCCTCCCTCTGGCAAAACCGTGCAGCCATATAAATGTTTGTGAAGCAGATGGGCAGCAACATATGTGTCGATGTGCACCATGAAGCCTTCTTACACACACACACACACACACAGCCCAAACACCTGCAAATTGTGTGTGTCAGGATCACATTCTATTTGAGTGGAATGAAGTGTATTTTTAAAGTGTAGACTAGCTCCTAGTCTCATAAAGCAAACTCCCCAAGCTTAGCCTAAAATTCCTAAATGCCACATCAGAACCTATTTTATCTGGGACCAACATCTTGCATGGATCACAGCACTAGCTATTTCTCACTATCCCACTGCTCTTCCCTTGACTGCAGCCTTCAGTGTTCCAGTAACACGTTTCTTATTCCCTCATCCGTGCAGTAAAAAAGGTATCCAGGAGATTAAAAGCTCTTGCTTTCAGGGTTTGCTCTCCTGTTCATTTCCTGTTAGCCTGCTGATAGGAACCATCCAGAGGCATTTTTCATTAGGGGCTGCAGTGAACCCAGTTTCTTACCTCTTGATTTGAATTTTGAACAGACAACACCCAATTGGGTACATTCCAAGTGGCAGATAATATTTGGAGGCAATCCTGAAGGGAAGACACAATGTGTTTTCATCTTAGCAGGTGTTTGGAGATACACATCTCTCTGCTGTGTTTCAATCTTCTTGTGTTAGTCATCTCGAGACCACAGAAGAGATTAAGATTTGAAGCAAAACACTTTTTAATCTGTTTCATATCCAGACCTCCACAATATGTTCTTCAAGGCATTTCAGTAAGTATGCTTTTCCTGCTGTTGAGTTGTTTTTCTTTTTTTAAATCAATGTATAAAATAAAGCCATCTTTTCTTCAACTCCACCAAGTTAAATAAAACATGGCAGGTATGCTTCAATTAACAGTCCAGATTGTTCCATTAATACCCTGGAATATACTGTAAATTAGGAGGAGAATCTGAAATGCTTTTGTTTCATAAAATCACGAGAGCCACCATGTGGAACATGGAATCCAACTACTCTGTCTGAAAGCAGTGGTCATTCTACTAAGCATCCCTTACAGACGCTTGCCATTTCCTTGAGTTTCTCCAAAGACAAACTGGTTTCATATAGCAAGTGTTGAGTCTTTGAATGTAACATCAAATGATAATTTGCATGTTTGAATGTTCCACAAGTGTAACTATTACATCTTCCAACATCAGCTCAGATATGTTGAGCCAGGACTAGGTGTTTGTGAATGAGCCTTAAAGGATTAAGTATTACAGGCTGAATTATCATATCACTTTATGTCAACAGAAACATAACATTTTTACATAAAACTTAACACTATGGCTAGTATTCCATGTTCAAATGTTGGTGAACGTATAAACAGATGTGAACCATCCTACAGATTCCTGATTAGGATGGTGTGAGTCTCCTGCCTCAGATAGTGCATTGGGAGTGGGGCAAATTTGTCCTACCTACCCACCATGAGAATGTTGCCACCTCAATCTACAGAGGCAGCGGAGAAAAACTACAACAGAAGGACAGCAAGCAGGCCTCTCCAGAAAAGTAGCTTGTCCTAAGCCCTCTCAAAGTAGTCCCTATGCTTTCCCTAGTAGGGTTGGAAAAAATACTGGAAAGTGTTTGGAAAATGTATTTCTTGAGCACCAGAAAACCCTGACAAGAAGAAACCTGGACTTTGAAGATCAGGTTTGATTCTGCACCAAATTCACACAAGGGTTTTGGCACAGAAAACATGGGTCAGACTTCACTAAGGAAATTATGAGTGTATAATCTAGGCTTAGGCATTCCTAGCTTGTTCATATTAATTCATATGTATTCACTAGTTAAAGAATATATAGGGACCATGAAAGCCCTATGATCCTCAATTACCAGGCAGCAGCTGCTGCAAACAACAGGAATCTGCTCTCTATTAATTGGAAGCTGCCCAATGTTTCAAGCCCCCCTTCCTGTGAACAATCTTCAGTGTGACCAGGAATTTCCACAGAGACCCTGCTGTTTGTCAATTGCCCACAAAAGAGGGTGGAAGCATGAGTTATCAGCCCCAATGGACAGAGCAATAGACCCCTGTAACTTGCAGCAACTCCTGCCCAATAAGGAAGGATTGATAGGTCAGGTTGGAAAAATACTTCTTAACTCTATAACTACACAGAGGTAAGTAGGTGATACAAAATCATAGGAGTTTATCAGACGAGAGAAATTTCTCTTTATTGCGAATGGAGCCAATTGGAGCCAAGACGGGAGAATTTTCTCTTTATTACGAATGGAGCCAATAGGAGCCAATTCGAATTCACTTGATTTCGCTAGTTTAGCGAATTCACGTGAATTCCTATTGCATTTGGAATGCGTCCAGAATGACTTCCCATTACCCAAAAATGACTGCCCATTGCCCAAAATTGTGTGAGATGCTTTAATACGCAATAACATAAAATCCATGATTGCTTTCAGAATGACTTCCCTTTTGACTGAAATTGTGTGAGATACTTTAATTCGTAATAACGTGAAACCCCATGCTTGCGTTCAGATTGCCATTAGATTATACTTGCAATTTCCAACATCTGAGAAGGTCCATAGTCATCGTTTTCTGCATGGAAACAACATTTCTATCCATTAATATTGGTTTCTGTATGGAAAATTAAGTGTCCTCTATTGAAAATGATATTCTCTTCACAAAAATGTTTTCTGCACAAAAATAGAATTACAGTATCTTCTGTACATAAAATAATAGTTTTGTATTGAAAATTATTTTTGCACATAAAAAGTTGTTTCCAGTGCAAAAAATGCTGCTGTATGTATAAAAAATACCATGTGTGAATTGTCTTTTGTGTAGTGTTTGAAGACTTTTTTACCATGTGAAAAAGATTTCTCTAATCACTTCTTGGTTCCCTCAAAATGAATATGACAATGAAATTAACTAAAAATTTATTTCTGTGTTCCCCTATAAGCACATTTTTCCTACCACCATCAAGGACAGTGCAAGGCATTCTTCTCTCTGTGAGAAAGAGACTCCCCAGTCAAGTTGTTAAGATGCTTAGCACCCATGTTAAAGTGCCAGTATCCAAGGTCAACCAAAGATGCTTGGCACCAGAGGAGAGCAAATTTCACATGCACCTCTCTCTCCATCTATAGCAAAAATGTAATGAAAAAGAAGGAGAATATTCTGCCTTTTCATAACATGAAAAATGTATTTCAGCAACGTTTAATATGCCTTTTTTAAAGCTGCAGTTATTAAAAATGGAATGTGTACATTTTCCCCCTTGTGTAGTTTTTTTGTGGAGCTTTCGGGCTATGTGGCCATGCTTTAGAAGAGTTCCTTTTTGACGTTTTGCCATCATCTGTGGCTGGCATCTTCAGAGAGATCTTTCTCTGAAGATGCCAGTCACAGATGCTGGCAAAACATCAGAAAGGAATTCTTCTAGAACATGGCCACATAGCCTGAAAGCTCCACAAAAAAAAACAAAACAAAACAAAAAAAACAATGGATGCTGGCCACAAAAGTCTTCAACTCCACATTCCCCCTTGTGTCTTACAACTGTGCAGATGCAAAGGGATGATCCATTGTTTAAAAAGGCCAGTTTTATGGGTAACTTTACAAAACATTAAGGCATGATTTAGTTGAAAATGCTTTAAGTGTGATTTGTAAACTGTTTTCCCTTGTTTTGTGTTTGTGCTTAGGCCAACAGATATTTCACTATATTCTGTCATATTTACAATGGCCTACGGCTGGTGGAAGAGCTGGACAGTGAAGAAAGAAAACAGGAAGAAAATTAATTCACTTGAGATGTGGTGCTGGAGAAGAGTTCTGAGGATAGAGTGGATGGTCAGAAAGACTAACAGCTAAGTCCTAGAACAAATCAAGCCTGAACTTTCCCTGGAAACCAAGATGACTAAATTGAGGCTGTTGTACTTTGGCCACATCATGAGAAGGCATGACTCATTAGAAGAGACAATGATGCTGGGGAAGGTGGAGGGCAGTAGAAAGAGAGGAAGGAAGACCACATGCCAGATGGATAGACTCAGTCAGGGAGAACTTGGGCCTGAGCTTACAGGACCTGAGCAGAGCAGTGGAGGATGGGGCTGGAGGTGTCTCATTCACAGTGTCACCATGAGTCGAGGTCAACTCAAAAGCAGCTAACAACAACAAACAACATGGCTATATAAGCATTAAAATATTTTGATTTTTGGATGTGCAAAGCTATCTCTCTGAGACAATTGCCTTTTCCACTTAACGATGAGCTGGTCTAATGGCAGCATTCAATTATCCTTGAATCAGTGTTAGAACATGAGTCTTGCACGTAGAAGTTCAAGGTTCAATCTCCAGCTTTTCCATTTGAAAGAAAAGATAGCTAGGAAAGACCTCTGCTTAAAACCATGAAGAGTGTTAGCCTTTTAGAGGTCACAAGAATAAATAAACTAAATAAGACAATGATCTGATCCAATATAAGGAAGATTAATGTGTATACATTATTATATGCTTATCTTTATATTTATACATATCTTATGGGCTTGTGCTTATGGCATATCCATTGTCATACCAAAGGATATCAGCAAATTAGAAGCAACCTGCTGTCTTCAGAAAAAGAGAGACAGGGACATGCATTTTTTTTTTATTATTTTAGCCAAAAGAATTAGATGTGTCTCCTAGACAGTTGTGACATAAAATATAGATTTCCAATGGGTTGTGTTTAGCCAGTCATAGTTATGACTTAAAAAATAAATAAATCAGGAAAGCTTTCTAAAGACAAAGCCTGTCCCCTACTGGGAAAAAATAGACTTTTTTTAAAATGAAAGAGGACAAAAGTTATTGGGCCAAGTGATGCTACAGTCAGTATCATGTAAGGTATCATTCGATTACTCAGTGTTGATATATTTTTTCCCCATTTTGTCCACATTTCCCCCAATTTTAAAATATTTTCCACATTTGCTGCACCATATAGGGATACAATAAAATCAGTATACAGTCTATTCTGTAGATAATATTTGTTTTAAAAAAATAGATGCATAGATTCTGAAAGTTTTAGACACTTCACAATTTGAATCTGGAAAAAACCCTAACAGTCACTACTTCTAATGGGTAAGGTGAAAACAACAGCATGTGCCACTATAACCCGACGGCAACAAGCCAATTTATGTAGTGGAGCAGGCACTGTGGTGCACATAGTTTTGTCCTCCAGTATTTTACCACTGTTCCCTTAATGCTCTGGCTGGAGTTAGCTTGCTGTCTGCTGAAATAAATGCAGCAGTATCTGTATCAATGTGCACTGTGTGAACAGTATGTATACATGCACAATGTCTGCTGGGGCATGGTAGGGTCAGGGCTGTCTGCCTCTGGCTTTCTGCATGGTCATTGGCTATTTTTAGCAGTCATGTTCATGACATGCTAGGAGAAGATAGCTAGATTAGATAGTTAGACAAACTATTTAGCACAGCAACAAGGAATCATCAACACCACCAGTTCAGGAGGACAGGAAAGAGTAAAAAGCCATTTGTTTCCCTTTCGCATCTGCTGCCTGAGGCAATTACTTCAAATATATAATGGTGACACTGAACCTAAAATAATTTTTGTTCTGGTCTATGCACATAAGAACATTTGGTCCTATAAGATATATTGACAAAGTACAATTTAGCCATGGGTTCATCACTTGCCTTCAGAGATCTGAAACACTGTGCTAATATTTCATCTGGGCTCAGAAGATCATGTGGGGCATATAGAGCTAAGAATGATCCTAATGGCCCTGAGCTGCATGGGAATGATCAGAATTTCACATATATTGTTATCATTGCATCCAATTTCATAACTTGTACCCACCCAAAACAGAGGCAGTATATACAAAGCATCTTTGGATGCTATGGATGAAATTTTGAATTTAGGAAAATGGGAGGCTCCAATCCTGACTTCCCTCTTCCAACACTCAGGAGAGGTTAGGCTACCACCTCACTTTTGAAAAGGAACATACCCTTCTCATTTATTTTCAAGTGGACAAAGCTGATCTGAACCCCCCCCCCATCTCTTTTTCACAGATGTAGACTTTGAGATCATACCACTTCTGTTCTCTCAATACTGCCCCTGCATTCTCATGTTCATTTCTATACAAATGAAGTATCTCCATATTGTTTATGCCTTTCCAACTGTCTCACTCAAATGCTTGGAAAAGCCTCAGCTCAGATTTATCCTGAAAGGCTGGCCATAAATTATTGCAGAGGAACTTGTGTGTGAGAGAGTGTGCCTATGCAGATCCCATTCCAATAACATTAATGAATGATTCTAGTAGGAAGTTTGTGCAGAGAAATTTAATTGATAATATATACAAAACCTGACATCTTCACTGAGCTCACACTTAAAGACTTATTATATTGATCAATGAATGCGTGATTATTACTCTGCTGTGGCTCAGGATGCAGATGTCTAAAGCTTACCCTAGAAAAGCTAGGGTAACTTTTTTTTTGTTATGGCAGAATTCTGAAGTATACTCTGTTGCAGAAAGGAACTAACAATATTTTGTCCCCAAGAAAATTTTACACCCCCCTAGAAAAAACTATTGTTACTGCTCATCCACTACTATTTAGGCTGTAGGGGGAATTCAGTTTCATCTTCTTTCCCATTTCCATATATGTGTTATTTTAAGATGTTTGACATAGAAGTGGTCACATATCACTTTAAATGAGGGAGAGGATGTGCTGGGAGGCACAATTCCTACCACATATTAGCAAGCCTATCCTTTCCGCCATAAAACATTATAACTGAAGTGATAATTAGGGACTTTCTGGCTTACATATAGCACATAGCATTTAACTGTATGACATCTGCACACACTATGGTAGGTCAAATGGTATCCTGTAGTTGAAACACTCCCCATCTTACCAGTCTTGTTAGCAGTAAGCCAATTGTAAATGCCATATGTCTGCTGAATTGCTTAGGCATACAGTATACATATGTCTCTGCTATTTAGCAGTACTGGATTTTCTCTCCCACCCACCCCCAACCACATTTTTGTGATGTTTAATAAATGTAACTTAAAAGAAAAGGTAATTCTAAGGTTATGACATACATTAAAATGACAAGATATGCTTGGGAGGGACCAGAGAGCAACTGTACATTGCTTTTTCCATTATTGCCTTTTCTCATCCACAATTTCACTGAGCCTGATGTAATTAACACATTTCATGGGGTTTAAGATGTTCCTTCTCTATAAGAATACAAATTTGAGACCGATATGGATCTCAGCTGAAGACAGAAACAACTGTTCCCTGCATTTTAACTTGCACCTTGCTTCCCCAATTTCACAAAAAGGTGGCAGACAGAGGGGAGCTCAGATTTTATTAGGCACTCAACATATGTTTTATAGACACTTCAAACACTAAAACTGGATATATCATTAAATTAACAAAAAACTAAACTGTGGTACTTTAATTGTGAAAATTGGGGGGACTATTTTCTTAGAAGCTGAACCAAATAATGAAACAGCCTGTTAATGAATCAGTGTGTGTAGATAGACAGATACATGATTGTAATGGAATCTGCTAGTCAGCATATCTATCTCCACACCTTTGATTCTAGTGTTGTTCGTTACTTAGTGTTCACAGATTTGCACCAACATTCAGCAAACAGTCCACACAAATAAATTACTTAATTATGTTATGAAGGTGTACAGAGTGTACAGCAGAATCATGGGAGACCAGAGAGACAGTGGTAGAGTGAAAGTAAAAATAAATGAACTTCTGCTAATTTTATGATGGATTAGAACCCCAAGACTCTTAGCCTTACAGTGTATGAACAATTATGAGGGGGTATCCAAAAGTTTTAATGATCATTTTTTTAAAAAATAGACAGAAGGTTTGTTTTGATTTGTAGTTGTTAACTTATCTCTATGTAGTCACTATCTACATTTATACATTTTCCCCAGTGTATCTTGACCCTCCGAATACCTGATATTGTAGAAGCCTGCAGATTGCACCTGATGAGGATTTTTACACTTTAGTCACTTCTGGCATAGCCAGTCACAAAAATAAAGGATGCAATGAGCTTATTTTCTCTGCAAAGTGCACTTAGGGACCAATGATGACGCTGACAAAATTTCATCAATATACCATAATAACTTCCGGGTGATAATTATTACTATATGATACCCCCTCCATTTCCTGTCCACAAGTCCCAGAACTGCAAAGTATAGGCTTCTGGAATGGACTATCACCACTTAAAGATGCCTCTGGAAGGCTACTGTAGCCTTCTTGTCACCATACTTCCCACCCCTGCACATTTCTGCCACGGGAGAGAGGACAGGTTCAATTCATCTACCACCCTCCGACTAGTATAAAATCCTACAGGACTCTTTGCAGATCAGATAACAACAAAATATTTCCTGCTACAGGCAAGTAAATCTTGTCAGTCCTGTGCAGTTTAATCTGGCAGGGCCAAACAATGCCAGACACAAGCTTCTTGTATATCTTCTTCCTCTCTCAAATGAAGACAACAATGATAACCAGGGCTCTCCAAATATTGCATTATTACTATTTCATACAACACAATGTGGAGGCTTGGTTAAAGTTGCACCAGTAATTCAAACATCTTGAAAATTTGTAAAATGAAGCTTTATCCATAGCAATCCTCAGATCAAGCTTTAGCCTTAGCAACCCTCCCAAATGAAAAGGCAAAACATGTTGAGTGTACAAGAGAAAGTAATTCATAACAATGGGAGAAGCAGAGTTACTAATCCATGCCATGCTTGCCCAGCTACTGGACAGATGTTAGACAAATTAGTTCCAACTCTGTGCTGACATTCATTTCTGCCACTATATGATTCGTTCAGAATATTATACTAGGGCTGCAAAGAAGAAGTCACACATGCTCTTCTCCACTCTGGGCATCTGAAATTGAAACAAAATATTACAACTTGACTGATTTTGGCTGCATCTGCACTGCAGGAATAATGCTGTTTCATGCTATTGAGCCTGCCATTGCACTTTCTTCTTTGACTTTCTTTAATAATTGTTCCAAGTCTGTGATGTTTCGCACTAGCAGTATGTCATCATCCACATATCTTAGATTGTTGTTACCCCCTTCCTCCTATCTTCATTCCTCTTCCTTTTGAGTCTAAGCTTGCTCTTCTTATGATATTTTTTTGCACACAAGTTGAAAAAATAGGGCAGCCTTGCCTGACTCCTTTGCTGACAGGGAAACATTCCTTTATTCTTTTTTTCTGTTCTAACAGTAGCCTCTTGGTCTAACTACAGATTTCTCATCAGGACTGAGAACTTATAATATGGGATCTTACAAACTGAAGTTTTATAATTATGTAAGACCAATCGTTAAGCAGTGGTGATGATGCTATAGAGATCATTTTATCTGAGAATCATTTGTTTGGTAATATATTGACAATGCAAAGACTGCTTAGATTTTCACAGCCTTGAGAAAGCTACTCCAGAAGCAGCATGATGCTGAATTTTCATTTTCACATTTGTACAGCTTTCTGGCACCTGTTGCCCTAAGAAAAGGAGGCCACGAGAAAGCCACAGTTAATTTATGAAACCAAGCAGTGATTTCTGTATCCTTTAGCTTGATTTCCTGCTTTGTCAGAACAGAAATCTAGTCCCTTTTCTAGGACATAGAATGACATTCTTGCTTCTTCTTTTTTTTCCTAAAAAGAGGTCTGAAAAAGCAAGTCTATGAATGGCTTAAAGAATAAGGCTACACAAAACAGATGATTTCTCTTTTTAAAAAATAAATCTTTGAGCAATAGCCTTTTCCCAGCAGATTTATCCCATTCAGTCAGCATTTCCTTTCTTTAAATTATGTTTGTTTGAATTTTTTCAATTTGCTTAATTAAAAATACCTCTATGCATTAAGGAAAATGTTTCGAATCAAGAAGGCTGTAGCTCAGGTACAAGGAAGAACATATTTCCCAAGAATGTTACTTTGCTTATTACATTGTCTTAAACTGTTGTTGCTAGTACTGATTTATAATGATAATTCATTAGTAGGGAAGCAAAGAATACATTGGGAATGTCAGAAAATATTTTGCTTCAACTAAGATTAAAAGCCTCTTCAGAAGAACCTCAGCAATCATGAGTTCTGAAATAGTTTCAGCCTTCTCATTTTTTTTAAATGCAGTGCTTCTAACTTATTTCAGTTCTTTCATTTTTAAGTACTACCACTAGATATCCATTGCTATCAATTTGCTTACTATCAAAATGTAAGGACTACTGTTCCATCTTTAAATTTTTAATCTTCCATCTTTATTTTTCAGTTTAGTAGCCTCTCTAAATGTTGCCTTATAAATCACTGATTGACAAGGAGTTGGAATATCAATACCATCATTTGACAACTGTTCACATATTTTAGCTGATTTTCTTGTTGACAAACCAGTGGATGCTGCTAGATGCTGCAATTTTACTTTTTCTGTGTTTCCTAGGCACTTTTGAAGTATTCTCATTGTTGGTTCCATATTCAGATTTTTCAGATTCAGTTTCAGATCCACTAGCAGTAACTTCAAAATCATAAGACTTTGATGGTACTGATAGATCTTCAGGATTTCATCTTTTTGATGGGTGGGTTGTATCTTTGCTTGCAATTTTACTTGTTGAGTACCCACCCAACTGTTCCCTTGCTTTCCACTTATAGAAGGTACATTTTTTTTTATCTTCACTGGATGACCATTCCCCTTCTATTTTTGTAACATCAAAAGCTTTATCCAGCGCATCGTATTTTCTCCTCTTAACACATTCATCATAAATCTTTAGCATCTTGTCAAGCTTTGATCGTATCACCTGATCCAACACATGTGAAAAATTTAATTTGTTTTCCCATAATTTAGTAATTTCCTTAGAAATTTCTTTTACTTGCCCCTTTCTATTTTTAATTTCCTCTCCAAGAAATTAGTATCTCCCAATAATTTGTGTTTGCAGAGGAATTCTGCTTTTATTTTCTTGAGAAAATTCTTCTAAAGGCACATTACTTTTTTTATGTGACTGCTGAAACTGAAAAAAAATGGTTCAAGTATGTTTGTTCTTCTGTATGGTAATGTAACTCTTCATATGCAACATTGCTTTATATTATTAAAGAAATTTTAAAAAAAACAGGTTTAAACATGTTCCAAACCATTTCAATCATGTTTATAAAGTTCAAAATAGGAGTTCTATAAATGTATACATTGTAAAATTATTATTATTATTATTATTATTATTATTATTATTATTATTATTTGTATCCCACCTCTTCCTGTGTTGGATTGAGGCAGGTAACAGCAAGTGGGGAACAGTTAAAACAAACAAACAATCAAACAAAAACAATTCATAATAAGATTGGAAAACATCTGATGGGAGCAGTGAGACAGATGGACTGTTAAAAAATCTGAGGAGGTTAGTTAGGAAAGGCCTGATATAATTGCATATATTGTATACTTGTATAGCCAGTTGTTCAATATATACTACACTGCATAATGTACCTCATATGCAGGAATACTGTAATGCGAAAATTTTATTTGGGGTGACCTTTCTTTAAACCTTAGGGGAATGAACACTTTTTAAGCAAAAGTTCATCATTTATGATACAGGAAACTTTTTTTTTTTAAAAAAAGTTCAACTTTCATATACCTAATGCACAGGCTTCTGCATACTTATGGGGAGAGGCCTCTCTCACAGCATGTCACATCATCAATCGGATGTGGAGTTCAGCCATTCATCACTCAATATTTCTTATTGTATGATCGTGCACCAAATTTGCATCATTTAAGAATTTCGGGGCAATTTGCAAATGTGCTTGTTCCACCTCAATTTCACAAAAAGGAAGAGCCAAAGTGGAAGAGGCTTCACTTTGTTGGCTATGAAGGGAATACAGATTTTTGATGGGTCATGGCAGAGTAATGTTCTCCAGAAGTGCAAGTTTTGAAAAACACTGTGGTTGTAGAGAGAATCCACTTTAACCAGGATGTTTTTGTTCCACTGGGCATTGCACCACAAAATGCCAGAAATGGAGGAGTGGATTTGCCTAAGGTTGAAGAAGATGGAGAACCAGGCACATCACAGGATACTGTCTCCATGCCACACATACAAACACATTTGCAAAACATTCTCACACCCATATTTGAGCTTAAGCCAGGGTCTGTTGTGGAACCAGAGGTGAGATAGTGAGAATGAGTCAGAAAGGACAAGGGTGATCATTCCCAGGACTCACAGAATCTGAAGGGAACCAGATAAGTTTGTCATTCAAGAGGCAAAGGTTTGCACTGTGGTGACTGAAGAACCTAACACTTTTCTGGACATGTTGACATTTCCTTAAGAGGAACAAGAGAAGTGGAACCAGGCTATGGAGTCTGAATTTGAATCACTTGTGGTAGGGGAAGTCTTTGAAGTGGTGGATAGGCCAGTAGATCACAATACAGTGGGCTCTAAGTGGGTCTATAAGAAGAAGGAAATGCCAGATGGAACTCAAAAGTACAAAGCCATGCTTGTGGCCAAAGGTTTCTCACAGAATAGATTTGAGAGCTATGACTTTTTCATCCAACAGCTAAGTCTGAGAGCTTGAGTATGGTGTTGGCAGTGACAGCGAAAAGGAAAGTTGAAGTAAGGCATGTTGATTTTGAGATGGCATACCTAAATGTGTGTTTGGAGGAGACTGTGATCATGGAACAAACTCCTGAGTATGACTGTGCTGCTAGCAACAAGGTATACAGGTTGAAGAAGCCCCTATATGGATTGACAGTCCTGCTATGTGGAGATCCACAAAGCAAAGTTGTGTAGCTTTGAGCATCACAGAATTTGCTGCACACTCAGAGATGGCTAGTGAAGTTCAGTGGCTCAGGCAGCTATTGACTTGGGAGAAAAAGGCACAAGTGTGAACGACCCCTTGTTCTCAACTGGTTTTTTTTATACTGAAATATATACTTAAGTTGCTTCTTAAGTGTTGTCTTTTTTGAAAGCTGGAGAAAAGCAGTATATCTCTGGCAAAACTGACTATATGTAATTGGCTTCTCAGTTTATGAATTCACAACACATTAATGCATACAGGAAAGTTGGCATTATATTTGGAATGTGTAAGTCATGTGAAAATTGTAGCAGAGACAGGGAGATTTACCTGGTTGAGTTGAAGGAAAAGAGAAAGCCAGAGGGATTGCAGAGCTCAAGTCAATTGTTGCTACATGTGGGTGGAAGTAAAGGATGGCAGCATTAAACTGAAGAAAAGACAGATAAAGATGGGGGAAAGGTGGGGGGGGGGGAGAAGTGACTCATGGAACTGAAGGATCCAGTCCTGGCAAGAGGGCTGCAATCTGAAGACCAGAGTGGAATATGAACTAAAAATGAGGAAAAGGGCATCTTTTCATTGTCTTTTATTTCCAGGTGAAATAAAGAAACTTGGACTATTATAGAGGGGATGGGCATGAGGAGCAGAGGAAGGAATATTTCTATCATTAGGCAAAATATGGTTTTCCCTACAGGTGGCAAATCCTGGGAGATCAGAGATGGGAGTTAGAGGGAAAGCTGTGGTGCTCTCTCTCTCTCTCTCTCTCTCTCACACACACACACACCAAATCACCTTTCTGTTTGTAAGTGTAATGTATGGCAGTAGTATCAGTAGCATGTAAGGACAATTCATTTACAATCCAGGGCAACGTGTGTATGGAGAATGGTGGAGATATACTATTTTATCCCTTGTTTCTAGCAGCAAAGAATCTAGGGTTCCCCTAGTGATGAGATCAGCAATATTTCATAGAGTATCATTGTGAAAGCATCTCATAATAAAGGTGGCTGGAAGTCATAATGATGGCATGACTCCTGGCTGACACCAACCAGGACTCGGCCAGAGAAGTATAACACAAGCATTTTCTATTGGTAGGAATACAGGATTGCCATACACTGAAGGGAAATCACTTAGTTTTCATAAATTTGTTTAGGCTCTGATTGTTCTGCTTTAGAATTTTCATCCCAGGCCACAACATAAGATGCCTGTGCCTCATACTTGATCACATGTGGCATCTCTATTTGATTCCTTCAAGGGGAATACCAAAGTTCGGGTGAATGATCTGCCCTAGGTCATTTTTCCCCCCAGTGAAACTAGCTGCTAAATGATAACCTCCAATAACATCTTATATCTTATTTCACCCTTATAAAAACTAACAATAGATGGTTAGGAGATCTACAACATGCTCTATTGATCAGAATGCTATTACAAGGCATCTAGAACATGTATTATTATGGTGTGTGTTGCCACTGGGTTGTGGTGGCTAATAAGTTATTGTTGCTTAGATATATGATCTGGAGCAAGCTTTTTTTTCTTCAATATTTATGCATTTTTCATCACCAGAAAAGACCTCATTAAACTAGTGTAGTAGTGACATCACATTGATGCTGATTCCCAGATGTTTTAATTGCTAGAACCATAAGGACCAACCCGTTCATGCATGTTGATTGCTTGTTATCGCTAACATCATGCACATGCATGAATCAGCCATTCAGGTTAAATTACTGTACACAGAACTTTAGTGACTATAAAGTCAACTGAAATGTCATTTTTTTTTTAATAAAAAAAATTAAGACAGTTTAGAGTTTGAGTGTTGAGAAATCAACTGCTGAGAGACTGAGTTATCAGTATGTGTGTTTTAGCTGTGGTGAAGAAGTGCATTGGAGGTTCACCAGTGTTCTTTAGAATTCTTCTCCATTGACACTTATAACATTTATAACAATGTTCCTGTTTACTAAGAGTATCTACATACTTTAATCTGGTTCTGAATATACCTTATTAACATGCCTTGCCACGGCACAGAGTTTTAATCTAATACGAATGCATGATAAATTGTGTCAAATTGGCTCCAGGTATTTCAGCCTCGCTGACAATTTTCATTGTATTAAACTTACATTTACTTTCTAATTAAAATTAAGCTTGCAGTGCCTGCAGCGATGGCAGCTTTAGCACAGGTTCCATCAGGCTGGCAAATGAAGGTAAGTAATTGTTTCTTCAAGCTTTTTTGTTTAACTCCAGTTAAAATTTGGCTTGCCTAGCTCATCAGCTTGAGAAGAAGAAGTAATTGTCTGATTACCAAAGCCATGTCTGTCATCTCTACTCTAAGTCTGCTTATTCATGGTTGCTTCACAATAACAGCACAAGGTAGTTTCATGTATGACTCCATAATGATTTTCACAAGAATTCTGCAGTTCTTTCTCTGACTTTCTCATTTTCTGCTGTAATATAGATGAGGAGAGATGGTTCCCCCCCATTGTATAGCAATTATCCCCCACCTTTAAATAGTGCACAGAATATTTACAGTAATTCACAGACAGAATCTTATTAATAAGTTCCAGTTCCAGTTTTATTAATATATATATTTTAACTGTAATTGTATGTTTTTGTAGCTGATATTATATATATATATATATATATATATATATATTCAAAATATTGTTCACTGTGCTGAAATCTTTGATGCAGGGTAGTTTGTACATCCTCTAAATAATTTTTTTAAAAAATCCTTACAGGAACATTTAAGTGTGTCTGTTATTATTCCTGTATGGCAGTTGGCTGGGCAGTGCTATTCCCTGAGAAATAAAAGCTGTCTTAGATCACTGACCTCCAATCCTGATCACCATGCACTAAGCTTAGAAAAGTTAAGGATTTCACTGGGCCATTCTGGTTGGAGGACTCTTAGTCCACTCTTGAAGCTGGAGCAGTAATCCAAAACAGTAACTTCAAATCTCAAGACTATGCGCCTAGACATTTTTTTTTTGTTAGCTCAAATATCCATGCCTAAGGCATAGACATCAGTGGTGGTAGTATGTGCAGGGAACCACATGAAAATAGAGGTCGAGTAGGCAGCATAGCCCCATGAGATTTTTTTTTCATGAATCCTATTGATGTGAATAAAAATGTCAGTGACATGAGAAAATACTAGCAATTTTACTGGGGGGAGGGAGGAATAAGAGTGTCCAATAGGCAATAGACTGGGTTACCTATTGGACAGTTGATTGCTATCTGTAACCACAAAATATAACTGTTGTAGGAAGAATTTGGTCAAGTAGGGTTTGAAAGAAGAAACAGGGTGTCCCTGGCTTTGAACTGTGTGTACAATCATTGTTTTTCAATATATGGGATTCAGTTATTTAACCTCCTCCTTTCCAATGTCAAAAAATATGAATGCATATGCCTTCTGCTATACACCAAACCTTGGGAACAAAACCATATATTCATTCCATATAATTCTTGGTAAGGTAGATTTGTTTGCTTGTTTGTTTAGTGCCACCCCTGTGAATGGTACTTTACAAGTAAACAACAACAACAAAACAAAACATTAAAATCTAATCAAAGCATGACACAAAAAGAAAAAAGGGATGTCAATGTGCTAGGGGATAACGTCCAGCAGATACTGCCTCTTCCCCTCTTCCTCCAAGGCCACAGCAGTGGTAGCTAGGGTGGAGGGAGGGCACGTCATCCGCTACTGAACCTAGACATAATGGAACAGTGTCTGACTCTTTTTCTCTTCCTTCAAGGCAAGGGAAGTGGTAGTTAGGATAAAGGAAGGATTCATAAATACAAAATGTAAACAGTAACTGACAAAATCAGGAAGGGGAGGGAATCCAAATATGATCATCTATAGTGTATATCCACTGGGAGAGAGTTAAAGTACAGTAGAGCCATGGGACAAGGAGTCTGTCTGTGGGAGGGAAAATAATGTGCCCCACTAGGTTTTCTCCCCAGTGAGAATTTAACACTAACATGTTTTTCAGTAAAAATGATATTGCTGGAAGCAAAGGTTTCGAATATTCTAGAACCTGTTAGTAAAATACAAGGAGTGCACAGACTGAACCTTTATGCTGCAGGGAAAGAGGTAATCTGAGTAAGCAGGCATGTCAAACCTATTGAGTTTGATACAGTCTCTATAACTTGGGGGCCGTACATACTGGCATTTTATGCCTGCCTGGACGCAGACTAGGGTTCACTGTTCACACTCTGGAAACCCTTACTGCACTGCTTGAACACCATTCTGCCGTGCGCCCATCCATACAGCGCATGCCATTACATCCATAGCATGCAGCACCCAAACGGCACTGACCAGAAGGGGCATCATCATGGTACACGAGCATGCCTGTGGCACCCCTTCTATGAAGCTGCTCAGAGCAGCTTATTTTTGGGAATGGATTGATGCCTCAGGGTGTGGCTGCTGCGGCACCAACCTGGGGCAGGAAGGGGCGGTTTCCAGCCTCAAATCTGTACTACCCCTAACTTTAACATTGTCTCTTCCATTTTGGTTAATGACAATTAATTAAAACAATCCAAAAGAATATAATGTGTAGAGAAGGGAGGGATAGACTATTTAATTCAGGACGGTGCAGTTTGGGGGAGGGTTTATAATTCTCAGCCAGAGAATTGTAGCTCCTTACCAAACTACAAATCCCAGAATGCCATAGAATGTGCCATGACAATTACAAAAGAATTATACTGATACATCTGTATGGTATAAAAGGGCTCCTGGGTCTAATCATGGTAGCCCTAGTGACTCATTACTGCATCAGACTCTTTACACTCCTAATTACCAGGAGTTTTCCTATACATTTACTGTGAGGAGTGAGGTTTTATGGGGGAGTATATCAAACACTATTTGCCAAAAGCAGACTGCTTGAAAGATTTATTTCTTTCAATTTTCAAACAGTTTCTTTGGCTTCTAGTTTGGTGAAAAGGCAGACACATGGAAAATTTGGTTGCACCACTTTCTGATGTCTAGAATATTTTCTCTTAATGTAGCACTCATTTGTAGAAACAAGTCACAGTCCAGAAAAGATAAAATGAATTTCAGTGTATGCTTGTTTCCAATCTTCCCTCTCATCAACTGCCTTCTCACAACCTTCAAAATAAGATGAATTTACAGAATACTGAAAATATCTGGCTCATGATGTTCACTACCTAAACATGAATATAAGAAACACAGTGAAGTGTGTTTCTTTTATCATTACTAATAAGATGAAAGGTGAAGCCAATAGATCACTTCAGTATTTCAGGTGGTGATCATGATCAAGGATAAAACTTTTATTTCCTTTCTGTATGCAAGAACAAATAAACATTCAAACAATTGCTTCATGCTGGATGAAATTAAGGGGCTGAGCAGACAGGGCAGAAAGGTTTTGGGCAAGCCACACTCTCTCATGTTTCAAGGAAGACAATAACAAAAATCCTCTGGCTGAAAAAGAGCCAAAATGCTATGATAGGGTTCCCATAACTAACTTCACATACTCACTTCTGTTTTGATTAAAGGCAATTGAATTAGAATAACCCAAATTAATATACTGTTTAGAGCAGGGAGTAGTAGTTTTTCAATGAGTGATGACACCACTTTGAGGATCCTGGAGACATTACTGTACATTCTTTGGTGGAATAAATATTCTGGCATGGGGAGGCGGGGGTGTTAGATGGTCAAATGCCATAGAAAGTCTTGGCAGCTGTGCTGATGTTTCTCTCAGCTACATAGTCTATTTTCAAAGATTGACAGAGGAGAAAGGAATGTGACACAAACAACTTTGAAAGTGTACACTGTTTATTACAATGAATACAAAAATAAAAATATGAATGGCTGCCACACCAGTATTCAATTCTCTGCTACCATTCCTACAACTTCCCTCTGTGTGTTCACTCACAAAGCAATTATTTACTATTTTCACCAGCTTTATGGCATCAGTAATTGAAAGGTTCTCCTGCTACTACTTCTTAAAGTCACCATGTTTCAGGACCTCCCAAGCTGGAGCTGTCTAGTCATCAGAATGCTGAACAGCTCCTGATGAGGACAAGTAGCAGTAAAAACTGATGCAACACAAGTATGAATGTTTATTTCACATGGTTTTTTTGTTTTTGTTTTTTCTAGAACAGTATGGGAAATGTGTTTGCAGATACTATACTAAACTGTTGAGGATGCTCCACAAACCAGCAGTTGTTTGATCCATGTGGTTGTTTAGCATTTGTAGAGGAAGATTTTATTATTCAGTGTCTGCTTTGTTCCAGCCACATAGGCTATAATAAGTGAGCAGAAGTCAAGAGTCTGCAAAGGAAGGCACAGATAAAACATCACCAACAGAATGGAACTTTTAAAAATATAATGGAAAAAAAAATGCTGCTGAGAATGAAAGCAATGTGGTGCAGTGCTGTACAATGAAATACCATCAGAAAAGCCCTCTGCCACCTCATCCCACAGCTTACCTGATGCATGCTGGCATGTCTGCTTATTAGCTAAAAATGTGTCTAATGAGGACATCTTGAGGTGGTGGTGGTGGTGAGAAGAAAGAGCTGCTTTCAATGATAGTTATAACCACTAAAATAATAAAATGGAGCCATTTTTATCTTGCTGAATAAAATCTCCAACATTGAAGTCAAACTTTTTTCATGGATTTTTTTAAATAATAATTTTGAAGTAAACATCTTCTTCCAATGTTCTTTTGTTTATCATTAGAACACTCAAGGAGATGCTACATAGAAGAGACCACAAGGGCCATCCAGTCCAACTCCCTGCCATGCAGGAGCTCCCAATCAAAGCATCCCCAACAGATGGCCATCCAGCCTCTGTTTAAAGACCTCCAAGGAAGGAGACTCCACTACACTCCGAGGGAGTGTGTTCCATTGTCAAACAGCCCTTACTGTCAGGAAGTTCCTCCTAACGTTGAAGTGGAATCTCTTTTCCTTGAGCTTGCATCCATTGTTCTGGGTCCTGTTCTCTGGAGCAGCAGAAAACAAGCTTGCTCCCTCCTCAATGTAACATCCCTTCAGATATTTAAACAGGGCTATCATGTCACCTCTTAACATGAATATACACAAGTAACCCTTATCCAGAATTCTGAAATCCAAAATATTCCAAAATCCAAAATTGTCTACATGGACAGCTGAGATAATGACACTTTCTCTTCTGATGGATCAATGCACAGAAACATTGTTTCATGCACAAAATTATTGAAAATGAAATTAACTTCAAACTAAGTGTATAATGTGTATATGAAACATAAATATTTTAATGTTTACCATTACCCCAACAAGTCAAGGTTCCGAGAGGGCACCCATAACCAATATTTAATAAGATAATTCTATTAGCTCATTTAAAACTACTGAGAGAGCTTAGGACAACTAAAAGCAGGGATCAAGCCTGTGTATTTTGGTTCTGAGTGACAGGACTTCAGAATTCAGGGGCCAAATGTGGTTTTAATTGTAAAAGGGAATCACCACTCACAAAAAAGAACTCTCTTTCACACACATTCAAATACTAATGATATAAAAGTGCAGCAGATAACAACTTTATTTATTTAGTTGGAATATTTGTACCCCTAACACACAAGTAACTACTGAGGAGAGGTAGGGATGGCTAAAGAAACACATTTTCTTCCAAGTTTTATTGGGTATATCTAGGTGAATATCTTGGGTATATCTTAGCATGTCCTGGGCTCGTGGTGAGAAAGATGCAATTTGTACTCCCAAATCCTTGCATTGGCAGAAGGCTCCTACAGGAAGACATTAGAGATTGTGAGGGACTACTGCTTAGCTTTCCCATTATGTAGCCATGACAAACATCTTTGTCTCTGTGGCTATCATGAAAAGCACTGAGTTTCATCATAATCCTTACTAGGTAAGTCATAAAGAATTTTATGACATGACATATATCAAATAAAGAAGCACAAGGAAGAAAGTAAAGTAATTACAAAAATTACTTGAAAAAACAAAAAATTGGAATTGAGTTCTCTCAAGTTTGTGTAACTTTTTGTCTATTAAGTTGAAAGTAGTGTATGAACAAAAGGATGGAAGGTCAATGAGAACTTGATATGCATCTTGAGGCTTATCAGCACTGGGGGGAAAACACCCAACTCACCCATGAGCTGGTGCTGGCAGTCCCTCAGAATGTACTGTTACTTCTGAAGTGGTACACAATTTTTGACCTGGTGCATGTAGTCACCGTTTATGGTTGTTTCAGGGCCTGTCCAGGGATAATGCTCCAGACTGGCTCCTGATTAAGTGACCAAAGCAGACATGCCCTTGGTTTTGATGTCCTCCTGCCATCAGAAGAATGCATTTGTGCTTATCTGCATGTGTGTCACATATCTCACAAATCATAGTGTGTAGTCAACAAACTGTAGGTGGCTTAGCAGACTTCAAGGTTTTACCTGTTCCACTGTGTCTATCAATCTTTTAAATGGTTGGGTAGTGGAATAGAATTAATGCAGAACATATCTCTCTGGAATTAAGCTCAGTTCCCTCTTCTAACTATGCTGGACCATTAAGAATTGCCTTTTTTTTTTTTTTTTTTTTTTTTTTTTGTCCTCAGTGAATTCAAATTTCTTTAGAGTGCTGCATATCCATCTTAAAGGTATTGTGTCTAATCACCACTTCTTTCATTTTCCTGTGAGAATGTCATGCAGAACTGTATCAAATGCTTTATTAAAATCAAGACATCGTATGTCTACAGCATATCCTTTACTCACTAAGCTTATTATCCGATCAGGACAAGAAATTAAGTTAGTTCAGCTCGATTTGTTTTTGATGAACTCATGTTACCTATTTACTTCTAGTTGCTTACCAGTATCTGTTTTTATTAATTGCTGTAGACACATATGAACTATGAAACCTAGAAGTCCATAAGTCTTTATCAAAGAATGGAAAGGAAAATCTAATTAAATGCTACAGAGATAGAAATAAAAACACAATTAGAACCTAATGAGTTATCTAAACAGCAGCTGCTGTTAATGACAGAAGTCTAATCATTAAGAAACACCCCCGCCAGAATAAGACCATGAAACCCATTTTGTCTTATTATAAATGATATATAAACACACTTTTTTCTTATTATAGTCAATGTGTGTGTGTGTGCGCGCACGTGTGCACACGCTCTTCATTTTGATTTATGACATAAAGTAGTGATCATATGGGGTTCTCTATGAATATTTATAGAAAAGATAAAGCTCATAGCTTCTGCTGGATCAATTAGTAAGGCTACATTGTCAAAAGACAGAGGACCACCCAGGTATTCTATAAACCTCATTCTTTCTAAGAAACACAACTAGGGCCAGGGAGAATGTTGTGTGGTCCACATTACCAAGTGAACTGACCTAATTTACAGTTCCCTAATGACTTCGCAAATTGGAACACAGTAATCCTTTTGCACAGACCTCTCTGAAATTTGCAATACAGTTCTCAGCTCAAAAAATGGATTAAAAATGTATATATAAAGAAAAGCTGCACACATAAATGCAAGTGCAAGGGAATTTTGTGCACAAAATGAATATGTTAGGAGAAATTGTACACAAGAATAAATGTTCTTTATGCATTAAAAAAAATATCTCAAACTATATAGATCTGGACCAGCATGGCACACTGTGAAGGAGGATCCACTTTTTCTAACTTCCAATGGAGAAGAGACCAGCATTAATTATGTCACATGCAATGTGATGTGATGTTAGGCATCTAGGGTGAAACTAAAGTATTTTTAAGCTCCATCTGCCCCACATTGCTTCTCTTTTGGAAACATACCATCAGTGAACAGAGTAAGTAGTGATGATTGATTGCTGCCTTAGTTTGATGTGGTGATGTTGGGGATCAGGTAGCAAGCAAACATGGTTGGCATTTGCTCATGTCATTTAATTCCTGATGAGGGATTGCACACTCAGGGAGTTAGGAGCTGGTCAGGTAGGTGAGCTGGTCAGACATCTTCATGTAGCTGGCAGTCTGTGGCTTTGTGGTGTGCAGCTGACTGAGCCATGCCATCAAGATTTTTTGGACAATATGTGTATGTTAGGCAACAACCAGAATGCCCTGTGAAGCCTGCTTAGACCCAGCCTGGGAGTCACTGGGAGGTGCTGGTCCCAGTTGACCATGGTAGGCTCTGCCCAGTAGGAGTTTTGGCCCTTGTGGGCTTTTCTAGGCACCAGGTATCAGGCCCAAGTGGGGTGGAGGCTTATTAGATCCAGTTGGCCTCAGTAGGCCCCAATAAGGCAAATAGGCTTTATTTTTTATCTAGCCCTGGTAGGTCGAGTAAGCCTGTTGAGCCATGTCTCAAGCCCAAAACACACAGGCTTAAAGCACCAGCTTTGGGCCAATCCGGAGGCATAGCATACAGATGATGCATATGCCAGACTGGGCTGAAGGTGCTCTGCAGTAAGATGGCCCAGGGCTGCCAGCAAAAGGAGCGGGGGGAAAAAAGTACCTGCTCAGGACTGTGGCATCTGGTCACTGCAGTCATGTACTGATCAGAGAGTGACTGGGGATGGAACCAAAGACCACTCCAAGCTGCCAGCCTGCCTGGCCTGTTGGTCTAGGGTGACCTGTGTAGGCTCTGCTAGACCCTACTAAGTTAGGCAGGATGTGGTGAGCACCATTAAGCCTTGGTTGATGAAGTAGATTTTGTTGGGCCTGTTCATAGGCCTAACAGGCCTGGATATGCCACAAGATATAATGTAACAAGACCAGTGGCTTGTTTCTTGTTTGGCTTTAAGAGAGATTGGGTGTGGATTCTGAAAGAGAAAGGAGTTTGGATTTGAACCCAACACAGCAACACAACCACAGGTCCACATTTAAAGGGTCATGCTAAAACCGTATTACAAAATCCAGGAGTCCCTATATTGGGAGGAAGGTGGGATATAAATAAATTGAGGGAGGAGGCAGGGAACAAGGTCAGGGTGGGTGGCAGAAACCCAAGAGTTTGAACTGCAGACATAGACTGTGGAAAGGAATCTGCCATACTCTGTTGTTGCTGCTAAGCCTTAGTAGTCCAGATAGGCCCCATCAGGCCTTTGCATAGCCCTAGGAAGCCCAGGTAGGCTGTGCTAAGCCCTGGCAGGCCCCATTTGATAGGACAAATAGGTATGTTGGGCCTGTTAGATTGTTGAGCCTTTTGTAGGCCTAGTAGGCTAGGATAGGTAGACCCTAGGTAGGCCTTGACAGGCTCTAGTAGGTTCCACTAGGTCTTGATAGGTCAGGTAGTCCTGCTGGGCCTTTTTGCAGATCTGGAAAGCTCAGAGAGGTATAGGTAGGCTTGCTAGGCCTCTTTCAGGCTCATTAGCTCTTCACAGGTCTATTGTACTCTTAATGTTTTGTGCTTTGCAGATTGAACTATTAGCTAATCCCAATAATTTACAATTACATCCAAGACAGGTCATAGAGGGCCTAAAGGGAGAAGTTCAGATAAACATAAACCATCCAAGCATCCAACACTGATTCCTCAGATGAGAAAGGGAATGGGGTGGTTTCTTTGCTATCCTGGTCAGACTTGGTGGGTTTGTATTCCCTCTTAGCAGTGTGTAGTATCAGCTAAACAGGAAACCAGATATCAAAGTAGAGTGAGTCTTATTTAAACAGATTTTGCCTTGTTTAGATACTTTTAGAGGGTCAGAACCAAAGTGATGGCACTGTCTTGCTTGGGGAAATGGAGACAATTCCAGTGGCACCAGGGGCTTGTATTGATGGTGGTGTCCCAGAATTTACATCAGAGGAGCCTAATGTAGGTGAGCCTTCTGACATTAATATTACCTATACAAGTTAATGTAACTCGTCATGTTTGGAAGTATGCAGCAGTCCAAAAGAGCAAGCAGCTGTTGGTAAAGTAGATATGGTGAGGGGTAGACTTCCCATACAACCTGGTTTGAGTCCAGGGCAGTCCCACATGACTCCCTGGATTTATCATCCTCAGTGGGCCTGTTGTCTGTAGAATTTGTAGCATTTCCCTGTGCAAAATTTGAAGGTGTCACCTCTGGGAGGGGGGTGTTCTCGAAAAGGCACCTGCTGAATCCAGGCTTAGCCATTATTAGTCTTATCCCAAGGTGGTGTCCATTAATGATGCCATTCCCGTGGAGCTCTGTATTGTACATTGCAAATCCTTTGATGCAGCAGTTGAGGTGTGTAGGAATGGGATTGGGGTGAAATTGGTGAAATGTGATATTAGGTCTGCATTTTGTCTTTTGCCAACTCATCCTAGGGACTTTGAAGTACTGGGTTGTTCATGGACCAGGGTCTTTTTTCACATGAACCAAACTTTTTTTTTAAATATAGCCCAGGCTCTATCAAACAAAATGTCATGTGCCATGTTTGAAAAGTTTAATGCATTTCTTCAATAGGCCTTTAAACCTAGGTATGAAGAGTTATTCATTATTTGGATTAGTTTTTGTTCATAGGACAGCCAAAAAAAAAAAAAAAAGGATCCTAAGAACTTTAGTTTTCTGAGAGTGCTAAGATCTCTCTCTCTCTCTCTCTCTCTCTCTCTCCACACTTCTGCTGATAGAAGCACAGTTTTCTCAATTTCCCAGGAAGAGAAAACTGTGATTCAACCTTCATTAACTTGGTTACCTTCCAGATGTGTTGGGTAGAGCTACAGTTCTTAATACCCAAAGAATGTGGCTAATACATCTGAAAGACACCAGGTCAAAGGTCTTTGAAATGTATCCGATTCAACATCACATCACATGATTCAGTATTTTCATGCAAGTCTTTCTACTTTAGTGCTTTCCAAATTCTGCTAGCAGAGATACCTTTTTCTGTATTAAAAAGGAAGACGTGCTTCATGGCAATACCCAGGGAGGTTTACATTTAGAATAGGCTGGGCGAAGGGCTACTCATTTGATCTCCCAGCTGGCATCTACATGGGTCAGGATACTCTGGGAGCAGCCTGGAATATCCTGACCCTGAAGATCCCCCAGCCCATTACCTGGCATACTCAGTTACAATGCCAGATGGTATTCACTTGTGTGTCCTGGTGTGCTATCTGGCATAGCTGCTGCAATGGCTCATTACTTGCTCCGAGGCCAGAACAAGAGGCCTCACATCAATCACATGGCTGGTTGCCTCATTCTGACCTCAGAGTGAGAGATGTGTTGTTTCTGCTATTGCTCTGAGAACCACAGTGAGATATTTATGTTAACAACCACCAGCATTGCAATGGAAGGAACATTCAGCATAAATAATAATTGTTTTCTTTTTTTATTATTCTATGTTAAAAGAGTATGGTCTGGGCTAAGTGCTGAACAGAACTGTCATCATCTGGACTGTTTTCACCAGATTTAGGGATTGGACCTTGTGTATCTGTACTCCCTGACAAGCAGATGGGGACGCCATATTATTTGGCCTATGTAGAGCTTTATCTCCTGTGCAGCTATTTGAGTCACCTTATGGACATGTTTCCTAACTGGAAGAAGAAAAGTGATGACTGATCAGTGACTTCCAAAGATATAATGAGTGGCTGATGAATCTGTTTCTTTTTGCTTTCTATAATATTCACACAATGCATTATTCCATTCCATTCCATCCATTAATGTTGTTAGCCACCCCAATTATTCTCAGAGGGGCAGGATACAAATAATAATAATAATAATAATAATAATAATAATAATAATAATAACAACAACAACAACACATGTGGATGAATTTATTATTTTTTTTTTTTTTGTACGCACTAAAATACCTATGCAGTTTTGTATGTGATGCCACCATCAATATTCAGTTTTCCACAATGTGGAAGTTAACACAACTTTTAATTTTTAAATTAGAGAACTTTATCACTGAAAATGAAGAAATTTGAAAACCAAGGGATAGTTGTATTCTGTTTTGGACATTTGTTTGAGCACAACTAATTAGTTTGGGCCATATTAAATTGTGAATTAAAAAGCATTTTAGCTGCATTCACAAATATAACTTTTAGCCTTCATCAAAGTTAAGGTTGTTTTGCTGCAATGTTGAATCCAAAGTGACTTTTTACTTAAGAACAGAAAGAGTTCGCTTGGTTCTCATTTCCCAATAGCAATATCCATTTTACAGGCTAGAATTGTATAGGATGAAATATTTATTTATTTATTTATTTATTTATTTATTTATTTATTTATTATTCTACCTTTCTCCGTGGAGGGACCCAAGGTGGCTCACAGATTTACTTCTTGCATTGAAAATTCATACAATTCAAAGGCTAGTGATGTATTTGTACAGAAAACCACACATACATTTGGAAAATGTGCATAATTAAAACTGCATCAGTTAAAGTTGCACAGAACTGAAAATGTTAAAAAAACACATTCATTTACAATGTAGAAATATGCATGAATTTTTATTAATATTAATAATATTAATAAATATACACATGTAGAAATGGAAGAAGATTTCACACCCAATAAGAAACTGGGGTTGCACAAGAATTTTGTTAAGTTTTAACAAAAATAAGGCTGACTGTTTTTCTCATAGACAAATCATCTGCCCTCTGTAAAGAATGATTAGTAAAGACAGAAAAAAGAAGCACAGAGGTATACTATCAGGCACCAAAGCCAGCCAGATACCAATGAAATAAATAAACATTAGAACATTTTCTTCTCACTTTAGAGTTTATAAGACTTATTGGACACATTTTCATTTTTTCCCCTATTTGGTCAGTTTGGGGTAAAAACGTCAGATTTTTTTTTGGGGGGGGGGTCTCAAAATCTAATGTGGGAGCAAGTATGGTGTAGCAGCTTGAGCACTGGACTACAACTCTGGTGAATAGGGTTTGATTCCTCACTAATCTGTTCAGCCCATTGGGTAACCTAGGGCAAGTCACATACTCTCAGCACAAAAAAAAAAAAAAAAAAAAAATCCCAATAGGTTCACCTTAAGATTGTCATAAGTTAGAAATTACCTGAAGGCTCACAGCAGCAGCAACAACAACAACAGCAGCAGCAACAACAACAACAGTAAAATCTAATGTTTTTGCAAAAAACACAAAACAGATTTCTACAATTTTTTTTATTTTTATTTTATTTTATTTTTTGCAGAGCATACATTTCTGCAGAAAATACATCTTTGCACAGCATAAAACTGCTGGCATTCTGATGGTGAATTATAATGGTGAAAGTCACACCTATGTTTCTGGTCATTGCAAAGGTCTCCTCCTCCAACAATCTGCCTTCTATGCAATGCAGGCCCCACCACCTTTGCCAGCATGACAATTTCCATGTTGTTCGACGGAGGAGAATCAGTGGGTACTTGCCCAGATATTGTCCTGTTACTGAATATGCTGCAAGAACATCATCTGCAGGGAGATCCTAAGGAAACCCAGAGATCCCCACTGATACCTGGTACAGTGCACTGGGAGACAGCTAACTGATAGAAACATTTCTCCTGGCCACAAGTACATCTTATGTGCAAAACCAATTTGGTATTGGTTCTGCTTTCAGAATTGACTGACTGTTGAGCCAACGTTGGTCTTTTGCATTGGAGTGAAAATATCTTGCTACAGTTGCTGATTCCCCCCCCCCCCCCAAAGGAATGACTTCCTCTCTCTTGTTGAGGATGAAAAAATATGTGAATGTTCTTAGCATCTCTGTTGTGGAGTGCCATTTTGAGTCTTTTTTTTTCTTATTTAATCGTGCCACACTAGCAGTTCTTTCCCATTACAAAGAAGCACGTTAGCAAACCACATAGATATTCCTTCTCTAGCTCATCAAGGTATCTGTATGATAT
The DNA here is from genome assembly GCA_034509955.1 of Urosaurus nigricauda. Classification (NCBI taxonomy): domain Eukaryota; kingdom Metazoa; phylum Chordata; class Lepidosauria; order Squamata; family Phrynosomatidae; genus Urosaurus; species Urosaurus nigricauda. The sequence continues at coordinate 141,782,498 of JAOEGL010000003.1, read as the reverse complement.
TTGGCAGTGTTGATCTCATAGCTGTGCTTTCATCCTCATATGGTTTCAAGATGATATGGCTCCAGATGTGGAGTGACAAAGTGCGGTAATTGCTGCCTACTAAACTATTGTTCCTGCAAAGCCACAATTATTTGAGAACATTGGCAGCTCCTGCCTGCTACCAGCACTGGCAGATGTGCTATGAACCCCTGAGGCCTTTCTCATGTGTTATGTTGTACAGTTTCTATACTCATAGGTTTGAGTTTTTGTTATGGTTGTTTTGTTTGCAAAAATAGGACTGGAATAAATCATGTTTTCAAAATCAGATTTGTTCACAAGTCACATTCCAGGACAGTGGAACTTGTACAAGGTGGGTACCATTAAAAATCAAGATTCTGTTTAAAAAAAAATATTATTATTATTTTATTTTATTTTTTGCAATGATCCTCCAGACATTATGTGTGCTTCTTACACAAATGATTCCTCTGTTAATATCTGCATCTCATTGGCATACATGGATTTTGTTTTATTCATTTTGTAGCTTTAGGGATATAGAAGATATCCAGCTGTTTTCACTTCTGATGCTGGTGAAGTGCCTCAAAATGACTCCTTTTTCAGGTCAGTGGTATAAATAAATAAATAAATAAATAAATAAACTATGTCAGAGACTGATACAAAAAATATGACAGCCAAAAATCAGGACAATATTTGTATTGTCTAAATGGACTGCTTCTTCTCTGTGGCCTGAAAGCGGGGTGCAGCAGGTGCCCTGGGCACCCGCTGGACCCCCCATCGCTGGTGGTTCTGAGGGGAGAAAGGGGCCACTGCTGCAGCCCCTATGCCCTCGGGGTCCTTGGCATGGCTGTGTAAAGGCCGTGCCAAGGACCAGCAACAAAAAAGGAGCTCCATTTTGAAACTCCTTTTGGTGCTGCAGAAAGGGTGCCCTAGGCACCCTTCTGTGCCACCATGACGTCAGGTGCATGCCACATTGTCTAAATGTGGCACACACCATGATGTCATCATGGCGCACACATATGGACAGCACACAAAAAAGATGGCACCATCCATATGCGGTAGGACTTGGGAGGGTGTAAATGTTTCACTCTCCCCAGCTCTACTCACACCCCACAGGTGGCTCTTTAGGGCCATCTGTATCAGGCCACTAGATTCAATTGTAGCCAAAGACTGCATTCATGAAAAGTCATTGTGAATTCCATATAGAAGTATACAGATGATGGGCAACATTCCTTCCTAGGCCTGCAGAGACCTGCTATAACTCAAAACAAATAATACTGGGGCAGGTGGACCAGTCAGTGTACAAGGCAGCTCTATTTTTAATCACCATGTTTTGAAGCAGTATTACTCTTGTTCTGGTTTATGATAGCAAGTGCCTAATCCATGAGGACAGAAGGAGAAGCCAGGGTATAAGTCAAAGTCAATCTTGGATCTACTACAGGGGGACACAAGGCATCAGTGGGTATAGGAGAAGGCAGAGAAGTTTGCCCAGAGGCAAATTTCAGACACTAAGAACAGTCTTACCAGTTTCAGAAGCAATCCACTGATAAATATTCAAAGAGCATACCAGAGTCAAGGAGCCAAGATAGTTCACAAGGCAGAAACAAGGTAACATGGATAGGTAGAATAGCACTGAAACCAATAATCTCATGTCTCTAGCATGTGTGTTTCATAGGCAGCTATCTAGGGCAGTAGAACTGATGTACAGTTTCTTAGCTTCTGAGCTGCCATTTCCTCTCTAGGAGCATCATTATGGTGGTCAGTAATAAATCTGAAAAATAGTGTAAATTAGTAATGTAAATTTCTTTCTTTATTCTTTTCCTCTTTGAAGAGGACTGGGAAATTTTATTACTCTTCTTGCTTCCTGATGAGGAAGCTAAATGGGCTTATACTTCCATTTTATATATGGAAGGTTCTGTTTTAACTACATACATTTCCACACTTAGAAGATTAACCTCCCATTGGTTGCTGCCACAGGTTGGCAAATATTTAGAACTCTGTATGTTTTGGACTTCATCTCCAGCATGGTGAATGGTGAAAGATTGCAGAAATTGTAGTCTAAAATATCCAGATCTTCAAAGATGACAATCTTTGATATATAAGACTAGAGATAATAAAAACCATATGATAGGTAACAAAGTGTTGCTTTCTTATTGTAAAACAGTGTACATTCTTCACATGTTTGTCACATAGAAGATGAAGGACTGTCACATGGAATATCAAGCAAGTTACTTCATTATGTTCCAGAGATTAAAATTTGAAACAAGAAATGAATTTCTCTCTAAATATCAGAAAGGGAGGCTGTCTCATAGTCCTGCCATGATTACAGCCCTGTCTGGTGAGCATCTTAAAACTAGATTTTAATGAGTAACTGCTTGCAGGGAGCCTTTTCACTTGGTTATACTTTTGGATGATTTTGTTTTACATGCTTGATTGTGCTTTTTTTAAAAAAAATGTGTTTAAATTTTTACTGCCAGGCTTTTATGATCTTTATATCATAGAATTTAACTTGGCTCCTATGTTGGGAGAAAGGTGGCATATGGATAGAAACAACAAAAATAAAGACAAGAATTGCTGGAATCTTGTTGGGTAGTTATGAATGCATGAGCACCACAGTTAGAGTTATACCGCAGTGAAACCCATCCCATGCCCCTTTTATCCTCATTTATTGGGCATGAGACACTGCAATTGATGGGGGCTGAATGATGATCCCACTCCCATTCATGAACAATCTCCACTGTGATAGGCAAAACTGTTTCATTCCTCCTTGTGCCAGAGATTGCTCATGTGTGAGGTGGTGGTGGAAACAGTCTTTGCGATTGACATCAGTCTTTGCAATTGACAGGGGAACAGCCAACACTCACAATGGTTGCATCATCATCATCATCATCATCATCATCATCATCATCCTATATTTATATAACGCTGTAAATTTACAGTGCTGTACCTACAATTTTTTAATTAGACGGCATCCCCATAAATGGAAATTGGGGCACTTTAATGATATGTATCCACTTAACTAAGAGCTACATAGGAATCATGAATATGAAACTGTCATAAATATGTAACTCTAGGTTATGGGTTCATAACTGATTAATGGGATCCAGATGATGACGATGATGATTGGAGGAGCTGTTGAGCAGTCAAACCAGCTACATCAGAAAGTTGTGAATTTTCCTTCATTATAAGTTTTTAGTCAGAGGTTAATAGTCACCTGTCACAAGTGTTTTAATTACGAACTGGATGGAATGGATAGATGGTAAGATGAATAGGTTTTTTTCTGCAATATATCACTTCTGTCTGTGTTTATGGTTAGGTCCATTCTATCCCCTTTAAGCATTAAGGCTTTTAAAATACATTTCTCCATGAAATTGTATTTTTAAATTTGTACATAACTGATACTTTAAATACATTTTCTCTCAAAATACATGTTTCATGCATTCAACTTTTTTTTTTTTTAAAAAAAAAAATGAAACACATGAACTCCATTATAACATTTACACTTGGGGGAAGTATTAAAGTCATTGGGTAACTATGTTCTGATTTCCACATAAGTACTGGGAGTTCATATCAAAATGCACAACAATTGAACTGAAGCACCGTAAGATGAAATATGTACTTTTTGTTAAATCTTCAGAAAGTTATTTTGGGACTATAGTTGCCAGAATCCACAAACCAATATGGCCACTTGTTTATATTCATATTAATGATTCATATTTTGTCCTCTCTCCCTCCCTCCCTCCCTCCCTCCTTCCCTCCCTTGTTGTATTTTGTGTCTTAGGTATCTGTGCTACTGGAGTACAATGTTAGGCTATAAAAAAAGCAAACAGCTAGTCTCCTTAAAATTAAGCACAGTTTCCATTTTTAATAGGAACAATGAAAGAATCTGCTAATTTCTATGTTTCAATGTTTTGCATTACAAGTGCTGCACTGTGTCCTAGTTCAGTTTGAAATTTCCAGTGATATTGTATCATAATACTGTTGTTTTAAAAAGATGCAAATGTCTCAGCCCATTTTCTTAAGCAGAGGCAGTCTACAAACACTCCTTGTGAGCATCTCTCTAAGAGTCCAGTTGGCTGTCTAATCTTGGTACGTTAAAGAAACAACAGATATCATGGAAGAGTTCTCAGTGGACAGAAGCTCTAAATTCAACTATTTAAAAATCAGATCAAACGTGGGATTGGGGTAGGTGAGTGTTCAGCAATTACTAGTGATAAAAAGAGAAGCGGAGTTTTGCCAGGGAATTTGATCAGCTTATGTTACACATTTATAGCAACAATATAATGTAAATGTGTGACTTAACAATGCAGAAAAACATGTTCATTCCCCAAGAATGCATCATAAACAATTTTAATGAACACATGTCACGCTTACCATATTGATGGTGCATATGTTTGCTAAGCTTCCTCTTTCACCTTGAAGAGGGAGAAATCTCTAGGAGCAGAGATGTTGTTTCTGCTTAAATCAGCCAAGGAGTGGGGTGGGGAAAGCAGAAAAAAAATTGTGTCATTTGGATTATGGGATGTTGAGGAGGAGATGGATGCCTGTTTGGAGAAGAAACCCCCCCACAAGTAACTATTCAAAGGAAAATGCCATTAATTCCTATGGAACGTTTGAACAAATGATGGACTGCAGGTCTTGATTCACAGAGAGGATAATACACCAATTGCTATGGGGTAGAAGCCTCTAAAGTTGCAGAGAATAACAAGGTGAAGAGTGGAAAACCTAAGTGGCTGCTGAGTGAACTCTCAAGGTCTCTTTTTCTGTAATTACTTTATTAATAAAGAATGTAACCTGTGTCTAAAAGTGTTTGTATCACCAATGCTATCTGTCTGGCTGCTTTCACTGACCAGTTGTTTTTCTTCTTCAGGAACGGAAATTCTGTGTTACCAGTTGACTGAAACATTGCTACCAAAAACAGTTATTTAAGAACAACAACACTGTAACCCAAGTAGCCATATTGTCTGCCCTTCTCATAAAGAGGAGAGTCCCCATAGTCATTTTGGAAAATTACAGCTGCATTTTTCACTGCGAAATGCTCATTTGAGTATTTGTTAATGCTCTAATAAGCATTCCCCACTGAAAGTGGAGCTCTTAAAGCTTACTAAAACATTAATGTAAGGCTCCTAAGCAAAGGCAGGAGTTCTGGCTGCAGCTCAAGGGGCTTTATGCCTTCTTTCTATTTTTCAATAAATTACACCTCCAGGGACCCTGGAATGAGATGTTATGGCCATCTTGGGGCTACCACCAAAAACAACAGTATGTATCTATCCATGTTTTACTCACAAGTAATTTCCATTAAGTTCAGTGAGGCTTATTAACTTTGGTCTTTGTGAGCAATGCAGTTGTTGCTGTTTTTTAAAATGCCTCTAAGTTATTTCACGCCCCGAGTTAATTTCCTAAAATAACTGGTGTTATTCATGGTTTGAGGATAGCAATCAATTAATCAGTTCAAGATAAATATTTTCTATAGATTCAGAGACAATCTCATTAATAGTTTTATGGGGAATGAGCACAACAGCTATTACTAAAATAATAATATTGTGTCTGAGTAAGGCAATTTGTAAATTATATGTGGAATGCCCCCCCCCTTTAGTCACCTGTGCCCCAGCATTATAATAAACAAATTGAATCACTTGAAATTAAATCACATAAATTATAAACACATTATGCACAAACAGATTATTCTTAAGTATGTTATCTGACTGTTTAACAGTGCCATCCTACAATTCAAAGGGATTGTACCAGTAGAGGATTGAGACTCGGTCTAAGCCTCTCTTTTTGTCTGATTTAGCCTTATGCTGGTAGAGCTGTCCATTAGACATATTGCAGAGAGCCAACAGCAGAGGGATCTGCTGGCACAAATAATCAAGCTTTGTCCTGACAGGCTAAAAGCCTCAGAATTTAGAAAAAGTTGTATCCAGACTTCTTGAAATATCCATACAATGCGCTTCACGTTCTGTTTCTCATACATTAATAGACTTATATGTGATTTAAAAAGAAACACATCAGTGGGTGGGCCTTTTTTATCTCTCTGTGTTCAGTTCACACAGAGGTACACAGACATAGTATCTGCAGGACTTAATTCCCCTTCCCTCACCATATTGCCCTCCCCATTTCCTGTTGTGTCATGACTTAATTAGAATGTAAGCAATGCATGAGGTCAGAGAACTGTTTTGTTGTTCCTTACTTACATTCTCATGTCTTTATCAATTGTTTTGGTTCGTCTTATACTTCTCCTGCAAAGATCATACCCCATCTCTATTGAACACATCATCGGTGCGACTGGCCTGGTTTTGATTCTTCCATCACTCAAACAAACAAACAAAAAAAGGAACGAAGAATGAAAGATAGTGGCCACATCATGGTTACCATTCTATAATGTCCTTGATTATATTTGTTCTTGGCCTCAGTGAGAATACACAACTTTCTTGGTGCTAAGGTAAAACATGTGAAGAATAGGGCCATATATGATGCCTACCCCCATGTCTGTGCACAAGCTGGGTTCACTGCCATCCTCTGTTCTTATCCCAACCTGGCATAATGATAATAATAATAATAATAATAATAATAATAATAATAATAATAATTTCTGTAGAGCAGTTAGTTTTGTTTCCTTGGTATAGAACAATTCCTGTTTACGTTAACATAAACCCAAATCAGTGTCCACTTCTATGCTCAATATGACAAAGCAGGAAATATTGTTGAGAGGGACAGTATACACAGACCTAGTCTTCAACAAATTTTTGTCCCTCATGAATTCAAGTGAATGCCTGAAGAGGACTGATGCTAAACCAATGTACAACTTGAAAAGCCAGAATTTTCATAAAGACCGGACATTAGTGAGAACACCTGTACTGAGCAAGCAGGGATGCTCTGTTTCTTATCTTTACAGCTGTTTTAAAATGGTAGGAGATGAGTAGGAGGAATGTGTTAATAACATGGCACTAGAAATTGTGTTCTCTTACAAAACAGTGGCTAAAATGAGCCTGTGATGCCATGGTCATATTTGGGAAAGATTGTATGTCTTGTTGATATCCGTTACAAAGTATCATAGATCATGTTTACAAGCATTCCTATTGGAACAATGATTTTCTTACAACCATGGTAGGATTGTTAAAAATCTTTTAGTTTTGATGTTCATGTGTTGTTGTTTTCTGAATCTGATCTGCATTTCCATTCCACCTTTTTTTCTTCTTCATATCCACCTTTTGTTCATTTTCAAGGATTTGTTTCTTTGTTTTTTCCCCTCCTGGAAATTAATATGCCTTTGCAGGAAAGTACAAATTATTTATGCACTTTTCCTAATGTATGCATTTTGCATTCATTTCCCCCCTGACTAATGTGTGAACACATGTATTTTTAAAGCTGTTCATAGTGTTCAAATACGAGCACGTTTTACTTCTCTGAAATGCATACCAAGTCTTACAAGTATGTGAACTTCTGGGACACTGTCCATTTTATTTTCCAAGGAATGTGCAAAAAATGGCTCTACATATAGATGCATTTATCACTGCTTGAGAAGACCCAGATTACCTAGTAAAATCAAGATGCCATGCTGGTTTTTCTAAACAAATAGATGTTACTGAAATGCCATATTATAGTTTGCCTTGATGTCCTTTGTTGAAATCATTTTACCCCTATTGTTGACTTCTGTTGTTCCCTTCCCTTCCTTTTTATTCACTGTCACAATGTATGCTAGAGCAAAGTTCATTGACACACTCATTTTTCTTTGATCTTTCCTGAAGCTCACTTTGAAGTGAGTATAGAGCTCTAATTTCATATGGGCCCATGTCACTAGGAAACTCCTACCAGCTATTTCCAGTGTGCAAAGGTGACAGTAATGAGAGCTAGCCAGAGCATCAAAATTACTCCTGAGACGTACAGTTCTTGCAGGTCCTTTTCCAGAGGCTCTCTGATAAAGATCATTTTGTGGAGATTAAGGAGTGGTTTATGATGATGCCTCTAAGTTTCATCATACTTCAAATCAGAATGGTTTCTGTTGTTGTTGTTGCTGCTGCTGCTGCTGCTGCTGCTGCTTTCTGCCCTTTTCCCAGATTGGGACTCAAAGTGGCTTAAGAATATATTTTTTTAATTGTTAAAAATCCACAGGACAACAAAAATTGAAACACAATTAAACAATGAAAAAAAAATTAAAGCATATATCAACACACACACCAGAACAACAATTAGCAAAATCCAGCAGATTGTGTAAGATGGACCTTGTATAATCACTCCTGAAATGCCTGTTGGGATAAAAAAAGTCTTTGCTTGTCTGCAAAAAAGGGGGTAGGGAGGGTGCCAGTCTAACCTCTCTGAGACGGGAGTTCCTGTGGGGCAGCCACTGAGAAGGTTCTTTCCTGTGTTCCCACCAGATGTACCTGCGAGGGTGATGAGACAGTGTGAAGGGCCTCCCCAGCAGAGGACTACCTCCTTTACAGGTTCGTAAGGAAGAATATAATCCTTCATATAACCTAGACCTGAGCCATTTAGGGGCTGTCTAGATTGGCAGGGAAGGGAGACATGAAGTTTCCTTTTCCTTAATGCTTAGCAGCTACACTGCAAGCCCCAGGTGTATAATAAAAAGGCATAGGGCAGATACACTGAGGAGGTGTGGGGACGACTTATCTGAAGCTTTTCTGTTGCTCAGCAACTACATTGGAAGCTGTCAGGATGCTAGAAACACAGGCAGAGCAGCTGCACGGGTGGCAATGAATGGGGCTTTTGGCCACACTGAACCTTTAATATATTTTTTTGTTGTTGTTGCCGACTGCGAACTGCGCAGTCGCACTGCTACATCATACAGGCAATTGTATTGCCAGCTGTAAACTGCGCAGTTGTGCAGGTACATCACACATGAACTGTGCAGTTATGAAGATCTGTCAAATTACCATTGTGGTTTTGCTTCCCTTTTTTAAGTGCACAGTTGCATTGGTGCACCATGAACGAACCCCTTTATTTTATTATAATAATAATAACAACAACAACAACAACAACAACAACAATAATTTATACCCCACCCCTTTGAGATCAATTGAGGTGGCTTACACATTAAAATACTATTACATCAATAAAACAAACTGCATCCCTCTGTTACAATTTAAGTTTATGAATAAACTTCTTTATTTTATGAATAAACTGACATTTTATGCACAGTTGCATAACAGTTACAGCATCCCAGAGTCTCTACTGCACATGTCTAGGGTTCGGATTAGAGCTGGAGCTAGGGTTTGGGAGCTTTAAAAAAACTGCACAGTTGCACTGCAGCATTTAGACTGCAGCATTCTTTTTAAAAAGAAGCTGGGAAAAGCAGGTCCTTTTTAAAGCTGCTTTTCCCCCCACTAAAATTCAAAAGAAGTACGTTCATACCAAACTTTCAGTGTGGGTCATCTGAAGGCTACACTTTCATGCAGGCATGAATACATCCCTTTTTGCCAGTCTAGATCAGCCCATAGTGCTTTAAACGGCATAATCGGCACTTTGAATTGTGTCTGGACATGGACCGACAGCCAGTGGAGATGTTCAAAAAGGGACTTGAGTGTTCCATGTAGCCAGCTCCCATTAAAAACCTGGCTGCAACTCTTTGGACCAGTTAATGTTTTCAGACACTCTTCAAAGGCAGCCCTATGTAGAGTGCATTATGGTAATCCAACTAGGATCCAATGAAACCAAGTGTCATTGTGGAGAATATAGTCCTTCACAAGGAATGGGAGTAGATGACATGCAAGCTTTAAATGTGGAAATGCACTTCTAGCCACCATTGAAACCTGGGCTGCCAGGTTTAGAATTGAATCCAGAAGCACAACCAAGCTGCCAACCTGGATCTTCAGGAGGATAATAACCCCATCCAGGATATGTTGAATTTCTATTACATATTACCTATTGTTTTGTGCAGAAAACATAATTTTCTTCATTCTAAATGCTGTTTTCTCTGAAGAAAACAATGTACCCACATGACCAAAAAAATAAAAATAAAAATATGTTTTCTGTACATAAAGCTGTTTCCTATGCAGAAAATGCAGGATTTCTGTGGCACAAAATTTGTGTTTTGCATTTTTTTTTACAAGACAGCAAGCATTTTCTGCAAGTTTATTTGTTTGCTTGCTTGCTTGGTTGGTCTTTGCACAGAATAAGCCCTAAATTGAAGATAGTTTTTTTTTTAAAAAAAAAATGCCATTTGTAAAGACCTTCTCACAGTGAAAAGAAAATGGCTAAAATGACTTGTTACTTTCTTTTAGAGAAAAAAATAGCAAAATACTTTCTTTTAGAGAAAAATCAGAAAAACCATGTATGACATGGTTTGAGAAGACTATGTAAACTGTGGCCAGGTTTATATTCAAATCAAACCCACCTCCTTCACAAATGGATAGTGCTCAAACCACAAGTGAAGTTGGGCAAAGGCAATTCTGGTCACTGCCTTCACTTGGCAATCTGGATATTTAATTCAGGTACCCACCCAATTGCATACCTAATCCTTCAGAGCCTCTTGTACTGTAAAGCAATTTATATTCCAAGCTGTGGGTTGTGTTTTCTGTTTTGTCTTGTTTGTATGGAGTATTGATTAATTCACTCACTTCAAGTCCTATAAAGTCAATTTGAAGCACATATGTAGTGCTGTAAAAGAAACAGCAACGTACCAAGATACACAGAAAATTTGAAATTAGAGGCACAATAACCAATACAACATTAATATTAGTAATTAAATATTTGAGATACTGATTTCCTCCTCCTTTTTACCCAACACTCTGTGAATTATTCTTCACTTATGCTAGTAGAATATATCAGTTTTCATTTACATGCATCTTCTGTCCCCTTATAGTTTGCATGTGTATGTTTTACCAATGCAACCTTCATTTCAATAGTTTATAAACTTTTGAGTGGAAGAGCTTTTGTAGATTTTTTCCCCATACGTACAGAAAATAGCTGACAGCACTGCACATTTTCTTACAGCAAAAAGAGAAAAGGAATGCATTTCCCTGCAGACAAACATCTCTCAAAACATAATTAGGATCACAGTCATTAATACAGTAGATTTAGGAAGAAATAAAAACAAACAATATGTTATCTTCCAACGATGACAGGAACTAGAGCAGACGGAGTTGTGATGATTCAGGAGATTTTGTCTAATCTCAGTGATGTGTTACCAGCAAAAACTCTCAAGGATATAAAATGTGTTAAAGGAAGTAGCTATTGCAAGCTTCATTCTAAGCAGAACAATTTCAAGAGGAATTTTTTAAAACTTACATAGTCTTTCCAGATTAGTTTTTTTTTAAATAGCCTGACCCTCAAATCCAGTCAAGCTGAAACAACTTTGTTAAAAACAGTTGGCAGATACAAGAGGTGACTGATCATACAAGATGCAGCCATCTAAAATGACCTGCCCAAGAGTAAATAAAACCCTCTCTTGTCTCTCCTTTTCTGGCTCCTAACCTGGAACTTATGGAATTTAGAAGGGAGGCCATGGAGTATCTTCCATAGTCTATCAATGTGATGAACTGTTTTTGTTTATTTGGGGTCAATGTTGCGTAGATCTAAGATTGTGTAGAATCTCCCACCACCACCCTCCTCTTTTTTTTTTATCACTAGAAAAAGTCATCTCTGGAATATTGGTTCCACTTGCTGCCCCTCGCTCCTGGAACCTTCTTCCCCCACATGTGCACCTCATCACTTCTCTAACCAGATTCAAAATTAAGTTAAAGACTATATTAAGTTAAATTAATTAAGTTAAAGACTTTAAATTAAGTTAAAGACAAAATTAAGTTAAAGACTCCTTTTAACTAAGTATTAAGAAGCCGTGCCCTCCCTCCAGTCCATCTGCCTTGATTCAGGCCCCAGAGGGAGAGAAGAACCACTGGATCTCATCCCCTTTCCCACCAGATTTCCCTTCTCCTTTTGTGTTGTGTCTTTTTAGATTGTAATCCTGAGGGCAGGGAATCGTCTAATTAAATGATTGTATGTACAGCACTGTGTAAATTTACAGTGTTATATAAATAATAATAATAATAATAATAATAATAATAATAATCTCTTTTATTAACTATTTAAATCCTTAATTTTGAACATTAATGATCTACAAGGGGAAGAAGAAAGAAGTGGGTTCCAGCTGTTGGGCGGGGGGGGGGGGACTTGACTGTCTTCACAGTTACTCCTGCATCAAACACCGAAGCTGTGAATGCCAGACACCATTTTGTCTGGACAGACAGACAGCTCTCAACAAGGGAGAACTTTCTAAGGTATCTCCCATATATACCTCATGACATAAAGGTGCCCCAGGCTGGTTCCAAAGGTACTTTTCTTTCACGCCCCCAGGCCCTGTGACCAACAGGGGAAAGTCAGGAGACATCCCCTTAACTAAAACTGCTGCCTAGGGATGCTCACCATTACTGCCCCTTCATAGCTTTCTCCCACTGTTTACCTGCTAGTGACCTATTTAGTAGCCACATGTTGAAATACCTTTGTTTGCTGGGAGAATGATGATTTCTCGGTCCGAATTGAGGTCCTTGATGGCTCCTTTTTCTTTTTTGGCTATATTGCTGAGAGATGGTTTTGTCTTGTGCAAAATCCTTCCTGTTTCCCCTCTTATCTCTTCCGTTTGCTCTCCTGGAAGAGGGTGGAGGGCGGATTCAACCTGGACAATGATGTCTTCTAAAAGGATTCTGGTGGTGGTTACTGCAAAGTTGCCTCCTTTGGCCAGGATGGATGTCTCCTCTTTTGAAAATTGCTGCTGTGTGAGATTGATGACGGAAAGAAAAGAAAAATAATGATCACAGAAGAAATATACAGATTCAATCTAGACAATAAGGAAATTGGAATAGTTAAAAGAATTCCAATATCTAGGATCAAACATTGACTAGAATGGAGACTGCAGCCAAAGCTCTTAGTCTTATCACATCACACTGGATGAATCCCGCTCAGAAACGGGATTTTAAAAGTAGGGAAAAAATGCAAATGCAGGATGTTTTTCAGAGGTGTTTGCACCAAATAGCAACAACGTGAAAATAAAGCAAACAGAAAGCTGACAAAAATAATTTTGTCAACTTTCTGTTCACTTTATTTTTTGCATTATTGCTGTTTGGAAGAAACGTCATCTGAAAAACATCCCAGATTTGCAGGTTATTTCTACTTTTAAATCCCATTTCTGAGCAGGATTCATCTAGTGTGATAAGGTCCTAGGAATAGGAAGAGCAGCTATGAAAGAACTGAATAAGATACTGAAGAGCAAAGACATACAACTGAGCACTAAAGTCAGAATCATTCAGGCCATTGTATTCCCAATTACCATGTATGGATGTGAGAGCTGGACAGTGAAGGAAGCAGACAGAAAGAAAATCAACTAATTCAAGAAGTGGTGCTAGAGATGAGTACTTAGGATACCATGGATAGCCAAGAAGACAAAAAGATGGGTCCTTGAACAGACCTCCCCTTGAAAGCAAAGATGATTAAGGTGAGACTATCGTACTTTGGCCACATAATGAGAAGGCAGGGATCACTAGAACAAAAATGCTAGGAAAGTTAGGGGGTAGAAAAAAGACAGGAAAACCACAAACAAGATGGATAGACTTGATCAGTGGTGTTACGGGAAAGGGCTTGGAAGTGGGCGATGGGAATTCTTGGAGATGTCTCATCCACATGGTCGCCATGAATCGAGGTTGACTTGAGGGCAGCTAAAAACAACAACAAAGTCAAGCAGGCAGGAAAAAACCAAACTCTTAAGGTAACAAGTGACCCAAATTGGTAGACTATGGAAGAAATAGAAAAATTGGGGGGGGGGGAGGAAAAGGGGGGAAGGAGGAGGAGACAACAGCAGGAGTGGGAGACAATGCAGAGGAAGAAGAAAGACAAAGAGAGGAAACAATGCACATTTTATCAATAGTCATTTTATTAAGAAACAAGCAAACACTAGGATTTAAAAAAAAACATAGCTGGAAGCTGAAAATGGTTACTACATTAAATATAATTTGAAGAGCTGTACAGAAAAAGATATTTTGTCTTTTCATATTACATTTAAAGTTGCACTTTTTCTTCCTGCAGTTATTGAGTTGATGTGCCACAGACAAAATAATGATCTTCACATATTTGTCTTCTCTTTTTCCTCCTTTTCTTGCCAGTGATTTTCAGATTGACCCCTCCCCCATTATCTGTCTCTTAGTGTCTTCAGTGACACACTACAATTCGATTTAATTTTTCCTCCTTAAACAAGCAATATACTGATTACTCAATCCTTTTGGAAAATTATACTCATAATATGGAACAAAGTTTCTCTATTGAATAGCTTTCTAAGGCAGAATCACTTATGACAAATGAGTTTGGCTACACATTCTAATAATAGATCATCTTTTCCCTCACAGAACAATAGATACTGAAGTGTGTGAAATGGTTCCATTGGAAAATGTAATTCTATTTAAAGTAGGACAGCAGCTATACAACATCATGAGCCTTTTGTATTGCTGTACCTCATCATCTGGAGTGATTCTCATGTTTGCATCCATCTATAGAAGAATGATGAGTTTTATCTTTTGATGTCCATGGAAACTGGAGCCTGGGAAGTTGGGCGCAAAAATCAGTTTTTTCCAGCTGACCATTAGAATGAGATGGGGGTATTAACTTATTGACATTAATGCTGATGATTGAAATATTACATTTTAAAAAAATACGTCACATATACAGCATTTTCTGCCTGAGAAAAATTCAAAAATGCCTACTTGGAAAATAATATTGCAGTCCAGAAATATTAATTAATGTGCAGAAAATGCTGTTTTTCTTTGCAAAGTAACCATGTGTGACTTTTATGCAGAATAAATTCTGAATGGAAGCATATTATGTGCAGGAAATAACATTTTCTGTATAGGAATTAATATGTCTGCATTCAAATTATCATATGCAGAAGCAACCATGTACAAATTTTGTACAGAATAAGTCCCGAATAGCACCTTTGAGGCTAACTGTAAGAAACTGGCAGCATGAACCTTCTTAGACTTCAGTCTACTTCCTCAGATGCAAAGATTCTTGTCAGTCTGGTATTCTTCTCATCAGGGTTTCTTAACACTAACAAAGAATGGGAAAACATGCTTTTAGACCATTCTGTGCATATTTTCAAATATTCTTTGTAACCCTGCACAGATGAAGTGAAACTGTTGCTTGAACTGTACATATTTGGGGTGAGAGCTGACCTGATTTATCTTCCTCTCTAAAAACAAAGCAAGACAAAATAACTTTTACACAGAATATAAACTGTTCTGCTTATTTTAAACATAGGGTTTAATCATTGGACATATTAGCATGATCAGTAGACAGGATTGTAGTGTAGAAAGCTGTATGTTAATTTTATGGGAGGAATGGTGTTTAAAGGGGCTATATTGATATGGTTATACTGTAAAGAAAGGTAAATGGATGGATGGATGACTTTATATTTTAGTAAACAGGTAAGAACTGCCAAGTATTATGCCATTGATACTGGCGCTTTGTTAGTATAACCTTAATTTTAAAGGATGCCTGGCTTCAGGTACATACAATTTATCAAGGTGTATATTTTGACTACAGTATTATCTCCTGTTTCTAATACTGGGCAGTCTTTTATGGAGTTTATCACATGCGAGGGCTCCCATCATGCTGCTGTCATGCAAACATCACCAAACTGCTGCGGGAGCCTCCTAGTGGGATCGCTCATGGTGCTACGCTTCTATTTTCGTCATGGAAGCATTAGTATAATTGTTAGATAAAGGGCCCTTTTCAAATAACGGATCAAATCATTATTTTAAAAGGGCCATTTTTCTAACAATTACACTAACGCTTCCATGACGAAAACGGAAGCATTCCCACCATGGGGCTCCCGTCGCAGTTTGGTGACTGGGCGACAGGAGCATGCCGGGAGCCCTCGCATCTGATAAATTCATATGTGGGTGGAAGAGGGAAGAGAGCCATATTTAACTTGAAGGTACAACATAAGACAGTTTTTTACTTATTTGCTGGAGTTAAACTACTGTCGAGTAATACCTATACTGCATAACAGCAGGGATGCCGAATGAATATTTTGCATTTGGGTGAGCAGAATTGCAGCTTCCAAAAGCATCCAGCTTTCATGATCTTTCACAGTGGTAAGGGACCGACTGGCCAGCACCCTTGCTACCATGTCCTCTCTTGCTGGCCTACCCCTTCTCCCCCCCCCCCCCGAGCCTGGTGACTCCACTGCTGCCATGGTTAATGCTTCCTTCTTGGCATAAAGAAGCTGCTGAGAGAGTGAGGTGTTCAGGGTAAGAGCAACAGCGATCAGCGAAGGAGTGAGAGGAGGAGACATGCTGGTCATGTGCAATCACTGGACAATACAGATGGCCCTTAGTCATGAGAGCTGGGTACTGTGGATGGCCCTTGTTTTTTTCAATTATTTATTTATGGGATTTATATCCTGCCTTTCTCCCAAAATGGGATACAAGGGAGCTTAGTACCAAGAGCCAAGTACTGTAGGCTCCTCCTTCTTGCCTCTCCTTTCCACAGGGCCAAGGAGGGAGTGGAATGGAGAGACATGGAAGAGATAGAGAAGGTCCTTGAAATCACCAGTGCCATAGGCCACAGCAGCTCAGAATAGTTGCCAAGCCCCAGCATCCTGGGGTTCACTCACTTCAACTCGCTGTTGGATTGCAGGTAAATTGTGTAGTGGATTTAGAGTTGTTGCAGATAACAGATAGAATATGTGTCAACAATGTGACAACAGTGTACAATAGGAAATATTGATGGTATCAAGAAAAAATAAGTTTCCAAGACAAAAGAAATAATTAGGTGGCTATCCATCTCCTTATATTTCATACTTGTTGCTGTCTTGATTCTTTTCCTTTTTTTTTCTCCAGAAAAGTTCCTTTGTGGTTCCCATCTATAAAATATCTTTTCAATATCTCAGATTAGGCAGCAATAACTGTGTGAGCAATAAATATTTTGAACCAAAAGTGAACTATCAGATACAATTAGATGCTATGTGAGTGCACTGAGATAACTAGCCATGGTGTTTTGTAGTTCTCTGCAATCTGCTATTTAGACTTCAGACTGATTTAGGTATTCTTTGGAGATCTTCCTTTTCATGCTCCCTTCAACAGAGATCATAATTAGTGTGTGCTTAAATCTATTTATTTTGAAACCTTGTGTACAGTCCACTCAGGAAAATGTCCTGTATGGTTTACTAAATTTAATCTAGAAAAGCAAAATGTATAATGAAATATCCAAATTGATTTTTTTACAAAAAAATCTATCCATTGTTTATTATTTATTTGATCACTTTATATCTCTTCTTTTTCTTAGTATGAAACTCAGAGTGATAGTTGACAATATGAATGAAAATATAATACAGTTATAACAATGAATAATATAAAAGTTTAAGATAATTAAACAAGAATAATAAAATTTTAATTTTAAACAATATTTAGATACATCAATCAATCAATCAATCACCAGTTATAAGTTTTCTAAAACAGACAATTAACACTTACATTTTGCTACACTAAATGGTTTTCTTCTGCTAGGTGAAAGAAAGCAAAGATGAACCCAGAGAGGAAAAGTATAAAATAATTTTAATAATTCATAAAAGGCCTTGGGAAATTTTAAAAGGGTCTTCACTGTAAGTGAAAGGACTATAAGGTGCAGGTGCCAGGGAAGCTTCTCCAAGAATAGTATACCACAGTCAGGGTGTCACTACTGAAAAGGTCTTTCTCTTGGTACCCACCTATTAAACTTCATTTGACAGGAGCACAATATTAAGGCATCCATCCATCCACCCATGCTTCTGTCCATCCAATGAAAATAATACTAGGGTATGTAAGGAATGGAAGGAGATAATCCTTTGGATAACTTTGGATAATCCATCCATCCATCCATCCATCCATCCAATGAAAATAATATTAGGGTAGGGAAGGAATGGAAGGAGATAATCCTTCGGATAACTTCTCTAGTGTATGCTTGATAATGTGGCTGTTATCTCTGAATCTTTCACTACTCATATTTATAAATTGTTCTAAGAGGCACTGGTGTAAAACTAAAACTAATGTAAAACACTTTAAATAAATTAACAAACAATAAAAAATGTCATATCAAGCCTGAATTTTTCAGAATCCAATGGAAATATCGTGTTCTGTTGTTGTTGTTGTTGTTGTTGTTGTTGTTGTTGTTAACTGCCTTCAAGTCAATCGTGACTCATTGACCCTGTGAACGAGAAATCTCCAGGCCCCCCTATCCCCTGCTGTTCCGCTATAGATTTAGGCCCATGACCTCCCTTATTGTTTCTAGCCATCTGGGATGTGATCTTCATCTCTTTCTGCTGCCTTCTACCTTTCCTAACTTTATTCTCTTTTATAATGAGTTGTGCCTTCTCATGGTGTGGCCAAATTATGACAGCCTCAATTTGATCATCTTGGCTTTTATGTGTATTTCAGACTTGATCTGATCAAGGACCCATTTGTTTTGGCTGCCCATGGTATACTCAGCACTCTTTTCCAGCACCACATTTCAAATGAGTTTATTCCCCCCCCCCCCATCAGCTTTCATCACTGTCCAGCTCTCATATCCATACATGGTGATGGGTTGGTTGATTCTAACTTTAATGCTCAGATGAATATCTTTACACTTTAGTATTTTGTCAGTTCTTTCATCATTGTCTTTCCAATTCCTAGTCTTCAGTGTATAAATCTAAGGGGGGGGGGGGGTACCTGAGTCTACCTACAGCAGCATGATTCCACCCCTCCTCTTCTGTCCCTTTTACTGAACTGAGTAAAAAATACTTTTGCACTTTGAACTCAATATGCAGAAAATGAAATAAGCTGAAGACAAAAGTGGAATGTGGTAGGAGGGAAAAGAAAGTGGATCTTTTTAAAAACAACTGAAAAAGTGGGATGGCAGGGGCTTACTCATGTCTGTCCTTATCAAGTCAGGACAATTGGAGCATATGCATGACAGAAGCATCAGGTTTGTACTGATGAAGACAATGCACAATATATATATATATATATATATATAGAGAGAGAGAGAGAGAGAGAGAGAGAAAGAGAGAGAGAGATGTCCTTCTTTAAAATTCTATAGATGCATTTTGTAAATGGGAGAACTAATAATAATAATAATAATAATAATAATAATAATAATAATAATAATAAATATTTATTTCTTACCCACCCCTCTAAGCAAGCAATCAGGGTGGGGTACAACATATTAAAAACATATACAGTTAAAATCCTCCAAACATACCCACCTCCCTCCTCTTAAAACAGTATTAAACTAATCATAATTAAAAGAATCAAGATTTAAAATACATCCATTCAAAGTTCCCTGTAGGCACCTGGATGGAGGTGGGGGGGGGATGGGAAATTAGTTACTATCCAGGAAGGCCTGCCAGAAGAGATGCATCTTGGTCGCTTTTTTAAAGCTTTCCAAGGTTGTAATAAGATGCATCTCATCCGGCAGGTCATTCCACAACCTGGGAGCAATAGCAGAAAAGGCCCTCTGGGAAGTCTGGGACAACTTAGTTTTTATAGGTTGAAAATCTAACTTTTAAACTATACCAGAGAAAATAACTGCTCATTTCATGAAAAGTTTAATGAAAGTCAAAATGCTTCAGATAGAGGATTTTAACTGTACTGAACAGAAACTACTACAATGTTTTCGTTTATATTGTGTTACTCAAACATGGTGTTTGAATGGACTTGTATTGATTCTCAATTATGTAGTCACTCTTAGTAATGCACTGACTTCACAGAAGCAGAGTGGGAAATGGAGAAACTGTATGACATTCATAGCAATTAGCATGGACATAGTCATTTGACAAAGGGAAAAGTCATCAATTGACTTTAGAGATGTCAAATGCATTTTTTTTTACTTCTTTATGCTTTAAAAAAGAAACTAGTCTGTATTTCAAGTATTTTTTTTTTCTCACCAAGAATTTTGGAGTCATTAGAGAAATTAGAGTATGCACAATGTGTGTGTGTGTGTGTGTGTGTGCTCACACACTTTCTGCAAAAGGTACAAAACTTCAATTCCTGAGTATACTAAGGCTATCAAATATTAAAAGCACCAGGAAAGGCAGACCGTTGCAGCACAAGATTTATGGACATTTCCTTTCCACACACTGCATATGAAACACCAAACATATAATTCAAATATAAAACTTAATATATTTGTTCTTCTTTTCCCCCCCAAAAAAGCAACTGCATGCTTCCTGCAACATCTTTCCTTTTCAAAGACCTGTCTTAGCTGCTATTTGACAAAAGGTGCTGATTGTAGTACACAATACTTTCAGCCAAAAAGCAGCAATTATGGAGTGATGTGGGGGGGGGGGATTGTGCAGAAAAAATGGTGTGAGGGGGTTTAAAGGCCTTTCTTTTTGTGTCATGGACTTGATCAAGGTCAGATCCCAGAGTAGCTCTTTTCCCTAAGGAAGGAAGTATAAAGCACAAAGCACATTTCTAATCCTGATATAATGTGTTTGTGTGAGTTACGGACATTTTCTGACTCATGTCCAACAAAATAGCTGTGGGAGCAAAATCCAGTGTCTTTCACCCACACACCCAGAGCCAGAAAATACAAACGGGAAAAAATAAAACCCAATCCAGTTCAATAACATCTTGTACTGCAGGGTATGATCTGGCATCAGTGAATTGTAATGTCTTCCTGATAGAATGCGGGAGGGGGGAGAACCTTAATGAAAGGTTCAGGAAAGAAAGGGAAAAAAAATCATACACAATACATTGGCAACTAACTGCAACCTGGAGACATTGCTTACACTACAGCTTTGCAGGTAACATCGTAGAATACATTTCAGGCCCAGTTCTATGTTGCTTTTGACAGAAGAAAACATGAGTATAGGGATAAAGCCCATTCCTACTGCATGAAGTTTTAAAATGTGTGCGTAACACAATAAGTCTGTAGTCATACTCTTAGAATTTAATTAAGATTATTCTCCCATGTAAACAGTCACGTTTTCTATATTACTGCAATCTCAAAGGAGTTATATCTGAAGATGAATTTGGTATTTATTTAAAATAGTGTTTGTCATCGAGCCAGACTCCAGAGTAGTATGTAATGGACATGAATAAAACTAAATAACATCATCAACTTACCACTTAAACAATGGAGCAACAACATGACTAAGAACTGAATACATTAGAACTTGCCCTTTAAAGTAAACAAGGTATGCAATGTAAACATTTAAAATGTTTTTCTAAATTATATATATATATATATATATATATATATATCTCAACCTGATGTGAAAATTGCAGTAACATCATTGTCCATCTTACCTCTTTCAGGAGGGTATTGTAAAGTCAGACCATCAGCCCAGAAAAGTTCCTATTTTTTGTAGCCTATTTTTTGTAGCCATTTACCAAGAGACAGAGCATTTGGAGAAACATAGTGGGAAACCAAAGACATAAAAATATAGCCAGTGACTGTGCTGTTAAAAGATCCACAACTCATCAATACCAAAACAGCTCCCCTGGCTTCTTTGTTTTTAGATACAAATCAAATGACTGGTTATATAATGAGGGCTGAAACACATCTTTAAAGAGTTGAATGCACAGCCCCTGGTGAGCATGGTGGATCTAGTCTGGGATTTATTCAAATTTCAATGAGGCATGTATACTTTCTGTATTATTTGACACCAGAGGGTCAAGCTAAGTCTGTATATTTATGGTGTCATCTTCAATATATATACACCCTCTTAAGTAGACAAGTTGCAGCTCTCAAGGGATCTTCCTTGTATGGCAAGCATGCATGAAAGAGCCTTCCCAAATTCCCTCCCTGCACCTCTTTCACTATCATTTTGGTGGACCTCAGATTTACTTTTTGCTGCTCTGCCTTGCCAAATACAGTTGTTTTTATCTCAAGAACATTATATTAAAAATAGAGTATGCCTTAGAACATGGTACATCAAATTATGGGATTTTTCTTTCTCAGCAAATTGGCAGAGATTATAAGAATTAGTCAGAGATGAGAATATTGTTTTAAACATGAATGACATGAATCCACAGATGTCTCCAACAGACCTCCCCACAACCCTGTGGTCACTCCTGGAGGGATGTTCTGAACATACTCTAATTGCTTTTGATGAAGAACATGTTTCAAACAAGACTGACTTTAGATGTATGACTCTCTCTCATGTCTTGAAAGATGAAAAGATGATTTAACACCATATGACACAATTTATTACTTGTTTATATAATACCTTCAATATATTTTAAAATTCAATTTAAAATCATTATTAAATATTAAGTTCAAACATCGATGGAAGTAATTTCAACTGTTTTTGAATTATAATAATTGGCAATTAATTTCTGTTGAAATGGGTTGGAAGTTTTGCATAAGCAAGAAAAAAATGCATAGAATCTGAGGAAAGCCCATTTAAAAAGCGTGTGTGTGTGTGTGTGTGTGTGTGTGCAAGATTTTATTTTATTTTTTATTATTCTTTTTGCTTGTAATTGATTTGTTATTATGGTTGAATTAATTACTTTGTTATGTGAGAATGGACACCAGGACCCAAACAAAGGCATAAGCTTGCCTGAGTTTTAAGATCTTTGGGGGAAGTGCTTTCTCTCCAGCATCATAAGCATTTTTGGTGAAGACACAGGAGAGAGCCCAGACTCAGTAGCAGGAGCTCCAGACTATGGAATTCCCTCCAATGGGCTCTGTTTTCACCTTTAGGCATTTCCTCCCCTATTTCTATAGGCTCTCAAGATTTAACTGGTTGTGTAGAAGTGTCCTTTAATGGGGTAATCTGAGATTTGTTTCAAACATATTTTTAAATTAATGTTTACATCAATTTCAACAGTATTGTCCATTTAATGGTTTTAAAAACTTTTGTATTAAAAAAAATTGAATGGAAAAGAGTATGCTGGTCTATGACCATAATAAAGATTCTATTCTCTTCTGTTCTGTTTGTATTATGCATTCCTCTAGTTTTTCACAACTCTATAAGGTGATTTAGCTCCTATGTTAGGAAAAAGGTGAGATAATTAATTAATTAATTGTCATATCATTCCAGCTGAAATGTAAATGTTAATAATAAAAATCAAATACTTCCCTCTATTATAGAGCCTAATGTTTGAAGGGTTAGTTTTTTGCTGGGTAGTTATGGAAATAAATTAATAATAATAATAATAATAATAATTATTATTATTATTATTATTATTATTATTTATAGCCCGCCTGATCACTAGGGAACATATATGAAGATGGGTTTGTGCTTAAGCAAAAAACAGATGTCACCTATTATTCTTGGCTTCCTAGAGAGAAAAGAAATGGAAGAACAGGTTGGAAGAAGTGCAGCCACTCAGCACATTTCATTATACACAAACCCTCCAGTCAAACTAGTAGAAAAATAATAATAATATTTTTTTTAAAAAAGCAACACAAGCAGCCATATGAGGCTTTAGTAAGATGTTACAGCTTTCATGTGGTTCCATATGGTAGCAAGAATGGAGGTTAATATGTAGCAAATCAGAAGTAAAACATATTTTCTGCCTGACATATGCAGCCTTCAACCAAACCTGGGCAATCTGCTGGTGTTAAACAACTTAATGGAAGCCATGATACCTATTGTTACTGAAGATTTTGTCTCTCTGAATCAGTGAATAAGAAAAGAGTGGGGCGCTTGTTTTTCTTCTTTCTATGTCTGAAGCAAGGAGTGTCTTTCTCTGTCCACTTCTCCCATTCCAGAAGTTGGTTAGACTACCAGTTATACAGTGATGACAGGACACTGTTCACCCATTTCACATAGGAGCAGCTTCCAGGGTCCTAGACAAACAATAGTACACATAAATACACTATCTTGCTAACAGCTCTCACCATCTACTATCTGAGGAGATTCTCTCACTGAATAAGAGTAGAAGCAGTTCTGAACAGTTCACATCGTTCAAAGCACATGCTCTGCAACTGAACCAAGGACCAATGAATGACACTCCTTTAAAACATTTAAATCATGCACAATCCCAAGACATGGCAAATTTACATAGAACTAAATCACGCAGGGAAGACCCATGGACAGGAGACGTGACCAATGTGAATGTGAGCGATTCCTGAATAAGGAAGTATTGATCTGATTTTTATACTTGTTTGCATGTACTGTATTGAGAATTGCAGATGATTTTACTAATGCAATCTTTCCTCTCAGCTGCCCATTTTCCTCAACAGTGATGATGGGACACTAGTCACCTATTTCATCTTTTTTTAAGGACACTGCAGATTCTCTATATGTGAATAGTTCATATGGCCTACAAGAAAGTTGCTGAGGCCAAATTTTTGTTTGCTGAACATATATATATATATATATATATATATGCCCTTGAACACTTAACAGAGGTTAGGGATGTAATGCAAGTGATTAGGAAAATGTCATGCTTAAAATACAGGTCTGCATAATAGGTGCTAAAAATAGGAATTTAAAAGTACATTGTGATGGGGCCAAGCACATGGTTGAGCTGTTCTTTGCTCATGATATTCAAACGTATGCACAACATATTTATGCACAATATATCAATAATTATACACCTGTTTACTGAGTCACAGTGGTAGATGCTCTTTTCCGTTCACAACAGTATTCAATTGCCAATTCCCCATTGGTAAAGTTTTCTATTATCTAGTTGTAGCCCTGAGAGAAAGTAAATAGTTTTTCCAAGTAAATGAGTTGAATAGGAAGTAGCTTGTTTCTGATATTAAATTGGGATTTGATAGAAGTTGGAAGTAATTGAGGAACTGGTGCTGTGCTTAAACTCTAAATGTGCAGCCACAGATTGGAGAAGGCAGCTAATCCAAGAAATCCACATCCTCTCTCCTACTTTAAATAACTATTGCTTGAAGGGATTATCAAACAAGAGATTGAACTATCAAGCACTAAACTGATTTCAGTTCAGACTATCAAATCTTATGTTTGAAAAGCAATCCCAATTTGACCTTTCTGTATTTTCTCCACTGCGGAAAAGTCAAGTGTGAATGATGAAAAAATTATAACACTCAATTATTGCTGGGACAAGGAAGTTTCCATTAATTTTTAGATGCACTGAATATGATGTCTGTTTTTTAAAATTATACTTTGCTTGAGGAAACTTCCATTATATTATATTATATTCTCTCTCTCTCTCTCTCTCTCTCTCTCTCTCTCATTTAATATGTTTACATGGAGTTCTCAGTGGTTTCCTATCCACTCATTGAAGAAGCCCACACTTGCCATACATCAGCAATGCTGCAGCCTCAGATGCTCCCAGTTTTTTTTATTATTATTTTGTTGATTCTGTTTCTGCTTCTGCATATGTTAATAAGAGCAAAGATAACAAAGGTGCTTTAGTTATCGGCACTCAGGGAAGCAATAATGAATGATATAAACAGCAATTATAGAAGACAAACAATACAAATGAGAATCTAGTATGGGCATCAATCCTGTTTGGGTGCCATAGATTTAGAAGAATAGCAACATACTGAAATGCATCCAGAGGATGGTGGGAGTGAAGATTTGAACCAATCAGCTCAAATTACAAGAAATTACAAATTACGGAAAAAAGTGGTTTAGATTAAACATTGGGAAGAAGTTTCACATTGTACAAACTGCTTGACAGTGCAAAAGACTGATTTTGAAGGTGGTGCTTCAAAGTTTTTAAGCAGAGGTTGGATGGCCACCTGTTAGGGATGCTGTGATATTAGATTTCTTGCTGTGGTAGAGGTGGTATAGGATTGGGAAATGCATTGCACGGAGAGTTTCATGCACCCCCTTCTGTTTTTGAATCTCCTCATAAAGCTAAATGATGAATTTGCCAAGACTGTAGTGGTGAAAATGCACCATTTTCCCTTGAAAACAAAGAGGGCACTCCTTGTGTGCCTTCTTTACAAGACAAATTGCACTTCTAGAAGCTTCCTAAAAGTGTAGTTCTACCAGTTAACAAGGCTCGTGGGGACCACCAATATTGTTTAAAGAAAAGACAATGCTTTTCTTCTCACAGTAGCAAATGCAGCAGTTATGGCAGCTTTGGAGGAAGGGGTTGATGAATTTCCCTCTTCCAGGCTAGATGATGTCCATTTGAGATCCCTTCAAACTCTATGAAAACTCTGGGGCTGTACAGATGGGCTGTACATATGTACAGCTCTTTACCCCTTGGTGGTGCCACATCAACCACACCATGTGGCACTGATGTGCTCTCTAAAAAGAAACCACCTAGAGTGACTTCCTTTTAGGAGTGCCATAATGGCACTCGTGTGCCCTGATGCCTCTGCTTCTGGCAAGCTCCATTTGAGCACGCAGAAGCCTGTGCATCATTGTCATGTGCCCTGTGTGGGCAGGGCCACAGCAAGATGGTGCACAGGCACCACTAAAATAGGCCCCAAGATGGTGCATTTGGCCCGCCTGTATAGGGCCTCTTTTACTTTACACAAATATTGTGGAAAGTTTAATGGGACACTTGTGCTAGAATGCACACTGATTTGAAAAAAATGTTTTAATCTTTGTACTATTTTGATTGTTTTTATTTGGGAGCCTTTGTGGGATAGGAAGTGAAACAGAAATATTTTTGAATGGATAATAATAATAATAATAATAATAATAATAATAATAATAATAAAAACTTTATTTCTATACCGCCCTTCCGATGATCAGGGCGGTGCACAATTAAATAGAAAAACATATATAAAAATTAAAAACATTCAATAGCACAATAACAATGATATCAACCAGGGCAACAGTGCAGTAACAAAACACCATTCCAAGCATAGTGAGGGAGGGATTGGGTAACAGCAGGGGGAATGAGTCAGGGATAAGCCTGCTCAAACAGGTAAGTTTTCAACCCTTTTTAAAATAAATTAAGGGAGGCAGCCAAGTGAAGCTCTGTGGGTAGCAAGTTCCAGAGGCTCGGGGCGGAAACCGAGAACACCCTCTTCGTCGTGGTTGACAGTCTAGCCTCTGGAACTCTTAGAAGATGTTGCCCAGTAGATCTAAGTGTGCGGGGTGGATTGTGTGGGGAGAGACGGTCCTTAAGGTACTCTGGACCCAAGCCATTTAGGGCTTTATAGGTGATAACCAGCACTTTGTACTGAGCCTGGAAGCGAATAGGCAGCCAATGAAGATCTTTCAATATTGGTGTTATATGGGCGGCCCTGGGAGCACCAGTGACCACCCGAGCTGCCATATTCTGCACTAGTTGCAGCTTACAATTGTAAACCACTTAGACACTCCTTAAGGGTATGAAGCGGTATATAAATGAAGCTGTTTGTTTGTTTGTTTGTTCCGAGTGTGATACAAAAGCTGCCCCATTGCAGAAATCCAACCGAGAGGTTACGAGAGCATGTACTACTGTTTCAAGGTCCCTCCGGTCCAGGTAGGGACACAGCTGGCATATCAGCCAAAGCTGAAAGCAGGTGCTCCTGACCGTCGCATCCACTTGAGAACTAAGATGGAGCGACGAGTCAAGGAGCACCCCCAGACTGCGTACAGTGTCCTTCACGGGGAGCGTGAGCCCGTTCAGGACTGGTGGAACCACCTCCATCCCTGGGCCGGGAGAACCTATCACAAGTACTTCCGTTTTCTCTGGATTCAGGCTGAGTCTATTTTCCCTCATCCAGTCCATTACCGATTCCAGACAGGCCACGAGAGGAGCGACGCCATCCTTGGTCACTGCATCAGTCGGAGACATAGAGAAGACTATTTGGGTGTCATCAGCGTACTGATAATCCCGAGCCCCATGCCTCTGGATGATCTGTCCCAGCGGTTTCATGTAAATGTTAAAGAGCATGGGGGACAGAATGGCTCCTTGAGGGACCCCAGATTTGAGGGCCCTCTTATCGGAGCAAACGTCCCCCAGCTGCACAATCTGGAGCCTCCCAGAGAGGTAGGATCGGAACCACTGGAGCGCAGTGCCACCGATACCCACCTCCGCCAGGCGCTCCAGAAGGATACCATGGTCGATGTTATCGAAAGCCGCTGAGATGTCCAAGAGCACCAGCAGGGACACGCTACCCCTGTCGATGCCCAGACGGAGATCATCGGCCAAGGCGGCCATGGCAGTCTCAACCCCATAGCCCATGCGGAAACCGGTTTGAAATGGATCTAGAAAATCCGTTTCATCCAAGATCGATTGAAGTTGGAGTGCAACCGCCCTCTCGATCGCCTTCCCCAAAAATGGCAGTAGCGAAACTGGCCGATAATTATTGTGAACCAGGGGGTCGAGGGAGGGCTTTTTCAATATAGGTTTTATAATGGCCAATTTAAGATTGTCAGGGAACTGCCCTTCCCTCAGAGATGAATTGATGGTCTGGTGTAACAATGAAGTTACAACCGGTCCCCCCTGGGCCACTAGCCACGAGGGACAGTGATCGAGGGAGCAGGTTGTCTTCCTAAGGCTTCTAAGGATCTTGTCCACATCCTCGGTACTGATAGACTCAAACTGATCCAGTATAACTGAGTCCACGGAAGCTCTCGACACCTCTGTTCTGGATTCTGCGTCAATACTGGCGTCCAGACCTTCGTTTATCTGAGAGATTTTATCCACGAAGAAGTTGTTAAATTGGTCACAGCAGGCCTTAGTAGGTTCAAGGATCTGGTTCGGGGCAGGAGGGAGCTGAGTTAGCTCCCTCACTACCCTGAACAACTCTGCTGGACGCGACTCCGCGGACGCGACACGAGCAGCATAGAACGAGTTCTTAGCTGCTTGTATCGCCTCTCCATAGTCCTCCAAGTGGTGGTCTAGGAGAGCCTTGTCGGATAAACGCTGGTGTTTCCGCCAGGCGTGCTCTAGCCGTCGCAGGACCCGCTTCCTAGCCCAGAGATCTTCCGTATACCAGGGCTTCTTTTTGGAATCAGGCCTGAGAGGGCGCTTGGGAGCGATACTGTGTATAGCCCTGGAGAGATCCGTATCCCAGATGTTAACTAGGGCATCAACAGTGTCGCCATCACTTCCAACCATATGTCCCTCTAGGGCTTCTTGGAACCTATCAGGTTCCATCAGTCTTCGAGGATGGACCATTCTAATAGGTCCGCCACCCCCGGAGGGGGTCTGGGTTGATGCCTTAATGCGCGCCTCCACCAGGACATGATCTGTCCATGACAGGGCGGAAATGTTAGTGATTTCCGCCCACGGAGTATCCATGTCCGTACAGAAGACCAAATCAAGCATATTCCCTGCAAAATGCGTCGGGCCCATAACTAGCTGAGACAGGCCCATGGCTGTCATGGTATCCATGAATTCCCGAGCTGCACCGGATGGAACATTGTTGACCGCGAAGGGGATGTTGAAGTCTCCCAGGACTAAAAGCCTGGGAAACTCCAGCACCAGCTCCGAGACCAACTGTGTCAGCTCGTTAAGGGAGTCTGTTAGCGCACGGGGTGGCCGGTAGACCAACAGAATCCCTAGACTGTCTCTAGCCTTCAGGGTCAGGTAAATACACTCGATATAGGAAGTCTGACGAACATGGTTCCTGGTTAGAGACAAGGTGTTTTTATGCACCAAGGCAACACCCCCCCCCGCCCACCTAACCTGCTCTGGTCCTTCACCGAGTACCCGGAAGGGAGGACCTGAGCCCACACAGCATCCCCTTCAGGCCCAAGCCAGGTCTCTGTTATCCACGCCAGGTCACAATTGTTGTCCTCAATCAAGTCATGAAGTATGTGGGTCTTGTTTTTAATGGACCTGGCGTTGCACATGAGCAGAGACAGGGTTTGTGGTACGGCTGGAGTGACCCTCAGGTCCCTTTGGTTAGGAGAAGGACTGGAAGGCGGGATAGATATTAAGCATCGATCCCGCCTTCCCCTGTAACGCTGGTCCTTACTCCTACCGCCATACCTCCCCTTGCCCCACACAACTGGGATGAGAGCCCCGCTCATATTAAGGGATGTTCCCGCTACCTCCCCCACCAATTCTCCTCCTCAACCTGTCCTCACGACCCCCTTCCCTCCACAAGACAAATGATGGTAAATAAAGATTAATAGGTGTTAAAACGATCGTGGGACATACAGACACAGTTGTGTTATCAGTGTTTGCACCCGGATCGGAACTCATAAGGCTAAGCATGTTACAAGTACTGCTCTCTCTGACATCCCCAGTCCAGTGATGTCCACTGTCCTTGTGAGATTGCATAACTCCCTCCCAGTCAATAGTGTGATGGCTAAACTGCGCAATTGCGCCACTACACAACCGCATAGCTATATGTCCACGCAGCTCTGCAACTGCGCAACTGCGCACCTGCACAACTGCGCAACTCCAGAACTTCACGGCGTTAATCCAGCGCTAGCGCAGAGAGAGTGGAGGGGGCCACAGTTGTTCCGGCGCAGTTGTTCGAACCACAATTGTTCCGACGATTGGCACTTAGCTCATGGCGCTAAAGTAACAATAACAATAAGATGGCAATCTAACACTCCACACCCTCAGGTCTTCTGCAGTTGTAATTAGTAACGTTCATTGTTCCGGCGCAGTTGTGGGACTGTGCAGCCGCGCAGTTACGCCGCCATTGCGGAGCTACACGACCACGCAAGTGGAGGGATAGGGACAACAACTCCCACTGGCACAACACCCCCTCTCCTCTGCAGCAGCTGTTGTTCTGGCGCTGATGGACACTCCAAAAGGACACTCCAAAGGCTGTCAGGCAGGCAGGGGGGGCGGCGAGCCAGCGTTATATGGGTGCCGCTCTCACCGGCACCACACCCCCTCTCCTCCTCCGCAGCAGCTGGTGTTCTGGCGCTGACAGGCACTCTTGAGGCTGAACAGGAAGGAAGGAAGGATGGATGGATGGATGGATGGATGGATGAATGAATGGCTTGTTGGCCAGTAATAATATTTGGCAAGGCCACCTCTTGCTGCAATCTGGGTAAAAATCACCCAGCTACAGACAGAAAATCATATACACTGCAGAGTATAGAAGCAAACCCCATCAGCTTTTGTTATTGGAAGTGCACTGATCACTTGTCACAATTAAAAGAAAACAATCACAGACAGTTGATTCATTCAAAAGTCCTGAAGGCTTTTATTTAAAGTTACAATATGTACAATATCATGCAGCATATCTATCTATCTATCTATCTATCTATCTATCTATCTAGATATATATATATACTATATGATTTATAATCATCTTCAAAGTCTGCCTCACAGCTTCAAACCTAGTCCACATGCACACAGCAATCAAACACACATTGCTGCTTGAGCTATAACACTCAACCAACCAAATATTCCAACTGTCAACTCTCAACTGCCAACAGCCAACTGTCAATCAAAATGTTTTTCTGTTGTTGAAAGACATATTACTCTAATATATCTAAAGGAAAAAAAAGGGGGGGGAAGCACCATTGCCACTATGCTATCTACACTTGAATTAAAGTGGGACTTGTCATTTGAATATTCAGTCTTAGAAATACTCTGCCTATTTTAGAAAGAAAATGTGTTACTCCTGTGTGCTGGAGGATGCTTGTTGCATTCTCACAAGTTGCTGTATCAAAAATTGATGTTCTGTGTATATAACTGGGGGGGGGGGGGGGAACGACTGAGTTATCAACTCCCACCACAACCTCCCTTAGCATACGTGGACTGTGGGTCAACACTGAATCTGTGTGGAAAAAATGTTGTCCTTGATCAAGGGGTTCCCCTCCCCTCCATAACAGAGCAGTCTGACACTCTATCCAGAAGAAAAAAATGATAAGATTTCAATATTTATAAGCTTGCAAGGTGATGTTACAGGTGATTAAAAATTCACATGGACATTACTAAGATTCCCACAACTTCATTCAGTGTACATGTCTACTCAGTGTTAGCAATCAACAATAGAGCATTGAATTTATTTTCCTTTAGTTAGCCCATGTTGTCCAAATGTAACCATAAGTGATACAATGAGCAGAGGGAGCAACATTTCCTTCTAGCAGCTTCCCAGTAGCTGCAACAATGGTATTTATAACATGCCAGGCTGGCCATGGTCAGTTCCAACTCTTATTATTACTATTCTGGCCCCCATCATCAATATAGGTGAACTCTAGTTTGCTAGTGATCATTGACTTTGGGCACTGAAACATGAAAATGTCTTAATTATAGAAAATTACACCTTGAGAGCACCTAGTCTGACCCCAACTAAAAGAAACTTGGGAATCTTGGTTTGAATTCTTATGTAAGTAATTGAATTACTCATAGGGTTTCAGGATTCAGCTTACATGTACAATAAAAGAGAGTAAACCCAGCTCTTCTCTCCTTTTTACAGTGGATAATCTCAGTAGCCATTGAAGTACCATCAAAATCGAAAAGGTATAGTCATTCTTAGATCTTGCTGCATTTACTGTGCATCTCTTTCCTTATACTATACAAGTTAAGCTTCAGTTTTCTCTAGAGACAGATATCCTCAGCCAATAACTCGTCCCACCATCCTCCTCCATATTTTTGAATGGGGATTGGCAAGTTCAGGGTCAGTATTAGATACTCCACCAAATCACTGGGGTTGCATCATTTCAGTCAAAATTGTCAGCACAATTGTAAAACAAAACAGCACAGTAACAACAAAGATTTTTAGACCAGCTCTTACTGTGGGGAAAGCGCTGTTAAAATGGCACTAAAATGTTTAGGAAGAGAGTGTGTCTGAAAGCCTGACACACTTCCTAAATGTCAGAGAATCGTTGGCTCACCTCCAGAGTCCCTGAATAATCCGGGGAGCAATAATTTCCTATGAACTCAAACTTTCTGTACATAGTAAATTGCTCCTCCCCGAACAATTCAGGGACGTTGGAGGTGAGATGATGATTCCCTGACATTTAAGAAGCACATCAGGCTTTCAGACATACACACTTTCTAAATGTTTTAGTGGTGTTTTATCTGTGCTTACCCCACAGTAAACACTGGTCTGAAAATCTTCAACTGCAGAAGGTTTTAAAGGTTGCTAGGATGCCTTCCCATATCATAGAGTTCGGCAGGCAAGCAGGACAAAATATCTCTTTTTGAGGAGGGAGAAGCAGGTTGAGAAGATACTTTATTCTAGTGCCACCAAAGTTTGATGATGTGGTTATATTAATAACAAGCTACTAATTTCAATGTAAGGTTATGATGAAGTGGAGGCTCCAAAAATGATAGTGATGCATGTTGCCTCTCCTTTTGTAGACAATTCCTAAACCTGCTCATCCTGGTAACCAAACCACTTCCAACAGAAGTCATTCATACATGTTCGCTGTTGGGCTAATATTTGCCTTACATTTTTAAAACACAACAGGCCAAATCAACAGATGTTCTGTAATCTATAATCTCAGTAGTCTCTCATATAACTCAGCTATTATAAATAAATACTAACTGTTATATTGACTTTTATCCCTGGGTCATCAGCAATAAAGCAGGCATCATGGAGCACTATAAAGATATGCAGATACATATTAAAGGTATTATTGGTTTTTAAAACCTTATTCCTTCATATGCCAGGCAAAAGCCTCCATCTGTTGTAGTGCAATATTAAGCTTCCATCACTAATCTTCTCATTGTTTAATTTGGCTTGTTTGTTTATATGCTTTTTAAAGGCTATCTCTTCTACCTTCCCCCTTTTTATCTCCATTGTGCTTCATTTCATGTAACTTTTTTGTTATTCCTGTCTGGAATTTTTAAACACCTCTATCCTATTAAGTTCCAGAAGCTTGCTGAGATAAGGTGAGAAGAGAATGAGCTGTGAGGTATGATGATCTGGTCACTGGCCAAGAAGAAAATCTCACCATGGTCTGAGTGGAGAAAGCTGGCCTGTGAGAGCCATCTAGAGGCTATCACTAATGGTGTCTGTCATTAACCTTTCCTTGATTCATTGATATGCCCCTGCCGTGTGCATGATCTTGGTGTAACTCACACTGGTCCACCAGACCATCTCTCTTTATAAGAGGTAGATCTAGCAATGAGATCAACCTGCAGGTTGGCTTAAAATTCTCTAGAATTTAAATTTTAATGGGAGAAACACCTGTTTGCCTTGCTTTTTAAAATGAACCAACGTAATCCATGTTTTCTGAATTAACATGTAGGCCAGAATACAGGCATGCTTCGATTTTTTGCACTTTGGCTTAAAAAAAAAAGCTAGAAAAATGCCTACATTAGAGGTAATTGTAAACAAATACAAGGTGATTCAAAATGAATGGTGCAAAAATAAAGCTGTTCTTATTTGATTTTGTATCAATTTCTTAAAGCATCCTATACATATACAGGAAATTCCCCAAAATCCATACACCTTTTAACAGTTTATAGTAGTTATGGTGATAATTTGAAGGCTAAGTAAATACATTCATTTTGAAGCATAAAAGTTATAATAATTATTTAATCAGAGTTCAGAATTGCATCTGAAACCACAATTTTAAATAAAGTATTCAAAGTGCACAGCAATACACTGTTCACACTGTCAAAGCAAAGTAATTTCACAACACCTCTCTAGTACTGTAATCTTTAATTCTTCAAGTGTATTTGGTTTTGTGGCACAAACTCTGTTTTTAAGGTTTCCTTCACAAGAAGAGACTGTTAAGAGAAATGTACCCATTTCCGTATATTTTTATAGAAAACATGGAGTGGGGCGTGGGGGGGGGAATAAAGAAATAGCATAAGACATCATAAGATATGTTTGCCCATCTCTAGACTGGGACAGCTCTGAGAAGCTGACAAGCTGGGCAAGACAGCAGTAGTCCTTCAAGTAGTATTGTTTCCACACTGTAGGTTTTCAGAGAATACGTTTTTGATAGAACAAGCGAGTTGGACCACTCTATGGTTCATTTCTGGTGTGACAACAAGTAATAAATTCATTGACTTCCAAATCACCCAGGGTTATGAAATTAATCCGTGCATTCACTTTGCATTGTTTGACTCATAACATTCTCTTCACAGCCTCCCATATCCCAGGAATTGATAATGAGATACTTGTTGGTATATGATCCAAAGGGAAAATGTCCAGATATGCGTAAAAGGTGACAAGGAAACTATAGGTCACCTATAGCCATGATGACTAGGCATTTATGCTGTGCTGAGTCACAGGAAGGGTGGTCATTATGAGGTCATCATTTGATGGAAAGTGCTGCAAAAGTGCTGTAAATATGCAAGTCACCCTGGCATGGGGGACAGGGTTTAAGGCAGCTAGGTGCAGAGGCGACAGAATATCCTGAACCGATACCAATGGACCTACGGAGCCTTGACAGAGACAAGTAGTTTGGGCTATGGGAAAGTCATTAGCACCTTCAATGAAGAAAAGCTATGTCAGGGCCATTAATGAATTTGTGACACTCCTAATCCAGTTGGGATTGGCTGACCAGCTTCCTATACCTGTAGCACGATTATTACAATTTTGTGTGTTTCTACGTGATAGCAGTTTCTTCCATAAGGAGCAGGCTTTCAGCCATAGTGCTTTGGCTGAAGGCTAGGGTCTTTGACAATACTTCTGGGGATTTCAGGATACATACAGTCTTAGAGGGTTGGTCCAGAGAAGGTATAAGAGTTAAGGATCCTCACAAGTTATTGTCACCTAATATTTTAAAGGGTCTTAGGCCTACTTGGCCACCTATTTGTACTTTTCCTTATGCATTCTCATTAATCACCTTTTGGGGAGCATTGAGGATAAATGAGCTGATAGTTGCCTCAAGGGGGGATTGATCCAAACAAAGCCCTCTAATTATAAAATGTTTCTTTGTCATCCTGTTCAGTCCTGCTATTTATCTGCTCCTCCGAGACAGACCACTTAGAAAATAGTAGAGAACTGCATCTCCTATCATGCAGTGAGAAATTGCTTTGTCCAGTTAGGGCTTTAGATCAATTCTAAGTAGTGAGAGGTATTACCCTGGCCCACTGTCCTGCCATTCCAAAGGGCTTCCACTCACAAAGTTTCAGTTTTGATCAGTCATGTCAAGAGCTCTAGACTGTTTGGGTCTTCATGGGACCAAGTTTGCCACACACTCTTTCTGCATTGGAGCTGCATCCACAGTGGCCACCCTAGGCATGGGTCAACAGGATATTCAGAGGATTGGCTGATGGAAGTCTCATGCTTATCAGTCATATTTGCATCCTTTGACTTATTGAAATTGTTTTGTTTGATTTGTTTCAGATGCAGTATGTCCTGTGATGAGATACTGCGTTTGGATCTGAGGACATAGCATGGCGTTCTGGTCATGGTGTTGGGTTGGCCTTCCAGATGTGGGCTGGCTGGGGACAACCCACTTCTGGATTGCCCTTGGGGCTCAGGTGTTTTCACCCACAGAAAGCTGGGGAATTGGTCTGGGAGCAGATTATCCTCTAGCTGTTCCTGCAGAAGGTTCTCCCTCCGAGTTTTGCAGATCTCAAAACAATAAAGTTTAATAAGTTGTGTTAAATAAAGTTGCCCATTTTATAACCCAGTTTTCTGTGTCTGGTCTCATTATTCACTGGGTTGGTCAGCAATGGATGCAAGCTACAGGAAAAGAGATTCCATCTAAATATTAGGAGGAACTTCTTAACAATAAGAGATGTTCAGCAGTGAAACACACTCCCTCATTGAGTGCTGGAATCTCTTTCTTTGGAGGTCTTTAAACAGAGGCTGGATGGCCATCTGTCAGGGGTGCTTTGATTGTGAATTCCTGCATGTCAGGGGGTTGGACTGGATGGCCCTCAAGGTATCTTCCAACTATATGATTCTATGATTCTATCACCAAACAATGAATAATGTGCATAATGTACACATGTGTATTTCTAAGCTGGTAAATCTTCTGGGCTACTTATTCACAGTCTTTCTTCTGTCAGGCAAAGACCTTCCGGTTTTGAAGAGCCCTCCTTGCTTGCCTTGTCAGTGCTTGATTTTGTTTTTAATGAAAAAAATTATAATGCATATGCAGTACTAACAGCATTCCCTACTTGAACAGGACAGAAAAAGCACACACACACACACACAAGCAGGGGTAGGGGTGGGTGGGAGTAAATTAACCAATGTGCAGGAACAATATAAATGAGGATGTCAGTTCTCTGCAATTGTTTGCCCCTTAATAGCTGTTTTGGGTTTTATTCCCCCCCCCATGTCTTGTCCTTTTTATCCTTTGATTACCAACACATTTTAATAGAAAGGCAACTAGCAACTTGTATATATTTATCTGTTTTGCAATTCAAAAAGCACTTCACTTGACATGTATGGATGCCTAGTTGATTTTCCTTCCCTTGACATTCCATTTTGAAATCAAGTCTACATATGGTGGGTTACAATTTAGCTCTTTCTGTGTCATAAAAACCCTTCAGTGACTGCTCATCCAATTCCCCTGGCATCCAGTGCTGAATCAATAGATTCATATATTCAATGTCTTTTGAGAATTATTACTGAGAATAGTAGACTTTAGTGACTTTTAATATTCAAAAGATACAATGGGAACTCCCAGTACTATTTAAATACGTTTTGGGTTTTGGTTGTTGTTGTTGTTGCTTTTGGAGGGGGAGGGTTAGCACATTGTTTTCACATTTCATTAAATTGCTTTCCCATTGCTCCACAGATTCATCAATACTAAATCCAGTTCTTAATGATGCCTCATATACATTGAGGGCATCTTTATAATATAGCTTTTAAGTTCT
The DNA here is from genome assembly GCA_034509955.1 of Urosaurus nigricauda. Taxonomy (NCBI): domain Eukaryota; kingdom Metazoa; phylum Chordata; class Lepidosauria; order Squamata; family Phrynosomatidae; genus Urosaurus; species Urosaurus nigricauda. Next base: position 141,745,005 of record JAOEGL010000003.1, on the reverse strand, counting down.
CCTGTGCCTGAATTACTGATATTGGTAACTTTTAGAAGAGTGTGTGGTTTGGAAAGGAATATCCCCTCCTAAATTAGGAAATAATATGATTTTGTAATCTGAACCAAAATCTGAGTTCCTATGAACTGTGGTTCAGCTAATCGATAAGTCAGATTCAGAAACATCCCACGAGCCTTTTCTCAAATGCATGTTCTAGAAGGAGATAACCTTTGGAATGTTGTGGTGATATAGCTCTTCAGTGACATATAGAACTTTTCAACTTTTTATAGTTGGATATAATAAGGACATAAACCCTGGCAATTTACACTTCTCAAATAGATTTTTTTTCTGTAAACCTCTGGCTATGCCATACTTTCAGGACTAATGAACCACATGAATTTAGAAACATATGAGTCATTGCAGGTAAAGGGTTTGTTTTAGGATGTGGAATGTGAGACTGCAAAAGCAGAATAGGGAAATTGGTTGCAGGAAAGACAAGGAATAGTGGAGTGATGTTAGTATAACTATAACTTTGCTGCAACTTTAATATACATTTCTCTTTCATGGCGAATATGTTTTTCTTTTAGAATATCTGCCCCAGAGAATATAGAATATCATGATGCTTTAAAAACTGATATCTCACACATTTCCAAGCAAATAAGTGGGACTAGGTGTAATAGTAATGAAAAGGCCTCCATCTATTGTATACTACCTAATGGATGTATTTCAAAAATAAACAAATCTCTGCCATGTCTGATGGTCATCCCTTCTTAACTGCAGTCATAATGCACACACCTGTATTTTTCCCCCAGGGACATATTCATTCTACCTTTAAGTTTGAGGACAAATTATCTGTCCCATGTTCATTGCTTCCACTCACCATCATGGATATATTTTAGAGACATAGCCATGTTAATCTAGAATATCAGTATGCAAAGGGATCTTGCGGCATCTTTGAGACTGTGTGGAAGAAGTTGTAGCATGAGCTTTTGAAGACTTAGAGTCTCTACAGATTTCCCCAATAAAGTGGTGCCCTACCACCCTTTTCAGAGCCGGATTGGGGCCACAGTAACCACATGCAGTGAGCCTAATCCGGTGCTTTTCTGGCTCTAAAAGAAATGGCAAAATGCTGCTCCTTTTAGAGCCAGGAAAAAATGTGCCCTTGCCACCACCATGGCACTTTCTAGTGCTCCTTTTGACATACGTCATCTGAACACCATGCCAAAGGAGTGCTGTGATGCTCATGCGGTCAGGCAGGTAGCATGATGCCAGCATGGAGGCAGTGGCAGGGTGGGTGGAGTCCAAATGCCAAACCCCTATGCCACCCCTATGCTGGCATCATGCTTAGCCCCTTAGTTTACTCAGATGCATCTGAGGAAGCAGACCAATTCTATGAAAGGTCATGTCATATATCATCTTTCCACAGTTAGTCTCAAAAGTGCCGCAAATTCCCTTTGCATCATAGATAGAATGAACTTACACTTTGCAGCACGAGAAAGAGATGCATCCAGTTTTGCCTCCAGTGCACTGCCATCAGTTTTAAAAATAGCAATATCTAAAAAGCCTGTTTTACAAGAGTTTGTTTATTTTCCTTTCTTTGTTGGTCTTCTTCTACATACAGGTCTAAATCCTACTGATTCAGTGGCTCTGCTTTAGTTGGGACTATCAACGGAATTCAAGCCACAGGGGTTTGGGGTATTAATCTTCCCTGTCCATTTTAGTCACTTGTTTAGGATCACATGTTTTAAAACTAATTCCATGGCAGGCTTGAGGTCCTAGAATTTCTCATTTAGAAATAGCTGGTAGTGCAAGATAAGATTTACAGTATGAATATTGAAGTTTGAGGATGGCTTAAGGAGATGTGTGTAAATTTATGAAAAGCTACAGTCTTAAGCTGATGCTAAGCACAGAAGAGGTGGCATAAGGGAGGGGAGGAATAGCAAGAAGGGCTGTTTTGGAAGATAGGGAAAGGACACAGTTTGCAGATCTTCATTCTTTCAAAACAAACTGCCAGAGCTGACTTCAACCTCATGGGAATTCTTTGAGAATAAAATAGTGTTGTAAGAGAAACAGTATAAGCAGCCCTGAGTGGCTTAGTGGAAACTGAGATTGATTAATTAATTAGTTAATTAATTAATATTATGTCCTTACAGGAAAGGGAAGGGAAGGGAAGGGAAGGGAGAAAAGTATGTTGTTTGGTTAAAATCCATAGTTAGCTAATCATTTTTATGCAACTCATTTAAACGGAAGCATCTGAAGGCCCAATATTATAATATGATTCTCAATCTAAAATTTCAAGAATAGGCCAACCAAGGAAACAAATATTCTTTGAAGCAGAGAAACATCCAAACCAGAAGTAAAATAGAGATATTATGAAATGTAAGCCTGCACTATGCACAGAAACTCGATCGTGAAAATCTTTAATAAAACTGTACATCAGGGAAGCTTTGAAAGGTGACAGCTAAAATAATGCGGAAAAAGTTTTATCACAAGCACACTGACTGCTGGTTTTCTGAGATGATTTTGTCACATAATCCTCCACATCACATCCAAACAGAATGATGAACTTGCCTTTGGCTAAGATTTGGAGGCACATGTGCACACATAAACACACTGGTCACACTATCAAAAGTGATAAGGTGTAACAGTTACATATGCTAGACAAACAGTGAATGAGCTTTAGGAAGTTTAAATCACTGCTATCTCTTATATTTATTTCCTCATATCATAGGTCAGGCTGACCTTTCTAACCTATCATCTAAAGGAGACTTTAGCTTTATTGATATCCTCTCAGAAAAAGCAAGTCTTTCATCTGGGTTATTAGATAAGGGGAATTATTTTATTAACAAATTAATCCTCTGTCAATGAGAAGTAAGGTAAGCATGAGCTCTGTATGCTCAAGTCGTATGCATTTCTGTGACGTGATTGCAGCTTCACCGTGCTTGGAATCCTAGTGATCCCAGCAAGAAGAAACACAAAAGCAGAAAATAACCATGCCTACATGGGCAATTATTTAGGACCCAGAGTAGCAACTCATGCAGACGCGCGGCAAAGGGCTAAGAGGTTTCGATGGAGTTTATCAGACGACAGAAATTGGAAGTATAATCTAATGGCAATCCAAACGCAATCATGGGTTTTACATTATTGCGTATTAAAGTATCTCACACAATTTTGGGCAATGGGCAGTCATTTTCGGGTAATGGGAAGTCATTCTGAATGCATTCCAAACACAATTTGAATTCATGTAAATTCGCTAAACTAGCGAATTCACATGAATTTGAATTGGCTCCAATTGACTCCATTCGAAATAAAGAGAAATTCCTCCTGTCTGATAAACTCCTATGTGCTTACCTGAAAGTGTTTGTACAGAAAGCAGAGACTAATCATATGGATGTAAATTGTGTTAAGAAGGAGAGCTTCACGTCAAGATAAAACACTTAGGAAATTTAAAAAGTGGGAACAGAAGAATGTTTTTCTCTCACTCCTCACAGACATGTACAAATATGTTCATACATCTCTTTCCTTCCTTTCCAGGTAGACATGCCCTTCAGGACAAAGAGTCATATTTCCTAACAACCTTGAGACTCTCAGTAACTGAATACAAAATATTTCTTAAAGTATTTCTTTTTCCCCATAATCCAAATTTCTTTTCCCCAAAACATTATGTAAGTCGATCGTTAACCTGTCATGAAGAAGCAAAAATGTCCCTCTATGTACCTTGGGTTAGATATTTTGCAAACATATATTTCCCCTAACCCCAAAGGGGAGTATATTACAACAGAGGTCCAAAAGGGTGTATAAAATGTCTTTTAGGCTAGTCTGTTGTTTGCTCACTTTAGAAATGCAGATACTTTAGGATGTTTGGCAGTGCCTATGTTTAACATTATAGAGAACAGGGAGAGAACAGGATATTTGTAAATATAATTTGAAAAAGATCCAGTATAAAAATGAGTTCTATTATCTTTCTTGACAACTAAACCTACTACAAATCAACTCAATCTCTCCATTCCAATTTGAAATGCATTGATTCAAAGCATGTTCTTTTTATATTCGATCCTGTCTGAGAAGGAGACTGCACGTTCCATTGCCAAGGTAATACTGGATAAATACAGCAACGGGAGAAGGGGAGACTGCTTATTTTACCAAACATTATTAGCATGAAAGCTGAAAGTTTTCTTCCTACTCTGGGATGCTGTGAAGTTTTTGCTGCTCACATCTGGATATATAAGGGATATTAATTAGATAGACTCAGACCTGTTGTCTTCACGCTACCCACTTTGCTGCTGTTTCCCATTTCCTCATGTAGCTACCTTGAGCCAAACAGTCTTTTTTGCAGCCAGCTTTATCTAACTGATGCTCATTTACACTAAAAAGTTATAGCATGATTATTCCACATTAACTATCTTAGTTTCATCCTATGGAAACATTGAGTTTGTAGTCTCTTGAGCCACCAGAGCTATTTGGCTGAGAATTCTAAACGTCCATCTCTAAACTGCAAATCCATGGATTCCACAGGATGGAACCATGACAGTTAAAGTGGAATAATAGTGCTATAGCTGTGTAGTGTGAATGAACCCCAAGTCTTCTTTTCCTGTAGCACTAGCCACATTCTCCTTGTTTTGGACCAGGGGTGTTACCAAAATAAGACATGCCCCCAAAATAAGACCTAGTAAAGGTTTTGCTGAATTGCTAAATATAAGGCCTCCCCCAAAAGTAAGACCTAGCAAAGTTTTGTATATAAATATATATACAGTATATAATAAATGTTCTTTTTTTTTTCAACAATAAATGTGAATTCTTCTTCATGGAAAAAAGGCATCCTCTGAAAATAAAACCTAGCACATCTTTGGGAGCAAAAATTAATATAAGACACTGTCTTATTTTGGGGGAAACATGGTATGTCTGGGAGGGAGTTAGACTCTTCCCCCAACCTATTGGGGATTTCATCATGGCTGTAAAATTTTGCTGTTGCAGTTGCGGTTTCTGGTAAAATTCTTGCAAAATTAAACCCTTTCCTGTGATGATCGTGATGCCTTCCACATCACAGAACCCTACAGACTGGCAAGGTGGAGTATCTACTTTCTTTCCCCTTTTTTCATTTATTTTATTTTATTTTATTTTATTTTATTTTATTTTGTATCCATGCTCATGGATGCATGTGCCCTCAGAGAGTGTACATTTCAGGCAATGTACCTGCCAGAATTTGAGGGATGTTTTGTATGTTTAAATTACAGACTAACCTGTCTGTTTTCTTCTAACCAGCAGCATAATACTTGGTGTATCCCCATCATATCATGCAATATGTTTGACTTTGATGACAGGGCCAAAAAAGCATAGAAGAAGCATGTGATTTATTCAGAGAAATAAAGTAGCAATTTATGGAATATATTCAGTTGGATTATCTATTTTTATCAAGGTTAGGAGACTCAGAAATAATAAAATAAGATGTAAGTCATACCTTTTGTATCTTTTCTTCCAATTGATTTACAACTGGGGTTAATTTGGAGCATTAATTTATATATATATATATATATATATATAGTTTTTAATAATAACTGCCAATAAATGTAAAAAGTATCCATTTTGTGATGTGATGTCTTTGAGGTTATATCACCTTTTGTTGAGTAACTGGACAAAACATTGATCCATTTCATGAGAAAGTGACTATATTTCCCCCCATTTAATGAAACTCTGCAATATTGCAATAAATGGATAGTGGCCTCTGTCACTTTCAAACACACACATGTGAAAAGACAATGTCTTTCCACTTACAGTAACTTTTCGAAATTGGAGATCCTTGGGCTCTTTTACACTGCTGTATTATATCACTATGGGTGCATCAACACCATAAAAATTATGCAGTTTGACACCACTTTAACTGTCATTCCATCCTACAGAATCCTAGGATTTTTAGGTTTGTGAGGCACTAGCACCAGCAACAAGGCAAAGACTTTGTAAATATAATCTCCAGGATACCATAGGATGGAGTTACAGTACTTAAAGTGGTGTCAAGGGCCATTATTTTTACAGTGTAGATACACCCTATGGGGCTTTTTAGATTGGCAGGAAAGTGTGATATGAAGTTGCCTTTTCCTTAATGCTTAGCAGCTAGACTGCAAGCCCCAGGTGTGCATTTAAAAGGTACAGGGCTGCTAGACTGAGGGTTTTGGGAACGACTTATCTGAGGTCTTTTCTGTGGCTCAGCAGCTACATGGGAAGCTCTCAGAACGCTACAAACACAGGCAGAGCAGCTACAATGGGCGGCAATGAACGCAGCTTTTAGCCGCGCTTTGCAACATTATCATTGGCTGCTGGGAACTGCGCAATTGCGCAATTGCACAATTCGCAGCCGGCAAGGAAATTTTTTTTAAAAGTTCAGTGGTTTATCACTGCGGTTCCTCTGCCTTTTTTAAACTGTGCGTTGCACTGGTGCAGCATGAATGAACCCCATTATTTTGTGAATGAATTGACATGTTACCCACAGTAGAATAACAGTAACGACATCCCATAGTCCCTACTGCGCATGTCTAGGGTTCCAATTAGGGGTGGAGCTAGGGTTTGGGAGCTTTAAAAAACTGCGCAGTTAAACCCAGCGTTTACACCTGCAGGGCATTGAGCGTTTTAATTAGAAGTGAACTCCACACCACGCATGCTCCCAATCCACGATCCATTATAATCCGCACCTCTATCGCTGCCTTTAAATGGGCGCCTTAAAGAGACAGAGCCCCATTTAACTGCGCAACTACACCTTAGTCTTTAGATGCACTAGCGCTATAGCGCTCTTTTTAAAAAAAGAGTAGGGAAATCCAGCACCTTTTAAAAGGCGCTTCTTCTCCCTTAAAGCACCAAAATAGCGTTTTCATGGCACACTTTCCCTTTTTCTCATCTAAAGGCTGGGCTTTCATGCAGCCTTCATCACACCTCTTTTTGCCAAACTAAAATGGGCCTATGATTCTATTTTAATTGTCCAAGGTCCATCTTGTGGAATCCTCGGTTTTGTTGTTCAGGTATGAGTATGTAGATTCTGAGTCAGATCTCTCTAATGCCTTACAAATCCAAGATTCCAGAACATATTGTCATGATGTCTGAAATGGAATCATAGCACATATAATGTGAAAAGGCTCCTTGTCTAAAGTGGGATATATTTTGGGGTTGGACTTTATATATTTTGAAACAGACATGCACAAGAGTAGTAACTGAAAATGTTTTCTTATTTATTAGTCATACCAAACAAACCATTGTCCAGAGCATGCTCACTTTCTTATACATTTGTGCAGCTGTTAGAACTTTTGTTGCTCATTAGCAAGCAAATATTTCAAAGAAAAACAATAATAGATTATTATTTCCCAAACACAATAAAATTCAGTAAATATTCTTGTATGTTCCTCCCTGTTCCTAAGGTTGCTAGTACAGTAGCAGACTCAGCTAATATATCCTACAACTATGTCACTGTGGACTAGAATAATGATATGAATCAATTTAGAATTGAGCATGGTAAACTAAAGCACAGTTTAGTCCAGAGAGCTTAAAGAAGTCATATTAAAGATTTTAAAATTCATGTAAGAAACATTTTAACTTTACTTCTTTGTGTGAGCTAATGTCCTCAATTTCAGAAGTATTTACTAGGTTTGTTTGGGTTTCAAACAAGAGGCTAAATCTAAGTTTCGTGAAGATGTCATGTAAATGCCATTGCTTCTAAGATGTCCTAATCACCAACCCTATTACATAGTAATTGTTTCTACTCCCCTGCCTCCCATACACAATTTGCAAAAATGGCTGCCTAAAACCAGCCAATCAGTTCATGGCTGTAAATCATTTTGTTGAACAAGGAATTGCACATATGAATTGACTCCCATGAAAAGATTTGTATCTGTATTTAAAAAGTGGTGTGGAATGTCCATCATTATTATTACACCTGTAATGGCTTTTTTACTGAAGTCACCACTTCATATGTCACCACTGAAGTCACCACTTCATACTTATATAGAGATCTATCATATGCATGCCTACATTCTTATAACAGATTATTTATTCCGCTGGGTTTAGTATACACTTGATTTCTGTATACTTGATTGCTAAACTAGTTTTAAATGATCACTAACAATATTTTGTGAACAAACTTCTTAAGAAAATATATATTTGAGGTGAACTGAAAATAAAATTCAAGGCATATATCTTATATAGATGAGTAAGGGTGAAAAATGCCAGGAATATATTAGGTCAACTGTCTTAAACTGTCAGACTTACAGCACATGGTTCCATCGACATGGGTGAATAAGTATATACTTTGGATGCAAGTGACCTTTACTTAGAAGGTTTCATAGTGGAAAAATTTAAGACATATCTTTCTCTGATTTTTGACATGAATTCATAGTCACATTCTGGTTTTGATAGTGTAGGTCAGACTATATTTACACATTGAAATTACTTCCATGATCTTGCAGAGAACAATAATTACCTCCAAGACTTGGCCTTCTGTGCAGTTTGGGGGCATGCCAGTTAGATCATGCATGCCCCCAAACAACATTGAAGCTGGGGGGGGGGGGCTATGCCTGGGCCACTTTAGGTGGCACAAAAAGGAGTGATATTTCCTGCTTCTTTCCACAGCCCATTTGGGACTGTGGTAGCGGGTGCCCTCAGGGCTGCAGCATGTGGTTGCTGCAGTCCCAGACGGGAGTGGCTTCTGGCTGCTCTTTCCTGCCAATCTGTTTCACTCTTAAGTCTATCCAAAATGATATGTAGTCTCCCTCTCTTCCTACTGCTTTCCTCCTTTCCAAGGATTATTGACTTTTCTAATCAATCATGTTTTCTCATGCTGTGGCTGAAATATGTCAGCCTCAATCATCCTAGTTTCTAGGAAAAGTTCAGGTTTGATTTATTCTAGAACCAATTTATTTGTCTTTTTCTATCCACGGTATCCACAGAACTCATCTCCAGCACCACATTTCAAATGAATTAATGTTCTTTCTATCCACTTTCTTTATCATACAGATTTCACACCAGCTTTCACACATGGGAAATACGATGGTATGGAGAATCCTAACTTTAGCATTCAGTTGTATATCTCCACACTCTTTCATAGCTGCCCTTCCCAGTACTAGTCTTCTAATTTCTTGACTGCACTCTCCATTTTGGTCAATGATAGATAGATCCAAGGTATGGAACATATTTAACTATTTTAACTTCCTCAACTTTCACAATGAATTTATGTAAATCCTCCATGGTTGTTATTTTTATTTTCTTAATGTTCAGCAGTAAGCCTGCTTTAGCACTTTGTTCCTTGCTGTTCCTTCTGAATTATTTCAAGTTTTTTTGATAGTTTCTGCTAGTAGTAAGGTGTTATCTGCATATCCTTGATTGTTGATATTACTTCCTTCTTTCTCTGAGTCTACATCTGTTCTGTGTACAATATTTTCTGCAGTCTCTGTTTTGCTCCATTATCCAATGTATGTTTGCAATGTGATACACAGTGTCTCTTCCTTTCCTGAACCTAGTTTGGGCATCTGGCATTTCTTGCTCCATATATGATAAAAATCTTTTTGTAGAACTTTGATTATTTTCTTTCATGGAAAATGATGAAATCAAGGACATAGAGCAGAAATACACTATCTGAATTAACTGAAAGAAAATAATGTCTTGTGGTTAATGCAATCCCTGGTGTCTTCTTTCTTTGAGAATGCAAACTATAAATAATGTTTCCAGTCTTTGGGCCATTGTTTTGTTTTCCATATTTGTTGACAGATTTTAGTTAGAATGAAAGTAGATTCTAGCTCTTTAGTTTGAAGCAGCTCTATTGTTACATCATCTGTTCCTGGTGATTTATTCTTCTCAATTGCTTTGAGTGCAGCTTTCACTTCACTTTTTAAAAATTGGGGTTCATTTTCATATGATTCTTCTTCCCATATGTTATTCATCTTTTCATCTCTTCTATATAGCTATTCTAAGCATTGCTTTCATGATCTTAAAAAAAATGGTCATGTATTAACGTATGATCATTTGTTGACTGTATAATATCTCCACTCTTGGTTTAAAATTTCCTTTCCTTTTGTGGATCTTGTGGAAGAGGTCCCCCCCTCCTCCTCCTCCTCCTCCTCCTTCGTTGACTTATATTTCTCTGCAATAATCACTATTGTAATTATCTTTGTGTACTAATCATTGAAGAGTTGTGTTCCAGATTCTGCTCTTTTTCTGCTTCTGTTTTCTTTTGCTTCTTGTCTGTTATGTATTACTTGAAACATTTTGTCTGTCATCTATTTACCTCTCTTAACTACAGATAGTGTCTTTCTGCATTCACTGTGTCCTTGGCTTCTGTCCATAGTGCATATTTTCCCCAATCAATTAGGCTTAAAAGTGAAAATCTACTTTTCCCATTAAATTCTTTTGGAATGTTCTTCAGACTGTATTTCGGCATCATCTTTGGTTCAGTGTTCTACTTTATATTTATTGTAATATCTGAAAATTAGTAGTTCATAGTCTGTGCTCCTCTGTCTTCTGTTCCCAGTTATGTAGTCTATTTGACTTTTGTATTGGCCATCTGATGATGTCCATATATACAGTCATATTTCCAGTTGTATGAAGAAGGTATTTGGAATTAACATGATGTTGGCCTGTAAAAGTCTACCAGTCACTATCCAGTTTCATTTATTGATCCTGGTCCAAATTTTCCTACAGTTTTTCATTCTTCTTTGCTTCCTACTTTTTCATTCCAATCACCAATGATTAACAAGTGTTACTACTTGCATCACTAAATATTTTTGATGGCACTGCTCATTAGCACAACTTGGGTAAAACTTCATTCTTCTGACTCCTAGATAACGAGGGCTGTACTAACAACCTCTGCCAATGAAAAAAAGTTGCTAGCTTGAAATTATTTGTTTCCTCTCAAATTCCTCTGTTTTACTTGAAAAGAAACCTCAAAATTCATCTTGACATTTTGCTTTCTGTGCATTTGGTGGCAACTCTATATACTCTTTCCATGAAACAACAGAAAGAAGATAAAGTATTGTCATTTTCAAGGTGTCCCTAATTATATCCTCTGACAGCTAAAAAACCATCAAGTTGCCACCCAACACAGCAAAGTACAAGTTCCCCTATACTTTTCCATAATGTTAGGTATTGAGAAATATGACACATGTTACTACATCACCCCTCACACCCCTAGTCCAAGCAGAAGCCAATAAAGGAGGGTGGGAAATGCAGTGTTATGACAATATGTGACATGTTTTCTTCTACAACATGTTGCAGTTTTTAGGAGCAGCCCCAGCATGATTGTCACATCTAGTTCTGCTTTTGGAGTAATGCTGTACCAATTTTTTGTGAGTTTCAGTTTTTTATTGCATTTCAAGGACATAAAAGCAAGTAAGCTTCCTGCATCCAATAAAATTAAGTTGAACTTTAAAATAATTGCAGACTAAATTATTGTTTCAGCCAACAATCATACTAACATAGGAAATGATATACTAAAATTGCAAAGCCCAGCTTGATGCAAAGTGTCCCCTCCCCATCTCAAGTTGTCAGGTTCACCTTACTAAAAGCAGGTTATAGGCAACCATTCCAGACATCACAGGACACCATCCCTTGGGGTCATCAGAGTAAGGATGTAAATGTTCATATTGCTCATTCTTGCCTACAAGGACAAATAATCTCCAGATTTCCCCCCACACAGTGAGACAAAATGAAACTCTCTGTATAGCTCCTGAAGGTCATTCATACTTGCATAGAAATGTCTTGCAGAATTATCCTGCACAGGAATGTATGTAAGTTTCCATACTCCTCTCCCATTTTTTTTGGTGCAGCAAATAGGGTCCCTGCGAAGGAAAAATATCTTCAGTTTAAAACCAAAACTTTTTTAAAAAGATTAAATTAATTTAAAAATAAAATGAAATACCCCCCTCACCAAATACTCTAGAATCCAAACATGTTTGAGGCTGAAAGAAGTTGGCAGTGCAGTTGGCCCTCCTTATCCACGAATTTTTTATACATGGATTTGAGCATACACAGCTTGAAAACATTCCCCAAAAGTATAATTTCTAAGTAGCAAACCTTGATTTTTCCATTTTATATATGAGACACCATTTTGTTGTGCCATTATATTTAATGGGACTTGAGCATACACAGATGTTGTTATCCACAGATGGTCCTGGAACCAAACCCCACTGTATAAATGTCAGTAGACAAAGGGTGGGTCTAAACCATTCAGAACACTCTAAGCTGCTCCTGGAATATGCTGGCCCCAGAGTTGCCCCAAATTCCCCCCTCCCATTACCTCCATATTCAAGAGTGATGCTGAGCACCTGTCTAAATATATTTCCCACTATGCTATCTGGCACTTCCACTGCTGACTCAAGTCAATACCCTGATCTTGTTTTGAGGTTGAAAACTAGGCACCTAGCATCAATCACATATCTGGGTGCCTTGTTGTGACTTCAGAGAGAATGACCCAGTGCCAGAGGGGGTGGCAGTGGACAGCACAGCAAGATCAACTTGGAGTTCTGGAATGCTCTGGATTTTCCTTGAAAATCAGGATCAAAAGATAAGTCTTTTTAAAATGTGATCTAAGGCAGGGATGGCCTTGATTTGATGCGGAAATGGAAACATTTTGTAAAGACAGCCCAGTCAAATTGTGGCCTTGGCCCTGTATTGTGAAGACAGGTAACAGTGTCTTTGAATTCTGCCATCATTTATTTTTTTTTTTTTGACAGAAAAACAACATGCATTTATGTGTAAAATTATTTCCTGAGAAATTTTGCACAGCAGAAAGAAGGATCTCACTGCTAAAATTTTCTTCCTGACAGGATTTTGCCCTAAGTAATCACCAAAACCTCTTTTTATGCTCTTAAACACAGGAAGACTTATGCTTCAACCAAAGAGGAAATCACTGGTGGAGGTTTCTGCTTCCTATTGAATTGGAAGAAAAACCTTCCTCTTCCCAACTTTGAAAGAATCTTAAGCACCCAAGTCATAGAATTTGGAAATTACACTTTGTATGATCCTATATCCAGGCTACATGGAGGCAAGCCCCACTATAGTTGATGAATCTTCGTCCCAGGTAAGTCTGCACAGGATTCCAGACCAAATGAGTAGAAGGATAAATGAAGAAACAGCTAGGTGAGCAACAGAATGAGTGGTGAGAGAATGGAGTAAGAAGCAACATTGTGCCCACCAAAATTTCATAGAAGAAAACGAGGACATTTATGAAAAAGTAACATTATACTGTAAAGATGGCAAACTTTATTAATGAGAAAGAACACTTAAGCTAGGAGAAGTTGCAGAAGTTTTCTTTTGCCTAAAATGAGAAGCATCACTAGCAGGGCCCAGGGAGTTCAGGCTGCACTGGGTGACATCTCAGAAGAGGGGTGACACCCAGCTGAGCCTCCCCCCATTGTGAGGGGTTGAGGCACTGGTGCCAGTGCCTAACTCCTCCTCCTCCTCCTCTGCAGTGGCTTTCTCCCTGAGAAGAAGCCAAGACAGTAGAAGAAGGAAGAGGAGCAAGTGCCCCCCCTTCTGGTTTCACCTCCACTCAACTCCCTCCTCATGAAAAAGCCACATGGAGGTGAAGGATGGGCAAGCCCAGTCCTCTTGGCTTCAACTCTGCCCAGCTCCCTCCTCATGAGGAAGCCTTTGAGATGCAAAGAAGGGGTAAGCATGTCCCTCTTAGCTTCATCTCCAACAGGCTCCCTCTTCATGAGGAAGCCATGCAGAGGCAAAGAAGAGGGCAAGCCTGGTCCTCCTGGCCTCATCTATGCCCAGCTTCCTCCTCTCACAAGGAAGCCAAGTAGAAGTGAAGTAGAAGTGAACCCTCCTTCATTTGCCCAGCTGCACAGGGTTACATCAAATCTGGGGCTGCCACTGTCTAAAACTATTGAGATGAGCAAGATTCTGCCCCCTACTCCTCTCCCAACTGCTACATTAATTCATCAAAAACTGTTTTTGCACTTTGAATCAATTTGTAGCAATCACTGTAAGCTGAGGATAAAAAATAAAGTGATAGGGCAAAAGAGAAGCTGGAACTAGTTCAAAAAGAGGCACAACAGGAATAGCTGGAAGCTATGGAGCATGAAGAGTGAAGGAAATGCCACCAGGATTAAAGCACTTGAGGAAAGGAGAGTTATCTCTTTCCAATCTAGCTGTATCCATCTCTTGAAAAATGTCCATGAAAAATGTCCATTGGGAGGTGTGGTTTCAGTGGAGGTACTGTGTCTGGGGAGGAAAGGGACAAACCTTTTTCATTCACATATGACAATCTCCATAATGATTTCCTCTGTGCCCCATGGCTGTATTTAAGAAATGAAAAACAAGAGAATTAATTGCAGACTAAATAATAATAATAATAATAATAATAATAATAATTTCTAACCCGCCCCTCTGAGCGAGCAATCTCACCATCTTAGGGAGAGAAGGCAAGCCAGTTCCAGCAGGCCTTGCCTACAAAGAAGAAGAGCCCTCCCTCCAGTCCATCTGCCATGGTCCAGGCTTCTGAGGGAGAGAAGATATGCTGGACTTTCCCCCTTCCCCACCACCTCTCCCTTTTCCTTTTGTTTCGTGTCTTTTTAGAGTGATTCTATGTAAGGGAAATGTCTAATTAACAAATTGTAAGCCCCTTTGATAGCCTTGGCTGAAAAGCGGGGTATAAATAAAAAGTATTATTATTATTATTATTATTATTCAACAATTAAAAACATATACAGTTAAAAAATTACAATCTATACAATCCATACCCACTTCCCATCCCTTAAAACAGGATTAAACTAAGTCATAATTAAAACAGTATCAAATCTAAAAAGCACTCAGTCTCAAGGTCCAGTGTGGCAGCCACATGTCAATGGGAGATAGGAGGAGCTAGACATCATTCAGGCGGCGGGAGGATTAGCTACTATCCGGGAAGGCCTGTCAGAAGAGATGTGTCTTGGTCGCTTTCTTAAAGCCATCCAAGGTCGTAATAAGATGCATCTCATCCAGCAGGTTGTTCCACAGCCTGAGAGCAATAGCAGAAAAGGTGTGGTATGTTAGTTTACCCACACTTTGGAGCAAAAGCAAACAGTTACAAAAAGGACAGTGACATTCTGAGTGTCCTAAATAAAAATTCTGCTCATTGTAAAGGAGGTGCTTCATCATTTTAGAAGAAGGTCCACACCATGGTAGATAAATCATTATCCTGATACAGGGCATTTCCATGACAGGTATGATACACTTGGTCCAAATGACGCAGATTCTGGCCACATTCAGGGCATAGCAGTCAGATGATGCATGCCCTGAATGCAGCTGGCAGCTAAGCGAAGTCCACGTCATCCAGAAAGAACCAGACCAAGAAGAAGCGGATAGAATATTCTCCTTCTGGCAGCTATGGGGGCATCCCAGATTGGGACCAGGAGCATGTGATTGCCATGACCAACAGCATCAGTGTGGCCTTGCACCAGTCTATTTAGACCATCTGTTTCAGGCCATGGATAAATTTTGAAAAAGGCCTTCATCAAGTTTCTGTTTCTTCATGTGTCTGTTAATATATCTGACAATATCCCAAAACTGGGAGGGGGAAAAAAGTGTCTGTGTGTGTGCGCGCACACACGTGTGTGTATATCCATAGCTATAGCTATATCTTTCAGCAGAAAGTCAGTGGATGATTCCACAGTCTATGCAAATGTTACAAATAAGGTTGGTTTTGTTTTGTCTAGCCTGTATTTATAATCCTGACTCAAACCGTAATGAATACAGCATGCCAAGATCAATACATTACTTTTCGTTCGTAGTACAATACAACTCTGTCACAGCCACATATCACAGTTAAGAAATAGGCCACAGCTCCAGTCCAGTAAGGGGCATTGTCTAGGAGCAAAGGTGATTCAGTGCAAATGCCTATCTGGACACATCTGAATTATGATGCTTAGCTTAGGCACTGTGAAATGGCTGGATACATCTTTGAATGCAGAACAGGAAAGATACTTACCCAGGTATTTCACAGATAGTTGGAGAGAACTAGAAATGGGGTGGGTCCATGATCTTTTGACTTGAGATGATTTACCAGCTGCTAATTTTGTTTTCAATTCCTCCTTTTTTAAAAAAAAAAAAAAAAATCCTTTTAAAAAAAAATCTACTTGATCTTTGTTATCAAGGTGGAGGGCAACCCAAAGATACCATGCCAAAATCTGTGTAGGAAAGCAACATTTTCTATAACTATTCCTGACAGCTGTTTATCTGGTCTATATTTAAAACTTCTAGTTTAAGACATTCTGTAGCTTCCCTGCTAAATTCTTGTCATTGTTCACCTTTTCTGACAGTTTTCTCTAATAGAATGAATTTAAGATCGCAAGCTGAAAGAGATTGGCCCTCATCCAGAGGAAGGTAGTCACAATTTTCTTGAGCCCACCAGATTCATGACCAAATCTGTCATGGACAAGTCCATAGGGCTGAAATCAAAGTTTTGCATCCCTTATGCTCATCATGTGATCATGGGTGCTAAAGGGAGTGGTTCTTGCTTGGTTTGGGTGGTGATGGGAGGACAATGGGAAAGTGCATTGTATATGTGTGGAACAGCTTTCATGTATGTTGGCACTAAAACACTGTGATCAGTCTGTTATAGTAAGTCTCAAATAGTACTTGTACTTATTCACCATCTCTAAAGAGCTTGGAACAGCTTAGATGTGGTTCCCAAAGCTCTTCTAATCACTCAGACTACAGCATCAGATCTGCCATAAAGTTATCACAGGGATGGTTATATTCTTTCTTGTAAGATCTTCTAAAACAAGATCTGGTGTGCCCAATCACATCTGACATGATAATTTTTGAAAGTATAAATTAGCCATCTGTCAAACAGGTTCCAGTATGGATTTTTTGGGAGAGTACAAAATGAAAAGAATATTGATAATTTTTATTAGCATTTGTAGAGAAAACTGGCTACTGCAATTGTTTCCCTGTCATGGCTGCTCTGTCCCCCTTCTTATCGGATTATCCCACATAGACGATCACAATGACAGGCATCACTTTGCTGTGCAGCTAACCAGCACTGATTGTGTGGTTATGCCACCAAGGACAAAATTTTACAATGGGGACAATGTAGATGCACATGTAAGCATTACTGCAGGAAGTGTTGGGGGATTAGGAACCTTTTTTGGCATTGCTGGACTTGTTCACAGAATTATACTGTGAGTTAATTCAGTTCATCAAAGGCATAAGAGTATTAATTCAACATAATTAAAAACAAAGCAGGTGCATTTTAATACAGGAGGATTTTTTAAAAAAGTACTTGGGCTTTTAGGATACATTTAAGATATCTGTCTTCCAAATTTCACAAGGACCGCAAGTTGTTTTGCTTAAATGGAAATTGAGGTTACCATTTTGCACAATAACACAGCAGCTGGGATTTTAAAATATAATTGTCATCATACACAAATTGTGTGATGAGAGTTGGCAGCTGTGAATTTATATATGTATACCCTACATATAAATGTGATGACCAAATCTTACATCTTCCTGTTTTTTGCACATTATTTTTGAAGTAAAGCTGCAGGCTGTCTTGGGTAGAATTCATAAAATTCCTAAAACCCAGTTATGTGCCTACTTCAAGAGAAAGAAGGCTGGGCATCAGGGTGGGAGAAAGACATGTATGAGGATTGAACTCAAGGTAGTATTTACTGAAATACATTTATTAAGCGTAATTTTAAATGTTTTGATTCCATCTTGATAAAAAAAATGTGGATAAAAGTTCATAGACTGGCATCCAAATAGCTACATAGGCATGCAAAAGGGGATTGCACTAGTTCACCCTATCCTAGTTGATTTTTTTACTCTTCCTTTCTAGGACTTCTTTGTGTTAATATATGTGTGTTTGTGTGTGTGAGAGAGTCAATGTGAAATCTTTGTCTCCCACCGTGGTGCTGCTCCCAGTCGTGCCAGTAAAGTTTTCTTGCTGATTCAAGTTTGCAAGAACAAAGGGGCACAATCTGGATTATGATAATTCATGCAAGGGGCAAAAATTTAATGACCCCTTGACCCTCAGCAAGGTCATGATCCAGATCCAGATCACCTGCTGTTTTGAAGTGTCTCGTTAGACCGGAGATCTAAATGTTGGCAGCTTTCCCGTAAGAAATCAAAGCTTACACCCTGAACACCACACACCTGTTTGCATTTTTAGAGATTGTGCTAATACTTCTGATGTATTTGTCCTTTCCCATAATGCTCTTAAGAATGGGCAGTTTGTGTGAGTGCAAATTCATGCATGCATGTAGGTACAACATGAGAATTGGTATGGAACAGTAACTTCAGTATCATGTGCGTCTTGCTTCACTGAACTGACCATGACCTACTCATACCTCATATGGTAGTTCATGGCCTGCCTAGCAATGTATATAAAGGGTAGTGATGCAGATCTTAAAGCAACTAATAGCTCATGGATGGTAAAGTCAATTTGGCACAATGAAGCACAACTTTATACCTGGCCTATAGAATTGTCTTGAAAGTCAGCATCATACATTCATACACCTGTTCTCTAAAAGTAGTCATATAAAATTGCTTTCTTTTAATCAATTGATGGCTGTGGATATAAATTCCTGTTCTGAGAGTCTGTTTAACTCAACTGAGGCTACCTTCAGCATTATAATTTGAAGAGGGTGGGACAACCCAGTTAGCAGGATATGATATACAGAAAGTCTTGTGGCCTAGAATATATTGAATGAAAATTGTCCTCAGTCTGTCAGGTTTATATAAGAAGTATACAAAATATTTCTATATTAGATATTTTGTTCCTCTTGTAACATTCTTTTTTTGTATGTGCACAATAGATCATCTTGTAAGGGTACTGAAAAAACTGGAGATTTACTTTTTGAATACATATTGACTGATATTTATGCCATAAAATGGTCCAAAAAGATCCTATTTGTGAATGTTTGACCTGATCTTCTTGACCCCTGAAAGCTGCTGTATGATTTTTAAAACCACAAAGGGTGAAAATATTTGAACTAATATGTAACTTGTGTTATCCAGCTGGCAGATGCATCACTTGTGACCGATCTAAGCAAATACAGCCCATTAGCTCTGCATGGTGACCCCCCCCGGGGGGGGTAAGATATATCCTCTTTTGCTGCCTTTCTATAGTGATAGAAACATGGAAGCTGCCAAGTACCTGGCAGGATTCGGTATATGGCTAGTGATCTGCATTTCACCTTCATGAGACTCATATTTCTTTGGCCCACTGCCCACAACTATGTGTACATATGGGAAAAGAAATGTGCATGTTAATGTATGTGTGTGAGAGAAACTAAATATAATGTTTGAAGTATATGTAACCAGTGGATCTTTCTGTGAAACAGGTTTGTAAATATATGCATGATCACATGTGGGCCTTGTGACTGATTTATACTTGACAACTTATTACTCCATAAACTGCTCCTTAGCTTGTCACTGTACCAAAAATGAAGAAAAAGAAGGGTATTATAAACATGGGCAGGGAGAGGGGAGTATCAGTACTTGGGTTCTTATTTCAAGTAGTGAATATGGAGAGAAAATTGAGCTGATGTGTATATTGTTCCTCAGATTTGTCTTTCAGTGAACTGCTCTTAATATTTAATGTCCCGTCTGTAACAATAATGCTGTCTTCTTAGTTTACACAACACTATGATATCACCATTAGAATGACAACTGGGAAACATAAAGGAAATCAAGCATTCTGGCAGGAAAGTTCATAGTGAGTTCATTGTGAGATGCAGTTTACTGCTCTGCAGTTTTTAGGACTAAACCTAGAAACTGCCTGGTTTACTTTTGACATTTGCATCCTGTTTTCTTCCATAAAGCAGAGGACATTGGTATCTGCAGATTACATTTATCATTGCAACACTCTCAGGAAGCTGAGGCTTAGAAGGAGTGTGTTGCCGAAAGCAACCAACCGGGATTCATGGCTGAACCGGACATTAAATCTTCATCTTCCATTACTTCTCATCATCATTAGCATCTCTTGATGCATATTAAAATTTTTAAGGAGAATTTCATTTTTTATGTTTTATAGCCAGCCCCTAGTCATGCTACTTGTGAAACCTATCCACTAGATTACAAAACTATTACACTTTAACCTACATTTCTTCTGAACTTAAACAGGTTTCTGTTGTGAAAACCTATGTTGTGAAATTCAATTCCTTTGCTTCCAAAAGTAGGATAGAAATGAAATGGGCTGTGTAGTGGTCTATTACATGTTGCCAAGTAATTGTAACTTGTTTCCATTGCTAGTTTTTGTGGGTTTTTTGTGCTATGAGGCCATGTTCTAGAAGAGTTTATTCCTGACATTTCACTAGCAGCTGTGGCTGGCATCTTCAGAGACTGCTGGAGCATGTTATTTTTGGAGTGCGGTTTGGTATACCCTTGAAGAAAGTGGGGGTGGATGCAGTGGATTCCTCCATGATGCAGACCACACATATGTAATTATTTTTCTGAGTTCCTATATGAAGTCTTAAACCAGATGCCTGATAACTTCCAAAGGTGAAGGAGGTATATGATCTTCTCCATGACATACCATTGCTCGAGGTTTTCAACATCAAGCCTAGTGCTCAGAGAAATAATTTTATGTGTGTGGCCTGCATCATGGAGGTATCTACTGCATCACCCACTCTCCTTCAAGGAAATACCAAGCTGCACACAGAAAACAACATGCTCCAGCATTCTCTAAAGATACCAGCCACAGCTGCTAGTGAAATGTCAGGAATAAACTCTTTTAGAACATGGCCTCATAGCCTGAAAAACCCACAAAAACTTATGAATTCCAGCCATGAAAGCCTTTGACTTACATGTTTTCATTGGGCTTCACACTGGCAGAGTGAATTTGTAACAGATCCAATCACATAAAGGAGATTATGCATTATTTTACACTAATGATATCAATAACAGGACTGCAGGAAAAGAGATTCCACCTCAACATTAGGAGGAACTTCCTGACAGTAAGGGCTGTTCGACAGTGGAACACACTCCCTCGAAGTGTAGTGGAGTCTCCATCCTTGGAGGTCTTTAAGCAGAGGCTGGATGGCCATCTGTCGGGGATGCTATGATTGGGAGTTCCCGCATGGCAGGGGGTTGGACTGGATGGCCCTTGTGGTCTCTTCCAACTCTATGATTCTATGATTCTATGAGATGTGATGTAAGATGAAACTATACTAAAATGTACAGGAGGATATCAACATGAGAGAACAGTTTCTTTTCATGTATTTCAAAAACCACTATGTGTCATGTTTGTGTGTGTATGTGTGTGTAGTAAAAGGCCAATTTGTCATTCCATCTTTTTTCAATTAATGTACTTTTTATTAGCCTTCTTTTAGGCCAGTAGCTTTACAATCCCTTTAAAACTCATATTTAATAAGCATTCACAGTTGACTAAATCTGGCTTATATCCTGTTTATTAGTTTCAGACTTCATCAAGGTTTAGGCAGTTTTACCCTCATTTTCTTATGCACTATATTATGATGAAGTGGCAAATAAAAGCTTTTGCAATGACATGTTTTTTTCCCCAATTATGTGCATGAGTCACCTCACTTGTATACATGACAAATGGCATCTTTAATTTGACTAGCATATCATTTAGGTATTATTTAAAGTAACATGTTGTTTATTAAAAACTGTAGGGGGTCACCTAGGTATCTGATGTTGAGTTATGTTGGCATTGTGCAGGGTAAACCACTGCAGCTTTAGCAAGTGTTTAAAATGTTCATATTGCCCTTTTTTATTTAATACCTGCTAGTCAATCCTTGTGAATGTAAATGTAAATAAGGGCTGCATGTTTATGGATGTGATTACAAGAGCATAAGAAACTGCACTGCAGCCTGTAGCTGAATACCATTTCAGGTATTACTTGGTAAAAGAACAAAAGATAGCACTTTAAAGATATATTCACTTAAGTAAATGTTCGTCTAAAGATTAATTTGTTGTTTAAAATCTTAGAATTCTTAACAATTTTCAAGAAGGAAGACTAAACAATGGGATGTTTACAGGAGTAGTTTTCTGGAAAGAAAGGAAGAAACATCTGACTGCAAGGTAAAGAGCCTCTAGAGATAACTAGATATGCACAAAGAACAAAAAAAAAATGATGTCTTAAAAATGTAAGGAAGCTTTTGAGTTGCATATGTTTCAGCAGGTGTTTGGGAGCAAGAAAGTGGGCTAGGGGTGAGACAGAGATGTTGTTACATGGTGAGGCTCATTGTAAACTGATTGAGACTTGTGCTTGTGGTGAAATGAAATCCAATACTTTTCAGGTGAATCTGAAACTTATTATTTTTCAGTGGTAATTTGGGATGTATTTACAGTACGATTTATATTGGTTCCATATCACTTTGTCATGGTGCCATCTCAAGTGATCCTTGAATGTGTACATTAGTGGGGTACTTATAATTCTCTGCTAGAGATCTTCATTCTTGTGAAGGTTCGCTTTGGTATCACTCCACTCCTCTGAACTGGATGGGACTCCTTGAGACAACAACAACAACAACAACTTGCTGTCACCACCCAATGATTTAAATTGCCACACCCCAGCAATATATTGGGACATTGCTAGGGCTTTCTACTGATAACCAACAATCAGAACAGACCCTAAATGAGCTAAGGCCATTAAAGGAATGAAAAAAGGTTTATTATAGAATAAAGATTAAAAGGTGAGACAAGGAGGACAACTGGTCCTTCAGGCACAAACTTAAAAGATAAGTTACAAAATAATAATCATTTCAACCAAACATAGTCAAACCTGAATCCCTAAGAAAAAGGGCTAAAATCAAGTCCTTGCTTCTTTTCAGCTTCTTACTCTCAATTGCCTCAACAGTCTCTCTCCAGCAACCATCTAGAAGGTTTTTTCCCCCCTAAATGCCATCTGATTGGCTGGTTGCCCTCACACCACCAGTGATGTCCTCACTCCTCATATTTTACAGTACCTCCTCCCCTTGTAGGGAAAAAGGCCCTGATAAATGGAGGGACTCCCATTTATCACATGCTCACCAAATCTCAGTTGGTTTGGGAACAACTGGAAGTTGTTCCAATCTGGCTGGGATTTCATCATGTAGCCCCAGGAAGGGAAAAACATAAACAGACATGAATTTATCACATGCCCCACAAACTCCATTGGTCCTAAAACATCATGTAGTTGAAACCACACTGGCTGTGTTGTTGTCCAGTGACCGAAAGAACAGATTAAACAAATATGAAGAATACAATAATATTTGTTAACTAGACATGCACATCTTAAATATGTGAAACAGATCAGCCATTCCACCCTGAAGACAATCTCAAGTTGACTCAGCGATTGTACTTGGTGGGCTTTCAGGGATAAAACCAGGATTTCCCCTGAATTTCACTGTAGTGGTCCATCTGAAGGTAAAAGCCTTTCAACCATGCCTTGTGGTTCAGGTGACCTCTGTCTATTACAAAATGAGACCATTTGCACAGTTCAGGAGACTGGGCCTCTATCTCATTTCACTAGCTACTGTGGCTGTTTAAAGACTGAGGTCTCCTCCTTGCTGTCCACAGTGATTTTGACACAGAAAGAAACTAAACAACCTCTGTATCTAACAGACTCTGGTTTTTCCCCAGCTCCCTCTGGAACTGCTCTTTTCCCACTGGAACATGCTCCTTCCCCTGACATGAAGGACTTGTTTGAAAGTCCTGCCGCATCCTGGCAAAAGGTAATTTCTGCTCAGATGCAGAATCAGTACTTGTTGATGCCTGAATTTGATCCTCCTTTATTCTGGGAACATCAGCCAGTCTCTGCCCAGTCTCTGCTCCCTTGGTCAGAGTTGGCACTGGAGTGTCCACTGTGCATTGCATTGCTGGTCCCTCCCAGAATGTTTCTGCAGTTTGCAATGCTGGTGTCTCCTCTGCTGCATTATACTCGTGTTGCAGATCAACAAGGCCACATTACCCCTGACTGTTCATTGTCCACCACAGACTTCCCCAGCCCCTTAGATGCACTGAGTCAGGTATTCGAAGCACAGAGCACTGGGCTTCATCTTCAGACAGAAGAATAACTTGGAAGCTTTCCAGACAAACTGCTCCTGGACCTACCTCCAAACTCCCTTCCCTCAAGACCTCAATGCAGGATCCCTTAGCTTCTGCTCTTCTGGCCATCATTGGAACTGGGCTGACTTCAGCCAGGACATGCACCTCTCTCATATTGCATCTACTGGGCAAAGTAGGATTCAATAGTTCAACTGTCTGCTGTATTGTCTTGACTCCTTGCTGGAAATCAACTGTAGCCTCCTGCACTGGGACCTGTTAATTGCCAACTGAGGATACTTTTGTCCCCCTGGGCTTCTCTGTGTCAGGCAGTGTCTGTTGTTGAACAGGTCAGAGAACATGTTGAGTTTCCACCTGGGTGTGCACAATTACATCTGAACCGCTTCCAGAATCATCGCCTGCCAATGATACATCAGTGAGGTTCTCCTCAGAGCCTGCTCCCCCATCCGTGAGTTCTGAAGGTTCAACACCTTCTGATTCCTCACTGGTGCCTCTTCTTCTCCTTTCAGGAGTATTGCATCTAGAGGAACTAGCCACTGTAGAGACTGATCTCCTAACTGAAGTACTGCTTAACATTCACTTTGGCTATGGTTGTGAATGGCTTGACGTTTGGTATTCCTCATTGCTAGATTGACATGAAAAAACAAATCATCTCCCAATATTGCAGGACATTCAAAGTCACTGTACACTGCAAAAGTCCATAAACCTTTCCACTGCTTGTACTGAATAGGGACACGTGCAGTTGCTAATTGTGCTGAGGTTGCCCTGAAACCTCTCTCCATAATCCTGATGTGGTCATTGACGAGGTCAGAGTCCACATAGGAGCAATGAAGAGCTGAAAGCTGTGCACCTGAGTCTCTGTAAGCAACAACGTCCTTGCCACCAACAAACAACATGTGTCTCCTGTGCTCAGGAACCATGCCAGGGTCAGGATCAACAGCCAGTCAAGTCCTAGTTGCATCAGAATTGGACCGGGACACCAGCTGGATCAACTCAGATCTCTGCTCACATTGAGCCTTAAGATGGCTGGATTCCTCACATGCAAAGCATTGGTCCTGGTGATTAGAAGATTGCTGATGATCGGGTTGTGGCAGTTGTGTTGGTTTAAGATTGTTGGGTTTCTGCACCTGGTGATGAAAGTTGGTTTGTGTGCAAAGTAATGCTCTGGCCATGACTCACTGGAACTTCTTACATTTGTCTGTGCCAGCTGCTCTCCATAGATATCCAGGTAATGGCCTACACCTCGTCCAGTGTTTTTGGCTCCTTACGCAGTACATAATAGACAAGAGCCGAAGGGGCATGTGCCAAAAATTCTAAATCAATGTGTAAGTAGGCATTGATCCAGATCAATGCAGAAGTAGCCATCCCCCATTGAAGTTACCTTAGCCCCTTGAAATCTCCCTCCCACATTGAACGGCATAGGTGAGTTCTCTATAAGAGGTGCCATGCTTTTTTGGCTGTTGCCCTGAAGCATTTTCTTGCTGCCTTTGGAGTAAGGTCAAGTCACTCTCAAGCTCTCTCTGAGAAAAGCTGAAAATCCAGCATCTCATCTCATGTCATGCTGAACCCCGCTGCTCATAGAACTCCTGAGAGTTTTGGGTGAGGTTCACGCATGTACTGGTCCCTAGGGACTCCATGATTTATATAAGCTCTTTCAAAATGTACAGTGGTTCCCCCGGGTTGCGAAAGTAATCCGTTCTGGGATTACTTTAGTAACCCGGAAGTGTTTCGCAACCCAGGGGACCGCTTTAGTTAATGCACAGTGTGCAAGAAGCACACTGTTTTAAAGGGCCCAGGTTGCTTTTTTCTTTCGCAACCCGGGGATTTCTTCGTAGGCCGGGGCCGTTTTTCCGGCCCCGGCCGTTTCGGGTCCCAAGGATTTCGTTCCCCAGGGGCTTCGTATCCCGGGGGACCACTGTACAATGAAATCTTCAAAGTCATTGCTGTGCTTGTAGGTGGAGTATCAGCAAGCCTGAGAAATGTAGAGCTGTTCTCTGTACCCCCAGGTGCAGTTCGAGAGCTGTCGTATTTATCTGTCTTTCTCATTCAGTTGCAGCTGAATGATGTTGAGCATAACCTGCACCTGGGCCCACAAGTCCTGAGGCAGCACCTGAGGACCCAGGCCAGCTGTTGATGTAGAAGCAGGTGATGTTCCCTCATCACCTGTGATGTCTGATGGAGACTGAGCAGTGCACTTTCAACTTCTGCTGTAGACAAGATGGACATCCTGAGGTACATATACTGAAGAAGTATAACTAACTAAAACACATGTGAGCTTTGAAAATAAACAAACAACAGTTCGGCTGAGATGACTAGAAGCAGAACAGACTGCTTTTGCTTTCTCATGAAAAAGAAAGTAGATTGATATGACAGAGCCAAGAGAATTCCTGAATTAGCTTCCCCCTTCTCCCCACAAGTCACTCAGCAGCACAGCGGGCAGAAAAGCCATTAAATAGGAGGCCATTCAAATATGAAACACTTCTTGACTTGACAAACACTGGTAATCTAACTAGTACTCTTTAGTATAAATGTTAGAATATCAGATACCATTTACTTCAGTTTTTCACAAACCTGGATCCCATTCACATCACACAAGCTACCATGGCTTCAATTTTAGAGAACAGAAACAAACATTCAGAAATATTCTTATGACCAGACTCACAGGTCACCACCCCTGTGGCCATTATGTCTTTTGCAGGTATACTTCCACAATGGCTGGGTTCACAGGTCGCACTAACAGAGGCACCCTTTGGATGACTACCATTTGTAATAGCAGTTTTGTCATCTATGCCACGTAGTGCATGTGTCTAAAGATTTATATGAGAAAGACAACATTATATCTAAAAAATTTTTTACAGTAGAGTAACTTTCATATATAAGACACAATAAAAAGGTGCTTCCTCTGTAAAAGGTGAAGCAGACAGGGCAAACAGAGTGGCCAGAGGCTGCTTCCACCCTGATTGCTCCAGGACCATGGTGACTGGATGCTGTGGTCCCAAAGCTGACTGGTGCTACAGTCCTGAATGGACTGTCAGCAGGAGCGGCTTTTTGCTGCTCCTTTTTCTAGTGGCTTTGGGCTATGTTAATCAGCCTCAAATTGGCTTCTGACTGCTTCAGGAGCACATGTCGTATAAACCCCACACCCCTGAAGTGGTTAGAAGCTTCTTTATTTGGCCCACTTCTTGGAATAACATCATCCTGCAAGAGACCTCTGATTTTGAGCTGTAGAAAAATAATTGAACCAAACCAAAATGGTGCTCACCAGTGGACTCCTCTTCATCCTGGAGAGAAGAGATTAGTGGCGTTTCAGAGCGTTCTGTCCTGGGCCCAAAACTATTCAACAAATTTATCAATGACTTGGATGAAGGAATAGAGGATATGCTTGTCAAATTTGCAGATGACATTACATCATGAAGGGTAGTTAATACTTCAGATGACAGATCAAAATGAGCTTAGTTGACTAGAAGGCTGGGCCTAAACAAATAACATGAATTTTAAGAGGAAGAAACCCATGGGGGGGTGTCCTGGAACCAAACCCCAATGGATAACAAGAGCCCACTGTATATTTATGTTTTATGTATGACCTAAAGAAAGCCATAGAAATATATATTGGCCAAAACATGTTGGGCTTTTTCTATACTAACACAGCAATCTATTAAACACTTTGAGATGTGTCACTGGTTTTTCCTGTGAATTCTATTGGATGCTCTCCAGTCTTTATCACTTCAGTTAGGTGACCTGCCACATATTTCATTCTCTGTTTAATATGAGCTAAGGCCTCATTGGGTTATCTGACCTCTCAGACCTCAGAACCCAGTAGTGGAAAAGAGGCTTTTAACTCATAGGACTTTTTCACACTGAGAAAATTGGAAGGTTAAACGGGTCACAATGCAGGGTCATCCAGGGAATTAGGGACAATTTCATAATTGCTTTTCAGACAATGCTGTGCACAAACTTAATTTTGTCTCATAATCCAGACAAAAAGTGAGGTGAATCAGGGAATAAGCATTTCAGAAAAATACTGTGTTTTCATTTTCAGTTCATTCACGGATTTGTTTTCTTCACATAATTGCAGCAGCCTGAAAACCGTGTCCCTGATTCTTCCTATTCCCAGATTTCCCGTGGTTCCTTGCTGTGCCTAGGAGAGATAGGCAGCCTTGTTCTTAAAGGGATACCCACACACCTTTTTCCCTTGTGGGGCTGGTCTCCTCTTCCTGCAACTTCTAAGCCTTAAATCTAAGGGAACAGCTGGCAGAGAGACAATGTTTTGGAATTCCTCCTGTACAGAAGGGAGAAATGGAGGGTATGTCTGGGAAAAGGAGGGCATCTGGGAGTTTCAGCTCTCACTGAAACCAGGCAGGTTTATGGACCAGCCCTGTCCTCTTTCTCTCTAGTATGTGTTTGTGTTTGTTTGTGTTTTTATGGGAGTTTGCAAAAGGAAAACTCAGCCTTTCTTCCTCTGAAACAGCTTCTGGGGCAAAGAGGATTTCCCTCCCCAGTTTCCCTTTCCTCTCTGGAGCATGTCTGTGTATGCACTTCTGGAAACGACAATTTGGAGCATGTGCAAAAAAGCTATTTCCAAGCTAGCAGTGGGATTTGTCCTCATCTGTCTGAAACCCAAATTTGCTTTCTACCCACTTTCTTGCCTAAGTAATGTGCTTTTAACCCTTTGTTGTGATGTGTGAATGATAAGTATTAGTGTTGCTTGCTTTTCTAGGATGCCATCACGTTAACCATTTTCAGGATGGAAGCACATAGGTCCCCATGTGAAGAAGCCCATAGTTATTGTTATTTATGTGTTTCTATGAAGTCTTAGCCTTAGCAGTCTTCCCCGGCATCACATATCAAATGAGTTTATTTCCTTCTTATTGGCTTTTTTCACTCTCCAACTCTCATGGAGACTATTATGGTACTGGTCTCAAACCTCTAGAATGCAGTTCCATTGTATGGTTCTGAGATTATTTTGGCAGGTCTTCAGTGAATATTTTGATGGGTTTCTGTTGATGATCTCAAAGTGAGAAAGGCTGCTATAGATTAAGGTGATATTTTAGTAACTCAAGACCAAACGGTTTGTTCTCAGGTTTAAACATAGTACTTTAAACAATCCGAGAAAGGCCACTACCAACTATGGCAGATAGTGGATTATTGATATTGCATAAAATGAATGCCCAGTCTTCATATTATGTTCCAAATGAACTGCCTTTAAAAGAAGTTCCTTACAGAGTATGTCCCAGGAGGTGAACCTGAATAACAACAGCCCATGGCTTATTGTGGACTGCCTATGTTTGTCCAGAACAGGTTGTAGTTGGGGTACCAGCATCATTTAGTAGAAGGTCATCTGGATATGGATTCAAATACAAGTGAATGTAAAGAAGTTCATGAAAGAAAACAGTTTCTCATTGCTTTATCTGTCCTATAGATGATTGCATTGAAAATTATATTTGATGAGCCATACTATCCACCTGAACAATGGGGGAACCATGTATTCAGTGACAGAAGTGGATCAAAGAAAATTTCCAACCTACAAACCCAGTCCTTCAGAAGGAATGATCCCATGTAGAATAGGTGACCAACACCTTCCTGCACAGATCATCCACTTGTTAACAGCACCTCCATCTTAACTAGATTGAGAATGAGTTTATTAGCCTCCAACCAGTACATTAGAAAGCCCAAGTACTTGCTTATCATTTTGTTGCCTCACTTGAGACTAATGTAATGGAGAGAACTGGGTATTATCCTCATACTGAAATATTGAACAAATGGAGACACATGTCAGAACCATGAAGTCTTGGTTGCATAAATGACAAGGAGTGAAACATACTACCTCCCTGATCTGAAGGTTATTTTTTTTTCCTGATTTGGCCCTCTGCATGGAATGGATCATGTGTGTGTATGCCTGCCTCTCTACCTGTGCCATTCCAAAACCATTGCCATAGGGAACAAACATCCAATTATGGTTTAGCTGTGTAATATCCAACATATGTAAGTCAAATTGACATGGGTAGTTATCAATCTTGCAGTATTATATTAACTTAATTGTGTTATATTTTGCATGCATAAGCCCCATTTGGGCAGCAAAGGTTGTAAAAACTTCATTTGCTAATTTTTATATATAAAGATGCTGTTAAAGGAAACACTATAGATGCTGTTTCAATAGCTGGCAAACCTATCTATAGAGAAAAGCAAGGAGGGCTATTTTTCAACAGAGTGAGGCCAAAAAGTCAAGCGAACACAAGAAATTTGGCAGCAAATATATCAAACTTAACACACATTGCAGAAATGACTTCAAGATCTAATCTGTGCAGATCTGATTTGCTCCTCAAAAGTGGCCACTGGTGATAAATTAAGTAGGAAAGGTAGTACTAAATGTGCAAAGTGGGACAATTTTTTTCTGTAATGACAAAGCAACTCCCAATGCTTGTTAAACTTGAGTTCCACAGGATCAGATCTGCTAATGAATTCTAGCTCTATGTCTTTAGTTTAGAATCTCCTTTGAAACCTTTTCATTGAAGTGTGCAACCATAAGGTGAGTGACAGAATGTCCTGGGAGATTGAAATGCTCTTATATTAGATTTCTGAAGGCGACTATTTTTTTTAATATTTATCAGTGGAGTTAGCACACTTCCAGTATCACTTTGAAAACACAGGACGACAATCACACCCAAGCATCTGTCTGCGAAGTTGATTCAGTCATACATTCAGTATGGTTATGAGAATCAACACATTACAGTTTGGAAGCTGCTTTTTCCACTGAGAGGTGCAAAACCCACTGGGTGACCTTGGGCGTATCACACATTCTCAGCCTCAGAGGATGGCAATGGCAAACCCCTCTGAAGGAACTTAACAAGCAAACCCTGTGATGGGTTCACCTTAGGGTCACTATAAGTCAGAGAGTATTTGAAGGCACAGAACCACAACAACAACTTTTCAGTGAGAGGAGCATGAGTGTTTGCTATTCATTTCCCATGTCCACTAAATATCAGACCCGGTTGTCTAATTTAGGCTTACTAATGGAGAATGTTTCCCCCCCTCTTCTGCACAATCACACACACAAATATATACACACATGTACACATACACAGAAACATTCCTCTGCTTGCCTTTTGTCATGTAAAATTTCGATTTCTTTCCTATTCCTCCTCTTCTCACCTCTGTGCTGCTTCTTTTTTGCTCACTTCCTGGCAGCTGATTTGAGTCTGTATATCTTGAGAGTATATAAAACTAACATTGTTATGTGGTTCTCCTGACAGAAAGAGCACTCATGCAAAGCAAGATGAATGGGGTGTCAGTTTTCCCTATCATGGGATCTCCATTTAGTGACCCAGATGAGAACTGAGAGAACTTGTCACAGAGGCGAGGAGACAGGACCAGATATGTCTTTAAATGGGGCTCCAAATCTCAGCGAGTTTTGAAGTTACTACCAGAAAAACAAAATTTGTCATAACAGACTTGTCAGTGCAGAGTTCATTACAGTAAAGGATGATAGTGTTTTATCTGGACACTGGTGAGCACTCCAAAGTTGGACCACAGCTCCAGTTCATTGCTAAAGAAAAACAAAACCCAACAACAACAGAATGTGCTTTTGCAATATTTTCCTGCAGCTCTGACTTATTTTCTAATCTCTGTGGAGTACCTTGTTCTGGCATATGAGTATTTTTTCCCTCCTTTATTTGTCCTCTTTTTACTTCTTTGTTAAACTGGGAGGTGTGTTTGTGAAGTCAACTTAAAGTCACTGGAGACTCGAGGTGAGGTGTTAAACCTCACAAGACTGAATTGGAACACTTAAGGTGAGAGACAAGGCTTTAATCACCTGCTCTCTGGCAGCCATGCTAGAAAACTTTCTGACCTCACTTGAAATTCCTTTTACTAAAAGGTCAGAATCAATAAAGGTATTCATGACTGGAGGACTGATTCCTGTTTAACTCCATCCCAAATGTTAGGCAAGAGTCAAGGGGGTTATTTCTCAGGTACTCTGAGGTTGCCAGCTCTCAATTTGCCCTTCAGAATCACACTGCTTTTGCTTCCATAATTTCCAATAATTCACAACTTTGTCTTGTTCTAGATAGGATAGATTCATGGAATGGAAGTATCCCAAGCATCAAATGTTCCAGCCCCCTGTCAGCATAGCCTATTTAAATCTCCAAATATTTAATAGATATTTTCTGCACAATCACAAGGGTTTTCTCACATGTTACCTGGATGTCTACATTTTTATTTTTACACTCATCCCTCTATATTTGGGGCTTTGATATTTGTGGATTTTATTTTTCATGGATTTGATTAATTTGTTCTCTCTAGGAATATCTAGGTCCTCCAGTGCAAGTCTATGGTCAACTTCAAGTAAAAATTGCACTGAAAGACCCAGAGATTCCTACAGAGAATACTGTACTAGGCATTTGTAGTTCCTCGAATGCAGTTCTATGGTCAGTGACTGTCAGGCGTTGACCACAGAGTTGCACTGGAGGACCTAGAGATTCCGAGAGAAGTGTCCTCTCCAGTAAAAACATGGTGTGTGGTTTTTTAATTTGTGGTTTTTCCATATTCACAGGGTCCTTGTGCCCCTAACCCAGCAAACATGGAAGGGCAAGTGTATTTTTTATTTTTATTTATTGCTAGATGGACAGGGGGCAAAATTCATCTTTCCAACTTAATCAGAGCTTGGATAGGGTCTAATTTTCAGGATGGACTATTTTCTGCATTCACAGAATATTCAGGATAATTTACAAGGTGGGTCCACACATCACAGCAGTGACCTCTTGTCCTTTTGAAAAAACGAAGTCTGGCCTAGTTTTCTGTTCTGAGGTTTTGAGAAAAGAGAATCAAATCAGATTTTAAGTTTTCCAGAATAGAAACATTGTTGAGATGCTGATGGTTATCAGCACCATCCTATATATGTTTACTATGATGTAAATCCCACTGAGTTCAATTAGACTTATGGTGTAGTAAATGGGTATTGGATTTCTTAATTATATTTCAATGTCTCAAAACTCTTACTTTCAGTCTCCAAAATAATGCCCTACTACTGCTGTTACTAGCACTATTACTACTAAGTATATATCTAGAATTAGCCATCCTGATGGCTCACCAAATAAGAAGCAAAATGCAGTATTAAAATGCAAGGTAATTTTTTTCCCTTTTAAATTGATAGCACTTAAATATATAATATACATTTAGTACTTGAAAAGCCCATTACTGCCATTACATTTTGGGATGCTATCATCGTATAAAGTGAACCCTGGCCCTTGCCATGTTTATATGGCCCTAAACATTATAATTCCAAACAGATGCCAGCATACCATCAAATCTATTTTTAAAACAGCAATGCTGGCTAAAAATAAATGCAGCATTAATGAAAGCTTTTTAACTGAGACGGTCTTTGCCCGTATATCGGGAATATGTATATTGAGTATTAAAACAGCATCCCATTAGAGTTGAGTAAATGTCTGATTAAAGCCTTGTGAAACATATTAAGTCTGTGTTTATACTGCAGATTTATAAGCCATTGGCACCTTTCCTATTTTCCACTCTTTGCCCTGATCTTCCATCCAGTACAGCTGTATGCATATTATATGTGGTGTACATAGGCTATGTTTAAACTGGAAATGTCATTTTTCCCATTTGATCAGATATACCTGATCCTACCCTGACAATCACAGCTAATTTATTATCCCAGAATTTATAGGGTATGAATTCCTTATGACATCCTCCTGTAACTTCATATGCCAGCAGCTCAACCTGTAAATGTATTGCACTCATCACAAGTATAAAAAGTGTTGTCCAGCCATCCCCACTGTACAGAAAAATGGGCACAAATCAAATCACTTTTAGAAGTAGCCTGGTAAATGTTGTGATTCACCATGATGAACCCATACTTGATTCACTTTGATCTCAGTAACTTCCTTATCCCATTTTTTGTATGCTTGTGGATACATAAATGGTGTATATGTATCTGTTTAACCCAAGTTATTACGGTCAAGTAATTTTAGACTATGGATTTTAGTTTTCAGTGGTAGTCTTTGGATGACAATCTAGGGGCTTCTATATCAAGAAGTGGTGTATTTGCTCTGGGTTTTATTCTAGATTTTGGGGAGAAGATTCATCATCTCAGCTCCTTTAAATCTGCACTTCTGACATGGAAAATACTGGCTGCCAGTGATGACAGTTCATTTTCCTTGAACACATTCTAAGCCTGTTTTGCTGAATTTGGAGTTCTTCTTACTATCACTGTCTGCTATTCCTGCCCTAATGGTCACACTGCATAAGGCATCTGGCAAGCTGTAAAAGGCTCTACTGGGAGGCTGTATTTGGTATGGTGCACTGCCATTTTTGACCCCAGTAAAATTTTTGTATATGCCAGGAAGGTCCGTGGAAGAATGTTGCAGTTGGTACCAAAATTACACCAAAATCTAAATTAATACATTTTGTACACATTTTCGCTTTCTTTTAAAAAGGGTTCTCCTGAAAAGGAAGATTCTTGATAAACAAGTTTTGTTATGTCCTTATTGGAAAGGGATTTGTAAACCTTTGAAGACACCTGATCCTGAGTGTGCTAATGTCAAAGGAAATGAATTACTTGTTTATTGTGGAAATAGACAAAAGTTTGAGTATCATCCCCTGCCTGAACCTCTGTGTTTCTCACTCACACAATATGGACACAATGGAACTAAGCATTTGTAGATATGTAGATAACAAATATCTTTAAGCAGAACTGGGCAAGGTCACCTTCGTATGTAAAATCTTATGTGCGTGCCTGTTCTGTTGTTCCCAACATTCAATGAGGAATAATAATAATAATAATAATAATAATAATAATATGTTTATTTATAGCCCGCCTAATCACAAGGATTCTGGGTGGGTTACAGCAATAACAATACATAGAAAATACAATAAAATTCAAAAATAGTCCCTTCCCAACCCCTCTTCCCAATACTAAAACTACTATTAAATAGACATATTAAAAAAAAAAACAATAAAATACAATAGCTTTAAAATTAGGGAATAATTGGTGGACAGAGAGACATGATCACAGTATACAGGGAGAGGAGCTAGGTTAAGAAAGCTTGCCAGAAGAAATCAATCTTAAGAGCCTTCTTAAAGGCTGTAAGAGCAGAAATGTGGTGGATCTCCACCGGCAGGTCATTCCATAGCTTCGGAGCAGCGGTGGAAAAGGCCCTCTGGATAACTGAAATTAGCCTAGATTTTTTTTTTTTTTTTGGCTAGAGTACATTCTTCCCCAAGGACCTTAGTGTGCAGTGTACACATAGTATTCAAAAAAGATAGAATTCCCTCCTCATATTAAAAAATAAACTATAAACATTTTTGCAGATTTTAGGAGCTGCCTCCACCCTCACCCCACAATATTGAATATTGACAGGAAGTGATCAGAAGCAAAGCTTGAGCTTTTCCAATTAGATATGGTCAAGGTCTTCCAGGAAATGCATGACCTTGTGTGCAGTGTCTCTGGTTTGAGTTTCACAGCAGCTTCTATGAGGTGAATGGAAGCTCAACCAGTGTTGTAATAATAGTTTGGCATTATCACAGATCCTATTCAACTTGGAGCAGCTGCAGAAGGCTTGGTGGCAAAATCCAAAAAGAATTTCCCACTCCTATGACCACCCCAGTTATGTGCTCTTTTAGTCTTTTACTGAACACCAGCATACATAGCTGCATTCTTGTTACAGACAACACACACAGGAATAAGAGTACTTTAGTGCTTCTTCATTACACAATGCTGTCTATTAAAAATTCACACATTATACCAGCTCAAGCCTTGAAGAAGCCATGATATGACTAGAGATATCAAGCATTATCATTTCTGAGGGCCAGGTTAAGCAGACTTGACAGGTTACACATTCATTCTGAGAAGACAACTTCATATAAACAAAGCAATTACAGATGAAAAACCTAAAATGACAACTTGTAAGACAAGCTGTAAGACAAGATAAGAAATGGCAGTTGAGAATAAAATAATGATGTGGTTGTGACAGAAGTCCTGTTAAGGGGTTTTGAGCTGGAAGGATTATTTAAAATACACATAGATAGATAGAGAGAACTGCGTGGATACCTTTAAATAGCTAATTTTCAAATATATGGAAAAATATGTAGGAATGTGAAGGAATGTGAGCATGATGAGCAATGACTCTACATGACAACCCTTATCTGTTGTTGTTTTTTTTTTAAAAAATGATATCCCTAATTATATCAATAAGTAAGGGTGGTTTGAACATGTGTGTGTGTGTGTGAGAGAGAGAGAGAGAGAGAGTTTCCATTTTTGAATACTACATGTACACACACGCATTGTCTGACAACAGACTTTTGAACTTAAAGAATACTGGAATTTGGGATATGCCATTTATATACTGCTTCATACTGCCTAAGCAGTGTCTAAGCAGTTTACAACTCTAAGCTAATTTGCCCCCAACAACCTGGGTACTAATTTTAGCGACCTCGGAAGGATGCAAACCTGAGTCGAGCATGAGCCCTTTTGCTGGTAGTGAACTTGCAACCTTATGGTTTTGAGTGAGTGGCTGTAGGACAGGTATTTAACCACTGTGCCACCAATGGCCTTTCTTCAAATCTTTTCAGATTTTTTAGTTTTCCATTTTTGGTGAACCTTCCTAGCATGTGCAAACAATTCCGACAATTTTCCTCTGTTGTTATTAAAACTCTCAAATACAATATAACATTTTGGCCAAAGAAAGGGCATGATATAGTCTTGCATAAGTGCTTTCAAACCTTTTCCAAGAGAAACATTTACTTTCCTTGGTAAAACCCATGGGACTTTAAATACCTTAGGTTTGGTTAGATTGCCCCACCTTTGCTCCAAGAAGGTCAAGGTTGGATACATTATCTTTCCTTTATACTTTCCTTTATACTGAGAGCAAGCTGATCAAATATGTTAGATAAGAATATAGTGACTGACCTGAGGTGAGCTTCTATCATCTTCAAGACAGAAGGAGAGTTGTGAACCAAAATCTCCCTAGTCCAAATCTCTTATCAGCACACAATTATATTAAAAGTTTATACACAATACAAAGTCACACTGGTAATGCATGTTGAATTTGTGTAGTATGTACAGTATGCATGCAGTTCTGCCAATTCAGAAACCTGCTGATAGTCTTTCAAAAAGGAAGACATGTTGTTTTCTTCTTCATCGTTCCATTGATCCTGCAGTGTGAACAATTGTGTTAAAGTGGCTGATATGACTGAAAAACACACAAACAGTCAAGGCTTTGAGTGAGGAAAGCCTGGCTTAGGCACAGCCTTGATTAGAACTAGCGCCTTGTTGTAACCCTGGAGACTGGACTCTGCACTCACCAAATTACTATTTAAGAAATTCATAAGAGAACATTCTAAGATGTCACGTTCAAAATTTAATTGCTTTCAAGTGAGGAGAGATTGGGTGAGCTGGTGAAATAAGAATCCTGTTTTATGATATGTACTTCTTCGATCCTGATATTCTCCATTGCCTCAAATTCTTCATCCTATTTAATATGCATATGAAGAATTCTGTTCTGCCTTTGAGAATCTAACATCCAGGGAGAATCAGTGAGAGCTTTTTGCAAGCCGGAACTAAAATTAGATGAGACTATAACATCCCCCATCCCCACATAGATGGGGAGTGTTGTTTAACCATTCTCTCTATCCACTTCCTTCCCAAAATCTGACATCAACTATGGCTGTTTTGAAAATTCCTTCCTAATACCAAATTATTTTTTTTTCACATGTAGAAAAAAACATTTATTAAACAAATATAAAACCAGTAAAGATTTAACAGTGTCAACGAAACACAGAAAATATTTTCAGGGAGAGACATAACAATGATAGAACTCTGTGCTATCAAAAAGGCTAATGAAAACTTGGAATTCATTTCTTGGGCATCTAAAGGCACACCACATTTTCTAACGAGATAGATTGATAGATAGATTGAGATGCGAATCAGCTTTCTTTTCAAGTCAGAACATCTCATCATCTGATTCTTCGAGATACTGGACAGGCTTTCTGGCACGACCAGCTGTTTCACAGGGTGCAGGTGGAACAGGCAATTCTACATCTGAGCCCATTGAAAATGACTCATCCACCTTCTTGGACTTCTTATGTGCTGCTGGCTTTTTGACTGATTGGCCAAAGTCAGAATCTGAATCCTGAGAAGAGGAAGAGGTTTTCCTTTTGACAGGTATCTTTGTTTTGGCGGGCACAGGCTTTCCACCAGAGGTACAGAATGTTGTCACAATTCATGTTGAAGATTATGATGAAAAAGCAAAACCAGCCCCAAGTCTTGGTGTGCTCTCTAAACCTGCTCCAATGAAGAAAACAATAAACACAGCTGAAGACAACCAGCTTTCTATTATGGATGCTTTCTCTAAGAAAAAAAGTGATTGCCAAAACTATCAAGACAGCAGTTAAGAGTTCAGATTCCAGTACAGATGGAGTAGCCTCCAAAAAGCCTAATATCAAATTAGATGCTCTTTCTTTCTTTCTTTCTCTCTCTCTCTCTCTCTCTCTCTCTCTCTCTCTTCTTCTTCTTCTTTGGAGGGAAGAAAATGGCTAAGGGTAGGGCAAGCTATCAATTGTATGAAAGGAGGCTCATAAGAAGAATTACACACAGTCCACCATGCAGAAGAAATGGGTCACAACTTTATTAAATACAGCTAAAAGGTGGGGTTGGCCCAAGGCGCGGGTCAAGATCTGGCATCGACGAACCTGACTGTTGATTGATGAATCGCGTGGCCTGGTCATGGCCAGGCCCAGGGGGTCTCTGGATGTCTGCTCTCCACCTTTTGTCACCGGGGGATGCTGATAAGGAGTTCACACCTGCATTGGCAACTCTTTCACCATCCAAGCACCCCTGGGTCCCTGTGGGATTCCCTATAATCCATTCTCCACAGCACAGATAGCCACAGCCACCAGGTCCCCAAGCAATGCTACTGCCCCCAGAAAGTTATGACAGCAACACTTGCAACCCTCATGCAGGAGTAAACCAAGCTGGAAGAGTGGGAAGATCCAAGTCAGAACGGCACCCTCTACCTGGCCATGTGGCCTTATATACTCCTCAGGACCAATCAGCATGGAGCTGGGAAGGCTGGAAGATTCACCCCTTCTAGTGTCTGGACCAATCGGGGCCCTCTTCCAGCTCTTGGTGCATTCTGGCAGTTGTAGTATTTTCCGGAGCCAGATGTTCCACCCTCCTGCAGCCCCAGCCAGCCACTCAGAGCCTTTCCCAGGCCCCAATGGCTTGTGGGAAGGTGCTGGGGCTGGGGCAGATCCCAGAGCCCCCCTCTCCCACAATAGCAAATTGGCTGGCCCGGTGAGTCAAGCAGCCACACCCCCTTCATGTGTAGTGATCTTGATTCTGATCAGGGTCTCAAATACCTACATTTGAATAAAAATATCTAAGAGAGGGAGAGTCAGGATTGGGTTAATCCTGTCATGAATATTGTGCTTTGAGATGCTATATGCTTAGTATGTTCTGGCACGATCTGTATGGTAAATATGTTTAACTGTGAGATTGGAGAATATATATTTGGAACAGAAAGATTAGTTATGTGTGTGCTTATGGACCTAGTCATATGATTAACTGCTTTAGTTTGCTGTCATATTTGCTGCCTTGATATGATTGTGGTTCATGGGATATGGGATATGTTCTTTTTTAGACATATATATATATTGCATTATGTATGCACCATGGAGATGTATGTATTGTTCCTGTTGGCTGGCATGAAGTTTGGGGTTGGAATACAGTTATCCTGAAGGGGGGACATGTAGAGGGAATGGATGTCCAATGAATAGGTATAAACATTGCTAATTAGATTCTGTGTTATATGTTAATCATTCGTTATGTTGCTGGATGTTGGTTATTGATTTGAAGTCTTGGGAGTGTGTGCATTTGATAGTCTCAACCAGCTTTAGAAAAAGGGCCTGAGAGGGAAAAACAGACTTCACTGAGAGTTTGCATGAAAAGAATGCCAGCTGCATGCATGGTAATTGTTTTACCTTGCAGGTTAGCTCTTTGTTACCACTGGTTTCAATGGCTAGTGAAGCCAGGCAGAGACAGCTGTAAAATAGCAAAAACAAAAAGCTTAACCAAATTGTTTGCAAATGAGGAGAATACATTTAGCCCATCAATTTTCTAGTGGTGGGACTTGTGTCTTTTGAATACTTATGTTTGATGTTTGTGTCCCTAGCCTTTAGTTCGAGATGTTTTCCTGAATGTTTTCTTTCAACTGTTGAAATAAAGTCTTACTGTTTTCGCTGACAGTGAACTGATTTCCTGAGTTGGATGGAGAGTTCAACTAGTTCTTGACAGGGAGGTATATACTACTCAATAAATATAATACTTAGTCTGAACTTGAGTTCTACTTGAGAACCCTACTACTACAGATAAAAACTGCAATCAAGTTATTAATTTACAAACTCTGTGGGTTCTGATTTCAAGCAAAGGATATATATCAGACCCACAAGTCTCTGAAACAGGATTTTTAAGATACTAGGGTTTTTTTTAAAAAAAAGTAATGTGTGATCCTCTCCACATCAAGAGGTTTGAGCCATAACTGACCTTTAGCTGTGAATCCACAGAGTGAAAATTCTACATTGTTCATATATAGATTCTAAGTTGCCTACAGAAAACAAAACTACAAACATAGTTGTCTAGATGATCAAGGTAGGAAAATTCAGTTGAGTTGGGATCCGGTTTTTGAGGTAGGGAAGCAAAACAGGTGAGCCAGAAAGTAAGAGAGATCAGTTGTGCTCAAAGATGTAAGGGGAAATGGAAAACTAAACAAAAACAGCCCATGCCCTTTGATGAAAAGCCTGTCTAGATTTCTCAGAAGGTTTGCAAAATGTCTCTATCAAGTGGCCTAGGCACAAACAACAAGTGCATTTGGTTATAAATTGCAAATAACAATAACACACACACACACACACACACACTCACACACAAATGACATGGTGATTAGGTGCTGAGAAGAATGTATAAGGATATCTTCTTGTTTTATATGGATTATATTTCTTGCCATGGTTTTCATTTTGCCACTGAACTTCTTAATGCACCTTTTTGCTATGGTACAGCTGAAAAGTAGATTTCCCTTTTCAGTTATATGATACAATTTAGTGAATACAAACCACTATGGAAGACTGATGGTCATCAAGTGAGACTCAAACTAATATTATGGCAGGTTATGATGAATTGTATTTATGGTCAATGTCAGTAAAGATTTGAATTATTATCCTTCATAGTAATTAGAAATGAAGTACTGTACTATGTTGTTAACATTACAATTTCAATGAAAGTTGTTCTCTTATGTCTTTCTTCCAAACTGTAGCTCTGCTCATACAATAGCTGTAATTTTCCATGTAGACTGCAACTCTTGAATTACATCTTTGAAAACTATGGAAGAATGTTGCAAAGTTGACAGGAAAGAAACCATATTTTTAAAAGAATCACTTTACCCTTCTAAAAATCAAAGGGTTTCATGGATATATTGAGTATGTTGCAATTTTAGGTCAAATGAATCAAAATCACAAAAGCTTCATAATGCTCTTTCTGTGTTTTTCAGAAAGCCATATCCATCACATGTGACACTTTATGGCATCACACAGTGGCATGAGGGCAAGCTGAAGTCAAACCTAGAGGAAAAGCTCAATCACCCAAGAAATTCTGAGTTTGACTTTCCGATAAATCTCGACACACAGTATGGGTAAAATAGCATGAAAAATTATTTTCTTGCATTATTTCTCTGTTCTCTACTTTTCATGCGTGACGCGATTTAGATTTTTTCCAAACCATTTACCCAGACCTAGTTCTTTTGAATACCACTGAAATGACGCAACCCCCTCCCTTGTAGTTTCTTGCAGAAATAGAAACTGAAGTGGAAAGAAATGGACAATGTACTTCTCCAAAAATGTCAGACAGTCAAATCAGCAGGTTCTTGAATCTCACATCATTACAACACATTGAAAAGTAATTGTAATCTAAAGCATGCCAAGGAAGATATCGACACTGTGTAGGAATAAGATAGAAAAAGTACTTTTTAACAGTTCAAAACACAATCAAAATTAGTAGGACTTAAATGACTTCAGTCCACTTAAGTAAAGAATCCAGTTTGATATTACTAAGGAGTTTATCACACTAATGAGTTTCCATGGGCAACTGGGAGTAAAATGGGAGTTAAGCTACATTTGAATTTAAAGAAGACTTGTAAATTTGATTCAGTTTTTCATAGCAAAAAAACACAAAAGTGAAATAACGCAAAGTTAATCCACAGTTAAAGTAGAGGAAGCCAGCAGCTTTTTAAATTCGGTTTATTCCGAATTTAAAAAGCTGCTGGTTTCCTCCGCTTTAACTGTGGATTACCTTTGTGTTATGTCACGTTAACTGTGATGCCATGTGAAAAACTTTGGGCATTTCCAGGTTTCCTTCACATTATAACACAATTAAATCCTGTTTGCCTGCGGGACCTCGCTAGTGTTATAAACTTCTATGACAAATAACCTGTTTCTTGCTGAGGTAGTCTAGACTGTACTGCTTCAGAAAAAGAGGTATACTTGGGGAGGATTTGAGTGCCTGGGTCTGTCATTCACCTGCAACACCTGTGGGATGTTTGTCTTCTTGCCTATAAATGTGGGGAACTTCACCTGCACCAAGTGCAAGTTGGTAGCCCTCTTAGAAGAGAGAGTTCATCAGTTGGAGGCCCAGGTGTCTACATTTCAGCATCACAGAGAGCAGGAGTTTCCCCTGAACAGAATGGACCGGACGGTCTTGCACAGGAAACACACAGAGAAAGTTGCTGGGGAAGAAGAGGTCACTTCACACACAAAAGAAGTAGATGGTTGGAGGAATGTCACACACAGAAGTAGGGAAACCACAATTTGTTCTGTGAGCTTGCAGCTACAGAATTTCTTTGAATCTCTCTCTCTGCTATCAGAGAAGATGAGGAAAAGCAGCAGGGACAGACATCAGGGACAGAGCAGGGGAGCCTGAGAATAGCACCAAAGGGAACAGCCACTGCTAAATCTCAGAGGAGGCGTGTGGTGATGGTGCGGGACTCCTTGCTGAGGGGTACCGAAGCAGTGGTTTGTGGGCCTGACAAGATGTCTTGGGAGGTGTGCTGTCTCCCTGGGGCAAAGATCCGTGATGTGACAGAGAGGCTGACAAGACTGGTCAAGCCTACTGACTGTTATCCCTTTCTTTTGGTTCATGTGGGAACCAATGATACTGCAAGGCACAGATTTCAGAAGATCATAAGGGATTATGAGGATCTGGGTAGGAAGCTGAAAGAGATGGATGCACAGGTTGTCATCTCATCTCTTCTCCCAGTAGAAGGGCATGGTCCAGGAAGAGAGAGGAAAATAGCAGATGTCAACATCTGGCTCCATAGATGGTGCAGCCAAGAACAGTTTGGATTCTTGGATCATGGGCTGCGGTTCCATGAGGAGAGACTTCTGGCAAAGAATGGGCTGCATCTCACGCCAGTTGGCAAAACTTTTTTTGCCAATAGTCTCAAAAATCTGATCAGGAGGGCTTTAAACTGAGTTATATGGGGGAGGGAGACATTATTCTGGAAGGCAAAAGGGCTGGAGAAAATAGTCAAACTGACATAGAGGGAACAAGGCAAACAGTACAAGAACCCAACAGTGGGAAGCAAAAAAATTTGCACAGGCAGCAAGTAAAGGGAACACATGTTCTTAGATGTCTCTACACTAATGCACAGAGTATGGGAAATAAACAGGATGAACTGGAACTCTTAGCACAACAAAGCCAATATGATATAATAGGCATCACTGAAACCTGGTGGGATGAGTCTCACGATTGGAATGTAGAAATAAAGGGGTATAACCTTTTTAAGAGAAACAGGCCAAGCAGGAAAGGAGGAGGAATAGCATTATATGTCAGGGATATTTACACCAGTGAAGATATCCAGGAAGTCAATACTGGAAGCCAGGTGGAGAGAATCTGGATAAAAATTAAAGGAGAGGGAAACAACAGGGATGTTACTGTGGGGGTCGACTACAGACCCCCGACTCAGGCAGAGGAATTGGATGATGCCTTTCTAGGACAGATGACCACACACTCAGAAAGGAGAGATGTAGTAGTGATGGGGGACTTCAACTATCCTGATAT
Organism: Urosaurus nigricauda; assembly: GCA_034509955.1. NCBI lineage: Eukaryota > Metazoa > Chordata > Lepidosauria > Squamata > Phrynosomatidae > Urosaurus > Urosaurus nigricauda. Next base: position 141,700,940 of record JAOEGL010000003.1, on the reverse strand, counting down.
TTGCTGGAGGTCAAACTCAGCCAAATCCTCAAGGTCTAGCAAATTCCTCACTTGCCTGGAACACAATTTTATTGTCCAAAAAGTGGAAGAGGCAACAAAAGGATCAGCTATGTTAGATCTGATCTTAACCAACAGGGATAACCTAGTCAATGGAGTGCAAGTGGTTGGATCCTTAGGTGGAAGTGACCATGTTCTCCTGGAGTTTGTTATACAACAGAAAGGGGAAGCCAGGCATAGTGAGACATGCATTCTAGAGTTTAGGAGAGCTGATTTAAATAAACTTAGAGAAATACTGGGGGTGATCTCATGGTCAGGAAAACTAAAAGAGAAGGGAGTTCAAGATGGATGGGAGTTTCTCGAAAGGGAGATACTGAAGGCACAATTTCAAACAGTTCCAATGAGGAAGAAAAATGGGAGGTGTCTCAAGAAGCCAGGATGAATGCTAATGAACTTTCAACTGAGATAAGCCTTAAACAGAACATGTATAAGAAATGGAAAAATGGGGAAATCACCAAAGAGAAATTCAAACAGATAGCCAGCACATGTAGGGGTAAAATCAGAAAAGCTAAAGCGCAGAATGAACTCAGACTTGCTAGAGAGGTTAAGAACAATAAAAAGAGCTTTTTTGGGTATGCCTGAAGCAAAAGGAAGAAGAAGGAAACGGTAGGACCACAGCATGCAGAAGATGGCAAAATGCTAACAGGGGACAGAGAAAAGGCAGAATTACTGAACACCTTCTTTGCTTCAGTGTTCTCAGAAAAGGCAAAGGGTGCTCAACCTAAGGATAATGGGGAAGAAGACAGAATAGGGGAATTTCAGCACAGAATAAGTAAAGAGATAGTACAGGAATACTTGGTTAACCTAAATGAATATAAGTCTTCAGGACAGATGAACTACATCCAAGGGTATTAAAAGAACTGGCAAATGTAATATCAGAGCCATTGGCAATAATCTTTGAGAACTGCTGGAGAACAAGAGAAGTCCCAGCAGACTGGAGGAGGGCAAACATTGTCCCCATCTTCAAAAAGGGAAAAAAAGAGGATCCCAACAATTATCGTCCAGTTAGTCTGACATCAATACCAGGAAAGATTCTAGAGCAGATAATTAAACAGAGAGTCTGTGAACATTTAGAAGGCAATGCCATAATCACAAAAAGCCAACATGGGTTTCAGAGAAATAAGTCCTGCCAGACAAATCTGATCTCTTTTTTGATAAAATTACCAGTTTGGTAGATGAAGGGAATGCTGTGGATATAGTATATCTTGATTTCAGCAAGGCCTTTGACAAGGTTCCCCATGACATTCTTGCAAACAAGCTTGTAAAATGTGGGCTAGACAAGGTAACTGTTACATGGATTTGTAACTGGTTGACTGGCCAAACTCAAAGGGTGCTCAACAACGGCTCATTTTCAACCTGGAAAGAAGTGACAAGTGGGGTGCCACAGGGCTCTGTCCTGGGCCCAGTCCTATTCAACATCTTTATTAATGACTTGGATGACAGAATTCGGGGCATACTTATCAAATTTGCAGATGACACTAAACTAGGAGGAGTAGCCAATACTCCAGAAGACAGGGTCAAAATTCAAAATGACCTGAATAGACTAGAAAGCTGTGCCAATGCTAACAAAATGAAATTCAATGCGGAGAAATGTAAGGTACTGCACTTAGGTCACAAAAATGAAATGCAAAATGAAACTACATGTGAAAGGGATCTAGGAGTCCAAGTAGACCATAAGTTGAACATGAGTCAACAGTGCGATGCAGCAGCTAAAAAAGCCAATGCTATTTTAGGCTGCATCAATAGAAGTATAGCGTCTAGATCAAGGGAAGTAATAGTGCCACTCTATTCTGCTTTGGTCAGGCCCCACCTGGAATACTGTGTCCAGTTCTGGGCACCACAATTCAAAAAAGATGTGGAGAAACTTGAGCGGGTCCAAAGGGGGGGCAACTAAAATGGTGAAGGGTCTAGAAACCATGCCCTATGAGGAACGACTTAGAGAGCTGGGGATGTTTAGCCTAGAGAAGAGAAGGTTAAGAGGTGATATGATAGCCCTGTTCAAATATTTGAAGGGATGTCATATTGAAGAGGGAGCAAGCTTGTTTTCTGCTGCTGCAGAGACTAGAATGCGGAACAATGGATGCAAGCTGCAGGAAAAGAGATTTCACCTCAACATTAGGAGGAACTTCCTGACAGTAAGGGCTGTTCGACAGTGGAACACACTCCCTCGGGGTGTAGTGGAGTCTCCTTCCTTGGAGATCATTAAGCAGAGGCTGGATGGCCACCTGTCAGGGATGCTTTGATTTGGAGTTCCTGCATGGCAGGGGGTTGGACTGGATGGCCCTTGTGGTCTCTTCCAATTCTATGATTCTATGATTCAACTCTAGTTTCAGTTTGATTGCCATAACATTGCTCTATCTGCTCCCCTCTCATGCCCCTACAATTTCTTAAAACCATCACCCCATATCATGTGGTAGAGATGCCTGGAAGACTTCTGGTTAACCCTGCAAAGTCTATGGGGTATATTCTCCACTCACTCAAACATTTATAGAGAGTCTCCCTGCTTCCCCCTTCCTTCTTTCCCAATCTCCATGGGAAGGAGCAGGTTGTGACTAGAGAGCTTATCCCATTAACAAATAAGTTGATTTACCTTTCCAGCCTGAATTCAGGATCCGGGAAGTCCCTGGATGTTATCATACCTAAATCTCTGCATATCTAGCAAGGATTATGTCGCTCGGGTGCATTCCAGATCAAAGCCACACTCAGCTGGTCAATTTGTGAAGTCAGAAACTCTCTGACTTGGAAAAATTGGCCAGCTGAGTAAAGCTTCTACCTATGATGCATCCGGGCAGTGGCATTCCAGCTAGATAGGTGGAAATTTATGTATGATAACATCTGGGAGCATCCTGGATCTTGAATCAGGCTGGAAGAGGTAAGCCAGCTTTATTGGTTAATGTGATAAGCTCCTAGGTTTCATATTGTTGAACTGGATTTTATATTGCCCCCACTCAAATATGAAAACATGATGCATTAGCCATGTTACAAGTAGCCCAATCTCCATGGGAAGGAGCAAGTTGTGACTACCATGTTTCCTCGAAAATAAGACAGTGTCTCATACTTATTTTTGGTCCCAAAGATGTGCTAGGTCTTACTTTCAGGGGATGTCTTATTTTTCCATGAAGAACAATTCACATTTATTGTTGAACAAAACAAAAAATGAACATTTATTATATACTGTTAATATATTTTTACATACAAAAACTTTGCTAGTCTTATTTTTGGGGGAGGCCTTATATTTAGTAATTCAGCAAAACCTTTACTAGGTCTTTTTTTTTGGGGGGGGAATGCCTTATTTTGGGGAAAACAGAGTAGGTTGCATATTGTTGAACTGGATTTTATGTTGGCCCCAGTCAAATATGAAAACATGATGCATTAGCTATGTTACAAGTAGCAATCTTATTCATAAGCACATGGGATTAATTCCCCAATATCAGTGAAATTTACTTTTGAGTAAATATGGGGGGGGGGGGGGAGAGATTGGAAGGTTCCCAAACTTGCCACCGGTCTATCAGATTTAGATGATTTTACAATTCATAGTTTTGCCTCATGATATCTATTGAGCATGGCTGGGCATTTGCTGAAGGCCACACCCCAAGATAGTGCTCCTACCTAACTCCTAAGTCTTTGTTGCTATCACTTTTTTATCTACACAAGTGAGTAGTGATGGCAGTAAGGGAAGGAGCAACACCTCCCTATCTTTGTTCCCACTCCACAAGACACTGTAGACTGGGGCCAGAGAGAGATAGCTGGTACCAGCTTATTCAAATAATACCTAGAAGGTGGCGTGGCCACTTCCCAAGATCTACTAATGATTACCTCTGAATAATTTCATTTTAATGTAACTTTCCTTCTTCATTGACCTGGCCATACCTTGAGAAGACTGTTCACTGCAGTTGTCCTCCAGCCAGGAAGCATTAGTTTATACTAATGCTGCAGGCTGCAGGTCAGAGCTCATGTGAATGGGAACTCTTCAGTGCAAATACTGCTTATATGTGTGTATTTCTTCGTATCTATATCTATGTATCTATCTATCTGTCTCTAGCCAGATAGGAAACAGACAGACAGACAGGCAGACAGACAGAATCTCCTTTCCACAAAGACTATATCTACATATATGAGCCTACTTGAACCTTAAGATTTTTGAAGGAGGGTTTTCTCTCTGCTTCACCATCATCACAGTAGGGCTGTTGAGGACATGGGAAACAGTCTTGCTGGTTGCTCCCCAGCATTTCCAGTTCAGTATTCTCCCATGATCTGGGCTTTCCAGGTTAAAATCTGAGGCTTAGGGCTGGCCTTTGGTGATGTCATTAAGCATTATGCATTATGTGGCAACTGCAGTTGTTTACACCTTATCATTTAAGTTTGCAAACAAACAGAACATATTTTCTTGTGTGGCAATTAAGAGAGAAAATTTAGTTAAAGTGTCTCTTCCCCAGACAAAGGTGAAATGAGGTGATTATTCCTTCTCACCTGCTTTTAGTTTTGAGATAAGGAACCTTTAATGTAGCCTGCTTTCTTCTGGTCAGAAGGAGAATGCAAAGCTGAGCAGAGGGTGAGCGCTAGACTGTCTGGGAGGGGAAAGGGAAGCTAACTAAGGCCATATACAGACCGGCCTGAAAGGCCAGCCTGGGGAGAAAGAAGGGGTGTAGCATTCTAATGACCCACACCCAACTCCACTCCCCAGGGCACCCTGACATCGTGCACTGCTCCAGATGGTAGACAACATCATGACGTGCCTCTGCAGTTGGGTCCAGATGACACAGCCCCGAAGGGATGCCATATATCTGTGCTGTCAAGGCTATGGCACCCTCGGAAGGCCGAATCAGGGCCACTGCTTGAGGATGCCATGGCCCCAATCCAGATAAAAAAAGGGTGGCTGGAGGCTGCCCATTCAGGGTTGTTTGTACAGCCCCTAAATAACAGAGACCTTCTCAGCTATAGGCAAATACATTTTTATTTAAACAGGCCTTCCGTATGGGGGAAAAAAGATATTTGAATGGGTTGTATTATACTTTTAGCTCATGTTTTAAATGCACTATAAACTGTTATAAATATTTTAATCTGATAGTCTATTTTTTATTTTTAAAAAAGACTGTTGTTCCATATACTGTTTTAACTGTATTTTGAAGACAGACAGACAGACAGACAGACAGACAGAAAGACAGACAGAAAGAAAGAAAGAAAGAAAGAAAGAAAGAAAGAAAGAAAGAATCAGGCAGTCTTACTCTGCCACCTCCCTGGCACTGAAGAAGGTGATTATACCCAGTTGCTAAGTGTTTTAGCATGATCTGGACATCAGATTTTGTTTGCCATGTGAGGACAAGCCCAGCTCAGCACAGAGAAGCTCATTGCCATTAGGCTAGCACAAAGTGATGAACTGGCTGCAGCAAATACGCACGCAGAAAAAGTGGAAGAACTGTTTGTACTGACAAAATTCCAAATCGTCACATGAATGTAGATGCCAAGCAGCAGCGTTCTAGCCTATCCTTCCTGACCAGCTACCTTTTTAAGTTGAAGAAAACATTTTGCTTTGTTTTACTTCTTCATGTGGAAACTTTAAATAATGCGATCCTTCACTGAAAGTCAGAAATGAGGCAGCCACAAGTTTCCCACAATAGTGTTCCCAGTGCTAAGATGAAAGTGTAATAGCTCTCATATCTATCTTTGTACAATCTATTCTGTAGATCCTGCAGGAAATGTAGTGCAATGCTACAGATGTGCTTCCAGATGTGCACCCCATCCCCCTTTGCTATGCTTAGTTATCTCAGCTTCACTGAACTGACTGTGTACATGCTCTGAATTACTAAACCTTCATTGAAAGCCACAGACTAATTTATTTGTTTAACAGCCAACATAGCCCCTATCTCTAGGGTCTCAAAGCAAACTGGGACATTGACAAAATGATTACAGAAACATTGTGTGCAGTTCTAGGATTTACCAAAACAAATCTTAATGGGATTAGAACAAAAACACAATAATGTTTTGAGGCACAGAGATCCTGTTTTGCAAATTGTAAAGAAAGAAAATCTTTCTATTTCCAGCAGGCAACTTAGAACAGTTCAACTGAAATGTTTGTTTTCAGGATGATTTGTCTGTATCCAGTTCAGTCAGCCTCAAATCACCTTAAACGTGTAAACAAACCTTATGTTCAGTCACACAACTAACTCACTACTGCTTTTTAACATTTTCAAAAATAACCGGGAGCCATGGATGAGTAGTGAGACAGCCAGGTTTGCTGATGACACAAAATTATTTGGTGATGGTGGGGGTGCATTCTGAAGAATGACAAAAGATCCCTTCAAATTGGGGAAATGACAATTGAAATGGTGAATGAAATCTAATAATATATTTTGGAATCTCAAAGGGGTCATGCAGTAAATGTCCAAGAAAATAATATTTGGAGTGTGGTGAAGAGTCTTTAAAAATGTCAACATAATGTGTGGATGTCATAAAAAGAATCAAATTCCATGCTGGACATAATTAGGGGGAAAAAGTTTTTTTAAAAAAAATATTTATAACATACTTAGCAATGTAAATCTTCACATATTTCAATCTCATATCTGAGAATGTTTTCCCTGAAATGTTTTCTATCCAATGGGTGAGTTTACAAAATTTTGTAGATTTGTTATTATTGTTCACATTTTGGAATGTGTTTGCAAAAAACATTACATACAATACATACAATATGTATTCTAAGGCACCTCAATACGTATATAAGGATGATGAGGATGATAAAATTCATTTGTATCTCCCTTATGATACTGCCTTTATGGAAATACATGCTGAGATCCCATCTAGGATTCTTTATATCATTCTGGCCACCACAAAGAAAAAGAATATGGAACAGCTGGAAAAAGTATAGGAAAAGGTAACCACAATTCAAGAAACTGGAGCAACTATATTAAGCAACAAATTTACAATATTTGAGTTTTTCAAAGAAGTAGTGCTATTTTTGTTTTAGCATGAGCTGTACAGAGTGATAGAAAAGCCTTATATGTAAAATAAACAAATCCCATTTAGTCTTAAAAGTACTGCCACATTCCATTTTTTTCTCTCCCCTTCCTCATTTTTATAATGTTTAATGTTTATCTAGGGAAGGGACAGGTATGGAAGGATATAATTGAGGTACAAAACTGGACATATCATGACTGTATATGTATAACTGCCCTCAAATAATAGAGGAAAATCTAAGGAAAGACATAATCCAATGAAGCTGAATGTTGGGAGATTTAGGTTAGATAAAAGCAAGCACTTCTTTACACTATACATACTTAAACTGTGGAATCTACTACCACAAGATGTAGTGAAGGTTGCCAACCTGGATGGCTTTATCAGGCAATTAGATAAATCCACGGAGAATAGAGCCATCAATAGAGCTCCTAGTTGAGATGACTCTATATTACCTCTAGTATCTACATCAGTATGCTTCTTAATAGTTACTGGGGAATATAGGTGGAAGGATGCTATTGTGCTCACTATAGATTTCTTATAAGCAACTGGATAGCCACATTGCAGACGTAATGCTCAAATAGATTGGCCTTCAGTCTAGTCTAGCTTGACTTTTCTTGTGTTATTATATAATGCCTGCTCTAATGGACCATAGATCTTCAAAGTCTCAAAAGCAAGTCTTTCATCACCATTCTGAGATAGTTTTATCTAGAGATGGAAGGGTTTTACTACATTTTAAACCCTTAGACACCATATTGTTGTTTGATGTTTTTATTTTGCTGCCTCCCTTATTTTATTGAACCCTTTCTTGTATTGTTACGTACTATTTATATGTATTATGCTATTATTTCTTAGAATGTACTCCATGGGCAGGTTTACTCTTATCTATTTTATTGTTTGTATCTACAGCACTATATAAATAAAGCATGATGATGATGATGATGATGATGATATTACCCATGTAAAAAATCGTATTTGCTATCCTTTGAACGAGAGCCCCTCTCCTCCATTTGAACCTTCCATCCAATGCGATAACTTAAAGAGCCCAAACCCCTGCGATTTCCCCAAATGCAGGAAACAGAACTGCATGATTTGTGGACATACTCACTGTTTTGTTTGTTTTTATGTTTGTTTGTTTTACTATTCCACATTGAAAAATAGACAGTCCTGACAGGTTTGTGAAATTCTCTTCAAGATAATTACTACAAATATTGGGATGTTTGGGGGGAGAGCAGAGAAAACAGGAACATTTTGCATTGTTTAGGGGTCTTGTTTTACAAATTCCAGCCTGGGCTTTAAGCCTGAATGCAATTACACAGACGTCTACTTGATCTATTTCAGTGGGGCTAATCTCTGTTTGCATTCATTTGGGATTAAGGTATTAATGCAAGCAGCAAAGGTAAAGCATTTAACAGTGTCTTGTTGGCATCATGCTGATCAGCAGCCACACTTAATATCATTTTTAGGGTTGGTGCCAGGTTTGCTAGACTTCTTGGGATCCCTTTCCCTCCCATTCTTTTCACGGTAACAGAAAGGCAGAGCAGGACCAACCAATCTGCTCTAATTGGCAAAGGCTAATTCCTCCACAATGGTGTTGCTGGTGGGGAGGTTTCAAATGAGTGATCCCAGACAAAGCTCTTTGTGCTCCAGCAATTTGAGAACCACCTGTTAGTTGAAGCTGGCTGTTGAAGGGCTAGAAGTGGGTCCACCTAAGGGCACAGTCTATAAGCAATAGATATCAGGAGTCTTCATTAAAATAATGTACTGATATTGTATTTGAATGTCCAATTTAAGAATGTAAAGAACATTAGGGAAAGATGTTTAATTAAAAACATGTGTCTTGTGTCTTGGGAAACATTGTGGAGGAGAATCCTGGACTGATGAGAATCTTTGCAACGTAGGACTTATGTCGAAAATCAACACATGATACTTCTGCATAGAAATAAAAGCCAGAATTGGGTAGTTATGAAGGCACAGTTTTAACAGTTTCATATTTACAGTCCCTATGTATCCTCTCAGGAAGAAGTCACTGCAATTGATGGGATACTGTACCTCTGTCACTCAGGAAGCAGTTGACTCATTTTCTGACCCCCATTCTTGTAAGTAATATCTATGGTGAGGAGAGAATGAAACAGGGACCCTTCTTCTGCCATTTAAAACTACGATCACTCATGCAAGGTACATTTGCCACTCCTCAAGCAACAGGGGAACAGATCCTCAACCATCTGCAGTGTCTATTGATTTGTAAGTGAAGATTGGGGTGCAAGGTAGTGTCAGATTGGGATTCACTATGTTACTACTGTGGTTACATAGCAATATAGTGCAGAGATTATTCCATCCATTATTGTTCTGCACAGAAAATGCTGTTTTCTGCATAAAAACGACATGCACAAATTTTATGCAGAATAAATAATCATCTACAACACTTTCTATACAGGATAGAAAACAATATTGTTATGCAAATAAAATGCTATCTTACATGGAAAAAGCATGATATGTAAACTTTACTCAGAATAAGTCCTGAACTGTGAAAATTGTGTCTTTTGACATTTTCAAAATTATATTTGAAAATTGTGGACATTTTATCACAGCTGGAAGAAGATTGTTCTTCCTTTCAGTATGAAATTAGCATAAATTACATCCCTAGTCTGGTTTAAATAATTAATAAATAAATAAATAATCCAAAATAAACCCCTTTCACACTACATGTGTGATGCTGTCATTCCTTTTTAAAATGCAGTTGCACCATTCTATGCAATCCTGAGATTGCAGATTAGGGAGGGGCTAGAAAGCTCTCCCACCTCAACAAAATACAAACACCAATATTCCATAGGATATTGTCATGGCAGTTAAAATGGAATTATAGTGCTACAATTGTTTACTGTGAAAGAGTCCCAGGTTTGTTTGTTTTTTAAGGTGGTAAAGTTGTTTAAAATGCAATGACCAGGAGCATCCATTTAAGAAATCTTCTATATAGACACAGTTAACAGCTAAGGATCTACCAAATCTCTTTTCATTTTCATGGTCATTTTGTATAATGGCACCAGACATTCAAGGAAAATTTGTATATAGTTTTAATAAACCAGCAAATGGTCTCACATTGTGATAGTTAATGTGCCAATGGAAAGAGCAGTTGAGGGCTATAGATTCCCTATAGAATCCCTATAGATTGTGTACTCTATGCAGACATATACATTGTATACATATCATCACTGTGAGGGGTGGGTCATCTAGGGTCTTTCCAGACCACCCAAAAGGGGCTGTCTGTACTCGCCCCTTTAAGCCATCCTGCCGCTTCTGGACCCTGTGGAAAAAACTGCTGCTTCCCCTGCGGCCTCAAAGCGGGGTGCAGCGCTACACCCCACTTCCCTTGGCGGGGCTGAGGGGAGAAAGCGGCCGCCACCGCAGCCCCTTTCTCCCTGGGTCTTTGCCACGGCCATTTAAAGACCTGCACCAAAAAAGGAGCTCCATTACGGAGCACCTTTTTGCACTGTGGAAAGGGCATGCTTGGCGCCCTCCCGGGGTTCAAAGGCATAATGATATACACAGCATTTCTAAATGCTGCACATGTCATGACGCCATCATGGTGCATCCGTATGGACGCCGCCATTTAAAAATGGCAGCGCCCATACTCTTTAGGGCTCAGGAGGCTGTAGACGCTGCACCCTCCCGAACCCTAAAGGCAGCTCAAAGAGCCCTTATCACGGCCCTTTGCGCCTGTCTAGATCGGGCCCTAGTGCCCATATATATTGTAGAATTCAAAGATAAAGCCATGTTAGTCTGTAGAATCAATATGTAGAGAGAACTTGTAGCACCTTTGAGACTGAAAGAAAGAAGTTGTCAGCATGAGCTTTCATAGACTTCAGTTTACTTCCTCAGCTGCTTTTGAGGAAGTAGACTGAAGTCTACGAAAGCTCATGCTGCCAACCTCTTTCTTTCAGTTAGTCTCCAAGGTGCTACAAGATCACTCTGTATATATTGTATTCACCAGTGACAGCTCATAAACTGAGGAGCAGAGCACCTAAAAAGATAAAACAAACAACTTCATTTATACACTGCTTCATACTGAATTAACAATGTCTAAGTGGTTTACAACTGTAAGTTAATTGCCTCCAACAATCTGGGTACTCATTTTAGTGACCTCAGAAGGATGCAAGCCTGACTCAAGCTTGAGCCCTAGCTAGCATTGAACTCGCAACCTTGTGGTTTTGAGTGAGTGGCTGCAGTACAGACATTTAACCACTGTGCCACCAGGGGAGAATGTGTTCTCTGATGTGTCCATGAGACGTTTGTGATCACCAATGTGGTGTCTTCATATGTAGAAATTGTATTAGGGATGTAAATTAAGCCTCCTGCCCAGCAACACTAGGACTAGGTTTAGTGGCATGCCAGTAGGTGGAAGGTGGGTGGGTGTTGGGGAGTGGCAGTTTTAAAAAGCTGCCCTCACCACCCCCAGGAACAGCAAGCCTCTGCCCAGCAACACTGGGACTAGCAGTGGCAGTGCAGCATCAGTGCGGGGATCTGCTGGGGAGTGGCAGTTTTTAAAAAGCCACCCCCCTCCCCCAGGAACAGCAAGTCTTCTGCCCAGCAACACCGGAACTAGCAGCGGTGGCAGCATGGCAGCAGCCGGGGGGGGAGTCCAGGGAGTGGCAGTTTTAAAAAAGCCGACTGTCATGCCCAGCCAGGAGGATGACTTGGAGGACTCAGAGGATGAGCCAGAGCCTGTGGGACCTGAGCCTGTAATTGGGGAGCTTGATGCCAGCCCTAGTTCTGTTGTAGCAGAGTCTGTGCAGAGGTTCAGCAGCCAAGTCTGCATGTGGCCGAGTCTGTGGATATAGGGCATGGATGAGGGAAGTTTGCCTACCTTCAGGGAGCATCAAGCTGAAAGGGAGGGCCTTCATAGATAGCAGAGGTTTTATCAGAAACACACTGGTAATCAGACACACCTGAACACCTGCTGCCTGCCCACATAAACAACTGGAGAATGTGTGTCTAGTTGCCAGTGATTATCTGACCTTTTTAAGGAAAGACTCTGTCACTGGCTCCCATGGTTTTTTAGACCAAACCCTTGCTTTTTGGACTGCTGACCCATTTTGATTATCTGGAACCCTTGACCTTGGACTGCCTTATCAACCTGCCTATCTGATACCTTGACTCTCAGACTGTTTAACAACTCTTTTGGTAATCCCTCTTGTGATACTGCATTTAGACTTAAAAACTGTGTTGCTTTGCACTGACTCTGCTAGGCAATAGTTTGTTTATTTGGGAACTAGGCTGGTCTTACCAGCCATTTGACTGCTTTCCCGGCCACCACCCTCATAACCCAGGAACAGCAAGCCTCCTGCCCAGGAACACCAGGACTAGCAGAGGCAGCACAGCAGTAGCGTGGGGGTGTGTGTGTCAGGGAGCAGCAGTTTTAAAAAGCCACCCTCACCTCTCCCCAGGAAGAGCAACTCCTGCTTAGCAACACTGGGACTAGTGGAGGTGGTGTAGCAGTAGTACAGGGATGTGCTAGGAGAGTGGCTGCTCTCACCACCCTCCAGGAACAGTAAGCCAGTGGTGGCAGCTGGAATATGCCAGTTTAAGAGGCCACCTCCTTAACCACTAATACCGAGACCAACGGTGGCATGCGATGGAATGTGGTGGATCTAGAAGCTGCCTTCCCACAATATAACATCATTAGAGATAGCAATGATAATGCAGAAGCAGCCTAGGACACTCCTGGAATGGACTGAATAAATGATGATGATGGCTTTGAAATTGGCAGTAATTATTAACAGTAGCCTGCCATTTTTAATAATAAGAGTCCAGACAGATGGGGAGAGATGGGAACAGATGGGAGGAATCTGTCCTTGACAGAAGACGATCAGATGTAGATGATGGTTATCAGGGAGCAGCGTCAAGGTTGTGCGGGGTAAAGGAATATATGGTGACAACAGAGTGAAACAATGTAGCAAGGGAAGGAGAGATCGATGTTTAAAAGTTATTTCACCTTCAGTTCACCCTGTTACCCAAAATGGGCTGGAGAGCAAACCAACCAAACCACAGAACCTTCTCCTGCTCCTGTGCAATGTCAGGTCAGTTAAAAATAAAACACATATTATTCATGATCTTCTCATAGAAGAGGAAGCTGACCTGGCATGCTTTAAAGAAACCTGGCTGGGAGATTATGATAGTGTTACAACATGGGCTCAGGCCCTACCAGCAGGTAAGGGGAAGTGGGCAAGGGGGCATAGTGGCTTTAGTCTACAAAAATAATCTTACATTGGTCAGGACACCTGTCTGGAAAACAGACCAATTTGAGTGTATTTACATAAGCCTGAAGACAAAGGATAGTTTGGGGATTCTGTTAGTACACTGTCCACTCCATTATCTAGTAGACTCCCTAAGTAAGCTGACACAACTGGTCTTGGAGGTGGTGTTGGAGCTGCCCAGGCTATTAGTCCTAGGTGAATGTATGTTGGGTAAATAAATGATTGAACATCTAGGAGATTACTGGCCTAACTGCTGATATGGGCCTACATAGTAGATTGATCACTGCTATGGAAAACTATGTTTTTATTTGCATGGTCAGGATTCTTTCCTTTGATCATCCTAAAGTATAATATCCCTCTGATCTGGATTTTGTAGATCTACACAAACTCATATCTGTAATAGTGAAGAAAAATCTGTATATGTAATAGCAGTAGGGCTATTGTTACAAATTGTTACAAAGGAGCATTTGGAATGGCAAAACATAGTCAAATTCATGCTATTTTGTTGCTACTATAGCTGTTATATCAAACACAATGCAAAACCATGATTGGATAAGTCCATTAGTCATCTGCCCCCTACTAGCCAGCTTGCTGTGTGTCTAATATAAAGTCATGAAATTAAATTTGAACAACCTCACATTGCTTTTATAAGTTTGTGCTGTTCATAAGCATCATTTCTCCCTAGCTTATTCTTACTGAACTTTCTTTATGTGAGAATAGTGGCGGCATAAATCAAAGTATGCACACAGGAACAATTCTTTTTGTTCATTTCTAAAATATTTGCTTTCTTTCTTTCTTTCTTTCTTTCTTTCTTTCTTTCTTTTTGCCATGTCATCAGGAACACTTTGAAAAGTCCACCTACTTGCAATCCATCAAGCTAACTTCATTTTCCCCTTGAAAACTAAAGACATCAGGAGAATCTTCAGCTTCTCTCTAGATCCTCTGTTCAACCTGATGATTCTGAAAACTTCTTATCTTTTGCCTTAAATCCAGGTAACTGATTAGAATAACATCAGGAATAACAGCAAGCACCACTAAAAGGAAAAGATGTCAGCACTTCACTTCCTGCCCTCTTTGATGGTCGCATAATCATACTTTGATAGTGGCACAGTATAGCAATTTGGGATGGAAAAAAAATATTTCAAGACCTCAGAGAGGTTCTGAAAGATGCCTCTGTTAGCATATACTGAATGCAATGGGAAATCCTGATTGGGCTGCCCTGTTTCCTTCCAAGCACTCTACCATTATACAACTCCTTCCCTGGGTGTCCACCCCTTCCATCCAGCTAGACTTGTGGCTGTGTGAGTGGAAGCAATAGGACAACTGAGAGAAGTGGATAAGTTATCATTGTCTAGAACAGCCAGTGATTGGTGAACCTCTTCACTTGCCTCGGCTGCCACTCCCTCTTGTCCACTCAGCCACTGTATAGGCTGGAGGAGGACTGGGAAGGGTAGTCAACTGATGTTTCTTTGGCATTGGCCAGGACAACCAGCAAAGGCAAGACTCCTCACATAGCTATCTCCTTCCATCTGGCCTTACAGCCCTGCTGCTGAAGGAGTGGGCAAACAAAGATTATTGTTCATCTATGGATATCACAAGTCACTCTGGCAAAGATTTCTTAGGTGGCTGTTCCTTATGCTACCTTCTTGCTAGCCACTACATGGTGGGGGAGGAGACAGATAAAACTTCCTCTCCTCAGCCCTGCCCTAAAAGATGTTTTTGAATATTGCACAATTTTGAAGACATTTCATGCAACAGGGGCGAAATACTAAATCGTGTTTATCCAGACATTATTCCACCCAGAAAGTGTGAGTGAAAGTGATTACATGAAAAACTTTCTCACTACATCATGCTGCTCCCATGAATGAAGTGGAATTGCCCCCTCATTTCCCATCATTTGGTATCATTAGAATATACCGTTCACTGATTGGACATGGAAGGATCAGCACAATGTAATGAGAAAGCCTTTTGTGTGATCACTTTCACTCGTGCTTTCTGGACACGATAAGGATGCCTGTTCCTATGTGATAAATTCCCTGCTTCTCAGAGTTACTGAAAGGATGTACTAAGCAGGGATGTTTTATGTAGTCCTTGAGAAAGGTAGTGTGATATAGACATGTACTTAATAATTAGATTGATAAATTGCAGTGGTTTAGCAGTGCCAAAATGGCTATTTCTGCTTATCCCTGCTTAGCCTCACTTGCTTTACACAAACAATTTGGATGGAAACACATCTCAAACCAACTTCTCTTTTCCCTTGAAAACTGAAGATGTCAACAAAGCATATTCATCTGGGACCAAGATGTGAGTTTCATAATACTAGGAAGAGGTAAATGTCAATAGTTTTTTTGCTCTTCTCTGGGCCAGAATAAAATCCTAGCCACAGAAGGATATCATGTCATGTCTACAGTTCTTCTAACCTACTGATTCTGATAATATCTCCTCCTTTCTCCCATTCCCCAAGCTAAAGTAAGATCAGTAGCCTGAGATTCAGGGCTAGTGCCACTCTTGGAGAAGAGGACAGAGACCAATGGCAAGCACATGGTGCTATTGTTAAAACCTCTACTAACTACAGTTCAGGAACACTATATGGAAACAAGTTAGGAAATTCATGGGTTTTCAGAACAATATGGGAACCTGTTAAGCAATTCAGGACTATTGCCTGTTTCCTTATGTCAGCCACCTATCTGTCTGTCTGTTCATCTGTTCATTCATCCTCTTTCTATTGATTCTGTTTGCCTGCATTCTCTGTTTCCTTTCCTAATATTTGTGTGTCTCCCCTGTGAATCCTCTCAATCTTTCTTCCACAGAATGGAAAAAAGAAGGAAGGAAGGAAGGAAGGAAGGGGAAGGGGAAGGGAGGAAGAAAGAAAGAAAGATGTTGACTGGGAACATTCATATTGGTGGCAGAAGAAATTAGGAAGACCTTTGCTCCTGCCTAGAAACTTCAGGATTTAATATCTTTCCTGGAAACCTGAAGAAAGCTAAAATCTTAGAAAATTGGGCTAGACCTCAACAAGCCTTGGAGTGGGGTAGAGGAAGGGAGTGGAGCTTACCTTTCTGTCTTGTGCAACCCTTCATTCAGAACAAGATATATGTCTAAAAATCAGATGCTAGAGAAAAACAATGATAGGGATTCCCTGAGTGCTCCCAGTATCTGGCAATTTGTCAGAAACAATGGACTAAATAGATTTGATGAAACCCAGGAAGTCCATTGGTATGTTTTCATGGCATAAATCTCTTCATAAGCATTGGTCAGCAGGGCAAGGGGAGGGTGGCATAAGAAATTTCTCTAGATGAACTGAATGCAGCAGTAGAAGTAACTGCAGCAGCATCAGTGACAGCATAATCCAGGACAAGCAAAAAAATATGGGTTTTGTGAGAGCGATCAAAGGACTTTGTTGTGTTATTTTTCAAATTAATCCTAACATTACTAAATTGTAAAAAGGACAGGAATGTATGCAACAGCCTGGACTGTTTCTTTTGCTGCGATGCCCTCATTTCTCTTGTTGCTACGTTTCAGTGCTAGATTTATTATAAGCTATTGCAACCATTGTGCACCTTAGAGAAAACTCTCCAAGCTCTGTGCACCTTGAAGAAGCCAGACAATATTTCATCTGGCCAAAGAATGTGTGATGGGATGACAAAGCTCATTCACTCAGTTGAATGAATATGCAACCATGCCCCATCCATAGTGTGACTCAAGAGCAATACCCCGCTCCCAAGTAATCATAGATTACTAGCAACCTACTTGCATTATATGGCTCAAAGAGATTTTAAAACAACAGAGACAATAGACGTGTTTCTCATGCGAGTCACACCTTGACAGATGTGGTAAAGAAATATTTACAGGCAGGGAGAAATGAAGAAAAGATAGTTCCACGATGTAACCAGGTTTGCATATAGGAAGTAATATATACTACTTTCCTCCCTCTCCATACATCTTCTGATTTCACATTTCAGAAGCTGAGAGATAAAATAGCCAAGAAGATTAGACATAACAAACCCTGAGATTAAAAGATTACAATTTGGAAATAGTCATCATGCTTGACAAGGACAACAAACATCAGATTACTAGGCCAGATGTCTTCACAATGAGATAAGAAAAACCTCCCAGAAAAGATGCATATCATAAGAGCAAGGACTGGTCTAGTCACACTGGCAAAACCACTATACTGTTGTAAGCACTTTGTTTTCCAGTTGACATGAATGTGTGTGTCAGATAGAGATGCCACATACAATAGCAGTTTTCACTCTTAAAGATCACCTATTTGTTACTGGAGACAGAGGCAGCAGAAACTTTAAGCTTTTGAATGGTTTCCTTGGTTTGATTGAAAAAGTGGTAATTCAAATGCATAAACTGTAGCACAATGAAATGATTCTTCATGAAATATGCAACAATGGCTATAGTGGTTAGAGACAGAGATCATGCTTTAGATTCAGTAATAATGGCCAATTAATCCTATTATGCATGCAGTGAACAAGCATGACTGTAGTGTGCTCTTAAAGGGACATATAATGAAAAACACAATATAAAGAATCAGAAATGGGAAAATTAACACTTCAACTGCATTACTTTGGTGGAGTGGAAATTATTATATATTAGTCATTATTTTTCAGGAAGACTGAAATATATATAGGCTGAAATGTTTATGTCTGCTTAGTGTCAGGGAATCCCTTGTGTGCAAATAGCAACTGGATACTAGAGCCTAGAATGTAACTTTTAAAATGACACTAGATAATTCCAGTACTCAACAGGTCAATAACAAGTTAACATTTTAACATTTTGCCGTGTTAACATTTTTCCAGGGCAAAATACATGCAATTATTCTTTGGTTCCATAAGAGCCCAGTTAGGATATTTCACCTTGAAAAAATTGATAAACATGCAAAGGACATGATAAAGTAACAAACATTTCCAGTTGCAGCATGTTGTAGTCACTCACGCAGCCCTTCTCCCACTTTTCAGATTGAATCAGTAAATACTCATTAATGAAATGACAGGCAGGAAATCCATTCCCCTTCCAATGAAAAGTTGTGAATAACGTCCATGGACAGTAAAGGCAAAAGGCAAAACAAAAACAACATTTTTTTTAAAAAAAGTACCTAGTCACAAAAAGTAATTTATTAGATGAATAAGTTATTTCCTAGTTCAGCTGGATAGCAGTATGGAACTTTCTCCAGAACAGCCCATATTTGTGAGTAGCCATGGGCCTGAAATCAAGTCCTATACAATTTTGGGGAGGGCTGCTAATATATGACTTAATTAGCTGATCTTATCTTCACTACAATCTTGGGACTTTGGAAGACTTTGGATGAGGTTTAAATTCCCATCCAGCCATGGAAACCTAATAGGTTATCTTGCAAATCACACTCAGCAATGGAAGACAATGGAAAGCTTTCTCTCAACCAATCTTGCCAAGAAACCCCAACAGAGTTGCTATAACCCAGAGTCAACCTGAAGGCACCTAAAAACAAGGGGACAGTTCACCCTAACAGTTAAAATTTTGAAGCATTGAACAGGGATAAATGAATCCTTAATGCATATTTAGAAGATTCCCACCTTGTGAACTGAGACTGCATTGCATACTTAAATTTGTACTTTTCCAAGCTTGGCAATGGAGCTCCTTGAGGGAACACGTGCACAACAATTAAAAATGTACCCAAAGTCCAACATTACATCAATGACAAGTATTTGGATAAAACTTTGAGTTTTGGAAAATATGCATACATGACTGTATAAATGCCCATGTCAATTTAAAAAAATATGAATCTTGCAAATTTATGTAGCAATGGGATAGGAAAAGCTAAATCCTGGGGGAAAAAATTAATCTCTGCAATAATGAGATTGTCAGATCTGTCCATCCACAACTGAGCATGGATTTGATTCTCCTTCGTTCAAATCCACAATTTTACTCATTGGACAACATCAGCTCTCATTCTGGCTACATTACACCACTGACATATGGATAAACCTCTCATTTGTAAGTAAACAGAAATTAAACATCCCTAAATGGGCATAATTATCCATTTCTGAATCCTTTCAGACTGTGAAAATCACGTCTTTCTTTAGAGCAGATGAAATTAATAACAACAGCTGGTTTGGATAACACCCTATGTTGGTATTTGTATGACGTCCCATTACTGTGAACAGAAGCTGGCCTTATGCCAGATTTCAACATGATCACTGCTTGCTTCAAGAAGGAGCTAATACAGAACCAAACTCAATCACAATATGCTTATTCCATAAATACTGCAGCGTTTTAATAATCTGATATTATGTTAGCAGCAATGACGACAACAATGAACAGTGTATCAAATAAAAACAGTGTCATAACCCTTCAGTGCTTGCTTATCAAGAAAATGATGATGTGGCAGATGTGTAAAGGAGGGCCCATTTCTACAGGCTAATATGATGAGCAGGTACTTCAGCACTTCCCTACCCCTTGTGGCAATGTGAACAGCTGGGATTACTTAAACTGTAAACAAATAAAACATCATGTAATTTAGCATGAGGCTGGAGATTGGATCACAGAGAGATCTCAGCTCTCCTAACGTATGTAACATTAGCTGAAAGATAATAGTTGCATTCCTTTCATTCATTTTCCTTAATCTGCTGCTTTCTCAAGCTTTGGGAAGCAGTGGGAAAGGTCAACTGAATTTTTCAGCCATCTGTTGCATCTTAAAGAAGCACATTCTTGCTGAATGGTACTAACCAGTGATCAGAACGTCATCAATCATATCAACAACTAAAGCGTTGGATGGACACATTCATTTGTCCCTTGCTAGTACTGTCTTCCCAAAATGATCACACAAGATCTGACAAAATATAGACTTTAGAAGAAGAACAACAAATAGTGGAAGGGAGATGGTAAAACAATTCTGACCCTCATAAACAGTCTTGTCATTTTATCCTTATGAATACCTTTGTAAGGATTTACTCTGTTGGCCATCAGCAGCTAAATTATGGGACTATGATTCCCATCATAACTCACCAGCATAATCAAAGGAGGCTGAGGCTGTGTGTGGTTCACTTGAGTCCACCTAATTAGACTTGAATTTTTTTGAGTTACAGATAGACATTTGTAGTTCTCTCTCTCATCTACTGTACATCTGCACTCTCCTAAAAATAAATAAAATCTTGAAATGTAATTATTGTGTAGTAGAAACCATCAAAAGGTCTGATGAAATGGCTTCACACCGAGCAAGCCATTTGTGGGAAATCCAGTTCTTTGTGAAACTGGCTTTACTAAACTGAAACCTTTAAAAACTTATTTTGCAACTAATTCTTAAAACACAAGCAGGATTTCCCATGTCTTGAAGACAATTCTCTTCAATGCCAATACATAGTCTCTTTTTTGTGGGCTGTTAATAATGCAAAGAGAATGTGACTTGGAGACCATTTACCTTAGGCCTGTTTAGAAACTTCCTCTGGCCCCATCTCAACATACCCAACCTCACTCTTCAAGTCCTGTGAGAATCCAATCAAAGATAAGGAGATAAATAATATTTATAGTTTTATAGAATATTGTTGTGAACAAGGCTGCTTTCTAAAGTCTTGCTCTCCCTCTATGCAATCCTACAGGCCTTGCAGTAATGTCTGAGTAGGACTATTGAATCCCATTGAGGCAGAAAGGTGGAATATAAATTCTTGAAATAAATAAATATTTTCTGTGTGTTGTCCAAGGCCATGTGCAGTATTTAAAGTTGAAAATCATATGGAAATAATAGAATAAAGTGCATTCTGGGCAGAAAATGTCATAGATGTGGCTATGGCCTGAAACTGGAACAAAGGCGAAGGGGTAACCTGAGTTCAGTTGGAAGACATGACAACTCAACATTTGAAGAGTCCTGAGTCACAGGAAGCTGATGACAGAGTGGCAGGAGGTAAAGTAAGCAACCTTCAATTGCTGACCAATTCATTGAATAACGAGACCAGACACAGAGAGCTGGGTTATAAAATGGGCAACTTTATTAAACTCAACTTATTTAACTTGATTTCTTTGAGAACTGCAAAATTGGGGGGGGGGGGGAGAAACTTGTGCAGGCACAGCTGGTGTATGGTCTGCTCCTAGATCAATTCCCCAGCTTCCCCTGGGCAAAAACACCTGAGCCCCAAGGGCAATCCAGAAGTGGGTTACTCCCTGGCTGGCCCACATCTGGAAGGCCAACCAAAGACTGCCCCAATTAACTTGCAAGACTTAAGTAAGGGTTTAAATCTCAGGCCAGCCCCAAGGTAAGTCTCTTTCCCTTTGTGCTTAGTCGCCAGACGTAAACCTCAGTTCCAGAGACTCACCTTCACCCTTTAGGAGGGTGCCGAGGTGTTAATTGAAACCTCTATCTCCCCCGCCTATGCTACAGAACCTATTTATGACCACACCCTAAGCCAATTGTCCAAGTCCCCAACTAACATTGTAGGGCAGGAAAAAAAAAAAACAGTGGAAAGGGGAGAACAGGAGTCTGGCAAAGAAGTTTGATGGTCTGAAGTATATAGTGAAACCAAGAATAATGCCTCTGTGTGGGAGCTCAGCAGCCCAGCAGTTTCTTGTCTTGCCAATAGCTTCTGCATGGGATAATTTTTCTCTGCAGCCTGCACCAAACTTTGCAGCAGAAACCTTTATGAGGTGCCATGTTCCTGGTTTATGCCTTCTGCATGTTGATCTCTGGTTTCACATGCCCCAATAAAAAAGTCTAAGTGGGTTGATTCTGGCTTAGATCACTCATCCACACAGCTCACCTGAGGTTGCCAGAGAGGATAATCTTATTCTCTATGGTTCTTAGCTGACTACAGATGTATGAACTTGATCTTTTCTGTGGACTCACAGTGACTCCACACAAAAGATCAAGTTCAAACATCCCATTGTCACAGTTTCAAGATAATTTTTTGCCCATTCTCCATAAGACTTTCACAGACACTTGAAATATATGGAATCACCCCCTTGAATGTGTCTACAAAGGGGAGCAGAAGAAGGGAAGAGAATGAATGTGTTGATATGGAAATGGGGTGTTTATTTCCATCAGGCTTGACATTGGGATTACACTTCACAAAATTCCCATTACTGTTCACACATTGGTTTCAACCATGGAGAAGGCCTACAGCAGACTGCAAGCAGAGTTCTTCTTGTACTTCCCTGTAAAGAGACACACAGAAGTGTCAGCTTTTTCGACCAGCCCTGTTCAGTTTCTCATTACTTCTTTGGAAGTGACTGAATTGAATTTGTTATGAAAGGGATATTCTATGTGCAGTATCCAAGCAATGATATGACTCAGTTATAGAAAAAAGTGTGAACACATTTGGTGATGTATTTCCATTATCATCCTTAAAATATCCAGGATTTAAATAAAATGATTGCAATTATTTGATCATTTCAGTCTTCTGGAGCTTTACCACTGACAGAGCTCTATTCTCAGTAGCAAAGAGTGTACTCCAATGGAGAATGGATTGTCCACAAGATAAAGAAGAACATAGGCAAGCCATGGCATGAACTGGGCAGGCAAGCCAATTCTTTAGTAATGATATAAAATTATTATCTATGTAGCTCCTTCATATCAGTCTAGTTGTTTGCTATTAACTAGTATTAGTTGTGGCCAATAAAAAGGTATGTTAAAAAAATTGATACTGAAAATATTGATAGTTATTCCATCTTCCTTGTGAACTCTGGGAATAGTTTTGGTGATTGAGAATAATGTTTTAATTTCATATGATGGGGGGGGGGGCAGGAAAGGCAAAGGGGATCTTAATTTGATTGTCATTTTAACTGTACTCTGTTTTAATATTTGCTGCAATCCGCTTTGATTCCCACCTGAAAAAGGCGGAATAGAAATAAATTATTATTATTATTATTATTGTTGTTGTTGTTGTTGTCAACATCATCATCATCATCATCATCATGAGCATTAGATTGGAGGAAAGTGGAAAAGTTGATTGTAATGTGATATCATATGTTTGGAGTACAGAAATGTTTCAAAAATCACTAGTTAAACTCATAAAGAGAAGATGGTCAAAATATTGTTTGGCTGCCTTGGCAGCATAATTAAAATTATAAAGATGTTTCTCCATTTTCTAAACAATGAGTAATTATGGTTTTATAAAACTATTGTTGTAACTATAGATTGTCAACGTCTTTCAGAAACCTAAAACAAGTGCAGTTGTTTCCAATGAATTGCTTCAAACCTGGAAATCTAAATAGAATTGATTGATCAATTAACAGTTAGGACACTTATCACTGGAAGGTCTTTGTTTGGTTAATGCTTTTGAAGTAAAATGCTGTGGGGGAAATTGCCATTTTCTCAGGGTTTTTTTTCCTTTAAAAAACCCCCAAAACTAAAATAAAACAGAACAAGATTTTTGAAAAAGTCCAAGATGGAATTCCTGCAAAACTTTCTCATATATCTCCATTCATTTGGCATTCAAATAGACTAATTGAGTAGAGAAAAGCTTTTCCAAAGGGCCTCTTGTCCAACATTATCATCATAGTAATAAGACTAGACAATATTTATTTAAAAAAACACCCTGAAAGCAGACGATAGAGGGGGCAAGCTTTGAAGATGACTAGGCTTTAGAAATATCTTTGTCTTCAAAGCATTCTGATTGGAAAAGGCTTTGAAAATGAACATGCTCTAGAGTAAAGACTTTGAAGATTGTTGTGCTGTAGGGGAAAAGCTTTGAAGGGTCTGTACAGGGTATATTGGAGGGAACGTGAATGGCTTCTACAGAATCTTCATGTTGCTGATGACATCGTTTCTTGTCTTTCTATTGCACTTTCCAAAGACAACACATTGAGACAGTCTTAGAAACCATTTCCTCACATTTGTAGGAAGCACCTTTGGAATGTCTCCTAGAACATCTCCACATGTGCAGGAATCTTAATACATGTCTGAGCCTTTGAAACCATCTAATTTCCAACTCCCAATACCTTGCAATTAGCAGCAAGATAGACAGAAAGATAGTATTGATATTGCAAGAAACCTGCATGGCCGGAATTGTGAATGAATGAAATATTGTGAAATATAGAAAAACGGAAGATAGAATGAACTGGAAGGAAGCTCTCCTATTCACCTGGAAGGGTAAAATCTTCAAAAAGCAATCCTGTCCTCCCTGTGCACGTGCAAAGACACTAATTCAAAATCAAGAAGCCAATGAGTACATACTCATGTGGTAACTACAATCACATTCAAACTGCTTTCTCTTTCAGCATCTTGCAAAGATGCTGTCTTTGTGCATGTGATGAGCTATTACGTAATTTTGAGCATTTCTGGATTGCTCGCACTTTATTCTTCTTTTGGCATACATTCCTCCGGGTGAAAAAGTCCTATGATTCTATGACAGGTTAGCTGAAGCATCAGCAACAGTGGTGGGTCTGGGAACCAATTGTCTTCAGGGGAGACTTGCAACCTGTTTAAAAGGGATCCTGGTAGTGTGTATAGGGGGCTGGGGATGTGTGTGCATGTGCACCAGAAATGGGATAGTCCAGGAAGCTGGGGGTGGAGTCAAGCACCAGAAAAATGATTTTTCTGGATTATGTGTAGCCCATGGGCCACAGTTTGCCACCCTGGGTTAACTGAACAGGCAACAAGGAGGAGGACTAAAAGTCCCCTATTGACAGGAGGCCCATTGAGCTATGGGTCTCAGCAAATGCCAAACACTGCCATCCCTTGATTCTAGCCTTCCCATTCGCATTGCACATTTGGCAGGGAATCCAGTATAACAAGCCCTATGTTTTCTCCCCGGTCACATGTGACTCCTTCTGTTATGAAAGCCTCTTCTCTTTTGCTTTCTCCCAGCCTCTGATTTCAGTATGAATTCTTAGCCACGTGGAGACAGTTTAAAGCTTCATTTTCCCTTCCATCTGAACTATTTTGTTGTTGCTGCTAAATCCACTGAAAGCAATACAGTGTGAGTTATGTAAATTGCTGTTGTATATGTTCACTGTGCAGTGGAAATCAATGGAGTCATAAAAAGGGATGTCATGTTCACTCTAAGTTGTGAAAAAAAAGCTGTTATGCCTCAGTATAACCTGGTAAACCACCCACGTCTTTATATTTTGCCAAGTCTTTGGAGATTAGCAGTGCACATACCAGGAAATCAACAGATCTATAAATGTATATCAAGGTTCTTTTATGTTTTTCTTTCTGCTTTTGTCACCACAGATGGTGTAGTTCAAAATCACAGGGATTTTGATTAAAAAAAAATCCACACACAAACATAAAACCCCTGACAAGGCTTCCAGTCATCGTTGAATTACAGCAGCATGGCAGTAATAGTAAGACAGACACAGCATGCACAGAATTATGGCTGTTTCTTTTCAACTGATATCAGTTTATATTTCATAGTGATGTTCTTGGCTTTATGTTTGTACCACATGATGGAATTGACAATATTTTTTTTAAAAAAATTAATTTTAATGGATCTTACATTAATGGCTATCAAGCATTTTTTTTAAAAAAAAATCATATCACTGGGGTTATTAGTAAAAAATGAAATTCCATTGAATGTGATGGAGTAGACTTGCATACTAGAATTGTATAATGAGGCACACTAAGATTTATTGCTTCCTGGCATAGCTCACATTCACAGCTAAATTATTTTTGCACTGATTTTCTACCAAAAAAATAATCAATCCAACCAAATTTAAAATATATGGAATAAACCAATATGATAGCAAGTGTGATGTAATACAGCATCATCCAAAATTCAGAAATAAAGACATCTTTATTGGCTCCCCAAAAAATGTGCAATATATACCAAACTCTTAAAGTTACACCATCTTCTTGATCATATAAAATGTTAGACTAGCACACTGGGAGACCAAGGTTTTAATCTCTGTTCAGCCATGGAATCTCTTGTCAGCCACTGGGTGACCATGATGTGGATGTGCAGCTATTTTGACTATGGATCCAGGTGACTAACGAAATAACTGGGTAACAATTATTATAAGGGAAAAAAGCTTCATTTATATACCTCTTCATACCGCCTAAGGAGTGTCTAAGCAGTTTACAACTGTAAGCTAATTTGCCCCCAACAATCTGGGTACTCATTTTAGAGACCTCGGAAGGATACAAGCCTGAGTCGAGCTTGAGCCCTTTTGCTGGTCTTGAACTCGCAAACTTTTGGTTTCAAGTGAGTGGCTGCAGTACAGGATTATCATGTTTTTATTGCAACAATTTCAACTAGCTGAGGTAAGAACATATGAGAGTCTTTATTATTATTTTTATTGTTATATCTATTATTTAAAGAAACAGATTGGTGTAACTGTAAAATATAATTCAATAAAGATTTAAAATTTGGAAAAAATCACATTAACCCCTTTCCTTAAAACTAAACTACATAAATATAACAACATTATACAATATAGTTAAAATTACTTAAAATAATCATAATTGGGGCAAGATATCTTGGGGCAGTCATGGGCAATTCCTATCAGTGGAGCTGGGAGAATCAGTCAGGGAATGCCTGTCGGAAGAGAGCCACCCTTATGGCCTTTTTAAGGCTGTCAGGATTGGTGATATGTCAGATCTCTTCTGGCAGGCCATTCCATAATTTAGGAGTGGCAGATGAAAAGGTCTGCTGGGTAACTGCAGCCAGCCTGGTCTTTATTGGCTGCAGTAAGTTTTTCCCAGAGGACCTGAGTTTGTGGGGTGGATTGTATAGAAGGAGGCATTCTCATTAGTAAGCTGGACCCAAGCCATGAAGGGCTTTAAAGGTTATTAACAGCACTTTGTGCTGTGCCCAGAAACTAATAGGCAGTCAGTGAAGAGATTTTAAAATTGGTGTTATGTGGTTGCCTCTAGATTTTCCAGTGACCAATCTGGCTGCCATATTTTGAATTAATTGAAGTTTCTGAACTAGGCACAAGAGTAGCCCCATGTAAAGCACATTACATAAGTCCAGTTGTGAGGTTACCAGTGCATGTACAACTGTTTCTAGGTCCCCTGGCTCCAGGTAGGGTCACAGCTGGCTTATCAGCTAAAGATGATAACAAGTGCTCCTGGCTGTTGCATCTATCTAGGCTGAAATCTGAAGAGACAAATCCAAGAGCACTCCAAATCTGCAAACATGGTCCTTTAGGGGAAGTGTGACCCCATCCAGGACCGGCTGACATATCTCCGTACTCAGATTAGGAGTCCCTATAGTGAGGACCTCTGTCTTATCTGGATTCAGTTTTAGTCTGTTTTTTTTCTCATCCAGTCCATTACTGCTTTTAGACATTCCTTCAGAGGAGAGATGTCATCCTTAGTCACTGCAGCAGTCCAAAGCCTGGAGAAACATATTTGGGTGTCATCAACATACTGATAACACCCCACCCCATGTCCCTGGGTGATCTCTCTCCCAGAGGCTTCATGAAATTATTAAATAGCATTTGGGACAGAATGGTACCTTGAGGAACACCAGATTTAAGCTCCCTCTTAGAGGAGTAACTGTCCCCAAGCATCATCATCTGGACTCTGCCTGAGAGATAGGATCGGAACCACTGCAATGCAGTGCCCCCAACTCCCAACTCTCCCAAGCGTTCCAGAAGGATACCATGGTTGATGGTATCAAAAGCTGCTGGGAGGTCCAAAAATACCAACAGGGTCACACTTCCCTTGTCGATACTTAGACAGAGATCAACTACTAAGGCAACCATAGCAGTCTCAACTTCACATCCTGCTCTAAAGCCGGTTTGAAATGGAGCCAGATAATCTGTCTCATCGACTACTTGGAGTTAAATGGCAACAGCTCTCTCTATCACTTTGCTTAGAAATGGGAGGTATGAGACTGACCTGTAATTATTTTTGTCCAGGGGGTCTAAGGAAGGCTTTTTCAGAAGTAGCTTTACAACCGCTTATTTTAAGCTGAAAACTAGCCTTCCATAAGAGATGCATTAATATATTAAGAGAATCATTATAGCATCTCTACCCTGGACAGCCAAGCCATGAAGGGCAAAGATTGAGAGAGCAAGTTGTCTTTTTAATAATAATAATAATAATAATAATAATAATAATAATAAATAATCTTTATTTCTAGCCCGCTCCTCTGTGAGTACAATCGGAGCGGGGTACAACAAGATTAAAACATACAAATTAAAACACTTCATTGACCCATTCCCAGCCACCCACCCCTTAAAAATAAATTAAATTAGCAATAATTTAAAATCAACAACATTTTTCACACTGCCAAGGAGCTTTTCCACATCCTCGGTACTCATGGACTCAAACTGATCCAGTATAACATTATTCATGGAGTAGCTGGACACCTCTCCTGTCACTTCTGCAATTATGCAGGCATCCAAGTTGGCTCTTATTTGACAGTTTTTATCTGAGAAATGGTTGCTTAAAGCATCACAGCAGGCTATAGTAGTATCTAATAAAGGGTTCTGGGTGGCAGGTATCTGAGTTACATCCCTTACCACCCTGAAAAGCTCTGCTGGGTGTGAATTTGCAGACACAATGCGTGAAGAGCAGAAAGATTTCTTCGCTGCATGCATTGCCATTCTATAGGAATCGAGAAACTTCCTGTGGCATGTCCTGTCAGATAAGACTCAAGTTTTCTGCCAGAGGCACTCTAGTCATTGTCCATTCCACTTCATATTACTAAGATCTTCCATATACCTTGGTTTATGGTTTGAAGTGGGCTGGAAAGGACGCTCAGAAGCAATTGTGTCTATAGCCTTGGTAAGATCACTATTCCAGGTACTGATCAAGGCCTTGACAATTTCACTGGTGTTACCAACCATTAAACCCTCTAGGCTTTCTGGAATCCCCCAAGTTAGATCAGCCTTTGTGGGTAGATCATTCTAATAGGTCCTCCACCCCCAACATTTAGTCCAATCTTGACCAGAAAATGATCCTTTAATGGCAGTGCAGTGATATTTACTACCTTTGCCCACTGTTGTACCTGTTCTGTTCTAAAGACCACATCCAGAGTATGACCTGCACAATGTGTAGGCCGGGAGACTAATTGGGATAAGCCCATGTTTATCATGAAAACCATTGAACTCCTGAGCTGCATCCATTAGATTTATTGAACCAGCTTCAAGTGGAATGTTGACGTCATCCAGGACTAAAATCCTGGGTGACTCCAATACTAACTCTGAGACCAATTGTATCAGCTCAGCTGGGGATCACTTTAAAAGCCCACTACAATCAATTCCTAAAAGCCTGTTGGAACTGGTAACTTTTCACTTGCATGTTGGGAGGTTTCCTAGCCTGTCTAGGGAGAGAACTTCAGCCACTAAGAAGCCTTTAGCCCTGTCTGCATGTCTGTTCTCTTAGCAGGAGGTCCAGCAACACATGGCCCAAACCCCAAGTCTGGCACAAACAGACCAGAAAATGCCTGGCCTATTCATCCCCAAACCCAGGGTATCCCCCTCTTACCATGTTTCACCAAAAATAAGATAGTGTCTTATA
Source organism: Urosaurus nigricauda (assembly GCA_034509955.1). Classification (NCBI taxonomy): domain Eukaryota; kingdom Metazoa; phylum Chordata; class Lepidosauria; order Squamata; family Phrynosomatidae; genus Urosaurus; species Urosaurus nigricauda. The sequence goes on along the minus strand of JAOEGL010000003.1, from coordinate 141,671,294 downwards.
TTAATTTTTGCTCCCAAAGATACACTAGGGCTTATTTTCAGGGGATGTCTTATTTTTCATGAAGAAGAATTCACATTTATTGTTGAACCAAAAAAAAAAAAAATGGGCATGCTTCCAAACAAAATCTTTGCTAGGTCTTACTTTCAAGGGAGGCCTTATATTTAGCAATTCAGCAAAACCTCTACTAGGTCTTATTTTCAGAGGATGTCTTATTTTAGGGGAAACAGTAATATGGAGTAAAATAACTCCTGAAAATCTATAACTCCTTGCAATGCTGGGCAGCTGTTTAAAATATGTCCTATTGTGCTGCCCAGTGTCATTGCTGCTGCCATACAGCACTTATTCTAAGATCAGAATGAGGCAGCCAGCCATGTGATTGAGGCTAGAGATGCCTTGTTCTTACCTCAGAGAGAAGCAAAATGTGGTGGCAGTCACCAAACCACGTCATACAGAAGAAGACACATGTAAGCAGCTGCCCGGTGTCACAACAGAGGACCCCAAGTAACGGAGAGAGGTCAGGGCAGCTTTAGGTCCAGGGTATTCTGGGCTTCCTCCAGGGTTTCCCGGCCCGTGCAGACACCACTTCTGGAAAGGCAATAGGAATGAGAGAAGGTTCTCCCCCAAAGATCTTAAAAGTATGGGCAAGTTCATATAGGGTGACAAGGTCCCTCAGATATCCTACCAGAGCCTTTTGGGGATTTATTGGTCATAACCAGCACTTTCAATTGTGTCTGGCAATGGATGAGCAGCTAGTGGAACATTTGCGTGAATGAACCACATAGCCAGTGCCAGATAACATTCTGGCTGCACCTTTTTTGGCTGAATGATGTGAACTTGAGATGAATTAATGGCCCTGGAATGGAGAATAATTGAATGAATAAATGAATGACCAGTTCCTGAATTGAGTAATTAATGATGGAAGATAAAGTTTGTCCACTGAGTAGGGGCATAGCTGGCATATTCATCAGAGCTGCAGACTATCTGCTCATACTACTGCAAGTATTTCACAAATGTATGTGTATATATGTATATATATATATATATATATATATATATTCCAAGAGGCATTTAGTTGCAAATCACACTAAGGAACAATTAACAGCTATTAATGATATGGGATTAAAGAGATGCACAGAGCCACAAATCCTCTCCAGAGTAAACAGATTAATTTCTATTGCATGTTCTGTTGACCTGAAAAATAAATCTACATATTGTATCTGGCATGCTCCACAGCTTACCTGGCTTTGCCTAGTATGGAACAGGAAAGAATAAAACTATTCAATCATATTGAAAATGGTTAAAATTACTCCTTGCTGCCTTTGAGACTGAAATTAGCAAAGAATAACATTTCTAGCCATTGCATCACCAGTAGCACAATAGTGCCTGCTCCTTAGCCTTCTATCTTGTAAGTAGTTGTAAGGAAAGGTGTCAGCCAGGCTCAGACACCTTATGAATACCATTTCTGGTGGCATGTGTTAGTCCTAGGGCCCCCAGATGTATTTAGGTTATAGCTCTGTGCAAACATCACTGGGAATAAGCCTCCTCGAAAAGAGCTAGATTTACTGTTGAGTAAAGATGGATAGGGCACACTGCACATTCTTCAAAGAGATCTATTTATTTTTAACTACTTTCGAGAATATTATGATATTTTCATTCATCCCTTCAAGCTTTTTGTGAATAGGAATATGTATGACTGACTCCTGGAGCAGTCTGACTCATCTACAAAATGTCATCAGAAGAAGACTTATGACATGGTACATAAAATCAGGAAAGATGGCAGGTGCCTTCTGCATACTGGCAGATTTTGGGAAGATACTGCCTTGTCTCCTGAACCGTTCAAGCACTTCCATGTTTGGCTCCCAAGGCTGCTTGTCACTCCTTATATGCCTCTCGCCCTAAAGTACTACTGATTTAATCATACTGCATATTTATAGGTTATATGGATTTGGAACTATACCTTTTTGTAAGGACAATGTGCTAAAAATAAAAATCACAATAACAAAATAAACAAGAAGAAGAAGAGGGGAAAAGAGATCAAGAACAAGATACAAAGGAGAAGCATTATAAATCCTATTGTAGCACTCTTCTATTATCCCTTCCTCCACCAAGGAAAAAATTCTTTTCAGAGAAGTGCCCATCCAAATAACATCTGAATGGATCTGCCTTGTTTACTGTGTCATATTTTTGGTCTCTGATTGCATACAGATTATTCACTTTTGGCCAGGAGCTTAGGCCAAAGGGACTCAGGGCACATCAGATTGTGTTGAACCATGATGCAGTTTAAATCACTATGGCTTCCACTTAGGAATCAATTTGGAACCCATTCCTAAGGGGGGGCATAGTTTTCCCCCATTTAACCCGCATCAAAAAAGAGCTGGGTTTTTCGTTCCTTTTTCAGCTGAATCGATTTATTTGAGAATAGATCGATTCAGCCCAGTGGGAACCCAGGGCGGATTCAATTCTGCCCTGGCCATGGTTCCCTCCATCCTCCTGGGGCCATAACTCATCCTTCCCTTCCTTCTTCTCCCTTCCTTCCTTCCTTCCTTCCTTCCTTCCTCTCCTCCTTCTCCTCCCTTCTCCTTCCCTCCTTCCCTCCTGCCTGCCTGCTGCGGGGCCTCAGTGGCAAGGGCCATTGCAGGGCCCTTGCAGCTATCCCCCACAGGCCTGACCCAGCACAAACATAGTGGGAACCACACTCGCTGCTGGAACCAAATCCATGATTCGATTCAGCAGCGATTTAAAAGGTAAGTTGGAATGGGCCCTAAGATGATCTGTTCCAGCAAGAAACAACAAGGACACATGAATATAACCTGTTCCTTATGTTGTAAAAGCAACAGAAAATTCAGGGAGATGCCGCCATTATGCTGGATACCCTCGTGGTCAGTTCCAAAGTACTGGGTTGGGTCCAGATCAAATTAGTTGTTATACATGTGATAACTACTATGTCCCATTGATTTCTATGGGTCTCTTCTTGACAAAGTTTAAATCCACTCCTTAATTAGCCCTCCCCTACCTACTTGGATGGTGATTTGGGGAATCCCACATGTTTATCATTTCTAAATTAACAGAGAAAATATGTTTTCCTGTCTTGAAATGCTCTGGCTTAGCTCCTTACCCAGAATGAACTGTTTTACAAGCTACTGTCAGCTTCATCAAATAATTCTCCAAGTGCTGGTGCCATATTTCATTTAAATTAAATAAATCACTTTAGAAGGAATGATATATAAATGACACTGCATGAAATAGGTGGCATTGTATTTAAATTCCATGCCTAGCATTATGTCTAAGCCTATTTCACAGCTGCTAACAGGTGTGAATTGGTTCTTTTGAAAGAGAAAAAAAATCCTACTGTTTGGCCTTTTGTTCATTCCATGCTGCTATAGTACATTAGCATATTGCAAAAACAATTGATTTTTGTCACAATACAATTTAAAAATACAGGTTTTAATTTGATTGACAAAACTTTTATTTGTTCAGTGAAATTGAAAGAAGTCTGCACCATAATCTCTATTCTACAGTGTTATTAGCATCTAGTCTTTCTTTCTTCAGCTAAAATGCATTAAAGACTTATTTTTTAAAAGAAAAATGAGTTGAATTGTCTATATCTGAACTTTAAAAAATATATTTTTAAAAAACAACGGCACAATTTCCAACAAAAGCATAAATGTGAAACAAAAAAGGTCTTTGCTGCACATAAAACAGACAGAAAGCTTTAAAACGTTCAGCTTAAAACTGAAGCTTTTATGCTAAGCAAAGTAGAGAAACTGAAATCTTTACAGTGGATAAACAGTAGTTGTTTACTGCTTGGACATTCTATCTTTACTGCCAAAGTGTTCCACTATAAAGTTACAGTCATCAGTAATACAATCTTGGCATGGTTATGCAGCAAATCTAGCACTCAAAAACTCTGATCACAAGGATTCACCAAGTGGCTTTTAGAATGATCAGGATATGCCTCAGATTTGCATAAATGGTGAAGCACCAAACAGAACACAACTTAATGGGTGACTTGAAACGTGTTGCTTGTTTGTTCCTTCCTTCCTTCCTTCCTTCCTTTCTTTCTTCTTTTGCTTTTGGCTGAGATTGTAAAACAAAGTAAGGACAAGCACACTGGACACTACAGAACGTGAATAGTGAGCTGCAATTGTCTGGATAGACTTTTTTCTTTAAAAAAAAAAATCCATGTTGCTTCATTGGCCAAGGGCAAACAGAACTCAGGTCTTCTTTTATCAATAGCTTGAAATGAACTCTATGTTAGTGAGCTCTATGTACTTTCTAGAAGACAGGGAATTTCCACTATTTGAACAGATGAGCACCTAAATTCCCATGATCTCTTCCAACCAACAGAGTGTATATGATGTACTTTGACCTTACGAGGTCAGAGGATGGGTAACAAAGTCACTGGGTATTTGCCTCTGCTGCTGGACATCTACTGATACTGCTGCTAGTGACTCCACACTCTTCCCCACTAGCCTAAGTAAGTAACAACTTCATCTGCTGAAAGACTTCAGTTATCAAGTGGCAACTTATATTCATGACCAAGACACATCTCTTCCGGCAGGCCTTCCGGCATAGTAATTAATCTCCCACCATCTGATGACCCCTCCCTCCCTGTCCCCTATCCAGACGCTTATATGGGAATTTGAAAGTCCATGTATTTTAGATCTTGATTGTTTCAACCATGATTAGTTTAATAATGTTTTAAGGGGAGAGAGGAGGGTATGTTGGAGGATTTTAACTGTATCTGTTTGTAACATGCTGTACCCCGCCCTTGCTTGCTCAGAGGGGCGGGTAAGAAATAATAATAATAATAATAATAATAATAATAATAATAATAATTCTATCTGAAATATATAAGAGAGAAAGCATGGTTTTCACAATTCCATGGGTGTAGAGCTTTTCAATGAATTCTACTTGTGCTTTCAAGTAGTGCACATAGTTATTGTGTGTACTGCACAGAGTTACTGCATGCTGACTAATTCCACTAATCAGCTGTTTGGTCATCCATTCATTGGCTCCTCTGCCCAAATAAATGATAGGCAGATTCTCTTTTTTTAAAGCCCTAATATCCCCAACCATCTGATGTTTAACACTGTTGTGCAAGTCCCCCCCCCCCATCCTGACAAGCTGCTTCTGATTCTCTTTTAAGGAGACTATGTTTATTTGTTTATGTTTATTTGGCACTATGTCATTGTTATTAATCAGTGGCAGCTGTTGGCTTCCATGTCAATGGGGCAGTAAATCTGTATCAGGTTTTATTTTGAACTTAAAAGGAGCTGTCCAAAGTGCCAGATCCTACCCTCAAAGTTCAGAGCCCTTTGGGAAGTTCCTTTAAAGTTCAAATGAAAAGGGAGAGTGTGTCAAATAAAAAGATAGAGACTCCAGGATTGAGTGAACTGCACCGGTTTTTTTGGAAGAAATATGAAAGGACACACATATGAGAATAAATCATTTTCACACCCAACATATTAAACAGATCTTTTGCAGTGGTTACAGGAGGTCAGGTTTCTGCCCCCATCTCATTAGCTGTTGGAGTCCCTCAGGGTTCTGTCTTGAGTTCTTTCTGTTCTTCCTTTATACCCTGTCCCTGGGAGATCTTATTAGCTCCTATGGCTTTCAATATCACCTGTACGCCGACAACACCCAACTGTACTTCTCTACCTTGGAGATTTCTCTAGGTGTTGAGCAGCGATTATCATCATGTCTTACGGCTGTCTTTGAATGGTTGATTCACTGGTGACTGTAGCTCAACACGGTTTAAACTGAGCTACTTGTCTTCCCTCCCAAGCCATCTTTGCAATGTTCATTGTCAATTACTGTGAATGACATTTCTATTCAATCTGTTAGTGAGGCCCATAGTCTTGGCTTCCTATTTGACTCTTTGTTTTCATTCACTCCACAGATCCAGGCTACAGCCAAGTCATGCAGATTCTTTCTTTATAATCTTGTCAGAATTTGAATGTTCCTTTCTGTTTTCATGGCAAAGACTTTGGTACATGCATTGGTGATATCACGCCTGGCTTATTGGAACTCATTGATAGTGGGTCTTCCTATTTCCCACCTTAGCACCCTAATCTCTGTGCAATGCTCAGTGGCCAGGATCATTTTCTCTACCCGTCATTTTCATCATGTTACCCCCTTGTTGTTATCCCGCATTGGCTCCCCATTCCTTTCAGAATCCAACATAAAATTCTTCTCCTGACCTTTAAAGCCCTTCATGGCTCGCCTTCCTCATATTTGTCAGTGCTGATCTCTCCTTACCACCCTCCACGCAAATTGAGATCTTATGATACCAGTCTCTTGACCAAGCCAAGGGTCTCCTCCTCCCCTGCTCAAATCTGCCCCTTTTCCTGTGCTGCTCCTCATGCCTGGAATCTTCTCCCCACACAAGTAAGAACTATTTCTTCCTTGGCTAATTTTAAGACCGAATGGATGACACTCTTGTTTAGGAAGGCATTCCAAATTACCGGTTGTTAATCTGCTGCTTATTTTGCCTTTATTCTATACTAGTTAGTTTTATTTTAGAGATATTTTAATCTTGTAATGTTGTTGTTTTAGATTCTACACCACTTGGTAGGTTTTTATTCTCTCCCCCCCCCCATTTTATTTGACCTTTACTATGTAAAGCACTGTGCAAACTTTACTGTGCTCTATAAATAAATGTTAATAATAATAATAATAATAAGAAGAAGAAGAAGAAGAATAAGAAGAAGAACATACATATCTAACCAAGGTTGAAGAATGAAACAAAAAAAAAAAAAAGCAGAGCTTAAGGGTTGGGTTGAGGGTACTATCTACCTGTCTTGAGAAAGGTCCAGAGAAATCAAAAGTGACTCAAACTATGAGGCTTGAGAGCACCAGTCGCAGGACTCTAATAGGAATAGACAGAGTGCTAAGTATAGGGAGAGTGGAGGAAGCAGCTCTGACCACCCCTTGAGAGCAAGTCACCTGGACAAGCTCTTGGGGGAAGAGTGGTTGAAGAAGCAGACTGGCAAAAAGGCAACATTCTGGGGTCCATATATACCTTAAAACTAGCCCCAGGCCAAGTTGATTGCATGAGACACAAAAGCTTAATAGCACTTAAAAAGAACCAGAATAGTTGATTTGTTGTGATATCTAGGAGTTGAAAAGGGTTAATTTTGATTCATGGTTACTTCATTAACTTTACAACACAGAGACAAGATTTAGAGCACCCCGAAATGAAGATAAAGGAAGGGTGTTTAGGAACATGGTAAGGATGAAGGGGAATCTGGTCTTGTTTGATCCTTCCGGCAAGAATTCATCTTTCACTTTTGGTTTTTGTTAGAAATGATGAATATTGGGGGGGGGGGTGTTGTTGCCTCCTCTAACAACCCCCTTCATCCTCAAGCCATTCACATGACCGGAGTCTAGGTGTCATATTCAAGATACTACCTTTTCTGATGTTTCGAAGGTCACCACAGCCTCACCAGCATATGGTAGCGTCCAGTAGTCTCACAGCAAAATATTGCTAGATAGGGCTTTCTGGATACTTACACATCCTCAATCTAATTTGGTTTCTAACTCTTACTTATCATTTCCCTCTGATTTCTAAGTTTTCTCCTCCACAGTTCTTTTCACTTATCTTTAGAACTTTTACCAACCAATATTCATTCAACAGATCTGGCTAATTGGCTTTTTGCTTTTCTCCTCCATTTCATAGGGTTTTTAAAAAATGTTTTAATTTAATTCTTTATCTATATAAATACACTTCTATAAAAACCAAGGGACAGTGGGACCTTTATGTGTAATGCAAATGGTGGCCAGTTTATGTAAGTGTTTACCGTCATTATTAAAGTGATGGTGCCAACACACATTTCTGGGATCTGCTGGGCAATTATGCTCATTGCACTCATTTTTTGCAGATAAAATTCCATCCTTTTCAGGACAAGTATACTGAAAGTCCATCTGAATGATACCTTAGCTGCCCTGGGATAAATAATTATCCATTAACAGGACAATTATTGCCAGCATGATAAAATGTAATGACACTTTTATTCTCTTCAAGATTCAATTTTTTAAAAGAAAGCACAGGGTAAGTCAAAAACTTTCTCCCATGTTGGCAGCATGCAACAGGGCTAGGAGGACTGTAGATGCTCTTTATCCAGAGTACTTTCCACTCTCTCCTTGTTCCAATCCACTCATTTTTCCCCATCTCTGGCATTAGAATTCCAGTGTCATCACTATGAAAAGTTGCATTGGGATAGTAATGGAGGATCTGAAATCAGTTCTCACATTTTGAGGTTGGAGCTTTGTCTCTGGTCTTAAAAAATGTGAAGATACAATCTCTTCTGCAGCCTCTTGGATGGTATCCCAGGAACTTTAGGTTTAACAGTGATATCTGAGCCATTTCCCCAGCTTTTCAAGGACAGAATTTCATGAACAGATAGGTGTTCCTCATGTCTGGTGGTCCATTAGGAAAAGCCCTGCCTTGATTCATATTCAGCCTTATTCACTTTAAAAGAAGAGACACTGAGCAGGAGCAGAGGCCTTCACTTACCTAATAAGACTTCTCTACTATCCAAGCTTTTCCTGTTCAGCAAAACAGTAATTTCTCTAATTTTATAACAAGAGTCCAGAGCATGGAAGAAGTAGATGGATATCTTGTTAATCACAACAAGCTGCTGGCGGTTGGTGTGAACGGAGCAATATGTACTAAATGTTAAGGGTGTTCATTGAGTTTTTTTCTCCCCCTCCCTGTAAATTAAAACTGTCTCTTGCATGTCAGTGTGAGGACTATAAAGAGAACACCAAGTTGGCCTCTGGCTATGATTCTCATTTTCTAGAGGAATCTAATTAACTCAATAATTAAATAGGGACTTTAGTGACATAGTGTTTAGCCCATGGTGTAGAATTGCAAAGCCATTTTATGGGTGGCAGTTTTCTGTGGGCCTGCTTTAACTTAACTCCATTGCTATGACAAATACATTTAATTGCTAATCTGAATTATCTTTGTTTATCACTGCAGGGAAAGGAACAGGGAAAAGTAAAGCATTTATAAATAGCATGAGAATATTAACATACACTACTCATATTTACAAACACTTATTCAAGTTGAATGAAAATGGTTTTTGTTGTTTGCTTGCTTGCTTGTTTGTCTATCAAACCTCTGGTTGTGGTTCCCTTTAAGCTAAGGCTGCATTCTCACTGGTTTATAAACCAGATTATAAGATTTCAGGAATTGGATTATATAACATCTCATTCCCATTTGAACACGGATCCTCATTACAAGGACATTGTTCCCATTGGAATTCGGATTCAATCCTCATTTGTTTGATTTATCTAGAGATAACGCGAATCAGGGGGGTTCAAACCTGGGTTAATTTGACACCACTTTTCCAGCAGTTATTTTGTCAGGGTTAAAGTAATGGGAAAGTCAAAGGTGTCCAATTCAGGTATTTTGGGATGGAAGGGCGAACGTTAAAGGGGCTGGCCTGGGGGTGTCACCCACTTCATTCTCTTTCCTGGCATTCCTGGTGCCATTTCCCCCCATCCGTGTAGGCTTTCCTCAGTGGTGTGGGAAGCAGGGTAAGGCGATCGCATGTGTAGCCAAGGAAAGTGCCTTCATCAGATTACTGTAAAGCGCTCTACAGTATACAAGGATTAGAATGATATGCATTGCTGTGTAATATGTACATATTATTACATAAGTATGTATTATGTTTTAATTTTTATTTTATGTGGGTTTTTTTAATGCAGCCTCTGAAAAAGGCCACTGAAATATATATATATATATATATATATATATATATATATAGCCAAATTTATCATTTGTTTTATGCCCCAGATAAAAACAGTGATCCACTGAGGACTTTGAGACATCTCTCCCTTCCCAGCCCCCCGTGGATTCTATTGGGTTCTCTCCAGTTTTTGTCTCTTTTCATTCATAGGGTCAGCATAAACTGAAGCTAACCTGATGGTAAATAGCAGCAGCAGCAGCAGCAACAACAACAACAACAACATTTTTCACTTCTAGGTTGAAAATGGTGCTATGTAAAAACCTCCTTTAGCAACTCCATAGAAGGTGTCTGCACTAGATGTGGCAAAAACTGGTAGTGACCAAACAAATTGGAAAGGGTGACCGAATGGGTAAGTCACACTCTCTCAGCCTCAAAGGATGGCAAAGGGAAATGCCCTCTGAAAAGTCTTGTCAAGGTTGTCTTAGGGTCACTATATGGCAAAAATAATTTGAAGGCAAACAATAACAACATTTGAGAGCTGTTATGACAGCTCTCAAAATGTCTACAGATACAAAATCAAAGATAAAATTGCAGTCAACTGATTTGAATCAATTGCATCTAAAGGAAATAAAACAGATAAGAATACAGAAGGGGAAAATGAAACTTGATTTAAAGGAAAACTGGAAAATTTGAAAGTTCAATGTAAGGAAGATGTGAGGTAAAGCTATCCTGGATCCAGATGACTTTGGAATTTGTGGGAACAGAAGGAATCAATATTGAATGTAAAAATGAGGACCTGAAGTTTGTACAAAGAAACAATAGCCCAAATGGAGAAGTGGACACTGGTTTGGGCTAGTGGAAGGCTTGTAAAATTAAAAAAAAAGTTAGAAAAGACTTTGAGAAAAGGTGTTTGGATGGAAGAAATAAACACTGGATGGAAGAATGAAGGACTGGAGAAGCCCATGGAAAGTGATGGGTTTATTAGTATTATTGTGGAGAAATTGTGATTGGCTTGAAGAGTCAAAGAATTGCAAAAGGGGAACAATCTGATGGAGGGGAGGAGTCTACCCAGGGAGAATACAGAAAGAAAGATTCACTGTTTAAAACTTGAGATAATAAATCTGCTTCAAGACGTCAATTAGTGGCGCAGTTATGCTCACTTTATGCAAAAATGGAAATTTGGAAAGAGATCTTATGTGAAATTTAAACAATTTTCACTATCATAAGATTGACTGGCTGTTATACAATTTTATTGGAGTAATAAGTATGGTGTTTTGAAATTTTATGGAAAAAAATTGAAATCTAGAAAGAAATATTATGTGAAATCAAAATAACTGTTAGAATGTTAATTAGAACATGAAAGGTTCTGGAATAAAAATATCATTTTTATTGTAAATGTAAATTTTATTGTAATAAGATTTGTAAACAAATAATTTTGGGGAAAAAGGAAATGGATGATAATTTTAGTAAAATAGCTGGTTAATCTATTTAGATTCAAGTGGAATTAACTAGGATATTATTAGGGGATATAGTAATGTTAGGATTTTGAAGAATAGTAGAATAATAACATGTAGAAGTGAATTATATTAAGGGAAGTAGAATAATTTGATAATTATAACCTTTAGGTTGTAGGTTGAAAGTCATTACTCTCCTCTTTTTTTTTTTAATTATATTGTGTTAATTTGTGTAGTTGGTTAGTCTGTATAGTTGATAGATGTAGTAAATAAAAATATATATTAATAAAAACAAAACTATTTTAAACAAAATATTAAATAGCAACCTGTAGCTAGCAATTAAGAATCAGGCTGAAATGCTTTATTTATATGTAAAAAGAAAACAACATCTTGCAGATACAAAAATGTATGATTTAGTGCATTTTTTCTTAAAGTGGATTGAAGAGTGTCATTGTGCTCAGAACTGAACATAAAGCAAATGAGGTCCAACCATATGGAATCCCAAAGTGCTGACATCAGCCTGATCGGCGAGATTAGGGTTAGGGAGGGTGCAGCATTTACACCCTCCCCAACCCTAACATGTATGGACGGTGCCATTTTAAAATGGTGCCACCCATACGTGCATGTCATGATAACACCATGGCACCACTGGAGCTCTTTTTTTGTGGCTGGTCTTTGGCACAGCCTTTACATGGCCATGCCAAGAACCCGAGGGGAAAGGGGCCATGGCGGCAGCCCTGGGTGCTGCATCCTCCTTCCAGGCCATGGAGAAGCTCCACTTCTCTGTGGCCTGGAGAAGTGCTGGGCTGGGGCCTCTGGGGCTGCCGGTGAGGCAGCCCTGGCCCCACCCTGGCGCTTCTTTGGACTCTGACAGACCACCCCTTTTGGGCAGTCTGTACAGCCCCATAATGTCTATTGCATGTTGTACCACTCCTATGCCATAATTTGCTGAAGTCCACATTTGGTTTTTAAATTGATATATAGTTATATTTATACAAAAACATAATACTTTTTTCTCTCAAGTGGCTGAAAATTTGATAATGCTAAGAGAAACAGAGATTACAAACCAGCCTATAGGTCAGCAGTTTTGCTTTCAATTGATTTTGATGACAGAGATACTGGAAGATACTGAAATATATGGAACCCCCCAAATACTTAACTGTGTCTGGATTATATACAGAGACCACTTACTCACCCACAAAAAAGTTTTTTTAAAAATGCATTCTATTATGAATACCTAATTAAATGCAAAAATGAAAGTGACTGATGTATTGAGTTTAACTAAAGCATTTGTAATTTCCTAGAAGACAATAACTGAGTTCATATAAATTTGAAGATCACAAGTGTCTATGATCAATGGGAGATATATTACAAAGGCAACTTAAAAGGTGAGCTTATTGTTGAAGAAGCTCCTATCTGCATATAATAGACCATAAGTGAGATTCTTGTGGGTTAACCTTTTACCTGTGGATTTCAGGAAAACTATGATTGCTTTTTCAGAAGATATACAAAGAGGGAGAGGCAGTGATATTGTTGAAATTGTGTTAGAAGAAACACCATACATATCATGTGAATTACCATTGACTTCAATCACAGTCCCCAAAAGGAGAAGCTTTCCAAAGCAGCTGCCGATCAGATAACGAACTATGAGGGGGTATCCTAAAGTTTAAATTATCACCTTTAAAAAAAATGGATAGAAAGTTTGTTTTGATTTGTAGTTGTTAACTTATTTCTATGTAGTCACCATCCAGATTTGCAGATTTTCCCCAGCGTTTCTTGACCCTCTGGATACCTGATATTGTAGAAGTTTGCAGATTGTGCCTTATGAGGGAGTATCATAAAGTAATAATTATTATTATGGTATATTGATTAAATTTTGTCAGTATCACAATTGGCACCTAAGTGCACGATATTGAGAAAATCAGCTCATTGCATTCTTTATTTTTCTGACAGGCTGCACCAGAAGTGACTAAAGTGTAAAATCCTGATAAGGCTTGTAAGACTTCTACAATAACGGTATCCGGAGGGTCAAGAAATGCTGGGGAAAATGTGCAAATCTGGATGGCGACTCCATAGAAATAAGTTAACAACTACAAATCAAAACAAACTTTCTATCAAAATTTGTTTAAAGATGATAATTAAAACTTTAGGATACCCTCTCGTATATTTGAATAGCCCACAAAAACAATGAGGATGGAGAATTTCCAATGTTACAGAACCCAAAGTTTCTCTACCCAAAGGCATCACCTTCATACCAAATAATGTATGTTTCACATAACCTTAGATGACAGAGCTTAATGCAGAATTGAAGATTAACACTATATATATATATATATATATATATATATGAAGAACAAGATAAAATGGAAGAGCGCTACACTGATATCTTCCAGAGCATGCTAATGGATTTGTGCATCATTTTATAAAGGCACCAAATCTACTCACTATTTTGAAAGGTATATTTCTTCAAAGTTATGAGAATCATGAGTAAGGTCAATGTTAATCAATTCAGCTCATTGTTGCCTCTGATTCCTAAGAGAGGAAAAAAATGTTCTGGCACTACTGTAATATAAATGCTAAGAAGTGCATAAAGATACTTCTGATAGTGTTAGTGAATTGGTGCACAGTAGGCAGCATCAAATGCATGGGTACCAGCAAATATCGGATTATTGGCATACTTATTCTGTAGCAGACATCCTGAAATGCTATTGTTAGGCTATGGTACACCAGGAATTAGGTCTTGAATGGCCAAACTGAACCATGAGTGCAACAAGGCTGAGGAAGCACTTCAGAACTCTGAACTGAACAGGACTGCAATTTGTTCTAATTTTGACACCTAGGCCAAGAGGCTATATATATATTAGCATAGTGTAAATGTCTATCAGTGTAGTTACTCTGGATCCCACGATGATGATGATGATGATGATGATGATGATGATGGTAATAATAATAATAATAATAATAATATTTATTTCTAGTCCGCCCCTCTGAACAAGCAATCGGGGCGGATTACAACAAGGGTTAAAACAATATCAAGTAAAATATCCCGTCCTTTCCCTTACCACCCCCCCCCCCTTAAAAAGAGATTAAATCACAATTAAGTTAAAACAGTAACTGGCTAAAATAGTAGTAAAAACAGGTTAGGGAAAAGAACGGACCCAAGCCAAGGTTGCGCAGAAGTGAAAACAGAGAGGGGAGGCTGGGAGAAAAGCCACTCTAAACCTAGGTTTGGAGCCAGGGAGTGTTTACATTCTCTGGGAAGGCCTGCCGGAAGAGATGCGTCTTTAGGGCTTTTTTAAAGCCTTCTAAAGATGAAATAAGACGCATCTCATCTGGCAGGTCATTCCACAATTTGGGGGCAACAGCCGAAAAAGCATGATACACCCAATCATGCAAGAGACGCTGAAGCCTTAAGCTAAATCATGTGCAATGGTTGAATAACTCCTCTTCCAGCCAATCAAAAGTGTGTGAGAATGGGCTGTGTGTGTGTTCTACTGGTATGATTGGCTGCATTAGTGACTGTACTTACAGAACCTGTGAGAAAATGTTTGAGTAACTATTTTTAGACTGGCAAATGCTCCAACTGGATTCTGAGCATACTTTTGACTAGACCTTGGCCTTTCTTTTCAATGCTATTTCTCTGTATTTCCTTGCCTAAAAGACAGTCTAGACCTCAAGATTTGGTAAGCATTCAGAAACATCCAGCAATGTGAGTGGAAATGGCATGTGGCTAGGGTGGGGTTGGGGAGAATGCCATGTAGGCTTGGGTCAAAAAATTAGATGATCTGACTTTGATATTACACAAGATGGAAAGGAGGGCCCTCTCAATATAGACAATTATGTACCACCACCACCACCCCGTATTAACATAATCACTGACTCAACACATTATTGATAGTGGTAAGTTCTTATAAATGAATGTTAGTTTATCCTGAAAAATAATCAGGTGCAGTTAAGTAACTACAGTTTGCTGCTTTAATTATCTCCCAAACTTCACAAAGCCATCTTCATATGGTTTTCAGCCATTTTGTTATTGATGATAGAATAACAGTTCTATTGAGGCATTTCCTTTGGTCAGATGTTGATTTTGACAAGTCAAAAGAGACTATTCAATGCTTTATATTTTTAGGTATACCTCCACATCCTTTTCAGTGTACACTAAAAGCATGGCATGTGAATATCACTAACATCTGTAGGAAAACACATATAATATAAGCAAGTAGGAACTAGAGAACCAAGATGAATGGAAGCCTAATCATTAATATTGTGAAATGTACACAATGTGATTGACGATAAACCAGATTTATTGCTGTATATATAGGACTGAGAATTGTGAAGCCCCACAGGTGTTCTTGGATTTCAATTTCTAGCAGCCTCAGCCAGCATTTGTTATGATGAAGAATGCTGCGAACTTCAGTTCAACAACATATGTAGGGCTACATTATTCTCATCTTTACTCTACACAATGAAAATCATGCATTTCTTTATTAAAGAGGAAACTTCCCATTTTACTGAAAGTAGGCTTTACTTTAATTGTGGCTATTTTCCCATATATATAAGATATCAAGCCCCCCTGTCATGCATACTAATGAAAATTGATATTAATCTTCAAAACACCATAGACAGATCATGAATTCAAACTTCTATATTGTCATCATAATATGGATTTGGAATATGCACTGTTGGTGTTACTTTTTATTTTCCAAAGAAAGAAAGGGGAGGAAGAAAACCCAAGACTTTTTTTAAAAAATTTATCTGCACAGCACACATTTTGGCTATTCAAACTGTTGTGTTTGTAAACAGTCTGTCGACAAAAGTAGTCACTTGAGGAATTTCCCAATTATTTTTGATAATTAATACACAGTGAGATTTGCAATCTGGCTTTTCAGCAGACAAATCAAAAAGGAAGACAGGGCAAGTTTTGCCTGTCTGATTCTGTGTGTAATGTTTAATTCTTCTCAGTTCTCTGTCTCTGGCTTTTCTTCACTAACGAAGATTCAGGAAGGACTCATCCCACACTTTCTACAAGCACATCAATGACTAAAAAGGCCGATCCAAGATAAACAAGTCCGGTTACTGAAAGAACAGCAGAAAGTCTCCTTGGGTTATATTTCCAAGTTGTGGTTCTTTCTGTGTTGTCATTTCTCCTCGAGACTCGTTCGGCGTGAGTTCTCGAAAGAGGCTGCAGCATTGTAGATAGTGCGTCTCCATGCCTTCCGATGTGAGGCCAGGGCAGACCATTGTTGGTGATCAATTTGGCCAAGCTTGAGATGTTGTTTTAGGGAGTCCTTGTATCTCTTCTTTGGGGCCCCCCTCTTACACTGACCCATGACGGGTTCACCATAGAGTACTATTTTTGGGAGGCAGTGGTCCTCCATCCTAGAAACTTGCCCTGCACAGCGCAGCTGCGTTTTCAGTAGCATGGCCTCAATGCTGGTGATCCTTGCTTACTTCAGGACAGCAACATTCGTCACATAGTCAGTCCAGTGTATGTTTAGGATTGCGCATAGATAGCGCTGATGAAAGCGTTCAAGGAGTCGTAGATGTTGGTGATAGGTGACCCATGTTTCAGACCCATAGGGGAGAATGGACAGTACAATGGCTCTGTACACACTGATTTTTGAGCTTCGCCTCAGGTGTTTGTTACTCCAGACTCTTTTGTGAAGCCTTACAAATGCACTATATGCCTTTGCTAATCTGTGATCCATCTCTTTGTCGATCTTGGTGTCTGAAGAGATTATACTTCCCAGGTAGGTGAACTGATGCACAAATTTGCCTAGATGCCCTTAAAACAAGAACTTTGGCCTACTAGAAAAAAATGAGGTGAACTATAGCAACAAAGAACAAATAAAATCTGGAAGCAGGTTAACAAATGGAAATATTCAACAAAGGCCTATGTGTTTTGGACCACCATTGAGGAACTAGAGGAGATCACAATCTTCTGCACTCTGAAGCTGCATCCACACTGCCGAAATAATCCAGCTTGACACCACTTTAACTTGCCATGGCTCAGTGGTATGGTATTCTGGGAAATGTCATTTTATGAGACATTTATTCTTCCCTGCCAGAGAGCACTGATGACCCCAGAATTCTATAGCACTGAGTTATGACAGTTCACATGGTGTCAAACTATGCAGTGTGGATGGGAGGTCATGGGAGGCCAGACAAATTTTTGTCTCTTCAGAAACACAGGAGAGAGCAGCATCATGGGTCTGGTAGAAACCTAGCTAAGGTGGAACAGTGAACCATAGCAGCCACAGTCCCAAATTTTTAACACTCTTTATTGGCAGGTGATCTTGGAAAGGTGGTTGAAGGTTGAAGTTCAAGGGCTGCATGAGAACCAGCACCCCCATTATGAACTGGAAGGGCTATTAACTAAGTAATAAATCTCCACACACACACACACACACACCCCTTTTCAGTGATTTAGTGTAGACAACAGAAAGCAAGATCACAATTAACTTCATTTTATAGGGAACCAAAGGAGGCAGTGCTTGTGAATGTGTCCTAATTCTTTCCCATTCCTTTATCAATGGCCTCAAACAGATAGGCCAACTAAAGTGGATTTCAGTCACTTTTGGGCCATGGCGTTTAGAGATTGCATGTCCCCAAAGTAGCCAGAAGCCACTCTAAAGGTGTGCTGTGGAAGCAAAAGCTGGCCTTTTCAGGAGCAGACTAAATCTGCTCCCACCAACAGCCTATTCAAGACAGTGACAGCAGCCCGTTTTGAGAGTGGGCCATGCAGTCCCAGGCCTGCCATAACTGGAGTGGCCTCTGATGGCTGCTTTTGGCCTGTCTATTTCACCCCAGCTGCTACTGTTTTAAAGATTTCCACTTTGAAAAATGGAGAAGCCTTCTGTATCTTTAAATGGTTATGTAGGTTACACAATGAGGTAACAAACAACACTTGCTGAAATTGCCCTTCCAGATAACCATTAAAGTTTCACAAGCCCCCTGTAGTTTTCACTCTGATAACACTATTTTTGTTGTTGTTGTGTGCCTTCAAAGAATTTCCATCTCATGGTGACCCTGAGGCAACCCTATCATGGAGTTTTCTTGGCAAGATTTACTGAAAGGTTTATCATTGCTTCCTCTGAGGCTGGGAGCATGTGACTTGTCCAAGGTTGCTCAGTTGGTTTCATGGCTTACTATCCCCCCCCCCTTTTTTTTAAAGTAGGATAGTAAGAATGGCAGGAAAATCCCCTTGAATTAAGAGCTACTCCAGAGCTTTTTGAATGAAAGTAACCTGGTGGCATGTGCTGAGATTCTGGGAAAATGACAGGCCACAGTCAGACTAGGGAGGAAGAATTTTCCTCCGAAGGATGAAACCTCCCAAAAGACTACCAAGATCCTTTGATGAAATTTATTTCTTATAAGGTTCCAACACTTGAATGTCAACTGGTCACTGAAGATCCCATTTTCCTCATTGTCCAAAGCATTATGTCACTTATAAACACCTGCTTGAAGATTGAGATCTGCTGGAGGGACCTTCCCCCTGTCCCACCAAGAGGAGAAATACATTGGGTGAGAAAATGGGATAAACACTTTTCTGCTATGGCATCCATTTTCAAATGTGCTAATTGGAGGCACAGATGACACCAGCTGACAATGCTGGCTCATTAAGTTAAAATAGTGATTTTTTAAAAAAAGTATTTGACATTTAATGATTCTGCCAAATCTGTACAAATATGCATGGTTTTAAAATTATGTTGACTTGTATTAAATTGTTAATTACATTATAGGACTGTTTAAATTTGTTCTTGTTATTGTTTTCATTTTTTTAAAAAATATTTTTAAATTGTTTAAACTGGGTGTGTTTGTATGCTCTCTTGAGATCCTCTGTTGTTGTATAAAGAAGCAAATAATGTGCAGAGGCCATGAAAACCAAGCTAACCAATTGCTACCAAGGCCAGATCTGCCTTTTCTGGTCTGCCTGTGCAAGGATAAGTGCAGATCTGGCAGCTCCCATGCCCTCAACACTATCTATAGCTGTTGAGCCTTTGGCCCTTATTGACCTCCAATGTTTTCAACCTTTATCTTCAGATGATTGGTAGTTCCTATAGTTCTGTTTCCAGTTACTCAGGAGTGGCCTATTTCACATGTGGAAATGAAAGAACCAAACAGCAAAAACATGTATGTGCTGGGGATGGGGTGGGGGGTGGCAAGGGGAAGGCTAACAAGAATTAGACATTATGCACATTGATGCAGTACTGCAGTTGTATTCCAACTGAAGCTAGAGGGGGCATTTATGCCGACAACTCAGTTAAAGCAGGACCTTTGTCTGCCTTCCTCAGCAATTATCCCATCCGAAGGGTATCACTGTATTTGTGGCTCTGGTTTTTCAAAGGATGGCTGAGTGCTTGTGCCAATGCATTATGCCTGACAAACCTATATCAATTAGGAAGTGTTCTGCTAATGCCACCTTCCTAATTATCTATTTGGCATGCAGCAGATCTGTTCATTATTGTGAAATGTCATTTTTCTTTTTTAAAAAAAAAAAGTGTGAAAAGAATATAATAAAGTGGGGCAGCCAGCCAGAAAACCAGATTCAAGATTTATTTTTGTAGTCCATGGCTTGAACCCAAAGAGCTATTCCAGGCATAACCAGAGCTTATATAAGTAGTGGGATTTTGATTTCTTCTCGAATAGGGCTCACCTCTTGCCCTGATATAAAAATGTCATGTCATCTCACAATCTGTTTTTGAAAGTGACCTCAGTTTAAATGAATTTGCCATGTACAGGAGGGCTCTCTGTGTGTATGTATATGAACATGTGTGCACACACATGCATACATGTGTGTATCTCTGTGTGTGTAAGCTTCAATAATCTTGTATATACTACATTTCCCCTAAAATAAGACATCGCTTGAAAATAAGACCTAGTAGAGGTTTTGCTGAATTACTAAATATAAGGCCTCTCCCAAAATTAAGATCTAGCAAAGTTTTTGTTTGGAAGCATGCCCATTTTTTTGTTCAACAATAAATGTGAATGCTATGCTTCTTCATGGAAAAATAAGGCATCCCCTGAAAATAAGACCTAGCACATCTTTGGGAGCCAAAATTAATATAAGACATTGTCTTATTTTCAGGGAAACATGGTATAATCATTAAAAATATAATATGAAAGTGGACAGAAAAGACATAGAATTCTTTTGATTGCTGGAACTGTAGTTTGGGAAGGAAACACAGAATACTATTAGGGATTCCTCCCAGAATTCCAATTCCAAGTATGCCTCAGAGAAATGGAGTGGCAATAGTGCTAGGCTGAACTTTCAAAACTCACACACCTATTATGAGAAGTGAGGCCCAAACAAAGAAACAGGTCTTACCATTAAAAATCTCTTACCATCAGGAAGTTCTTCTTAATGTTTAAATCAAATCTCTTTTCCTGTAGCTTGAATCCATTGCTCCAGTCCTAGTTTCTGGAGTAGCAAAAAACAAACTTGCCCCACCTTCAATATAACATCGCTTCAAATATTCAAACATGGCTCTCATGTCAGGATGAAGAGGAACCATTGATAAGCATCCTTTGTGTTTGGTTAGTCAACCAACTACAAATCCACATGACAATTGCATTGTCTAGCCCATGTTTTACTAGCTTTTTTTTTTTTTTTTTTTTTTGCAACGATATCATGGGGCTTACAGCAACACTGAGACCTTAAAGGACTCTGGAGAATCTCAGCACTAATTTCATAATTGTGCATCTCACTCTGGGGATGTAACCAGATGCTTCGCTGATCCTGCCTGCTCACCATGAAGCAAGGAATGGTCATGCAGGGTGGCTTCACAGTAACTGCTTTTTCACACTAGGGGATAAACAGGATTTAAACAAGAGTTAAATGAGAGTTAAACCGGAAATGTCCTATGATAAACTCTCATTTAACTCTCGTTTAAATCCTGTTTGCCCCCTAGTGTGATAAAGCAATAAATGAGAATGGTGCTTTGGATGCTGGAAAGGGATAAAGAGAATATCAAACCTCCTAGCACCCTAAAAAAGAACATACACACATGCAAAGGACACTTAGGAGTTTATCACACGGGAGGAATTTCTCTCAATTTCGAAAGAAATGGGAGTGAGGCCAGTTCGAAATTGAGTAAATTTGCTAGTTCAGCAAATTTACGTGATTGCGTATTGATACTACATTGCGTTCAGAACTGCCTGAAATTGCCTCCCAGTGCCTGAAATTGCATGTGATAGTTTCCCACGCAATAACATGAAACCCCATGATTGTGTTAGGAAGGACTTCCTTTTGCCCAAAAATGTGTGTGATCAGCTTTCACGCAATCACGCAAATCCCCATGATTGAATTCAGATTGCCATTGGATTATACTTCCAATTCCCTTCGTGTGATAAACTCCAGAGATATGTATATGACTTTAACAGAATTCTGGAATTCAGTGATAGTTAGGAAAGGGAAACATGGACACTATCTCAGTGTAGAAAGAGAACAATCCAAACCACAGACATATTTCTTGCACTACATTCCATACACCTGAAACAAACGGCTAGTATTGTTTCCCTTTAATTCACATCTAGTCTTGCCACTTACCATTAGTTTACCTTTAATTCAGATTTTAGAAAATTTCCTCAGTCTGCTGTTAAATCTCTCCCTTAGCCAAAGGCCTGCTTCCTTCTGTTTGTTTTCTTTAAATGCTGGACTGCATGCGCTGCAGACATCCAAAAGAGATTATTTAGTGTGAAAAGTCATTTCATCAGTGACTCCATTTGCTTTGTCATGCCAGCTAAAGAACCACTGTGGCTTTAGTAAACACAAGCTATGACACCCTCCCAACACCACTCCTGTCAAAAACAGAACAATTAATTTGAGACGGCTGTCACATATCACAGGGTTGAAGTTCTAATTGCTTCTCTTTCTATTTGCTATGGGGGAAAACCCTTCTGCTATATATCACTTGTCAAAGCCATAAAGTTTTGGTCAATTTAATATGATGTGGTCCCAACAGAAAACAAATGGAAGAACAATTCCAGAGAACAGATAACAGGAGACAACAGAAATAGAATACAGTAATGATATATATGTAAATTTCCTATCCAATGCAGTATTTGGAATGAAATTTGAAACCCTTAAAACTATTGGTTTCTTCCTCATCAACTTGTTAACCTGTACTTTTGAATAGTAACTTGGGACCCAATAAGCCTATGCATGCACATTTACATAGGTTGCTGCAGGTTTTTGCCTCAGTGTTTTATTATCACTCACATCTTCCTTTCTTTCTCTGAGATAAATATCTCATAGGAAATATAAGCTTCAAGGCCTACTGGGACAATTTCACTGTAGGGGTGTGGGTGTGTGGGTACATATGCCTATACACCTGGGGTATGTTTGAAAATATTTTCATTTAGACTTCCTTACAATTACATTATAGCTATGAAGTTACATTCATGACATGAAAAAATGACAATATAAAATAAACTAAGGGGCTATGCAGACCACCCCGAACGGGTGGACAGATCAGGGCTGCAGCAACTAACCATATGTCACGTAGATGCCAGACCACAACTCTGCCTCCAGGCTGGCCAAACATGCTGGTCTGCACAGCCCCTATGAATACCAAAGCTGATATCTTGTTATCGATATCTGATTTATGTAAGGATTACGTCCAGATCTTGGGGGATTATATTGCCCGCATTCTTCACCAAAGTGTAAGGATTACTACTCAAATTTGGGGAATATCAGTTAGCTCAATATACCAATCTTGGCTCCTTACAATGACCAATGAGATCGTGAATCCCAGAATTTTTACGGAGAGACCAGAAATCACAGGAACTGACGCCAAGGCAAAGTCTTTGGATTTTAAACTAGTTTATTGATGCAAAAGGGAAACACACTCTCTCACACACACATTCACGCATGCAATCACACAAGGCTAATAGAAGAAAGAAGGAAACGTGGGAATTTAAAAGAACAGGCCTTCTAATGGTGAAATACTTGCCTGAGATCGTTCTTCCAGAATCCAGGCTGATGCAGCCAGCATCACAATAGAGAGAGGTAGGGAGAAGGGTTTGTGGGGAAAGGGAAGGGAAGGGGGGGGTTGGAACTGCATGGAGCCCCAAACGACCAGGGGTCCGTCTGAGATTCCAAGGCAGAACAGAGAACAAAGAAATAGCAAGGGTTTAAATAGGCTTGTAGTCACGTCCGCAAGAGGATGCTTACATCAAAAGGGGGACCAAATTTACACATCCCTAACTCTATGCAGGCCTCCTTGATGGGAAAGGACACTTGATACCAGAATAGCTTGTATCTGCAAAGTGTCACAAAGTCATAAAACTGTCTGAAGGTGTGAAGATTCCTCCTTTGTTGCAACCCCTAACTCAGGCTTCACTTGGTACGTGATGTCTTCGCTTGTAGGCCATGGCAGCCAAAAGACCTCTCCCATAATGCCTTTCCATTAGGGTCATAAGGAGACATGCCTTCACTTTGTAGATGCAGGACTTGCTTAGAGGCTGCTTATGATCAGGCAATGCCAAGGAGGAGGGGTGTCTGATTGCAGATGCATTCTGGGATAGGGATTTGTGGGGGGGGGAATTTTATAAAATTCCACTAATCGTAACACTTAACACACATATTGTTGTGTGTTTAGTTTAGTTTATGATTACACAGCACCAGGAGGAATGTTCAGGTCTGCAAAAACCAAAAACAAACAACAAACTGATAGTAAAACAGATGTGGAAGAAAACAGCATTTGTTCACAAGGGATGGTAAAAATATGTCTATTTAGTCAGCTTGAAAATAAAGGAAGGAACATCTAGCTGATTCCTGCAAGAGTCTATTTTACAAATGTAGAACTTTATCACTCCAGTTTGTTCTCCTGCTAAAATAGTGTTGTTTTTAAAAATGCTACACAACCAGGATTCCTCTGTTCCCTATCACAGCTTTGGAAACTGGCATTGCAGCCATGATCTGCACTAACAACTTATCACATACACCCACTTCTTCCTCCAAGGCATTATCCCCATCCATTTTCCTAGATGGCATGCACATACACAAACACATACACATACACTCACACAGAGAGGGAAATATAAAATGAAATGAAAAGAGTCTTACATTTTAAAAGACTTCCCCCCCCCCCCAGGGGAGCAGCTTCCTGATTTAGAATAGACTAGATTAATTGCTGGGAGATGAAAGTCAGCAGCTGAAGTAGTGATTAATCTGCCAGTGATTTATTAAGTCTGGAGTTTAGCAACAAGAACAGCAGAACAGAGAGAATGAAATAACTGCTTTTTAACACTCTATTTTTCCAGGCATGTGTGAGTGCAGTGATCAAAATCTTCCTTTCTCAGCTTCTCTGAGAAACCCCAGTGGGGTCAGTCATTTGCTAAACATTTTTTTCTATACAGGCAAAAAGGTTTAAAGGGTTTATCAGTTAATTTGCCAATTGAAAGGAAATTAAATGGAAACGTCCACCTCTTCACATTCTCTCCTGAGCATTGGCAAGCAAAAGACACCTAAGCCACAACTAAAACATGCTAACTGACTATCCCCTGTGATAAGCTGTTAGAACTGATCGAGGTTGCAATGCCAGAAAGTTTCCAAAGATGTGATAGGGAATAGAGGAATCCTGATTGTATAGTGTTTTTAAAAACAACACTATTTTAGCAGGATAAAAGACTGCTGTGATAAAGTCCTACATTTGTAAAACAGATTCTTGCAGGAATTAATGTAATCTATCCAAAGCCAGCATTGTAGTGGAACTGAATTATCACATGGAAAATAACAGCAGAACAGCACCAGGAAAGGAGATTATTAACAGAGTTTTTATGTTAATGAAACACTTTCCAAATGGTGTCTCACCAGGAGAACAATAGAAGAGATAGCAGCTTATAGCGTGCTGGACCAAGATATGTAATTCTTCACTAATTTTCTTTGAGGAAGCAAAGAGTAATTTTAGTAATTTTCTTCCCACTGCAAAAAGATCTGTGAAAATAATGCAGTTTTCAGGTACTTTTTCCAGGTTTGAAACTTACTCCATTCAAAATTTACACATAATTGTTTGGCACATAAAATATTTTCAGCACAGAAAACAGCCCTTGATGTGCAGAAAATTATATATTTTTTCTTAATAAATATTATTTTTGCACAAAAAAGGCTGTTTCCTATGGCAAAAACTTCATTTGATGTGCAAAACAACCACATCCAAATTCTGTATAGAGTAAGACCCTGTACAGACCAGCCTGAAAGGCCGGCATGGGGGCAGAGTCAGGATATACCATCCTTACGACACATGCCCAGCACCACCCCCACCCCCCCAAAGAGCCCAGCATCATGGTGTGCCTATGGTGCTGCATCCATAGGACAATGTGCCAAAGGAGTGCCATATAGCCATGCTGCTGCAAGTATGGCACCCTTTCAAGGGAGTAAAAAGAAGCCACTTTTTGTGGCTCCTTTTTTTGCCCTCGAAAGGCTGGATCAGAGCCATGACATGAAATTGCCTTGACCCCGATCTGGCACGTTGCCCCTTTGGGCTGGTCTGTTGAGCCCCTAGGTCCTCAATTATAGCACACAACAGAAATATTATTTTCTGCACAAAATGTTATATTCTGTACAAACCAACCATGTGTAAATTTTGTGCAGAATGAGTTTTTAACTATGAAGATTCTTGTCAGTCCAGGATTCTTCTTGCCAGGGTTTCTTGATGCTTAAGAAACACATATTTTAACATTATTTAATTTAAAAAAAAATTATTTCAAATTCTAGTGAGATCATTAATTAATTTAGGTCATTACTGTTTGCACTTTCTATTGTTTTAGAGAGGAATCTTTCTTAATGCTGTTGGAGATGTCAGAGACTGGACTTGAAATACTGTGTATGAAAATCATCTGTTGTTTGAAGATAAACCCTTTCCTTAAAATTGCTGAACTTAACCAAGCTGCGAATGTACAACTTATTCATACACGTATCCCACAAGAAATTGTATTTGTTGTTGTTGTTGTGTGCCTTCAAGTCATTTACAAATTATGGAAATGCTAAGGCAAACCTATGGAGTAAGATTTATTCAGGGAGGGATTTGCCTTTGCATTCCTCTGAGGCTAAGAGAGTGTGACTTGCCCAAGTTCATATTTATTTTTATTTCTATAAGTAGGGATAAGTGAGACTCTACTGCTTCTGCAGAATAACTTATGTACCCTTTCTTGCACATTTCCTGTCTTGTTGGTAACTAATCATATTCACTCCTAGTCTATCTCTCCCTCTTTCCTGGTATCTCCCAGACAAGGTTCTCACTGGACCAGCAACATGAAGAGAGTGCTTGCCAAATTAACCTTCTGATCTCTATTTCCTAAATGAATTTAATATTATATTGAAAAGAAAAATCTATAACCACTTTATACTACTAATCTATTGTTGTTGTATGGCTTCATGTAGTTTCTAACTTATGGTGGCTCTATCATGGGTTTCCTTGGTAAGATTTGTTCACCATTGCCATCCTCAGAGCATAGGGAATAATCCATTCCTCCACCTTGAATTAACAAAGCAAATTGTTTGCTGCTAGTGCTGGAGAAATCTAATCTCAGGAAAGACCATGGGAACCAGGGGAATACACTGATGATATCAGTCAAACTCTGAAGGTCACCCAACAGCTCGTAGGAATAAGTAATTTCTAGGCCTTTATAACTCAACATTGTCATGGACTATCCCTCAACTAAACTATCCTACCCTGCTAAATCTCAGATCAATCCTCTGAAACATTTTCTGAGCATAAGCAATAAAAGCTGCCATGTTCCCCACCCACTTTCTGTTTATAACACTGAAATGGGTTTCATGCAGCCAGCCTTAACATAGGGCAATTCCAGTGACCCTATAATATGAAACACATTTGGCTGTAGTCATAAAATATTTCAAGATTCCAAAAATAAAATAAATGCTTATCTGGCCACGTTGCTCCATTAGCAGTGGAGATCTCCGGGCAGCAAGATTGCTCTTGGAAGTGACACAGTCTTAGCATTCCACTGATAAGAGTGAGAACATAATATAAGACACTGAGTTAAACCAAATTGCAAGACGAGACCAGTAATTTAAAGCAATAGACTTTAAAGGGAATGCAACAGAGTGATAAGAGGCTAAGCCAGATTATTGATAATGCAAGTAAATAGACTGCAACAGAGATATAAAAATGATTGGTTACAATGAATAAGAGCACTGAAGTGTGATTTGTGAAGTAGGGATTATGGCTCCATTTGTATGTGCCCTTTATCATTTAATCAGGCACATCCCGACTCTCCTGAAATTGGGTTCGCATCTTTACCCTACCATTATAGTTAATCAGTGAGAGGATATTTCAGCCTTGCTGGGCTTGAATGAAATTTGTTTTTCTGTATTTAGCTCCCATGCAGGTGAGTTGCTTTTGAGCAGATGGTGTTGTTGTCACTGCACACTGGCAAGAAAGAGAATTAGTACCTTGAAAGGTGGCACTGGGCCATGCAGCACTCCTGAAAAACTGTGATATCACTGGTGCTGGCAAGAATGAACTTCTTCCCACGTGTCAATGAGGATTAAGAGAGTCAGTCATGGCACCCATCTCTGATTTACAGAAACTCTGGCTATGTCAGAAACAGTTTGAACCAATGCTTGTGAGATTTTAACATTTTAAATAGTAGCAGTGATGTGTTATATTTTGGGGCTGGAGTACCTGTTCAGATCTTAATGCAAACATTTCTGAAAACCATTTTCTTTTTCTCACTTTGTGAAAAATCATGTTCCTTTTCACACCTTTTCATTTGCATTTCTTTCATTTGCTTTTCCTTTCCAGTGCTTTCCATTGCTCTGAGTGGCATCTGCCTACGTCTGAAATGATGTCATCCAGAGGCTGCCTATCAGCTGAGCAGGAATGGAAGGGTTGGTCCAAAATAGTGAAAGAGGATCCTCCCATCACAAGCCACAAGCTCTTTATGATGCCATTCATTCCTTGTGTGATTTACAAATTGGCTATGTTAGCAAGTCGAAAGAAGAAGAAGCCTAAGGGAGAAAAGTGAGTCATGGTTGAGATTCTTACTGGTACTTCACATAAAAATGTTTCACTATGTATTAGGGAAGCAGCAGCATGTTTTGCTATCAAAGGATGTATTTACAATGATTCTTCTGGAACCACTGCTCAATATGCTTTTAAGTCAACATAATTTGATAAACATTAGCTCAGTTTTCCATTTTTAAAACATCCAGCTGTTTAGTGATTTAAGTGTGATAATAGTGTCCCTCTCCTTCTTAGTATAGAATCAAAGTGAGAAGGAGCTGTACAAGCCCCCCCCCGCCGCCGCCGCCGCCAAAGTGGCAGTTTCTGTAGCTAAAGAGTGATGCTATTTTTACTACAGATGTTAATGTCTCAGTACACCACTGCTGTTCAAAAGACTTGATGTAAACACACTGTCGGTAATGTTTCCATATTACATTATGTAAGAAATTCTCTTTCAAATTTTTCACTTGATTTCTTTTTATCTTTCCTTCTCTTCCTCCTCCTCTTCCATTTCTGTTACTAGTAAGAAATGGATCCTGTGTTAACATTCTATCAGGTCTGCTTTTTTTGGAGCTCCAGCTAACCAAAATCTCTGCAAAAGTACACCAGTCTGCCATTATCCCACTCTAGTTTTGTTCTCCAAATGAACCTCAGAATTATGTAGGCTATTGAGCACCCTTAGTCCTTTGAGTACACTCAGTATGTGAGGGAAGGGCAAGGTTGCTTGTTGGCTTTAAAAATGCACACACCATAATTTCGTATACTTCTGCTAAGATTACTGTTCCATAAAGCTTGCTGATTCCTCCTCTTGTTTCTCATTGGCTTCATTTGGGCTATAATCTCTTGATATTCAACATCTGAGGCTGCATCCGTACTGCAAAAATAACACAGTTTGACAGTGTTTTAACTGCCATAGCTCAATGCTATGGAATTCTGGGATCTGAAGTTTATAAGATCTTTAGCTTCTCTGTCAGACACCTCTGGTGCCACAAAAAACTATAAATCGTATGATTCCATATAACTGATGACAGCTAAAACAGTGTCAAACTTCATTATTTCTGCAGTGCAGATACATCTTAAATTTGCTATTAAAGGGAGTTGCAGTATCAAATTATGTGATTACGCTGACTTGGCTATACAAAATATCCCCCCCCCCCAAAGTCATCTGTCAGATATGTGTTGTCCTGTTATCCTCCCTTCTAGCCTGGTATTACTGATAATAAATGGCAGATTGTTTAATATATGACAGCCCTTATACATGATTTGTACTGTCATATGTTAGTGAAACTTGAATGGATCAGCTGGAGAAAGAGAGAGAGTAGATCTCTTCCAGCTCTGTCCACTTGAGTAACACCAACATAGGCAAGACAGTAAGGGATTGTCATACAGATTCTATGGGATCTATCTCCTTCATAAGGAGATCAGTCTACTCAAGTTCTTCATTTTAATATTTGTACTTTGTGCTGGAATACAGAGGTAAAGGTTAAGCTG
Organism: Urosaurus nigricauda; assembly: GCA_034509955.1. Classification (NCBI taxonomy): domain Eukaryota; kingdom Metazoa; phylum Chordata; class Lepidosauria; order Squamata; family Phrynosomatidae; genus Urosaurus; species Urosaurus nigricauda. The sequence continues at coordinate 141,641,681 of JAOEGL010000003.1, read as the reverse complement.
GAGAAAGAGAGGGAGTAGATCTCTTCCAGCTCTGTCCACTTGAGTAACACCAGCATAGGCCAGACAGGCAGAGGTATTTATACAGTTTATATCTGAATCTGTCTCCTTCATAAGGAGATCAGTCTACTCAAGTTCTTGGTTTTAGTATTTATACATTGTGCTGGAATAAAGAGATAGAGGGGATCATGTTGATGTACTGATCACCTTGTGGTTCAAGAGTCTTCCTGTAGTCTAGTTTATGAAATTATTAGAAGAACCTCAGGCATCCAGGCTTGGGAGGCTGACTTGGAATTGCATGGCCATCATGAAAAACACAGGACATTTTAATACATCTTCAACTCAATAAATATGTCAGTTTATGCTTATGACTTGGTGTTTCCAATTGAATGTGAGCTAAGGTCCAAAACAAACTACATAAATATTCCAGATTGAGAAATAAATATTCCAGGATTCCAGGTGGGGCCTGACCATAGCAGAATAGAGTGGCACTATTACTTCTCTTGATCTAGACACTATACATCTATGGATGCAAACAAAATTTGCATTGGCGCTTTTAGTTGCTGCATTGCACTTTTGACTCATGTTCAACTTGTGGTCTACTTGAACTCCCAGATCCCTTTCACACATGGTCTACTGAAGTCAGGTGTCTCCCATCCTATATCTGTGCATTTCTTTTTTTCCCCACCCAAAGTGCAGTACCTTACATTTCTCTGTGTTGAATTTCATTTTGTTAGCTTTTGCCCAGCTTTGTAGTCTATTCAGGTCATTTTAAATTTTGATCTTGTCCTCTGGGGTATTAGCTATTCCTCTTAATTTGGTGCCATCTGAAAATCTGAAAGCTATGCCCCCAATTTTGTCATCAATGTCTTTGATAAAGATGTTGAATAGCACTAGGCCCAGGACAGAACCCACTGGTCACTTCTCTCTAGGATAAAAAGGAGCCATTGTAGAGTACCCTTTGTGTTCAGCTGGTCAACCAATTACAAATCCATTTAACAGTTTCCTTGTCTACCCCACATTTTACAAGCTTGTTTGCAAGAATGTCATGGGGAACTTTGTCAAAGGCCTTACTGAAATCAACATATACTATATCCACAGCATTCCCTTCATCTACTAAGCTTGTAATTACAAGTTGTCTGGCATGACTTGTTTCTCTGAAACCCATGTTGACTTTTTGTAATTGTGAAATTGCCTTCTAGATGTTCACAGACTCTGTGTTTAATTATCTGCTCTAGAATCTTTCCTGGTATTTATGTGAGACTAACTGGGTAATAATTGTTGGGATCCTCTTTTTTTTTTCCTTTTTGAAGGTGAGGGAACAACATTTGCCCTCCTCCAGTCTGCTGGGACTTCTCCTGTTCTCCAGGAGTTCTCAAAGATTATTGCCAATGGCTCAGATATTATATTTGCCAGTTCTTTTAATACCCTTGGATGTAGTTCATCTGGTCCTGGAGACTTACATTCATTTTGATTAACAAGGTATTCCTGTACTATCTCTTTACTTTGCTGAATTTCCTCTATTCTGTCCTCTGCTCCTTTATCCTCCGACTGAGCGTCCTCTGCTTTTTCTGAGAAGACTGCAGCAAAGAGGGTGTTGAGTAATTCTGCCTTTTCTCTGTCCCCTGTTAGTATTCCACCATCTTCTCCATGTAGTGACCCTGCCATTTCCTTCTTCTTCCTTTTGCTGCAGGCATACACCCAAAAAGTCTTTTTTTTCCCCTTAACCTCTCTAACAAGCCTGAGTTCATTCTGCACTTTAGTTTTTTCTGACTTTACCCCTATACATGCTGGCTATTTGTTTGAATTCCTCTTTGCTGATTTCTCCATTTTTCCATTTAAAACTTAGCTCCATTGAAAGTTCATTAGTCAACCATCCTGGTTTCTTGAGATACCTCCAGTTTTTCTTCCTGACTGGAACTCTTTTAAATTGTGCCTTCATTATTCCCCTTTGGAGAAACTCCCATCCATCTTGAAATCTCTTCTTTTAGTTTTCCTGACCATGGGATCACCCCCAGTATTTCTCTAAGTTTACTAAAATCAGCTCTCCTAAAGTCTAGAATGTGTGTCTGACTATGCCTGGCTTCCTCTTTCTGCTATATAACAAACTCCAGAAGAACATGATCACTCCCACTTAAGGATCCCATCACTTGAACCCCATTAACCAGGTCATCCCTGTTGGTTAGGATCAGATCTAAAATAGTAGACCCCCTTATTGCCTCTTCCATCTTTTGGACAATGAAATTGCCTTCGAGGCAAGTGAGGAATTTGCTAGACCATGAGGATTTGGTTGAGTTTGAATTCCAACAAGTATTAGGATAGTTGAAGTCACCCACTACATCTCTGCTTTCTAAGTGTGTGGTCATCTGTTCTAGAAAGGCATAATCTAATCCCTCTATTTGACTTGGGGGTGTGTAGTAGACTCCCACAATAACATCCCTGTTGTTTCCCATCCTTTTAATTTTTATCCAGATGCTCTCCACCTGGCTTCCAGGATTGATGTCCTGGATCTCTTCACTGTTGTAAATATCCCTGACATATAATGCTATTCCTCCTCCTTGGCCTATTTCTCTTAAAAAGGTTATACCCCTCTATTCTTACATTCCAATCATGAGACTCATCCCACCAGGACCCATCAGGACTCAATTACACTGTGAGTTTGGCAGACATCCTTTGAGAAAGCTTTCTCAGCAGCTTTTTGAAGATTGTTGCACCTGAAAACCCTGCCGTTGGTAGACGTGGGATTGAAAAGTCAAAATTGAATGTTGTCACTTGCAGCTGAGACCAGGCGAGTGCAACCCATCTGCAGCTCAGACCCCAGCCACACTTATCCAGCTTCTACTCAAAAACCTGAACTTGCCTTTTTAGAAAAGCAGCTGAATAAGCACGGCTGGAGTTTGGGCTGCAGATGGGTTGCACTCCCCAGCCTTGGCTGCATGTGATAACACCTGGTTTTGATTTTTCAATCCTGTGTCTTTTCTGGAGGGATTTGCAGGTGTGATAATCTCTTTAGTTGTATCAGCCATGATATCTTACTGGATTAATTCTGTTGTTAGGGTGTCAGATATTGTTATTCTGTATTCTAAATACAGGACAGTATCAGAAAATGGTATTAGATGATATTCGTTCAATTTGTTAGCATTTGAGTTGTGGGTTTTGACAAGTTCTGATCCATTCTTATTTCTAATGCTTTTTAACACATGTGTGAAGACATATGGTCTGCTCCATTAGGGTTGAGGTATCACCAATATGTTAATGAAACCAAGTTCCTTTTCTTGTTGGGTCTCTGCAGATGCTGAGTTGATACCTGGACTCAGTAATGAAGTGGACAGGTCCAAAGTACTGAATTCAAGTAGGGACTTTTTGCACTGGTGGTTTTTATGTCAAGCAATTAAATGTACATTCTGTTCTAGTTAGGTGATTTTTCCCTCTGAAGATTTTGCTGGTTCTTCTTGATCCAACACTGTCACTTCAAAGCTTAGGTGCCTTTCCATAGTTTTACCAGCTTTGTACGGTTCATCAGTTATGGCCATTCCTGGAGAGGGACAATTTGGCCACTGTAATACCTGCTCTAGTAATCTCCAGAGCATGAATTAATGCAATGTCTATATGTGGGGCTAGTTGTGAATACAATTTAGAAGATTCAGCTAGTGCAGAATCTGCCTGACAATTTATAACTGTGACTAAGGGAAATTATATTACACAGAATCTGAAGGAGTTAAATTGGTTTCTGATTCACTTTCAAGCCAATTCAAATGTTAATGTTTACTTTAGGGGCCTTAAATGGCTTGGGACACTGACTTCAGATATCTGGAATGCTTTTTATCAAGGTACCTCAGATAGCAAGAAGGGAAAAAACCACTTAGCTGTACCATAAATTTCTGTAGTTGCTCTTGCAAAGTTTTACTGTGGCACACCTTATGGAGGTGTGACCAGTCCCAACATTGCACTTATTTTACTGGGAGCTCAAAGCCTTCTTATAGGACAATGAATTTTAAAATGAGCCAACTTAAGTCTATTTTATAATTTATGCTGCTTTTTTTGTTTTGATGACAAGTTTGACATTTTAAAATTTTTCTCAGAATAGTTTGGATGTTTGGGAGAAGGTGACATTCATATGCTGTAGCAGTGCAACATACTTGGGGGGGGGGGGGAGTTGGGGATAAACTACAGTGACATCACCCCAGAAGCTCTTGAATAATTTGTGTGTCCATCCAGCTACTATGACTGCTTCAAAAGCTTTCTTAACAGAGACCTGCTACATAATGACTGCCCATCTCCTTGCAACTCAATGAGCATCATAATTATCCATCAGTGCTTCTAGTACTGCTACTTTCCCAAGATCATTTCCATCTGTGTGTGTCTAATATGCTCACAATACAGAAGGTTTACACCTACTGATTCCCAACAGCAGCCTTCTCCAATCAATAATATCTCTAAATGGAAGCATTTTTATTTTCTGTCCAAGCTGCTGCACAAGAGTGTTTCAGGTTTTGGCAACACCAGATATCAACAGTAACATATTTTAAAGGTTTAGAAACACCATATTCATCATTTTGAAGTATCTGTCAATTTAAGACATGTGCCATCACATAATATAGTGGTTTTAGTCTTTGCTATTTTATTCTTTTATTTGCTACAGTTATATACTGCCCTTCTGCCAATGCACACTAGGTGGTTTATAGTTTAAAATGACAAACCACAATCTTCCAGACTCACTAAAAAAGGGGAGAAAGGGGGATTAAGGAAAATGTTAGAGATGCAATGGAACCATGATCTCCAGTGGCTGGTTCTCTGACCACTGTAACTACTCTCAGTGCATTAATGCAGCATCTTTCTGATATCCTATGGGATATTTGCAATTTTTTTTTAAAGAAGCTCATAGACAAAGCAGGGGTATTCCCCCTGAAATGATGAAGGAGCCCCAACATTAGCAAATCCCACCTGAGGAAGTTGTGCAATGGGTGTGCCAGGCTTGGTCACCAGACAGCTGTCAAGTAAGCTTGCTCAGAGATCAGTGGAGTCTTATTCTCTTCTGTCTACCACTCCAGCCCCATTACTTTTGTTTAAATGTTATAAATCTCAATGGGAGGGAGGGAGGGAGAAGCCCTGCCTAGCAAAAATGTGTGGCATAATGACCATGGCAATGTCAGTATCAAAACATTCTCCACTCTGATCAGGAGGGAAAGGCAATTAGGCAATTTATCCCAAAGCAATGTCAAAAGCTTAAAAATTACAGAAGCTATAAAAACACAATCCCAACAGATTTCCACAAATATGTAAATTAATGCTATTGAAAATGCTATGTAATCAGGTCTCATTTATCATTATAATATCAGTTGAGACGCAATAGCAGTCTAAGTGTGTCACAGACAGTTTCTGTAAAAAGGCTAATAGCCAGCACACAGCCAATTAAGCTCCCTAAACAAAGTCAGCTATTTAAATTATCCCCCCAAAGGAGCTAGCAGTGACCTGGACTTGCAAGGTTTTTTTAAAAAAAATAAAACAAAATAAATGAAAATGAACAGTTTTTTTTTTTTAATTTGTCAAATTGATTGTTCAGGTGTCCCAGTGAAGGTCTCATTACCCCGTGATATTGTACTATTGGTGGTGGTAATGTAAACACATGGGAGTGTGAGATTTACTTAGTATGCTACTCTTTAATTCTTTCATCATCCTTATCTTTACAAGAAAGCCATACCCAAATTACTCTTAAAGAACTCTGTGACAACTCCCCTAGATTCTTGCTCCAATGCAAGAGTTCTCTGCTGAGAGAAAGGCGTGATGCTAATTAAATACATATGTACATATATACAGCTAATTCAGTGTAATTTAGCCTTTTTGTCCATTACTGTTTATTCAAGATAGCAGATTTCATTGCAGCCTCAAATGCCCACACCTTAGAAAAGTCTCACAGGCCAGGGCAAAGGATTCTTCACTAAATTAGTTCTTGAAGGAAGCAAGTAATTTTATTCATAGTGTTGTTGTTGTTTGTTTTTTTTTCGTGGGTTTTTCAAGCTATGTGGCAATATTCTTCTTTTTCTAGCCCCCAAAACCCCGCAAAAAAACTATGGATGCTGGCTGTGAAGGTCTTTGACTTCACAATTTTATTCATTTTCTCCCTCTGCCCCCCCCCCCGCCCCCCAGTGCAAGAAAGCTTTTGAAAGTTTCATGGTGTTCAAAGACTATTCAAAACCTATGCACAGTTTGAAAGTCTATTTACAGTTTTGGACTTATTTTGTGCAAAACTCACTTTTTGGGTGTAGAAAACAGCATTGTGTCTATAGAAAAACAATATTCTATTCAATGAAAAAAAAATAAAGCAAGAAACTTTCTGCAGGAAAAACAAATGCAAATTTTCTTCATAAAAAATCCCTAGAGCATGAGAAAGTATTTTATGCAAGGAAAACAATACAAAATATGATGTTTTCTGCATTGTAAAGTGCAGGTTTTGTGCAGAAAACATCCTGAAGTGTGGAGATTCTCAAACAGTTCAGGACATTTCCTCTCAATGTATTCCAGAACTCCAGAAACATGTTTTTAAGCATTTGCTGGCCAATCTGGGAATAATGAGACCAGACACAGATAAATAGGTTTGGGGGAAAAAAGTCCACTTTATGAAGTTACTAATTTATTATTTTCTTAGAAGAAGTGCAATTACAGGGGGATTAGCCTAGTGTGGGAACAGCTGTAGCAGGTGGTTCCTTCTCCAGACCTCCTCTGCAGCTTCCGCTGGGCATTAACACCTGAGCCCAAAGGATAACCTAAATTCTGGGTTAATCCTTGCTGGCCAACCAAACAACCCACATCGAGTGTGTGTACCTCAATCTGAAGACCAGAGACAGTATGGGAATTCTGTTAGCATGCCGGCCACCCCATTGTCTAACAGACTGCCTGACCGAGCTGACTTAGCTGGTCTCTGAGTTGCTGTTGGAGTCACCCAGACTTCTTGTCTTGGGCAACTTCAACATTCCTCTCGAGACCAGCCCTTCTGATCTATCTGGAGCAGCTCGGGAGTTCATGGAATCCATGGCACGCATGAACCTATCTCAACTGGTCAACGGGTCCACCCTTTGCACAGGTCACACACTCGATGGGATCTTTAGTATGGAACAGGAATATCCATGGGCGGAAGTAACTAAAACCTCCGCACTGTCATGGACGGATCATTTCCTGATCAAGTTGGAACTAAAAGCTGCTTTCCATCCCCCCCGGGATGGACCCATTAGAATGGTCTGCCCTCAAAGGCTAATGGAACCAATTGGCTTCCAGAAGACCCTAGAGGTTTAATGGTTGGTAGCACTGGTGATTCCATCGAAGCCTCGGTGAATACTTGGAACACCAATCTTCCCAAGGCTCTTGACGCAATTGCCCCTGAGCGTCCTCTCCTACCCGCTCCTAACCACAAGCCCTGGTTCACAGAGGATCTCAGGGAGATGAAGCGGGTTGGACGACGACTAGAGCACAGATGGTGGAAAACTCAACTCTTCTCCGACAGAACTCGCCATAGGCAGCATCTTTGCACCTATCGGGAGGCTTTGCGTGCAGCACGCAGATCCTTCTGCTCTGCACGCATCACATCTGCAGAGTCTCGCTCAGCAGAGCTGTTTAAGGTGGTGGGGGAGCTGACGCGGGTTCTCCCTGTGCCAAATCCCCTACTCGCCCCAACAACAGCCTGCTGTGATGCATTTAACACCTTCTTTGAAGACAAAATCTCTCGGATAAGCGCCGACTTGGAAGTCAATGTTTTGTCAGAGTCCATAGGTGAGGCGTCCAACAACTCCGTTATTGCTTCTTTACTGGATGAATTTCAACCTGCCAGTACTGAGCTCCTTGTAAGTTTGAGGAAGATGACTTGCCCTCTCAATCCTTGTCCATCTTGGCTGGTCATCCAGGGAGGGACACATTGAGAGTATTCCTTCGGGATGCAATCAATGCGTCCCTCAGGGAGGGTTCTCTGCCATCTTGTCTAAAGGAGGCAGCCGTTAGACCCCTACTGAAGAAGCCCTCCCTTGATCCCCTGGACAGAAACAACTACAGACCAGTTTCCTTTGTCCCATTTTTGAGCAAGGTGATCAAGAGAACAGTCACCTCCAAACTCCAAGCCGTCTTGGATGAAACCGATTATCTAAATCCATTTCAAACTGGCTTCAGGAAAGGACATGGAGTTGAGACTGCCATGGTCGCTCTGGCCTATGACCTCCGCTTGAGCATCAACAGGGGTAGTGTGACCCTGCTGGTGCTTTTGGATCTCTCAGTGGCCTTTGATACAATAGATCATTCCATTCCTTTTGCCTCTGAGCACATCAACAGTAGAATATAGTGGTGTAAATTTATCTCTTTCTTCTTCTCATCTCTGAATGAGAGTGATAAATGTTATTACTCTTCTTCCCCCTCTGTGGAGAGTGAGATATTTCAACTTGATTTCCCCTCACAGAAAAGCTAACTATTCCCAACAAATTCCTAAAGAATGAAGGCTGACTCTGCCTTCCTAACTCCTCTTGCAATTAGTATTGTGAATCATAAAACACCATTAGTAAAGTCTAACGAGGAAAAATGGCCTGTGTTAACACTTACAATAGAACTTCCTCTCCCCCCCCCCCAATTGCCTTGACTGAAACTGACACAATTGAAATGAATAGCTGAGACACTGTTATTTTTATTACTTAAGCAACACAACCCCCCCCCCCCCAACATCAACCATCCTGAATATTAAATTTATCACGGAAGTGTGGTGCCCCATTGTGTCCGCATATCCTCACACCTCAGTTGAGCAGGTGTCAAACATCAGAGCTTATAAATACTCGAGAAAATTCTCAAGATTTTTTTAAAAACCTGTATGCTTAATGAACAACAGCAATCATTTAGCACATCCCTAGTTGAATGTCCTTTTTGCTTGAGTAAAATTGTGACATTAGCCACAACACTACACGTTGTTGACTCCTGCTTTTCCCCAGTAGCTTACTGAGTTCCATCAGACCTGGGAATATCATTTTCTGGCACTTTCTCTGTACTGTGCTACAGAAGAATCTGCAGTGGGTGAGAGCTTGCCACATAATTTTTCTTGCTATTCATTGCTGCCATCCTGGTTTCCACTCTTTAGTCCACAGGATTGAGGGGTTACTCGTTACTACCCAGAATGGGAGTAGGAAATTGTGGTCTGAAGCTCCAAGGCTGGGTTGTTGCTTTTTGGCTCCAAAGTCATCCTAAATAATTTTATCAATAACAATAATAATCCCACATCACTAGAACCCTCCAAGGATATTGTTTGGTTTAGACAGAACGACTGATAGTCCCCCAACCCCAGACAGTGACAAATAAATATCAGACCGTCTGACACTGCCCACTCCTCACCATTGGTGATAATTACTTCTCACTAAAAAATCCAGACTTTTACTGAATGAGGAAGAGAGTTGAGAGAGGGACAAATGACAGACAGACAGACAGACAGAGTTATAAATATAGACCCTATACATAAATCTGAGAATATGATGGGAAAACTAGTAGAGAAATGAACAATATTTCATATTAAATAATATCAGAGATATAAAACCTAATTTCATGAGAAGTCTTTTCTTGTGCTGATACATAGGTACCACAGCTATATTCACAAATCCACAAAAACAGCCAAGTTGTAGTACATTTTCTGAAATGTTTTAATTAATCATAAAAATTGGCATGATAGTAATACCATTTACTGATAGTTTCAAAGTTGTCTTCATCCTGTCTCCTTGGTTGTCACTTTGTTGTACATGACACTTTCATTAATTATAAACATAGGACTAAATATATTTCAGAACAAATATGGAATTAGACCTAATACAGACATCACTTTGTGCTGGCCTGTGGGCAGAGTTAGGGTGCAGTGTCCGCACACTTGACACCCTAACCCTGACCCCAGGATGCCATTTTGGCACACACTGGTCCATCTGGCATGCACCATCATGATGCCCCTCTGGTGCTGCATCCACATGATGCAGCACCGAAGGGGCATCAAAAGCCACTGGACTTCATCCCCTTCCCACCCCCTTTCCCTTCTCCTTTTGTGTTGTCTCTTCTAGATTGTAAGCCTGAGGGCAGGAATCCATCTAACTATAAGATTGTATGTACAGCACTATGCAAATTTACAGCGCTAAATAAATAAATAAATAATATAGCCACACCACTGGAACTATGCTGCCCCTTGGAATGTGCAAAAAGGAGCCACTTTTTGTAGCTTCTTTTTGAGTTCTCTGGAAGCTGGATCAGGGCCACAGCATAAGATTGCCATGGCCCCAATCTGGTCAGTAAAGGGGTGGCTACAGACCCCCCCCCCTTTGGGGTGGCCTATATAGCCCCTTAGATAGTAAAAGAGAACTTTTGAATTCAATTCTGCCTAGTCTCAAAGAGAGTAATTTTGAAGAAATTGTACAAGTGATACTTAACACTTTGCAGTAGTAACACATATTAAAATATATCTGGCAATTGCTAGAAAAAGAAATTTTCTAGTTGTAATTAAAGTTTCATGTGGTGGTAGTGTTTTAAAATTAAAAACATTAAGAAAGATGTCATAGCAATAATGTTACAAATAATTCCACTAACAATTCTTCTCATTCTAGCCTCCTTCCTCTCTGCTGTTCCCCATGTATAAGGACTGAAGTTTACTGAATAATTGAGAAGAACATAGAGTGTATTTCATACAATATAAAGAACACATGTTACAAGGAATCAAGAAGGAAAACTGGAATTTTAGTAGCTGTGCAATCTGGTGGGAAAGGCCAACCCTGTGGGCAGAGTCAGAGCATGGTGTCCACATGACGCACACCCTGGCTCCACCCCAGCCCAGTGTGACAGAGTGTGCTGCACCACACAGTATCCAGTGTCATAGTGTTCCTTTGGTGCCCTTTCCAGAGTGCAAAAAGGAGCTCCTTTTTGCAGCTCCTTTTTGCGCCATGGAAAGGCCAGGTTGGAGCCTCAGCATGTGGTTAGCGCAGCCCCGATCAGGTGTAGACGGAGGCTGCTGAAGTCTGCACAGCATTTACTGTGGACTAGTAAGTGCAATAAGTATTTCATTTATATATATATATATATATATATATATAATATTTGATCTGTTGCTTTTAAAAGGTTCTGCAGAGGTAGCAGTAATAATTTGCAAGCCATCTCACTACAACCAGGGAAACTGGAGGGGGGTGTCTTTATTTCCACACCTTTAACTTCCAGATCTTTTTATCACCTCATTGTGGTGGCTTTCAGTATGGATTTCCCTATCCACCAATAGGGTTTTAAGAATCTGAAAGGGGTAATCTTACATAGCATTTTTCTTCTTTCCTTTGCACATGTATTTCAGGTTCAATAACCTGGCTGTAATATAAGTACAAGGTTTGGGTATTTAGTTATATGGGTTTTTTTGGACTTATCTGTCTACCAGTATAGTTAAGAGCTTGTATGAAAGGCAATTTAAAATTGTGAACAAAGTCACCAATATTTTTTAAAAAAAAATTAAAAATCAAACATATCAAACATAAAATCAAACACATCTGAATACTGTTACAATCTCTTTCCTGCCTTGTTTTTACTACGGATGGTGGATGCCACTCTGGAACTGCATCCCTCATTCATAGGCTTATGGAGATAGTAGACTAATCATGAGTACTGAAACATACCCCATGGCTATTAAAATGTTTAACAAAATGTCTTTATGAAAACATTTACAAAAAAGATAACTGTTTGCATATTAACAAAACAGTACTATATTTAATTACTATTGGTAAATTATTCCAAAGGTGGATGTAAGTTAGACCATGTGAGTGCACATATAATTTCATGGCCAGAAGATCTGAAGTAATGTCTCAGATTTTGACTGTAGCATGCTGGGACATGTGGAAGAATGTTTTTAAAGTAACCAGGTTGCAAGCCCTTTAGTATTTAAGGACTGACATCAGTATCTTGAATTTAGCCTGGCAAAAAGCCCCATCAGATTATATTCAGCAGTGCTTGCATCTGGGTCACTGTGCATTCATTATTGCTCAAGTGTGTGTGTTTATTTGGATGAACCATTGACTTATTTTAATATGTGGATGCTTTTCAATTATTTTTGCACTGTTGGGTTACTGTAATATGTGGAAATCCATTTTTCTAAAAAAAAACCCCAACAAACACATAATGCTAAAAATGTAGATACCACAGCAACCTTAAGTGATGAAAGAAGAGCCAGAAAGAAGAAAAAAGTAAGAGAGAAACATAATTAATTTTAAAGGAGGAGGACGGAAATGGAAAACTCGGGGGACATTCACATCCATTTTTTAATCCTGGGGAGATGTGAATCACTGTATTGATGCATATTAGATTTGTTGTTCCCATCTCGTTTTGGGTTCTGTGTTAATCGGACATGCTATCATTTTGGGATAAAATGGAGCTGCCTCCCTTCCTTTGAATGATACAAAGTGTTCCAAATCAATTCAGAAGCTATTCTGCCAATAATGTGGATCTTTCAGGAAAAGTTTTTTAAAAAAACAGTATTGAATATCCCAGTGTAAGTAGGATAGGGGGTATTTGCCAGCCTCCCCACCACCACCAAAAAAAGTGCATTGAGTGCATTCAGGATCAATGTGAAGAACAAGGATTCAACCCGGATTCATCCTGGATTATTGTCATGGTGTAAATTGGGCCCTGAATAATGGAAATGACTAACAGTGGTAAAAAAAAAGGAAGTTTGAAAAAACAGAGAGAGCTATACAAGAAATATAGTGGGTGGGTAAACTGTGAAGAAGGGGAGAGAAAAAGAGGAGAAATATGATTTAAGTAAAACTAATTATGAAAATAGAACAAGAAATAAGAGATGGGGAAAGATGGGGGCAAAAATATATCATGACAAATGAGTTAGAGAATAGAAAGCAATGGAACATGTTGGACTGAGAAGCAAAACTGTTCCTTTTATTGTCCTTAGCAGTATGTTGTGTAGTACTGAACAATGCAGATCTGGGCACTATGCATAAATAGGATAAGCGTGTTCAGGGATCCTGGGCACAAACATACCCAGGCATAAGGTCTCCATTGTTGTCTGCCTTCAAGTTGTTTCAAAATTATGGCAGACCAAGATTAATCTATAAAAGGATTTTCTTGGCACAATTTTTTCACGGGGGTTGCCATTGCCTTCCTCTGAGGCTGAGACAGTATAACTTGCTTAGGATCATCCAGTGGGTTTCCATTGCAGGATGGGGATTTGAAGCCCAGAGTTATAGTCCAACACTCAAAATACTATACCATTTCATTCTCAAGAGCTCCTTTAAGGTTTTAATCTTTACCAAGAATGCAAGTCTATGAGTTTGCTCTCTCTGGTTGGCTTTAATTCTGTGAGTAGACTCCCATCACTTCTGGTTTGGTAAACCTTTGGTTGCACTCTCCAATATTACCGGCATACGCATAAACCCAGTAATAGACCAAAGACATAAGGAATATTAACAAAGGGAAAAAAAAGGTTTGGGCATAGCATAACATCCTATGGGGGGGGGAGTTTTTTGTTCTTTGTAGACATTTCCTATTGTTGGGAAGACCTCTCTTACTCCTAAAAACATGGCAGAAATGTCCTCACACTCTCTACAGGATGTTTGGGGACATTTGTGGAAAATCAATTTAGGGTATATTGGGTGTGCAGCACACCAAGTTCAATTAGCTGTACATCAGGAGTGGTCAACTGTAGGAGGTTAGACCCTTCACATTTGTCCACTCCTGGTGTACAGCTAATTGCTTGAAGATACTTAATAAAGTTGGAACCAGAGTAAATTTAGAAAGTGTACTCACAATTGCAGAACTTGTATGAAGCAATGTCCCTGAGCTCACAAACCATTTGTACAGGCTTAGGATCTGTGTTGTTGTTGTTGTTGTTGTTTTAATGATGGAAGATGCATAAGTTTCAGGCAGGATATATTGCTGTTTTTCCACCACCATCAGTGTGCATTGTCAGTGGCAGCATGTAGTTGCATAGACGGATAATAATTCATTTGGTAAACTGCCTTGGGTCCCATAGCAAAGAAGGGAGAAAGGTAGGATATACATTCAAATTGAATTATTGTACTGAAGAGTCACCCATTGTTGGATGCCTCTGAGCAAGATTTTTCTCTGGAAACCATACAAAACAATTTGGTAATGCTACTGCTTTCTCTCTCTCTCTCTCTCTCTCTCTCTCTCTCTCTCTCTCTCTCTCTCTTAAGAAAATGGAGAAAATTCAGGCAAAAGCTAACAGACACAAGAAGAACATTTGCTTCCCCCCCCCCCTTTTTTTTTTCTGAGCACAGTTCGCTTTTCTTGGAGAACATTTTAGGCTAGCTTGACATTGAATTTAGATTGTATTGGCAATGAATAGGAACAGAACTGCCTTTGTGCTTTGTGTACAAATGCCATTATATTGCTTATACCTGCCCTCAGCATCCACAAGAATTTATAAACTAATTCCAAGCCACTCAGAACACAGATCATTTTTATCCTTTAATTGGTTTTTCTACATTCATTTTAATTATATAAACCTGTTAAACTTGTACCAGAATGAAATATTGTTTTCCTTCCAATATAAAATGGTCCTAGTTTTTAATTGCAACCCCTCTATTCCAATCTTATAATTTCACCCTGGATTTTACTTTGTTAGAAAACAAAGGTCATAGAAACTTTGACAGCACCAGCTTAATAAGCATGCCTGTTTTTCTTGTATGAGAATTGATTTTTTAAAAAAAGAATTCTGCATTAATATTGTGTTCCATGGCTTCTTGGTAAGTTAGAATCTTTTGTTCCTATGTAAATAAATGGTGCAGAAAATAGGTGGTTACCAATTAATATGCTTGGGAAAATGTTACATTCTAACAACTCACAGGACTCACAATTTGACCTCAAAGAAATCTTCATCATTATTTGTCTGGAAATGATAATTTGTTGATAAGAAAGAACTTTTCTTTAACTCACTATTATCAGAAATCTTCAAAGTACAAGAGCACAGAACTTGGTATTGCAAAAAAGATGGAGACACACACACACACACACACACACAAAAATCCATAAATATTTGGCTTAAAAAAAAAACCCCTTCAGTGATAGCATCCTGTCTGAATCTGACAGACAGTCTTCTGGTCAGGGAAAAAGGGAAAGGGAGGTAGAGAAAGCAAAAGAGGGCAAATGATATATTATGATACTTTAAGGCAAATAGTATTTTGTTTACACCTTTGACCAAACCAAGTACATCTAGAGTTGGATTCACACTTATTCAACTGTAAAGCTGAAACTCTAAAAAGCACGAGACCTCACAATGCAATGCTATGTCTATACACAGGTAAACCGCATTAAGGCTGCATTCCCACTGGTCTGATAATCCAGATTTTTATTTTATTTTATTTTTTTTGGCGGAGCAGCCCTGATGTTTTGGTGCAATGCAAGTTTTTTTTTTTTCCATTTAGGCTTGTAGTATTTTGTTCTTGTTACTATTTGATGCTGATGCCGTCCCCATTCACTTTACTGCGATTTATTGCCAGCGTTGTAAATTAGCCCCTCGTCCCGATTTACTTCCTTGATCTGGATTTCCCCCTCCCCTTTCTT
This sequence comes from Urosaurus nigricauda, assembly GCA_034509955.1. NCBI lineage: Eukaryota > Metazoa > Chordata > Lepidosauria > Squamata > Phrynosomatidae > Urosaurus > Urosaurus nigricauda. Next base: position 141,626,123 of record JAOEGL010000003.1, on the reverse strand, counting down.
TCTTTCACCTGTCAATCAAGCACTTGAGCAATTAGGCGTCATTGTGATGTTGTACAATTACAACCGGTTTATTGTTGCTCTCTGTTTCCACTACAAGCAGGGAAACTTTTTTTTTTTTAAACCACATGTTTCTGGAATCTTACTTTCTCTTTCTGGTCATTGTTTGCATTGGCCGGGCCTCCCTGCAGTGCTAAGATGGTGGGACAAGCTATACAGGTAATGTTTACTTGCTTGAGAGCAAACCTAATGTTGATAATGCTGTTGCGTAGATGGGCACAAAGCACATGGTGCTGGTGCGGATGATGCACATGGTGCTGGTGCGGATGATGGTGATGATGATGATCGTAGCACAATTAATGGTTTTTCAGACTATTACTCAGTTGGCTGCAGCATGGGAATGGATGGCTGCTGGCATGCTCTTCCACTTTTTGCAAGCTGTGCAACTCACATTTCAACCCATGCAGGGAAGGTGGTGGGTGTACCGAAGGAGCGGTATCCACTGGGACATGTATGCCCAGTAAGTTTCTAGCAAAGTGTGACTACAATTGTGTACTGTTAGTCATGAGTAACAGAAACTCCCTGAGTTCAATGCATCCACTGTAAAGTTGATTAAGGCTGGATCTAGCCCATAGAGATTTTAACAATACTGTTCCTCAGTTTGGCTTCTTAAATTTAATAAGCACATGAGTCTTAAAATAACAACATTTGATAAATACAATCATTTTAAGAAACTGAGACATTTCTTATAGAAAATGAAATCTATTGTAAATAATACCACACAATATAGAGAGAGCGGTAGGATACTCCCAAATGTTGAGGATCTTCATTGGTACCACCATGGAACAATGGAGGGCTATATCCTCTCCCCATTTTGATGTACCATTTGAAAAATATATTGTCCCAAAATGGGATGAGCGGGTTAGAAAAAAATATTTTTGCCCCCAAAGTCCAATATTGTCTGGGGTCCCCACTGCACTGGGAATGATTGAAACAGGGTTGCCCTTTGTAAAGCTGGACACACTCCACATTCATTCAGTTCATTCGTACAACCTAGATGGTTCCTATTTCTCATATTACCAATATAGGATGAGATCCCAGGAAACTGAAAGTGGAAACCAGATCACTTGACAATAGGGCTGTACAGACAGCCCTGTAAGGGACGGCTCTATGTCACCCCTGGAAACACTGGATTGGGGGCACAGTAACCAGATGGTCAACCTATGGCCTCAATCTGGTGTTTTTCCAGGCCAAAGAGAAGCAGCAAAATGCCGCTTCTCTTTGGCCCAGGAAAGGGGTGCCCTTGCGGCAGTACGTCCCCTGACACCCTGACAGTCATGAGGAGAAAGAGACGGCCCCTTTCTCCTCTGGATTGTTGGTGCGGTTGTGCGGTTGCCATGCCCACAATGCACGAGCCAAAAAGGGGCTTTGAAACAGAGCTTCTTCCTGAGATGCTGCCAAGGTGCAGTAAGCGCCCTGGAGCAGTGCAGTGACACCATATGTACACTGTGCTGTTTGGACATGATGTGTGCATGATGTGTGTTATTGATACGCATGTCTTATGGACATCAAGATGGCGCTGTCCATACGTGCTAGGGTCACGGAGCTTGCAGTTGCTGTGTGCACCGCAAACCTAGTATAGGTGGTGGCATGCTACTTTTGCCCCATCTATCTCAGGCTAATGTCTATTTGAGAAAAAAAAGCACATTTAAGCCTTTAAATTACCTCCTAAATGCCCTCTTCTTGATAAAAATATAGCAAAAATGATGCTTAGTATCCCCAGAGGCTTTGTGGTACCATAAGACATGACAGGTAATTTTTTCACATGCACTGAAACATGGAGGGCATGTGAGGATTAGGCCACTTTGAGAGCTACAAAAAGAGTACGGCCACAGGTTCCTACCCCCCCCCATACACACACAACACACCACCACCACCATACCCTGCCATAAACACTTGGTGGTATGGTTTTCCCTTTCAGTTGACTAAAAGACAATTTTAAGGATAAAATGACTCTCAATGCCAATCAACTCTAAGATTGAGCATATTTTGCTGCTGATTTTCTTTTGTTATTTTGATTTCACTAGCTAGGGAAAAGTATAGAACTTGTATTTAGTTAGAGGTATTTTGTAATATAATGAACATTTTATCTCTTGTTTTCTTTTGGAGGTATATATATAAAGAGATGTAGATAGAGATAGAGATAGATATATCTCCCCTACACAACATTCCCTCCAACTAAGGCAAGATTAAAATCCAAATGAATTAAGCAAATGCAAATAAGAAAAAATAGAAACATTTATTTCATTGATAAAGCATGAAAAGAATTGTTAGTGAGTTCAGTGAGATCAAATCTCAAACCCTGTCTGAAGACATCCTGTAGGGAAAGAGATCAAATGTATTTAAATAATTTATAGTATTTGTCTAGGAGAGAACCCATCTGATCTTTGTACCTGCTTGAAGCTTGAGGATGGGATTTCTCCTCCTGTCTGATAACAAATTGTCTGAATCCAGATGCCATACATACAGAGAGAAATAAAATAAAATAAAATAAAACAGAAGTGGCAAAATCCCAAGGCTGAAAAATTCAAAAATCTAGAACTCTGCTGAAAATTCTCATTTGAAATGTAAAGATCCTACAGAGATCATGCACAGTCAAAGCTACGTAACAATGGCTATGTGGGGAGATTAGTACAGGACTCTCTCTCTCTCTCTCTCTCTCTCTCTCTGTGTGTGTGTGTATGCTCTTCACCCCCAGCTATTTTCTTGCCAGTTTAACATATTCTAACATAAACTATTTAACAGCAAAAGAGAAATTCCAAAGAATATTTGGTTGTGCATAAATATCTACTTGATATTTTATTTATAAGCATTATAAATAAGCAACCATATAATGTTACAGGGCTGCATGTGCCCTGCTACAGGCTCCTGTGAGCAGATGACATCAGAGGGTGTAGCCACAAGCATGGATGGATCTCCATCCAAAACTCTACATCAAGATTTTTTCACTCAATGGTTTGCAAGAGAAATTGATTATAATCCTGTTCTTTCAACCTGGCATACAGAAGTAGGAGGTGAGACAAATCTCTTATAGCTAATGTTGTGATAAACCAATTTTTTTTCTTCTCTCCCATTGAGAACTAGATGCATTTAAAAAATTTTTTTTTCAAAAGTCCTACTTTCAAAAGGTTATTTTTTCTCTTCCTGTTGATAAGTATTTTTCACAAATTTCTCAAATGAAAATAAAAGACAAGGGAAGCGAACATTTACACTAATTACCTGGCATTTCAAACACAACAAAATGAAGTTTGGCAATCAAAATCTTTGAATAACAGAATTTTCTTCTGTTTTACGAATTTTGACAAATATTCTTTATGTCACCACTTATAGCTAGCTAAGGTTCCAGCTCTCCAGGTCTTGACCTATGTCCCAGGGCCAGTATCCACCTTTTAAGTTTTCAGGGGGAAGGAGAAGAATCTAAGAGCAAGAAAGCTGCCTTGAAAAGAGTATATATATATATATATATATATATATATTGCTTTTTTTCCATTTGTTGAACTTTTTTTTAATTGAATAGCATATTCTGTTCAACTGTGGCTGATAACTAATATATCATGCTCAACAATGTAACTAGGGCACTGGTAATGCTCCCAGTAACATTACCAAGAACTGTCTCTTGAAACATCACCTTCATAACTTCACTTATCTGTGATGTCACAAGGGATTGTTCTAAGATTTTTAGATTTTGACACTGAAATCTCAGGGCCTAATATTGACTTGTAAACTTTAATAAATAATAATAAAATCTTTATTTTTATACCACCCTTCCAATGATCAGGGCGGTGCACAACTTATACAACAATTAAAAACATTCCAAGGATAAACAATAACAATATCAATACAACAGTACCATAGCAATATGCCAAATCAGCTCACAGTGGGGGAGGATGAGGGAGAAATAACAACAAGGAGAGGAATATCAGCGGTAAGCCTGCCCGAATAAGTGTGTTTTTAACCCCTTTTAAAACTGGACAAGAGAGGCGGCTGAGCGGAGCTCGATGGGCAGTGAGTTCCAGAGGCTAGGGGCCGAGATGGAAAATGCCCTCTTCATGGTGGTTGATGATCTGGCCTCTGGAACTCTTAGTAACTGTTGCCCGGTGGATCTGAGTGTGCGGGGCGGATTGTATGAGGAGAGGCGGTCCTTCAGGTACTCTGGGCACAAGCCATTTAGGGCTTTATAGGTAATAACCAGCACTTTGTACTGAGCCCGGAAGCGAATAGGTAGCCAGTGAAGATCTTTCAATACCGGTGTTATATGGCAGGCCCTGGGAACACCAGTGACCAGCCATGCTGCGATATTCTGCACTAATTGCAGCTTCCGAGTGTGATACAAAGGCTGCCCCATGTAGAGCGCATTGCAGAAGTCCAATCAAGAGGTTACAAGAGCATGTAGTACAGTTTCAAGGTCCCTCCAGTCTAAGTAGGGGCGCAGCTGGCGTAACAGCCGAAGCTGAAAACAGGTGCTCCTGACCGTCGCATCCACCTGAGAAGTAAGATGGAGCGACAAATCAAGGAGCACCCCCAAGCTGTGTACAGTGTCCTTTACGGGAAGCGTGATCCCTCTCAGGACAGGTGGAACCACCACCATCCCTGGGCCGGGAGAACCTATCACGAGTACTTCCGTTTTCTCTGGATTCAGGCTGAGTCTGTTTTCCCTCATCCAGCCCATTACTGATTCCAGACAGGCCACGAGAGGAGCGACGCCATCCCTGGTCACTGCATCAGTCGGAGACATAGAGAAGACTATTTGGGTGTCATCAGCGTACTGATAACCCCGCGCCCCATGCCTCCGGATGATCTCTCCCAGCGGTTTCATGTAAATGTTGAAAAGCATGGGGTACAGAATAGCTCCATGAGGGACCCCAGATCTCAGGGCCCTCTTGTCAGAGCAAACGTCCCCCAGCTGCACCATCTGGAACCTCCCAGAAAGGTAGGACCGGAACCACTGGAGCGCAGTGCCTCCGATTCCCACCTCTACCAGGCGTTCCAGAAGGATACCATGGTCAATGGTATTGAAAGCCGCTGAGATGTCCAAGAGCACCAGCAGGTAAACGCTACCCCTGTCGATGCACAGACGGAGATCATCGACCAGGGCGACCACGGCAGTCTCAACCCTATAGCCCATCCGAAAACCGGTTTGAAATGGGTCTAGATAATCCGTTTCATCCAAGATCGATTGAAGCTGGATCGCAACCGCCCTCTCGATCACCTTCCCCAAAAATGGCAGCAGCGAAACTGGCCGATAGTTGTTGTGAACCAGGGGGTCGAGGGAGGGCTTTTAAAATATAGGTCTTACGATGGCCAATTTAAGATTATCGGGAAACTGCCCTTCCCTCAAAGATGTATTAAGAATCCGGCATAACAATGATGTTACAGCCGCTCCCCCCTGTGCCGCTAGCCACGAGGGATAGGGATCGAGAGAGCAGGTTGTTTTCCTAACGCTTCTGAGGATCTTGTCCACATCCTCGGTACTAACAGACTCAAACTGATCCAGTACAACCAAGCCCATGGAAGCTCTGGACGCCTCTGCTCTGGATTCTGCTTTAACACTGGCATCCAGACCTTCGTTTATCTGAGAGATTTTATCCACAAAGAAGTTGTTAAATTGGTCACAGCAGGCCTTAGTAGGTTCAAAGATCTGGTTCGGGGCAGGAGGGAGCTGAGTTAGCTCCCTCACTACCCTGAACAACTCTGCTGGACGCGACTCCGCGGACACGACATGAGCAGCATAGAACGAATTCTTAGCTACTCGTATCCCCTCTCCGTAGTCCTCCAAGAGGTGGTCTAGGACAGCCTTGTCGGAATTTCCATGTCCATACAGAAAACCAAATCGAGTGTATTCCCCGCAGAATGTGTTGGACCCGTAACTAGCTGAGACAGGCCCATGGCTGTCATGGTATCCATAAATTCCCAAGCCGCACCGGATGGAACATTGTTGGCCGCGAAGGGGATATTGAAGTCTCCCAGGACTAAGAGCCTAGGAGACTCCAACACCAGCTCCGAGACCAACTGTGTCAGCTCGTTAGCGCACGGGGTGGCCGGTAGACCAACAGAATCCCTAGACTGTCTCTAGCCTTCAGGGTCAGATAAATACACTCGATATAGGAAGTCTGATGAACATGGTTCCTGGTTAGAGACAAGATGTTTTTATGCACCAAGGCAACACCCCCCCTCGCCCACCTAACCTGTTCTGGTCCTTCACCGAGTACCCGGTAGGGAGGGCCTGAGCCCACACAGCATCCCCTTCAGGCCCGAGCCAGGTCTTGGTTATGCCCGCCAGGTCACAGTTGTTATCCTCGAGCAGGTCATGCAGAATGTAGGTCTTGTTCTTGATGGACCTCGTGTTGCACAGGAGCAGAGTCAGGGATTGTGGTACGGCTGGAGTGACCCTCAGGTCCCTTTGGTTAGGAGAGGGACTGGAAGGAGAGATAGGTATTAAGCATCGATCTCACCTTCCCTTGTAACACTGGTCCATACTCCTACAGCCATACCTCCCCCTGCCCCACACTACTCAGATAGGAGCCCCGCTCATACCAAGGGAGTTACCCTTGTCTGAGATTTTCTAGCTTCATGTGCCACTCTAAGTACTAACTGAGAATAAGAGTAGCAAAGCAGAGGGAACCACCAGTGTTATCTCCCATCACTGATGAGATATAAGAAAGGCATTTTCTCTGCCACGCTCCTTGTAGACTGCAAGTTTGTATGAGGGAAGATGAAACCAAATTTGGGTTTGGTTTCATCTTCCCTCAAATAAATTCCAACTTATAGTGTCACTGTCCCCCCCCCCCTTGGCAAGATATATTCAGAGGAATATTACCATTGCTTATCTCTGAAGTTGAGAGAGTGTTACTCACCCAAAGTGGGTTTCAAATCCTGGCCTCCTTCAAGTCCTCCAGAGTCCTGGTCCAACATTCAAACCACTACACTACACTGGCTCTCTCAGTAATTACCGATTTTTTTTGTATTTTTTTTTTCATTCACTACACCATCTAGGTTAAACAGCTGTGTCTTTATGGAGAAAATACAATAGGTGAAGAGATTTCTCACTGCTAGTGTATTAAAATAATTTTATATATTTTAGTTTCTATATGCCAATAGATTTAAAATCTTGGAAATAAATCAATCCGTTTGTGTAGGACTGGGAATCATGTAACCTGCAGATATTGCTGGACATGAATATACATGAACACATGGATGAAAAAGCACACACTAAATAAAATATTTTTATTCATATGCTACATTAAGTGGAGGGCACCTGATGTCTGCATGTAATTATAAAGATAGATCCCAAGGGTAAAAATTTTGAGTACCACTAAAACCACTGACAGCTTCCATGGCTTCATAGTTTGTGATCTAACTTTTCAGGCACAGGAAAGAAAAAAAAGTGTGGGAGATGATATGGATGGCATTTAAAGAAGCTGATTCTGCTTTCAAGAATGGTCCAGCAATTACCAACATAATCCCTTGCATTTGCCTTAATTCACCATTTCACACTATTCACATGTCATCCTGTCTATGAAATAAAAACGTCAATAAATGCAAATGGATCTTACTCATTCAAAAGAACCAAGCAATAGAAAACATTCTTCTAGCATCAGACACATTGTTCCAACACAAGAAGAGCACATAGTGTTGCTGTATATAAATATCACTTTGTTATATGTTGGTCACTGCTCTCAGAAAAATGAATAAATCATATTGGAGCAAAAGATTTATTATGGATATTGTTCTCCCCCCCCCTCCCATTAAAAAAAAAAAAAACTTCTGCTATAATCATTCAGGAAGAGGCAAATTCCTATGAACGCAAAGTTTCCAATTCAGAGAAGCTGGAGGGGAGCTGATGATCCCCTAACATTTAGGAAGCACGTCAGGCTTTCACACACACACACACACACACTTCCTGAACGATTTAGCAGAGTTTTATCAGCACTTAAAGCACTGGTCTGAAAATCTTCATAGTCATGCTTGTTTATACCCAAAGGTAATAGTTTTGGAGAAAAAAAAATGTGTAGTGAAGCATAACTTTTTAAAAACTCATTAAAATATTAATATGTATTTGAAGAAGAAAAAATACTGTCCCTTCTTTTGAAACCATTTATAATCTCTTTCTTTGGGTTTTTAAAAACATTTTGTCTATTTTCCATTAATAATTTGTTTTTGGTTGTGTTTAAAAATATTTTATACTTTAGTTAACAAGGAAATCAGTTCTAGAGTTTTAAACAGAATAAGCATCTACACACCAGAAATATATTAATTTTTTTCTTCTGAAAAATAAATAAATGTCCTTTCCTCCTTCTTGCCAGTTCTGTATCATATGAGTGCTACCTTTCAGGAGGTGGTCAAAATGTTAGTCTGACTTATTTGGGGTGAATACTGTTTTTCTGAATGAATAAAGTTAGAATGGTGTAGTGGTTTGAGCATTGAATTAGGACTCTGGAAACCAGGGTTCAAATCCCATATCACTCATGGAAACCCACTAGGTAACCTCAAGCAAGCCACACACTCTCAGACTTAGGGGAAGGCAATGGCAAACCTCCTCTGGACAAATGTTGCCAAAGCAATGCTGCAATAGGGTTGTCTTAGGGTCACCCTACATTGGAAATGACTTGAAAGCACACATTCAGCATTTTTCTTAAATATAACACAGGTATAACACAGATGATGATGATGATGATGATGATGATGATGATGATGATGATGATGATGATTTTATTTATATAGCGCTGTAAATTTACACAATGTTGTACGTACAATTTTATAATTAGATGGGTCCCTGTCCTCAGGCATACAATCTAAAAGAGACAACACAAAAAGAGAAGGGGAAGGTGGTGGGAAAGGGGATGAGGTCCAGTGGTTCTTCTCTCCCAGATAGCACACATTCTCCCACATTTTCCACCTAGGTTCTAGAAAACTGCTGATTACTATTCGTTCATACTTTAGGGCCCTGGACTACTTTAGACAGATTCTTCCAGTCCAATGCTAACCTAACTGGCATCATTTTAGATGTATTCCTCAGTGACTAATTGGAGTTGGAATAAAATATTGGAATTTCTCCAAGCTACTGGAAAATTGGGACACTGACACTGCTAGAACAGCAAAAACTTTAAATAATAATAATAATAATAATAATAATAATATCTTTATTTATATACCGCCCTTCCAATGATCAGGAGATTGAGTAAAGGACATCACCCTCTACTTTACCACAATTTACCAGAACCTTGCCATGATGAGAGAGGAGATATAGAAAAGTCTCCCCTGCCTTCCTTGCTGGAACATGCTTGCTGGGATGTATTGTACACACAACAGAATAGTTAGAAATACTTGTCAGGCAAATGCAAAGATAATACAGGCTGTCCCTTGAAGACCTGTAGTTTTAATCTCAAGGTGCAAGTTCGGTATTGACATATCTGGATGATATCAATAAACGTTGGTGTTTACCTAAGACCTGAACATGATGAGATTTAGCTAACTGCTTGCATAAGTAATGTTAGAAAGGTAAGTGGAAGGAGGCTGGGTTTATGGGTGGGAGAGTGGGGATTTTGCAACTCATTTTCTGAACAATAAATATATCTCAGTTTCTTCTGAATCATGCAGCCAATAGTTGGTTTTGGCACCAGTGATATTTATTTATTTATTTATTTATTTATGGTACAGGGTCCACACCTATTAGCCAACAGCTTGTCTGTACAATAGGCAGGGACAGCCAGTGGATGACCAGTGGCCCGGTAAGTGTTTGTAGGATAGGAGATGGTTTGGGGCCAAACAGTTGAAGGACTCTGGTCTGTGAATTAAGGATAGGTAGTTGAGGAAAAGATCTTCTCACATTCCTCTCCTTTTCTCCCTCCCTCCCTATCTTCCTTAGGGCTGGGAAAAGACTTGAGGGATTTGTTTCCCAAGAAGGGCACCCTAATGAGCTCATCCCCATGGTTCCCATTGGCAAAGATGGTGGTCACAATGATGAGGTCTGGGAGAAGAAAAATATGTTTGTTTCATCAGGCAGGAGAAATGGGGAAGAGGCTCCAGCACTTGGAGCACTCCTTGGCTCTCCAGGTCTCTTTCCTTAGTCGATGTAGGAGTAACCTTTGAGGGGTCAGTTGCCTTTCCAGCCATACCCAGTGGCAGTTTTGAACCTCCGACAGACCAGATAAATATCTTTTCATGAGATTTCAAATTTTGTCTTGTGTTTTTTTTAATGAGGGAAGGGAATTTACTGCTTCTGTAATGAAAGTTTTTTTTTTTAAAAAAAATGAGGAATAATAATTCTACAACACTACTGAGAAGGCAGATGGGGACACAACATGGTCAGGACCTGGGCACTCTTTTGAAGTGTCAGTTGTGTTGGTCTTTACTAGCTTTCCCAAACTTTGGGCCTAGAGCCAGGGCTAATTTGCTTTAGAAACAATTGTTTGATTGAGGCCATCATGGCAGAAATGAAAAATAAGGTACTGGAGAATAGATCTGTGTGTGGCTTGCTCTTCCTGCAAGCTAGCCTGTTTTTCTTAGGTGTAGTAGAGAATGAGAGCCAGAGTGATCTAATGGTTTGAGCATTGGATTATAGCTCTGGAGATCAGGGTTCATTCTCTTCTTTGCAATGGAAATCTGCCTTGGGTTCTTTTCTGGAAGAAAGGCAGCATAGAAATGAAATAAATAAAAATAATAAAAATTAAAACCCTTTGGGTGAGTCTGAGTGAGTCACATACTCTCACACCAAGAAAACTCTGTGAGAGGTTTGCACTAGGATCACCATAAGTTGGAAATGAATTAAAAGCACACAATGACAACAGTAGTAGAGGACAGCATCCTGTTAACATCTTTGGTGAAAGATTCTGTTTTTAAACAAGACACTTTTTTATGCCAAGAATGGACATTCCTGACTGGGTAGGGCTACAAGGACTTAGAGCTCAGTCAACCTGTTGAACTGATGTTTGAAACAGGCATCATTGGGGGGGGGGGTGTCACATTTCACTCTCTTGGTCTGGGGTGGTCCAACTCTGGAAGGAGTTGTGTTGTTCCAGAGGATTGCAATACAGTTTTACAATTGCAATTTTGAGCAACCGAACTATAAAGACTATTGCAAGGAAGAGGACTAAAATAATATTTTTGTATGTCCATACAATCTTTTGGGACTTTTTAAAATTCGTTTTTTCCCCTAGCCATTGCCAGGGAGGGTGGTAGTTAAGGGTCTGAGTTATCATTTGAGGTTCAAATATCTCCACTGAACCTCCCAAGAACCACATTGACAAAGGATTTGACATACTGCTCTTTCATACGAGGCTAAATTGGAAGTATAATTTAAGGTCAATTCGAATGCAAACATGGGTTTTATGTTATTGCAAATTAACTCTTCGCACGCAAATTCGGGCAAGAGGGAAGCCAATTCAAATGCAATCATGGGTTTTACTTTATTGCGAATTAAAGCTTCGCATGCAAATTCGGGCAGGAGGGGGTTATTTTCGGGTAATGGGAAGTAATTCCGAACGGAGCAGGGGTTCTTCCGAACGGAGCAGGGGTTCATGTAAATTCGCTAAACAAGCGAATTTACATGAATCCGCATTGGCTCCATTCGGAGTTGAGAGAAATTCCTCCCATTTGAAAGAGTCCATAGCCATTCACTGACAAAAGATTTGATATAGTTACAAACCTTTATGAACAATTAAATTGATTGCCTTTTAGGATTCTTATCCTATCTGTATTCTAGGTAAGCTACTTGGTCCCATTTGGACCATCAACTGACATGGATTCCAAGATTTCATTTTTAAAAAGTCAGTCAGTTATAGGGATAGAGTTGTTATGAGCACTTCAATTCAAAAAGAATGCTGACAAATTGGAGTGTGTCCAGAGGAAGGCAACTGAAATGGTGAAGGGTCTGGTAACCATGCCCTATGAAGAGCAACTTAGGGAGCTGTATATGTTTAGCCTGGAGAAGAGACAATTAAGAGGTGATATGACAGATTTGTTTAACTATTTGAAGAGATGTCATATTGAAGATGGAGTAAGCTTGTTTTCTGCTGCTCCAGAAACTAAGACACAGAGCAATAGATGCAAACTACACCATGACAGTAAGACACTCCCTTGGAGAGTGCTGGAGTCTACTTCTTTGGAGATTTTTAAACAGAAGTTGCATGGCCATCTGCCAGGGGTGCTCTGACTGTGTATTCCTGCATGGCAGGGGTTGAACTTGATGACTCTTGAGGTCTCTTCCAACTTTATGATTCTATGATTCTATTCTATGAAATGCACAGTCACTAGTATGCCCAACTGTTTTGCCAGAAACAACCCCTCAATCCTTTTGAATGTGAATAACTACCATTTATGTCCCATTGGCAGGGGAAATACATTGCAGGAAAACATGGGAGAGAGTCTTCATGGTGACACCTCAGTTATGGATTGCTTTTTCCTTGGAGGCTCAACTGGTTCAAATATTTTGATATCAAGTAAAAAAAAAATTAAGCCTTTGGACCTAATCCGTTTTTTTCCCCAGGCTGTTCATGTTCTTTGGTTGCACTGTTTTAAATTGTTTTAACCAGCTTTAAGTTGTCTATTTTATTATGATTAATTAATTAATATATATTTTACTTTTTTAAAAATTATTGCTCTCATTGATTGTTTTAAATTCATTTTATTGTAAGCTTCCCTGAGATCATCAGATATCAAGTGAGATATACATATTTTAATAAATAAATAAATTAAAATACATTTGTAACCAATTTTCTCTCAATTCCAGTTTTCAGTCCTCTGGATCAGCATTTTAACTTCAGGAAAATCTAGCTCTTTAGGGTGAAAGTTTAGCTGATACCTGTTTTGTAGATCACCTTGCAAAGAGAGCACAGAAAGCAATGGAGCCATTTAAATGAACAGGAGTGTAACAAAAAAGGATAAAAGATTGAATGTAATGAATACTATTGGTGGTTGGAAGGACTCTGTTGATTGGCATGGCTTGCTTAAAGTAGCAAGATTAATATTTTTCTTAGATCATCATCATCGTTGTCGTTGTTGTCACCATCATCCCATTTTTTGAAGGGGTAGTTTCCTCCTACTGCCCGTTTTGAGAGGAAAAGCATCACCCACATTGTTCCCACCTTTCCTTTACCCAACCTTGCTTCCACACTTCACTGCTCCCTTGCCACCATCACCCCCCACTTCAATTTGTGTCTCTCTCCTCCTACTTCTTGTAGGAGCTGTGGCATCATTGTATTTATCAGGAATCCTAGGTCAACCATAGTCACTGAGGGTGGAAGTCTTGTCTCCCCACACCCTTGACAGTTGCTTACCCCTACCATGTAAGTTTGCATCTTACTGTGGTCAGTAAGTGAGCATAAAATTGCAATCTAAGGCTTAAGCTTTGAAGATGATTCACATTTCATACCCTCTAGTATTTCGAGTTCTGTGAGCTCCATATTTTTTCTGCCTGTGTGTGATTTGTTAGAAAGTTGGCCTTAACCACTGGGAGTTTCTTTAGATATTTTTCATTCCTCCTCAGTCCAAACTGTTGATTTTTCCAGGGAATTGTAATAAAAATGTGCATTCTTAACTAAATGAATGTCTGATCTATGCAAATAATAAAGATCCTGCCTTGGAAGTGATTCTTGCTTTCATTCTAAAATTACCCAGGGAATGAAATTTAAGGAGAGAGAGAGAAAAAAGGTAAATGCAAAAAGGCAAAGTCTCCCGTTTCTGAGCAGGAAATAAAGCCAATATAACAGTCATGATACAGTGTAAAAATATTTTTCATTCCTCCCCCAAATTGATATACTAGCATAATTCTTCCATGTTGCCCCAGTTCAAAATTTAATTCTATGGCTGTGATCCTTAACCTTTTGACATGAATTCACAAATGCTGCCATCATACCAGAAGTTGAGTACAACAGTAAATCCACCTACTCAAAGAAGATCTCAGTATCCCCCCATTCTATCCCATCCCTATCAAGTCCAACTGTCCAACTTGTCCCCACCGTGCATAATTTTTTAAAGAGAACATTTCAGTAATGTTACTCTTCCATGCATCTTCTAGCAAGAGATCTTGAATGTTCCTACTGACTTGACAGTAGGAATGTAATTTTTTAGTAATGTCATTTGTTAATTAAACAATGAGTAATTTTAGCTATCTTTTTTTTCTGTTCTGAAAATGTATATGAAAAATGAGCAGATTTGGAAGACTATTTGCACTCCAGGAGTAATTTTTTGAACAATTTGCATATGGTATTTTTGTGCAGAAAATATGTGAAAAAAAGAAGTTTTGTATTAGAAAATACTGTGGTTGGGGACATGTTTTGCACAAAATTTGTGTTGGTTTCTCTCTTTTTTTTGCAAAATCTTTTTCTTAAATACTTGAAGATAGCATTATCTCTGTGTTTTTGAAAGAACTATAAGTTTGGGAAGGAAGATATTTGGGAAGGAAGATATTTGATTTGAGTTGTAGAAAATAACTGGTGAAAGGCTGCCTTTGCCAGGCAATCTGATATGGGATAGTGGATTTAGTTGCTGGAGTGCTTAGACAGTCTTTTCCACCCATTACATACAACCTTGGAAAGAGCTTCAGCCTTGGTAGTTCTTGACATGCAAAACAAGTGTAAGTATAATTTTGGCTAAAAGTTACATATCAAAAGTACAATGGGGTGCTCTGGTGGTATTTTTCAGTTCTGCATATAGGCACATGTTGCACTGATTTACCACAACTGTTTTAAAAAAAATCAGGAATCTATTGCTTTTTCTCCTGGGTAGTTTTCAGAAGACAATTTTTGAACTGTGGAGTCAACAAAATAAGTTCCCTCCTCGATAACAGATTAAATGTTTCCGGATTATGACAGGATGTTTTCACATCAGCTTCCTGAATGTCTTGATCATTCTGGAGTCTTTCTCAAACAGAAGTGAAACTTGTATCTGCAGAACTGTTTACTATGTGGTTCATAGAGAGAAATTCCACCATATAAAATCATAGGAGCATCATTAGGAATGACTAATATGATAATATTAATGTTCAGAAAGAAATGTTACCCAAAGTGATCCTCCTTGACAAGAAAATGTCTAATGTCTTTAGGGTCACCATAAGTCATCACTTATTTTAATCGGCCAACCAAACAACATCCTACACAACATTAGGCTGGAGAGCTATACTGAAATGTACATGCTCATCTCAGGATAACTTGGTCAAACTGCAGAAAGCACCACTCTATTAGCCAATCATAGGAGTTTATCAGACGGGAGGAATTTCTCTCTATTTCAAATGGAGCCAATTCAAATTCACGTATATTCGCTAGTTTAGCAAATTTACGTGAATTCTAATTGCATTTGGAATGTGTTCAGAATGACTTCCCATTACCCGAAAATGACTTTCCATTGCCCAAAATTGCATGAGATACTCTAATACACAATAATATAAAACCCATGATTGCTTTCAGAATGACTTCCCTTTTGCCCGAAATTGTGTGAGATACACTCATAAGCAATAACGTGAAACCCCATGATTGCGTTTGGATTGCCATTGGATTATACTACCAATTTCTGTCATCTGATAACGTCCATAGATATTAGACATTGAGATATTAGGCATTGACTAAATGGTTATAGTGCTGTTATTCCAATTTTACTGTCATGGTCCCATCCTATGGAATTCTGGTTTTACTTTTTGGTCAAAAGCATTGGAGTGCTAAAATTCACTGCCCTAAACTGCCAATCCCTGGATCCCATTGGGTGGAACTACCACAGTTAAAGTGAATTCATGGTGCTATAATTGTGCAGTCTGAGTGGTCTTTAGATTAGCAGCATTTTATCAGAACTGGCCAATCAAGAGACATTGCACCACCTGCCAAACAAAGTGGTCAGTGATGAATCACACACCCCATCCCGTATGGTGTTCCAAAGAAAATACATAGAGTACTCAGTAAATACTCAAGCTTTGTTAACTGTCATCAAGTTGACTTTGACTTATGGTGACTCTATGAATAAAAAGGATGTGGTAGCTTAGTGGTAGAGACACTAGTTCTGATGATCACAATATACACAATCAAAAGTTTTGCTATAATCTAGAAAGGATAAGTTGATTTTATCCTGAAATTTCTTGGTGTGTTCCATTATCCAAAATATCTTTGCAATAAAATCCTTAGTGCCTCCTTCCTTTCCTGAACCCAGATTTGACATCTGGCTTTTTCTCATATATGGAAAAATCTTTGATGTAGAATTTTGAGCATCACTTTACAATGGTCCTGTTGTTACTGCAATCCCTGGTGTCCCCTTTCTTGGAAACTGAAATGTATAGTGAATGCTTCCAATCTGTGGGCCATTTTTTGTTTTTCCTATTTGCTGACAGATTTTAGTTACAGCTACAGTAGATTCTGTCTCAGTAGCTTGAAGCAGCTCTATTTGTATGTCATCTGTTTCTGGAAATTAATTTCTCTCAAGTG
This sequence comes from Urosaurus nigricauda, assembly GCA_034509955.1. Lineage (NCBI taxonomy): Eukaryota > Metazoa > Chordata > Lepidosauria > Squamata > Phrynosomatidae > Urosaurus > Urosaurus nigricauda. The sequence continues at coordinate 141,609,663 of JAOEGL010000003.1, read as the reverse complement.
ATCTGATGCAGCTTCCACTTAACTTTCTAAAATTGTAAGTTCATCTTCAAAGGAATGAACCCATCATCCTTTCATTCCTTTTATATAGTTCTTTAGTGTATCATTATTTTATTTCTATTTGGTCATGTAATGTGTTCCCCTGCTGGTTGTAGAGCATTCCTATTCTTGGTTTAAATTTTACTGATTTCTTGGATCTTGTGGATAAAGTCTCTTCTTTTTTTTCTTTTTCCAACTTCTATTTCTCTACATTAATTATTACAGTAGTTTTATTTCACCATGCACACAAGTTGGTAAACAATTGTCTTCAGGTTTTGACTCTATTTTTGTTCCCTTTTATTTTGCTCCTTATCTATCCTCAAAGAGTTTCATCTGTCATCCAGAGTGGATTTTCTTTTTGGCTAGAAAGGTTATCTTTTTGCATGCCTCTCTGACAATGTCCCTAGCTTCAGCCCATAGTTCATCTGGTTTCTGGTCAATCTGGCTTCATACTGCAAATCTGTTTACACACACACACACACACACACACACACAGAGAGAGAGAGAGAGAGAGAGAGAGAGAGAGATTTGCAGTTTGCAAGAGAAGGAGATGACAATGGAGATGATGGATGGATGGAGTTCCTACTCAGACTTATGAAATACTCATTGTCAGCCCATTGGGAGTCCCCCTCTAGTTCTTTGACACTGCTGCTAGGCTTTATATAAAGGAAGGTTCATGAGTTATCCATGGCTTCAGTCCATTGTTCCATTTCCCCTAACTCTAAAGGACAACATGGGTCCAAGTTTATCCATCCACCATCTCTGTTACCATTCCTCTCCTCTTCCTCATGTTTACTTTTAGTATTCTGATGTTAGTATACTAAGACACATGCAAACACCTTTGAACTTAGCCCAAAAAAAAAAAAAAGAAAGAAAGAAAGAAAGAGAAAAAAGAACACACACACACACACACAAAACACTGACACCAGTTGGGACAGGATGAAGATGGGTACCACACCACATACAAAAGTGCCTTCTCATGCTTATCCTTCAGGACCACTCACTCTGAAGTTTGTCTCCCAATGTGAAAATCCAGAGGAGTGCAACGATTCCTTGAGAACTCAGCTGGTGCCCTGAGACTTGAAAATACCTAGGAAGTTGTTCATAATTTAGTTCAAGTTTGGGAATTTTCTTCCCCTACAAAATATTTATTGTTGTGTTGTTGTATGTCATGGTGACCCTGGGGCAAACCTATCATAGATTTGTGGGGTTTTTTTTGGGGGGGGGGGTGTCTTCAGATGGTGTTTGTCATTGCCATCCTCTGAGGCTGAGAGTATGTGATTGCCTGAGTTCACCCAGTGGGTTTTTCTGCTCAGGTGCAGAATTGAACCCACATCCCCAGACTCATAATCCAATGCGCAAACCAAACCAGCATAAAATTTGCTGCACCCACTAGCTAGCCAAAGAAGTTTTGGCAGGTTTGCTTGTACATTTTTTTTTCTTATGTTGTTTCTGCTTTGGGCTTTTCTGCTTTCTCTCTTTGTTGGCTGCTGTTGGCACTTGAAGGCTCTCCCATCTTTTAGTTTATGTTTACATTGCAGTTCTGTAACCAGCTTCATTTATACACCTGTCAGTCTCACCCATCTCTGAATATTCTTTATTGGTTGGTAAAGCACCAGCAGGGTGTGAAGCATAAAATGTGTAAGAGAGAAAGGCCACATCCATTGAGTCTGTTGTTTCATGTCTGCAGTCTCTGATGTGAGAAGCTTTCCTTGATTTTGTGGAAGAATGAATAGAAAGCTGTTTTATTCCTGGAGAGAATAGTTATTTGTCTGGCCCAGTACTGTCTACTCTGATTGGATATAGCTATCCAGGGATTCGGGCAGATGATTCCCCACCGCCACCATTTCCTACCTGATCTTTTTAACTGATGAAAACCTTCCATTTGCAAATCATGGGTTCTTCTACTAAGACCCATTCTCTCTCCAGTTTTTGCACCTTGTTCATTTCAACAACTTTCTTCCTACCTGGATAAGCAAGAAAGAAATAGTCAAAACTAACTTCTGAAATAAATAAATTTAAGAGACTTTAAACCAGTTGCTCTCCAAGACTAAAACTCCCGCTGTGCCAAATCACAGACTATGTTAACTGGCTTTGATGACTGGTGGAATCCAACCACTTCTGGAGGACCAGTAGTTCCTGATGTAGCCATAACTAGCAGTAACCACAATGAAAAGTAGTCTTTTGTGCTTGCAGATTCCTATTTTGTACCATGAAGAATTACACATTGCAGAAGATAATTCCATCACATGTTCCCTTACTCATTACAAATTATCCACTAGCTTTTTGTTGTGCCTGTGTGTAGATTTTTAGATGTATATACATACACATTAGAGTCACTAAAGATGCATCTTTACACCCACCGATTTATCTTCCAGAGGCCTCAAAATGCTTTAAATCTGAAATCAAAACAAAATGTTTTTGTTTGTTTGTTTTTAAAAAAAGAAATATAAAATAAATAATCTCACACAAAGACATAAGCAAATTAAATTACCAGTGATGGATGCCAGAAAATAAAGACAATGTTAGGGTTGCAAATTTACCAGGAATTAACTGACAGGAGTAGTTCTTATGCATTTAAGTCTGTTATGGTGACCTCAGGGGAATCTTCTCAGGGCACAGACAAGCATAGTTACATGCTGATGTCTGCAAAATGAGCTAGCTTTTCTTTTGGACAGAACCATCCCTATTTTTAAATACTTACATGAGATAAGGTGCAGTTCATCCTCTCCTGCCATCAGTGAACTTATTTCAGCCACTACTTTGTTTGAAGGTGTCTCTCAGCTGCACTTACTTTCATGTGATGTTCCCTAGGAATAATCTAATGTGTGTGCAATCCTTTACATAGTCCATTTCAATTCAGAAATAGTCATTACTATGACAGGCTCAACCAGCTTTGTTTAAAAAAAGAGAAAAAAATAGTGGAGAGAGACAGAAATCTCAGGCACCTGTCAGCATTAGATACAAAACATCAAGCTGGTGCTTAGACTAAGGCTTCATGTAACTGTTTGCGATTTAACCCCTGCCATTATCACCCACTTCTGACAGCCAGAGAATCAGCATACCTGTCCACAGATAATAGGGAAAGGCAGGCACATCACCCCCATCCCCAGTTTAAACATCATATAGTCTTGGCACATAATTTTCAACAAGCAAAGGCACAGGGCCCTTTCATTTTCTGCTTCTAATCTTCTGAAAAGCTTGTGTGATTTTTTTTCCCTCCTCCAGCTTTGTCCGAGCATTTTCTGAAAGTGTCTAATTTTGTCTTGATGGAAATGTAATTTCTTCATTCGCTAATACAACCCATTCCCTTTTATCCACTCCTCGTCTAATTTTAAAGATTATGTCTTCTCCTGAGCTCATTATTATTACACTTGTCACTCAAAATGAAAGGAGGAGGGAAAGAATTGGAATGATGGTTGCCTGATGAATTCCAACCATGCTTATGGAAATTGCTGGATGTGAGCATTCATTCTGAAGTGTCATCACAGCAGAAGAGAGGGGTAAAAAAAATGGATGAAAGAAGGTAATTCACGAGCAATAAACTACATCAAATAATCAAATAAATGAGGTTTTGCAAGACCAGTCCAATGGCAGAGTTCATGATGCTTATAAAGCCTTTCCTTTATTGTTTGTGTTTATCCCTAATAATCCTGTTTTCATTCATCCAGGCCTGAGATTTTAGAATCTGTAAAATTTTGTTTGCTATAAATATCACAGCTTCTTCCTAGAACCATGTGAGGTCTGTTCATCTTCTGGGGTTCCTTGTACACAGAAGCCCACATAACCTATCATTTCCTCTATATAATATATCCTTGGATGCCCAGCTAGTTTGTATAATCTTCCCTCTTCGTGCTGAAAAATACGGACAGAGATTCATGCACCTCTAAACTTAGACTTGTCTACTGCTGTCACAGCTCAATGCCACCACACTTTCACACCAAAGATCTATTTAATGTTTATTCAACAAAGTTATCCACATGTATAGATGTGCATGTCAAGGATTTTTTTTCAGGATATCTTATATGGATTTTTGTTGGGGTAATATGGTGTTTGCCACATTGGTGTTTATGCCACATTGCCACATTGGTAATATGGTGTTTGCCACAAAGGATAAGACTAGGCTATGTGACCCTATAACCACTTCTATCATTATAAGTATCCCTCTTTCATTAGCACAACAGTGAGAGTCCTGTCCTCAATTTTTTTTTTTTTTTACAAATAAACTTCCAATTATTCAATAGAACATAGAAAGGAAAAGTGTTGGGTAGTAGAAGTCAAACAGGCCCTTGTTTGGGCACTGCACACCACAGATGTCATCATGGCATGCACCATATGGATGGGCATGTGCCATGATGGCAGTGGGGTGGCAAAACTAAGGCTGGGGCCATGTGGATAATCTGACCTAGTTCGCATACAGGCTGGCATAAACTGCCAGTCTATACGGGGCCTTAGTTCAGGGTCAAAATTCTCAGAAACACAAAACATTTCACTAGCCAGTTGCAATAATTTTGTACCCGGAATGTGTCAAACAAAGGATCAGTCAATTGCCTAATGACGTTTTGTGAATCAAGAATAGAAGAAGAGACTCAGTACAAGAAGGCAGATCTTTCAGGAAACCAAGTATATCTGGGCAGGGAGGAGAGATTTGCTAGAACTGGGAAAATATATCAAAGAAAGAAAAACTGCAAAAAAGAAACAAAGAATCATAGAATCATAGAATTATAGAATCATAGAGTTGGAAGAGACCCCAAGGGCCATCCAGTCCAACCCTATTCTGCCATGCAGGAAATCTCCATCAAAGCATCCCTGACAGATGGCCATCCAGCCTCTGCTTAAAGACCTCCAAAGAAAAAGACTCCACCACACTCTGAGGGAGTGTGTTCCACTGTCAAACAGCCCTTACTGTCAGGAAGTTCCTCCTAATACTGAGGTAGAATCTCTTTTCCTGGAGTTTGCATCCATTAAAATTAAATTAAAAGGGAAATAAGCAATGTAACAGAGACTCCAATGAGGACTGAGATGCTTATTCAAAATCTCTATGGGTTTGATCAGCCTGTTGTGCTCCACTTTATATTCAAGAATGAAGCAGGACAAAAAAGAAATTGTCATAAGTGACTGCAGCAATATCATAGAATTAAATCCAAACTGTATCAAGGCACTAGTGAAGAGAGTAGAATTATAAAGTGTGAATAGAAAAGCTAAATGAAGCCTTAGAAGACTTTTGAAGAAAGGTCCATCAATACACCAAGCAAGAGAAATTTGCATGTGATTGCCAAGACAAACAATGGAAGATAATGAAAAACTAATGGAAGATATAACAGATAAGCTGAAAGACTTTGACAACTTGGCTCTCAGTCCTTTTGGGTCTCAAAAGCCTCAAACAGACGAGGCAAAAGGAGTAGCCAGAGGACACTCACACCCCAATGAGCATGGGACCGTGGCAACTGCATGGTCCCAGTCCTGATCCAGGCTGCCACATAGTCCCAAATTGGACACCAACAAAGAGTGGACTTTGTCCATTCCTTTTGTGGTTGGCTTTTCCTGGCTGAGTGCACTCTAAGTGCCATTTCTGGCCACTCTGGGGTTGTGCATCTTTTTGGGCCTCAGTCAAGAACTTCCAAGCAAGCACTTATCAATCATCTGTGTTCAAAATCCAAATAATAACATGTAAGTTGAGCCCAATCTACTTCTTTTTAGAAATTTGTCTTCAAAATGTAGTGGTGATGTTTCTTAAATAACTGTGAAAAGGAATGAATAAACTTATAATGCACTATATTTTTATCTAAATGTAAGTATTGAAACAGGATTATATTCCATCCCCTGCCCTTCTGTGAGGTGCCTTTAAGAGATGTGGGCGACAGAGACAATTAATTTGACCTGTGTGGTGATATTGTATGCATTTTATGAACTTTGTATCTTTCCTTTTCAAAGGAAAATACTTATGGGTTCTGCTTCAATAAACAGAAAAATCCCAGGACTACTACAAACTCTAGGCAAAATACAACCATGTTGTACTTTGTTAGGTTTGCAGTGTGTGTGATATAAGAGAGATGATGGGAGAGGGAGAAAGGGATGATATCTTTACTCAGAGAAGATGCTTTTATATTAAATGTAAGAAAACATTGCTGGAAGTGAAGAAAAATCAGTAACTGTAAATAAATGGTACAAAAAGATTTGTTTGTTTGTTTGTTTGTTTGTTTGTTTTGGAACGGCTGTAGTTTTCAACAGCTCCTTATCAGTAATGAAGCTAACAGTACAATTCTATGCAGTATACTCAGAACAAACACCACTGAATTCAATATGAGGTAAGTGGTGTAAGACTTCCCACCTTTCACACTGATCAAAAACCTTGTCCTATGCCTTGATTTCAGCAGGAAAGCCCCCTTAGACTGAAATGTGCAGTTAAAATGAATGGTAGCCCTTTGTTGTAATGTTTTGTTAGGAAAAACTGTGGTCTGGTATTATTATGTTGTATATTAACTAGAAATGTGGAGTAGCACTGAGAAAGCACACAATGTAGTGGTGTGCTACATAATATGTTTCCTTAGGCAGCCAACACACCCAGGAGGGGTAATGTAATACACAGCTGCAATTTCAAGCAGTAAACAAGAGAACAAATAAAAAACCAATATCAAACCAAAACGGGGGGGGGGGGGACACTTTTTCAATTCAACTTAGCCACATTTTCAGACATTGCGTCACATTGTGCAGTTTAAAAGAAAAGTAAAATAATTGGGCTACCACATCCCAGCCAGTGAATTTTTTGCATGCCATGTAGCCTATATTAAGTCAGGATATAACAAACAAACAAACTCTCAAAGTTTGGTGGATATCTGTCATTTTTACAATGGTGATGGTAACAAACAGAGCAAACAATTGAATGTATATAGAGTATCATTCTTCCATTGAACTATAGGGTACAGTGGTTTGGGATCATTTTCAGAATGATGTGAAGGGGTCTAATATGGTCTTATCACAATTGGTAAGCAAGGAAGCTATGGTGACAACAAATTTGCTTTATTGAATAAACAGATACTTTCCTATTTAAAAAGGGCAAAAATGGTTACAAATAATTTCTAACCATAAAAATAATATCACCTAGAAATATCAACTCATGATCAGAATAAAATTAAAAAGTATACAGCTACCAATTATCAAACATAGTTTTCCTGTTTTCTCTCTCTCTCTCTCTCTCTCTCTCTCTCTCTCTCTGGCTTTTCTTCGCTAACGAAGATTCAGGAAGGACTTATCCCACGCTTACTAAAAGCGTGTTGATGACTAAAAAGGCCAATCCGAGATAAGCAACTCCGGTTACAGAAAGCACAGCAGAAAGTCTCCTTGGGTGATGTTTCCAAGTTGTGGTTCTTTCTGCGTTGTCGTTTCTCTTCGAGACTCGTTCGGCGTGAGCTCTCAAAAGAGGCTGCAGCATTGTAGATAGTGCATCTCCATGCCTCCCGATGTGAGGCCAGGGCAGACCATTGTTGGTGATCAATTTGGCCAAGCTTGAGATGTTATTTCAGGGAGTCCTTGTATCTCTTCTTTAGGGTGCCCCTCTTTCGCTGACCCGTGGCGAGTTCACCATAGAGTACTATTTTGGGGAGGCGGTGGTCCTCCATCCTGAAAACATGCCCTGCCCAGCGCAGCTACTTTTTCAGTAGCATGGCCTCAATGCTGGTGATCTCTGCTTGCTCCAGGACAACAACATTCGTCACATAGTCAGTCCAGTGTATGTTTAGGATTGTGCGTAGACAGTGCTGATGAAAGCGTTCAAGGAGTCGTAGATGTTGGTGATAGGTGACCCATGATTCAGACCCATAGAGGAGAATGGACAGTACAATGGCTCTGTACACATTGATTTTGGTGCTTGTGTTTGTTACTCCAGACTCTTTTGTGATATACACATTGCTATCATCTGGGAAATCTTGACATAATTAACCTATTGAGTGTATTAACTAATCAGAATAACCTGGGGGAGAGGGCAAAATTGGGTAGACTAGAATGAATTTTGCAGGTAATGAGTTCCATAGGTAAATTCTATTCCTTTCAGTGAATGGGTTGTATATAGGTTTTTTTGTATGTGTGGGTTTTGTGGGTTTTTTGGACTATGTGGCCATGTTCTAGAAGAGTTTGTTTCTGATGTTTTGCCACCATCTGTGGCTCGCATCTTCAGAAATGTTGGAAACAATCTCTTCTAGAACATGGCCACATAGCCAAAAGAACCCACAAAAAAACTATGGATGCCGGTCATGACAGCCTTCAACTTCGGATTGTAAATGTTTTACACCTTCTAAAAGCCTTTCTTAAGCCTTTATTCTGCCACAGTTTCCTGCCTTTCTCCATTGCCCATTCTGCATAGGAAGGCCAAAAACAGTTACTTGTCTGACAGATGGACCTGATGCAAGCCTCTTCCCCTGGACACATCTGTTCTCCCTCTCCTGTGGTCTCAATTTCTCCTCTTCTAGACAGGGTTTACTTCACTTCCTTGGGCTCTTGTTATAAAAGGAGTCACTCTGTCATTTTTTGGATGTCCCTTTTCCACTGCCCATTTTCATTGGACAGCCTCTTCCCCATTATTGCCTCCATTACTCTCCCCCCCCCATGACCCAGCTGATAAATCTCTTCCATGCAGAAAGTCCATGTTACAGCTGAAACTGGAGTCATACAGAATTTAGCTTTGTTTTTGTCATCATCAACCAATTGCCCAGCCCAATGCCAGCCTCTTTGTCATTGTCATCTCCCTCCAGTTAAGTCCCAGACTGCTGTGGACTTTTTAGTCCCTCTCCCCATACTGACTACAAAACAGAGATGGGAATTGTGTAGGCTATAGACTGCATTATTGTCTGATGGTCTGCCTTGTGGCTACTTCTTCCTCTTTGTTACCTCCAAATTTTATGGAAATTATGAAAACAGAAATTTTGAACTACAAAATGCATGTAGGAGATATGATTCAGAGTTAATTTTGCAGTCTAGATCCTGTAAAATTAATGACTGGAAGTGACCAGGACATCATTTCTACGTTGGGCAAAAAGGTAGATGTGCTTCACATGAAATAGGAAAGAATGCCCTGAGTTAAGAGTCAAGAGGACTTGTTTTGTATTGTTCTTCCAGCAACTGAGATCTCATCATATTGAATCTTGCTACATACTTTGAAACTATTCTTGTATTATATACCATTAGGGAATGCTTAGTGATGAGCCAAAGATTATCAGACATGATTTGCTTGTGTCAAGTGGTTCTTTATCTCTGTGTCCTGTATTCCTAGACTAATTAATAGTTTTGCTTATTAATTCTTCATTAAAGAGAAAAAAGTATTAAATCAAAGATATTTGGTAACTGAGGGATGCCTTTCTTCCAGAGGGAATCCCTTATGGCTTGGGATAACCAGCATACTTGAGGGAACGCCTCCTCCCATACAATCCTTCCTGCACACTCAGGTCCTATGGGAGGAACCTACTGCAGCCAAAAAAACCCAGGCTGGCGATGACCTCCCAGAGGATCTTTTCAGCTGCCACTCCAAAAATATGGAATGATCTGCCAGAGGAGATCCACCATATAACATTGTTGGAAGCCTTCAAGAAGGCAATAAAGATGGATCTCTTCTGGCAGGCCTTTAAAATTACTATTTTAGATTATTATGGTTTTTAATGCTGTAGCACATGGTTTTTTGTTTGTTTGTTTTTTAACTGTTTCCTGCTTATTGTTACCAGCCTCAATCCAACATAGGGAGAAGCAAGATACAAATAAATAAATAAATATTATTATTATTATTATTATTATTATTACTATTATTATTATTGCAGGGGCACTTGATCTCCAGTGTAAGCATTAGCAAAACACCTATTTCCATGTCATGTTTCCTTGCTGTGGTGTATAATCCAAATACTAAGTTTGGAACTACTCTAATACACATCTTGAAGGTGCCAGTAGCTTTTTCAGTAAACGTGCCTGCAATTATTTATATGCATCCCAGTGATCTATGTATTATATGGGAGTTCTGTGAAGAATCTGAATATCCATCTTGGTTTAATAGAAACCTGGACTCCCCTTGAACACTCTTTTCCCCTTCCAAAAAACTGAGAACTGATATGCAGAAATTAGAGAGAGACAGAGAGAGAGAGAAATGGAGAATTGCACTTTGACATTTTTGTACATAGCAAACCTGATAAGCCAGAGTCAATAGTTGGGGTAAGTATTTGAATTTGCACTGCAATAAGAAATTGCAGGTGAAACCAAATAAATAAATAAATAAATAAATAAAATAGTAGGGCTATGACACAACCCTGGCTTACTCATTTTGTTAATAAAATTGTCCTTGACAAATGAGCTGCTTGTAGTGAAGGGTAACTGTGCTGATGAAAATGATAAAGTACTTTTATTAAGTAAAAGACACACCCTTCTACTTGAAAATATGTCAGTCCCATAATTTTGGTCATGGTTTGGAGTCAAATGTTATTCTTAAATTGTCAAAAATTGCAAACAGCTTCTCATTTGGGGTGTGTGAATATTTTTCAATGTGATGTAATAGGTTCAAGCAATAATATATTGTTATAGTTTAAATCCAATTTATTCATTCTCCATCTTGCATTAGATTCCTGGACCATGTCTGTCAGTTTTGAGCACAGGTATAATAACATACATAGTTTTCTGACTGTAGGAACCAAAACAATTACAATTACAGGGGTTTAACATTTTCCCCTTCTCTTAAATGTGAACATAGTATGAGCAAGAAGCATTATGAGTTTTCCATGCTGATTCCATTTTTTTCTAGAGCATGAATAAGCCACTCCCATTGGACACTAATGAAGTGGCCCATAGATATCAATAAGGTGACACCAATAAAGCTGAACTCAAGGGCATACAACTAGAATTTAGTTATTGTGAAAGTATTCCAACAACATAACTAGTTCTTCTTGTGAAGTGAATCTGTATAATAATCTGTAATGAAATCTAAAACCCAGGAACCTCATCAAGGTTGACCTATCAATATAATTCAATAAACAACATTAAAATGTGTGGCGTCCATAGCGCATTTTCATTATGACCACACCCCCACTCAACTCTTTTCCCATCTACCATGAAAAATGGCAAATCTCCATCCCACTGTAAATAGTGGCCTTCCTCCACCACAGTAGGGAGGAAATAAATAAAAGGAAGCAGAAGATGACAGTGTATGCTATAGGTCACTGCAATTCATAAAGAATTGAAAGCCTTTTGGTATAAATAATAAGTGAACTTGACCAGTCTTTGCTTTAGAAGCAATAGCAATAACATGTGCATTTCTATACCGTTTATCAGTGAACTCAGCATTCTCTAAGTGGTTTATAATCTGTAAGCTAATTGCCCCCAACAAGCTGGATACTCATTTTACTGGCCCACAACATGCTGGATATTCATTTTACTGGCCCATGAAAGGATGGAAGACTAACTGAATCTTGGAGCCCTCGGAATCAAACTCACAACCTTGCGGCTGCAGTACTGGCATTTGACCATTGTGCCACTGGAGCTCCCTGTGTCATTAGGGCTTTATCAGTAGCGTTCTACCTCATGCTTGCTTTAGTACCTACTCTAGCTTCTCCAGGACCTCCCATGTGAAGGAATCTGAGCAGAGGGTCTAGATCTGGACGTAACTACTTACAATCCCAGTCTGAGCCTCCCAGTGTTCTCCTGTTTATGTAACTCCGAAACAGTACATTAAAATAGTGTCATTCAATTAGATAACTGTGTTCAGGATTGATCAAAGAATTATGACATGCGTAGGAGGCTCCATGCCAATGATGATAGATAACCAGCTATGTCTCATTTCTCTTTCCTAATACGTGTTTTGAGCCAAGTAAATCCACCAAGCAGCTGTCCAAAGTTCCCTGTGTAGCAGCAGAAATGAATTCTACATATTTGGACTCTTAAGCTCCTTATCAGAATTGTAGAAAAGTGCCATCTGTGCAAAATTCAGGTCTCAGAGGTTCCGGATAGGTAGGGGAGGGGATAAGGGGAGACACACAAGGTCTCCGATGAATGTGGGTTGTTGTTACTTGCTCTGCAGTCACAAAAGATGCATGACCAGAGAAATATGGGTTGAGCAACATTTTGGGGAAAGTAGGTGAATTGTTTAAAAAATAAAGTCAGACTCTGTGTTAACAATAATATTGTTATCAGGAAAATGTTCTTGTTTTCCTAAAAAACTATCTTATCCATGAAGGATGAAAATAGCTAGACAGCTGCAGTTGTATTTCTTACCACTTCTGTTGCAACCTGTGAGGCTGTGATTGGGTTCCAGGCCACTGCACGCTGACACAAATCTTCTTTCCCTTTAGAATACTACTGCTCCATTTTCTTAAAAGTGTTGCTTATGCTAAAGCTTGCAATCCACCAACACCCCACCTCCTCCCATGTGAAAGTTTTCAACAGTTTTTTTATATATTCAAATGGAAATGCAATCAAATCAACAAATGCTTTAAAAAGCGCAACAATGCATAACAAAACAAGATATTGTGCAAGATGACAGCCTGTCAAACAAAGGCCTTGCTAATTTACAAAAATTCCTAGAAAAACAGACTGCCCAAGTTATGGAGTTTTATATTGAAGGACTCCCACAGCTGTTTTCATTGATGTTCATTACATTCTGAGGAACTGAGAAGTTATATAAAATAAAGACCTTTATTTATCAAGCTTGCTTTCATCTCCTGACTTTCTCTTCCCTCCATCTTTGTCTGTCTACCATTATTCTGAGTAAGTTTCTGATAGCTGTTGCTTAATTCTTAGGTTCTTCTCTGGGTCACTATATTTCTCTTCCAACCCCTGTCCTAACCTTCCTCACATAGTTTTATGTACACTGATCAACAGTAGAAGCCTTCATCTGCAACACCACCTGCCCCATCTTTGATGGTAGCAACAGCATATGAAATAGAGGCCCAAAGCTGAAGAGGCCACCAATGGGACAAGACATTTCTTCAGGTACCCTGATACCTACATGTTTCATCATTTGAAATATTATGCCAAATGGAGTGACACATGGATACAGCATTCAGAACATCAGTGCCAATAAAAACCCTGCAGAATGGTGATTTTAATAGATAATGGGAACACGTCCCAGGAATAAAAGGCCATTTTGTTTGCTGGATAATCAGATTCACATGCAATAAAAGATAAATAAGCATAGTATCACATCTTGGTAATATTCAAGTAGGCTCTCACTAGCCGCTGTCTTCAGAGTGCCTTGAAGATGTCTTTCTTTACTACCACTTCTATCACAGTTTTTTTTTTTTTTTAGTTGGAGCAATAGTTTAACCAGTGCAGCATTCCTTTCCCCTCACAAATCCCTTTGGGAAATATACAACAAAGGACTTTAAGAGCTCTTTCTTTCTTTGATCTGTAAAATGCTCCAAGAAGCAGAGGACAGGGAGAGCTAAGAGTGAAGCATTGGCAGCTCTCTTTCAGCCTATCAAGACTGGCAGGTGCACATTGGGCTCAAGCCCAAGTAAATCAACCTCTAGTGTGGCTTCCTCACTATTAAATTCATTTATTTTAGACAGTCTGCATTTCTTTATCCCGTTTCCCCTGTCCCTTTAATTGGTTTTAAATTACAGCTGTTAGCAACACATTCCAGTATTGCTTACTCATGGCTGAGTCATCCTTCAACTTTTTTTTCCTTTTCCATTGAAAGATCTAAATTGAGATTTGATAATGCTTGATTCAGATTGTTGTCTTAAGTGAATAGTAAATGTAAAGGAGGGCACAGCTGCAGGGATCATTACTGAGATTCTTCATTTTCAAAAGTACATAGAATCAGCCAAAAAGTGCTACAAATGTGCATTTTAAAGTTTTGAGACTAATTATTTTGGGGACTGGAGCCCTGGTTAGCATCCTTCTTAAATATTACCAGTTGTGTAGAGAGAGTGAGGATCTTCTTGTTGACCCACCAACCAATACCATCCCCAGCTTTGGAGTCACTTGTTATGAATGCCTGGAATGGGATGGCAGGGGGAATGGTAGCCTTCCCTGCATGCCTTCCCTCCCATTGTCTCATTCACTTGATCCCTCCTGGCTGGCCACCACTTGCCCAGAAGTCCACATAGGGCTGGGGGAGGCCAGCCAGTTGGCTAGGCAAGTAAGGCAGCAGGAGGCATGGAATGGATGTGTGCTGCCCCTCTTTCTTCAGTGTCTTTGGGACTGTACAGACAGCCTGACATGTGTGGCTCTAATCCTCCCCTGGAAGCGATGGGTTGGGGACACGGCAGCCACATTCCATGCCCCCAATCTGGTGCAAATAGGAGCCATGAAATTTGACTTCTATTTGCGCCATAGAACAGGCTCCATAAGGGCCACAGCATGACCTTATGATGCCCGTCATGCACAGCGCCATGTAAGCACTATGCATGAGTAACATCATCATGGTGTGCCACGTCTATACAAGATGGTGCCTGGGGTATGCAGTAGGGTTGATGAGTATGTAAATGCTCAGCCCTCATGCAACCCTAGTTCAGGCCCAGGCTGGCACAAACTGCCAGTCTGTCCAGGCCCTATGACTCTCAAAGCTGCACAATGAATTTGGTTAGGTGAAATTTCATAAGGATTTCTACTCTACTTCAGATGTATGTTTAGAATGTGTTTAGGATCAGGTATAATTCTAGGGGAAAACAGATCCCCTCTTTACTCTTCTGACATAGCTAGTAGACTAAATGGTAACTTGCAGAGTAGTCCCAAGATTCCAGAGCACAGGTTGATATATTAAAATTGTTGTGTTTATCAGGGAACCCTAATCCTGAACAATGTTTCTACAAACATTTATTTTATTAGAAAAAAAGCAGGTACAGTGGGCCCTTCGTTTAGGTGGGGGATCCATTCTGTAAGGGAAATCCCACGTATGTTGGAGCCCCATCAAAAATAATGGGGTTCATGTGTGCAGTGTAGTGTGGCACATGTGCCACAGGCAAATGCCCCAATTCTTCTTCTGGGGCACACAACGGCTTTTTCCAGTGCAGCTGTCAGCATATGCTGAAAGCTGCAGATATCACACCCACAGATGATGCAGGTGTACGATATTTTCTTACGACATTTTGTGTTTTTTTTTTTAAAAAAAAGCTTCAGCTTTTAAGGATAACAATTAAGAGGGGGAGTAAACTCAAGTATTTGTGAGTCCTACAGTATAATAGTTAAAGAAGTATAAAAAGAAGAAGAATGTATTTAAAAATTATGTATCCTTCCTGATTGTCTCTGTTCTGTCTGATAAAAATAGCTCCATAGTCAGAAGATTAAATGGACACGTCTAGAAAGAAAGGGGTCTGTCTGGGAGAGCAAACACAGACCCTGAACATTTTATAGGGGCATATTAATTAACTACAGCTTTGATTAATTAATCACTGACAGGGAGAGACTGTTACCTCAGTGTCTGTGATAGTAGGACGTGTGGCGTGTTCAATGAGAGATATTGTTGCCAGGGATGATAATAATCTATTGTGCTATCCTAGCAATATTTAGGGTTAGTTTTAAATTTACAGATGATGTAAAGATATATTGAAGTATGGTTCCTTTCTCACATAATAGAATTTAGGATGTTTACAGATCATGATTTTAAAAAAAGTTGAAAGCATCAATGCACTCTTGTTGTCATACTCATATTAGTTAGTAAAGTGACAAACGTACCTTCTAAATGACTTCCCCGAAACTGCAAATCCCAGGATTCCACTGGAGTAATGTGGAATATTTTATTGTTATGGTAAATCTACTGTAACAGTAAAAGTGGAATAATAGTAATTGGAGTATTATTCTTAATAACAGAAACAGGGATGATAATAATAGGAATAGGAATAATAGGGATAATAGTGCTATAACAGTGTGGTGTGTTATTTTAAATAATAGATACCACATGGTTCATTGACAAATATCCCATTCTTTGTTTAATTTGATTTCTTTACTTTGTACTAGGGGTATCCCATGGTTCAAGAGGGCAACTGCAGGATGACTGCAGGGCATGGGACTCTTCTGCTCATATCTCAGTACTTTATGCAGTTGTGTCTTTACAAAGTTTTATAAAATATTTAGTACAAGTAGAAGAGCTAGTGTGATGTGGTGATTTAAGTGTTGGACTACAATTCTGGATGCTACAGTCTAATTCCCCACTCAGCTATGGAAACCCACTGGGTCACCTTGGGCAAGTAACACTCTCTCAGCCCCAGAAAACGTTAGGTCACGTTAGGTCTTCATAAATCAGAAATGACTTGGGTCCAAAACAAATGGGCTAAATGATGCAGCTTCCTGCTGTGTTTGGGGTGTAGCATTTAGAAAACACCCACCTCAAATGTGGCTGGGCCAAAAAGGAGTCCCAAAGATTTGCTTCTTCTGCTGGCCCTGTTTAGGACCTTGGCGACGAGGCGCAAGCGGTTGCTGTGGTCCCACAGTATTTGGGGCCACTGCTTTTGCCCTGTCTGCTCAAGATCTTGAAGGCACACAACATGAACAGATTGTATGTTAAAAGGTACATTGATAACTTCTTAGAGGTAGAAAGTTTGAATTCTACCTATAAACAGGAAAGAGACTGATAGCCTGATAACTGGAAAGAAGTTCCATGGAATTATTCTTATACTAAATATGCCTAACATTGCAGCTTTAAAGGTTATATTCATGCATTCAAAATAATTTATGTTTTATTTTTCCTTTTCCCAGAGAGATCAGAATAGATTGCCCGAAAAACAATAAAGCAAACCATTGCAAACAACAAAATTCACAGCAGCCAAAATATCAAAAAGTGCTTAAAAGCACTAGAAATGTAGATCATCCTATCATGGTTTTCCCCAAAGAATCCATTGTGGTTTTGATGAAGTGCTGAATTTTTTTTTTAATTCCAAGATAATCTTAGTTTCTTTCCCTGGAGAGAGTGAATAAATCCACTTTATTTCTGTGGTGCAGATAGACCCAAGGATTTCAGTCTGCCCTCACCTTATCACAGAGAAGGCTAAATGTTTACTAGCTTACAGTCTGCAATTTGATTCCCAAGGAAATGGAGCAGAATGTTTAACAGGGAGATCATACTAGCTCAGAGAACAGAAAGGATAATAGCTGGAAGTCAAAGCTGCATACATTTCAAAGAGAAACACATTTTAAAAACAATTGAAAGATTCTATGATTGTAAAAACTTGATGAGTGTGCTTAGGGAAATTCTCCTGTCTGGATTCTGTAAGAAAACATTTGCAGTAAGCTGCATTGCTAACAAAATACATGAATCTCTATCACTAAAGAGATTTCTGTGGAATGTTTGCCATTTGAGGTTTTCTTTGCTTTCAGAAATAAATAATCTGAGTATCCTGAAGAGAGATGGGTGCAGCTCATAAC
This sequence comes from Urosaurus nigricauda, assembly GCA_034509955.1. Classification (NCBI taxonomy): domain Eukaryota; kingdom Metazoa; phylum Chordata; class Lepidosauria; order Squamata; family Phrynosomatidae; genus Urosaurus; species Urosaurus nigricauda. The sequence continues at coordinate 141,592,299 of JAOEGL010000003.1, read as the reverse complement.
CTTGTTCACAAGTTACTTTTAAAAGTAGCATCAGGAGCAGCCTGGCAGAGAAGTTTAAATCAATTGTATGTTATATCTAATCCTTTCCTTTCCCAGAAAGTGTTCCATGTACTTCATTCAGAGGAACCTTGCCAAAATGCCCAAAAGGCAATGAGGCATCAGAAAAATTGAATATTCAGCATTCAGAAGTTCATCTTCTATAGTCCCTTTGCTTCATATATGAAGAGAGGCAGCTCATTTTATCTAGACATTTGGAAATCAGCCTGGTTGAGAATTTATTTTTGTTTGTATTTTATATGAATTGAACAAACTTTGCAGGTTGTCTCATATTTGCATTAAACACTTTATTTAAAAAAACACCCTAAATATGTCATACTTTGCTGCCTTATACAAAGTATAAAATATTTACTTCTTGAATTTTAGTTATGAAGAAGTTTAATCACACTAATGGATAAATCTTTCTTTTGCACTAATGATGGGGACTAGCCATTATTACTGCCTCTTTTATTTTAACCTGCTAAAGTGGAGGGCATGCAGACCAGATATTACAGCCTGCATAGTGTTCTCCTCTTAAAATGTTGCTGCTACCTCTGAGTTATCGCTGAACAAAACCAGGTGTCTATCAATGGAAAGATCCATCCCTGATATATATTCAGTCTGAATCTGCTCATCAACATAGTCCATACATCCTGAAAGGCATTGAGTTTAGCACTGACTATGCTTTGCTTAGGCTTCCCTGTTGGCAAAACTCAAACATCTTGCAAATGAACAGTTTTTCATGCTCACTGTTGCTCTGTAATTGCTTCACCTTGGACTGGATGCCACATTTCCTCCAAAGACCATGCTGTCCATGGACAGTAGATCAATATATGCATTCAAATTCAGTGACTGTGGTAGAGTTTTTCTCATTCAAGTGGTTTCTGAAAAGTTCTCATCCTGACACAGTTCCCAAAACCTGAGCATAAATTTGTCAGTGTAGCTTGAAAAAGTGTGCTTCTGTATTGTAAACTGACAATTTACAAAATTGTAGCTCTGATTTCTGAATTTCTTTTCATGTTTGATAGAACCATGTCAATGAAAAGTGTGGAATTATCAAGTGTTGAACTTTGGGCTATTATGAAGTTTCTGTTCCTACAGAAGAAAACTCCAAATGAAATCCATGATTGCATGATGCAAACATTGAGTAACAAGTGTCCATTATATAAAACTATGAAGAAGTGGTGAGCCATCTTCTAGGATGGAGATGTTGAGACCAAAGATGCAGTAAGGCCCGTGAGGCCTTTAAATGTTAAGCTCCAGCCTTTGCTTCTTCTTTGGTGCAGCATGTATAAATGCAGTAGTCAGTCATAGCAATGGGCAGAGTAGTCACAAGGCAAATCCAGAGGTCAGATTACTGGAGTCGTAATAGCAAGGAACACAGGAACAACAAAGCTTCAAGAAAGATTGTCAGCTGCAAATAATCTCTGCAGCTGGAGTCTTTTAAAAAGCCTCCACATCTCTCAGCTGAAATCTATTAGCTCTCCTCTTGGCTTCTAGCCTGGAAGACTCCTTGGCCTATGTTCTCTCCACAGGTCCTAGCACCTCCAGCCTAGAGTCTTTAGAGTCCGTTTCTCCCTCTGCAGCCTCCTGGGAAGCAATCTAGAAAAAGTCTATAGCACTGTAGAAGGAAACACAATGGGCTGATCTAGACTGGCAAAAAGGGGTGTGTTCATGCCTGCATGACAGTGTAGCCTTTAGATGACCCACACTGAAAGTTTGGCATGAACACACTTCTTTTGCATTTTAGTGGGGAAAAAGCAGCTTTAAAAAGGAGCTGCTTTTCCCAGCTTCTTTTTTAAAAGGGTGTAACAGCGCAGCTGTATCTAAATGCTGCAGTGCAACTCTGCAGTTTTTTAAAGCTCCCAAACCCTAGCTCCAGCTCTAATCCGAACCCTAGACATGTGCAGTAGGGAATCTGAGATGCTGTAACTGTTATGCAACTGCACATAAAATGTCAATTCATTCATAAAATAAAGAAGTTTATTCATAAACTTACATTGTAACAGATTTAATATCTTTTTAAGGGGGGAGGGATGCAGTTTGTTTTATTGATGTAATAGTATTTTAATGTGTAAGCTGCCTCAATTGATCTCAAAGGGGTGGGGTAATAATTAATAATAATAATAATAATAATAATAATAATGGGGTTCATTCATGGTGCACCGATGAAATTGCACACTTTAAAAAGGGAAGCGAAACCACAAGGGTAATTTGACAGATCTTAATAACTGCACAGTTCATGTGTGATGTACCTGTGCAACTGCGCAGTTCGCAGCTGGCAATACAATTGCCTGTATGATGTACCGGTGCAAATGCGCAGTTCACAGCCGGCAACAACAACAAAAAAATATTAAAGGTTCAGTGCGGCCAAAAGCCCCATTCATTGCCACCCGTGCAGCTGTCCGCCTGTGTTTCTAGCATCCTGACAGCTTCCAATGTAGTTGCTCAGCAACAGCAAAGACTTCAGATAAGTCTTCCCCACACCTCCTCAGTGTAGCTGCCCTATGCCTTTTTATTACACACCTGGGACTTGCAGTGCAGCTGCTAAGTAATAAGGAAAAGGCAACTTCATGTCGCCCTTTCCTGCCAATCTAGAAAGCCCCAGAGAGGCTTCCCACAGGCTGGTTAACAGTGCCTGTTCAGAGCTATTTGGAAGATCAATGCTTAACTGTATTTGTCCGTTTTCTTTCACCTCACTCTTCTCCTCACTTTTCCCAAATGTATATCCACACAGTAGACCTGGCTTGTCTTCTTCCTTTTCTCTGTGTATTTGTTCTTCAGATTTTCCAGTCTGCCTACTCCTGCATATTCAACTATCTAAGACTTTTGTGCTGCTCACATCCAGTCTTGCTCCCAGTTTTTAAGCATGAGTGGCAGACCCTCAAATATTGAAAATCTGTGAACTGTTCTAGTCAAAATCCACTGTTGGGCCAAAGTACTTATTTTGGGTGAGTTTTGTACATTTCATTTATGGAGCAAAAGGCCTGCAAAATGTTGGACTGAATCTTAATAGTGAGTGACTAGTGAAGGCAGATCAGAGATGAGATGCCTCAGAAATGTCTTTCTTCTTCTTCGCTTTTCAGCAACAACCAAAAGAGAAACAGAAAATGTCATCTTGCTACTTCAAGGGGCTTGTCCATTCAAAGCAAATGCCCTGGAATGAGGGCATGCCCAGTTGCATCCCATCCCAAGAACTTGGTCCAGGATTCTAAACACAGGTTGGACACATTGTTGTTGTGATAACAGATCCACACATCTATCTGTGCACCAATTTTTAATATCTTTCATAAATCACGAAATATCCTCTTTACATTTTCATGGAGAGGTGTGTGGGTGTGGGTGTGGCTGTATGTGTGTGTGTGTGTGTAAGAGAGAGAGAGTGTGTCAGAGAAAAAAGTCCATTAAAAGTGTGTGTGTGGGGGGGGGGGGTTCAACACAATTATTTTAAATGGTGTATTCCATTTTACGATGAAGATCAAATCAAACTGCTATTCTAGGAAACACTTCCTGTTGCAAATTAAAATGCAGAGATTTGTTTTAAAAGCATATTTGAACACAAACACGCTGTGTAATCCTCATAAACCATGTGTCATTTTGCTTCTATATGCAACATACCATTGTCCAAATCCCATTTAATACATTTGTTTTATGCATAATCACTCCAAGTGATTATCTAATTGTCTATGATGCTGTGCTCAGTCTTATCATAAAAGACATTTAAGTACACACAGTTCTCTTTTGCGTCTCTAAGATATGTTTACAGATCACTTATTCAGAAGATATTCTGCTTCACTTCATATACATGCCTAAGTGGTCTCAAGTCTCTTATGAATTTACATTCTAGATAATTTAAAACTGCATTTCTGTTCTCTGTTTGCTTTATATTCACATTTTTTTTCCTAGTGAAAAAAAGATGTGTCTCATTTCCATGCATAATATGTCCCTTTTTCTTGAAAGCTGCTAGAGTGCAAGTTTCCATGGAAGGGGTCAATTCTATATGGTATTTATTTTATACAGCATCAGCTAGTCAAAGTCCTTCAAAATGAATTTGTTGGGCAAAAATGAATGCTATGATATTAGAACTAATCCAGCTTGCATTAAAAAAAAACCCTCAAAATTTCTGTCTGCTTCACCTGCTATCTTACCAGGCTGTTTCTACCTCCCCAACAAAAGAACTAGGGACTTTATCGGATGGGAAGAAATTCTGTTTATTACGAATGGAGCCAATTTGAATTCACGTGAATTCGCTAGTTTAGCGAATTCACGTGAATTCCAATTGCATTCAGAATGCATTCAAAATGACTTCCCATTACCCAAAAATGACCCCCCCCCCCAATTGCCTGAAATTTCATGAGATTATTTAATTCGCAATAAAGTAAAACCCATGATTGCGTTCGGAATGACTTTCCTTTTGCCCAAATTGCATGAGATGCTTTAATTCGTAATAACATGAAACCCCATGATTGCGTTCGGATTGCCATTGGATTATACTTCCAATTTCCAATGTCTGATAAGGTCCTAGGAGTGTCTTTGCTAGAAGCTAACAGAAGTCATAGAGGAAGCATCTTTGATGCATTTGGAGGGATCTGTTCAAGCAAATAAACAGTTAATTTGTCATGGTCTAGGGAGGAACAAGAATGTTGTTGGATTTGGTAGTACAGTACCAGCTGAAACAGTCATTTTGCACTTTTCAAAAGATGTTGTGAGGAAAAAAAATTACAAAAATTTACAAGAACATGTTGGAGGAATAAATTGTGCACAAAACAGTGAGCGCAATTTAAAATTTGAGCAGCTAAAATGTGCAGAATTGGAAAAATGCACATAAACTTGAGACAATTAGGAAATGCATAAATTAGGTTAAAATTACATAAATGCACATAGTAGGAAAAATACATAAAATACAAACAATTTCAGCATGAAGCCATGCACAAACCTATACAGCTTGAATCCAAATAATGTGAAAGACTGCATCTGTCTATACAGGGCTGTCTGAGTTTTATGATCTGCAGAGGAAGGCTATTTCGCAGTCCCACCACCATCATAGGCATCTTTGAGACAGAAAGCATATCAGCGGATGCTGCCACATTGTGGTACTCCCTTCCATGGTTAGTTTAGCTGGTCCACTCACTGATTTCTTTCTGCCACAAAGCAAAGATTTATTTAAAATATAATTATTAGTATTTATTTATTTATTTATTTATTTTATATACTGCTTTTTCTCCCAAAATGGAATCCAAAACATCTCACTGATAAAATTGCTTTAAAAATTAGCAATAAAATGTAAATTGAAACTGAATTTAACTGTTCCATTTCCAATAGCAAGGAGGACATTGAGAAGTGAAGAAGTTCAACTTCCTTTAATCATACCAATTGACTTGGGTGAATTTAAGCCTGCACAGTCTCGTTTTTCTATCATCATATCCAGGGTCTACATTGAGTGGTCACATATAACTTCCAAGCATTTGTTCTAGCTTGAGAATGAGGACAATTTGAAGCCAGATTGTGACAAAACACTAGAAAGCAACTGACCAAAATCAAGTGACAACTTAGAAGACTTAAAATCGGACCTGAAGTTGGTAAAATCTCTTATTAAAGGAATTGAAAGGCATAGCCATATTACCTGGTAAACCAGTATGCAAAGGGCCCTTGTAGCACCTTTGAGACTAAGTGAGAGAAAGAAGCTGGTAGCATGACCTTTCATAGACTTGAGCCTACTTCCTCAGATGCATAGGGTGGAGTGGAGAGTCCAGAAGCAGACCTATATAAGCCAGTTGAGTGTGAGAATGTCAATTCAAATTCAAAATCTTATGGGTATGAAAAAAGGTGGCAAGTACAATTTTAACTATGTTTGTTGCGAGATAAAGGCAGGAGGAAGGATCTTTTCAGAGCCAAGGAGTAACCATAGGAATGAGTATTGGAATGTAGTGTGGTAAACAGAGAGAAGATGTGGACAGGTCAAGAGGATGGGGTTTAGATAGTACTGAAATGTGTGTAATGTGCTAGGAAACCATTATCTCTATTTAACCCTCTGCTTGATGGACTGTAGTCTGTGGATACATACCAATTCTCTTTTTCTTTTTCCAATCTTCCAAACTTTTCAATCTTTTCCCAATCTTCCTTTGTAGTTTTTTTTTTTCTCTCTTTTGCTTTTTCTTTTGTTCAGGTCTGACATGGAGTGTCCAGGAAGACTGAAGGGTTATACAACTTATTTTCTGTATTTCCATTCCTGATGTATGATTTATGTTCATTTATCCTCTGGCACAGGGGCCACCCTGTTTGCCCAATGAAGAGTGCTGAAGGGCATTGCTCACATAATATGGTATACATCACTTTGGAAGATAAGCACATCTAATTCTCTCTGTGGGTAATGTCATTAGGGCCTGCAAGGACAATTCCTGTACAGATGTGTGGGCAGAGTTGTCATCTGGGTTTCAAGCAATGCTTTATATCAGTGTCCAGATCTGGAGGTTGCCACTGCTGTCCTCTGGGGCTGAGACTGTGATTTGTCGAAAGCCAGCCACAGTGTTTCTATGGCTGGGAACTTATGTTTTTCTGTGGACTTGATGAAATGGTTCTTACATCTCGCTTGACACTAGGCTACAACTTGATCAAAAAGTTTATAAAGCAGTTGTATTTTGAAAGCACTGCCCATTAGTTATACAAAACTTATGACAGCTAATGTTATTCTGTTCTAACCAGAAATGTGAGTCTCAAACAAATTTCAATCAACCATTAGTCTCCAACACAGGGATATGAGAGGGGAAAAAGACTCCTGGAGCTAACAAACAAACATACAGTGTTAAATATACCCAGAAGGCAGCCACTCAGTAAAAGTGAATTGTTTGTAGAAATGTAATAAATGATATCATTATTTTTTTTCATAGCCTGGTCTGAAAAATGAAATTACTGTGATAGATAATAAGCTATATCACTACAACCTAGCATTTATTGTCTTTTGAGAAGTCAGTGCCTTATCTTAGTAATACCTACAATATCCCTGATTGCTTTTGTATTTGTATGTATGCCCTTTGGGAGGGAGTCCCTTTTTGTACGGTTGGAGGAACCATATAAGCTAAAAGCATTTAGAAGGAAGTGGGTTGTGTTCCCTGTTCTTGACCTCTGTGTATTCATCCGCAGAACTCACATAAGTACAACTTTGATGCATACAGGCCCTATCTACACACTAGTGTACATTCTAGAGTTTAGTCAACCTTGTCTAAAATACTTGGGAATGGAAAGGTTTGGAATTTTGGGTTTATTATTATTATTATTATTGGAATATTTGTATTTAAATCACCATCATCATCACCACCATACTTGGGAATGGAAAGGTTTGGAATTTTGGGTATTATTATTATTATTATTATTATTATTATTGGAATATTTGTATTTAAATCACCATCATCATCACCACCACCACCATCTAATTATTTATTTCTTATTCACATCTCCCCAAGGCTCTAGGTGGGATACAAAATAAATCAAAATACATAAAGCCATTTTAAAACATTAAGTTAAAACATATAAACATAGGACTCACTAAAATCATTGAACATAAATTAAAATATGCCAATTAAAATTTTTTAGTTTAAAATCAACTGGGTAGGCCTGATAGAAGAGATAGGTCTTGAATAATGTTTTAAATCCAGAGAGCACATTTAAGCTGTTGAATCTCTCCCAGCAGGTCATTCTACAGTCTAGGGGCAGCCAATGAAAATGCTCTCTGGACGTCAGTTTCCAGTATAGTTCTGGCCAGCTGAAGAAAATGTCCCCCAGAAAACCTGAGTTTACAAGACAGATTATACAGAATAGTTAGGTAATTTTGTGCATGAAACAAAGTTTATGCACACTGAACAATCAGAAAGCAACATTGCCACTAACTCACCCACCTATGTGGACAATTCTGGATTCTGGAGTATTTCAGATTTTGGAATTCCAAATGATATTTAAATTTGAGTTTAAATTTTTGAAGGGATGTCATATTGAGGAGGGAGCAAGCTTGTTTTCTGCTGCTTCAGAGACTAGAACGCGAAACAATCGATGCAAACTGCAGGAAAAGAGATTCCACCTCAATATTAGGAGGAACTTCCTGACAGTAAGGGCTGTTTGACAGTGGAACACACTCCCTCAGAGTGTAGTAGAGTCTCCTTCCTTGGAGCTCTTTAAGCAGAGGCTGGATGGCCATCTGTCATGATTGCTTTGATTGGGAGTTCCTGCATGGCAGGGGGTTGTACTGGATGGCCCTTGTGGTCTCTTCCAACTCTCTGATTCTATGATTCTATGAGAGATATTCAATCTGTATGCCACACAACTTGAACATATGTAAGTGGCCCACACGAAGATGATCAACTCATGGAGTTCCAAAATGGATCCAACTCACAAGAGCTAATCCAAGACATTTTGCTTCCCAGGACAAAGTAGTATGCAAGGATAGTCAAATAATGCTGTTTCTTGATACATAACATCCCGCAAGTGTCTGTTCCCCACTTGCTGCAAAAATGAAATAGTAATTCATTTAAAAAAACAAACAAATTTCCTACCCTTTCATGATGAAATCAGCTGCATCAGGTGCTTCTTTACTCTGCCATATAGTACGACCTTTGCTGTTCTTAGCTCCCTTTGAGTCAATCTTGATTCATGGTGACCCTGTGAATGAGACATCTCCAAGCTTTGCTATCCTCTGTCTCCCTGCTCAGGACCTGTAGGCTCAGGCTCATGGGTTTCCTGATTGAGTCTACCCATCTGATATGTGATCTTGTTATGTTTTAACTGCCCTCTACTTTTCCCAGCACCATTGTCTTTTCTAATGAGTCATGCCTTCTCATTATAGGATAGCAACTCTCAATTAATCCTATATGTACATGATTCGTGATCTGTGAAAGAAAAGGCTACTGCTGTTGTCAGTATTATTAAGCCCATGAAACAAACTGTACTAGACACAATCAAGGAAACCATGGCCTTGAATCTGCAATACCTGAGCAGGGTTGTTGATAACAGGGTGACTTGGAAGTCTCTTATTCATAAGCATGGCATAAGTAGAAATCGATTGGATAGCAGGTATCAAGTCTGTGTATGAAATAATAGCTTGCCAAAGACCACACAGCAATTTCACAACTGGTGGGAGATCTGAACTTGCGGCTTTCCAGTTCATATACTTAGCTCCTGTGCTGTGTCAACTTTGTGGCATCGTAGCTACAAACAATGGATTCTGAGAATAAGGAAATTAGGCACCATGGTTACACTAAACCCTTACTAAACCCTTACACTAAACACTAAACACTTACAGTAAACCCTTTGCACCTTGATTGTGTTTACACAGAAGCCAATGCTGTCAATATCAAAGTTATATGAGTGATATATCCAACTATATTGGCTCTAGCCTCCTCCTCCATCATCACCACCACCATCACCACCATCTCTACATCTACCTCCTATTCCAGCAATGTCACATTCATATTGCCCAGTGAGCAACGTGATGATGAGTGCTTGGAGTCCTCAAGAACTTGATCATCTCTAAATGCTGAGTGATATTTTCCTTCATCCCGGACCATTGAGCATACTGCTTGGGGCTGAAATGAATTTTTTTTTTAAATTTTTATTTTTTATTAACAAATTTATTGAAATAAAGACAACAACAGTACAACAAGTACATCAAGACTTTACATAAAACAAACCACCACAACAACAGTGATAATAAAACATACAAACCCTTTCACTACTTTAGTTAGCATTCTAACATTATAGCATAATTAAAAATTTACAAGGTGGAACATAAGGTCATATTTTATAGAGCCCTACAATCAACCTACTTTCTCTTGCTAACAACCTATAACCATCTAATCATTTCTCAACCCAGTCCTTAATCATTCTTATCTACCTTCCCTCTCACATACCTATACATACTGCTCGCTATCCGCTAACTTTTCTACCTTCACAAACCCTCTCTACCTACAGTACCTATCAGTTACTAACCTTGTTTACACTCTTCCTGCTCTTGTCTTGTCCACTTGTCCGTACAAAAACACTCAATCTTCTTATTCCTGACACATTCTTCCACATACATACAAATGACTTCCTTCCTACCAACTTACATTAAAAAGTGTTAGAACTCTGGCTGTCTTTAAAACTGTGGTTCTTTGTCGCTTCATTCCGTAGCAGATTTCAATGGTAATTACTTTCACCTTGATCTGCTTCCTTTCTCAGTTACCTCTTTTACTTTCCTTTATTAGACCTTAGTAGCTTTCAGTGGGGCTCCTCATATTTAATGTTATCGGAATTGAGGTTGGTGACAGCTATATTTCCCCATATTGATTCAAAATAAATTATTACTTTCCTCCAATCTTCTAGGACTTCCACATCAGGAATCATTTCTTAATGAGTGTGTTAGAATATCCATGCCCATACCATCATATAATTTAATCAACCATTCCTCTTTAGTTGGAATTTGATCTCCCTTCCACTTCTGTGCATAGCATATACGTGCTAGGGATGTCATATAAAAAATAATTTTTTCCTCTTTCCCATTGGCTACATCATCAAAGATACCTAACAGATAGGTTTCTGGTTTTAATTTTAGTTTCGTTCCCAGGATATCATTGATAGCATCATTAATCATTTTCCAATACGATCTTGCTCTCTTGCATGACCACCAACAATGAAAGAAGGTTCCCGATTCTTTATGGCATTTCCAACAAATCCCTCTCTGAGTTTTGTAAATTTTAGCTAGTTTAAATGGAGAAAGATACCAAAAATAAAACATTTTGTAGAAACTCTCCCTTATATTTTGTGAGGCTGTCCATTGGCTAACATTTTTCCAAACTTTTTCCCATTGTGCAAGCTGGATGGTATGGCCAATACATCTAGCCCACTTGATCATCTGGTCTTTAATCAGATCGCTTTCCATCTCTAAATTTAAAAGTACTGAATAGAATTTCCCAATTAATTTTTCTATTCCTTTAAATAAAATTTGCCCTAAATCTGATTCGACGTTATCTAATTGAAATTCAAAGATTTTCAAGTCCATTTTGAACCTCTCTGAAATTTGTCTATGTAGAAACCAGTTAATATTCCATCCTTCCTCCATTAGCTTTTCCCTTGTTTTTATTTTCAGTGAATTATCTCTACTTTCCAGGATATCGCTATATTTTAGCCATTTCATATCACTCCCCATTTCTTTTCTGTGAAAAGCTTCATGTGGGGAAACCCACCCATTCATTTTAGATAGAATATGTCTTTTATATTTAATCCAAATCCTAATAAGAGATTTTCTTATGCAATGATTTGTAAAAGCTTTATTTTGTTTATACTTTTCATAGACTATATATGCATGCCAACCAAGATTTAAACCCACTCCCTCCAAATCTAGTAGATTCGCGTTGTCTAGAGTAACCCAATCTTTCAGCCAAACCAGACAGCATGCTTCAAAATAAAGTTCCAAATTCGGTAAGTTCAGGCCGCCTCTCTCTTTGATATCTTGTAAATTTTTAAATTTTATCCTCGGTTTTCTTCCCCTCCAAATAAAATTAGAGATGTCTTTGTTCCAGTCCTTAAATACCTTAGATGAAGATATAATGGGGATTGCTTGGAATAAGAAAAGCATTCTAGGCAGAACATTCATTTTGATTGTGGCAATTCTGCCCAGTAAGGAGAGATTTAGTTTATTCCAATTTAACAAATCATCCTTAATCTTCTTCCACGTTTTTTTATAGTTATTATCGAATAAATCAATTGATTTTTTAGTAATTTGAATACCCAAATAGTTGACTTTTTTTGCTATATTTATACCCGATCTATCTCCTAACAGTAAATCTTCATCTTTTCCTAAATTTTTGGTCAGAATGTTTGATTTGTACTTGTTTATCTTACATCCTGTTACCTCTCCAAAGTGGTCTATCTTTTCTAAAATTTTATTGATATTAGTGGTTGGATCTTCGGACAGAATAACCACATCATCGGCAAATGCCCTGATTTTTAAATTTGTTCTCCTAAGTTTAATCCCCTGAATCTCAGAGTCCTCTTTTACGTCCTTAATTAGGAGTTCTATAACTAAGAGAAACAATAAGGGTGAAAGGGGACAACCTTGTCTTGTGCCTCTATAAATGTTAATAAAGTCCGATTTGTCTCCGTTGATTCTAACTTTTGCCTTTTGGTGATTATAAATTTTACTCATCCAATTTAAAAAATTTTGTCCCACTCCAATTTTACCCAAAATCTCTAATAGAGTATCCCAATTAACTGAATCGAAAGCTTTTTCGAAATCTAAAAATAGTAAACCGAGTTTTTTATCATTGTGGATTTCGTAATATTCTAATGAATTCAACACGAACCTTATGTTCTCTCTCAGATGTCTATTAGGCAGGAAACCCCTTTGTTCGTCCCCTATTAACCCTGATAAACACTTTTTTAGACGCTTAGCCAAAATTGTAGCAAAAATTTTGTAGTCATTATTCAGAAACGATATCGGTCTGTAGTTTGCTGGGTCTAGCAGATCTTTCCCTTCTTTCGGAATCACAATTATTTCCGCTTCATTTGTTACTTGTTGTAAATGTGGGGCCAATTCGCCAATGAATGTCTTGTAAAATATTGCGGGTAACCCATCACTGCCTGGTGCTTTTCCCACCTTTGCTTGATTTATTGCCTCCACAATTTCCATTCTTGTAATTGGTTGATTCAGTTGTAGTTGTAGATCTGTCGGAATGGAGCCTAAACTCACTCGGTCCAGTAATTTATTCCTTTCATTCTTTGAGACAACTCTCGCTTTATACAGCTTCTCGTAGAATTCTCTGAACATTTCTTTAATATCTCCTTGAGAGGTTAATAGAATATCTCCTCTCTTTATCTTGTTGATTGCCTTTTTCTCTCTGTCTTTCCTTAGTTTGTGCGCTAACCATTTTCCAGTCTTATTAGAGAATTCAAAGTTTTTTTGTTTAGCAAGTTTTAGTTTTTTTTCTAATTCCGAAATGTCTTCTATCTCTAATTGCTTCTGTATTGTTTTGATTTCTTTCTGGATTGATTTGTTCCCAGGATGTTTTTTAAGACCGTCTTCCTTAACTTTTAACAAACCATATAGAGTGTTTTTCCTTTGTTTTTTCTCCCTGTGCCAAATTATATTTTGTTGAGTGAAGAACCCTCTTATTGTGGCTTTCCCTGCATCCCATACAGTAGCTATATCAACTTCTCCGTTAATATTTTCTTCAAAAAAGAAATTGATCAATTCCTTTGCTTTTTTGATTATATTTTTATCTTTAAGTAATTCGGTATTCAAGTGCCAATTGAACCCCTTTTTGGGTTCTTTTATTGTTAAAAGTATGGGATTGTGGTCTGAAAGTTCTCTATTCAACACTTTCATAGATTCTAATTCTTTTATAAGTGAGTTGGAAATCAGAAAGAGATCAATTCTAGAGAGAGAGTCATGGCTTTCTGAAAAAAAGGTATAAGAATTTTTGTCTTCATATAACTGTCTCCAAACATCTACCAAAGTCAGATTATCTATAAGATCGAAAAATTTCTGCGGAAGTTTCCCTTGGCTGACTTTGATTTTTTTTTTACTTGATTTTCTGTCACGTTTCGGATCAATAACACCATTAAAGTCACCCATCATAATAATTTTGTCAAAGTCAAATTCCAAAATTTTTTTTAAAAGGTTACTGTAAAAAGATCTTTTGTTTTCTTGTGGGCCGTAGATTCCTATTATTAAGGTTTTCTCCCCATTCCTAATTGTCTCTACTCCTACATAGTAACCTTCATTGTCTTTAAATAGTTCTCTTGATTCAATATGGTTTTTAACATATAATATCACCCCTCTCTTGCTTTTTTCATATGTAGAGGTATAATCTATCCCTACCTTCTTATTCTTAATTAATCTTACATCCTTTGTTTTTATATGGGATTCTTGCAAGCAGACTATGTCTGCATAATTCTTTTCTAAGTAAAGAAAAATTCTTTTTCTCTTCTGGGGGGAGTTCATTCCTTTCACATTCCATGATAGGAGCTTCATATTCCTAACTATAATTAAAGAAGGGAACACCAAAGAAAGGAGTCAGTTTTTTTTTTAAGAAAGAAGCTTTATTAATTGTACAAGTAGGAGTTAAGAGTAAGAACTAGCCTATACAAATTACACTGAGTTCATAACGACCAAGATCAAAAAGGTAAACAAAAATAAAAAAAATAAAAAAAAGACACGAGTAAAAAAGTTTACTACTTCTTGTTGTCAAAGTACTGATTGCTCTCCTCCCCTTCACCCACCCACCCCACTTACTCCTCCCCCCTCTTCCTCCAAGTCTTTTTTCAAACCAATCAGGAACAGTCTCGCTTTCTCTATTGTGTTTAATCTCACTTTCTTTTGTTTCCAGGTAACCGTTAGGCCTTCAACTTCTTCCCACTTGTAAAGTATCTTGTGGAGTTTCAGAAAGTCAGTAAGAAAGGTATACTCCTTTCGTTTCTTTAGAATTTTCCCTGGGATGTCCTTCAAAATGGTGATCTCTTTGTCATCTATTACTAGTTTTGATTTGTAGCTTTGATTAAGGATTAGGTCCCTCGTTTGCTTTCTGACAAAATAAATCACCACGTCCCTTGGAAGATTTTTTAGTTTTGCTATTCGAGAATTGATCCTGTAAGTGCGGTCTATTTCCCAGGGAAAGTGATCTTCCGATTCCTCTACAAATCTTGCAAGAATAGGACAAAGCAGAGTATAAAGATTTTCGTTGACTTTCTCCGGGAGGCCTCTCAGCTTTAGACAGTTCTCTCTTTGTTTAATCAAAACTTTCAAAAGAGTTTCCTGATCCTCAATTTGTTCTTTATTCAGTGATTCAACTTTAGTTTCCACCTTTTTAACTTCCAATTCGAGTTTTTTCACCTTCCCGTTAGTCAGGTTTAGTTCTCCGTCAATCTTATCTAATCTCGATGATATTTCTCCCAATTCTGATTTCAATTCTTGTTTTACATCTTCCCTTGAAAGTTGAATTTCTTGATTCGTCTCTTGTTGGAGTCTTCTCATTTCCTCTAGCAAAGATTCGTTGCTTTCTATCGGTTTTGACGGTGTATCTACTGAAGGTCTTCTCGTGTTGCCTATTGTTGATTGGATTGCCATTTTCCTTGTTGTAGTCATCTTGCAGTATCTTTATCTCTAAAAAAAAAAAGTGAACACAGAGAAGGGGAAATAATAGACGACTGAGAGAGATAGTATTTGCCTAGGTTTACCCCCTTTTGTCACAGAGTGCCCTGTTGGACACTTTCGAGATAATGAAACTTTAGCTTATTAGAAAATTTATTAAAGAGGAAACGAACAGACAAACTTTTAGAGATCACTTACCACTAAGCTTGGCTCCTTTTTAAATTTCCTTCCTTCCCGCTCTCTTAGGAAAAATCCCTGAAATCAAAATCGAAATGGCGAATTTAACGTTTTACCCTGTAAACCTACCCTCTATAATAATAATTAACTCCGTGGGAGGGAGATCAGGTTCCAAGACCCCCTAAGATTCAGTCCCTAACTACTATTTCCAACTTATCAAACTCTTTGTATTCCACTCAAGCTTTCGTAACGGAGTTTTAGGTCCTTAGTAATTCTATTTTTGACAATTTGAAACAGTTGTTCTTTAGGTATCCTTAAAAAGACAATTTCGATCGGAAGAAAAGGAAATAGTTTCAACACAATATAACTTAGACGGCAAGCGATAACCTTTGTAGTTTAAGTAGTCTATAGTTTGTAGTTTGAATTACCAGCAAAGGCAACAAATCATCACAATAATTACAGCCACCCTGATTCAATGATTAACAGTAATTATGGAGAGTCCAGTCCTTCCCTTCTGAAGTAGAACTACAGGTCTCTGTGTGGCAAAGAGTGTGAGGTTAGAGAAGGAATATTTTGAAGAGAGTCCAAATTATCAGATTGCACGTTAATACACTAATAGAGCACTGTAAGTTCTCAGTCCGTTATTTAACAGCTTCACCGACTGATTGTAGAGTAGTAATTGAGGCAGGAAATAATCTTAAAGTTTGGTGGATGTAGTAAAAAAAGTACTCGATCAGAGATTTGTAGTCTTTTTCTTTCCTTGTTCTATTAGAAGGAAAAAAGAAAAAAGAGAAAAAAAAAGAAAGAAAATAGATCGACCAACTTGTATGAAGTTCGGAGTACAGCTCAGCAGGAGTGCAAGATCTCCTTAGAATTCTGAGAGTCTATTAGTAGGGTCCACCAACCTTTAGTTCCTTGAATGGTCGTCCATAGTTCATTTGTTATTGAAGAGCAGAAATAATTCCAACCGACCACAACTCGGCACCGGGGGGGGGGGGGAATAGAAAAGACAAAAACAAAAACGAAAAAAAACAACAACAAAAGACCCCCCCCAAAAAAAAACCAAAAAAGAAAAATAATAATAATAATAATAAAAAGGAGTAAATAAGTAAAAAGTAATAAGAAAAAATAATAATAATAATAATTGGTGCTTCAAATGACTCTAGCTGCCACTAATCCAAAAAAGAAGAAGAGGGTATCCAGAAAACCAAAGCAAAAAAGGGGAAATAATAATAATAATAATAATAATAATAATAATAATGATAGGTCACTCCAATTACTCTGCCAGTAATGCGAAATAGGGGGAGGGGGTGTCTAAAGAAATTAAAACGGAAAAAATAAAGGGGGGAATGAGGAAAAAGAAGAGAAGGGGAGCAAATAATAATAATAATAATAATAGTCCGTGCTTTGAATGTCTCTGGCAGCCAATAGAGCAAAAAAAGAAAGAAAAAAAAGGTGGAGGGGTATCCAAACAAAGAAAAAAAAGGGGAAAAACAAACAAACAAACAAACATTAAAAAAAAAACCGATACTGGAGAAGTGAAAAGGGGATTATGAAAATCAAAAATAAAAAAAAGAAAAAGAAAAAAGGAAAAAGAAAAGCAGAAAAAAATAATAATAATAGTATTAATATTAGTATTAATATTAATAATAATCTTAAGCGGTACAAACGTCTCTAGTTTCCAATAGTCCGAGAAGGGGGGAAGGGATAGCTACAAAGACCGAATCAGAAAAAAAAGAACTGGAAGGGTGGAAGGGGAAAAAAAAAAAGGGGGGGGGGAGAAAAAAAAACAAAGAAAATAATAATAATAATATTAATAGTAAAAAAAGACCAAGTATCAGGGGGAAAAAATCAGGAAGGAGGATGGGACACGTCCTTTCGCAAATAAAGTGAATTGGAGAAGAAGGTTCTTTGTTGTCTCCGCCTTTCAAACCTTGGTCGCCATTTTCTCTCCCTTCTCTTCCTTTCTCCTCAAAAGTCTCATCCTCCGTCCCTCGCCTCCGAGAAAACAGACCCCAAAAGGGAAAGGAAAAAATCCTGAGGAGCCCGTAGTGCAGAAGCTACTCACGTTGGTAGGTTAGTTTTATATCTTGAGGCAATACCTTTTAAGGTTAAAAAGTGGTGGCGGAGCGGTAGTCTTCAAGCCGCAGCTTGAGACTGCTTCTTGCGGCCGTGGTTGCTCCAGGTCCTCTCCGCTCCTCCTTAGGTGTTCCGCGTTTTCCGCGTTTACTGGGCTTGTTCAGTGTGTATTGGAGCGGGAGGGCTGCTATTGAGCCCCTCTGCCTCCCCTTTACCGGGGGGATACTTTTGGGCAAGCGGTACCTCACCCCGCTCGCTCCCGTCGCCGCAAGTCGCGGTCACCCTCCAGAGCGCCTCTAAAGAGGGTGATCAAAGCGCCGCCATATCACCGGAAGTCGGGGGCTGAAATGAATTAAAGCCCAACATAATCTGGGAGTCGACACATTTCTCATCTTCTCCTTAAAGATTAACAGTCCTTGTAGAGCATTTAGTAAGATTTCACCTGATGAAACAGACTGTCATTAAAGAAATCTAATGCCATAAAATTGCCTCTCTTTATGCTGCAAAAAGGGTTTTTTCTTGGTTCTGCTGCAGCAGACTATCACAGCTAAAAACCCTTCTGGAAGTTGTTTTATTTATTTATTTATTTATTTATTTATTTATTTATTCTCAGCAAAGACTTCACACTCCAGGTTGGTGTTTGTGACATCTTTTTTCTAACAGTTTCTTGTGTACAAAAATAAAAATAAATGATGTTTGAAAAGTCTGATA
This sequence comes from Urosaurus nigricauda, assembly GCA_034509955.1. Lineage (NCBI taxonomy): Eukaryota > Metazoa > Chordata > Lepidosauria > Squamata > Phrynosomatidae > Urosaurus > Urosaurus nigricauda. The sequence continues at coordinate 141,574,181 of JAOEGL010000003.1, read as the reverse complement.
ATACTGAATAATAAAAACACTTGTGTTCTAGAAGTAAAATCAGAGGATAAGAATGTCAGCATTTCCTTGCTGGATCAACAGACCAAGACCCATGGAGTTTAGCACACCTTGGTTCCAAGCACATGGTCAATTAGATATATCTGGAAGCTCACAATCTTAGCAGGCCATGGAGTTAATGGCCGTCTCCTGTTGTTTGTCTCTGTTTCTGATATTCAGAAGAAAAGTAAGGTCTATTTCTGAATCTGTAGCTTTGCAACCTGATCCTCAACCGTGTTTACACAGAAGCCAATACTGTCAATATCAAAGTTTTATGAGGGATACATCCAACTACATTTGGATATATCCTCTTCCTCCTCCTTCCTCATCATCTTCACCTCCATCTCCTATTCCTCTTCTGCATTTGGCTGCCTAGTTTATATACATCAGTTATTTATCTTCAGAAATTGAAATCATGGTGTCTTACTAAATTTAAATATAATATAAATACAGATAAAACATACAAAAATATTGGTAAAACATATTTTATCACCTTTTATGATTTTATGCATCTATACTTGTATTCATGTGGTTCATATATACATATAATCTTTTAATATACTCTCAGAGCTCTTGACTGAGACAATATGAGAGATATCAGTGCAAGTCAATTATAATATGACTATTCTGAGAAACCAAGCAAAACAAAATGAAATCTGCAGTATGATTCCATAATTAAATTCCTGAACTAATAACAAAGATATTATTTCAGATTAATATTCTAATTCATAGTATTATTTTCCATTTCATTTCATTTATTTTATTACTATCCCATCTTTCTCCCAATATGCAAGTGCACAAAATAATGACATTATTTGACATCTTTAAAACTGAATGCCAAAAAACAGGTCCATACTTCTTTAAATTTATTAGTGATGTTGGCTCTGCATTCCTGTTCTAAGTTTACACATTTCAGTTCATATTTGCATGCTGTGTACCAAACACTATTTAGCCATAATTCTACAATGGACAGTTTTAACCGTTTTCTATGGTTAGCTATAAAAAATTCAGTAATAATTAAATCAAATCCCTTATTTATGTTGTTGTTTTTTCTGGGGAGAAGGAGATAGGGCAACTACTCTGGGATTGTGTGTGTGACCAGATTGCTGCCAGAGTAACAAACAGGCTGTTGGCAGGAGAGGCTTTTTACCACTCCATTTTCCAGCAACTTTCCAGCCATCATGGTAATAATGGGTTTTTTCGTTATTACAAAAGACTGAAAATAAAGGAGAAAGCACTTTCAGATGACGGTTGAAAACTTTTTGCAGCCCGCTTTCATGTGAAAGTGGTTCACGAGATCACTTTCACTCATGTTTCCCAAGCGGTTCAATGACAGGTTCAGCACACTTGCGAGTAAAAGTTACTCATGTTATCATTTTCACTGGCGCTTCCCTGCCGGATCAGTGCTGGGTCATGTGTGAAAGTCCTTCCTGTGATCTGGTGGAAAGGATGGGACAGGGATGGGACAATGATGTCCCTCATGTGATAATCTCTCCAGTCTGGTCACTCTGAACTAAAAACACCCATATAGATATAAAATAAATACATGCTTCTCAGCCCTGCTCAAAATGATGTTTTGGAATCCCTCCTGGTTAAAAAGCTGAATGGGAGGATAGGTCCGGGAAAGGGAGGACCAAGTCTGGTCATCTTGAGCCAAAAGCACCCATATAGATATAAACCCATGCTGCTTAGTCCTGCTCCAAATGAAGAATGTTTTGGAATCCCTCCTGGACCAGAGGCTAGAACGGAACACTGTACATGTGTTGAACTTTACAGGAAACAGAATGTTTGACTACACAATCTGCCCCAGCAAAACAAGTTTTGTATAGGAACGCTTTTCTAGTCAACATTTATTTTTATTTTATTTTATTTTTTGTTTAAAACATTTATAAACTCCTTCTTTAGCCTGAAAAGCTCTCAGAACACCTCATCAACCAAAAATGAGGCCAGACAATAGCTGGCATCTTTTCAGCCACTTAGAGTGCCTTATGGGAGCAAAGCCATGTATAAATAAAATAAAATACAGTGAGCCCTCCATATCCATGGAATTTTTATCCATGGATTCAAGCATCCACAGATTGAAAATATTTTAAATATATACAAATTCCAAAAAGCAAACCTTGATTTTATTGTGCTATATAAGGGACACTGTTTTACTATGCCATTGTATTTAATGGGACATGAACATCCACACATTTTGGTATCCATGGGGGAAGGGGATTTCCTCAAACCAAACAACAGTGGGTACCTCCTTGCAAGAGGAAAGGCTGGTTCCTTGTGGCACTTATGGTTGGGTGAATTCTTAAACCTTTTAAACTGCCATTAGGCATGTACTTCTGCCAGCAGTTATATAGAATTAGGCTTCTAGACAAAAGTGGCTCACAGTCTTTCATTTTCAAAACTGTGAGTCACTTCTCTGGGGGGGGGGCAGAGCTAGAAGTCTAATTCTATATAATTGCTGGCAGAGGTGCATGTCTAATGGCATGTGAATATATATATATATATATATATAGAGAGAGAGAGAGAGAGAGAGAGTCAAGGAGGTTTTGGAGTACCTAGAAACCATATTTGAGGGATTATCCTTTAATTTTTAAATTTTTCTTATTCACTTTTTTCCTTCAGGGGCTTTTTGGGACTTTCGCTAAGAGAAAGTGAGGTAGAGACTTGCCGCTGGAAGGAGCTAATAGCCAGGAGCTCTTTAGATAACTATAGTCCCAGTTGATTGAGCTTGCTAGCAGAACTTGGTGACAAAGACCAAGACAACAAGGGTCCTTTACACTGGTGTTTAACAGGAGGAGTCCACAGTCTTGTTTCAGTACCTCTTTAAGACTTCTCACGTTGGATACTGAGGGACCTACTGCACTCACCTGCAACACTTGTGAGATGTTTGTCTTCTTGCCTATGGATGTGGGGAACTTCACCTGCACCAAGTGCAAGTTGGTAGCCCTCTTAGGAGAGAAAGTACAGTAGTTGGAAGCCCAGGTATCTACACTTCAGCATCTCAGGGAGCAAGAGGTTTTCCTGACCAGAACAGGGAATAGTTGCTGCTAAGCCTTGTTGTGGTGAACCGAACGAACATGATAACCCTCACTTGTTTGCCCACCACCCATCTACTGAGGCACTGATATCTTTGGTAGCGTGTTTCAATAGTTCAACAGAGGCCAAGTGGTAATTCAAAATATGAATAAAGTTTATTTGTAAAATAAAGAAATAAATTATAAAATATAATTCAAGCTTTGTTTGTCTTGTTCCTTAGTCACAGAAGTTCCTTACAACAATATACTACAGCCACTCAGGCAACCTTATCCCCAGTATTATGGCCAAAATCTTTCTTAAAACCTACAGGCTTATACTGAGCCTCTCTTTCACAGACTCGCTCAAGCCTATCTAATAATAATAATAATAATAATAATAATAATAATTTCTTACCCGCCCCTCTGAGTGAGCAATTGGGGCGGGGCACAACATATTAAAAACATATACAGTTAAAATCCTCCAAACATACCCACTTCTCTCCCCTTAAAACAGTATTAAACTAATCATAATTAAAAGAATCAAGATTTAAAATACATCCATTCAAAGTCCCCTGTAGGCTGGGGTGGGGGCCGGGGGGGGGTCATCAGGCGATGTGAAATTAGTTACTGTCCGGGAAGGCCTGCCAGAAGAGATGTGTCTTGGTCACTTTTTAAAAGCTTTCCAAGGGCCTTCCCTTCCCGCAGACCCTTCCCTGGCCTATAACTATCCTATATATGTTCCCACAGGAACCCTAAGAGCACACCCTCCCTTCTAGGTGCCTCGTCCCTCAAAACTCCAACAAAATAAACCCACTTTCACACTCTATCAAGGGTCTTTTATAGCCCTGCCCAGCCAGCTTCTCATTGGCTGGACTCCTGGGGCTCTGTGATTGGCTGTTTCCACGGCCTGCTCACTACAAGCCTCAGCATGGGATTCCTTGCTGATGGGTACAGAAGCAGTGGTTTTGGGGCCTGACAAGATGTCTCAGAAGGAGTGTTGACTCCCTGGGGCAACAATCCATGATGTGACAGGCAGGTTGACAAGACTTGTTAAGCCTACTGACCATTACCTCTCCCCTTTGGTCCATGTGGGAACCAATTATACTGCAAGGCACAGCTTTCAGATTATCAGAAGGGATTATGAGGCTCTGGGTAGAAAGATGAAAGAACTGGATGCAAAAGTTGTCATCTCATCTTTTCTCCCAGTTAAAGGGCATGCCCAGGAAGGAGAAGAAAATAGCAGACATAAACAACTGGTCACCAAGAACAAATTGGATTCTTGGATCATGGACTGTGGTTCCATGAGGAGGGACATTTGGCAAGGGATGGGTTGCATCTCATGCCAGTTAGCAGAAACATTTTTGCCAATAGTCTCAAAAATTTGATCAGGAGAGTTTTAAACTGAGTAATGTGGGGGAGGGAGACAGCATTGTGGAAGGCAAAAGGGCGGGAGAAAATAGTCAGAGGGAACAAGGCAAACAGAGCAAGGACCCAACAGTTGGAGGCAAAAACAAAAACAAAAAAAAACCCTTACACAGGCAGCAAGTGGGGGGGGAGACCCATAGTCTTAGATGTCTCTACACTAATGCAAAGAGCATGGGAAATCAGCAAGATGAACTTGAACTTATAGCACAGCAAAGCAAATATGATATAATAGGCATCACTGAAAACTGGTGGGATGAGTTATGATTAGAATAGAGGGCTATATCCTTTTAAAGAGAAATAAGGCAAACAGGAAAGGAGGAGGAATAGCATTATATGCTGGGATATTTTCACCAGTGAAGAGATCCAGGACATCAATCCTGGAAGCCAGGTGGAAAGCACCTGGATAAAAATTAAAGGAGAGGGGGAAAAATAGGGATGTTATTCTGGGAGTCTGGTACAGACTCACAGGTCAGATGGAGGAAATGGATGATGCCTAGAAGTGGATTAATTGAGAATCTCCTGTTAGCCATTTTAAATGTAGCTCTGTTGGCCAATGAACAGAAAAATACTAAAAAACCTTTTTGTAATGACATCTTTATTGTGCCAAACAAATGATGCCAAATACCTCATACTAGCTTTTGAAGATTCATAGTCTTCTTCATCAGGAAGAGATGGTAAAATAGCACATGGGGTGGTGGGGGGGGGGGGGAGGTGACAATGTTATTCTCACAGTGTTTGCATTTTTCTGGGGGGAAAATTAAGAACTGCGTGTAGAGGCTTCTCAGGGCTGTAAGCTGTAAAGTAAGTAGAATCAAAGACAATAAAACAGAGGCAGCAAAAATTGGTTTCTCCTTTTGAAATTACTTTGTCATCTCTGTCCTCACCCAGCATATAATTTTAGCATCTCTATCTATCTATGAGGGTAGTCAGGGTCAGTTCTGGTTAGATTGCCAATGACTACCAGGTGTTGTGGGCTATATTTCTGATGAAGAAATTGGCAAAACCACTCCTGAATTTGACTTCACACTCCTGAATTGTTGTTGTTTTGCTTAAGAAAAAACAATGAGTTTCATGGGGTCACAATAAGTGGACAGACACCTTCAAAGTGCAGTGCATGCACAGATACACCTTCACCTACACCCAAGTGAAGAAACCTGAAGTAATAATAATAATAATAATAATAATAATAAAAGCTCTCAGGGATATTGTGGAGAAACAGCCATAAATCCTATCAGGCTCAAGAATGTTAGAACAATAGTCAAACTTAGCGGATTGTCCCTATACCTTCCTGCCCATCACCATCAGTCAGCTTCCCCAATGACACAAAAATAGTGAGTTTTACTGCACATTCAATGTATATTTTATTGGAGAACATCAGTGCTTCTTTTTCTCATGGACTTAAAAAAAACCTACCAAATATATGTAAATCTCTGGGATTGTGTGTGTGACCAGATTGCTGCCAGAGTAACAAACAGGCTGTTGGCAGGAGAGGCTTTTTACCACTCCATTTTCCAGCAACTTTCCAGCCATCATGGTAATAATGGGTTTTTTCGTTATTACAAAAGACTGAAAATAAAGGAGAAAGCACTTTCAGATGACGGTTGAAAACTTTTTGCAGCCCGCTTTCATGTGAAAGTGGTTCACGAGATCACTTTCACTCATGTTTCCCAAGCGGTTCAATGACAGGTTCAGCACACTTGCGAGTAAAAGTTACTCATGTTATCATTTTCACTGGCGCTTCCCTGCCGGATCAGTGCTGGGTCATGTGTGAAAGTCCTTCCTGTGATCTGGTGGAAAGGATGGGACAGGGATGGGACAATGATGTCCCTCATGTGATAATCTCTCCAGTCTGGTCACTCTGAACTAAAAACACCCATATAGATATAAAATAAATCCATGCTTCTCAGCCCTGCTCAAAATGATGTTTTGGAATCCCTCCTGGTTAAAAAGCTGAATGGGAGGATAGGTCCGGGAAAGGGAGGACCAAGTCTGGTCATCTTGAGCCAAAAGCACCCATATAGATATAAACCCATGCTGCTTAGTCCTGCTCCAAATGAAGAATGTTTTGGAATCCCTCCTGGACCAGAGGCTAGAACGGAACACTGTACATGTGTTGAACTTTACAGGAAACAGAATGTTTGACTACACAATCTGCCCCAGCAAAACAAGTTTTGTATAGGAACGCTTTTCTAGTCAACATTTATTTTTATTTTATTTTATTTTTTGTTTAAAACATTTATAAACTCCTTCTTTAGCCTGAAAAGCTCTCAGAACACCTCATCAACCAAAAATGAGGCCAGACAATAGCTGGCATCTTTTCAGCCACTTAGAGTGCCTTATGGGAGCAAAGCCATGTATAAATAAAATAAAATACAGTGAGCCCTCCATATCCATGGAATTTTTATCCATGGATTCAAGCATCCACAGATTGAAAATATTTTAAATATATACAAATTCCAAAAAGCAAACCTTGATTTTATTGTGCTATATAAGGGACACTGTTTTACTATGCCATTGTATTTAATGGGACATGAACATCCACACATTTTGGTATCCATGGGGGAAGGGGATTTCCTCAAACCAAACAACAGTGGGTACCTCCTTGCAAGAGGAAAGGCTGGTTCCTTGTGGCACTTATGGTTGGGTGAATTCTTAAACCTTTTAAACTGCCATTAGGCATGTACTTCTGCCAGCAGTTATATAGAATTAGGCTTCTAGACAAAAGTGGCTCACAGTCTTTCATTTTCAAAACTGTGAGTCACTTCTCTGGGGGGGGGGGCAGAGCTAGAAGTCTAATTCTATATAATTGCTGGCAGAGGTGCATGTCTAATGGCATGTGAATATATATATATATATATATAGAGAGAGAGAGAGAGAGAGAGAGTCAAGGAGGTTTTGGGAGTACCTAGAAACCATATTTGAGGGATTATCCTTTAATTTTTAAATTTTTCTTATTCACTTTTTTCCTTCAGGGGCTTTTTGGGACTTTCGCTAAGAGAAAGTGAGGTAGAGACTTGCCGCTGGAAGGAGCTAATAGCCAGGAGCTCTTTAGATAACTATAGTCCCAGTTGATTGAGCTTGCTAGCAGAACTTGGTGACAAAGACCAAGACAACAAGGGTCCTTTACACTGGTGTTTAACAGGAGGAGTCCACAGTCTTGTTTCAGTACCTCTTTAAGACTTCTCACGTTGGATACTGAGGGACCTACTGCACTCACCTGCAACACTTGTGAGATGTTTGTCTTCTTGCCTATGGATGTGGGGAACTTCACCTGCACCAAGTGCAAGTTGGTAGCCCTCTTAGGAGAGAAAGTACAGTAGTTGGAAGCCCAGGTATCTACACTTCAGCATCTCAGGGAGCAAGAGGTTTTCCTGACCAGAACAGGGAATAGTTGCTGCTAAGCCTTGTTGTGGTGAACCGAACGAACATGATAACCCTCACTTGTTTGCCCACCACCCATCTACTGAGGCACTGATATCTTTGGTAGCGTGTTTCAATAGTTCAACAGAGGCCAAGTGGTAATTCAAAATATGAATAAAGTTTATTTGTAAAATAAAGAAATAAATTATAAAATATAATTCAAGCTTTGTTTGTCTTGTTCCTTAGTCACAGAAGTTCCTTACAACAATATACTACAGCCACTCAGGCAACCTTATCCCCAGTATTATGGCCAAAATCTTTCTTAAAACCTACAGGCTTATACTGAGCCTCTCTTTCACAGACTCGCTCAAGCCTATCTAATAATAATAATAATAATAATAATAATAATAATAATAATTTCTTACCCGCCCCTCTGAGTGAGCAATTGGGGCGGGGCACAACATATTAAAAACATATACAGTTAAAATCCTCCAAACATACCCACTTCTCTCCCCTTAAAACAGTATTAAACTAATCATAATTAAAAGAATCAAGATTTAAAATACATCCATTCAAAGTCCCCTGTAGGCTGGGGTGGGGGCCGGGGGGGGGTCATCAGGCGATGTGAAATTAGTTACTGTCCGGGAAGGCCTGCCAGAAGAGATGTGTCTTGGTCACTTTTTAAAAGCTTTCCAAGGGCCTTCCCTTCCCGCAGACCCTTCCCTGGCCTATAACTATCCTATATATGTTCCCACAGGAACCCTAAGAGCACACCCTCCCTTCTAGGTGCCTCGTCCCTCAAAACTCCAACAAAATAAACCCACTTTCACACTCTATCAAGGGTCTTTTATAGCCCTGCCCAGCCAGCTTCTCATTGGCTGGACTCCTGGGGCTCTGTGATTGGCTGTTTCCACGGCCTGCTCACTACAAGCCTCAGCATGGGATTCCTTGCTGATGGGTACAGAAGCAGTGGTTTTGGGGCCTGACAAGATGTCTCAGAAGGAGTGTTGACTCCCTGGGGCAACAATCCATGATGTGACAGGCAGGTTGACAAGACTTGTTAAGCCTACTGACCATTACCTCTCCCCTTTGGTCCATGTGGGAACCAATTATACTGCAAGGCACAGCTTTCAGATTATCAGAAGGGATTATGAGGCTCTGGGTAGAAAGATGAAAGAACTGGATGCAAAAGTTGTCATCTCATCTTTTCTCCCAGTTAAAGGGCATGCCCAGGAAGGAGAAGAAAATAGCAGACATAAACAACTGGTCACCAAGAACAAATTGGATTCTTGGATCATGGACTGTGGTTCCATGAGGAGGGACATTTGGCAAGGGATGGGTTGCATCTCATGCCAGTTAGCAGAAACATTTTTGCCAATAGTCTCAAAAATTTGATCAGGAGAGTTTTAAACTGAGTAATGTGGGGGAGGGAGACAGCATTGTGGAAGGCAAAAGGGCGGGAGAAAATAGTCAGAGGGAACAAGGCAAACAGAGCAAGGACCCAACAGTTGGAGGCAAAAACAAAAACAAAAAAAAACCCTTACACAGGCAGCAAGTGGGGGGGGAGACCCATAGTCTTAGATGTCTCTACACTAATGCAAAGAGCATGGGAAATCAGCAAGATGAACTTGAACTTATAGCACAGCAAAGCAAATATGATATAATAGGCATCACTGAAAACTGGTGGGATGAGTTATGATTAGAATAGAGGGCTATATCCTTTTAAAGAGAAATAAGGCAAACAGGAAAGGAGGAGGAATAGCATTATATGCTGGGATATTTTCACCAGTGAAGAGATCCAGGACATCAATCCTGGAAGCCAGGTGGAAAGCACCTGGATAAAAATTAAAGGAGAGGGGGAAAAATAGGGATGTTATTCTGGGAGTCTGGTACAGACTCACAGGTCAGATGGAGGAAATGGATGATGCCTAGAAGTGGATTAATTGAGAATCTCCTGTTAGCCATTTTAAATGTAGCTCTGTTGGCCAATGAACAGAAAAATACTAAAAAACCTTTTTGTAATGACATCTTTATTGTGCCAAACAAATGATGCCAAATACCTCATACTAGCTTTTGAAGATTCATAGTCTTCTTCATCAGGAAGAGATGGTAAAATAGCACATGGGGTGGTGGGGGGGGGAGGTGACAATGTTATTCTCACAGTGTTTGCATTTTTCTGGGGGGAAAATTAAGAACTGCGTGTAGAGGCTTCTCAGGGCTGTAAGCTGTAAAGTAAGTAGAATCAAAGACAATAAAACAGAGGCAGCAAAAATTGGTTTCTCCTTTTGAAATTACTTTGTCATCTCTGTCCTCACCCAGCATATAATTTTAGCATCTCTATCTATCTATGAGGGTAGTCAGGGTCAGTTCTGGTTAGATTGCCAATGACTACCAGGTGTTGTGGGCTATATTTCTGATGAAGAAATTGGCAAAACCACTCCTGAATTTGACTTCACACTCCTGAATTGTTGTTGTTTTGCTTAAGAAAAAACAATGAGTTTCATGGGGTCACAATAAGTGGACAGACACCTTCAAAGTGCAGTGCATGCACAGATACACCTTCACCTACACCCAAGTGAAGAAACCTGAGATAATAATAATAATAATAATAATAATAATAAATTTTATTTCTATACCGCCCTTCCAAAGATCAGGGCGGTGTACAGCATATGCAAACATTAAAAATATCATAAAACAACATAGATTAAAACAGTCCAGTATACAATAAAAACAATAAAAACAATATCACCCGATTCTATATGCAATAGTGGTGAGGTAAGCGGCATTACATGACAAGGCAAATGATGGGAGAGGCCCATTCAGGAGTATGCCTGCTTAAATAGGTGAGTCTTCAGGTCCTTCTTAAATTGGGAAGGGAGGGAGACAAGTGGAGCTCGGTGGGCAGTGAGTTCCAGAGGCTAGGGGGGGAGATGGAAAACGTCCTCTTCATTGTATTCACTAATCTAGCCTCTGGAACTCTTAAGAACTGTTGCCCAGTCGATCTTAGTGTGCGGGGCGGATTATGTGGGGAGAGACGGTCCTTCAGGTACCCTGGGCCCAAGCCATATAGGGCTTTATAGGTGATAACCAGCACTTTGTACTGAGCCCGGAAGCAAATCGGCAGCCAATGAAGATCTTTCAATATTGGTGTTATGTGGGAGGCCCTGGGAGCACCAGTGACCACCCGTGCTGCCATATTTTGCACTAATTGCAGCTTCCGAGTGTGATACAAAGGCTGCCCCATGTAGAGCGTGTTGCAGAAATCCAACTGAGAGGTTACCAGAGCATGTACTACAGTTTCAAGGTCCCTCCGGTCCAAATAGGGATGCAGCTGGCGTATCAGCCGAAGCTGAAAGCAGGTGCTCCTGACTGTCGCATCCACCTGAGAAGTCAGATGGAGTGACGAGTCAAGGAGCACCCCCAGACTGTGTACAGTGTCCTTAACGGGAAGCGTGACCCCGCCCAGGACAGGTGGAACCACTTCCATACCCGGACCAGGGGAACCTATCATGAGTACTTCCGTTTTCTCTGGAGATGCTTTTAAAGCTAGAATGATCTATTTTTTATGCTTTCATTGGCCTGTTAAAGGTATCACCACAAATTGTATTTGGGAATTTGATGTTCTTCTATAGAACCATAGAACTAATATCCCATGCTCAAAATTCTGCAACATAAACTCCAACCATACATGGAAAGAGAAACATCAGAGGTCCTAGCAGGGTTCATGAAAGGAAGAGGCACAAGAGACCACACAGCAAACATACAACGGCTAATGGAGTGCACCAGGGAATTTCAAAAGAAAATCAACATGTGCTTTAGAGTCTATTGTATTTTTAAATCTTATCGTAGTTTAATTTATTTTTAAGGGGTGGGAGGGAAAATTGAATTGTTATATTTTAATTGTTACTGTTTTTAAATGTTGTACCCCACCCTGATTGCTTACCCAGAGGGGCGGGATATAATTATTATTATATTATTATTGCAAAGCCTTTGATTGCATAGATCATGAAAGACTATGGAACACCCTTAAAGACATGAAAGTACCAACACATCTGATAGTTTTGATGAGGAATCTGTACTCAGGACAAGAGGCTACTGTCAGAACAGAACATGGAGAAACAGAATGGTTCTCAGTTGGCAAAGAAATCAGACAAGGCTTCATCTTATCACTCTACTTGTTCAACTTATATGCAGAACAAATTGTAAGAAAAGCAGGCTTGAACACAGAAGAAGGAGAGGTGAAAATAGGAGGAAGAAATATCAACAATCTGAGATAAGTAGATGGCACCATAATACTAGCAGAAAACCACAAAGACCTGGAAAACTAAGAAAGAACAAGGAAGAAAGTGCAAAGGCAGGCCTATTGTTGAACATGAAAATAAAAATAATGACCACAGAGAACCTCCACAAATTTGAATTAGACAAAGAAGAAATAGAAATAGAATTCTCATACCTGGGATCAAACACTGATAGAAATGGAGACTGCAGCCAGGAAATCAGAAGAAAATTAAAAATGGGAAGGGCAGCTAAGAAAGAACTAGAGAAGATCCTAAAATGCAAGGGTATACAACTGTGCACAAAAGTTAAAATCATGCAATCCATTGCATTCCTTATTGTCATGCATTGATGTGAGAGCTGGACAGTTAAGGATGAGGAGAAGAGAAAAATCAACTTGTTTGAAATGTGGCACTAGAGAAGAATGCTAAGGATTCCGTGGACAGCGAAAAAGACAAACAAATGAGTCCTGGAGCAGATCAAGCCAGAAATCTCCATAGAAGCCAAGATGACAAAACTCAGGTTGCTGTACTTTGGACACATCATGAGAAGGCATGAATCATTGGAAAAATCAGTAATGCTAGGAAAGGTAGAGGGAAGTAGAAAGGGAGGAAGGCCACATGCAAGATGGATGAACTCTATTAAAGAGATCACGAGTATGAGTTTGCAGGAGTTGAGTAGAGCAGTGGAGGACAGAGGGTCTTGGAGATGTCTCATGGGTCGAAATTGACTTGATGGCAGTTAACAACAACAAAATATCATTGGAAAGCAACAGAAGGAACCCTATGTACATGTGTGTTTGTGTTGTGTTCCTTCAAGTCAGTTCTGACTTATAGCAACTTTAAGATGGCCCTATCATGTTTCATGGCCAAGTGGGAATTGAATCCTGGTCTCCAGATTTGTCGTCCAACACTCCAGCCACTACACCACATTGGCTAAGTATATACGGACATAAAAAGAGCTTCTTCATAGGCCAAGGAAGAACCCCTTACCCATCATAGATAAACTTTAGACATGTATATGAGTATGCATATGGAGTCCTTCCTCATGACTTTGAATGAGCAACCATTGGGAGACACGGGCATTTTGTACAATAGAGCAGCACAGATTCTTTTTATTCTGTGAGTTCTTCACAATTGTTTTAATGAATGAAATGATTTGTCTGATTATTAATGATTAGGAGCTATCACTTCCCATCGTGATTTCCTGAGATTCATCAGAAAGATTGAAAAAAGGTCTCTGCTCCCTTGTTTCACAAATTAAGAACAGCAATGTGTTAGACAAAGGGAGAATATGGGGAAACACATGTTTAAGATTTACCATTGGGAAGTAAGACTAAGGGGTTAATGTTATTGCTGCCTATCTTCCTGAGCCCTCAACAAATGCCCAGTAGGTCTAGAGGTTTGTGTATCTGCACTGCTTTTATTTTTAGATGTCTTGTTTATACATTTTAACATTATTAATGAGACAATCCGGAGGTGAACAGGAGGTTTGACTCCATTTGTCTGAAAGAGATCTAAACTGATGAAAGAGTTCCCTTCTTTGTTTGATTTTTTCCCCCCTGGCTTTGGATAAACAAGGAAGTTTCTGTTGTTTAAGCATGATGAGGTTTATCTTTTTAAATATCCTACAGACTACTTAAGTAATTTTGTTGGCATATTGCTCCTGACTGAATGTAGCATGTCACAACTTCATCTAAATAAGAATGACATAACTAAAGCATTATTTTTTTAAAATGTTCAAATGTTGTTCATGGAAAAATCTTGCACTTCCTAAGCAATAAATGTGTATTTTTATCTCTCTAACCTTTGATTTCTCTTCTTCTATTCCAGAAGGGAACACAAAGAATTTCCTTGTTGGATCACTGTACTAAAGTTCAAGTAGTTTAACATCCTGTTTCTAATCTGGGACCTCACAGACAGTATATGAAATTAATGGTTTTCCCTGAATGTGTACATAGGAATTTCCTTGTTGGATCATTATACTAAGGTTCAAATATGTTAACATCCTGCTTCTAAAATGGGACCTTACAAATGGTATATGGAATTAATGACTGTATATATGGGCATTTCAGACTGGAGTTCGATTAGTCTAATCTCCTGTTTTCATTCTAGCACCTTACAAACCACATCTGAAATGGATGGTTTTCCCAAGTTTTGCCATTCTGTTTGAGACTTTAGGTCAAACTGAATTGCCCCACTTCAGATGCAGCTGAATGACATGCCACAGCCCCAAAACATAAGAAATGACTTATGGAATCAGACTGAGGTAAATTTTTCCAAGTCAGATCTTGCTCAAAATCAAGCACATAAGAGCAAAAACACCTTGCCCATATTTGTCCCCTCCCCTCCAGACTGGATATTTAGCAACACAAATGAAACCTGCACTAAAGCATTATAACGTACCATTAGCTAGAATGAGAAACTTGTGACACCCACCTCCCAACTACAGTGTTCCATTTCCATGAGCTACAGCCAAGGTAGTCCTATCATCAGGGACAATGGGAACTATAGTTGAGTTATTATCCTTTTAAATAAAGGACCTTGTGGAAGCTGGATGTTTGTCTAGTAAGTTGAAAATGGAATGGGGAGGAAGCGAGCATTCGCTCAGCTACACAAAGGATGTTAGAGTCTGAGAAAGTTACCTAACTGGGTTTAAATGTAGCAAAATCAAGCATTGTAGTTGTATTGTAAGCACTGTAAACCAGCTCTGAGGCTTCTGCGGAATCTGGCTTCCAATGAAGATATTACTAGATTCTTAATGCATTCTCATCTAAGAGTGGATTACAGAACAGTAATGGAATCAAAAACAGGAAGAGTGCATGTTATGGCCAAATGACTAGCAAAACAAAACAAAACTAATATAGAATGAAAGAAATGACCATGGGTCACAGAGTAACAATATAATTAAATAAAATGGGAAGTACGAGGGAATATTAAAGAAAATAACAGAGAGATATGAAAAGAAATAACAGAGAGGGAAGCGGAGCGAGAGACTGGACTATTTCAAAGGAGCAAAAGAACAATTCCTACTGTTTTCCTTTCTGGCAATACTGTGCAATGGTACTCTTTGAGCCAGCATTAATTAATTAACCTCTACAAATGAGAAATATCAATTTTTTCTCTCTGTGTGAGGGGCAGCAAGCCTCCTTTTAGTGTTATGATGTAATTGCCATAAAAACTACAAATAGCCTTGCCACGTTTAGCAATTGGGT
Source organism: Urosaurus nigricauda (assembly GCA_034509955.1). Classification (NCBI taxonomy): domain Eukaryota; kingdom Metazoa; phylum Chordata; class Lepidosauria; order Squamata; family Phrynosomatidae; genus Urosaurus; species Urosaurus nigricauda. The sequence goes on along the minus strand of JAOEGL010000003.1, from coordinate 141,558,857 downwards.
GTGAAAAGGTTTATAAGGGTGGCCTTCCTCAATCTGTAGGAGTTAGGATCTCTTCGGTTAGGGTCCCAAGAAAGGTGTGAGTTCCAGGTACGTTCATCTTCCTGTGTTCACTGTCTTCCTAGGCCCATGAAATATTTGCATTCTTGTTCAAGAACATTAATTTGACACAACATAAAGTACATGGGGGAAAGAAAAATAATCACTACATTATTGTCCATTAGGTAAAGTTAATCCAAAAGCACTACCAAAAGAGATTCAAAAATAATTCTGAAATGCCCTGATAATGAAGAGGAAAAACAGAAAAACAGGCTATGGGGCTCCGTTTTACATCCCTACATAAAGGCAAGAGAAAAGTGTTCCTAGTTCAGACCAAAGGGCTTATCCAGTCCAGCAACCAACTAAATTCACATAGGAAACTTACAAACAGAAATAAGAGCAATACCTCCCTCCTCCACCCTAATTCAGTTGGCATTTGGGGGCATTCTGCCTCTGAATCAGGAAATTGTTCATCACTTTGTTTGTCTTCCATCATTTTTTCAAGACTGGGAGCCAAGGTGGCTTACACTTAAAAATAAATGCAAACCACATGTAACTAAAACCATTCAAAGATCAAGTTTGAACTAATATTAAATTATCTGTAAAACTATTTTATGTTTTAAAAAAAACATAAAATAAAAACATAAAGTAAAGGTAATGCAGAACACTAAACCAGAAAACCTTTTTCATATACCAAACATTTCCTAAATGCTTCCTGGAATAGAAAGGTATTATCTGCCAGTGAAAAGACAGCAAGGAGAATTAGCGTAAGCCACCCTAAGAAATCTAGACTCTAGAAGCAGTCATGAAAAATGCTTTCTCCCACATTCTCACTAAATGCACCTGAGAAGGTAATGAGGTCAAGAGAAGCACCTTCTCTGAAGATCTTTGAGACTGTGCAGCTTCACATGAGAATGTATGGCCATTCAGATTATCTTGACCTAAACCGTATTGGGCTTTATAGGCCATGACTAGTAGTTTGAATTCTGTACAGGAATAGACAGGCAACCAGTGAAGCTGTTGTAACAAGAGAATTGTACACTTCCAGTAACCAGCCCTGTTAACAACCTGGCTGTAGCTCTTTGGACCAGCTGAAATATTTTAACATTCTCTGAGGGAGGCTCATTACAACAATCCAAACGTACATTGCGGCAATCCAAATGAGATGTAACTAAAGCATGTGTCACCATTACCAAATCAGATGTCCCTAGGAATTGGCATAGTTGACACACTAGTTTTAATTGTGGAAGTGCCCTCCTAGATGCTACCAAAATTGATCATCCAGATTTAAGGATGAGTCAAAGAGTACACCAAAACTGTGAACTTGTTGATCTGCTTTGTGATTGACCAGGAGCAACCGTCTTTTCTGGATTAAGCTTCTGTTTGTTTGCCCTCATCCAGTCCATTATTATCAACAGACACTGCTTTAAGAAGCAAAATAATAACTGGGACTGAGGTAGAAAAGAGAGACAGAGTCTAGTAAACCCCCAAATGGTGGAAATAGCATGGAGGATAAAACAAAAAGCTTTCTGGGTGGTGGGGTGGTGGCCATATCTTTTTTCTTTTCTTTTCTTTTCTTTTTCTTTTTCATTTCAAGGACAGCATGAAATAATTTCTATTTTATTTATTTTTTTAAATCAGAGCGTGAAAGAGCTTTTCAATCTCTGAAAACATTTCAAAAAGGTTAAAAAGCATAAATACCCCATCCCACCATCTCCATTGACATATATAACACCTCTGCTGGTCACAAGGGAAATGGGTGGCAGAGATTCCAATGGAAAAGAGAAAATAAAATGTAAATGGAATTTTTGATGGGAAATGGAGATTATCATATGGACAAAAAACCGAACTGCTCCCTAATAGGATGCAGCCAGGGTGTGAGATGCAGTCGGGTATTATTGCTCATAATTTGCCACCAGTTCTGCCAGGCGCTTGGATCCCATCTGCATCCTGGGTCCCAGGTGCACTTCAGAGGCTGCTTTCCAAAGCTGGGAACTTTCTGTCTTTGAATAACAGCCTCCAAAGTGTGCCTGGGACCCAGGATGCAGCCGCCCAGTGGAATCGATAGTGAATTATGAGCAATAACACCTGCCTGCATCCAGCACCCAGCTGCTTCATTAGGGAGCAGTCGAGTTATTTACCTATGCAATAATCTCCTATGTACAATTGTTGCTAAGAATAAGTCTCTAACTGAATAGTATTTGAAAACTGTAGTTTTTTGAGGACCTTCTGAAAGTGGAAAGAAACTTGCTAAGATTACTCATTGATTCTATCAAGAATAAAATTAGTGAAGGATTGTATCCCTTGTTGCTATATAAATACAAAGGCATGGTGTGAGGAGCAGGGAAAAGTTCGGTATACCAGAGGAAAGAATGAATGATAGTCCTAGACATCTGCTGAACATAGTTCTCCCCATCAACATAAAATCTACTTTGCACTTGAGTTTTACAAAAAAAGTGCTAAAATTATAACATCAGTGGCAAATAACATCCACATTCAGGATGTTTGTCCTTTTGTACTTTGTTGTCTTACTTTCTTCTCAGTCCCAGAGGAAAGAAAAAAAAAACACTGTGGAACAATGATCTAGTTAACAGTCAGGGTTAGCTGTGTTGGCCCTTTAGCAAATGAGCCAGTTGCCATAGAAGATTACATTTCACTGTAAAATGCCCACACTTATTACTTTGATTTTATAAAATTTCAAGGATCTGGAAACCATGAGCATAGATTCTGTTCTCTGGAATCTATGGAACAGAGGCCCAGGTTTAAATCCTGAAGATTTCAATGCCATTAGCAATTTTCAAAGTCAAAATTCAGAACTTCAGAATTTTCCATAACTTAATTTGCTTATTCTTATTTAGAATGACACAAATCATTCTGATTCTTATACAGGTAAAATAGATATGCTTTGATTGTTGGTTGTAGTGTGCAGGTTGGCATCCCTTTCCCCCAAGACTTCAATAACAATTAAACTAAATGGCTAGGAAAAGTACTATTCCTCCTGTAATCCCTGCAGTCTATTGAAGAATATCTTAATTTAGCAACCTACATTGATTAGGTCTACTGGTACCATGGTCTCCCATGTAACAATTGTAGTCCATTATCTGAGACAGAATATCCCCTCAATATTTACTTACGGAAATAGTCAGAGGTCTCAGTGAAAATGAGTTCTGTTGCTCCTATTAATTCAGTTGATTACGACTGAATCTTATAATTAACCTCATATTTTATCATGAACATCAGGCAGCTTCAGTGCTTGAAGAAAACAAGGGTTTATTTCTTCTTTCTGTATCTGCACCAATCTAAGCTGTGTAATGTGTTAAATACTTACATTAACATTAATATATATATAAAAACAAATATCTAGTCATCCACATTTAGCCATGCACAAGAGCCATTGTCCCCTGCTAGAGGGTTGTCTCTTCATTTGCATCAGATGCACTGGTTCATTCAATAGGACTAGAAATATTGCAGTGATGGCAATTATATACATTAAGATATATAGCTCCATCAGCAAATTAATCTTGTTTGAAAAGTGGGCCTTTGACAGTTTGTTATATTTGTACTCCACTTTTTCTTCAAAGAAGTCAAATGGGTGTACATGCCTCTCTCTCTTTCTTATTTATTTATTTGTTTATTTTTTAATGTATATGCTACCTTTCTCCCAGAGTGGGCTGAAGGCAGATTCCAAAGAAAGTATTTTTAAAAAATATATATATATTAATAATTAAAACAATTAAAACCCACAAATTAAAATTAAAATCCATGTTGAAATGAGGACACATAATGTCTCTGAACCAGAGCTGGCCACTATGCAGACTGAGGCTTTTAGCAGCAGGAACTTGCAGTCAAAGTGATTTAATCCTCTAGAATATCGAGATTCTTGATTTAAGGGAGCAAGTATGCTTTCCCATGCAAATCAGTCACATTAGACTCTTCACTCTGGAAAATCTGAAAGCACGTATATCTATTATAGGAAGCACATTCTTATAGAAAAGACAGGAATTCTAGTATGTAAGAATGTAGATATGCTAGGAGTTAGTCTTGTCCTTAGCCTCTCCAGAGCAAGGGCAATACAAAGAAGAGTAGGTGAAAGTCTGGAGAAAATGGAGAAATTGACCTCAGTAGTCCAATCTCTCTAGGCTTAGAAAAAAGGTTAGCATAAATCAGACCTAATGAAGGATTAGTTTGAACTAGGAAACTGCTGATACTGATACTATTTAGCAGACTAAGTTTTAGTTGTACCTTGTCCTTTCCAACAGAGGAAGCCACCTTAGAAAATAGATGTTAGGGAACATGAAAAATAAACAAATGGTTAGTTTTTTATTTGTTATTGCATTATATTGTTAGAGATGGAAAGATACAGATGATTTGCTGTTTCATGTAAGACATGGGGATTTTATGCCTCATGTCCAAGAACATCTTGGCTGGATTTACATACAGTACATATTGCCTAGGAGACAGTGTGGTGTAATGGTTTGGGTGCTAGTCTATGACTCTGGAGACCAGGGTCTGAATTATCATTTGTCCATGGAAACCCACTGGGTGTCCTTGAGTAAGCCACATTTTCTCAGCCACATAGAAAGGTAAAGGCAATACCTTCTCTGATGAAAACTTTCCATGAAATAGGTTTACCTTATAGTCACCATAAACTGGAAATTACTCGAAGGCACACAACAACAAACATAGTATATAGACCTTTATGGATAATGTGGCATCAAAAGTAAATTTCTTGGATGTGGACCTTGAGGGCAGCAGAAACTATCCCATGGAATTTCTGCAAACTATTTTGTGTCCTTTGCTGTCATCCTGCCTATGATTTTTTGACATTGTTCATTATTCTCACTCCTGATCTTACTTTGCCTACAAAATCATTTAATCTTATTGAGAATAGAAACACATATTATTTTGTTTATGAATCCCTATGATCCATCACATCAGGGTGCAGCACTGTCACATCACTGGATAAAAAGCACATGAGCTCCAAGAAGTATGAGGTGAAAAGAGAAGTCATCCCAAGGTAAAACAGAAAGAGCATCAAAGTCATGTATGTGTTTGTAGAGAATATAGAAAAATCTCATTAAAAAAAAACACAATGGGAGGGTTTACTGTTCACCCAGAACCTCCCTCTTTCCACCTGATATAAAGCAACGAGTTTTCTCCAACCCAGTCAATGCCAGATCATGCAGTGTGTCATGCCCAGTCAGGATACATGCTCGAATGAGGACTCAGAAAAGAAAGAGGTGGAGGAGTCTGAGTCTGGTTCCAGTTCCACAGTGCCTGTGCCAGTGGAGGCTGCTGCCAAAGAGGACAGTAGGGAGCCTGGCACCCAGGCAGCAGAGTCTCCTGCTAACCTGGGCATTGAGGGGGATGAGGAGGCCAACTTACCTGTGCTTTCTTATAGCCAGTGAAGGTCAGAAAAGGAGGTACTTGGTCTTGGAGGCTTTATACGAAACACCAAGCAATCAAAGTGCAACTCAACTAGGAAGTTCTGACCATAAAATCCGGGGAAGAATGCCATGACTTTGTCTAAGATTAACTGATGTGCCTGGTGAAAGCACTATCATTGGGACTCCTTCTTTGTCTGACCTTTTGGACTGGACCTTTGGACCTTTGTGTCCAGGAAATCAGCCAGCAGCCAACAACAAGCAAAATAACTTAGGTCCAAAACACACTGCAGAAATAATCCAGTTTGACACTGCTTTAAATGCCCAGTGCTAGGGAGTCCTGGGAATTGTAGTTTATTGTGGCACCAGAGCTCTCTGACAGAGAAGGCTAAATGTCTCACTAAACTACTATTCCCAGGATTCTTGAACACTGAGCCAGGACAGTTAAAACAGTCTCAAACTGGATTATTTCTGCAGTGTGTTTTGGACCTTAGATAAGGCCAAAGGAAAGCAGCAACAAAACACAGCATCTGAAACAACACATGTCAATATTAGATGACAAGAAGTTAGAGCAAATGGAGAGTTCCAAAAGAAAGTCCTTAGCAAGCTAGTCAGGGTTCGAGCAATCAGAGTAGTCAAGAGTCAGGGGCAACAACAAGCAGAATCATTAGTCCAAAGTCCAAAGGTCCAATCCAGGAAGTCAGGCAACAAGAGAGTTCACAAACAGGGTGCTTTGACAAAGGTTCTGGCATTCTTACCAGACTTTTATCTCCAGCACTTCTTAGTACAGCTGCTTCCTGATTACTTGGCATTTCTCATAAAGCCTCCTAGAACAGCACAGTCCCACCCTTTCTGATCTTTGCTAGCTGTAAGAAGGCACAAGTAAGTTGGCCTCTTCCTCACTGCCAAGTTATAAGGAGACTCTGATGCCTGGATGCCAGGCTCCTGACCTTTGTCTTTGGCATCAGCCTCCTTTGTCATAGGAAATGGGGAACTGGGACTAGGGTCAGGGTCAGGTTCCTCCCTTTCTCTCTCCTCTTCTGAGTCTTCAGCTGGGCATGCCTCCAGGCTGGGCATGACACTTTGGGCTTTTCCCTGATCTTGGCTATTCTTTGGAACCCTGACTATTGGATTGAATGATGATCCCATTCTCTGGAATTCTGGTCTTTTTTTGTATGCTCTAAGAACATTGCTTTCTACACTCTGGACTTGACTTGTTTCAGACTCTGTGTTTGTTGCTAGTTTGCCTGCCAGCAACTCACTATCTGATAATCAAGGTTCTTGAGCTCTGTTTTTATTGGCTGCTGGCAGCTATCCTGGACACAGTGGTACCCAAAAATATGCCCACCTGCCAGCCAATCCTCCACAATTAAGCTCCCTCAGATTGGATTTGGAGCAATGAAGACACACGTGCCCTTCAACTATTTGTTCCCATCCAATCCAGATCACATGGCACATTGACAGACTTGCCTACCAATGCTACCCTCCCACTTTCAAACCAAAAGGTAGCAAAAATTCTGTTGTTGTCCATTCCATCTGCCAATATTTGAGATCAAGATCACCACCTGAAAGGATGCAATTAGGCCTTTCATGCCCCGCCATGCACAGCATCATGGTTCCATTTCACCAAATGTAAAGCTCTGGCCTCTTTCAAATTGGATACCACCAAGGGTGGGTCCTGCGTTGCAGCAGAGCCAGATTATCAGAAGAGAGAGAAAAAGAAAGAAAGCTTCTACAACAACTCTGACAACATTAGCCACTTGAGAAATATAAATGGCTTTCTCTCTCCTCTGCCTCCATTTTCTGCTGTCTTTTTTGCTCTTCTCATTTAAAATGAAATTCAGTTTCCAAGCTAGCTAGCAATACAAGACTTCAATATAAATGTAGCGCAGTACATTTTAGCCTAACAAAACAGAGAAAACATGAAGCCAAACAATCACAAAGGAAAATGATTGAAAAGAAGATTCAGTACAGATATCGAAAAATGAGACTCTGGGGTGGGGTGGATGGGGTGGGGTGGGGAAGGAGCACCAAAATCAATCCATTCTCTCTCTTTCTTACTGAGAATGTGTTGGTTCCAGACAAATATAACTAAAAGGACAGTGTTTTCATAAGAATGATTTATAGCTTCACATTTCTATTAGAGAAAAGTACTTTTTATATGTTACAGCTCTGTATCTGTTGCTCCTCCTATAGTGAAGGGGCTTATCAGCACTTCAGTAAGAGAAACCTCTGAAATTCTAGGGACTTTAATTTGTAATTTGGACATAAAAATTCAGTGCAAGATAAACACTGAAATAAGATTTTATTAGAGGGAGGGACTTTTTAAAAAATTACTTTCAAAAGAAATTACTTCACTTTTAAATGGATAGGGTTGTAAAATGGTGTCAGGGGACTACAGTACAACTGAACTGTGCCATGGCCTCAATCTGGAGTGTAGATTAATTTGCTCTTAAAAATTATTCTCAACATTCCCCTTTGTGTTCCCCCATCACCACCACTATATATAGTTCTTACATTTGCCAAAAAGTTGCCAAATATTTAATATTTGTCATATTATCACTGAGTGCATTGTTCAATATCCTCCCTATCACTTTCCACTATTATGTTTCTGCAAAAGCTCTCAGGGATATTGTGGAGAAACAGCCATAAATCCTATCAGGCTCAAGAATGTTAGAACAATAGTCAAACTTAGCGGATTGTCCCTATACCTTCCTGCCCATCACCATCAGTCAGCTTCCCCAATGACACAAAAATAGTGAGTTTTACTGCACATTCAATGTATATTTTATTGGAGAACATCAGTGCTTCTTTTTCTCATGGACTTAAAAAAAACCTACCAAATATATGTAAATCTCTCTCTCAGGAACTATCCCTCTCTTTCAGTTGTTATGTCTGTACACCTATCACTCTATTTCTTTTGGGCTCTACTTTTGCATATATTCTCCTAGATGCCTGACTCATTCCTTATTAATCAGCCGTTTTTAAAATGTTATTGTACTTTGCATTAAGGCCAACACAACTACTCCTGGATATATTTTCTGGATTCAAGTATACCTCGTTTTAGCCACAATAGAGGAATCCAAAAGAGGGAGCCAAAGGACTGGGACTTAACTCTTTGAGGTTTTGACCTCAAACAAAGGCAGGACTTTCTTCAACCAGGACTGCATTTGTGTGTTTTACATAAGCAGCATCTAAAGGTTTTTCAAATGCAACAGCATAGGCTTCTTGAGAAATCTAATGTTCTCTGCCTAATAAGGGGCCAAGTAGATTCACAAAGGAAAGTACCAATCTGAATGTCAAAGGAATAATCTTTTGTGTTGCTAATGAAGTTTAAATTTTATTTCCTGGATTATAAAACTATGGAGATTATTGCATTGCCTTTGCTTCCATGACAGAAGTGGGAAGTAACTTTAAGAAGGTGGATCTTATCACATTCCCCACTGCTGGGCAGTACCCAGCCTGTATGCAACCCAGGCTTCTCCAGGCTTCTCCTGCACCTTTTCAAGAATGGTTTTGTCTCCCAGAGCCCCCATGACCAAAAGGAATGGCCTCTGCCTGCATGCCATATTAAGAGAGAACAATAACATCCCGGGGGGGGGGGGGGAATAGTAGGCCTGCAACTCTAACATCATCATTTCTTTTCCCCTTCCATGTATGATTTTAACCCTTTTGCCCAGTGCAGTTTTGAAAGCTTGTATCATGTATTTTGTACATACTGATTGGCCCAATAAAGATATTGCTGTTTTGTGGAATTTGAGTGTTATTTCCTTTTGCATAGTTCTTCTGCAAAAGTGTTGCCAGATCCCTTTGCTAACTGATATTCCAGACTAACATTACTATCCACATAGTATGACAAGGTTCCCCATGACATTTGCTGCACCTGAGGATGAAACAAGTTGCAAATGCTTCATCCTCCCCTATTAGACACTCTGTGCTGGAGGTCTGTAGGCCAAAACCACAGAAGTCTGTCACAGAGAGTCTAGATCCAGATAAGCTGGGATCTTTGCCATCATGTCCACCAGCAGAGCAGGGGCAGCAGAATGCAGTGGGGGATGCATCTCTGGAGGCCCTGCCATTACGAGTAACCAACAGTTAACCACAGAAACCATTATCTACTCTTCTGGGGTGTCATGGATTTCTAATCCATCATTACTGAGATAAGTGATTTAAACTATAAATATTGTAAAATAATGTTTGTTTGGGGTTTTTTTTTTCTCAAAGTGAAACACCACCCGAGTTATGCTCAGTCTTTTGGCAAAGTTTGACACACCAAGCTCAAAAGGTTGCCCATCACTGGTCTAGATCCAGGAAAGTAATAGTGTCACTCTATTCTGCTTCGGTCAGGCCCCACCTGGAATACTGTGTCCAGTTCTGGGCACCACAGTTCAAAAAGGATCTGGAGAAACTGAAGCAGGTCTAAAGGATTGTGACTAAAATGGTGAAGGATCTGGAAACCATGCCCTATGAGGAACGACTTAGGAACTGGGAATGTTTAGCCTGGAGAAGAGAAGGTTAAGAGGTGATATGATAACCTTGTTTAAGTATCTGAAGGGATGTCACATTGAGGAGGGAGCAAGCTTGTTTTCTGCTGCTCCAGAGAACAGGACCCAGAACAATGGATGCAAGCTACAGGTAAAGAGATTCCACCTCAACATTAGGAAGAACTTCCTGACAGTAAGGGCTGTTCGACAGTAGAACACACTCCCTTGGACAGGCCCTTAGCCAGACCTCGAGGGGCCCTAAGGCAGAAAGTAAATTGGGGCTCCTATATTTTTTAATGTCCCGATTCCTACTGTGAGCTGCGGGTGCCATCTTGGTGCACCACCGTTTCCAAGAGTGAAACCTTGAGCTCTGAATCCCACAACATACTCCAACTCCCAGAAATCCATAGCCTTAGAATCATAGAATCATAGAGTTGGAAGAGACCACAAGGGCCATCCAGTCCAACCCCCTGCCATGCAGGAACTCCAAGTCAAAGCATCCCTGACAGATGGCCATCCAGCCTCTGCTTAAAGACCCTTAAGGAAGGAGACTCCACTACACTCCGAGGGAGTGTGTTCCACTGTCGAACAGCCCTTACTGTCAGGAAGTTCCTCCTAATGTTGAGGTGGAATCTCTTTTCCTGCAGTTTGCATCCATTGTTCCGCGTTCTAGTCTCTGCAGCAGCAGAAAACAAGCTTGCTCCCTCCTCAATATGACATCCCTTCAAATATTTAAACAGGGCTATCATATCACCTCTTAACCTTCTCTTCTCCAGGCTAAACATCCCCAGCTCCCTAAGGCGTTCTTCATAGGGCAAGGTTTCCAGACCCTTCACCATCTTAGTTGCCCTCCTTTGGACATGCTCCAGTTTCTCCACATCTTTTTTGAAATGTGGTGCCCAGAACTGGACACAGTATTCCAGGTGGGGCCTGACCAAAGCAGAATAGAGTGGCACTATAACTTCCCTTGATCTAGAAACTATACTTCTATTGATGCAGCCTAAAATTGCATTGGCTTTTTTAGCTGCCGCATCACACTGTTGACTCATGTTCAGCTTATGGTCTACTTGGACTCCTAGATCCCTTTCACATGTGGTCTCGTTCAGCCAGGTGTCCCCCATCCTATATCTGTGCATTTCATTTTTCCGCCCTAGGTGCAGAACCTTACATTTCTCTGTGTTAAATTTCATTTTGTTAGCGCTGGCCCAGCTTTCTCGTCTATTCACGTCATTTTGAATTTTGATCCTGTCCTCTGGGGTATTAGCTACTCCTCCCAGTTTAGTGTCATCTGCAAATTTGATAAGTATGCCCCCAATTCTGTCATCCAAATCGTTAATAAAGATGTTGAATAGCACTGGGCCCAGGACAGAACCCTGTGGGACCCCACTGGTCACTTCTCTCCAGGATGAAAAGGAGCCATTGTTGAGCACCCTTTGAGTTCGGCCAGTCAACCAATTACAAATCCATGTAACAGTTAATTTGTCTATCCCACATTTTGCAAGCTTGTTTGCAAGAATGTCATGGGGAACCTTGTCAAAGGCCTTACTGAAATCGAGGTATACTATATCCACAGCATTCCCTTCATCTACCAAGCTGGTAATTTTATCAAAAAAAGAGATCAGGTTCGTTTGGCATGACTTCTTTTTCTGAAACCCATGTTGGCTTTTTGTGATTATGGCATTGGCTTCTAAATGTTCACAGACTCTCTGCTTAATGATCTGCTCTAGAATCTTTCCTGGAATTGATGTCAGACTAACTGGACGATAATTGTTGGGATCCTCTTTTTTTCCCTTTTTGAAGATGGGGACAACGTTTGCCCTCCTCCAGTCTGCTGGGACTTCTCCTGTTCTCCAGGAGTTCTCAAAGATTATTGCCAATGGCTCTGATATTACATTTGCCAGTTCTTTTAATACTCTAGGATGTAGTTCATCTGGTCCTGGAGATTTATATTCATTTAGGTTAACCAGGTATTCCTGTACTACCTCTTTACTTATTCTGTGCTGAATTTCCTCTATTCTGTCTCCTGTTCCATTATCCTTAGGTTGAGCACCCTTTGCCTTTTCTGAGAAGACTGAAGCAAAGAAGGTGTTGAGTAATTCTGCCTTTTCTCTGTCCCCTGTTAGCATTTTGCCATCTTCTGCACGCAGTGGCCCCACTGTTTCCTTCTTCTTCCTTTTGCTGCGGACATATCCAAAAAAGCCCTTTTTATTGTTCTTAACCTCTCTAGCAAGCCTGAGTTCATTCTGCGCTTTAGCTTTTCTGACTTTACCCCTACATGTGCTGGCTATTTGTTTGAATTCCTCTTTCGTGATTTCTCCATTTTTCCATTTCTTATACATGTTCTGTTTAAAACTTAGCTCAGTTGAAAGTTCCTTAGTCATCCATCCTGGCTTCTTGAGACATCTTCCATTTTTCTTCCTCATTGGAACTGTTTGAAATTGTGCCTTCAATATCTCCCTTTTGAGAAACTCCCATCCGTCTTGAACTCCCTTTTCTTTTAGTATTCCTGACCATGGGATCACTCCCAGTATTTCTCTAAGTTTATTGAAATTAGCTCTCCTAAAGTCTAGAGTGTGTGTCTGACTATGCCTTGCTTCTCCCTTCCACTGTATTATAAACTCCAGGAGAACATGGTCACTTCCACCTAAGGATCCAACCACTTGCGCCCCATCAACTAGGTCTTCCCTGTTGGTTAAGATCAGATCTAAAATGGCTGATCCCCTTGTTGCCTCTTCCACCTTTTGGACAATGAAATTGTCTTCCAGGCAAGTGAGGAATTTGCTAGACTTTGAGGATTTGGCTGAGTTTGACTTCCAGCAAATATCAGGATAGTTGAAGTCACCCATCACTACTACATCTCTCTTTTCTGAGTATGTGATTATCTGTTCTAGAAAGGCATCATCCAATTCCTCTGCCTGAGTCGGGGGTCTGTAGTAGACTCCCACAGTAACATCCCTGTTATTTCCCTCTCCTTTAATTTTTATCCAGATGCTCTCCACCTGGCTTCCAGTATTGACTTCCTGCATCTCTTCACTGGTGTAAATATCCCTGACATATAATGCTATTCCTCCTCCTTTCCTGCTTGGCCTGTTTCTCTTAAAAAGGTTATACCCCTCTATTTCTACATTCCAATCATGAGACTCATCCCACCAGGTTTCAGTGATGCCTATTATATCATATTTCCCTTGTTGTGCTAGGAGTTCAAGTTCTTCCTGCTTATTTCCCATACTCTGTGCATTAGTGTAGAGACATTTAAGACCATGTGTCCTCTTTACTTGCTGCTTTTGCACATTTTTTTGCCTCCTACTGTTGGGTCCTTGCACTGTTTGCCTTGTTCCCTCTATGCCACTTGGACTATTCTCTCCATCCCTTTTGCCTTCCAGTATAATGTCTCCCTCCCCCACATAACTCAGTTTAAAGCCCTCCTGATCAGATTCTTCAGACTGTTGGCAAAAACGTTTTTGCCAACTGGCGTGAGATGCAGTCCATCCCTTGCCAGAAGTCCCTCCTCATGGAACCGCAGCCCATGATCCAAGAATCCAAACTGTTCTTGGCGGCACCATCTACGGAGCCAGTTATTCACCTCTGCTATTTTCCTCTCCCTTCCTGGACCATGCCCTTCTACCGGGAGTAGAGATGAGATGACAACCTGTGCATCCATCTCTTTCAGCTTCCTTCCCAGAGCCTCATAATCCCTTTTGATATTCTGAAGGCTGTGCCTTGCAGTATCATTGGTTCCCACATGAACCAAAAGAAGGGGGTATTGATCAGTAGGCTTGACAAGTCTTGTCAGCCTCTCCGTCACATGATGGATCTTTGCCCCAGGGAGACAGCACACCTCCCGAGACATCTTGTCAGGCCCACAAACCACTGCTTCTGTACCCCTCAGCAAGGAGTCCCCCACCACGACCACGCGCCTCCTCCGAGGCTTAGCAGTGGCCGTTCCTTTTCGTGATACTCTCAGGCTCTCCTGCTCTGTCCCTGATGTCTGTCCCTGCTGCTTTTCCTCATCATCTCTGACAACAGAGAGAGATTCAAAGCGATTCTGTAGCTGCAAGCCGCTCACAGAACGTTCCCTGGTTTCCTTACTTCTGTGTGTGACCTTCCTCCAAGCATCTACCTCTGTTGTATGTGGAGTGACCTCCTCCGCCCCAACAACTTCCTCTGTCTGTTTCTCACCCAAGACATTCTGGTCTAATCTGTTCAGGAGAATCTCCTGCTCTCTATGATGCTGGAGTGCAGATATCTGCTCCTCTAGCTGCTGTACTTTCTCTTCCAAGAGGGCTACCAACTTGCACTTGGGGCAGGTGTAGTTCGCCACCTCTGTAGGCAAGAAGACAAACATCCCACAGGTGTTGCAGGTGACTGCAGCAGGGCCTTCAGTGTCCATACTGAGAAGTCTTAAGGAGGCACTGAAACAAGACTGTGGGCTTCCCTTGCTAGACTTGGCCTTTATTCCCAAGCTCTGTCACTGAGTTCAAGTCACGGGGCCTATAGTTATGTAGAGAGCTCCTGGCTAAAAGCTCCTTCCAAAGGCAAGTCTCTGATTCACTTCCTCTGATGCTTCAGGCCGGCTCCTCTTCTATTCTCTAAACACCTCCTTGACTAGATAAAAAAAAATCAAAATTCGCGTGCCGTTAGGAGCTTCTGCTAGCCTTGAGTAGCCTTAAGTAGCCTCCCAGCACTGGCTCCCAGAATGCAATGGCTGCTCAAGTGTAAATTAGATTAGATCTCACCCAAGCACATGGACTACAGCCTCCTCCTTTTCTTTCTCCTCCTTAAAGGAAATGGAGCTTCTGCTAGCCTTGAGTAGCCTTAAGTAGCCTCCCAGCACTGGCTCCCAGAATGCAATGGCTGCTCAAGTGTAAATTAGATTAGATCTCACCCAAGCACATGGACTACAGCCTCCTCCTTTTCTTTCTCCTCCTTAAAGGAAATGGACCTTCTGCTAGCCTTGAGTAGCCTTAAGTAGCCTCCCAGCACTGGCTCCCAGAATGCAATGGCTGCTCAAGTGTAAATTAGATTAGATCTCACCCAAGCACATGGACTACAGCCTCCTCCTTTTCTTTCTCCTCCTTACAGGAAATGGAGCTTCTGCTAGCCTTGAGTAGCCTTAAGTAGCCTCCCAGCACTGGCTCCCAGAATGCAATGGCTGCTCAAGTGTAAATTAGATTAGATCTCACCCAAGCACATGGACTACAGCCTCCTCCTTTTCTTTCTCCTCCTTAAAGGAAATGGACCTTCTGCTAGCCTTGAGTAGCCTTAAGTAGCCTCCCAGCACTGGCTCCCAGAATGCAATGGCTGCTCAAGTGTAAATTAGATTAGATCTCACCCAAGCACATGGACTACAGCCTCCTCCTTTTCTTTCTCCTCCTTAAAGGAAATGGAGCTTCTGCTAGCCTTGAGTAGCCTTAAGTAGCCTCCCAGCACTGGCTCCCAGAATGCAATGGCTGCTCAAGTGTAAATTAGATTAGATCTCACCCAAGCACATGGACTACAGCCTCCTCCTTTTCTTTCTCCTCCTTAAAGGAAATGGACCTTCTGCTAGCCTTGAGTAGCCTTAAGTAGCCTCCCAGCACTGGCTCCCAGAATGCAATGGCTGCTCAAGTGTAAATTAGATTAGATCTCACCCAAGCACATGGACTACAGCCTCCTCCTTTTCTTTCTCCTCCTTACAGGAAATGGAGCTTCTGCTAGCCTTGAGTAGCCTTAAGTAGCCTCCCAGCACTGGCTCCCAGAATGCAATGGCTGCTCAAGTGTAAATTAGATTAGATCTCACCCAAGCACATGGACTACAGCCTCCTCCTTTTCTTTCTCCTCCTTAAAGGAAATGGGGCAGAAAAGAGTCAAGCCTTGAGCTCTGGGGCCCCACAACACACTCCAACTCCCAGAATTCCATAGGCTTGAGACAGAAAAAGAGTCTAAGCCTTGAGCTCTGGGGCTCCACAACAACCCCCAGAATTCCATAGCCTTGAGCCAGAAAAGAGTTATAACAGGGCCAATCCTGATTATTTCTGTAATGGACTGAGTGGCTGAAGCAGCCCTCATGTCATTCCCGTCCCTCTCCTCCTCAGAGTCAGCTGAGCTCCCTTTTTCCTTCCTGGCACCTTGTGGTGCCTCCCCCTCAGGCCCCACAAACATCTCTCTTGTTTCCAGTCTTCTCTCAGCCCAGCCTCCCTCCTTTCCCTAACAACAGGCCAGGAAGTCCCACTCAGGACAGGAGGGAGGAGGGAAGCTGGGCCAAGGAGGGAAGAAGAAAACTGAGAGAGACAGACTTTTGCCAGGATCGTGGTGTGGGGGCCTCCCTTTTGGCTTGGGCCCCTCGGATCCCCGGGGCTTTGCCCCATTTGCCCTATTGATGCTACAGGCCTGCCCTCGGAGTGTGGTAGAGTCTCCTTCCTTAGAGGTCTTTAAACAGAGGCTGGATAGCCATCTGTTGGGTATGCTTTGATTGGGAGTTCCTGCATGGCAGAGGGTTGGTTTGGATGGCCCTTGTGGTCTCTTCCAACTCTATGATTGTATCATTCTATGATTACTGCCCTACACTCTTATAATGCTGCTATTCCACTTTTATTTTTCTGGCTGCTCTTGTTGCATTCTGGAGCTTGGAGCTCTCTGGCTGAGAATTCTAAATGCCCCTCCCTAACTGCAAATCTCAGAATGCAACAGGAGGCAGTCCGAGCAGTTAAAGTGGAATATTAGCTTTATAAGAGTGTAGTGCATTAATCTCCCCAGTCTATGTTTCAGTGTAACACCATACTTTTATGTGCAACAAGATCAATTCATATATGTTACTACAATACATAAATGGCCAAAGCAGTGTCAACATCAAGGCATGACCTTTACTATCTTGGTTTTGTAAGACTGTCCTTCTGACTCTAATGTACTTCTCATACACATATGTCCTCCAACAATCATCCAATGTCCTGACCACAATTTAAAATTTTGCATGCATTAAGACATGTATCTCCTTTGCTGTCTACTCAAGGTGACTCTCCTCAAAGAGAAAAAAAAAACATTACACACACACACACACACACACCCTAAGATTTTAAAAAGCTTATATCACCAGGTTCAAAGATCTGTGCCACCAACAACTAAGTGGTTTAGCCCAGCTTTCATCTAGCAGTAGCTTATCAGAACAAAAATAGTTTAGTACTGTAACAGTGAAAGACAGGATAGAGGTAGTTAACTTACTTAATCTGGGAGCTAGACCACCACCTCCTTCTTCCACCACCACCTCCATCTTCATCCGCCAGGAGTGCTTGGTACCAACTTCAGTTGATATGCCAACTGTGCCCCTACCTGGCCCAGAAGGACCTAGAAGCAGTGATACATGCATTAGTAACCTCCCATCTAGATTTCTGTAATGCGCTCTACATGGGGCTACCTTTGTATCAGGTTCTGAAGCTCCAATTGATCCAAAATGCAGCAGCTAGATTGGTCACAGGAACATCTACATCTGACCATATTACTCCAATATTGAAAGCTTTACATTGGCTGCCAATCAGCTTCCAGGCATAATACAAAATGTTGGTTATTATCTAAAAAGCCCTATATGGCTCGGGCCCAAGTTACTTCAGGGAACGCCTCTCCCTACACAATCCGCTCCGCACTCTCAGAATGTCAGGGAAGACATTATTAGAACTTACAAAAACAAGATTGACTAAAACTTCCCAGAAAGTGTTCACCGCCACAGCCCCTAGGTTATGGAATGACCTCCCAGAAGAGATCCGTCTTAGTGACTCCTTGGAAACTTTTAAGAGCATACTTAAGACGGATCTCTTTTGGCAAGCCTTCCCACCAGATTGTTGTTACATTTTATATTGTTTTTTCTCATGTTGTAATCCCGCCTCGATCCACAGGGAGAGGCGGGAAATATAAATAAAACATTATTTATTATTATTATTATTATTATTATTATTACTATTATTATTATTAATTTTCCAGAATAGTGGGGAGTTTGGGACTGATGTAGCCTCCCAGTATCTTAACCTGGCCTCCCCCAATTTGGTGTCCTCCAGATGTTTTATACAAAATCCCTTATGTTTAATGTAATGGGAGCTTTAGTTTGGACGTTTGAAAGTCAATAGAATGGTTTAATCTAGTTTGGACAATAGTGGACCACCAATAAGTCTAGCTAGGAGGCCTAATGATGAAGGATGCTGGAAGTTGCAGTCCAGCAATATTAAATTATGTTGACAACAATTATTCGATGGGAGTTTCTCAAAAGGGAGATATTGAAGGCACAATTTCAAACAGTTCCAATGAGGAAGAAAAATGGAAGATGTCTCAAGAAGCCAGGATGGATGACTAAGGAACTTTCAAATGAGCTAAGTTTTAAACGGAACATGTATAAGAAATGGAAAAATGGAGAAATCACGAAAGAGGAATTCAAACAAATAGCCAGCACATGTAGGGGTAAAGTCAGAAAAGCTAAAGCGCAGAATGAACTCAGGCTTGCTAGAGAGGTTAAGAACAATAAAAAGGGCTTTTTTGGATATGTCCGCAGCAAAAGGAAGAAGAAGGAAACAGTGGGGCCACTGCGTGCAGAAGATGGCAAAATGCGAACAGGGGACAGAGAAAAGGCAGAATTACTCAACACCTTCTTTGCTTTAGTCTTCTCAGAAAAGGCAAAGGGTGCTCAACCTAAGGATAATGGAGACAGAATAGAGGAAATTCAGCACAGAATAAGTAAAGAGGTAGTACAGGAATACCTGGTTAACCTAAATGAATATAAATCTCCAGGACCAGATGAACTACATCCTAGAGTATTAAAAGAACTGGCAAATGTAATATCAGAGCCATTGGCAATAATCTTTGAGAACTCCTGGAGAACAGGAGAAGTCCCAGCAGACTGAAGGAGGGCAAACGTTGTCCCCATCTTCAAAAAGGGGAAAAAAGAGGATCCCAACAATTATCGTCCAGTTAGTCTGACATCAATTCCAGGAAAGGTTCTAGAGCAGATCATTAAGCAGAGAGTCTGTGAACACTTAGAGGCCAATGCCATAATCACAAAAAGCCAACATGGGTTTCAGAGAAACAAGTCATGCCAAACGAACCTGATCTCTTTTTTTGATAAAATTACCCGCTTGGTAGATGAAGGGAATGCTGTGGATATAGTATACCTCGATTTCAGTAAGGCCTTTGACAAGGTTCCCCATGACATTCTTGCAAACAAGCTTGCAAAATGTGGGATAGACAAGTTAACTGTTACATGGATTTTTAATTGGTTGACTGGCCGAACTCAAAGGGTGCTCAACAATGGCTCCTTTTCATCCTGGAGAGAAGTGACCAGTGGGGTCCCACAGGGCTCTGTCCTGGGCCCAGTGCTATTCAACATCTTTATTAACGATTTGGATGACAGAATTGGGGGCATACTTATCAAATTTGCAGATGACACTAAACTGGGAGGAGTAGCTAATACCCCAGAGGACAGGATCAAAATTCAAAATGACCTGAATAGACTAGAAAGCTGGGCCAGTGCTAACAAAATGAAATTCAATGCGGAGAAATGTAAGGTTCTGCACTTAGGGCGGAAAAATGAAATGCACAGATATAGGATGGGGGACATCTGGCTGAATGAGACCACATGTGAAAGGGATCTAGGAGTCCAAGTAGACCATAAGCTGAACATGAGTCAACAGTGTGATGCGGCAGCTAAAAAAGCCAATGCAATTTTAGGCTGCATCAATAGAAGTATAGTTTCTAGATCAAGGGAAGTAATAGTGCCACTCTATTCTGCTTTGGTCAGGCCCCACCTGGAATACTGTGTCCAGTTCTGGGCACCACAATTCAAAAAAGATGTGGAGAAACTGGAGCATGTCCAAAGGAGGGCAACTAAGATGGTGAAGGGTCTGGAAACCTTGCCCTATGAAGAACGCCTTAGGGAGCTGGGGATGTTTAGCCTGGAGAAGAGAAGGTTAAGAGGTGATATGATAGCCCTGTTTAAATATTTGAAGAGATGTCATATTGAGGAGGGAGCAAGCTTGTTTTCTGCTGCTGCAGAGACTAGAACGCTGAACAATGGATGCAAACTGCAGGAAAAGAGATTCCACCTCAACATTAGGAGGAACTTCCTGACAGTAAGGGCTGTTCGACAGTGGAACACACTCCCTCGGAGTGTAGTGGAGTCTCCTTCCTTAGGGGTCTTAAAGCAGAGGCTGGATGGCCATCTGTCAGGGATGCTTTGACTTGGAGTTCCTGCATGGCAGGGGGTTGGACTGGATGGCCCTTGTGGTCTCTTCCAACTCTATGATTCTATGATTCTATGATTCTATGATTCTATGATTCCAATCACAGGTTACCTGTTATTTTTGACAGGAAATGCCAGTTAAAATGTGGGGATCTTCTATATTCAAGGCGGGTTTTCGGTTACATTATTACAGTCCCTCCTCTGTTTAGAAGACATGACCTGAAATATACCTCACACCTGATGGATTTTCAATGTGGTTTATGCATTATCGCCCCCTATTTATGTGGCTAGTTATTTCTAAGAGCAGACATGCCTTGGGCCAAGATGCTGTAGTCAATATTTTCTCCTGGATTACAGTAGAGAAAATTAAATGGCCAGTCTAGGACAGATATATGTAATTTTCATAGGCCCAAAACAAACTGCATAAATAATCCAATTTGAGACTGCTTTAACTGCCTTAGTTTAATGCTAGGAAATTCTGGAAACTGTAGTTTTATGAAACATTAGCCTTCTATGTCAGAGAGTTCTGGTGCCACAATAAACTACAATCCCCAGGGTTCCCTAGAACTGAGCTAGGGCAGTAAAAGCAGTCTCAAACTGTGTTTTGGACCATAGATTTAAAAGCAGGATTCAGCTAAATTAACTCAAGACTATATTATTGTCAATCAATATGGGATTAATATCTTAAATCTTCAGATGTTTATATAAAGATAAAACTCTCCATGTTAGGGTAGGAGCAGATGGCCAACTGTCATACAAAATCTCAAGTGACAAAAAGGAGTTTTGGCAATGATGGATTTTGGCTCTCTTAGACTTCAATTTGTATTTGAATAGTGTTGACTTTTTCTTCACAGGATACTTTTTTCTGTTGGTGGTTGGGAAAAGCCAATATTCTGTTCTATTGTATGGAGATAATGTTATACTGATCTCTTACACTTAAACTGTTTTCCTTAGGCTGCTAAAAAGTTTATTTAATACTGCCAGAATGAACTGGTGAGTATAAAGTAAGATAAAAATCAAACTATCAAACTGATGGTTTCTAATAGAATATATCAGCCACAGATGACTTCTTAATGCTCATCAAGGTTTTTAAAAATCAACTATTTAAGAATAATTTTCCAATCAACTGGCTCACAGCAAGCTCAGATACTAAAATCAATTCATCTAACAGAAAAGGCTATAAACAGTTTATTAAAATTTCATAGAAGCAAGGCAAGAATCCAAGAATCAAGTTAAGGCACCCCCTGAAGTACATAAAGCTAGAATAGTGCCTCAGACACAGGATACCTTATTGGCTATAGATAGAATTGATGTATTGCTGGTGGGGGAAGCCTGGAACTATGTGCATGCAGGGTGTTAGTGATCCCTTTTGTTGACAAAGCTAACCACAATTAGAGAATAAGTAAGCAGCCTGCAAATTGAATAACACAAATTGAGGCTGGCAATGCTTTTTCTTTTTTCTCCTACTCCTCCTCTTCTTGAAAATAATCTTCCAGCAGCTGACATTAGGCTTGGTTAGTATAAATCTACACATGTGCTACCCAATTTTGTGTAGAATGGCAAGGATGCGTAACTAAATGTACACTCAACTCCTCTCCCACAGCTGTGAAGTGAAATGCATACGTTCTGCATTGAACAAACATATCAAACCACTTCTATAGATGAACCTATTTGTGTGTGAGACACTACCAGACATGTGACCTATGACCGTCAGTATTAGAAATCTTTCTGAAGAAATAAAATTGTACTTGGCAGCCACAGCTCAATGGGTTGATTCTACCACTGAGTTTTCCTACTTCTTGTGCATTTATTCTGGGTTATCAAATGGCCATAGGAGAGATACTGTGATGGGTGAAATTTGTGTCATCTAAAATAATATTTCTGATATTCTTGTATATAGTCTAATATTGGAGTATGCTTCAGCTATGGTGGAACCATTTAAAGATGAAACTAATGATTCAGTAGTGATTCAGTCCGTTTTGTAATATGGCATCAGTATAAAACTGCTTCATAATGGAATGTCGAATGGAATGGAATGTGAACTTTTTGTTGAGTTATGTACAGATATGTACTCCAATTTTTTTATTATACTGAGAGGAAAGCCCTGATGAGGAAACTTCTTCAGGATATGCGAGTATACTTTTTGTCTCGGCAGAATCAATATTTTCCATTTGAAGTGACAAGATTCATTATGTTGGCATTCAAAAGAAGTTCTGAACTGTGTGAAATTTAAATGTTAAGTGTACTCTTTGTCTTATTTTGTTGTTGTGTCATAGGGGTTTTTTTATAAAGATTTTTTTCAAAGGAGGTTCGGCTTGTCTTCCTCTTAGGTTGAAAGTGTGTGACTTGCCCAAGGTCTGGGTTTCCATGGCTGAGCAAAGATTAGTCCAACATTCAAACCACTACCATATGATGGCTCTCATATTTTTCCTGATTATTATATTATTTTTATTTTACATTGGTTTTAATTGTATATTCTGTTTTATAACTTGTTTTTATCTCTCTCTGAAAGTTAAGTGGGGATGTGTATGATGACTTGTCATTAAAAAAAAGTAAAGGGTCTTTCTAGATTGGCAAAAAGAAGTGTGTTCATGGCTGCATGAAAGTCTAGCCTTTAGATGAGAAAAAGGGAAAGTGTGCCATGAAAATGCTTTTTTTGTGTGTGTGTTTTAGGGGAGAAGAAGCGCCTTTAAAAAGGTTCTGGTTTTCCCAGCTTCTTTTTTTAAAAACTGCGGAACAGTGCAGCTCCATCTAAAGGCTGTGGTGCAGCTGCTAAGCATTAAGGAAAAGGCAACTTCATGTCACACTTTCCTGCCAATCTAGAAAGCCCCATCGTGTTCCAGACAGATATATGGCAGTGGTTCCCAAACTTTGGTCCATCACAAGCTTTGGACTTCATCTTAAAGAAGACCCAGCCAGCTTGGCCAACAGTGAATAATTTTCTAGAAATTGAAGATCAAAACATTGGGAGAACCAAAGTTTGGAACCAGTGATATATAATATGTGACTGATTAGTTCAATTCTTTTCGACTGTAGAAGTGGAGGTTGGAGCACAGTATGGACCACTACTTTAATTTTGCTTGCACTCAATACAAAGCTTTTAAAAGCTCACTCTCTCTCTCTCTCTCTCATTTCTTTTCCCACCCCTTTGAGGCACCTAGGAACACACTTCAGGTTTAAAAAGAAAACTTAAAAACATTCTGCCCATTCAAAGAGTTACAAAATATTCAAGACATTATTCCTTTCTGCTTTAGACATGGAGTTCATTACTGAGTGGGGAATTCAAGCTACACTGTTGTGGGTAGTCTTCTCAAGAGGACTGAAATAAAAAGTCAGGGGCCTTTTCAGGTTAGATTAGTATGCTTCTATTGTTAGCAGTTTTAAATACGAAGCCAACTATCTTCACCCTTTGCTACAGTTTTCTAGATTAGATATGGCTGACAGCTCTCGCCAATCATTCCTCTGATTGCTTTAAGAATTTGAGTGAATCCAGTTCTTCATGCTGCTGTGAACTGAAGGATATGAGGACATTCTGAGTGTTTTTAGAAACTAAAACTCTCACCCAAAGATACTCTAAAATAAATATTTAGCATTGATTCTGTTCAATGACGTTTTCTAAAGCACACCAAAGAGAGCTCCAGTAGAGAGGAGACTGCAAAGGCCTGCTGTGTTCTTGGCCATGAGCCACATGCGAAAAATCAGAGAAACTTTTATGGATTGGTGAGGTGATATACCAATTGAATGATGATATGTGCATTTGAACTTCGTGTAGTCTCTGGATCAGCTTGTGAGATCAATTTCCTTTCTATGTACTTTGTCATAGAATCTGAAGACAGTCCAGAGTGTTCCTCAAAGTTAAAATTTATGTGATAGATGCATCAATGGTTGCGCTGGATATATTCATTTTCATGATAATTTATGATTAGCTAGATTGTGCAGACTTTACCAGAAGCCTATTTCTGTAAGTTGTCTCCTGTTTGGTAACTACAAGTGAAATCTCTCTCTCTCTCTCTCTTTGTAGGAGGAGAGGGGAAGAAGAAATTTGCCTATTACCCTCTAAACCAAGGAACTTACAGCCTCTGGATGTTGGGCTGCATCAATTCCCATGACCCTTTGTTGCGATTTTCCCTCAGTACTCCCTGACTGCTGAGAAGAAAGCAGCTGTTTTGGAGGAAAGATCGAAAGGGGGGAAGTGAAGAAAACCCCCCTCTGAAGAAATCTTGCCCACAAAACCCCATGATATTGTCTAGCATAAGTCTGAAATGACCTGAAGGCACACAGCAACAATATAAAAACTCAGTTTAATGTTCTGAAAGGAAATGTTAGAAACAGACTAAAATTCCCATGATCTTTTGCTGCAATTTTCCTTCCTGCGATTTTCCTTCCTACTCCCTGGCTGCCGAGAGGAAAGCAGCACTTTTTGGAGGAATTAGAGAAGGTGGGGGGGAGAGGTAAAGATGAGGCATCTGAGCATGTCTCCTGCCTCTTCCTCGTTTCTGTCCACCTCAAACTTGGGAGGGGGGTTCCTTGGGACCGGAAGAAGAAGAAAAAGAAGAAGAAGAAGAAGAAGAAGAAGAAGAAGTTGTTTTATTTCTAGCCCACCCCTCTGAACGAGCAATAATCGGGGCAGGTTACAGAAGAGAGTTAAAACAACAGCAATTAAAACATCCGATCCCATCCCTGCCTCCCCCCCCCCCAAAAAAGGATTAAATCAAACAACAAGTTAAAACATAGCATACAGTAAACAATATCAACAGTATCAACTGAGAGTCCTTGAGCTGTGTGGGTGGGCAGAGGCTGGAATCTCTACGACCAAAATTTGGAGCCGAGTAAGATTTTCCAGGAAGGCCTGCCAGAAGAGATGCGTCTTTAGGACTTTTTTGAAGCCGTTGGTGGATGGAATAAGACATATCTCATCCAGCAGGTCATTCCTGCTTAGGGGTGACTGCTGAAAAAGCCCTCTGGGAAAGGCCCCCACTGGCCCCTGGCTCCTCAGCTGAGCACCTGCACTAGCCAGAAGACCTGCCTGACCCCGCCCGCGGAGGAGGACATTAAGAGAGCCAGTGGGAATGGTGTCCCTCATTGCTGGCCCCTGGCTCCTCAGCTGAGCACCTGCGCCAGCCGGAAAACCAGCCCTACCCCGCCCGCGGAGGAGTACTCTCAGGGAGCCCGTGGGAGCGGCATCCCTTGTTGTCCAAAAATGCCAGTGCTGGAACACCTTTTTGACTTTGGGAGGGTGGAGTGCTGGTGGGAGCAGCACTCCATAAAATGCCAGCTTGCTCCCTCCCCAACAGCGCCAGAACCAGAACATCTTTACCGTTCATGGAGGACTTCGGGATTAATCTGATTACCCTATGCTTGTTGTAATGGTATTGTAATTGTAAATGATTATGTTTATATTGTAAACTGCTTGTTGATATTGTATTGTACAAGTTTGTATTGATGCTATGCATAGGTGATATTGTGAATATTTGTGATATTGTAGGTATATATATGATGATGCATTAGGTTTTTGTCTTTATTATTTGCTGACTTTATTGTGTATAGTTTATTGCTGTAATCCCGCCTTGATCTGAAGGGAAGGTGGGACATACAAGTAATAATAATATCTTCCAGACACAATCCTGTCCTCCCTGCATAGGCACAAGGATGTTAATTTGCAATAAAAAGCCAATTGGTATTTACACATGTGATGAATTCATTCATATTGGCACTGCTTTCTCTTTTGGATGGATGCTGTTTTCGTATGTGATGAGATAGTGTGCAATTGTGTGCATTTTCAAATTGGCCCCACTTTCTTTTCTTTCGGGATGGTGATACATTTGTCCCGTGTGAAAAAGTCCACTGTGACATTTTGACTGAATTGTGCAGAGCTCCATCTGTCACTTGCTCTATGACTGACAGTCTTCGCAGAACTTTCTCCTTTCCACTAGTCTCTTATTTGATGCATATGCTCAGCTTTCTGCTACTGAGACATAGCAGCCATCAAGCCCCAGACTACCTCTTGTTCACTATTGATTGTCATCTTCATGGGGCAGCACTGAGTTGTTAGTGTCATTGGACCATAACACTACCTGATAGAAACATTACCTGCTTCAGCTGTCACTCACTCCATGACTGGCAAAACCAAGAGAACAGGAATGAATGAACGCATCCATGGAGTTCCAGTCCACATCACTTTCCATCCTATTTCTACATTAATTAAAGAATTTTCAAAATCTGTACAAAGCATTAGATATGTATTTAGGAGGATATTTTGAATATCATTTAGCTTTTCCAACCCCATTTTAATCTTAAAGTGAAGTTTCTAAAATACATATCAAATAAAGTTTGGGAAAAAAAGAACTATATTATCTCATTTGGAAAAAAATGGAATTCAACTAATAGTTGTCTTCTTATCCCCATTTTAATTCAAGAGAAGTGATTAGGTCAATGTGTATAAGAATTCACAAAGGTCTAATTGCTTGAGCATCCCTAGGAAAATCACAGAGTGGTTTATCGCCAGCCAGAAATCCAAGAGCCATTGGTTAGTTGTATAACTTCTTTTCTAGCAAGAACACTAATAGTGGAAGATCAGCTTCAACAAAAATGGATATAAAACATTTAATGGGCAATTCCAGGTGGAGGTCTCCTGCCTACCATGAACATTCAAGCAGCAATTCCCTCTCTTTATTTTCATTAACATCTGTTTACAGGAAGAAAGAAGGCAGGAGACGCAGCTGGAAAACATGGGAAGACTTCAAATGAAAACAGGATTATACAGACATTGACATTCCAAGAATGAGGCATTGTGATTGCACATATATGGATCTTTTGGAAACACTGAAACATTTCTATGTTTTGTCTCATGTCCTTCATCAACATCTTTTCTCCTTCCCCTTCTCCTTCCTTTCTCTTTGTGATTCCAGGGAAGGTTGAGAAGCAACTTCAGAGGCTGTTGGTTGGCAAGTCTTAACACTCCCAACCATCACAGTCAATGTGGAGGAATTCTGGGAGTTACAATCAAGCAGCACTTTGCAATACCATATGATTACCACCCATGTTGCAAACTTCTTTCATGGCACGATGATTGGATTTGTTTTGATTCATGTACAGTGCCCCATCCCAATAGAATAGTACTTTATTTTAATTCCTGTTGTTGTTGTTGTTGTTGTTGTTGTTGCTGTGACCTTCTTTGGGGCACTGTTTTTATTTTACTGTGAAGTGTGTGTGCATGTGTGTGTGTGTGTACATATATATTCTATAACTACAGTATATCTCAAATGAATCTTCATCTCCTGTAAGTGGTCATAGTACCTCTGAAGGCTCTCAGGGAGGAACAAAAATCAGTCTATCTTCAACGTTCTGGCTTAAAACCAACTTTAACTGTTATGACTCTATGGACATATACATAATTATTTGGGGACTTCCTTGAGAGTAAACATGAGTAAGAACAAGGTGCAATTATATATGCTTTTCCATAGAGGTTTCAATAATTCTGTCCCTTTCACTTGTAAAGAAATTGATTTTACATGTTTCTAGCAGTGTTATTAAATTAAACAAAAAAGAACGAAATATTAATGTAATGGGAAACTAAATATATGAGTTAGTTAAGTAATAAAAGGAATACCGACCTACTGAAGAATTGTTCTGATCTTTAAAGATATTCCAGAATAGCAGTGATGAGACTATTAACAACAGCAGAATGATGACAGATATTCATTAATGTTTGCATATGAATGAGAAGGCACTTAATTACAAATTACACTTTCCAAATTATTTAGTAGCTGTAAATCAAATGCTAGAAAGATGAAAGATTCCAAGTGCAAGATACTGAAAGTTTTCACTCCCTAATAATGGCAGTCTCGAGCAAATTGGAAGAACAGAATGTTCTTCCAAGCACAGAGAAGGTTGTTTTTTAAATAAAATAAAATAAAATAATTCAGAACAGAATCATAGCACAATTTACCAGGAAAAAATAAAAAATGATGATGATAATCTGTGGCCCAATACAGACGGGCACGAAAAGAGGCGCAATTAGGGTTCTTTGCAGCGTTAAGGGTTCAGGAGTTTGTTTTCAGGAGGGCGCAGCATTTAAAATGGCATCATCCATACAAGCGCGTCATGATGTTGTCATGGTGTGCACAGCATTTAAACAACACTGCATACACCTGACAACAATGGCGTCCTTTCCGCGGTGCTAAAAAGAATTCCAAAACGGAGCTCTTTTTTTGGTGCAGGTCTTTGGCGCGGCCGCCTAGAACCCAGGGGAGAAAGGGGCCATGGAGACCAGGGTGCAGTGGGTGCCCTTGCAGGCCGTGGGGAAGTGGCAGTTCACCGCTTCTCCCCGGCCTGCAGAAGTGGCAGGATGGTGCCTCTGAGGCTGCCAGTGAGGCAGCCTTGGCCCCATCTTGCCGCTTCTTGGGGCGGCTGCAGACCACCCCTTTTGGGAAGTCTGTACCGCCCTTGTGTATGTTAAAATGAATAAAATCTTGCATTGATTCCACTATTTCTTAAAGGAAATTGGATTGTAACACAGTCTTTAGTATCTGCATAAAAGTGCAAGCAGTTCTCCCAATGAGAATGTATTAGATGCATATAGGTAAATATTAGGTATGAATTAGTTAAAAATCGAGATGAAAAACAATTTTGTGAAAGTCAAAATTGGGAGAGTAATTGTAAGTCAAATCATATTTTGCCTCAGAAACATGCACGTTTCTAAAAAAATTTGCAGCATACCTCACAGAAGTAAAATATGCATGTGCATATATTCATAAAGGTACACAGCTGAAAACAAACTCTACAAACAAACTTAAGGTCATAAGGAAAATGTGCACAAAGATGTGTACATGAAGAAAAATGATTCAAAAAATGGGTGTAAAGATTTCCATGCAAAGAGCGAAAGCCCCCTGCAGAATAAAGCAAAGGATAAGATGACCATTTGATTGGAATTTAATGAAAATGAGACTGAGATGTTTCTCCCTAATTAAAATAGTTTCTAATTTATACCAGTACTAGCTGCTGTAAGTTAAAATGAGCTCACAATTGACTTATTGCTATGCATGGGATTCAACAGGACTTACTTTCAAGTAAATGTGAACAGAGTAGGGCTTCACATATTCCTATTGCAGCTTGTTTTCTCTAAACATATAGCCTGTTTCCCATGTAGTCTGTTTCAAGCTGTCTGTTTACCATAGTTGAAATTATTCCTGTGTTTCAATGTGTAATCTCATTTGTCATAGCTTTGCTGATGGAGGTTTGTATTAAATGTTCCACTCAAGAATTGCTCTGATGCCTGGAAAGAGCACAAATGTATCTGCATCAAATAATAGAAAAATAACAGGGAAGGGAAACATTAAACAATGAGTTGTGCTTCATGAAGATTTCAGGATTTTCTGCTACCTTATAGAGACCACCTTTCAATTATAGTCACTAAAATTATAAAAGCTACAAGAAAAATAAAAAAAGTTAAGAAGGCACTGTGATAGCAACATTTGGTTATTTTATTTACTTTTGTTTTATAAGTCAGAAATAACTTGAAGGCACACGACACACACAAAAATTGCACAAATGTAAATGCCCTTTTAAAATACCTAATGGGTCACTGAGTTCACAGATTCATCATGAAATAGCTTCTTTGTATACAACTCTATTGTTTGCTTTTTTGTTAATATATTTTTATCATATTTACCTATGCAGTTTTATGTTCAGGTTGCCAACAAAGTAAGAATGGATATTTCAAACAGGGCTGTGTGGAAATTTCTCTGGTCTTTTCAAAATTATATTAGCTTCCTTTAAAATCCCTCTACATGTCTGATCCAAGAAGAAACTCTTCAATGACTTTTGCCTTAAGCAAACTTTCTTTGGTAAATATATTCAAGGAAAATATATCTGCCCATATAGATTCACTGGTTATAGTTTTAAGTCAATACTTGTTTGTTTGTTTGTTTTATTTTGTCCAGAGGAATTTAAATTTTTGATGTGCACTTTCAGATAGTTTGCATGTAAATCTGATTATCAGCTTATCAATGTTGGCAAGCATATCATTTCAAAGGAGAAGTGTTTTGTGGGTTTCAAGGGATCATCCAAATCACAGCTATTGCCATGTTTCAGACCAACAGTAAGGAAAGCTTGGTGACAGTATGCAATAGCAATAGCAGCTGCATTTTTATACCACTTCACACTGAACTAAGGGCCTAAAGAGACAACTGCAACCACATGCTGTGGCCTGCATGCTGTGGCCCTGATTCAGTGATTTGACAGTTCCAAAAGAAGAAGCAGAAAGCCGCTCCTTTTGGAGTCGGCAAAAAGCTGTCCTTGCCACTGCAGCAGCAGTGGTAGCTTTTCTCCATTTCTGCAGTGCAACGTATCTAAATGCTGTGCCACAGAAATGTTGTGACCCTGCACACCACCTGCTCAGCTGGGTGGCATGATGGTGGCTTGGGGGTGGAGTCAGGGCACGAGGTGTGTGGTACCCATGCCCACACTCAACCCCAATGCTTTATGCAAGTCTGTCTAGCCTCGAAGGGGCAATACACACTGGCACTTTGTGCTGTTCTATAGGCAGAGCCACGGCACAGTGTCTGCACGCTGGATGCCATGGCTCTGCTCCCTTTGCAGCATGATGCCACGCACCCTTCTACATGGTGTGCAGCATCATGGTGAGGCCCTGGCACTGCATCTAGACAATGAAGCACCAAAAGGGCATCAAAAAGGACATCTTTTAGACTATAAGCCTGAGGGCAGGGATCCGTCTAATTTAAGATTGTATGTACAGCACTGTGTAAATTTACAGCACTATATAAATAAAGGATAATAATAATAATAATAATAATAATAATAATAATTATAATAATAATAATAATAATAATAATAAGAAGAAGAAGAAGAAGAAGAAGAAGAAGAAGAAGAAGCAGCCACATGGCTGCAGCTATGACACCCTTTCCAGGGCAGAAAAAGAACTGGCTGTTTGCGGGTTCTTTTTGCACTGGGTTGGGGGTGTGGCACGCGGTTGCCACGTCCCCAACCTGGTGCTTCTAGGGGCAGCACACAGCTGCCCCTTATGGGCTGTCTGTACCTCCCCTAAGTCTCTAAGCAGTTTACAACATGTAAGCTAATTGCCCCCAATAAACTGAGTACTCATTTTAGCAACCTTGGCCCCTACACATTGGTTTGAGAATTGAACAAGAACTCTGATGACCAGGGTTTGAATCTCCACCCGACCATGGAAACCCTCTGCATGACCTTGGGGAAATAATATACTCTCAGCCTCAGAAAACCCCATGATAGGTTCACCTTAGGGTTGGCATAAGTTGGAAATGACTTGAAGACACATAAGAACAACAAACAAGTGTGAATTTTTTTTCCCCCTAAAGGCTGAATACACTCCCCGGTTTACCCTTCCATGAGCTTAAGGCCCTTCTGACACCCAAATCCCCCAGGCTTTCAATTTTGATTTTGAAGTAAAACAAACAAGCAAGCAAACAGTATACCAAATGACCCCCCCTCCACCCCAGTTTCCTAAAATGGTAACAGTAGTTTGCCTTTTATGACCCTCTTCTACTCTTGATCCACAGTCATTTGGGAATCAACCAATTCCCCCCTCCCCCAATATAATGCAAACAAATACAAATATTTTAGTCATGTCTAGATGGCATTTTTGGCCAAAATGTGATGCTGCAGCCCACTGTTGGTGTTCAGGACTTAAAACTGTCTCTGTCCCTACTGCAATTGGCCACTCTGGAATCATAATTCCAGAATTGCCACCTGGGGCAGTAATAAATTCTTGTTCAGAATATCTGCCATGAAGCATAGCAGTAAACAACATGCATCACCCATAATTCACTGTGTCAAATGGCTCCTTGGTGCGAACAGAAGAATCAGAGAACATGAGAGAAAAGATAAAGAACTGTCACATTTTGCCACCACAGTTCTTGAACATCCACAGACAGCACTCCCTGCATATAAAGAACTTTCAGGCTGTAGTGCCTCCTAAAGCAATTAGGCATGTCTTTGCAGAAAATTGCAAAACTCACCTTCTTTTTTTCCACTTTATGAGACAAAGGCACAGTTCATTGTCATTTTTTATTAAAGTAGATAAGAACAGAACTCCAGGTTGGGATGCTTCCAATCAATGAGACCTTTAAAAACCACTCAGCTGCATAGGTAGCATTCAGGAACCCCCTTGAGGCTGCATGAACTTGGTAACTGAAGGACCAAAGCTCTGTTAGAATCACTGAAATGATTTCTCCCCTCCAGCTGCTTCCAGCTGATCTTGATGAGGCCAGAAAGTATTACATACAGAAGCTAGGCCATATTCTCTTGGGCCAGTTTGCACATCTTCAGTACACAAAAGGGAGTCCATGTTTGGATGAATCCTGTGAAATGATTCATCAGGACACCACAACCTGCTCACATTCTCAGCTTGCAGCAGGCAGACAAGGCTGCTTCATCCTTTAGGACCTAAACTTTAGGTAATGTTCGACTAGCAGAGTTCCACCTAAGAATGTTCCTGGGGCAGGATTGCAGGGCTCACTGGAGCTCTTTCCCTTCTTTCCATGAGCTACTTCATGTGGCAGGTACCCCAGTAAACTGTGCTCTAGTAGCTTCTTGATGTTCTCAGCCTTAACCACTCTTCATGTTGGAAACTACAATATAAGTAAACCTTTCTTTCTCTTGAGTCTCATCTATGATTTATTGGCTGTGGTATATAAGAGGTGGACAGCTAAGTGGATAACCCAAGTGCACACCTACCTCCTCTTGTAACAATTACCAGTGTTTAGTGATTCACACAGCTAGATACACACATTTGTGAGTCAGCTGGAGGGATAGAAGAAAGAAAGAGTTTTATTCTGTGATATAGAGAAACTGTCTTGGAACCACAACTGTACCCCATCAGACTTGGCAAATCCCCAAAGGCTGACAACAGGAGCAAATTGAGCACTGTGTGGAGGCAAATAAAAATTAAATAAGTTGTGCTAAGGTAGAACTTGTAATGTTATAGATTTCCAGATGTTTCAGATTGACCAGACTATTCTTCATTATTGATTTTATTGTGTACAGGTGATGGGAGCTGCAATCCAACAACAGCTGGAGAGTTATTCTTGTACAAAGAAGAACATCACCAAAGAAAATGAATCTGTTTGTAATAAATGTCAAAGGCAGTTTTGACAAAAGGGAACATTTTTCTATGCTCATGAAAAGAAACACAAATGGAAATGAAGTAGCTTCATTTCTGTCCTAGTCCTTTGAACTTTTTGCTGAATGGAACCTGTAATTCCCAGTTTGTAATGGCCAAGTAGCATTCACAGTGGGTGGGTGTGTAAGGAGGATATTTATTTATTTTCATTAATTCAATCTTGCTGTTGCTTAAAAAAAGATCTCACAATTCCTGGACTGTTCAGAAGCAATCGGTCATAACACAGTTCTAAATTTTGAAATTATTTGTCATACCAACAGATGAGGTAGATGAATATGTGAGTTCTGTGTTTATGTATATGTATTTTTATTTATTTTTATTATTTCAAGGATTGATATCCTTCCTTTCTCCCACAATGGGATTCATGTACATCTAGAGTAGGCTGTCTGCTGAAGTTCCTTTCCAATACTAGAGGTAAACATTTCAAATGTGATTGCAATATTGTCCTGTCAGGAACTGTCATGACTTTCTAGTCAGTTGGTTTGCTGCCATTTATTCAGGCTAAGGTATTAATAGAGAAATGGGGAGCATTCACTTTGGAGAAATCCATCAGACTTCACCTGTGTTATTCATTTTAAAGATTTCACCTCAGATGTTACTGAAATTGTTTGGTCTTATCTTTAGGCATCCAAAAAACATGGAGTTTCAGGAAAGGCAGGAAACATTGTTTATATAATCTTCCAGTCTAAAAATACTGTATGCTTATTGTATATGCAAAGGCAAAACAAATGTTAAGCTCAAATATGTCAGATAGTTTCTTCAGTGTGTTTTCACTTCATGCTATTAATGATGTCTCCCCACATTATACAGAAAGGGGGAAACATCATTTATATTCCTCCATGTTATCCATTTTTTTCATTATTTTAAAGGGATGACATTTTCAGAACATAAGAAATTGTATAGGAAGCCCTTCAGAGGTTTTCTGTCATGTTAGGATGAGAGATTTAAGATCTTCTATACTAACATCAAACAAAGCTTATGTTTTTTAAAAAGTACAGCTACCCAAAAACTCAAAAGCATTTCTTTGATGTCACTTAATTGGATAAAGGCAATTGAATTCATGCAGTAAATTCATAAGATGTGATTTTGTCTTTGGAGATCTAATGGAATTTGGATTTTCTATGTAACATCCATGATTTAATTTGAGATTTTATTCTGTATAAGAGAAAAATGTAATTAACTAAGGTACGTGCCAACCAGACCTGAACCATTTCTGCTTGAATGTCTTGATACTGATTTCAGGTTGACTTACCCTGTAATTTGTTGCTCACACTGATGTCTGTGGGTGATCTGCAAAAATATGTGGGAAGATTCTCCACTGTAGTATCAAAAAAAAAAGTTATTCTGTTATGTGTACTATTAAACCAGTCATTTTCAAACTTTCTGTCTAGTAGAAGTTTTCCACAACTCCTTATCTGCTAAGGAACATCAACAACCCCACAGGTGTCTGGATTTTCAAGGGTACAGCAAGAAGAATAAAAAGAAGAACAGTGAAAGGTATCACAAACCAGAAAGAGCCAGGAGGTGAACCTTAAATTGTACCAACAATAATTTATTTATTTACAAAACACATATTATACTTCTATTAATGAATTTCAAGTATGACAATTCTTTGGAAGAAACAGTAATCACTTGTGTTCTCAGAATAAGTTCTGCACAGGTTTTTCATTTTAAAAACTTCTTGTAGTAGTAGTAGTGGTTGTTGTTGTTGTTGTTGTTGTTGTTGTTGTTGTGTGCCTTCAAGTTCATTCTGACTTATCGTGACCCTAAAGTGAATCTCTCAAGGTTTTTCTGGGGCTGAAAATGTGTGACTTGACCAAGGTGATTCAGTGGGTTTCCACGTTCAAGTGGGAAATTTAACCCCTATCGTCATTCATAGTCCAACATTCAAACCACTGTACCAAGACATACTAGATCACTGCACTACACTCTTATAATGCTGCTATTCCACTTTAACTGCTCTGACTGACTCCTTTGGTATTCTGGGATTTGTAGTTTAAGGAGGGGGCATTTAGAATTCTCAGACAAATCACTGGATTACAAGCTTCAGAGTGCAACAGGAGGCAGCCAGAGGAGTAAAAGTGAATAGCAGCACTATAAGAGTGTAGTGCGGTAATGTGGCAAATGTCTGTTCAGTACAGCCTATCAGATTTCAAGGATCCCACAGGTCACAAGAGACTCCCCCTATTCTATATACTCCAGCAAATGATATTCTGGTGTTTAAGAAATCCGCAGCTGAAACACAGTCTGAAGCTGAACAATTTTGCAGAAAAAGCCAGGACAAGAAGATGAAAATAGAATCATAGGATCACAGAGTTGGCAGAGACCACAAGGGCCATCCAGTCCAACCCCCTGCCATGCAGGAAATCACAATCAAAGCACCCCCAAGAGATGGCCATCCAGCCTCTGTTTCAACACCTCCAAAGAAGGAGACTCCACCAGTCTGTTTACACTAATTGTTTACAGTAATACAATGGTGAACTTCTGGAAATACAAAATTGACATCATATAATCCACACACACACCCAAGACTATATGCATTTGCTACTGCAGTTGAAGAACTGTTTATAATAACCCATTCTTTATATTTGGCATAAACGTAATTTCTAACACATGCAGCTCCCATTTCTCATCACATACTATTTTCAATAGCAATTGTGGTACCAAAGTCTTTGTCAACAAGTCTATTGTAGCCTTGATTTCTTCCTCTCCTTCCACATTCACACACACATTTTCACAAACACATACAGGTACATCACACCATAAAAAAGGAAAGGAGTGGGGCTTCAGAGCAACAAGGAGTGAGAAAAAAGAAACAAATTGCTGCCAAGGATGTTACAGATGCTAAAATTCACAAATCACATTCACTGGAAAGGGGCTTGGGAGGAAAGGAAGGTTTCAATGACAAGACCTAAGCAATAAGGTCATTGCTCAGATTTACTCAAGGAAAATCATACAGATGTAAGGAAACAGATCCTTCCTTTTCATTACAACATTGCCTGGCTAGAGTGAGATTTTCAGAAAGATTTATGTGGAACTATACTTCCAGCAAGATGAAAAGAGTACACTGTCCTCAGAATCAAAGCTAAGGAGGTGGGAGAAGCTACATAGAAAGGACAAAACATCCCATCACTCATATACCCACAGTATGCATAAAAGATAGAAGGATTACAGCCACCTTCAGGAAGATCAGTTACCATTCTCAGGACAGAGATGAAGATTTTTTTTTATCTTATTGAAATCAAGACATACTATTTGTTCCTTAAAATAAAAGAAAAACTTAGTAGTAAAATGCTCTCTTAGAATTGCATTTTATATTTATATATTTGGGATTTTTTTTTGTTTCTTGTTTTGTTTTTTTAAAGAGCTTAACACTGAACACTAGTAAGCAGTGCATTATCCATGAATGCTAGGTTTTCCCTGAAAGCTAATATCTATTCATTGAAAGTTGTCATTTTGCTGCAAAATATTTTGAGACTGAGATAACTTAAAGATCTTGGCAAAGCTTATCAGGAGCTGTAAAAAAAGAAATATCCTTCATAGTGTAGGGCTTTGATTTCTCTCTCAAAAAAGGAAAACAAAAACAAAACAAAGATACATGGGTAAAAAAGAAACCTCAGGCCAGACTTCATAATATAGCAGTGTCATTATTACAGACATCAACTTTAATTTTGTTCTCTTTATCTCTTGCTTCTCTGTTCTGTTTGTTTCTTGCACTTAAAAAGAACTTGTGTCTACCTTTGGTAAACACTAGCAGCTGTCATAATTTCATTGCAGCTCTTTGGCATGTAACTGTCTTCATTTCGCAGCACACAAGATAGTGCCATAGTCTTGTGGCAACTACGATGTGGATGATTTTCCTTGTTTTAATCTCACTGGATGAACTAGAAAAGGTAAATCACATTGCTTTCTGAGGCACATTCCACAGAATTGCTTTAAAAGGATCTCCATACTCAAGGTGACAAATATCACCTCTGTGTTATAAGTTTTTATAAAGATCATCTCTGTCCCCCCCTCCCTCCTGCCCCCCGCAACCCACTTTTTCTCTTTTTGCTCCACATGTGTAGTGAGCGATTACACTTGAAATCCATTCCACATGAGATGGGGATATTTTCTACCTCAAAGTGCAGGTTCAGCCCCACCATTAATTACAAGGACACATTTGTCACAAGGCAGATTATTTTAAGCTTGAAAAAATGGTAAGAAACAATTAAACATTAACCTATTGCTGTTATTGTTGTATTTGCTAATGGTGGTGGTGGTAGACCAAAAGGGTAATATAAACCTACAGAACAATTCTTTCCGTACATGTCTATTCAGAAGTAAGACCTATTTGAGCTTGATGAAACTTTCAGTTTTCAAACAATAAATATGTCCAATATATATGTTCCAAGGTTTGTTGATTTGGACTGTGCAGAGAAAGTTAGATGAAGAGAGAGAAAGGGGAAGGGAAGGAAGATGATATAAGCATGTGTAGAAGAAGTGGTGGTAGAAGAGAAAGAAAGATGCAACAGAGAAAGAAAATGGGATAGGTGGTCAGTGGCATGCCTGCACCTGGTGTCACCTGGTGCATGCGGGGGTGAGGACTTCTGGGGAGTGGGATTTCTGGAGGTGGGACTTCCAGTTAAGTTTCAGGTATGGGGTTTTGAGGATGGCGTTCCTTTTTCTTATGAGTAAAAGGATGGGATGGTGCTTAGCGGATAAAGTGTGCATGGGGAAACGGAGCAGAGTTCACACATGTGGGGAAAGTGAGACACATGTAGGGACAAATAGGTGCATATGGGTGATGGAGAGGCACAAATGGGGCACAGAGAGGCATGTGCAGGTGATGGAGATGGAACAAGGCATTAACCCAAGATGACAAGGGATATTCAAAGGTATTCAAATTGCCTTGGCATCCAGTTTGAATCTGAGCTTTGAAAGCACCTGAGCTTTGAATGCACCTTGACAATTCAGAAGATTGTTTTTCTTCTTCTGGACAAATTGATATGTTTTTGAATCTCCTAGACACAAGCTTTTCATAAGTGGAAAATACAAGCAAAGAGGATGATGCAGGACAGAGAGAGTTTGTTGTTCTTTGTCTCAAAGCTAAAACTTCCTGCCAGGGATACTTCCATTGACAGTGTCTTGTTTTACCCTTGGAAGTAAACCAGATTCCCAGCAGGAAGGCTCAGCATCCCACACAGGTTCTAAGGAGAGAGAGTGTGTCCAAGCTCACCAAAGCCTCAGCTGAGAAACAGAGGTAGTCCAGGCTGGTCCAATTCATTCATGGATCTGTATTCAGTCCAGGCAGGCAGTAGAAAGGGTAGTCCAGAAAAATAGGCAGAAATTGAGACAGTGTTCAAGGAACATAGGCAATCTGTAATTGAACATAGCACCAGGTAGCTTCTTCCCATGGTAAAGGATGGTTGTCTGCCACATTTATCTGGGGGAGGTGCTGGGTTATTTATAGCCCAACCAGGTCTTGCAGATGCTCCCTAATTTCAGAGTGCTTCCTATATAAAAGCTGCAAGCATACACATCTTTCTCTGTCCTGACATCTTTTCAAAGGGTAGGTATTGGTAAGGCTGGCTCTGAGAGTTGCTGAAGGTTCTTGTCTTGTGGCTGAAGACCTCTGGGCTCTCGCGGTTAACATGAACATGAGGTATGGAGGATTCCATCTACCTTCCCTCTCTTTTCTGTCATCTGGTACTTTTCCATTGAGCTGTCAAGATATACACTGTGTTTCTATTTTATTTAAAATGTTTATGCACTGTCTCCTTCAAACAGAAAGCAGTTTGTGACACCCCTTCAAACACTTAAACAGGACTATGATATCACTTCTTAACTTTCTCTTCTCAAGGCTAAACATACCCACTTCCCTATGCTTTTCCTCATAAGGCATGGTTTCCAGACCCTTCACCATTTTGGCAGCCCTCCTCTGGACACGCTCCAGTTTCTCCACATCCTTTTTTAATTGTGGTGCCCAGAACTGGATGCAGTATTCCACGTGAGGCTTGACCAAAGCAGAATAGAGTGGCACTGTTATTTCTCTTTATATATACACTATACTTCTATTGATGCAGCCTAAAATTGCATTGGCCTTTTTAGCTGTCGCATTTCACTTTGACTCATTTTCAACTTGTGGTCTACTAGGACTCCTAGATCCCTTGCATACATAGTATCATTAAAAGCTGCGCGGGGGGGGGGAGTGTACCAGTTTGAGCCAGTTCATCAGACCTCCATTTCATGGAAATAAACAAGACAGTGAACCTGATTGCTTCCATCAAGAAACCATTTCCTTGTCAGTAAAAGTGAGGAGAGAGGATGAGGGAATTTCCAATTTGCAGTTTGGAATAAGGCCTGGCTTTTTCCAGAATGGACAAAGGGTCCATTAACCCTAATGATCCAGTATGGGGCTTCACAGACCACCCTTTCGGGTCAGTCTGCAGCCTCTCCTTTAAGCACCAGGATGCGGCCAGGGCTGCCTCACCGGCAGACCCAGAGGCCCGATCCCAGTACTACTCCAGGCTGTGGAAAAGGGGCAAAATGCTCCTTCCCCGCAGCCTGGAAAGGGCTGTCCTTGGGGCTTCATGCCCCAAGCACAGCCCAAGTGGCAGAGGACAGGGGGAAAGGGGCCTCCTGATCCCTCTCTCCCTGCCTTCGTTCCCACAGCAATCTAGTTGCCATGGGAATGACGTGCACCATGAAAAGGAGCTCCCTTCTCAAGCTCCTTTTGGCACCGCAGAAAACACTGCATGCGCCATGACATTTTGATGGTGCACCCATATGGACACCACCATTTTAAAATGGCAACATCCAAATGTGCTAGAGTTAGGGAGGGAGTAGATGCTGCGCCCTCCCTAACCCTATTCGGGCTGCACAGATGGATCTTTTGAGCCATCTGTATCAGTCCCATGTTTTCTTTAAAAATTGTGAAGATTCTGATAACATACAGCTTTCCTCAAGCACCAAAGATCTAATATTCATATTTATTGAGCATAGCCACAACAGCACTCCTTCTGAAAGGTCAGGTTTGTAATTTGGGGGTGTTTTTGGATCTAGGGCTACTCCTGGAAGGCCAGTTTGCTGCTGTGGCCACGACCACCTTTGCTTAACCTAGGCTTGAGCATCATCATGGAAAAAGCAGATCTGAACACATTGGCTCATGCCAATGTTACTTCCCAGTTTGGCTACAGTAAATGTATTCTGCATGAGATTGCCATTGAGAAGTACTTGGAAGTTGCTGTTAGATCAGAGTTCATCAGCTAGACTGGTATTGACTGTGCATTTTAAAGACCATGTAATAGCAACCTAGCAATAATTATACTAGCTTCCAGTATGATTCTCAGCTCAATTCAAGTTTTTGAGGCCAGGATATCTGAAAAACAGGTTACTCCCAAATGAGCATCTCCAACATTTGAGATCCTGAGAGGTGACCCTGTTGAGTGTCCCAGCACCTTGTGGTATTAGAGTGGTATGTACATATAACACAACTCTCTTTGTGGCAGCAACCTGACTGTGGATCATCCTCCCAAGGAAGTTACACTGGCTTCATCTCTTTTGAGCTTCCTTTGGGCAGTAAAACAGTACTGTGGTGCATGGCCTTCACTGTTGAGATCATTCTGTTTGAAGAGTTTAAAAATTATATTTTATGACTGTTCTCACACTGCTTTTACATTTTTTGGAAAGTGTTTCAATGTGTTAAAAATATTAATCTTTGGAACATTTTAATTTTTTTGCCACCTCAGGAGTCCTTGTGGGGTAGGGGGTGATACAGAAATATCTTCAATGCATAAATAACTTTGGACCACTTGCAGTGAAGTCCTGTTAATTTAATAATTCAGATTATGACTATATTTTTTTGCATTCCAATCAATGTGATTGGCACACTAATGTTAGGAATATAGGTCCTGCCATTATTACTAGCTATATGTTATCTATACATTTTGCTTGTAATACTGGATGATATGATATGCTATTAAAATGGTGATGGAAAAAGTGTTTATTTTTCTTCAAGCTGATAGTGAGCAGATGTGAGGGATGGAAGAATGCACTTTGAACTGTCCAGGTCAATTTCATGAGGATTCTTGGTATAGAAAGAGAAGGAGGAATAGGAAAACATTTGAAGTGTTAGTTGCTGATCGTATACTCCACAATGGAAACTGCATCAGTCCTGAAAATAGCACCATGCTGTGAATAGCTTTAGTTTCTTTCTGTTTTACTGAAGTTCATGTCTCTGAACTGAAGTACAATTAACCTAGACAAAATATGGACAACTGTGACTCTGTTCTTCACATGCAACTCCCTTTAGTTCTAGTAAGCACAGCCAGTGATGATGGATTATAAGAGTATAGTCCAAAGAGATCTGAAGGGTCACGGTTGCTAACCTATAATAAAGATACAACTCATTGGGTCAGGCCTAGATTAAAAGATGTTAACTGGAGATCCATGTGGGATTAGTCAGTTGTTAAAGCAGGAGGATGGAAGCTGAGAACCTAAGGTGGAATCCAGTCTTCTTGGGGTGCCAGTTTGGCCACCTGGGGGTCCCAGAAGACAATGCCCACTTCCCTATGACATTACCATTGAGTGAATTCTCAGATTTTCTAAACCCGTTCTAAAAGCTAAAATTTCTCTCTGAATGTTTAGTTCTTGGAAGTTAGGGCTTTAAGCTAAAATATGATGTTATTTTTTTATCTCTTCTTTGGACTCACCCTCCACCACTGGAATGTAGCCCTTCACAACTCTGAAATTGATTTTGTCCCTTAGCTTAAAATAGGTCACACACCTTTGGTCTGAGGTATGTTGGTCTCAGGTCATGGAAACTTTAAAAGAATTTAAAAGTATTGATTGAATGCTTGACCACAACCAGCACCTTAAATGAATCCTTCCTAACACAGTTGTCTCTGGAACACAAGGTGAAGTATATTGGCTAACCTCTGTACCCATGCAAGATATTGGCTGTCATAAAATTGTTATAGGCACTTTTTAAAATTCAAGCAAGTAATTGGTATAGTGGCCTGAGGCATTTAATGTCATAGGTTCACTTTCTTGGTATCAAGACTAATTTCCCTTTAGCACTTCTAATTAATTGCTATTAATTATCAAAATAAAGCTGTTCCAGCTTGGTTATTTTTGAAATTCAGCTGAAAATTCATAGCAGGCTTGCTTGTGTTACATCATTACAGATAACACAGTCTGGCAATAA
This sequence comes from Urosaurus nigricauda, assembly GCA_034509955.1. Taxonomy (NCBI): domain Eukaryota; kingdom Metazoa; phylum Chordata; class Lepidosauria; order Squamata; family Phrynosomatidae; genus Urosaurus; species Urosaurus nigricauda. The sequence goes on along the minus strand of JAOEGL010000003.1, from coordinate 141,516,394 downwards.
TTCATGTGTGACAAATGTACTTTTTCTAAATAATGAACGTGAAGAATAGCAATAACCCCCTTCTTCTGCCACCATGATGGTGCTAATGGTATAGTTCAAACTTCCTTACTGAAACAGCTTCGCTGGGTACCAGTTCATTTCCAAGAACAATTAAATGTGCTGGTATGACTCACACTTGCTCCCAAGTTATGGAATTCTTTTCTACATGAAGCTAATTTGGTGGTGCTCTTCTTTTACAACCAGGTAAAGACTTTCTTTCTTTCTTTCTTTCTTTCTTTCTTTCTTTCTTTCTTAGATCATTAATTTGTTAACTGGTTATGGAGAGGTGAATTTTCATGGAATGGGGTTTGTTGTATTTTTATCATTATTGTTACATTTTGAAGTGATTTATGCTTTATAATTAATAGTGTGTTAATATGATAGCTTGTGGGGGAATTTTAATCATCAGGTTTTAGATCTATCTCTTTTTAACCATGTTGTAAGTCACATAGTTGAAAGAAAGGTGGGTTGTACATTTAATACATAAATAATAATGTAGCAAGTGTTTATCTTGTCTCAGCTCATATTGGATTGCACATAGTGAGTGTTCAACATCACATGGTTTCAGGCAAAAATACTTCTTTTCTTCAGTAGCTTGAAACTGGCATTGTTTTCTATATGAAGTTTTTTTCATAATACCACTCAAAGTAATAGCCCAGTTTGGTGAAGGACTGCACACATCTTAAAGCAAAGGCCACAAGTGATCAGAAGTTTCATTATCTACTGACACTGGGCCCACACATGAAGAAAACAAGTTATCCTGAAGAACATGATAATCTTCTTCATCGAACATGATAATCCTCTTCATCATTTTAAATTTTCCACTTTCAGCTTTCAAGAAAATTTTCAAATAATCGACTGATGAGAGACAATTTATGTGTACCTGCAAGTCTGCATCTAGACACAGATGAACATTCATATTCACTAGGAAACATCCTAAGAAAACTTGCATAAGCTCCAATTCCACAATGCCATTTGACCTTATGCTGCAGCACGTTACCTCACTGTATCTACATTTCCCTTGTCACTTTTCTTATATCTCATTAACTTTGGGCTAAAGATCATCAGTTCATAATGGTTGTGCCTAGAGCAAAGGCAGTGAATGCCAAAATTAAACTGCTGGTCACTCTCTCTTTAGCTCCTATAAAGATACAGCCTTTTCTTTCAAACCTGAAGAAAGCTTTCCTAGACAATAGTTTGTTCTGGAATGACTGCCTGGAACATGTAAATCAAAAGTGTAATGTTTTCTCAGTGTTGGAAAATAAGATTGGGTGGGAGTGAACCTAGTCTCCTCCTTCATGTACTTGATTTCTATATGCAAAGAGAATTTCAGGGTATTTGAGTGGAGTGATGTTCATATACAATGTGTCTCCAGAACTCTTTAGACATTCAGATGGAAGCACCGATATCATGCAGGGAGTATATATAAATGATCCAGTGATGTGGGCCATCATGTGGGTCTTTCCAAAATTTTCCATACATGTTCTAGTCAAGCAATTATGAAATTCAAGTGTTCTCCCTCAAAATGTGTGAGATAAACTGCTATCACATGCCTGAGGTTAGAGCCTTGGTGGCGCAGTGGTTAAATGCCTGTAATGCAGCCACTCACTTAAAACCATAAGGTTGTGAGTTCAATATCAGCAAAAAGGCTCAAGCTTGTCTCAGGCTTGCATCCTTCTGAGGTTGCTAAAATGAGTACCCAGATAGTTGGGGGCAAGTAGCTTACAGCTGTAAACCACTGAGACACTGCTTAAGCTTTATGAAGTGGTATATAAATGAAGCTGTTATTATGTGTAGAAGCCATCCCAGGGACTTCATATTGTTGATCAGCTGTGAGAAAGAGGGTATTACAGCAAGTAAGAGAAAGTATGAGTAAGTGGGAAGATTTGGAGAGAATGAATGGGATAGGGTGTATGATGAAGAAGGCAGAATTGGAAGAAGATCAAGGTAGTAAGGAAAGATTGGAGAAGGAATTTCGTTAACAAAGGGAGACTGATACGATCGAGAGAATAGTTAAATATACTTTTGCTTTTCCAAGAGTTGTTGTTCTTGTTTTTGTTTTCTTTTTAATATAAGTAGTTTATTTGTTGTGTGGTGTATGTTTTGTATAGTTTCGCTTTGTCAATGTGAAATAGATCTGTATCTTGTATTAAAAAAACATATTATTGATCAGCTATGAAATAACAAGACCAGACACAAAAACATGGGCCTTATTCCCACAGTGGTTTAAACCAGATCATGATTTGATACAATCTGGTTTAAACCATCATGATTCCCACTTAATTCAAATTGCTTAAGAGATTTGGAAAAGGGGGGCATGGTTTTTGCCCATTTAACCCATGTCAAAAAGACAGTGGTAAAATGGGGTATTTTTTGAATTGAATATTTATTTAGAAATAGTGAGAACCAGGCCAAATTTGAATCCACCCTGGCAGCCCAGCTTCCCCAGCATCTCCACCCCCAGCCCAGCCTCTGCTTCTGATGGGGGCAGCTGCAATGACCCGTCCTATCATTGGCCCAGCCTCCTTACCGGTTTCCCTGCAGTCTTCTTTTGTTCCCCCAGCTAGGGAAAGCAGGAAGGAGGTCACAAGGGAAGCATTACAACCTCCTACCCATTCCTCGGCTTCTCTGTGACCTCCTTCCATTCCCCGTGGCCACGGAAATGGGAAGAAGATCACAGAAAAGTCGGGGCACAGGAAGGAGATTGCAAGGCTTCCTAAGCTTCTCTGCAACCTCCTTCCTGGCTTCCCCGGCCATGGGAAATGGAAGGAGGCTCAGGGAAATTGGTGAATGGGAAGGGGGTTGCAAGGGTTCCCCAGCTTCTCTGTGACCTCCTTCTCAGCTTCCCTGGCTGCAGGGAATGGAAGGAGGCTGCAGGGAAAGAAGTAAGGAGGCTGGGCCGGGGACATCGGGGCCAGGAGAGGCCAGTGATGGGCCAGGCCATTGCAGCTGCCCCCCTGTCACCTCATTCCCTTGGCCAGTCCCTGAACCAATTCCTGAAACTGACACAAATACATTGGGTACCACGTTTTTTGCTGAACCGGTTTCAGGAATAGGTTCAGGAGTCTGTTCTAAAGTTATGTGGGAATGAGGTCATGGATTAAACAAGGGCCATTTTATTGATCTAAAAATCTATTTAACTGTTTGAAGCCTGGGAGTAAGCAAACTGATAAACACAGGGGAGCAACCTGGTGCAGGTCCAGCTGAGGCCCAGATGTCAACCTCCCAAACTCCCCAGCTGTGACTTGTAGAAGCCCCCCCCCCCCCCAGGAACTACATATTATCTGCAAGTGGATGAGTTCCAAAATGCTCTACTCAGCATGGTCATTGACTATTCTGTTTTTGCATTGCTTGAAGTTGTCCAAAAAAAAATAAACCTTTCTATGCCAGAGCATAGTGCATTCTGTTTCTATTCACAAAGGCCTTAGGGAAGAACAATAAGTGTTACTTAGGAAGACCCAGCTACAAGTCCTAATTTTATTGGTAGTTTAGAACAAAAGCCACCAATAAATTAGTACCAATAAAATAATCTGTTTCCCATCTGTAAATCATAATCCTATATACTTATCACGTTCCCAACTTCTTAGAGGATTCATTTATAAAGAACTCATTCTTCAACTGCTGATTCTTGTATGACCAAAGTTGTTCCTTGTTCATATAAGTGTGATGGACTAACAGTTTTGTGAAAATTTACTTTCAAAACGTGTTCCCTCTCTCAGTCCTGTCCCTGAAATTCATTGAGGGATGAGCATGTTCAGTGGGCATGAAATGCTGACTGACTGTTGGAAGAAAATGGAAAATGAAGGTGTCTTGTAAGGAGTATCCTGAAAGAGGACGTAACTAGCTAGATGGCTTCTGAACAGAAGAATTCCAAACGTTTTGTTGTAGGATGTACATGTGGTGGGGGGAAATACTGATCTGATTAAAATTTTGTGTTCCTCATGAAGTGTAGTGATGTAGTGGTAGATTTTGGGAGGTCAGATTCCAAATATATGGAGGTACAGTTCACCTACTGCAAAATCTGAAATTCCAAAGCTTCATTACCACATGAACCACTCGTTTCCTCAACTCATTCTTCGGTTGTTAACATGTAACCATAGCAATGGCTTGTAGTGTTTTGTAAAAGCCAAGACATGATGATTAAATTAATGTCTTTGACTGCAATCCAGATTAAATCTGGATTGATTGATCAGTTGATTGTTAATGATTAAAACTGTGACATTGTTCTTCTGAAATATTTTTCAAATCAGGACCTAGGAAGTCCAGGGGTACTTCAGGAATTTATTGGGATATCCGCCCAGAGAATCAATAGGCTGGCAAATAAATTTCCCTTAAACACCCATTCTTTTCCAACAGTACGCAGACACAGGACAATGTTAGATGAGTTTTGTAGCACATCCTCAGTCCCCATGGAAGAACAGAAAGGCCTGAGAGATCTGGCTACTTGAACTGCATGAACTGAGGTACTTCTTAAACATCACTTCAGAGTCTGATTCAATGGGTAGTGGTTACATAGCATTGCTGGGTGGGTTCCTTGGCTGCCAATTTAATGTTAAAAGGATTTCCTGAACAGAGATTGAAAATCCTTGCACATATATGCTGTGAGTGACTTAAATTATCACAAACTACTTTTCAAAGTTAGGAGGGGGGAAAGATGGGACAGAATAACTTACCTTTTTTCATGCTTGAAAACCTGCTACATTCTATTGCCTATTATTTGCTGCCCTTTAAAGAAAGAAAGTGCTACCCCATGCCAACATATATTTTCTCTGTTCTCCAATATTTCCTGTAATGATAGTGGGTAAAACATTTCCAGAAACCAGCATGATTTTTGAGTATGACAGTGACCTCTTTTATTAATTCATTCCATTTTAATGTATTTGTTTTATTGATTCCTCACACTGATGCCCTCTTTTTATGACATAAAATAAAAGTGGAATAGAATGGCCTCAAAGTAAACCTGTCTGCTACACAAAAGCTAAGTGAAGAAAGAGGTCAAAGAGCTCCAAAAAAAGAAAATGGGAGGGAAAGGAAGTACAGCACTGGTTGGCACTGAACTAGACCAGAGGGGAAGGCCAAAGATGGAAGGCTGGTTCATGAAAAGATAAGGCTGAATAATACATAGAACTTGAAAGGTTAGAAAATAATGTGTTTTATCAACTTGCATCTGATCAAAAGGTGGTGGAGTGTAGGGATTAGTAATGCTAAATTATCCTGTATAGTCAAACATAAGGCCCATTTATTTCAGTATAGCTTACCTCTAGGTAGGCACATATGTAGGATTGCAGCAACCTGATAGGTTGAGGTATTACTGCTGGAGTTTCCATCTAAACCACTGTTATGAATGTTCTATGTCAGGAGTGAGAAGCATGCAATCTTTTAACCATGTGGTGACTTTCCTCTAAGGCTGAGAGAGTGTGACTTGACCAAGGTCAGTGGATTTCCATGGTCAAGTTACAGTGCAATGCTCAAACCAATACACCATGCTGACTCTCAATAATGATTTACTTTGTAATGAAATAATATTGGTAAATTTCCTCATTCATTGATATGGGTGTCAACATACTATGATAGTCCACTGAACAAAGTGTCAACAGCTGCAAGATCTTTCACTCCTTGACAATACCAAAAAGCCCAGTCCTGTCTTTTTCTCTTTTTGTTGTTTTGCAAAATATTTCTGTGCAGCATTTTCTGCACAGAAAACAATGCATGTTTATTTTACTGCCAATTTTTTTTTGTGAATAAACAAAAATGCTCTTTCTGATGGTTGTTGTTTTGGAAAAAGTTCTATAATAAGAATAATCATAGAAAAATATGCAAAAAAATAACATGTTCTCACGCATTAGAGAATAAACTTTGGATATTTTCTATTTTTACGTGCAAGACTGAAAAGATTTACATCCCTTCTATATCTGTGGTTAAGCTATTATCTTGCAGGTAGTAATACTTTTAAGTACTTTGAAATCTTGAATTTGATATACTTGTCTTAGGTATTTTCCCACCCTGCATGCTGTCAGTCCCAGCCACCCACCTACCCACCAACAAGGGTCTGGTTGCAAGAAGAACTACGATTCTGGAACATGGCAAGGAAATTTGGAGTAAAACAGCTAGATGGCAAAGTGAAAGTGATGGCTAGGGAAAGGATAAAAGACATTTCCTTGCTGCTTCTCTGGTCAAAATTACACATATTTCTCAAAATTCCTCTTTATAAAAAAAAACCAAAAAACCTGTATGCTTTATGCCAATATGATTCTTTTTTAAAAGAAAAAGCATTAAATCATTTTTAAAAGCCCTTATTTGACCTTGGGCAAGTCATAATCTTTCAGCCTCGTAGGAAGGCATAGGCAATCATCCCTCTGAACAAATTTTGGCAAGAGAATCTAGTTGGAAATTACTTGAAGGCACACAACAGCAACAGTAACCACAGCAGCAGTAGCAACAACAACAATAGGTTGAAAATATATATTCACTTGAGATGTTGTAGGGCTATATCACCAAGCCGCCTTAGTCAGCACAGCTAATGGTGGGAAATGCCAGGAGCTGAAGTCTCTGGAGCTGTGCCTGATTCTCACCCCTGATCAGTCGCATCACTAGGGTGTGTGTGTGGGGGGGGGGGGTGTAGCCCATACCAGGTGACACCCTAAGGGGTGGTGACATCACTGCTCCCCAAATGTCAGCCTTTTGGCAGAAATGGGCTGTGGCATTCACCTATGTTCCATTAAAATGATGAAGACATGATGTGAGTGGGCTGAGTCTCAGTGGGAGGAGAAACGAGAGGTCCCAGTTTTTTTTTTTTAAATAATGTTAACATTTTAAATTAAATTAAATGTAAATTAAATTAAAAATATTCTTTTAAAATTTCTTTAAAAGCATCCCATTTTACCAAATTTTCACTTTAAACACATGAAACTATGTACTGTACATACTCAACTAAGTTGACTTATTTATTGGTTAGTATGATAATGTGATAGCAGCTCTTTCAAATTTCCCCATGCAGTTTCTTTCTGTCCTGAGCCAATCAGACAGAGTCCTTGGTGTCTGATTGATTGATTGACCACTGTTTATTTAACAGTCCCTCTCTTTGCTTTGCTGTCTTGTGTGTGAAGGTTGGAACACTGAAAGTTCATATTGATTGCTGCTTCCTTCTTGCCACTAACATATACACACTGAAGAAGCCTCCCAAGTTTTAAACTTGACCACGGGTAATAATTTTGGTCCCAAAACGTGCCCTTGACTTAAACATGAGGTCAATTTATAGTCGAATATATATGGTATATGTAAATATATTTAGGCTGTGCATATGATATTGTAGATTAAAGGTACAATTTTAATTTTGATAGCTGTTTATGTCACAACATTACATTCAGTGATATATGGGAATAAAAAAATTAAGAGTAACATTAGTACAGGATTCTGTATAGTATGATATGGGAGCAGGTCAAAGGGGATGACACCACACTGGGTGACACCAACCCTAGTGATGTCACTGTCCCAATATAGATTTAAAGAGCTCTATACATTTTTCAACCCTTCCTGAAGGCATGCCTATATGTCACTATTTAGCACCATACCCCTAGATCAGATGTCAGGCTCATCCATTTTTTGCCCTTTTATGACTTATGTGACTAAGGAGTTGCTATTTTTGTTTGTTTTTTAAGTAAGCTTTTTAAAGGATCATATCTATATCTGGATTGTACTGCAGCAAAAGGTAGCTTGTGCCCAGTTTTGTATTCACAGGTTTTCTGAAGTCATAGACGTCAAACATTTATAACAGGAGGGAAAGGAACTGGAAAAAAATTAGTCAGACAGTAGATCATTCCCCCTCACCAAAGGGAAACAGAAGGGGGTTGGTAGTCTGCAGAACCTTTTCTCCTTATTACTGTATGGATGGATCACCAGTGAGTTTGCTACACAAATGTAATGCACTAGGGAATGGTACATAAATGAGTAGCAATTTGGTGGTAGTGTAAATTTTGAAGCTAGCATAGTTTAGTGGTAGCCCTGGGCACTTAATAAAAATGAAATGGGGAGAGTTATAATAAAGTAATAAGACTTTAGTGATAGATTACAGTATTAATTTTTTTTCCTTTCTGTGGAAGCAAATCACCAGTTCACTTACTACAGTATCACTTTGGAAAACCATGTTGCAATGGCTGTGGGTAAATAATTCCATATCTTCATTTTTATATCAACAGATCCCAGGTGTAGTAAACAACCACAGAGCAATTGGGAATCATGCTAGCTTTGCAAAGCTCTGGATTTTACATTAGAAAAGAAATACTTCTGCAATTTTCAGCTCCCCCAGATCGTTTTCCTCTACTCAAGAACAGAGTTTTTATAATATCAGTATGATATTTTATTTGACACAGATGCTAGCTTGCTTTAAAAGAGAATTTTAGTTGAAAAGTTTTCTATGATCAGACTCAGTGAGATCCAGCAGGATGCAAAAAGAGACATAGGTCTAGGTGATGGCGCTTTGTGGTGCTTCCTTGGAATTCAGATAGCATGGCTTGTTTGCAAAGATGTAAGGCCAGCATCAAGTAGATGCTTTGGCTCCATGAGGTAGTGAAGCTTACCACATAGGCTCCAGGGCCAGGCTGAGAATGGTCCAAAGGGGCCTGGATGGGAACAGAACGAGTGGGGGATGCATTTTATTACATACTGGAAGTCCCTCACTTGTTCCGTTCCCCCTCCGTTCCATTCCAAATCTATTCTAGAGGAGGGGATTTTGAAGAAAGGTTCAGAAAAGTTCTGCAAAGTCACCTCCTCTGGAATGGATCTGGGATGCGTATGGAATGGAACGGAATGAGTGAAGGACTTGTGTGTGTGGTAAAATGCATCCCCCACTCGTTCCACACCCGTTCCAGGCCCCTTTCGGACCGTTCTGGGACTGTTCTGAGGAGCCCTGTGCAGTAAACTTCAGTGTCTACACTCAGAGCTCCTGAAAAAGTTTCTGCTAATGATGTTTTTTATATTCACTGTATAAACATTGTAGATTACTGGTACAGCGCCCCTTTTTTCTCAAACCATAATCACCTTCAGGACAAACCTCTGCAACACCTTCTGAATTATATGTGAGTGGAAGGCCCTGCCATTATTTGATACTTTGGATAAGTTTCTGTTAAATCTTAAACTGAAAGTTTTCTGTAGTCATTGAATATCATATGACAGGCTTACAAAATTTGTAATTCACCGTGCCAGGCACAGCCCATCCCTATGTGTGCCATGATAGACCACTGGGCACTAGGTTATCTCCTGTACTATTAAGTGGCTAGAACTGCTAAACAGTGTGTGAGAGACAGTACAGACTTTAAAAAATATGATTCATCATAAATAAAAACACTCAAAGACAATGGGGTTTTGATGCATGGAAGTTTCTTTAAGGAAAGATTTTGAAGGCACAGTTGAAAGCAATTCCAGTGGAGAAAAGAAATGTGAGATGTCTAAAGGAACCAGAGTGGATATACAAAGAACTATCAGATGAGCCAAAGTTTAAGCAACATGTATAAGAAATAAAAGAAAAGAGAAATAACAAAAGAAAAATATAGAAAAGCTAAAGCTCAAAATGAGCTCATGCTTGCTAGATAGATTTTTAAAAATAACAACAAAAAGAGGGAGATTATGTTTATAGAACAAGAAAATTATATGGACACTGTATGGAGATTATGGTGAAATGCTAGAGAATCTTCCAAAAAGGAAAAAGTGTTTTTCGATATGAAAATGATGCAGTCAAGAATAGTATTCTAGAATAGGTAAATAAGGTAATAAAGAAATGCCAAACTACGCTAAATGAATACATATCTCCAGGGCTTGATTAAATGTATCCAATAGTCCTAAAGAAATTTGCATATGCAACTTTAGAGATATTGTTGATCATCTTGGAGAATTCTTGGACAGAAGGAGAGTAGACAGAAGAATACAGGAGGGTGTCCACATCTTCAGAAAGCCAATTTAATGTTAATACCAGGAAAGATTCTAGAACAGATAATTAAATGGTCAGCATATGTGCACCTATAAAGGAAGAGTGTGAGTGCTAAGAGCCAACATGGGTTCTAAAATAAGCCATGATAGACTATTTTTATCTCTCTCTTTTAAAATTAAGTTCCATGTTTGTTCAATCAGGGGAATGCTGTGGGTGTACCATATATTTATTTCAATAATATTTTTGACAGGATCCTCCTATGACCATTTTGCAGATAAACTGTTAAGTTGTGTGCTAGATGCTGCTACTATTAGGTGGATTTGTAACTGTTTCATGGACTGAACTCAGAGTGCTCAAAATGATTTTTCTTTACCCTGGAAGGATATGAATAGTTGGTTCTGTGCTAGCCCCAGTGTTGTTCAACTTCTTTATAAATAACTTGAGTGAAAGAAAAGAGTGCATAATTTTCAAGTTTGCTGGTGACACCAAATGAGCTGGAGTAGCGAATGTCACAGAAGACAGCATGAAAATATTTAGCTGTCTAAATATCTGAAGGGGCATCTTGTAGAAGATGTGGTGATCTTCTTTTCTGTTGTTTCAGAGAGGTCTCTTCCAACTCTATGATTCTAAGAGACCTCCCACTTAAACATTAAGTAAACCTTCACTGTTAGAAATTTTCAACAGAGCAATAGATTGCCTCAGAGAGCTGGAGTGTCTCCTTCTTTGGAAGTCTTCAAAGAGAATTGGATGCCATGTCTTAGAAGTGGGACTAGATAGTCCTTGTTGTACCTTCCCACTCTAAGGTTCTATGACTCTATGAACAATTCAAGGTGTATGTACAAACAAAAAGTCTACAGGAAATTTCAAAATGCAAAAAAGAAAGAGCTGAAAAACTCTTCTGGCCTACTGAGATAAATGTTTACATCTTTCCCAACAGAAAGATCTGAATTTATACACACACTTACACACACATTTCAATAGAAACAAACATAGAGGCATTTCAATAGACATATGAGTGGGCAGGGAAAGGGGGATTTAAACTTTTCACCTCCTGTGAGCTATTTCTTTGATATCAGACCAGATTGAATCATCTCAGGGTTCAAAGGCAATCCCTGCTGGGATGAGAAGAAAACTGTTCTCCATCAGGGATTAAATTCTTCACTATCTTTTCTCAAAGGAAGCAATGAGTAATTTAAGCAATTTTCTGACTGCTGCAGAAAGCTCTGAAAACCATTTTTAAAAGTCAATTTACAATTTGGGAATAAAAAAAATTCATTAAACACAACAATATTAAAATAAACATACATGCATGCATGCATGCATGCATTTCTCCCATTATAGCTTATTTACTAATCATTATTTCATCAAGGGATACATGGGAGGAAAAAAACACGACAAGCTGGGGATTATTCTATGCAAATCTGCCAGTAGTCATTTTGCATAGAAGACAGCATTTTCTGTACAGTAAACAGAACTGCAAACTGCAGAAAATATTTCTACTCATAAATATTATTTTTTCTACAAAGAAAAACAATATTTCCTACACAGAAACTGGGGCTGAGCATCTGCATGGCCTCCACCCTAGTTCTGCCACAAGGCTGCCATCTTAGCACATGCCCATACATGCGAATGACGGGTATCATAAGGGTGTGCTGCAGCCCTTATGGTGCCTGTTCTACGGCACAAATAGGAGCCACCTTTTGTTGATCCTATTTGTTGATCCCCTGTTGGGCTGTCTGTACAGCCCCTAAGTTTTTAATGTGATTTTCTTCTCAGAAAATACTCCCTTCTCCAAAAGGAAAAAAAAAAAGGTTGTTTTCTGCACAGAGCACAAAACAACCACATGCAAATTTTATGCAGAACCAGTCCTGCATTTTCTGCATTGAAAAAAAGCCCTCCCTTTTTTCTTTTTTTTCTTTTTTTCCTTTTTTTACAGAAAACAATCCTTATGTTATTTTTCTGCAAAGAAAAGACAGTTTCAAGTGCAGAAATGACTGTTTTTCAGGGAAAACAACTCCATGTGAATTTTGCATAGAAACACTCCCAGACTGTGAAGATTTTTTTTCAGTTAAGGTTTAGTCTCATCAGGGTTTCTCTGCTTGTGAAAAATGTTTTTAAAAAATATTTTTCAAATAATTGTGAATATTTAGTTGATTCCTATGCTCCACGTGCTTTTCTTCTTTCTGGTATCAGAGATATTAAACAATAATGAATCCAGCAGCCAACTATCCATGCAAATTGCATTGATGGCTTTCATTGATTGTATGTGGTATGCAGTCTGTGAATTCTTCATATGTGCACTAAGCACTATAATAAAACTCCAAATCATTCTGACACATTAGCTGCACATTGCTTAGAGATATACATATTTGCTTATTTCATCCTGACATGCAAGAATGAAAAATAAATCATGTGCTCTTCTTGCTGGGCAACACTGCAAATCTTTTTAATGAACTTTCTGATTTTTCTTTATGACAATTTTTGGGGAGAGAAACACAATGTCTGTGTGTTCATACATTTTTTTTCTTCTGCAGAAGAACAGTCAGAATCCTATTAGTAGTCCTAACAAAAACAGATCTATTGAAACAAGAAACCTAGACAAGTGCTGTCTGTTCAATGTGTGTTTTTTTGTTTCATTTATATCCCACTTTGCTCCTAAAATGGGATCCAGTATAATTAAAACTAAGAAATGTACATTTAACTAGAATGTCACTAAAATAATGGATGATGTAATAGTATGCTATGAAGGTTTTCCCCCATATTCTCAAGAAACATTCCTTTATCTGTTATTTAGTTGTTACACCCTTTCTCACTGAGAAAAAAGTATTTTCATCCCTAACATTGCTGCTCCACAAACTGGCTTGACTGGGTTCCATTCCATGCATGCTGTCATTTTTTCAAGAGATATAGTGATAATATTCTTAAGTATTCTGCCAGATTTTTTATAGAAGGCAGAAATGCAAAATCACTCACATCAACTGATATTTTATTAGTGACATTCACAGATGTAAGCTGTGCTATGGTGCATAGCAAATTTGCAATGTGCAACACTTATTGCTTCAAACAGTGACTTAAACACAGTTCTACATGAGCAACCACAGGACTTGTAATAGTGCATTAATACTTGCTTTTTTGGCATTGTACAACAGGATGTCCACCATTTGCACTGACCATTTAATCGCATAGGTTACTCTCTCTTGGCATTCAATATGGGGGTTGTATAATGCGCAACATAAATCCACTGATGGATATTTACAATATACTGGGGTGATGTATGAACTTGGTCATTGTGTGACACACATCCCCATTTCTTAAACCTAGCAATGATTCTGACTTTAACAGTGTGGAGCCCACTTGTTTAATATACAGGTAGAATTTTCAGGTTTTCTTAATCATTACATATTTGTAATCTCTGAAGTCAGTTCTTTTGTAAAGCTATCCATAATCTAATGACCATGCTGTTGAAACTATTTATGCTCAAGAAGCCCTTGCACTTTTGTTTGTTTGCTATGTAGTCATTCCAGATCTGACACAAATATTCTGGGTGCTACACAGAATTTGGAGATGTGATATAAATGTGTTCTAGCTGTCTTTTTTTTTGGGGGGGGGAGTATATCTAAAATGCACTGTCTTACTCTACACAGCTTCTATCATTCTGAGAAACTCATTAAAAAAATTTCTCACCCATATATTTGAAAATGTGGGTTTGAAAAAGCATTGAATAAGTTGGATCTGAAAGTACTGATGCCCAGGATTTTTAATAAACATATCCAGGAGTAGCCATGTTGCCCATGTAGCAAAAGAAAATAATATCCAAAATCCCCTAACAGTGATACCTTTATTGGACCAATCAAAATGTACAAGATGCTTGTTGCAAACTTTCAAAGTTCCATTGACTTCTTCATCAGGCAAAGATGTTAAAAATCATATAGGAGGGGAAAAAATATATGACAATGTTAGTCACAAGTCTGCATTTTGTCAAGATGTCTTATTTATCTTATTCCAGTGGGTATGGGGATTTGAAGGGACATTCATGCAAGCATGTCCTTCCTCCTTCTGGCAATGTGGGTACTCCTGGAAATAAAATTTAAGTTCCATTACCAAGACAAAAGGAGTTGCTTTTCTTAAGATTCAAGTTTCCTCCATTTATGTGGCTACACACTTCTTTGTTAGGTAGACTGCATTGAATTTCGAAAGAATTCCCCCATGTTTTCTAATAGTTATAGATGTAAATCATAAATTGTGGTACTCATTTCTCATGCACTGGAACAAATAATTTTACAATTTTTCTCCCTAGCATTCTCACTTCAGGATTAATGTGAAAGATTGACAGATCTAGTTTTATGCACAGCAAACATCATTGTTTTGTGCAGGAAACTTGGTTTCTGTGTGGAAAAATAACATTGCAGTTTCTTACTTTTTGCACAAAATAGGTTCTGCAATAATTCTCATTCATTCAGGAGCCAATTTTTTATATGGAATGTGAATACTTTCCAATATTTTCTACCCCACCAAAGATTAAAGACTGGAGGTTTAATTACTTTACCTGATGATCTTCTTAATGACAATCAAATGATGGCAAACGTGCACAAATCTACTTCCCTTGAAGAATGTTTGGGCCACACTTTTAGTTCTCCTTTTTTTTTTTGGTCTTGTTCATTCCCTCTTGACAGAATGTGTCATTTTCTGTACAATGCACATAAGTAGTAACACAAAACTTGCATTTTAAAGGGAAACCTCTGCACCACTATGATGAAACTAAGAATGGGTGAGGATTTTGTTTCACTTCATTTCTGGAAATTTGACAAATTCACAAATGTCTTCATATTTAAGATGCCTGTGGAAATGTTGTGTTACCTGTGAAAATGATGAAGAAAGGTACAAACAAAAGAAAATAAGCACATGCTTATGTATGAAAGCATATGCTTGTATATTATATTATATTATATTATATTATATTATATTATATTTTTGTGGTTTTTTCTGTACTGGTAATGAAAAAGTAAGCTAGTGTGAAATGTATAAGCATTTAAAAAAAAACATATCTGGAAAGAATGCTGTGCCAACAATGGAGCAGATGAGAGCACCTGACCCTCTGACATACATAAAGGAAAGATTATATTTGATTCATACCTCACTATTTATTTCCTGTGATCCTCACCTTACATTTCAGAGTAATGTCACCAGGTTGCAAATTGGTGGGAGTTATCCCTGTTCATAAAGAACATGTGGTCTCTCCTGGGAAATTGTTGTCAGTTATCTGTGACAAGTCCATCTGGATTATTTCCTCCATGAAAGCAAAAAAATATATATATTGTTCAAATAATGTGTAACTTTCTGGTTCAAATAGTCACAGAATATATCTACGGATAGTGAATGGCAGCCAAAGTCCCTGTCATCCAGTTGTCATCTTCTTCCCAATTTTCTGGGGCCTGGCAAGTATTACCGTAACTGTAAATGATCCTGTCTGCCTGGCCTCATGACAAACACACAGCTGGCACAAATCTTCCTGAGCTCTTTTGCAATTCTTTCCTTAAGCATACCACTGAAATTGCATGACATGCAGCTAAGCTCAAACAACCTCTCTGGAGTAGTTGGGTAATGCTTTACCATTCTTTGGTAGACCAACTGATTTTTGTTGCTGTTTCTCAGGAAGTAACAGTCCCTTGGGATCTCTAAAGGCCATTTCTCTCAAGGAAGAAAGCCCTTTCTGCTGGCATGACTGACTGTCAAATTGTGCTGTATTATCTACTTGTGTTGACCCTGATGTTTCCTGGCTTGTAAAAGGAACAGCAGAGACTATTGTTTCACTGCAATATCACCATAGTATATCATATAGCTAGCAGAATACTCATGCACACAATCACATATTGTGTAGACCCCTGCAAGAGTGTGGTCCTACATCGATTCACACCCAATGGCCTGAATCCTAAAGGTAGTTCCAGTTAGAGTAGGCCCACTGAATAACTATTTAATGTGAGTTAACATTTATCTGTCTAGTCATTTGGAGCTACTACTAATTTGGGACTGTTAATGTATTGCTATATCAGTAGCAAAATCCACTCCCAGCCCTTTAATAGAAAGAACACTCACAACAGTTTGGAGGTTGGTAGTCACATATATTTTGTTTCAAAATGCTGTCTTATTTGCTTTCACAGTTCACAAATATAAATTTAAAAAATGACTTTTCATTGTCTTTTTAAAACTCCAAAGCTATTGGCCTGTGGTGCAATGCACAGACAAAAATCTAATAAAGAGATTTATGGGCTCAGCACCAGGGGCCAGTTCCACCATTAGGGAGCAGCTTTTAACATTAATAATGATGGTATTTCTTGCATGTGATTTTTACAGGCAGAGTGGGTAAATGTACTTGTGGGATTGTCTGTCTCTTCTGTCAGTAATTTTTGCCTCATGGTTTTAGACAGTACACACTAGGGATGTATACATTATTTTTAAAAATGTCATTCTAGCTAAAAATGGGTGTCTTGATTTGTCTTGGCATATTACAAGGTTGTTCTTTTGCGAATTTTATGCAAAAAAAATTGTTTGCATGAAAATTGTAGGATTTTGTGCAAATTGATGTTTTTGCATGTGCACAAGAAAACACATTTCTGTAAAATACAATATGTTTTGCAAAATAGAATAGCTTCCCCCAAAATCAGAATCCTAATAATAGCCAATGTGGTGTAGTGGTCCGAGTGCTGGACTATTATTCTGGAGATCAGGGGTCAAATCCCTGGTGACTCAGAAAAGTCACATTCCCTTAGCCTCAGGGGAAGGCAAAAGCACACACACACACACACACATCTTGCTAAGAAATCCCAGTCATAAATATATTTTAGAGTCACCATAAATTGGAAACAGTGTGAAGGAACACAACAAAAATAGGAACAACAACAACCTTGCCCAGCAGGGACAAAACTTTTGAAATGTTTCATTGTTCTGTGTAAGTTCAAAATAAAGATTTCCAGCTCTGCTTGACTTCTGAGAGCAAGAGGCACCATGTACCTCAGGGAACAAACTTTCTGGAGCCACCAGTGTCAACATCACCTGGTTATCTTTGAGACTGTGCTATCTATCTGAACATAGATTATTCAGGACCAGCACCCAATATCTCACAGTGGCAGTGGAACGGAAGGAAATGCCTTCTCATTTTTTTCAGTCTTAACCATTTGTAGGGGGCATTTCAAAATGTAAAAAAAGCTTTTGTTTAATGAGCTTCCTTTTCCTCCTTCCTAGTCATATCTGGCTCTTGCCTTTAGATACATGTATAGTGTGCCTACTCTGTCCAAATAATGCAACAGTAATTACTGGTATCTTTCCAAGTGCATGATGTGAATTCAGATTGTGCATTACATCAAGCACATAAATGGTCTCCTGTAGGTAATTGTTACATAGCCTACTTTTTTAAAAAAGCTAGCAAGCATAAAAGATGATTCTGTTCAATATAGTATGCTCTATAGCTGAGATAGGAAATTTGTCTGGGGAAAGTTGAGCACAGAACGAGAATGCTATTCTGTTATACATGCTGAACCTTATGTATTCATCTGCTATATATCTACATTCTGCAAAGTAAAAAGAATGTGTGTCATATTTTACCAGGCTCCTTGTGCTGGATCCTTCCTTTAGTAAGTGATTTAGGAGCCCTGAATTTTCATACTTCAGTTCTCTTACCCGTAACTCGTAAATGACTGACTGATACTGATGGCATTAAAAAAAAAATCAGCTTCACACTAAGACCCGGCTATTGGAACCATACAGTTTTATGCTGTAGCCAAGTTCATCACAGAATTATAGATTTAACCCAATAACATCATAAGCTTTACTAAATCCATGCTTCTTTGATTGTAACAGGGGCATAACAGAAGCACTGGGGACATGATGCAGACTTGAGATGCCATGAATATAACTGACATTCCTACCCCATTTTTCTACTGTTTTTATCACAGATTTTGGGTTCTAAGAACAGGGAAAAAAACCAAGGGAGCAAGCAATTTGAAAGCTATTGCATTAAAGTCATTTGTGCAATAAATAATGCAGAAGATTCTGATCTGTATTTTTATTACTTAAAGAGGCAACTGCATTTGCACAGGAAACATGATGCACAATTAAGGCGATAAATATCCATGCAATGTGCTGCAGTAATTTAGACTGTCATAGCAAAAAGTACCTACATTTTGTGAATTCTTCGCTGAACCTGCTATTCTGTGCATTCTTGACTTGGAAATGATTCAATGCAATGGAAGCTGTTCTGAGTAGATATATAAAGAATGGCATTGCTAGTGTGTAGAATTGGTGAGCTCAAGAAATACAGGTGGGCATCCTAAGGAATTATAAAATGAGATCTATTGGAGGGGGGGGGGAGAATGACATGATGCTCCCCATCAGTGGTAGATAAAACTTCTACTTACTATATCAGTCAATAGGCACTTAAGCAGAGAGGTACAACAGCATCTGTCCATTACATAACCTGACAATATGCTTCCACTTGAGATTAGATGGGCCTATGGCAATTACAATTAAATGTGGCCATTTTTCCTATATACCACCCCCCCCCCCGAGGTTGCCTCTGTGCTGCAGAAATAATGTAAATTGATACCACATTAATTGTCATGGCCCATTGCTATGGAACTCTGGGATTTTTCTTTTACTTTGGAGAGACACTGGAGTTCTCTGCCTGGGAAGACTAAATATCTCACAAAACCCAGCACTTCATAGCATTGAGTTAAGATAAGTTGGGGCAGGCAAGAAACCCATACATTAGGGAAAAAAATCTTGCCATACTTCATGTCTGATCACGTGATGGATATAAAAAATTTACATAGCTGAGAAGCAAATTTGTCAGCTATGAACTATCCTTAAATAATGAGTGATATTCATAAATGATATTATTAGTAAGTTTTCTGATGTGAGAATCCAACCAATGTTTCACTAACAAAAATCTGCCATGAAAAAACAATTACAAATATGGAAGTGATATGGTTAGTTCAATTCCAGATTTCAAAAATGAGTTTGGTGGGCTTCATTTCTTTACTAATGTTGATGGTTATGACATGCCAAAGAGTCAGGAAATGTAGCAGTTTATTGTGTGCATATATCTAATTAATATAAATAATTAAAAAGTAATGATCAATTAGCATATTTTTATGTACCTGTTTTAAAGCTAGCATAATTAGTGGTTTCCCCAGAGACTGAAACAGATTCTGTTCCAGCCCATCATGAGAACAGTGTAACTTTCCTCATGAAATTATCTAATTACCCAAGACACTAGCTTAATTTCGTGGTCATACAACTCTTCTACAATCTACCATAAAGATTAATTGTGTTTATTTTTTTTAAAAAAATAAATAAATTCCTGAATATCAGTCTATTGCATATGTAGGCAAATTGTGACCCATGGATTACCCAGGACAGCCTATCAAATCCCCCATTCTACTAAATTATGTTGCCACTCCTTGTAAACAGCTTATTATTATTATTATTATTATTATTATTATTATTTACATGGGAAGAATGAATTCCTGATACCATCTTCCTGAGGGTACCTGCATTCCAGCAATCCTGACAAAGGGCCAAAACAGACTGCAGAAATAATCCAGTTTGAGATCACTTTTACTGCCCTGGCTGAATGCTAGGGAATGCTGGAAACTGAAGTTTTGTGAGACATTGAGCCTTCTCTGTCAGAGAGCTCTAGTACCACAACAAACTACAGTTCCCAAAATTCCCTAGCATTGAACTATGTGGAAAATCCAGCTATGTGGTCCCATCCAGACCCCTGCCATGCTTGGATAGGGTGACCCAGGCATGGCAGTGGTCTGGAGAAGACCCACGGGGGTCTTTCTCTTCCTGCCATGCCTGGATCACCTGATCCAAGCATAGCAGGGACTTGTGAGGGTCTTCTTCCCCCCTACCATGCCTGGATCACCCAATAAAATTAAAAAAATAAATAAAACTGATAGATTTGATTCTTTGGTTTTGCAACTACTTGCCTCACTTTGATTGCATCTATCAATTTATTTTTTTTAATAAAAATAATAATTGATGATGATGATGATGATGATGATGATGATTTTCCCAAGCTGGGTTGCTCGGGCTGCTGCTTACATTACTGATGATGCACAGATTATTGACATCCACTTGTAAACTGGTGCAAACTATTTGGGATGACAATTGTGCCCCCCCCCCCCAAAAAAAAAGTGATTACAGGGGAATAATGAAAAGATCTGCTTTCACAGTGGGAACGACAGACCTTTTGGAATCCATTTACAAACACGGAGCGAAGGCAAATTGCACACCAGTTTAAAAGTAAGTGGGAATGAGCCCTTTGTGTGTTCTTTAGGTGTGAGATAGCTAATGCTAGCTCTTGCCCCATTCACAGTGTGATATCGCCAATGCTGTTGGATGAGTGTAGCCCAGCTAGGTTCCGGCTAGAATCTGAGTTCAGCCGGCTTCTTTTCAAACTGGGAAGCTCTTGGCTTTGCAAATTGGTTGGCTGAGCTCAGAATCTAGCCAGAAGTTAGCTGGGCTGCACTCAGCTGGTGTCATCAGCAGCAAAATGCATGTGATAATATCCAGATGTACCCTGAATTAAAACTGAATTCAGCAGTGGCAAGTTGCTTTTTTAAGCAATGTGATAAAATCCTTAGTCAAAATGTTGCCAATTCCAGGCATGCATATAAAACAGGACATTTAGCATGTACAATCCCACTAGACTCATATGAGAAATTGAGAAATTGTGTCTACTATATTGTATTGTGTTTACTATAGTGGGACTATATTTAAATAAACATACATGGATTGCACATAGGCCTGCATGTTTCAGAAACAAAATGTGAATGAGAAGGTTAAACCTGTGAATGTGTATTTATGCATGTTTCTATTTTTAGGTTATATGTCAAGTTATGGTGACTCCATAAATTTTCTTAGGGTTTTCTTAGTCAAGAAATACTCAAGTTTTGCCAGTTCCTTCTCTGAAATATAGTATGTGGTATTCATTGACAGTCTTCCATGCGAGTACTAACTGAAGCTGACCCTGTCTAAAATCAGATGGGATCTGATGCCTTGAGGCTATTTAGTCCTACAACCAGAAATTTCAAGTTCAGGGATCCCAAGATCATTGGTTGGAACTAGGGAAACTAAGAGCAAGAAGAGGAGAATGAATTGCTATATTGACCAAAGGAAGGTTGGCTTCTCCTATTTATAACATAACCGAGCAAGCAGAGGTTTTATACTGTTTTTCAGTTGAGTCCTGCTAAGTCCCTGCTTCAGACTCTGCATTTCATGGTCCAGAGCAAACACCTGAAAAACAATATGCCAATTCAGTGAAAGGCAATAAACAAATTTGAACTGTGTCTCTGTGTACCATTCCCTTCCTTGTTTTCTAGCTAGGCAATGGAACACTTTAGCTAAGCCAGCAAGGCATGCTGAAAGACAGGGGCTTAGGAACCATAGTTTCAAAAGATAGAAGTGGTATTCAAAATACTTAGTACTATTTCTTGAAATGATTAGTGAGTGATGTTCATACATCCCTGTATCGCTGCTAAAACATCCCTGCTAAAACATCCCTGAAAGTTGGAGGAAGGGCATGTGTCTGGAAGCCAGGCCCGCTTCCTCAATTGTCAGGGAATGGTCACTCCTTCCTTTGCCTTTCTGAATTGTTCCTGTGGAGCGGATTTCCTATGAATCCAAAGTTTGTGTTCATAGGAAATCTGCTCCCCTTATGACTATTCAGGGACGCAAATGAGGGAGTGATGATTCCCTGACGATTGAGGAAGTGCGCCTAGCTTCCAGACATGTGCACTTGCTTCACCTTTGAGTGATGTTTCAGGGACTTTTTGCAGAGATGCAGGCAGGTATGAAAATCTTCTCTGGGTCCTAAGTAACAATTAGACTCTGAAAGTTATGTGGCATGCTGCCAGCCTTTTCGGGTCTGGAATTTCACTTGGGTTCATCAACATCTTTGCTATAGGAATCTCAGAAAGCTAATGGTCTGGAGGAGGCATGATTCCCTCAGACTCCTGCAATATTGGGTTCTGAGGCACAATCTACGGGTGTTGTTTTTTTTCCCCCAAGCACAATGACCACCTCTCATCCCAGTATACAGTAGACTCCTCAGAATCAAGTTCTGTTTCTGAGTGTGGGCAGCTACCTGACAAAGATTCACATTTATTTGCTTTGATCCAGATGTTTTTGATGCATTGTAGGAATCTGCCCTTCCTCCTAGCCCAGTGTCTAGTGCAGCAAGTTTGCTGTCGAAGCCCTGGTGCCAATGTAGATTCACAGGTGGAAATAAACCATTAATGAGAATTTTCTTCTCTGTTAACAACAGGGCCAGTTTTCAGATACAGGGTCAGGTCTATCTCCTATCTTTTCTTATCCTTTAACTTGGTATGTGGAAAACTAGTGTTGTGTTATGTTTAGTGCTGGACTGGAAATGAGATTCAAGTTTAGGTCTGCACAGAGCCATGAGAAGATCCAGTGACCTATCATTTTCTCTGTCTTGGGCCCTATATGCATGGGCTAAATAAATATTCCTGGAGTATTCTGGCCTGTGCAGACCCAGCCTTGGTTTACCACAAAAGGTTGTTGTAACCATTCAGTAAGGGGGAGAACCCCATGTACTCTCTTGAATTAACTGGAGGAAAAGTAGGATATGAATTTAATTAATTGGTTAATTAATTAAAATAACGTAAGGGAATAGCCAGGTGTTTGCTAATCTTATTTCTTAAGATTTAAATAAAATTGTGGAAGTAGTTTGATCAATAGCAAATTTGTGCCTCTTTCTTCAAAGTGTGGAAGAAACAAGCAATCAAGACCTAGTGTCTGTAACAGGATTTCACATGTTCAGACTATCTTTTTCCAAATCCCAAAGAATCTGCAGTTCAGAGTTCAGAATCTGAACTCAAACACACCCCAAATTTAATATTTGTCTCCCTATGTGCTGACTTCCTCATACAGCAGAGACAAATAATTACATGGGTTTAAAGAAATCTGTATTTGGAAGACAAAATGCAGATTGTAACTGTTCCTAATGTTTTCCACAGCTTATGAGACAAACCCCTGGGGACATAATGTTTTGGATTCTAAACTCTCTTCGTTACCATATTAATTGCTTTTGTCATGACAGTTTTGGCATCTATAAATGGCTGCAGCCATGCTGTGCTCCTCAAGAGACCAATCAGGGGCAGGGGAAATTGGTTTACTGGCTCCCAAAGCAGCTTGAAAGAAAGGTACTGTGTTTCAAGCACATTTAATTCCTGGAGCCTGAATAACGAGCCAGTTACACTTTAGGCGAAAGAGAGCAAAGCTTTAAAACAGAAATACAAACAAAATAATCTCCTTTTTTGCCATGTGTGTGTGTGTGTGCATGTGCATGTGTGCATGCACATACACACACATGTACACACAGAGAGAGGCATATATGCATGCACACATCAAGGAAGATGTGCAAGTGTGCATGTGTGAATCTTCACCTTTTCAGGGTGCTGTATGTGCAAATCTGTGTGGATGAGTATGGATTTTTGCATAAGGTGGGTGGAGGGGTAGTTCAGTGGGGATCATAGTAGCTATAGACATTCACCATCCTAGCTGGATGCTGTCCCCCAGTCCCCTACCTCCATGTGACCTCAAATGGGGTGGGGTGGGGTGGGGGGAAGCCAAGGAAGGATCATGGAATCTTTAGCCTTTTATCATCTTGCATTCCATCAAGAGGGGATAGGAAGCCAAGTGGTGAGAACTGTGGAGCTTATACCTCTCCATGATTCTTGTTGGCTCCCTCCCATTTGATGTCATAGGGCTAGGGAAAGTTGAGATAGGAGGATTTTTCCTCCTTGTCTATTTTCTGATAACTGGTTTATGACAATCCAGATGTCACAACATCAGAACAAAGCACATAATGATTCTCTTCACTCAGCTGCCCTTCTGCCCTCCTGTCAACCTTTGGTCATGCTGGGAGGACAGAAAATAAGTGAGTCTCAGCTGGAGATGAGTAATCCTTAAGTCTGTTCAAACCCGGGGGGGGGGGGGCTAGGAGAAAGGACCTTGAGAAGGTTTCTCCACAATGGGGTTTTGGGACACTAGCATTGCCCCTTTCTCCCCACCCCCTGTCTTCAAATATTATTTCGTTTCCTAGTATAGTAATGACAAATCTTTTAGGGACCAAGTGCCCACATTAAAAGGCCTTCCAGCCGGGAAGGAGGAGGAACAGGTGTGAACCTTTTTCTCCTTCTGTCCCTGCACCCTCCCAGGCCTTCAGCTGTCTCTCCGAAGGCCCAGGAGAGCTGGGAAAGAGGAGAAACAGATGTGAAAGCCTGGAATGCCAAGGAAGGAAGAGGAACAGCACTTAACTATTCCTCCTCTTCCCTGATCTCCACATGCACATGAGATAGAATAAGGAAGACAGGGAAACACAATTTAAAGGAGATTTTAATTCTCAGGTTCAATAAAATAAGTTATTGTAACAATGTGTTGTGGTTATGAGACAGAGAGCGTGTGTGTAAAGAAAAAAAAATTACAGGGGAGTGTGACCTCCTTGGAATAGTCACATGTGTCTTGAAACACGCCCACTGCGATCTCCAAAAATCTTGAAATCACAGATACTAGAGACAGATATCATTTCACATGTGATGGGCCTGTGTTTAAGTATCTTCTGTTGGGCCTTGTCTTTGCCCTGACACACACATTAGCTTATGTGGTACAGCAGCTCCTCCCTGGCTAGTATTAGCTTGGAGTTACCATTTTAAGTTCCCACAATGCTCTGATGCAGCATTGCTAACTAAATAGTATTCTGGGGAATAGGAATGGAAAGAATACTCATAATTTTTCAGTTTCCACAGTGAAAAATAGGTTTCCAACAGTGAACATGGGGGGAAAAATCAGAAAAAAATAATAGACCAAATTTCTTTTGGCGTTTGATTTTCAGAAATATTGGATTTCTTGCACAGAAAACACCTTCATAGGAAGCCTGTTTTCTGAAATAATTCCTCCACAATACTATTAGATATTTGAATGAAGGGAGAAAAACATAGTGCTAGACTAGGACACTGTCTAGCCTTTTTCCCTCCTTTCCAACATCTGCCAGTGAAGAGGACTCGGCTGAAGAGGAGTGTTTGTTTGCCCTACCTCCACCTGGGCTACTCCCATGCCTTGGCTCCTGGACTTAAGGAGGAGAAAGGGGCCTTTCTCCCTCCTCCCCAACATCTGCCAGTGAAGAAGACTCGGCTGAGAGAGTGTTTGTTTGCCCTACCTCCACCTGGGCTACTCTCATGCTTTGGCTCCTTGACTTAAGGAGGAGTCTTGTCTCCCATCCACACACAGTTTTTTCCCCTTTTCTTTTTAGATTGTGTATAGTTCACGTTGTTTTAGGATTGGGATGGGGGTTGAGAATGGAGATTTTCTTTTTACTTGTTTTGATATGTTAATTGTTATGTATTTTGCTTTGTTAATTTTATTGTTATAATTACTTTGTATTTTTGTTGTTGCTATAACTGCTTTATATTTTTGCTTTGTTAATTTTTATTCTCTTTTTGTACCCTGCCCTGATTGTTCTTTCAGAGGGGTGGGCTATAAATAAAATGTATTGTTGTTGTTGTTGTTGTTGTTGTTAAGGATTCATTTCTCTACTTGGTCATGGAAACCCACTGGGTGACCCCGGGCAAATCACATTCTCTCAGCCTCCAATGAATACAAAAATAAAGGTCCTCGAAATAAACCTTGCTGAGAAAAGCCTGTGATAAATTCACCTCAGGATCATCATAGGTAGGAAATGACTTGAGGGCACAGAACAACAATAACAGCAATTATGAAGAAATATTCATTTTCTCCTGCAGTGGACAGAAAACTAGCATAATTATTCATCTTTACATACAAAGATAGTGGTAGATTTCCATCCCTATCGGGAATCACATCAGTATCTTCCAGGCTCTAAAACAGAAGCTGTCTGAGAGTGTTAGAAACTGCTGCCAAATGCCATACTCTGGTAAATAGCTGAGTCCTTCCCAGAAAATAACCTGAATCTTATTGCTAGACCTCCATAAAATAGACAAAATAAATCAGTTGGATTTACCTATGTATTGACTCACCATTCAACAATTGATTCAATAGTGGTACTCCAGTTAGAACTAAATACTACTACCTAGTCCTATTTATTGGATATTTATTTACTTAGGAAATAGTCCTAAATTTATTTAAATAAATTTATTTAGAGATCAAGTTCTCAATGAGCCATGAAACATTACAACACTCTCTCTCAACCTTACCTACCTCAGCCTATTGAAAGAATAAAGTTAGGAGTGCCTTGAACTTGCTGGAGGACAAGGAAGATACAAATATATTGTGGCTGGTGAAGGCAATTATGCTGTAAGACAGTTATTTTATACAGGCAGAAGTCTCATTAGACCACATTTGGTAACCACAAGTCTAACATTTATCCATAAAGAAAGACATGGCAGGAGGGCTCAATTCAGATGAAACCAACAAGAGCACCACCATGTGTGAGGACAGGAAAGAATCACACCAGCCAAACACATAAACAGACCTCTATTGCCGTCTTCACATCACAGAACTAATTTTGTATGCCGCAGCTAATAAACGTATATGATGTTCCTCTACCTCACTAAAACTGGCTTTATCATGATAAATGTTTGCTGAATTAGAGCCCAGTTCAAACTCAGGTATACTCTCCTTATATTTCTGGATGTATTCAAACTCATTTCACAGTGGTAGACATTTAGTATAATTTAGCTTTGAACTTAAGCAGTGAGCATCAAACAGCATGTGATGTATAATTGTGAGGCTGTTTTCTCCCAAAGGCTTTCTTATTTCAGGTAGTATACTGCAGACAGCATCAAGCTGAACTGAGAATGGTGGAGAAGGGGGATGATATTTATCTACCCAGCTTTTTTAATCCTTGTGGGAGAACAGGTACAGGGATTCTTTCTCTTTTTTTCCCCACAGGGAGAAAATCAGCTTGTAGGGTGATTTTGGAGCTCACCCTAGGTGACCTACCTCACCCTTTGAAAATAATGGTGCTGGGTTAATGAAGGATTTCGATTTTAATATGGCATTAACAGCTCTCAGTAGCTTTATCCTCAGGAACCAATGAAAGGTGAAGGAAAAGCCATTGCAAAGTGTACTCTGCAATTATCTGTCCCTGTTAATCTCTGTACGTTTGTGACATAAAGGGGAAACATGGTGCAGAGAAAGTGGAAGGATCAATGTGCAAAGACTGAAGTGAGGACATGAGTAGGTAGGTCAGGGCAGTCTATAAATGACAGAACATACATTATTCATTTCCAATTCCCATCCAAATCAAGCAACAGAAGTGGAATCCTTTGATAGGCAGGACAGGTTAGGAAATTGTCTATCCAATTATATAATCTGCTGCTGGTGATATTCTGGAAAATGCAACAAAAAGCCCCAGGTATATTAACCCAGAAAATCTTCCAAGATGAACTTCAGAGTAGGAGTAGATAAAACTTTGTCCAATTAGTCCATGTCTGTTTCACATGTCTTTCTGATAAGCCTATAACATCCTTTAAAATCAACATGGGTATATTAATTAAAAGCATATAGAGACTTAAGATGCACTTACAAGATGACCCGATAGCATCTTTTTCCCCACTTCCTCCTCTTCTTCTGTTTTACAGACTGTAGACAACTGGAACAGCTAGGAAATAGTTCCTGTCAATAAAATGAAATGCAAGGAGGCAGTCTTGTTGTTGTTGTTGTTGTTGTTGTTGTTGTTGTTTTTCTCCAATTACTTCTCCTTGAGAGTGGAAACATGATATCAGGAGGAAGTGCTGGAGGCTTTATTGCCACTGTGAGCAGCACTTCATGTGACCAGTACCAGTACATATTACCAGAAGAGGTAAGAGGATGATGAAGATGATAATGGAAACATTTCCAAGCTCAAGAGAAAATTTAACCTACAGATTGCAGAATAATTTCAAACAGTTTACAGTCTCATTCTCCCATTAGTTATGAAAATCAGATCTGAAGTTGCCACTCTACTAGCATGAGCAATACATTTCACCAACTTTATTGATGTTTGAAAACATTTCACTAGTATAGTCGGCCCTTCCCTTATGTGGGGGATCTGTTCCACCCCCCACCCCACATAAGGCAAAAAAGTGTATGCTCATGCCCCATTGAAAACAATGGGGCTTCTGATAGTGGCAGAGCACAGTGTGTGCAGCACAGGTGCATACACTATTCTTTTTATTACAGCTGAAAGCTGTGTATGGTGCACCCGCGTATGGCATGGGTGCACTGTATTATCAAAATCTTCTGTCTTCTCTCAAAATTATTAAAAAGTTTTGCATAAAGAAAGAACTTCAAACATTTTTCAGGAGCTAATTATATGAAGCCAATAGAAACCACCCAGTCTGATGCAAAAGACAGGCTCATCATATGCAACAAGATAAACCTGACATAGTATCTTAGGAGCAATGCAGATGGGCAGGAATGAGTGGCTAAAAGCTCCTTCCAGTCCAATTATCCCAGGACCACCATGAACACATGTTGCAGCCCCCAGGGTGACTCCTGCCATTGTCCCAAAAGAATTGGTAAAGATCCACTCCGTCTGGGGCTGGTTTTTGTCTGCCTTAAGCAGGCCCGGCACACACTCGGGCCACTTTCAGGTGCTCTGGGGGCATGCATCATGTAAACACCATGTCCCAGAGTGACCAAAAGCCACCCCCATCTGTCCACTGTTTTGGGCCTCAATGTATTATCTGTTTTGAATAATAGGTAATGCTATATTACCTATATCTGACCCCCCCCCCGTCAAATCCCTAAAGACCTAAATGCCTTAAATACACCAGATCTCATCTGATCATGGAAGCTAAGTATGATCAGCTCTGATTAACACTCTTATAGGAGACCACCAACAAATACCAGAGGAAGGAACTGGCAAAGCCACCTGCAATTATTTTTTTGCTAAGAAAACCCTGGAACATTCATGCATTTGCTACAGGTCAAAAGCTGACCTGTAGGCACAAAGACACACATACTTATGTAAACATATGGATTCATTTTTCTAACAACTAATGTCTGTCAAAAGTATACAATGTGAAGTGCATTCAGATGAACGAGAAATAACGTTCCCAGTTCAGTAGTGACAAGGAATAATTGAAGGCTCAAATGACAAGATAGATAGACAGACAGACAGACAGGACTGTAAATAATCCCCCCTTTATATATTTATATATATTCTCCATACCCTTGTGATGAAGAAAATGTTACTCATCACAGGAATCTTTCACATAAGATGAAAGATTTATTTGATCTAAAGAGAAAACAAAGTATATTAAGAAAATGTAAATCTCCTATTCCCTAATTTCATTGCATTTGTAAGGTGATGTTTAAAACTAGTGTATAAATCTTGACTTTTTTTGTCCACCTAAGTATAATAATAATAAAAAAATATGGAAAGTCTTCTCCTCACTGGGCAATTTAGTGACAGTTTATGTCCTGCATTTTTGAACACCCCTCCCCCCATCTCAGGACGTTTTTGGTGAAAGATTCATTTGCACAAAAGCCCTCTCTATCTTGCAGAAAAATGCTCAATAACTTATTTTCCCTGGTTTAAAAAAATCACTCAAAATCCCAAAATACATCCTCAAAATTTTCAAAACTGTGGGGGGAGGGGGCTCTAGAACTGAGATGCCCTTTTTTTCATGGACAAGAGCATTTCTGAATATTCTTATCTGCCTGCAGTATCCATGGTGAATTGCTTCTGCCAAAAAGCATTTTTAAATGGAAAATCCAATGTGGCCTAGAAAAAACTGATCTTTACTGATTAACCAAGTTCATTAACAATGCAAGTATTTTAGTCACTACAAGTAGGTAATGTGGATACTGGAGGTGAAATGTTTGGCAGTGATTGGTTGAGCTAATATGTGGGCACAGAACATCTCAGCTATTTGGGAAACAAAGCTGCCAGCCACTAATAGTTCACTAGAGTCAGAGGATTAAATAGTTAGCTTTAAGGAAAATCCATCAGGGTGGATCCTGTGTTGCAATACCATTCTAAACAGACTACAAGATCAGATAAGCAACTGAGCAGTTTCACACAGAAAGAGGAAGGAGTTGTCAGATGTATGCCCCATTCTCATATTCATGGGCTCTACATTATACAAATTAGATTGGGCAGATATTAACTTAAAGTTACTCAGGGGCAGTACAGATGGGTGGCTCCATGCCACCCATCTTTGTCCCGTGTCTATGCTGCAGCATCCACATGCTGCAGCACAGATGTGCTATCTAAAAGTAGATGCTGTAGGCAGCTCCTTTTTTGAGACGTCATAAGGGCTGAGATGCAGCCCTAACATGTCTCTTCCATCCACAGGAGTGTGGGTGTTCGGTTGCCCTTACGTCACGAGGCTGCACCCCATGTAGATGGGGCCGCAGCCTCGTGAGGTCAGCAAGGCAATATTAGAGCTTGGTGCATATGGACGCTAAGCACTATCAAGCCCTAATATTGCCGCTAATGGCCCGTGTGTACCAGGTCTCAGTTAATTTTAGAGGATTGAGAAGCAATTTGCATCTAATACTGTATCCAGCACAATACACTACTGTCAGTTAAATGCACAGTTTGTAATCTTATGTAAGTTTAGGATGTTTAATGAGCACATTCCCTAGAGGTAATTTCAGAATCAATGAAAATGCTTCTAGAAGTTTCCAAGAGTCAAAGCAATGTGATACCAGAGGAATGAAGGGTTGGATACACTTCTGCTGGTGAAATATAACACACTTTGTCAAATCCCACAAGACTTCTCCCAATAAGCATTTTTTTAAAGAAATAATATATATATATATATATATATATATGATTTAAAGTAGCTTAAAAACTGATTTTACAGACTAACCAAGTTCATTAACAATGCAAATATTTTAGTCGCTTCAGGTAGGTAATGTCTTACCAACAAGCCTTTAACACATCAAAGAGGTTTAGATCATGAAATTCCCTTCTGAATATGAGCTGATAGCGTATGCCATTTTTGAGCTCTAATTCTCAAAACACATAACCCCCAGAATTTCCACTATGCCCAATGGGACTACTTCGGAACACACTGTTTAAGTATCACACCTGAGTATGCAAAGGGGGAAGGGAAAAATGAATCAATTTCTCTAAGAGAGTAGTGGCTTTGCCCAATCATCTCATTTAGGTTTAAAGCTGACAGTATTACTGCCTCTTCAATTTGATTGCTTGTCACTTTGATACAAGCATCCAATAATAAGCTTTATCCAGGCCAATAGAGAGTTGGATGCATTTGAAAGGTTAGTCCATAATACTATTATCAGCATTTGTGGAATGTCTTCAAATACAGTTTTTAAAAACAGAATATATACACACAGAAAGCATATGTCTTAATATAATACAAATATCTTATATTATTAAAATATTGTTCTAATTAAAATATCAGTCCATTTTTTAAAAAGAAGAACTTTGCAAATCCATTAGAATTGAAAAAAAATGTTCTTTTCTCCTATGTATGTCGTAACCTGTTGTGTCAAAGATAACAATGTAGGCAACCAGATGAACTTACTAGGGCAGTCAGTTCCCCAATTGGCAGGCAACCAGGTGATTCACCAAGCTACAGATGCTGGTGAAAGGTCAGAAAGGAACTCTACTTGAACATGGTCACATAGACTGAAAGCCCCACAAAAAACTATGGATGCTGGCCATGAAAGCCTTTGACTTCAAACCAGGTGATTAATAAGGCAGTCCTCTCATTTTGCCACCCACATAATTTTGGATGGCAAAGTCCATTAGGCTTTAAATAATATAGAAGTTTTAACTATTGTGAATATTGACATGAGAGAAGTCAATCCTTGTGTCCCACATTACGTATAAGTAATTACCTCCCATTACAAATATGGCAAGCACTTGTCTGAAATGTTATTGGAGACATGAAATTCTACGGAAAGGCCTATTATGTTAAATATTACTAAGGTGGATAAAAATATGTAACAATATTATAAATATATCAGTAACACTGAACAATTGAAATGCAGTCTTTTGAATTTACCTGTTATACAATTGTTGGATTCAGTTATATGAATCTGATTGTTATATGTCTATATTGACCTTCACATGGTAAACTAGTCTCTGGTATATGTTGTCCCATTGTTTATGTTTCCTGTTTCTTATAGAAGTTTTATTCTTATTATCTAGCTCTCTTCTCTCATCCACATAAATAAATATAAATATTATATTGGATTCAAAGGGTTTTCATGAGAATTGTTTGCATGGTATATCTAAAACATTTTTGTGCTCATTCAAAAAACAGAGAGAATCCTTGAAGCTTTACTATTATTAAGCCTAGGGATGGAAAAAAAATATCCAAACATATTTTAAAAAATGTTTTTTTTAAACAATATTTCTTCCATGTCAAAAAAACCCTGATGAGGTTGGAATCCTTGATGAGAAACTATATCATTTAGAATTTACTTTGTATGAACAAAGCTCTCTCTCTCTCTCTCGCTCTCTCTCTCTGTAGAAAACTACATTCATTGCACATAAATTAATCTTCATAAAATACAAGTTTCCTGTAGAGAAAACAGCATTTATGTGCAGAAAATACTGTTGTTGTTTTTGTTTTTGAAACTTGTTTTTGGAGTGGAATATACTGTTTTTTGAGCAGGAAATGCTGATTTCTGCATCAAAACCTCACTTGATTTTTTCCCTCACAGAGTAAGTCTTGGTGTGTGCAGTTTTTGATAACATTTTTCACTGAAGAAAAAAAAATTGTTAATTTTTTTGTGCTTGCCTCCAAGACAAAATTTTCAAAGATTTACATCATTAGCTCAATGTATACATAGAAGATGAAATCATGCAGAGTGTTGAGTATGTCCACTAAGTGACTACTGGCTCCACTATCAGTTTCTCAGCATCTATGCCCCTGCTCACCCCATTCCTAATAGCACGCTGAACATGAAGATGTAACGAATGATTCTAAGTGCATTTAACTGAAGCCTTGCCATTATTGCCATTAATTTTAGGCTTATTTATATTTTCAAATGAGGCTTTTTAAAACAAACTCAAATGAAAATTATATCCTTTCAGATCCTCATAATGTATGAAATTCAGAAATGTTGGTTAAGGAAGTAGAAGAGATGGTACCCTGGGGCATGTGCACATTGATTCTAATAATTTGCAAGTTTCTGTGTTCACACTGATTACCTGAACTAGCATTAAGAGGAAGATGTATCACTTTGTTTATATCCCACCTTTCTCCCAGCACAGGTTGCAAGGTGGCAATTGTTTGTTGTTAACTGTCCTCATGTTGACCCTGACTCATGGGCCCTATCTAGACGTGCCTGAAGAGGTGTGTTTAGGGCTCTTTGGGGAGTTTTTAGGGTTAGGGAGGGTGCAGCATCCACACCCTCCCTAACCCTAAAGCGTATGGGTGCCGCTTTAAAATTTAAAATGGTGGTGTCCATAAAGACGTGCCATGATGTTGCCGTGGCATGCACAGTGTTTAGAAACTGAGCTCCTTTTTTGTGCTGGGCCTCTGAGGCTGCTGGTGTGGCAGCCTTGGCCACATCTCTCCACTTCCTGCCCCTTTTGGGCGGTCTGCCCCTTTTGGGCGGTCTGTACTGCCCCTTTTGGGTGGTCTGTACTGCCCCATGGTGACCCTGTGAATGAGACTCTCCAAGACCCCCATTCTCCTCTGCTCTGTTTATGGCCTGCTCTGTTTATGGCCTCATTGATTGGGTCTAACCATCTGACATGTAGTCTTCCTCAATTTCTGCTACCTTCTATCTTTGCTAGCATTATTGTCTTTTCTAAGAAGCCATACTGTCTCATGATATGGCCCCAGTTTCATCATGTTGGCTACCAGGGAATGTTCAGGCTTGATCTATTATAGGACCCATTTGTTTGTCTTTTTTTCTTTTCTTTTTTTTTTTTTTTTTTTTTGCCTGTCCATGGTATCCTCAGCATTCTTCTCCAGCACCTCATCTCAGAAAAGTTCATTTTCTTTCTATCTGCTTTCTTCACTGTCCAGGTCTCACACCAACTCATTGTGATAGAGAATACCATGCCTTGGATGATCCTCACTTTAGTGTTCAGTTGTATATATTTACATTTTAGGATCTTAACTGGTTCTTTCATAGCTGCTCTTCCCATTCCCTGTGTTTTTCTGATTTCTTGACTGGAGTCTCTGTTCTGATCAATATTTGCTCCAAGCTAAGGGAAATATTTACCTATTTCAATTTCCTTCTTATCCAGTCTGAATTTATGTAGATCCTCTGTGAATATTATTTTTTTATTTCTTTATGTTCATCAATAAGCCTGCTTTTGCACTTTCTTCTTTATCATTTCTTAGTAATTATTCCAAGTCTATGGTGCTTTTCACTAATGATGGTGTCATCCATGCATCTCAGATTGCTGATCTTTCTCCCTCCTATCTTCACTCTTCTTTCTTCTGAGTCTAGACCTGTTCTTTGTGTGATATTTTCTGCATACAAGTTATGCAAAGATGATAGTATGTAGCCTTGACAAAAAAGAAAGTAAAAACTAAAGGACAATATCATTAACTTCCCATGCAAGCAAAATTATGCTCAAAATTCTTCCAATCATATACAGATAGATAAATCCCTGAAGTGCAAGTGGAGTTTAGGAAAGAGTCACTAGGGAACACATTGCTGACATACAATGGTTAATGGATTGCACCAAACAATTTCAAAAGAAAATCAGAAAATCAACAAAGACTTTGCATAGATTATAAAAAGCTATGGATTCCTCTTAAAGAAATGAGACTGCCACTACATTTGATAAGAAATTACATAGGGCATATTCTGTTAGAACAGAATATGGAGAATGGTTCCCAACTGGCAAAGAGGTAAAGCAAGGTTGCATAGTCTCACCAAGATGGAATATCTTGGGACAAAACTGAAAACACAAGTAAACCGAATTTCTATTTTAAAAAACACAAGATGAAGATGAATGTTAAAAGCAGTTTTAAAAATAAATCTAGGCATGATAAAATAGAAACAAAATTAAACTCCTTTTAAGTTAACCCCCCCCCCCCCCGGTAAAAGGGTCCATTAGCCACAACATATTAACAATTAAATGGTTCTTTATATAAAAGACCTCAGGTAAGAGAGTTCCACATCTTGGGAGCAGCTAATGTGTCCTCACCAGGTGTGCCTGTGATATGGTAAGACTAAAAGAAAGCCTTTCTATACAGATCTTAGAACTCAAGCAGGTTCCTATAGGGAGATTTAGCTTTAAAGAAGGATGTTTTGCTCTCAGGATTTAATCTTCCTCACAGGGAAATACAAACACACACACACACACACACACACAAAACATAGTGTAGAGAACAGACTAAAATGCATTTTGCAGCAATTAGGAGAACTATGCTCAAAATTCTTTAGCATACATTCCAATCATAAACAGTGCTCAACTAACATTTTTCTGGTGCACACAACATGTGCAATTTCCAAATGCTTATGAGGATCTAATATCTGGTTTTCCAAACTCATATCTTTCCAGAACTAAAGTCTCCTCCACTCACTCTCACATGCAATAGATTATTTATACTCCCACTCCCCCCAAAAATTTCCCTTCAAATAAAACATCCTGTGACAATTAGTAAAAAAGTTGTTTGTGCAACATGCTTATGTTTGCACAAAATATACTGTTTTCAGCACAAAGACATTTTTGTAGTTTTAAAAGATTAATTTCGTCAAGGATGAAGGAACATTTTTTTAAAAAGTTTTGTTAACATACCTAAGATTATCAGATACTCCTAAGGAAATGTTAGTATAGTTGATTCCCTTTATGTATCTCTCAGAATTACTCTCCTGTTTTGCTTGGAGAACATTCCCCCCCCCCACCGCCTCCAATATTGCTGTGAATTTAATTTTGAATGAAAGGTCAGCTACAATTCTAGTGACGATGTGAGTGCTAATTTTTGCGGACCACTCTGTCCTTTATGAGTAAATGTCAAGCTTAAACTAGCAATAAAGTTTACAGATGATGCCAATCTTTAGCACCCTTCAGATGTTTTATTCCAGTGTATCAAGGTATGAAAAGAGATTATTTGCATGTTCAACACAATACATCTAGAGTTCTTTATGTGACTAAATATGCTTCACAATCATGGTTTCAAATCATATGAAAAATTCTAAATGTGTTTGGTTTTACTTACAAAGAATGACTCTACAATCAGCTTCAGTGTGTGGAGGTCAGATCCAAAGTTGAATGAAGTGCAAATCTTGGCAGCCTAAAATCCATAGCCTAGCTATCTGTGCACTGAATAAAGGGATGAGTGTTTCCAAAACAGGGTTTTTCATGAGACAGAGTGAGACAACCACACAAAGCAGAAGGTTTGGGGTACCATGAAAGGGCAGGCAATTGTCAGCTATTTATATTATTAGTAATGTATTTTATTGGCACCAATAAGGATGGGCAGAAGTGTTTGTGGAATTTTCTGTCCTGGGTGCCAAAGTAAAATGTCTATTTTGAGAACTGTGCACCTGGACCTAGCAGTGTAGGAGCACTATTTGCTGCTTTGCCTTGGGCAGCAGAATAACCTGGATCAACCCTGCCTATAGTCTTTAAACTATAAGAAAAGCTTTGGCAAGGTAGAAAATCTATTTGCTTTTTCATATCTCAGATGCAGAGGTATAGTGGATTAAGAATTGAGGATGAAGTGCTGGCCCTTCAGAGTTTCCTCAGTCTTCTGTTGCCAAAAGTGGGAAGTGAAGTGTTATCTCTCTCATTGTAACTATAGCACCTCACCTCCTCTCCACACATACACAACCACAAACATAATTTCTGAGGGGGAAAAAGGGGGAACAGCAACTCCTTGAATTACTTGGAGGAAAGGCCAGGATGCAATATATATATATATATATATATATATATATATATCATCAGCACCATCACCATGAGGTGATGATAAACATATCTTGGTCTCTCCTGCCTTCTGGCTGTATATGCACTGAAGGCTATGTGAGGAGCAGTTTTCAGGCAAATCACCCTTATGAACCACCTACTTTTTCAATGTCTCCTTTCCCCTTCCCTAGATTAGCCAGAGGTGACCAAAGGATGGAACAAACTGCTTGCAGACTGCTCCAGCCCTGGAGCCGAATGAGCCACCACCATCTGTCATTAAAGAGATGGACAGTTGTCCCCAGAGGTGCAGGGCCCTTCCAAGGACAACAGAAAGAAAGCAGTGGCCCTTATCACATGACTGTTTTTGGAATATAATTCAGTGGCATTCTGAGCTCAATCATGGGGTTTCATGTTATTTCGTGAGAGATTATCTCACGCAATCACTGGCAGTGGGGACGCAGTCTGAACGCAATCATGGGGTTTCACATAATTGCATGATAGGTTATCACATGCAATTTCTGGCAGTGTGGACATGGTCTGAACGCAGTCAGAACACAATCCAAATGTAAGCAAATTCGGTGAACTAGTGGATTTGGAAGTCCTATTCTTTTCCCAGGCTATCTTTTCTTTCGAAATTAGGCGGAACCCATCCCATGTAATAACCTTTCATACAATTGCATTCATTTCTGAATTGATCTCACTATTTTTTTCTTTTGAAATTGTGGGGAATCCCTCCCATGTGATAAAGTCCAGTGACTTTACACTCCTTGTATTCTTTCATCTGAGTACAAGTAGTCACTCCATCTAATGGTACAGCTTACCCTTCTGCTCCTTGTGGATATGAAGTCTGCTGAAACTGGCTTCTTGATACAGATCAACACAGTGCTGCTTGACCTTTTGTACTCTCCATGGGGACATGACTATGGAAATGGTCAGGATGAGAACTTGCACTTAAAAATTTACCACTACACCACTGCCAAAGCCTGTGCTCCCCTGCTGACACTACTTTTTGAAGAGCCAACCCCCTGGGCAAAAGAAACTGGACAAGTGCATTCTAAACATACTATGAATTGATGGTTAAGGCTTCATACGGCAAAATAAAGCGGATAACTGCACTAGCTGCCTGAAAACTACTATGGCTGCAATATTTTCTGTTACGCCAGCCCCCTTTAGTTGCAGAGAGGAAAATAGTTTTACTCTATATATTTTGTCCTACAGTGATGGAGGCAGCTGATGGCTCAGAGCATTTGGTGGATAGCATTTCCTCCAATAAAGAATCACTCTCCTTGGTTAAAAAACAGCAAGAAATCAGAGAAGTGTACTCTTGCCAAGGAGATAAGACAGAGAAGATGAATAGCTTGCAAAAGATAAAATCCTCCTCCTTCTTTACCTCAGGAAATGAGGTAGGAACATAGCAGGAGCACCACTGCCCAATAACTTATTGCTTTTCTTTCACCATGGGAAGGAAAAGGACTCATATGACACTGGCTTTTCAGATGAACATCCCCCAAAATTTTCTGTCCCCTGTCAATGAGATATAGAATTTTGATATCACCTTTAAGAACTAGGAAAATATTTTTTCACTAAACCACATCTCCAATGAGTAATTGTAGCAAAAAAAAATTAAAAAATCACTGACATTGGGGAGAAATGAAATACACTGTGATTTGTTCATGAATAGGTATATATTTACTAGATGTCTGATCTCTGGATGAGCTGAATGTATCCATACAAGAATATTAGATTTGAGAACTGTAATTGATATAAAACTTGAATTCTATATGGTGGTGGTGGTGGTGGTGGTGGTGGTGATGATGATGATGATGATGATTTCATTATATTTTATATGCTACTCCCAGGAAGCTCTCATTTTATCTTGAAATGGGTTAGATTTCTGGCCTAAGATTATCCTGTTAATTTATAGTCAGTTTGAATCTGAATCTTCACTTAGAGCAGTTCTTTTATTTGCATTTTGTTACAAAATATATTATTATTTACCTGCATTTTGTTACAAAATGTATTATTTTATTCATTTATATCACATCTTTTTCTAAGTAATGAGACTCAAGGCAGGTAGAACACATGTACATACCTTTTTCATGCCTCCAGGACTACCAACAGAAAGGAACATATCTCTTTTTTGGAATTACATTACCAAAGTGCATGGTGGATATTTTTGGAAGGAAAAGCACACCCAAAACCATGTGCATATTTCAAAAATATGTGCAAAACTAGAATTGTGTACATTTGAAAAAATGTACATAAGCATGTACAATGTAAAAAAACAACAACTCTACAAAATATGTTCATTGGCCGGGGGGGGATCAGGGAAGCACGCAAAAACACTGTTGAATATCTGTGTTGTGGAGAAAAGGACAAGAAGTATCACAATCTGATACAGAAATAGGGCACAATAATAATGTGAATCTTGGCCTTTTTGTACAAAACCAAAGGTATTTTGCATATATTTTTAAAAAATTAAACAATGGTCCTAAAATGTGGGGAAATCCACATTAAAAATTTGCAAAATCTCTTGTAGTCTAGGCTAGCAGGGGTGGGGTGGGGGAATATATTTTGAAATCCTTCATTCTAGCCTGGGAGAATCAAATAAGCAAAGATGTACAGTACATCCCTTATATATGTGTATGAATGCTTATGTGTGTAGGTGTATGCAGGATCAGGACAAGAACCATCTGTTGCTGAACTGATTGAAACATGTTTTCTGTACACAGAGGGTCCTCCTGCTATCAACACCAACACCTTCACATTTCTCAACAACACCATCAACAATAAAACAAAACTGTGTTGCTTTCCACCAATGTATATAACATTCTCTTCATGTTCTGCTTTTGAAATACACTAGTTCCCTTTATCACAGGCTTGAATCTGCCCATTGTTTTTTTTTTCTTCTCCCTAGTTTTATTGGTCATTCATTTTGTCCTCTCCCTGCTCATTTGTTTTCTTGGCTTTGGATAGCACCAGCTCATTTATCTAAGTGAAATTGTCCTTTACTGGTTGTCCTGCCGCCCATGCTTTCTCTCTTTTTTCTTGCTCATCACTTTGTAACTTGGTGAATGTGTACGTCCTTTAGACACATCAACCCTGTATTTTTATAAACCCCTCCCTTTTTAAGGAAGAGGTTATAATTTCGGCAGAACTGTTTCAGAGATAATGACCAGATTGTGGTTTTGCTGCTCACAGGGTAAGAAAAATACAATTAAAAACAGAAAAAGAAAGAATTAGATTAGAATTAAACTGTTTACAGTAGCAAAAACAATTCACATTCAGTAAAAGTATAAAATACAATTTAAAACATTTCAAAAAAATCTTAAAACAGTTCAGTTAAAATAGTACATCACTCCTATCTTGTTCTTTTAAAACTTTCTGTTTTAAAACTTTCTGTTTTAAAAGCCTGGACAACAAGGAGGGGACCATTCTGACCTCCCTGGGAAGGGACTTACAAAATTTAAAGGCAGCCACCAAGAAGGCTTCCTCTTATGTCCCCACCAACCATGCATGTGATCATAGTGGGACTGAGAAAAGGGCTTCTCCTGATGATCTTAGTGTCTGGGCCAGCTCATATAGGCAGATTCAGTTGCTAAATAGCGTGAATCTGCACCATAAAGGGCTTTATAGGTGATAACCAGCACTTTGAATTGTGCCCAGAGAAAACAACTGGCATTCAACGGATCTGTTTCAAAAGGGGCATTGTATGGTTTCAGTAACCTGCCCCAGTTAATAGTTCTAGCTGCAGCTCTTTAGACCAGCTGAAGTTTCTGAATATTCTTCAAAGGCAGCACCATATAGAACACTTTACAGTAGTCCAGACAGAATGTAACTAAGGCATGTACCACTGTGGACAGATCTATCACAGCAAAGGAATTGGCACAGTTTTGGCACACAACCTTTAAATGTGCAAAAGCACTCCTGGTCACTGCAGAAATCAGGTTCAAAGCTGAGTGCAAGAATACACCTAAACTGCAAACCTGTGTTTTCAGGTATATTATTACCAAAACAAACAAACAAAACCAAAAGAACAGGCTGAAACCCTTTAACCTGTTCTTCCATCTGAACCAAGGGCACCTCTGTATTATGTAGATTAAATTTTCCTTTGTTTGCCGTTATCCAGTCTATTACTGATGACAGTCACTGATTTAGGAAGGACAACATCTTTGAATTGGAATGCAAAGAAGTAGTAGATTTTGATTTCAATTGCATATGACACCACATCCCAAAACTCTGGATGGCATTTCCCCGAGTTTTCATGTATATATTAAACAGCATGGGGGACAAAACAGAACCCCAAGAGAGACCATAGGACAATGGCCAGATAGTCAAACAGGAGTATTCCAGCACCGCCTTCTGGGTTTGCCCCTTCAAGAAGGAATGGAGCAAGCATAAAACAATGCCTCCAAGTCCTATCCTAGCAAGGCGGCACAGAAGCATGCCATGATCAATGGTATTGAAAGTTACTGAAAGGTGCAGAAGAATCAACAGGGACACAATCCTCCTCTCCAGTTCCCTGCATAATGGAGGTGACCAAAGCTGTGTCTGCCCCATAGCTAGGCCTGAAACCAGATTGAAATGGATGTAGGTAATTGGTTTCATTCAAAACTCCTGAAGTTGGGAGGCCACCACACATGCCAATATCTTGAAATAAATAAATAAATAAATAAATAAATAAATAAATAAAATGTTGGACACTGGTATGAGACAATCTACCCACTATCCTCATTACTTTCTACATATGTAGTGTGTCTACAGCCTCTGCTCTACACCAAGGATCTCTTTAAGATTTTAAACTTTAAAGGAAATAGGCATTTAAAATCTTGAGTTTTTCTTGAGGCCTATGGGTCATCTTTGATCATGGCATGCTTCTGTGCATGCACATGTAGGAAGCAAAGAAATTTGGAAAGAGTTGATCAAGAAAAGGGGGTCAGAGCTAGCCTCCAATGCCCTTCTTTTCTACATAGTTTACATGAAAGGAGAGTGTATCAAAAGGACTATGAAAAAATTGGTAAATTCAGTTATACTTCTGTTTTCTGTTAGCTTCCCAAGCCATACTCAGCCATTGTTTATCATTGTGTCATTTTTGGTCATCTTTGGAAGATGTTCGTGAAGAGAGAGTGATATATTGCATTTTAGCTTCCCCCACAAGCATTTTTAAGCTTGCCAGTGTTACTGGGACTGTTGCTGCCCCAAAAATTATGTGCACAGGTCTTGTTGCCAGTGGGCTCCCAAAGGAAGCACTGAGCACCCCCCTCCCCTAGAATGTAGTTGCAGATGCAGATAGCTTCACACACATACTCATACACACATGGTACATGCACATATATATTGAAGCCAGATCATTAGACAGCATTTAGTAATAATTATAATGAACTGATCTTTCATTAATTCTATCCAGTATTGTGCAGTTGTGCTTCAACTTGGTTCCTGACATTTCTGGAACAGCTTTTGTGAAACTGTGTTAGGAAAGGTTTTTCAGTCTGACCATGAGTGCTTTTGTCCCTTCTTTCTTCTTCTTGAAAAAATAGAATTAGCCAGAGTGCATGTTTGATCTGCTGACTTGTTCTTCTTCAAGCATATTTGTCAGCCTCTTAATTCTTAGAAGGTCTAGCTCTTATGCTTTTATTAACATTTTAATTTGTTCATATGCCATTTCATCTTCTTCACTTGCTGCTTGAAGGAATTTAAACCTCAATTTTGCTTCAGCATGATGAAAAAGAGCTGTACATCCAACTGAGGTCTTGAATCTCTGGGGTTAATAGTCAAACCTCTCACGTAGGTCAGTAGCGGCCAATTTCTACTGTGTTAGCTGTTTCCTTGGTTTCAGGCTGCTTTAAAGTTTAAATTTGTTTAGTCTTTTCAACCAGCTCCTCTCAGAGCTTCTCCTTATCCTTCAATCATTCTTGTTGCTTCCTAACAATTCCCCCAATTTCTAGCATGTCTGTCTTTTGTTTTCTCACTTCCATCAAAGAGTTAGCCGCTTTCTTCCTTCATTTTGCTTTTTAAAAAAGACCTTAATTGGTCATGTTCTTGTTCACTTTCATCAGGAAAGAAGAATATATTCTACTCATAGATATATACAACTAGTCACAGCCCAACATTTATTATAAGAATAAGGCAAGAAGCAAAATAAGCATTTTAGTTTAGGAATGGAAAAACTTCATCAGGTGTGAGCTAAGAATGAACAAGCTGGAGTCTTCCATAACTGAGCACTGGTTGGATGATGCTCTTAGTCCCATGCCCCATGCCATCAACTTTCTATATCTCAGTTAATGAATGATTTCAGTATATCATTATATTTATTCTTCACAGAAATAGCTTTGCAAACTCTGTCTGTCCTAATGTTCTTTTCATGGCCAAAATCCCACTCATCCATTACAACACTATGAAGATCAAACTGCCTGACTTGGCTATCTGTTACTTGTAAGTAGATAAGGTAGTTGTTAAAAGTAGCTCACTCTTGTGCCTATAACCGCCACTTACAGGTTGCCATTACAGATGAAAGAAAGTCATGGCTGATCTCCTGGGGGAGTCTAGAAAAGCACAGCTTCCTTGAGCAGAGTCAGTAAGTCAATCTCTTGCTTAGATGTACACAGTCTCTCTGGCAAAAAGAAATAAAAGTTGTTTTTTTTTAAAAAAAAAAAAAAGCTTGTACAAAGCATCCAATGGAATCACATCCTGCATCTGAAATAAATTTGACCTTCAGTGTGTGTGTGTGTGTGTGTGTGTGTGTAAAAGAACTATAAAGAAAGAAGAAGGGGATAGCTAACCAGAAGGCACTGGGAATGAATGTCATGCCTTATCAAAGTGCCCTTTGACATAAATGGACATACTTCATTCACAGATGTTGTAACACTATTTCTATCAACCACTGAAAGAAATTGAGCAACCAACAAATCTTGCAATGAGGCTGATGAACTTAGACCCTTGTGTTTCAAAGAGAACTATATGAAGGCAATGTGAGCATAGTACTGGTATTTTTTAAAGAGACCCCAAATTAGCCGTGAGTTCTTTTTGAGAGAATAACTGATACAGAACTCTATTTTGTATACATTTTTAAGCAATTTGCACTTCCCAAACTATTGTCCAGACTGTATGGATTCTGCACTTATCTAAATTTTGTAATGAAGTTTCTACTCCAAATATGCATATAAATACAATACATATTTTGATGTCAAAGTGCATGCTAGTAAAAGATGTTTATAAAATATACAGATAGAAAGGTAATACCAAATGGTATACAATGAAATGACTTGAACACCCCTATCTCAAGTATAATAGGACTACATAGCAGATAATGTACAGAACATCCTAATCCTAATCAAGATGTTTTGGCACCTAAGCAGAATAGTTTGAGGTGGCTCAACATATGTTGAAGACTTTGTTGCCAGAAGTGGTTCCCAACTGTATTTCGGTCATTGCTTAGTGAACTGGTAATTTTAAAAAAAACACCTGTTAATGGAACAGTCCCTCTGAAATCCCTCCCACCAACAAAACACTTACTAAAAATTGTCACAGAAAAGCAGTGGCATTTCTCAGTGTGTTGTGCCTGTATTGTATAGGACTGTTCCGCTATTCAGTCATTCAGAAAGAAAGCTAAATATTATATGAGGGAAAGGACCACATTACACTCTTCATCTTCTCACATATTTCCACCATTCTTCTCATGTCTTTAGAGGAGAGCTTTTTCTATTATGGAGACACTTCAGAACATTCAGAAATCATGGGAAATCACACTATAAATTTTGTGGAACTAAA
The DNA here is from genome assembly GCA_034509955.1 of Urosaurus nigricauda. Classification (NCBI taxonomy): domain Eukaryota; kingdom Metazoa; phylum Chordata; class Lepidosauria; order Squamata; family Phrynosomatidae; genus Urosaurus; species Urosaurus nigricauda. The sequence goes on along the minus strand of JAOEGL010000003.1, from coordinate 141,471,815 downwards.
TAAAAGCTAGGAATCTTCACTTACCTTGTTCTTACTCATGAGGATGGAAAAAAAAACCCTCAAATGTTTTTTGCATGAGATGCAGAAGTTTTGTTTTTTTTAAACATTCTTGTTTTTCCATTTGGGGACTTTTGGTGAAAATTTCATAAAAGTTTGGGGGGTTGTTTGTATTGCACACAAAACCTTAGATTTTATGGAAAATATTTGTTTGTACAAAATACAGTGGGCTGTTCCCTTACGTGGGAGATCTGTTCTGGAACCCGCCCACCCCATAAGGGAAATTACACAAACGCTGAAGCCCTATTAGAAATAATTGGGCTCATGCCTACGGTATGACCATAGGCACGCACCCCATTACTTCTTCTGTGCCACACCAGGGCTTTTTCCAGTGCAGCTTTCAGAGTATGCTGAAAGTTGCATAAGTTATGTCCGCATATGACGCAGGTGCAATGTACAATCTTTTTGCACAGAATACAATGTTTTTGCTCAAATGTTCACACACAAATATTTGAAATTGAAATGGTGAAAAGTGTTAGTTTTCATATGGCGGTTGATTTTTCTTCTTACAAGAGGCTTCAGTTTGTCAAGACAGACTGCCTTGTCAAGAAGGTGAATGTTTGTGAGGTTTTTTTTTAAATACCCATAGTGTGATGAATCTCAGTGGACAGAAAAAATTCTTTTCTTCATACTTTTGCTCTCCTCACAATTAAGGTAATGAGAAGACAATAAAAACCAATCTTTACTTCATTCTGTGTTAATTTAGTATATATTTTGAACATCTGAATAGGGCTGTTATCTATGAGATGAAGAGGGGGACACAAGTCTGCTCCTACACCATGCCAATATTTTCAACAATCTGGTAAATATTTAAGTCAAACCTCAAGCCCATGCAATTTGGTGGCAGAAATTCTATTTCTTGGGCAGCTGTAAGGATTGCTGAGATAACATATATGAAACTCTTGAAATACTTGAGTTTAAAGTATAATAATCTTAAAACAGTGTTAAAACCAGAAAGATAAGAAGTCAGTTAAAGGAAAATGACATTTACTCTGGCAAGATTACTCATATGAAGCCTATATGGATAGTGTATACATAACTGCCTATGGATTTTATGTATATTGTTAGCATGGGGCTATCATGAAGGCAACTGTGTGAGCAGGAAACCATTAGAGTGTGTCTGATCTCATAAAGCTTTTATTTTGCAGTCGCAAATGAGTAAATTCCACATTTGACCAAGCTATATTCTATGCAAAGTTTTTCTTTCTTGCATCTGGATCCAGAATCAATTCTGCTGACATACAGGGGCAAATAATCACAGTCACTTCTACTTTTTACAGTCTTCTTATTTTTCTTGTTTGTTCATCTTTATTTATTTCTTTTTATTTCTTTTATGCTTCCTGTTTCTTTTCTTGTGTCTCTGATTCACCTATCTTCATAGTGAATTCACTGCAGGCATTGAGTTCAAAGAGCCAATGGTTCTCATTTTGCTGTCTATGTTTCCCTTCAGACCTGTAAAGCAGCTGTCTATCGTGCTGATGAACTATAGCTCAGTCCCTGATCTCTCAATTACAAGAAATCATTATCATATAAAGACTGTCCATCCATTTATCCAGATCAAGGCTTGCAAAGTATGAAGCAAACCTTCCCATATGTGCATAGACATCTGCATTTGCAGCCCGATCTGACCTCAATTATCACTGACTTCACAATCTGAAGTAGCTTCCATAATGTATTGGTTACACAGTTACTTATCTGAAGATAAAACAGAGATTAGTGAAATTTTTTGACTAATATTGAATAATATTAAGCAGAGGACATATTTTCTCTTATTAACTTGCTTGGTCTGCCCAGTCCATGAACATTCTAACTGAATACCAGTTATGTTGGCAGCAAGAGTTTCTGAGATGTGATCAAAAAGGGATATATTAAGAAGAGCTTCCCCAACTTTTAAAAACACAACAATGTAGTAGTCCTGCAGAAATATACACTGAAGCTGTCTTCAGAGAACAGTAGAACTATTGAGAAATATTGAGAACAGTATACATATGAATGAATCTACTGGGTTAATAATAGTAATAATAATAATAGGTAATAATAATAGGTAATAATAATAATAATAATAATAATAATAATAATAATAAATAGGGAAGCTTTAGCCTTTCAGAACTTTTAAACTATAATTTTAACAGTAATTTGCCACTGTCTGTGCTGGTTGGAGTGCTGAGGAGCTGAAGTCCAAAACATCTAGAATCTTAAAGTTTTCATCACCCCCCAATCTACTAATTCCTCTCTAATTATGCTGCTATTGCAAATTTTAAAATATAAGTTCATTTCCTAAGGCCATCACTGTGATAAGTCCTGAGGTTTCATATGAACAAGATGTGAAGATATCACAGTATTCCCTAGGTCAGTGATGGTAAATCTTTTTGAGGCCGCAGGCCTCAAATATTTTATTTTGAGCCCATGCTGGGTGAAATGGCATTGCGTGCCACCTATGGCATGTGTGCCATAGGTTCACCATCATGGCCCTAGGTAACCCTACCATCGGTTTTGTATAGTTAGCAACTTAGCATAGTTCGTCAGCCATGCAGCAGAGACACAACACACACATATATATACACAAACACCACATACCACCCTTTTGCTGGTATACCTGGGAGGCAGCAAAAATTGGCCGGACAAGAATATACTAAATAAATAAACTGTGAGGTTATTTAGAAGGAAATAATCTGTGACTGAAGAAAGAAATCAGAAAGCTGTAAGAAGAGAGGTGTAAGAAGAAAGGTCCAGCAATTGATTTCATTTTTAAAAAAAACTTGTAAAAAAGGATTGTATTTTTAAATATGTTTGAATTGGAATTTTAAAGAGTGAGACAAAGTTATTTCACCAATTAAGAAATTGATGTTTGGGATCAGCTACAAAAGCCAATGGACTGTCACTCCATTCTCTTAAAATATTTTTTAATAAATAAATAAATAAATAACCCTGTAGGGTTTAAGCAAGGTCTGCTCAGGTGAGCTTAAATGTTCGCAAAAAAGGCCAGGTATTTATCTTTTTAGGCACTTTTCAGATGCAAGCAGAAATCTGAAATACTGGAGAAAGAAGGCAGAAATAAATGTTTTGGTGATAAGTTTCCATTGTATCAGGAAAAACATAAATTAACTTTTGTATTAATTAATCAGGAAACAGTTATTAGCATGAGAGAAATGCTTGAGTTAGCTTTTTGGAGGCCTTCTTATTAATTTGTTGTTTATCTATCTTTGTTTTGATGTTTGAACTTTTTTTTTTTTAATGTTTTGGAGTGATTCTATGGTCCTATAATTTTTAGATGTCTAGCTTTACAATGCAAATCTATTCTTGGCCAAGTGGTATAAGATTATAACTTTCAGCTCCAAACCTGTCTAGCCATTAGCTCCAACATGAAATGTAATTTTGAATAGTCATGTACAAAACTGTAATCTGAGGCCCAAATAAAGCAGCTTCCAGCCACTTTGGGGGCATGGTATTTAGACATCACATGCTCCTGAAGTGGTTCGAAGGTGCTCTAAGGCTGCCTAAGGTGACCTGAAGCCACTGTCAAAAGGAGCGGATTCAATACACTCCTGCCAGTGGCCCATTTAGTTTAGATAGAACGAATGAATGTAACTTCCTATTGTTTTGCTTTTCTACATCCAGTGTCTTCTTGAATCATTCTCAGCTGCAGCCACTACTATCTCTCACATTTCCTAACAAGGCCACCATCATCTGTGGTACTCTATTCTACTGTTAAACTGTCAGAAGTCCCTTTTAATTTGCAATTGGAACCTCCTTTCTCATATTTTGAGCAATTTGCTCTTGGTCCTATCTTCTAGAACAGCAGAAAACAAAATTGTCATATTTTCCTCATGACAGCTCTTCACTTTTACAAAGAGGACTGTCACATTACCTTCAAATCTTAATTTCTCCAGGATAAATATACTTAATTCCTCCGTCTGTTCCTCCTAAGGCTTAGTTTCTAAACCCTTTAGCACCTTAGTTGCCCTTCTCTATACACATTCCAGCTCCTGTTAACCTGTGGTATTGAGAAGTTGATACAGTCGTTCGGGCAAGGCCTGCCCAAAGCAAAATGGAGTGGTAGTATTATTTCCTCTCGTTTAACTATTATAATTCTGTTGATGGCAGCATAAAATTACATAGCATCATAGTATTGACTCCAATTTAGCTTGTGATCCACCATGATGCCTAGATATTTTTCTGCATATACTGCTATCAGTCCAGATGCCTGTTTGTTCAGTTAACTTTCCCCACTTAAATTCAGTACTTTACATTTGTTGACATTCCTATTGAAATCCGTTAGATTAATACTGGCCAAGTTCTCCAATCTATTCAGGTTATATTGAAGCCTAATTCTGTCTTCTGAGGTATCAGTTTTATTCTCAGTTTAGTATCATCTGCAGATTTTATGATCATACCCTCTATTCCTTTTCCAAGCCGCTTGTAAAGATGTAAAAAAGTATTGATTCCAGGACAGATGTTTGGAGAAGAACAATTAATATTTTGTAAATATTTGTACTTTCTGACAATATAGCCCTCATACAATTGTTATGCTATTATTTTTAGTTATCTTTTCTTATCCCTTTACCCCTTTTCTGTTCTGATGAGCCACCAGCTTATATTTCAGCAGCTACACACTTTAAATTACTTCTGTAGTGGTAGCTGACATACCTTACGTTTAATCAATATTTACACAGTACAAGCTATGCTTAGTCCACCAGCTTAATGTCAGAGCATAAATAATAGTCCAGCCAACACTATCACTCAGTGCATCTCTTAGAACATATATTTAGGATCTTGAGATAGAATTATAGTATAAAATGATCTTGGACTGAGGTTGGAAAACTAGCTTCCTTATAATAGTACTGTCCAACAATATGAATGGAGTGAAGCAAAAGCACAGAAGCAGAGGATAGATGTGAAGTAGTTTGTGTTATCAAACACATTACAGTAATGTAGAAGGATCAGATATTCAGAACATTGGCTCAAATACATATATCCTAATTTGATTGGGTAAAAGCAGAGCTGAAATCAAAATTTTCCTAATAGAAAATTTGACCTGAATGTAGAGGCTGCTGTCCTCACCCTGGAAAGTGCAAAATCCTGTTTTCCTGGATGCACAGAGACTAGCTAGATTACCATGTTACACGCTTATAGTGCTGGTATTCCACTTCAACTGCTATGGCTGCCTCCTGCTGTGTACTGGAATTTGCAGTTTAGGGAGGGGAATTTAGAATTCTCAGCCAGAGAGCTCTTAGGCCTCACTAAACTACAAACCCCAAAATGCAACAGGAGGCAGCTAGAGCAGCACTGTAAGAGTGTAGTGTATTACCACATCCCAGTAGGTGAGTGTAGGCCTATACAATTGATAACTGACCACATGGAATCCATTCCAAAAGCCATGGAGCTCAATAAGATTCCTGCTCCTAGCAGTCTTTGGTGAGTGGATTGCAAAATAGTGGGAAGTGGAAGAAATGGCAGGCCACAATACATGGCTGGTGATCTTTATTTCACTTGGAGGGTCAAAGAACACCAAGTGTTATGGGTTGTTTATTGAATATACTGATGACATCCTAGTCAGGTAAATCATATAGCCTTTCTCACCTTCCATGCATGATTTAGTAACTAATTTGGAAAGCAATTTTTTCACACATGTGATTCATAAACACACAGAAAGATTCTTCACATTCATCTTTCTGTGTTTGTTCACATATGTGTCTTCCACATGTCATCATTGTCATCATCACCAAATCCATCTTTATCATCTCCTCTTAAGCATCAAGCATATAACTGACATTTTCCATTTGATGGACAACCAATTATAAATAGTTTGTGATATTGCCATTTGAATACGTTATTAAATAGACTAGAATTCCATATATTCTTTTTCCCCCAGTTCAGTCACAACAGCACTAAATTAACAGTCCCAGAGTAAATCTGTATTAAAAACTGACACAGATGTTAAAAACCGAATGTGAAAAGAACATAATTTCATTAAAAATCAGCATTTATCCAATAACCAAAATACATAAAAGTAACAATGAAGGATAAAAGCTTCAACCATGTTCCTTTTCATATGCTGCAACAACACTTATACTTTACAACAAGAGTGGGAAAAAGTATTTAATGACTAAAATATACATTTAAAAAAACATGGTGCTTCCTAATCTAATGTAAATGTGTCATTTTTCATGTCCCAAAAGCAAAGATTTTCATTGTATTGTCAAAACAAAAACAAAACAAAACCCAAAGCCTAGCATGCAGAACAGAGGAGATGAAGAATGAGAATCTACAGCAGTTTACGACAGGTATGTCGGTAATAATACCATCAACATTTCAGAATGCACGGCAAGGGGCAATGTCTATTGTCACATCACATGCTGCAGAGTTTATTATTTCTACAGTGAATCTACAAACATAATGAATTCTCACTGGCTACACAAAGTAAGAATCTTAGCCTAAAGGCATTTCATACAATCACGTACCAGCAAACTGGAGGAAGGACATAAAAGCAGAAGAAAATGTAGGGAGAAGGTAAACAAGCAAATGAACAAAAAATGGTCCTAGTATGGAACAAGCATACATTCTATTTGGGGCACCATAAAAGGTGCCAATGTCAGGCCTAGGTTATAAAAACAACTTGCAAGGAAATTCTCCCATACAAGCCAAGTTGAAAGTTGTACAAGTTCATATGATGTCTGTCTTATAATATAGTTGATCATTAGTTCTACCTACTCTGACTGGCAGCAATGCTCATAGTTCTCAGGCAAAGCGACATCTTTCTCATCTCTGCTGAGATGCTTATATCTGGAGGTATAAGGACCTGGATCCGTCTTGTTCATACAAAGCATCTTCTTCCACTGATCTATGAATGATCCAGACTAAATACCTGTTTGCAACTCCAACACAGCCTTACTGTTGTCAGTTGTGGCTCTAACCCAGGTTTCCCCAGGTTTTTCCCAGCCCTGTTGGTTAGAATGCTTTAACTAAAGATGCTGGAGAAAAAGAAAAGTGTCTTCTTTCATCCAGGGCCTGTGGCTTCCTTTCCATTACCAAATCTATGACAAGTACATTCAGAACTAGTCTGTGGGCTTCCCACAGGAATCATCTTGGCCACTGCTGGAGGAATGCTGGGACAAACAGGCCTTTGTGTTAGGAAGGATTGAATTAGGGGAATTTTAATTATCTCAAATATTGTGAGAGTGGGGCCCTAACAATACCTCTTGAGACCGGGTTCTTTCTGGTATACCGGAAAGACCAAGAACCCTTTAAGTGAGAATGTGGAGACAGGCTTTTTCAATTAAAATCTAATATTTATTAAAAGGGGAAACATACAGCAACGAAACAAGCATTCACACACACATGCAATGCTGCAAGAAGCAAAAGGGAGGGAAAGCAGAAAAAGTGGGAGATTGGTGAAAGTATGGGAAATACTCACTTCCGTAGACTTATCCAAGGTCCAATACAGATGTGGATGATGATGAGACATGGCCGCTGAAACATGGGGATGGATGGCTGAGGGAGCTAAAGTCAGAGATCAAACTGGCATGGAGTCCAGCTGCACTCTGAAAATAGTTCACTTGAGTTGGAAAATCCTAGGCTTATATAGGCTCAAACTAGCCTCTAGCGATGAGCTTAACAGTCTGGCCAAAGACTAGACAAAGGCACTGACTGCCTGGGCTATGTTAAGCTGAGGTGCAATGATGACATAAACAATGTGTTTGGGTCTTGATGCAATCAAGGAAGGCAGGCAAGTCTATGGGTGAATCATTTAATATGATCACTAGTACACTAAGTGTGAGACTCTGAGTAAACAGGCTGTATGGTCTTATTCTTGAGGGTGATGACTTTCCCATTTGGGCAACTCCCAAACCTTCCTGTGGGGAATTTCCAGAGTCCTTTTGCAGGGGTCTTTGGAGGCAAACTCTTCTGCCTAACTGACTCTCTGCTCAGGGGATTATGGTTGATAGCTTTGGGAGGTCAGTTTTGGGTAACGGATAGAATTGCACACACCATAATTTGATACAAATCCAGTCTTGATAACATTTGGTTTGATCAAGCAGGGTTCCTTTTATAATAATAATAATAATAATAATAATAATAATAATAAAAGTTTATTTGTATACCGCCCTTCCTGCGATCAGGGCAGTGAACATACAAAAATTATACATATACAAAAGTTAAAACAACGATTAATACAGTTTAACAATGTTACAGTGTCCTCCCAGGGAAGAGATGTTCCGAACCAAGTCGTGAGGGAAGGGTGGCATCAGGGGAATCAGGGGTAAGCTAAATCAAATAGATGTGTTTTCAACCCCATCTTAAATTGAGTTAAGGAGGCAGCCAGGCGAAGCTCCAAAGGTAATGTGTTCCAGAGGTTCGGGGCAACGAGAGAGTACGCCCTCTTCCTAGTAGATGTCAGTCTAGCCTCTGGAACATTGAGCAATAATTGCCCAGTTGATCTGAGTGTGCGGGGCGGACTATATGAGGAGAGACGGTCCTTCAGGTGCTCTGGGCCCAAGCCATTTAGGGCTTTATAGGTGATAACCAGCACTTTGTACTGAGCCCGGAAGCGAATAGGCAGCCAGTAAAGATCTTTCAATATTGGTGTTATGTGGGCGGCCCTGGGAGCGCCAGTGACCACCCGAGCTGCCATTGTTTTACATTGTTATTAGTTAAGGCACATGCTACTATGAACACTTGTAGTCTGAAACTGAGCAAAATCCATCTAGTAGCTCTAAGGACCTAGAGTCTGAAATGAGGCCCTGATGTAGGGTTACAGTTCCCTGATATCCTCACAATCCAGCAATATGTTTAAACCACATTGCTGGATGCAATCATGGACCGCAGAGGCTGCAATGACCAATGAAACACTGGAAAAGGTAGTATTTTGAACATGGCACATAGACCCCCAGACATGTGGATGGATGAAAAGAGCTTATCAGAGGATGCATTTTTCCCCACATTCTGCATTTCACATGAAAACCAAAAGTCAAAGTTGAAATGGAGGACAAATCCTGGAAAAGAAAGACCTCACCTGGTCACCCTGGGCTGAGGGAATCGGTGACAAGATGCTTCTGGGAGGAAGTCAAGAAGCAAAACAACACCTGCTTTTGAAACCCCTCCTTTCCTTTATGGGGAGGATCATTTCAGAGTGCTCCAAATTGATTCAATAGTATATTCATATTGCTAACAATGTGGATGTTTTAGGAAAACCTGGGGAGGGGGGAACAGTATTGAATATCCCGGGTTAAATGGGTTTTTGGATGGCTCCCCAAAAAGTCTGCCAAGTTCATTTGGGGCGAGTGTGAACACCAAGGAAATAACTCAGATTCACCCCCCAGATTATTTCTGTAATATGAATGGGGCCCAGGATCACAAAACTGAGGCTCCCATGTTTTGGCTGCATCAAGAAAAGGCATGACTCATTAATAAAGATAATGGCGCTAGGAAAGGTAGAAGGCAGTAGAAAGAGAAGAAAACCATATGCTAGATGGATAGACTCAATCAGGGAGGCAATGGGTCTGAATTTGAAGGACCTAAGCAGAACAGTGGAGGATAGGGGTGTGAGACTCCACAGCTGTGTTTGAAGCAAGGATCACCACTCTTGGGCAGCAGCTTGTTAACTGGAGAAGCACCTCACCCCTTCCAGAATGAGACACTGTAGACAGAGGTCTCTCAGATGAGGTTTTTATTCTTTTGAAGAAGTTCCAATATATACAGAGCTATCTACAAGAACTACATCGTCCACCATCCACCAATAGAACAAGCCACACTGACTCCCAACTGACTCCCAATGGAATCTTCAGCCAACTGCCAAACCTAACTGTCAAGTGTAGTGAATAGACCTGCTTATCAGCCAAATCATGAAACAGCATTTGACCAGTCAATGGGAAGCCGGCTGGGCAGGGTTATAAAAATGCCATGCAGAGAGTGAAAGGAGAGTTGAATTGGGGAAAGAGTTACGCCGAATGGAGAGTGTGCTCTTGGAGTTCCTGAGGGAACAGTTTAGTTGTGTTTTATTGACCACGAAAGGGTCTTAAAAGTCCAAAGTGGGACAGTATAGGCTTGGGGAGTCTAGTAGGGAGATGCTCAGAGCAAGCCAGTAGCTGAAAGAGGGATTTTGGTCTGTGTACTTGAGATATGATTGCCTGTGTGGCTTAGTTATTGTTATTTTATAGAACATCCTGTAACTAAGCAATAAGTCAATAATAACAACTTTGAGTTTATTTTATATTTTTATACTTTACAATAAACTTTTGTTAGTGTTTGAATAACTACTTGGCCTCTGTTTTATAATCAAACCACGCTACTAACTGTTAGAGACAAACAGGGGTTGTGCCATCATAGGAAAGAGATTGTGATTGTTCATCACATAATTTGGTGGCAGCAGTGGGATTAAAATTCCCATAGGGGGGCTGCCACAGTTGAGAGTAGGTTGTGGGTGGATTGTGTGAGGGTCACCACATAATTTGGTGGCAGAAGTGGGATTAAAATTCCCATAAGGCTGCCACAGTTGAGAGTAGGTTGTGGGTTGACTGTGTGAGGGTCACCACATAATTTGGTGGCAGTGGTGGGATGAAAAGGCCCAGAGTACTGTCATCAAAGAGTGGTGAAAGATAAAGAATCCACCACACCAAGACCAACTGCCAACGGAATGTTCAAATTTGTCCAGCCAGCACCTGATTGGCTGATGTTCCTGGCTGATGTTTGGCCAGCCTGTCGCTATTAAATTACACATTGTACATTTTCCTTGGGACTCTTTATCCCAACAAGAGGGTCTTGGAGATGTCTCATCCATAGAGTCGCCATGAGTCCTGGTTGACTTGAGGACAGTTAAAAACAAAGAAATTCCATTTGCACCCCACCAAAAAAAAAAAATCACTCTTTTAATTACAGTTCAGGTATTCAGTGTGACCATCCACATGGTCACTATAAATTGGGGTGGAATCAAGAGCAGTTAACAACAGCAGCAGCAACAATAACAAATATCCCAGTTATCTTTCTTGGACCTACTTTCTGGCTAGCATGGTTCATTTAAGCCAAAAGAATCATGCATCTTTGTGCAGTCTTGTGTTGTGAGGGTACTACAAGAAGCACTGCACCCTCATTCGTACACTCAGCCTTCCACACTTCACCCACATACATAGGAATACATGAAAGTCTTCACTCACATGTATGTACATGCATGCATATCACATGCTACAAACATGCTTGTTTTTCTGATCTCTGCACCTCTCTTATTATCTGCCTTACAGTTCCTCATCCCACCTAACCTTTCTGTATACTTTGTAAAAGTCTTTTAACCCCTACAGTATTGTCCAGTGCAAGCCTTGGTCTATCCCTGCAAACTGCTCTCAGCATCCCTCTCTGCCTTCTTACAATTCTGCAGTCCTTCTACCATAGCATTGCAATCCCAGCCACCAAGACTCCACCACACTAAAATAAACACTTTTCTTTCGCTGCTGCTTTTGCAAGAATAATTGTTTCCACTGTCATGGCAGACATCCCCTACTGGTAGTACGATGAAAGACAACCAAAGGGACAGACTAATGCTTTGGTGCTGAGGTGCTGTTTGGCTTACTGAAGACTGAACTTTGAAGATATTCATATTTTCTATATTTTCTATATGTTTCTTCTGCTCCAGCTTTAGACTGCTGTTGTGAGGTGGGAGTTTAAAGCAAATTTTTCCTTATAGATTTCTAGAAATAAGAATAGCATTATCATATAAACTTTCTTACGACTTTTTTGGCCTTGACATAAGTGTGATCCAGTCCTAGGCATGCAGAATTGTGATTTTTCTTTATGTAAATGGGAATCCTGGGCTATAAGAGATCTTATTCACATAGACAGAGCCCAACATGTCTATTTTGCATTTACAATGACAATGAACACATGACTGGAAGGGACACAGCTACTGGCAACAATCCTTCTACAACATCTTTCTCCCATGGAATTGGCTATACATGTGAAAATTGCCATATATGTAAAAATAATTTTATGAACCTTGACTTCTTGGGACCCAGGACCAAAATGCAATTGTCAGTCCAAACTAGAATAGACTTAGTTGTTTTTTTTTTTAAAAAAAATCTGAATTTACATAAGTGGTGACTTACCATTCAACAATTGCTGCAATGTGCCTATTCTAGCTGAGAACATTAGTGGAATTAAGCCCATGTGATTAAGACAGGGAGGTAAAAGAAGCCCTACTTGTTCCAAAAAGCATCAGTGGATCAAAAACCTTAAATAGGATTAGAGAAAAAAATATTATTGCTATTAAATTATCATTGAAGGAAAATTCTGCTTCTATGAAATATGCAACTTCTGGTCCAAAAGTAAAAAAAAATGGAAGAACATATATCATTGTCCTGAAATTTAACAAAAAAGCTCTACAGTATTAAAACAGAATAATAGAATTTTTTTTAAAAGAGAAGGAAAAGAAGTGACAGGGGGGAAATATAGTAGCACTTTGAAGACTAAGCAATTTATCAATTTTTTAACATTTGCTTTCATGGATCGACAATGATTCTTAGAATGAAAGGACATTGTCTATACCTGTACTTGTTTTCCCTCCCACTATTACAACAAACCAGAATTGTCCCTAATAATGAATTGTTCCTACCAGTGTTATCTACCAGTTTAAACTGTCTTTACCAGTAGAAAATAGCTTCACCAAATTAATCAACTCAAGACTTGATTAGTTGGTGAGGAGCAATTTTGAATGAATTAAAGCTTAAAGCTCTGCAAAATACTCTTTAAAGTATTGTAGAGGCAGTTTCAATGACTAGAGGGAATAAGGTATCGTGGGATCCTTTGCTTGTTCAAACTTTCAGTGTTAAGGGTCTCATTGGGCTTCTTTGGTTGTGCTCTGTTACTTATCAAGTGCAGCACTCAAGGCAAAGCAATTCTCTTAATGCTACCGGGAAAATGTCCCCATAACTCTGCATGAAAAGAGAAAGAATCTATATATCTTCCGGTCTGTGTATCTATGAGGGGAAAGAGGCAAGAAAGAGAAACTGGATAAAATAGTGCTGGGGAAGGGATATTTCCCTTCTACCAGCTTTATACCTACTGCCTGGTAAGAATCCATGGGTACAATTAATACCCAATTAATTTTAACTAATAATAAAAATGTTGGAAATTCTGTTCATGGGTTTCTCTCAATACATCTAGTCTGATCCCCAGCCTTCCTCAAAAGTATTTATGTAGAAATCATGTTATATCCATCTATTGACTTGTACATAGGGTTGCTGTAGAATAAAACAATGTGCCAGTTAATATTTGCCACCAAATTTATGTTACTATTAGGGATGGGAAGGAGCACTTCTGGAAGTTTCTCCAATGTGTATCATCTTCATTTCTGGAAAATGTGAGAAAACAAATTTCCTGTACCTCCTCTATGGGAGAATAGAAGGAAACTTGGCATGTTGCTCTAAGCACTTCAGAGGAAAAGTGGAATAAGAATGCATTAAATAGAATAATTAACAAGGGGAATTTTCTGAATCAAAAAGCTATCAGATAAGAGTTAGATATTCCTTGATTTCAAGATTCCTTAAGTGGTGTAAAATCTAAAGACAGTGCAAAAATATCTTCGGTTAGCCACATATTTCACTGTCATAAGTTCTGACTTTGAAAAAGCTAAACAGCAGGGGAGGGGAAAAGAAAAGAAATTAAGCTCTTTTTCCTCAGGGATGTATGTTATCGGTATTGACTTGTTCTTGAAACAGCAGCAGCTGGAGGTAGAGATACATAAGGTGTTCCTTCGCAAACTACAACAACTTCTTTATAACAATCAAGGAAGAAAAGCTTGGACAGTTTTGTTATCTTTTCAATATGGATCATGTAATTGGTGGAAGAATACTGTAACTATTTTTCCCTCCTATGCTTCAGATCAGTAGGGTGTCACTGTTACCAACATTTTATTCCCTTTAATTGTCAAAATAGTATTGGATTTGTTTCAGAGTGTCCCACTTCCCTTTGGCAAATTGATTTTTAACTTGAAGTGGCTTACATAGGACAGATATCGTTCAAATATATTATACTGTGGCAAAGTCCCTAAAGAGGAAAAAAAGAGGCTGGAGGGAGACTGTTTTCTTTTAGCTGCAGGGCAAAATATCTGTGTGCGTTTTTTTGTTTTGTTTTGTTTTGTTTTTTGGAATTCTTGCAACTTGCAAGACAAAAGGCAGGCAAAACATCTCCAAAAGAAGACTCTACAGAAGTAATAATTGTTTCAGTTTACTTAAGATTATCACATTGTGTTTAAAGTGATTTATCCTCGACAGGATACAGTCGTGTTTAATTTTTAAATTGGGTGTTATCCCACACAGCAGCGGCTGGGTGAGTACAAATTGTATGCATTGTGGATCTCAGCTGTGCTTATCCAGAGTCTTTTCAAAAATGGGAGCTTGCCTTTTTTGAAAAGCTACTGGATAAGCATGGCTGGGATCTGGGCTGCATTTGAGTTGCACTCTCCCAGCTGCAGCTGTGTGCGAAAACACCCAGTTTTAAACTTAAATACAACTGTATCTCATCAGGGATAAGTCGCTTTAAATACAATGTGATAATCTTCATAGATTCTGAATCCAAGCCATAAATAAAGCAAATAAATCAGATGACAAAACAAGAAAAATATAAAACTGAAGATAATGAGGAGTGAACCTTAGATTGTCTGTATGCAAGATATCTGTTCTGTCACATCTGTCTTCCTGCATTTACACTCTGGAAGAGGCTGTGTTGTGCTGCAAATCTAAACACATGTGTAGTGAGCAGGCCGAGGAAACAGCCAATCATAAAGCACCAGGAGTCCAGCCAATGAGAAGCTGGCTGGGTAGGGCTATAAAAGAGCCTTGACAGAGAGCAAAAGTGGGTTTTCGTTGTTGGAGTTTTGAAGGGAAGAGACACCTCGAAGGGAGGGTGTGCTCTTAGGGTTCCTGAGGGAACATTTATAGGTTAGTTTATAGATCAGGGAAAGGTCTGAGGAGTCCAGTAGGGACTAGAGAGGCTTGAGGGAGTCTGAGAAAGAGAGGCTCAGTATAAGCCTGTATGTTTTATGGAAGATTTTGGCTTTAATACCTGCTGCCATTGTTTTCTGGATTAGTCCATTCAAGCCCAGGGCTTTGGATGCTTAGCAGTTAAAAATCTGCCTTTGGAGCCTTGTGTGGTTCCATCATGTTTGTGATGCTAAATAAGGGTTGCCACTTTCCCCCTCCCCAGAGAGTCCTCATTATATTTTATAGCAGGCAAGTGCCACATCTTTTTCTCACCATACTAGGAACTGCAAATGTCTCCCTATCTGGGATGGAAAGTACTTAAGGGCTTTATATTTTAAGCACTAAAGTATAGAAGGAAGTGAAACTGGCAGATTTCTCCATACCTCTACAGAGTGCATATGCCCCCTTGAAGAACAGAAGCGCATGCCACACAAGAAGTTTGCCCTGATCAAATGAAAAGAGCTGGAACAGGTAGATAAATATATATGATTCCAGTTAACTGACCTGAGGGCAGAGCCACTTTCATACCAAAACAGAGTTTTTTAAACTGACTACATTCTTTGAAATCTTTCCCTATTAGATAATAAGGATGAGTGGAGGGGGGAGCACTTCTTCAAGAACAGTGATCCATAGACAGTTATTTTCAGCCAACCCAATATTTTTGGGTTCTGCAGTGTGCATTGTCCCCACAGCTAGATGAGAAGGGTCATTTGTTGTACTGAACTAAGAATGCATTTAAAACAAAACAAAACAAAACTTCCTTTTCATATAGGCACTGAGCTTCTAACAGCTTGAGCCTTTAGGGGGGGAATATAGGCAAGCTCCACATTTTTATTTTTAAAGCAGAGGGCAATGACTGTTGCATGCTGTGAAAGCAAAAGCATCAGAGCTTTGCTCACATCTTTTTCAATGAAACTAGTAACTTGCTTCTTCAAATTAGCAGACTGAACAGCAAGTATCAAAGCAAAAGCATTCATTTTCTTCAATTCAGAAAAAAGTTTCAAACTTTAGAATTTCAATTGCAGTGCAGAATGCAGAGGAAAACAGAAAACCTAGCAAACAGAGTGATGCCTACTTTTAGAAATAAGGGGGTGTGCTGGCAATTGACAAACAAACCATATTGAGTACATAAGGATTGACAAAGCCATCAGTTATCGAAGGTTGTTTCATTTTACAATTGCCACTAAATTTAAGCTGAAGTGAAAATTGTGACAAATCAAGATGTTTAAGTTTAGGTGGATCAAGGGAGGAATCTTGAAGTCAGTTTAGATAGTTTAAGTGCTATTCCAGAGATTTTTCTACATTTCTGTGTTCTCTCTTCATTCTTAAATGATACTGGATAATCTGTTTTTTGGAATTTTGTAGAATCTGGATTCCAGCCTCCACAAAAAATTGCCATGCACATGGAAGTAGGTAATGGGGTGGATTGTTATCCTAAGAAAAGTAGGGAACTGGGAGGCATCCCGTAGTTTGCATATCCTCCCACCCTGAGGACTGCCATTAGCAACAGAACAATACATTTGCAAATTACTCCTTCCTTCCCAGGGTCACACAGGATATATATCTCCAATCCTTTTCCAGGCTATCATCCTCTGAAGATGCCAGCCACAGATGCTGGCGAAACTTCAGAAAGCAACTCTTCTAGAACATGGCCACATAGCCCGAAAGCTCCACAAAAAATCATCCTGTAGTTGTTTAAGAAATTAGCTTTTGCAAGAAACTGGGTAATATTTAGGAATGTTTGTACCTGTTTACACCAGGTTTTTAATGAATTAAGAGACTTTATTTAGAAAAATATCAAACACACACAATAGCAATTTACACATACACAGCATTCATAGCTAATCAAAATGAAAATATGGAAACAGGATAGCAGGGTTTAAGGGGTTTGCAGGGGATTAATAATTATCTTTCTTATGACCACAGACAGATGAAGTGTCTCTGACTAAAAGGTATGAGGGCAACACAGAACATACACAGGGCAAAGGACTGTATGCCAGCTGTGTGCACAAACAGGTTTCTGAAACTCATAGCTAAAATCTAGGTCCAAACATTGGACTATCTTGTTAGGTAACAAAAGACTGGATGTCTTTTTCCAGGAATTGTCAATGGGATTCCAGAATTAAGTTTTAGTGTGACAAAAATGGTGATTGGATCAGGATATCTCCAAGATGGATGGATAGGGACATTTGGTTGGCAACACAACAGGCAGTAGGCAGACAAGTTGACTTACAACTTTGGGAACAAAGGAGATACTTTGTCTCAAGGTGCAAAAAGATATGCAGATAGCTTGGGAGAAGGTAGGAGCAATTAATTTACCCATTTAGATTTGATTGTCTTATTACCTTGATGTTCACATGCTCTGGTATATGCTCCTTTTCTCCTGGGAACCTGACTTAGCTTCTGAAAGGTAATCAATCTCTCAAGAACATGTTGTCCCCAGATATGTGACATGAAATATGGGGACCCCAAAATATAGTCTGGGGTTCAAAGGGTGTACTAACAGGATGTCAGGGCAGCTCTGGGGCCAGAAGGGGCCATGAACAGGCTGTCATGGAGTATTCTACCCCATGCAAACAAGGCCCCAGATTTTAGCTAAGCATGCCAACTAATACAAGACATTGACCAAAAAAAAAAAAAAAGAAGCCATTTGCACACAAGCCTAGACAGTTAAGCGATCTGTATTAACAACACCAAAAACTGCTTGCATGATCACTGCAAACAAAAGTGGCAAATCCTTTTTCCAGGAAAGCAACACCTCTAAAGATGTTTTACTTTCTTCTAAGTCTCAGTTTCACAGGGCCTTTTGACTTTAAATTCTTGAATATGTGTCTATGCCAATTTGTATTCACAGAGTCCATGACAATTCTTACTACTTACTTGACTCAATACAGGAAAATAATGTCAGAGCTTTAAAAGTATGATATTGTCATTTCCAGCAGAGAACAAGATCAAGTCTTTTAGTTTGTTTCAAACACATCAGGTAAAGCAAAGTAGAGCTCATTTAATAGCTTTCTCCTGCTGATGTTAATTCAGTGGCAAACCTCCCTTTCATTTTAGTGCATAAAGAACTGCAGAGATCTTTATGAACTCTAAACTTACTCAGAAATTTGGTGTAGTGTGTATTGTTGTCTTCTTCCTCTTCTTGTCATAAAGCAGATGATCAAATAATCAACAGGTATATGAACCTAGACAAGTTAAATCCTCTGTGGAAAAGCAACTCAGTTGAGGATTGTGACTATATTTTTATGCATCCCCCAGATGCTGCAAACTGATTTTTTTTTTTTTGAAAACCTTATGTCCCATTATTACTATAAGTTGGAAGAGGTTCAGCCCACAGTTATAGCAATCTCAGCTATATAACATTTGAAGATTGCTAGCATAATGCATCACAGTTTATACCAGAAAAACTGTGCCAAGAGCTATAGGAATGGGAAGTGTAGCTTTAGGCTGCTCTCATGCAAAAAAGAAACTCATTGGCAGAATGCATGATTTGTATGTAGACATTTTCAAATTCAGTCCCTAGAATCTCTAGTCCAGACAATGAATGTCTAAAGTCTGATACTTTGCAAAGATACATCTAGACAATAATAAAATGCACGGGAAAGTGCTCAGAATTAACACAAGCCATCCTCCTCCTTTATGCTGTTAATACTAGATGAACCTACTTGGCACTTTTAAACATTTAAATATTTTGAATTGATCAAGGATGGAAGAGGCAACAACTTTGGCTTCACATAAAAATTTTAAAGGCAAAATGCATAATAATAATAATAATAATAATAATAATAATAGTTTATTTATAGCCCGCTCCTCTAATAAATACTCGGAGCGGGGTACAGCAGAATAAAAAGATACAGAGTAAAAACAACAATCACATCCCACCCCAACCACCCCCTTTAAAACTGAATTAAATCTAGACAGTTTAAAATTAACATAGTTAAAATTGGTCGGCAGTTATTAAAACAAAGTGCATTTTCATGAACAATCGTGTGCAAGGCCGCATTAAATCGATTCAAGTAAGTATTAAGTAAAAGGATCGCTAATAATTTCCAATGCTGTTTATATTTTCAGAGCAGGGAGCAAGGGTTTCACTTATTCTCTCCCTCAGGGAAAGGCCTGCCGGAAAAGATGCATCTTTAAAGCCTTTTTGAAACTAGCCAGTGATGTAATTAGACGCATCTCGTCCGGCAGGCCGTTCCAGAGCTTAGGGGCAGTAGCTGAAAAGGCCCTCTGAGAGGTCTGGGACAGCCTGGTTTTCATCGGCTGCAGTAGGTTTCTCCCAGAGGACCGAAGTGTGCGGGGAGGTTCATACGGGAAGAGGCAGTCCTTAAGGTAGGATGGGCCTGAGCCATGCAGGGCTTTAAAGGTTAGTACCAACACCTTGTACTGTGCCCGGAAACTAATGGGCAGCCAGTGGAGAGCTTTCAGCACTGGCGTTATATGCTCTCTTCTAGATGTTCCTGTGATAAGCCTGGCTGCCATATTCTGAACCAGTTGAAGTTTCCGGGTTAGGCACAAGGGTAGCCCCATGTAGAGCGCGTTACAGAAATCCAGACGTGAGGTTACTAGAGCATGTACCACAGTCTCCAGGTCTTTCGTATCCAGGAAAGGGCGCAGCTGGCGTATCAGCCGAAGCTGATAGCAGGCGCTCCTGACTACCGCATTCACCTGGCTAGTCATGTGAAGCGAAGAGTCAAGGAGTACCCCCAGACTGCGAACTGAGTCCTTAGGGGAGAGTGTGACTCCGTCTAGGACTGGGGACTGTATTCCCAATCCTGG
Organism: Urosaurus nigricauda; assembly: GCA_034509955.1. Lineage (NCBI taxonomy): Eukaryota > Metazoa > Chordata > Lepidosauria > Squamata > Phrynosomatidae > Urosaurus > Urosaurus nigricauda. The sequence goes on along the minus strand of JAOEGL010000003.1, from coordinate 141,452,010 downwards.
TTTCGGACCGGTAACTGTTAGTACCTCCGTTTTGTCTGGATTTAGTTTCAATCTGTTTTCCCTCATCCAATCCATTACCGCCGCAAGACAGTCATTAAGAGGGGAGGCACCATCTGAAGACTGAGCCGATGATCTAGTCATGGAGAGGTATATCTGAGTGTCATCAGCGTACTGAAGACACTGAGCTCCATGCCTCCGAATGATCTCACCCAACGGCTTCATATAAATATTAAATAGCATCGGGGACAGGATGGCGCCCTGAGGGACGCCACAATTAAGCTCGATTTTGGAGGAGCAACTGTCCCCGAGCCTCACCCTTTGGGATCTGTCAGAGAGAAAGGATCGGAACCACTGAAGAGCAGTGCCTCCGATTCCTAACTCTCTCAACCGACCCAAAAGGATGGAGTGATCTACAGTGTCAAAGGCCGCTGAGAGATCCAAGAGCACTAACAGGGTCACACTACCCCTGTCGATACTCAAGCGGAGGTCATCGGTCAGAGCAACCATGGCAGTCTCCACTCCATGTCCTGTCCTGAAGCCGGTTTGAAATGGATCGAAGTAATCGGCTTCATCCAAGACTGCTTGGAGTTGGGTGGCAACTGCCCTCTCGATGACCTTGCTTAAAAATGGAAGCAAGGACACTGGTCTATAGTTGTTTCTGTCCAGGGGGTCAAGGGAGGGCTTTTTCAGGATGGGCTTAACCGCCGCCTCCTTAAGACACGATGGTAAAATGCCCTCCCTAAGGGACGCATTGATCGTATTCCGAAGAAATATTCTCAGTGCGTCTCCTCCCTGGACGACCAGCCAAGATGGACAAGGATCGAGGGGGCAGGTTGTCTTCCGCATACTTCCAAGTAGCTTGTCCACGTCATCAGTACTTACAGATTGAAACTCATCCAGTAATGTGACAACAACGGAGTCGCTAGACACTTCACCTATAGGATCTGGAGAAAAGGTGGCTTCCAAGTCGGCTCTTATCCGAGAGATTTTATCTGCAAAGAAGGTGTTAAACGCATCACAGCAGGCCGTCGTAGGGTTAAGTAGGGGATTTGGCGCAGGGGGAACCTGCGTCAGCTCCCCTACCACCCTAAACAGTTCTGCTGGGCGAGACTCTGCAGACGCAATGCGTGCAGAGCAGAAAGATTTTCGCGCTGCACGCAAAGCCTCCCGATAGGCGCGAAGATGCTGCCTATGGCGAGTCTTGTCGGATAGGAGTCGAGTCTTCCGCCACTTGCGCTCTAGTCGTCGTCCAACCTGCTTCATCTCCCTGAGCTCTTCTGTATACCAGGGTTTGTGCTTTGAAGCGGGTTGGAGAGGACGCTCAGGGGCAATCGTGTCAATAGCCTTGGGAAGATCGGTATTACAGGTATTTACCAAGGCTTCGACACGATCGCCAGCATTGCCAACCATTAAACCCTCTAAGGCCTTCTGGAAACCGATTGGTTCCATGAGCCTTCGAGGGCGGACCATTCTAATGGGTCCGCCACCCCCGGAGGGGCGAAACGCTGCTCTTAGTTCCACCTTGATCAGAAAATGATCCGTCCATGACAGGGCGGAGGTTTTCGTTACCTCCGCCCACGGATACTCCTGTTCCGTACTGGAAACCCCATCGAGTGTGTGACCCGCACAATGAGTGGGCCCGTTGACCAACTGGGATAGGTTCATGGCTGTCATAGATTCCACGAACTCCCGAGCTGCTCCAGATAGATCAGAAGGACTGGTCTCAAGAGGGATGTTGAAGTCGCCCAGAACCAAAAGCCTGGGCGACTCCAACAACAACTCAGAGACCAGCTGAGTCAGCTCGGTTAGGGAGTCTGTTGAGCAACGGGGTGGCCGGTATACCAACAGAATCCCCAAACTATCCCTGGTCTTCAGGCTAAGGTACACGCACTCGATGTGGGTTGTTTTCCGGACAGGTTTCCTGATCAAGGTTAGGTTGGTTTTGTGGACTATAGCAACGCCGCCGCCCTGCCCACTTTCCCTTACCTGCTCACTGACCGTATAACCGGCTGGGAGAGACTGCGCCCATGTTGCGGCACTAGCATCTCCCAGCCAGGTCTCGGTGAAACATGCCAGGTCGGCCTGCTCGTCTTCTAAAAGATCGTAGATAATATGAGTTTTAGCTTTAGCCGACCTGACATTACAAAGGAGCAGATTAAGGGATTGTGGAATGGTTGGTATGCTCTCCGTCTTAGCCAAGGGAACAGAGTGGACTGAAGAAGGGATAGATATCAACCATCGATCCCTACTTCTTTTGTAACATTTCTCCACTCTGTTTCCACCATATCTTCCCTGGCCCCGCACAACTTCAATACCCGCACCTGGCTCAATCTTGGCTCCATTGCCGGAAGAAAATAGCAGCTTGCTGAGTGGAGTTACGAGGTGATTTCAGTAATCGTAGGAGTTCATGAAGGCACAGTGTTCATAAATTTCAAAAGCTAAGTCCAATTTCACCCCTATTTGCGACCAAAAACAGTATAGAATAGGGGGTTGAAACAAAAGTTGTTTTGTTTTGTTTTTTGCAGATTTATAGGTAAGATCAAACCATGCTACCAAGAACTCTGACTGAAAGGGAATTAAGGTATTGTTTCCAAAACACAAACACATTTTGTATGCCTTCAACACATTTCTGACTTATAGTGACTTTAAGGTGAACCTATCACAGGGTTTTCCTGGCAAGATTTGTTCAGAGGGGGTTTGTCCTTGCCTTCCTATGAGGATGAGAGTGTGTGGCTTGATTAAAGTCACCTAGTGGGTTTGCATGGCTGACTGGAGATTCAAACCCAAGAATTCAAGTCCAACACTCAAACCACTACAGCAGGTTGGCTCTCTTTCATAGCAGGAGTGTTTCAAAACTTAAGGATATCACTTATGGAAGGAGAACAGCACACCTAAACATCTTCTAAAGATGCAGATATTTATTCTTAACAAATTGTAGGGAGAACTCAAGGCAAAACACTTGACCTGGGGGAAAGTTGAATACTGCTAGTCCTGTCCCTCATTTGTCGTCCATCCAAACTTGTATTGCAGGCCAGCAGCATTTCATTCCATGAGATGACAGGGCAAAAAGCTGAAACCAGGGAGTTTATCACACAGGCCCTGGAACGGGCCAGCCACATTACAAAAGGGGGCATGATGGGAATGGAACGTGGCATAGAACACAGTTCACTACACAGGAGAACGCTGCTGCCACCACCTCCAGAAATTCTCATTGCATTCCAGATGAGTCCCAGATGGGGCAATTTTCAGGAATACTTCTAAAAAGTTCCTGAAAATTGCCTCCTGGGGAATACATCTAGAACGCAATGAGAATTTTTGGAAGCAGTGGTGGCGTACTCCTGTTTGGTAAACTGTGTTCTATGCTGCCTTCCATTCCCATCATGCCCCCTTTTGTAATGTGACAGGTCCATTCCAGGGCCTATGTGATAAACTCCTATGATGGGGGACCTTGCTGTGTCACAGGGACAAGCCCATTTGATGTCTCAGGTGAGGGCTGGGAGATGGGTCAAAACCAGAGAGACCAGGGGCTGTAATACCACAGGAGAAGACATCACAAAATGTAAGATATTAAAAAAAATGTATGACTTTACAAAATAAAAGCTGAAAACACTAATATAAGTATAAATTCATTTCATACGGTTTATTTGCAGCTATATTACATATACTTTTTTAAAAAAAATTATGTACTTGTGGGGAAAACATTGGGAAATTGAATATTTGGAGTATCCAATCCGGGACAGGCTGGAAAAAGGTGGGGGCCTGCCGGATGAGCAGATATAAAAAGGAGGAGGAGTCATTAAGAGTTAGATGAGTGTGTCAAGTAGTGTTGTAACAAACCAATTTTTTTCTTATCTCCCATTGAGAACTAGATGTGATTTTTTTAAAAAAATAATCTTTTCAAAAGTCACACTTTCAAAAGGTTTTTTTTTCTTTCTGTCAAGAAGTATTTTTCACAATTTTCTCAAATGAAAATAAAGAACAAGAAGTGCTCATAATTTCTTCTCTTTAAAAAGCTTTCAAAATCTTCAAATAACAGAAATTTCTTCTGTTTATTGAATTTTTGGTGAATATTCTTTACATCACTAGTGTCAGGCTTGCAGGAGGGTGTCTAACTGCTTTATCACAGTAGGGGGCAAACAGGATTTAAACAAGAATTAAATGAGAGTTAAACAGGAAATGCCCTATGTTTATCACAGGACATTTCCTATTTAACTCTCGTTTAACTCTTGTTTAAATCCTGTTTGCCCCCTAGCGTGATAAAGCATTTAGGCATGCCAAGAGTGCAGGTGGGAATAAGGGTTCAGGTATAATGAGATTCTGACTCCCATATCAGGAGAAAGAATTTTAAAAGAACAAGGAAAGACCAGTGTTATTAGAAGAGTGTGTTATGTGTGAAACAAATCAGTGAGGAAACTTGAACACAGTAAATATGTAACAACTGAAGTAACATATATACTGTAACAACAAGCTTGAGAGTCAACTATTAAAAAAGATACCATCATAAGTTCTGCATGCAAATCAGTTATTTTCTTTGTGTTCACTGAGGAATGGCCTGAAATGATTTATAGGTAAGATCAAACCATGCTACCAAGAATATTAAAAGGAATTAATAGCAGAGACACTTAAGTTAGTGAGAGAACCAAGGGCTAGAGATATAGTTTTGAGGGGAAAGAAGCCTCAAACTATTTAGGATCAGGCAGGAGAAGAATCCTGTGGAGTCTGGTGGTCGTCACATAGTTTGGGCCCAGTGTGGTGGGATCCAAGAGACACAATGTGAGGGGATCTGAAAGATCAAGTGAGAGATCTAAAAAATCCGGGCCAGCATAGTACTCAACTGGATGTTTCTGTTTAACTCCTCAATGTTGTTATGGATGGACCTTTGAAATGCTCATAAACGACTGTAAGCATCCCCAAGCTGTTTCTGTTCAGGCTGACTTCAGTATTTTCAGGGAAGAGCAAACAAAATGAAGCTTCAGGAGTGCAATCTCACAGAAGTTGACAAATCGATTTTGCATTGGGGAGGGATGTAACTTTACAAGAACTGGTAAAGGACAGATCCTGTTGCTTCATGCAAATGGGAAGTATGTAATGTGTCATGATGAATTTTATTCTGTAAAAGAGGTAAAAAGTCAAAGTGGGAAGAGTGGAAGGAAGATTCCACGCCCACATACTATTTGGGTCTCTTCATTCAGTCCTTCAATTCCCTGCTGTGCATCCTCTATTTACATGCAAAGTTCAAGAAACAAAAGGGACAGATTCCTAAACATTGTGAGAGAGCTGCCATCCCAGTCCCACCACAAACCATTCCTCCTTCTCTGGACTTCTCTGTCCAGATATCTTCTTTTTGAAGATATAATAGAGCAACAGAGTGAAATACCCATTTAAATGAATAACTCCTGACTGTTGCTGTTTTCAATGTTTCGTCCATCCCCATCTTGCAAATGGTTCTATTTGAGTTTGCAGCCTCCTTCTGTCTCTCTTTCCCTCAAAACAGAGGACATTTTGTGATACCTCCCAGACTCCTGGACATAAGGTTAACATGTAGGACATGTCCAGGAAAAGAATGACCTCTGCTCACCCTGGTTGAAATGCCTTCTGGGTCCAAATTGCTTCTAGTTGTGGAAACTGGCATAAAGGAAATCTAAGCAGAGGCCCAGAATTTAAATATAATGGGTCTTCCCCATCTGCCATAAATTGAAAAATGGAAATTAAAAAAAGAAGAAAATCACAGAAGGCAAAAGTGGGATCCACTTGACGTTTGGGATTTTTATTATTTGTTTACTTATTTTATCTGATGTGTGTATGGAAAATAATCTATTGTGTTCCCACCTTTTGAGCTGTTCCAAGCATTTCCATTTCAGCTGCTCATTATTCTCTTCAGCCTACTCCTCTGACAGCTGGTTCAGTGACAATCATCTTTCTTTGTTTCTGCAGATGCCAAAGAGCAAGGAGTCAGTGACAGGATTATTTCATTTTACCCAAGAGTCTACTTTGTGCTAGCTATATCTTTACAATCATTCTATAAATGCCCCAAATAATATTACTTGTGGCTTGCATTTTACTGTACAGACCAGAGATGTTTGGATTCTTTTAAATAGCCATGCATACTGGGCTAATGTGGTGTAGTGGTTTGAGAGTTGGACTAGGACAATTGGTAGGCAAGGGTTTAAATCCCCTTTTGGCCATGGAAATCCACTGAATGACCCTGACCAAGTCACATTCTCTCAGCCTCAGAGGAAGGCAATGGCAAACCCCTGTGATCAAATTCCACTGAACCCCCCCCCCCAACAACGGACCTCTTACAGGTTCACTTTAGGGTCACCATAAATCACCAATGGCTTGAAGGCACACAATAACAAAGCCATGCATATTAGTAATGGCAACCATTTTTGATATGGAGATGTAACAGAGAATGTGTAGATGAGCTCATGTATTTAGTTACTGGCTCTGCAAATATTTCTAGTTTTTGTTCTATTTCTGTGTGGCACACTTTGCTAGTCTGGATTATGGCAGCAATGAACATACATCATATGTAGGCATCTTTCTCCTTGAGATAGAATTTCAGAAGTATAGATGGCCCTAGGGAGGAATAGTATGATATATTTAAAAGCATTCATTAGAAGATTTACATCTAATTATCAGTCTTAGCTTCAATAAAACTATTTGTGCTTCTAGAGATTAATCAATTAAACTCTGCAACCCTTCATTTTTTTCAGATTGGATTATTACCTTCAAAACCTAGCTTGTTCAAACAAGATATTTATTTCAACATGGTTGGCCACAGTTAATTCCTTCCTTTGTTACGGTCTGGTGTGATCTATGCATTATTTACTGAATGTGATGGATACCAGAACTAGTATTTCAATGTAGTTTTTGCAGCTATTGAATTTTTCTTATCTTTTTCCCATCACCATTTTAATACTGTGATCCACATTAAACCAGAGGTAAAGGTAAGACTTCAGAAAACAAAGCAGAACTGTTAAAAGCACAAACAAATACCCTATCTAGTTTGCAAACCTATGACTACAGGATGAAATAAAACCAAAAGGTGGGTTTAATTTCATTTAATATGATATAAACATGACACTTCAGTTACCTTTGGAAGGGATGCCATATTTTGGAAGAGGGTGGAGATATGCAGCTGAGCACTGTCAATGAAGGATGCTTCTCCTGTTCATCCTCCCCTTTGCCTTGCAATCATGACTTGTATTAAATATACCAGCAAAATGCTATCTTATTAATACAGTGCAGTTTATGAAGTAAATTTATCAATTACATAGTGCTAATAAATATTTGAAGATTCCAGGCTTTGTCTGTACATATATTTGCAAGCTTGCAATCATTTGCAGTCAGTCATCACGAAAGCAGAAGTGATGCACTGAACATTTAGGACCTTCATTGTATAATTCATGAGAACTACTAAATAATGACATGAGGCTTGCAACCACATTTTCAAAAATGTGCTATAATATTTCTTCCAAGTTTTTATGATATATAAAGCCATCAGATTTTTAAGATATTGCCTGCAGCCTAAATAAATTATTTGTCCATATTGTTAGGGAAGATCCAGCAGTGTACTTCTAGTGGATCCTGCTACTTCTGTCAGAATTGTGAACCCCTTGCCCTGATACATCCTAAAATGTGCTCCAGTGGTCTAGACAAATTTCTGGTATCTTGGACCTAATATACAAAAGAATCACAGAAATTACATTTTGAGAAAATTACAAGACAAGAAGGTAGTTGAGAAATTTCCAAAATTTACCAGCTAAAACAAGAACTGGAACAAGAAACAATTAAAAGTGCATGGTTAAGTGGGCACAAGACTTAGGTCAAAATATTCAGCTTATTCAATGGGAGAAGAATTGGACATAATGAAATAATGAAATATTCTTAAGAATTTTGGGATACAAGAAAATCTAGTTATAATGCCATTTAGATGGTACTTAACCCTAGACAGGATAGCCAAGATGTCTCATAACCATAAAAATAACTGCGGAAATGTTTACTGAAGGTGGTACATGGATGCACTGATAGTGGAAATACAAGAGAGTGCATCAGTATTGGATAAAAATACATCAAGTGATACAAAAAATTCTAAAAGTAAACATAAATAAAGATCCAAAAATTTTTCTACTTAATATGGTTGAAAAAGAAGAGTTAGAAAAAAGACATGGAAAATTACTATTTTATATGCTTTATGCAGTGAGACTTTTATTAGCTTCAGTGTGGAAATCAGAACAAATACCAGATTTGGGTTCATGAGTTTTAAAAGTTTATGATTATATGGAAATGGACAGATCAACTTGTTACATAAATAAAAGATCAATAAAGAAATTTGAACAGGATTGGAAGCCATGGATAAGCTATTTGAATGAAGAAAAAGGCACATTGTATTATTTTTGATAAGTCTTTAAATTAAATTGCAATCCACTTAAAGATGTTTATTAAAAAAGGATAAAACTGAAAATTTTTGATAGGGTTATATCAAGATGGAAAAGGAGGTAAAAAGGGGTTATATTTACCAGTAACATACATGTGAAATACATTTAAATTTTAATTTGGGGGAAAAAGTAACATTAATCTGCATATTATATGAAATGGATAAAGACAAAAGGAAATAACATTGATGTAAATATGTACAAATAACAGACATGCAGTATTATGTATTTTAGTATGTAGAAAAAATCAATATATATGTTTTTTTAAAAAAAAACAAAACAAAAACAAAACTACATTTCAATATTCCTAAATATCCTTGGCCCTTCCTAATCCTGTCATCCTCCAGCTGGGGAGGGAGTAAACAAGCAGGCCCAGCTCCATCAGGGCTAGCCTGCAGAAAGAGAGTCCTCCCTCCAGTCCATCTGCCTTGGTCCAGGCCTCAGACGGAGAGAAGACCCACTGGGCCTCATCCCCTTTCCCACCACTATTCCCTTCTTCTTTTGTGTCATGTCTTTTTTTGATTGTAAGCAGGGAACCATCTAATTATAAATAATAATTGTAAGCCACTCTGATATCCTTTAGGGCTGAAGAGCGGGGTATAAATACCATAAATAAATAAATGCCTCAAAAGAGGTCCTTTGGACCTTCTGTTTTGTTTCCCCCACATTTCTTTACATCAGGAATTTTACCAGCTGCAAAACAGGGATCCTGCTACTGTTTCCTCATCTTTTTAAAACAAACTTCTTAAATCTGATTAGCACATCCCGCTCTTGTTCTCCTGATCTCCCCCGCCCCCAGGCCTTAGGAATCTTTACAGTTGTGCCTAAGGAGATTATCATGCAAGGCTTCTATAGCACAGCAATTGCTTTCTACAGCATGGCCATCAGTGGGGTGGGGGAGAAAAGAAGCAAGATTGGCAACTGCTGGGGAGAGATCTGCTGAAGAGTGAGAGAGGTGAGATTAGGCTGTGTGTGTGTGGGGGGGGGGGAGACAGATCAGTCTGAGGGGAGTGAAGGAAAGTGTGATTGGTGGCAGGGGTGGGGGAAGACAGATCAGAGAGGGCATAGGAAAAAATAGATCCAGCACAGAAGCAGATTAGCAGCATGGGTAAAGTGGTGACAGATCAGGTGGCAGGGAGGCAGGGGAGAGCAAAGTGGGGGAAGACAGTGGAGGGTGTAGGGAAGTGAGATTAGTAGCAGGGGGAATACAGATCAGGCAAGGGCAGAGGAGATGTGATCAGGCAGAAGAAGCCACAGAGAAGACAGATGAGGTGGTGGGTCATGGAGTAAACAGATAAGGCAGCAGGAGCACGGGGAAGCAAGATTGTTGGCAGCATTGTAGGAAGCAGACAGCTCAGGTGGTGGTGGTGGGGAGAATAGAGAAAGCAGAGGGACAAGTGATCCCAACTGTCAATGCTTTCCATATAACAAAAAGCAGCTGGCTTGGGGAACATTTTGACATCTGGGATCACTGCAAGAATTATGTACTGCAAAATTTATACTTTTGTATATAAAGCAGCATTTTCTGCACAGGAAGCACATTTTCTACATAGAAAATTATTGTGTGCAAAAATGTTTATGTAGGAAAAGCTACTTTCTGTCCAAAAAAAGTGCAACATTTTCTCATGATAGGCCTGAACTGCAAAGATTCTTGTCAGTCAATGATTTTCCTCATCACACAACCCTGTTCTTATGAAACTAAATTGGGTTGATTCTTCCAGAAGGCACTTTCCCCACAGCCCAGCCAGAAGTTTTGTAGGAACAGTTGCCTCCTAAGGCTACTAAGGTTGAATAAATAGTGACATCTATTTTTTTTTTAAAAAAAAAAAAACATTGTGGAAATTTGTTGATTTCCACTGGAGACCAGAGATACTGATTCATAAACTTCATTGGTATCTGGACCAAAGTCAAATCAGGTCTGCTTGGAATTAGTCCTTGACAAATCAGACTGTTTCCTGGAATTGCAAAACTATTATTGTGGTCAAAACCTCATACATTTTGACTCTCACTAACTCTAGGGAGGGTTCATACATCCTTCTCCAACACAAGTTGAAAGAATGAATTATACCTCCCTAACAACTCCTCTATGTTAGGATCATGAGCCCATCAGCTTGTTATTATTAGAGTATAATAGTCTGCAATAAAGGGAGTAGACAACACTTCACCCAAAACTCCTTGTTTCAGCAATATTTTGTCTCTTTAGCTCCTTATGATAACTGCTTAGTATTGCTTTTTCTAACTCAGAGTCTTTTGAAGACATGAAGCAGAAAACTTATTTCAGATCCTTTTGCTGAAATCTGTGTGATGTCATTCCTAGAGTGCTGGACTGGAGTAAGTGTGGCATGGCAATTAGAGTACACACCGGTGAGAGTATTTGGCTGAGGCTTGGGAAATCCAAGTTCTAGTCCTGCTCAGCCATGAAGCCAGGGTGAGCAGAGGTCTTAACTGCCAAGGAGGAGAAGACACCCAAAATGTAGGACATTAAAAAAAATAGAGAACACAACCAAATAAATGCTAAAAAGACTCATAGAAATGTAAATTCATGCTTCTTAGGCATGCTCAAGAAATATAGGACATTTTGGAATTCTTCATGGACAGAAGGTTGAAATGTAGGACCATGCCCTGGAAAAGAAGGACATCTTGTAACCCTGCATAAAGCTCACTAGGTGACTATGGGCTAGTTATTGATTCTCTGTACGACCTTCTTCCCAAGCCTTGTATGAACAGGAGTACTGGAGGAGTGCTGCGTAAGCCATTTTGGGTGTTTTTTTTTTTTTTTTTTTTGGTGCGAAGAGGGGAATATAAATAAAATATAAAATAAAATAAAACTCTGAGAACAAGTGGACTGACTTGTTACCATTAGAAATGATTGTCTCTGTCACCATCTTATGCATCCTAACAGGCATACTTTGGCTAGTAGAATCTGTGTCTTCATTTTGCCATTAGGCTTGTAAACCTCAGGCCACTGAGATTCTGAATGAAATGTGTTCACGGTGGTGTAGCAGTGTTAATATTAATGTGCCCCCTTCCATCAGCAAGGCCTGGGGCAATTGCCAAAAAAGGTTCTAACCACTTCATTTGATTCTAAACTGCATATGTTCACTCTTTTGCTTGCCAGTGGAGTAATTTGAGGATGCAGAAAAATCTCTTAGCAACCCAGTATGAATGCTTCTCTGGACCAGGTATACTCTGTGATCTGACTATAGGAATGGAGAAACATTTACATTTCCTTCTTCCCAGTTTCCTTCAGCAACTAAGGTTCTTCTCTCTCATTCTCTCTCTCTCTCTCTCTCTCTCTCCCTCTCTCCCTCTCCCTGTATATCTCTCTCTCTCTCTAGTGGCTCTCATGAATCCTTCTGCGTCTCCATTTGCTTTGGGCCAGAGTGGGGTAATTTTCCTTTGACTGAATGTGGCTGCCAGATTCTGGTATAATTTCCATCTCCTTCAAAAGGCAGACCATTGTCTGCTTTGAATATGTTTGAGATTGCAAAAGTTTTTTTTTTTAAAAAAAAAAAAAAAAATAAAACGAAAAGAAACATCCAGCTGAATTTTGAGACACAGTTGATTGGCCTCAGTAGGTTTTTCATCTCACATACACTGCTTGGTACTTTTGCTATTTGAACAGCTAGTATTTTTATTTGAACTGCTTTACTCCCACTTTTATAAAATCAAAGCTTGGAAGTATCTAGTGAGGAAAAAAACCTAGCTATGTGTAATTAATTACTTTGTTCAATAATGAAGGTATTTTATATTTGTGGTTGAGAACAGGTTTGCATATTATCCCCTTCACAGAATTCTTGGAAACTTTCTTTTCTTACGTCTATTATTCACTGATGTCACTGTTCCATCCTTCAGTACTGCCACCATCTAAAAGCCTGAAGTCTTCATGTCAGCCTCTTACCCATCTTATAGGATGCAGTTTCTACTCCCTTCCATACACACCCTGCTTTTGTAGCTCTACCTTTTAGTGGAACATTCTATAAAGATAATGTCGAACAACATACAACATCCTGTGGCAAAATAGCAAAATAGTATACAGAACATCTCTAAGAGCATCCTGAAATAACAGTAGCTGTTTAATAATAATAATAATAATAATAATAATAATAATAATAATAATAATTTCTTAACCGCCCCTCTGTCAAAACAATCAGGACAGAGTACAACAAGATATAATTACAGTTACATCCCCCACCTCCCGCCCCTTAAAATAGAATTAAACTGACAAGATTAAAATGAATTAATATCAAATAGAAATAATATTACATAGAAATTCTCCTTTGTGTGTGTGCATGGCTGTTGTTTCTTTAGACATCCAATGAGAGCTCACTGGGGCAGTAGCATCACTGGGGAGGTACGGGGGAAGGGGTGCAGACCACACCAGGTGACAGTAGGGGAGTGAGATCACAGAAGGGGGGGGTGATACCCAGCCAGTCCCTCACCCCCTGCAGGGATCCCTGTGGACACCAGGGTCTTCTGTAGCCCCCCCCCCCGAGTCCTGTGGCTGTTCCCCAGCCTTTCCCTGGGGCATGTGGGGCTTCTTCATCCCTCCCCGGGGCCCCATGCGCAGCATCCCCAGATGTGTACCTGAAGTTGTACACTGTAGGTCCTGCCTCCATAAGCACCCCCTGGTGAGTGATCGCACTGGGTGATACCAACAATAAGGATGCCACTGCACTGGGGGAAGATGGTGTGCTTTCAACAATAAGATCACACAATTTTGTTCCATTTACTAGTTGTTTTTATTGTTATTACTATTTGCTTTGATTGTTAGGAGCCCTGGTGGCACAGCGGTTAAATACTTGTACTGCAAACACTCACTCAAAACGATAAGGTTGCGAGTTGAATAACAGCAAAAGGGCTCAAGCTTGACTCAGGCTTGCATCCTTCCAAGGTCACTAAAATGAATACCCAGATTGTTGGGGACAAACAGTTGTAAACCACTTAGACACTGCTCAGGTGGTATGAAGTGGTATATAAATGAAGCTGTTTGTTTGTTTTATTATGCTTCATTTAATTTATGGTTATACTGTCTTCCCCATCTGTGAGGATAAAGGTGTTTCTGCCTTAATTCCCCTAATTTTGAAATCTCAGCAACGAAATCTTGACATGCATGCTAAAGGGGCTGGAAGAGGGTATATCTTGGGGTTATGTAGTGAGTTAATTAACTTTAATTAATTAATGATAATCTCTAGTCTACAGTACAAAATTGGGTCATTGGTTGACAAACACCAGGTTTCCTTCTATGTCACCCAGCTGCCTAGTGAAATTTGCTTGTTCCTTATTCCAAATGTGTATGGGGAATGAGAGAGAGTGAAAATGAGAATTCCTGCTTCCTCTTATGGAGGAGGAAGATAGGAAAAAGTTAATGAATAGGAAGAAGAGAAAAATCATTGAGACTGCAATCTCACTGCAGAAATAATCCAGGTTGAAATCACTTTAACTGTCATGAGTCAGTGCTACAGAATTTTGGGATTTGTTATGAAACCAGAGTTCTCTGGTAGAGAAGGATAAATGTCTCCCAAAACTACAATTCCAGAGTTCTATAGCATTGAGCCATGGAAGTTAAAGTAGTGTCAACTTGGATTATTTCTGCAATGCCTCAGACAGAAGAAATGAATAATAGTTGCCATATTGCCCAATTGGCTGGATTTTACTTGAATTTTCACTATTTTTCTTTGACTTCATTTTGAAAAAAAACTTAAAACTGAATCTGTACTACACAGTTATAGTGGAGATAATCGCACCCAGGAATCCCAGCCAGAGAGATGTGGGATCTAAAAGATGAAAATGGATGTTATCACATTTACCCATGTCCGGGCTGTAAGCAGGCCATATCCACTTGGGGAGCCCATCTACAACCCAGACTTCTCCCATGACTCTTTCAAGAACAAGATTTTGAAGTTCTTGAAAAAGCCACAGAAGAAGTCTGAGATGCAGATGGTCTGCCCGAGTGGATACATGCTGCCTACATCCTAGACATGGGTAAATGCGATAATCCCGTGTCTCCCCTGCTGGGATTCTTGGGTGCAAGAATCTCCAGTATTTTTTACACTGCTTTAATTATAATAACATCATCATTTGAATCATGTAGTTTGCAGTTTCATCAGGCACTTAGGTGATACAAAAGTATTCTTAGGGCCCTTTCACATTATGCAGTTATAACACTATGAGCTTTATCACATGAGGGAGATCAAGGGGTTAATCTAAAGATATCCCTGAGAAATTATATGACATCGTTTCACACAATATCGCAAAAAACCCACAGTTAAACTAGATTTAAAGGAGAATTAAGTGACTCTATTTCACATGACATCATGAAAATCCCGCAGTTAAACTAGATTTAAAGGAGGATTAATCCAGATCTTTTTCAAATTTAGACCTCTACAGAAAGTGTAAATTCAAAATTGTTTTAATTGCAAAAACACACATGAATGTTAATTGCAAAATAACATTATTTCCACTTTAATTTCCCTTTAAATTTGTTAGGCTTTGAGGCCTGAGTATGAAATGTACAGATGTGTACAAAGGGTAAAACAGGAATTATGGCTAGAATTGTCTGCAGCTGAAGGCTGGAAGCAGAGAGTTCTCAAGGTCAGTATGTGCTTGCTTGCACCTAGGCCTAATGTAAACATCAAGAGTCTTCCTGACTGAGGGGACAAAAATGCAGGTAACACAAGGAAGAAGAATCATCAGAAGAGGCTGGCTTTGTGGCCACATGGCACAATTCTATAAATAGCCTGTACACCTCAGTGAGGATTGTTGGGTAATTGTTGTGGAGTGGATGGTTGGTTGGAGAGATTTGTCGAGCGTGTATATATTTGTAAATACAGCAACTTAAGAATAAAACGTCTGAGGAGAGAGTTTTGGCTCCAGTCTGTTTCATCAACAACTGGGAGGAGGAATCCTGATAAAGCCGAAGCTCCAGGGTTGCCGGTAATTCCAAAGGCATCGGAGATTGCTTGAACTGTGCACATCTGCTTGTTTACCTCAACAAAATTCACGAAGGCTCCAGTTTGCTTTAACACCACTTCAATGTCATTTAAACTTTGAAATTGGTCCCTAGTGTGATAAACTCCTGTGATTCCACACAATCAACTACCATGGCTGCATTCTATGGAATCCTAGGAGTGAGATCTAGTGAGATACTAGAACTCTGAGAATTCTAAATAACCCTCCTTAAATTGCAGGTCTCAAGCATGCATAGGATATGAAATGGCCCCTAGAAGATTGGTACTGAAGGATAAATTAATTTAATTCTGTAGCATAGACAGCAATCGGGCTATTTTGGGAACTGTAGTTCACAGGAGTGGACACAGACAAGGTTAAATACCTCAACAACTTTAATATATTGCATTCTTTAGGCTGGAATCATAAAAATTAAGGTAGTATGAAATTAATATAAGGAAATATTTGTAGAAGTTGAGATATGAGACAAAATACTCTGTTTATGATGAGGAAAGAATGGTTTCAGCCATCTGCTGCCAACATCCCAACATTCACAGACTTATTCCACTAGAGAAGTATGCTGCAGGAAATGGGAATTACTGTCTCTCAAGGAGAAAAGATGAACAACTGGTGGCTGAGCCAAATAGGGTGATAATATTGAACACGAAATCTGAAATGACAGTGGAAGGTGGGGCTAAGGAAGGCAACAGGAAGATTAAAAGAGGGGAAGAACAGCAAAGTAAGGGAGGATGGGAGAAATAAGAGATCAGAAGGATGTTGTGGAAAACAACAGCTGAAGGACCTACAAAGAGAAATGGAAAAGAAGATGAGGGAGAGGTGGATGTAGTGAGAGAAAGGAGGTTGGGTAGCTATGAAATACTGGAGCCAGAAACAGAAAAGGAAAGGGCACGAGTGCATGTGCTATGTTAAGGGGATTATAGAGGGTAGCTAAGACTGGTAGAAGTTGGTGGGATCAGAAAAGGAGGATACAAGGGGACTCAGTGGTCCTGTGGACAATGGTATAGAAATAGAAATGAAAAGTTTGAATGGGTGGAAATACAGAAGAAAGATAAACAAAAGGGAAAAGTCAAAAGAAAGAATTGTGAGGTATAGGGAACCTAAATAAAACTCAAGAAAGGGGCAAGGGGATGCTTATTTTTTCCTCTTCTCCTTAGTTTTATTGTTGGTAGTTGTTTTGTTCAGGTTCTGGGAGTGCTGTTCCCTCCAGGAGGCTTGGGAAGAGAGGGGTAAGTTGCAGTGGAATCCTTAGGTTTGGTGTCACCCGGTGTGGTCACTCATGGGGGGCAAAATAAAGTGGCTTCCAGACGATCAGAAGGCAGGGCATTTAGATAATGCACATGGTGAAAGCAGGTAAAAAGTGTGACAAAGTCATACTCTGGGGCCAAAAACTGGAGAGAAAGAAGATCCAATATTGTGACTTAATGTGAAAAATTCACATGTTCATTTCTGCATATAACAGCCTGTCAACGCACAGCTACAGCAAAACAAAGAAGTGAAAGTGCATCAACTCCAATGAATGTAATGACAACATACAAAAAGCAGACAGTCCAACTTCATCCTGATTTTGTTTGGAGAAAAGGTTATCCTGAAATTTTCAGGGTTTTAAAATTACAAACTCTTTTTCTTTCCCCTGCTACTTTTTACTTCTTTGGCTAACTTGGAAATTTGGCCAGGTCATTCCCATTCTTCCTTTGGTGCCCTCATTTCATGCATCATGGGGGGGGGGGGGACGGACGGACGGAAGGACATGACATTTTAATGGTAGAAGACCTGCCATTTCTGAAGAAGCAGAATCTTTCTTTGACAACTAATTCAGTTTCAGTCTTATCCTAGATTCTAGAGATATTTGTTTTATTTCCTTTTTGTGTCTACAACATATTGATCTCTCTTTTTTCTCTATGGAGCTTCGTCAGATTTTTAAGTCCAACTCCCTCCAACCATTTCCACAAAGTATGCAAAATCTAGTAGTTCTCTTCATGTAATATCACAGTCAATGAACCCTCACTTTCTCATTTGGGGTAAAACTGCAAGACTGTATGATCCGTTACTTGATCTCCTTATTGGTGTTTCCAATCACACAGTTCATTGCCAATTGTCTTATTCTAGCATTGTCTTCATCTGTTATCTCTATAAGCTTTCTGCTTTGTTTATTTGGCTGTATATATGTATACATGCTTGTGTGTAAATTTATTACACTTCTATACCAGCCAAAAAAACATACACTATAAAACAATATACTGTCAATTACATCTGCTCATAATAAAACCAAGATAAACTGAGGAGCAAGACTTAAAAACAAAAGGTCACACAAAACAATAGTAAAAATGGTACAAAATTAAAACATTGCACAGATCACAAGGCACTGAAACCATTTTTAAAATGTCTGGAAGAAAGGAAAGCCTTCACTTAATGCTCAAAAAACAATGATGTGGGAACTGGGCAAGCTTCCTGGGAGGAAGGAATATTCCACTGAGAGGCCATCATAATGCCTTCCATAACTATGTCTTCATCCACACTTCAGAAATAATCTGGTTTACACCGCTTTAACTGTCATGACTTAATGCTGTGACATTCTGGGAATGGTAGTTTGTTGTGGCAGCAGAGAGGTTTATTTCTGCAGTGCGGATGCAGCCAATATTTGGTGACAGCACCTAAAGGAGGGCTCTGAACCATGATATCTAGCTCAAGTATGTTGATATGACAGGTAACATTTCTTGATATAACTTGGTCTCCAAACTATTTAAAACTTTTAATCCTTGACACAGTACTTAGGACCAGGTCTAAAAATGGACAGGCAGCCAGTGGAGATGATGAAGTACTGGTTGTAATATCATATAGACCAGCCCCAATTAACCATCAGCCATCCTGTTTTTGACTAATGGAAGTTTCTAGACCAGATTGAAAGGTAGTCCATTGTATAGCACAGAGATGAAGAACTAATGAATGAAAACTGAATAAGGGATGGTAAGTACACATTTTCTCTTAGGTCATCAGGGAAGGGGACATGGTTGGACATCATTGGATCCTTAGTGGAAACAGTGGGAGGAGATTCCCCAGCAGGGAACTAACTTTGTTGCCCATCCTCCCACCCTATTTTTTTCATTTTGAAAAGATGAATAGAATGAGAGAGGTTAGCTGCAACCTGGCATTTCAAGATCTAGCTGAGTCCTTAGACTGACTAAAGACATATGGTTCCCTTCATTTCTTTCTTGTCATGGAGGGGTTAAGCTATCCACATTTAGCTGACACTTCAACTGCTTATACTTCCCTCTCCCTTGTATCACCACAGAAGGGGGACACTACTCAATCAGAAGAATCATAGAATCATAGAGTTGGAAGAGACCACAAGGGCCATCCAGTCCAACCCCCTGCCATGCAGGAACTCCCAGTCAAAGCATCCCCGACAGATGGCTATCCAGCCTCTGCTTAAAGACCTCCAAGGATGGAGACTCCACCACACTCCGAGGGAGTGTGTTCCACCGTCGAACAGCACTTACTGTCAGGAAGTTCCTCCTAATGTTGAGGTGGAATCTCTTTTCCTGCAGCTTGCATCCATTGCTCCGCGTTCTGGTCTCTGGAGCAGCAGAAAACAAGCCTGCTCCCTCCTCAATATGACATCCCTTCAAATATTTGAACAGGGCTATCATATCACCTCTTAACCTTCTCTTCTCCAGGCTAAACATCCCCAGCTCTCTAAGTCGTTCCTCATAGGGCATGGTTTCCAGACCCTTCACCATCTTAGTTGCCCTCCTTTGGACCCGCTCCAGTTTCTCCACATCCTTTTTGAATTGTGGTGCCCAGAACTGGACACAGTATTCCAGGTGGGGCCTCACCAAAGCAGAATAGAGAGGCACTATTACTTCCTTTGATCTAGACACTATACTTCTATTGATGCAACCTAAAATAGCATTGGCCTTTTTAGCTGCTGCATCACACTGCTGACTCATGTTCAACTTATGGTCTACTTGGACTCCTAGATCCCTTTCACACATAGTTTCATTCAGCCAGATCTCCCCCATCCTATATCTGTGCATTTCATTTTTCCTCCCTAGGTGCAGAACCTTACATTTCTCCGCATTGAATTTCATTTTGTTAGCGTTGGCCCAGCTTTCTAGTCTATTCAGGTCATTCTGAATTTCAATCCTGTCTTCTGGAGTATTGGCTACTCCTCCTAATTTGGTGTCATCTGCAAATTTGATAAGTATGCCCCCAATTCTGTCATCCAAGTCATTAATAAAGATATTGAATACCACTGGGCCCAGGACAGAACCCTGTGGGACCCCACTGGTCACTTCTTTCCAGGATGAAAGGGAGCCATTGTTGAGCACCCTTTGAGTTCGGTCAGTCAACCAGTTACAAATCCATGTAATGGTTACCTTGTCTAGCCCACATTTTACGAGCTTGTTTGCAAGAATGTCATGGGGAACCTTGTCAAAGGCCTTACTGAAATCAAGATATACTATATCCACAGCATTCCCTTCATCTACCAAACTGGTAATTTTATCAAAAAAAGAGATCAGATTTGTCTGGCAAGACTTGTTTCTCTGAAACCCATGTTGGCTTTTTGTGATTATGGCATTGGCCTCTAAATGTTCACAGACTCTCTGCTTAATGATCTGCTCTAGAATCTTTCCTGGAATTGATGTCAGACTAACTGGACGATAATTGTTGGGATCCTCTTTTTTCCCCTTTTTGAAGATGGGCACAACGTTTGCCCTCCTCCAGTCTGCTGGGACTTCTCCTGTTCTCCAGGAGTTCTCAAAGATTATTGCCAATGGTTCCGATATTACATTCGCCAGTTCTTTTAATACTCTAGGATGTAGTTCATCTGGTCCTGGAGATTTATATTCATTTAGGTTAACCAGGTATTCCTGTACTATCTCTTTACTTATTCTGTGCTGAGATTCCCCTATTCTGTCTTCTGCTCCATTATCCTTAGGTTGACCACCCTTTGCCTTTTCTGAGAAGACTGAAGCAAAGAAGGTGTTGAGTAATTCTGCCTTTTCTCTGTCCCCTGTTAGCATTTTGCCATCTTCTGCACGCAGTGGCCCTACTGTTTCCTTCTTCTTCCTTTTGCTTCGGACATACCCAAAAAAGCCCTTTTTGTTGTTCTTAACCTCTCTAGCCAGCCTGAGTTCATTCTGTGCTTTAGCTTTTCTGACTTTACCCCTACATGTGCTGGCTATTTGTTTGAATTCCTCTTTCGTGATTTCCCCATTTTTCCATTTCTTATACATGTTCTGTTTAAGGCTTATCTCAGTTGAAAGTTCCTTAGTCATCCATCCTGGCTTCTTGAGACACCTCCCATTTTTCTTCCTCATTGGAACTGTTTGAAATTGCGCCTTCAGTATCTCCTTTTTGAGAAACTCCCATCCGTCTTGAACTCCCTTCTCTTTTAGTTTTCTTGACCATGGGATCTCCCCCAGTATTTCTCTAAGTTTATTGAAATCAGCTCTCCTAAAGTCTAGAATGCGTGTCTGACTATGCCTGGCTTCCCCTTTCCGCTGTATAACAAACTCCAGGAGAACATGGTCGCTTCCCCCTAAGGATCCAACCACTTGCACCCCATCAACTAGGTCATCCCTGTTGGTTAAGATCAGATCTAAAATAGTTGATCCCCTTGTTGTCTCTTCCACCTTTTGGACAATGAAATTGTCTTCCAGGCAAGTGAGGAATTTGCTAGACCTTGAGGATTTGGCTGAGTTTGACTTCCAGCAAATATCCGGATAGTTGAAGTCCCCCATCACTACTACATCTCTCCTTTCTGAGTGTGTGCTCATCTGTTCTAGAAAGGCATCATCCAATTCCTCTGCCTGAGTCGGGGGTCTGTAGTAGACTCCCACAGTAACATCCCTGTTGTTTCCCTCTCCTTTAATGTTTATCCAGATGCTCTCCACCTGGCTTCCAGTATTGACTTCCTGGATCTCTTCACTGGTGTAAATATCCCTGACATATAATGCTATTCCTCCTCCTTTCCTGTTTGGCCTGTTTCTCTTAAAAAGGTTATATCCCTCTATTTCTACATTCCAGTCATGAGACTCATCCCACCAGGTTTCAGTGATGCCTATTATATCATATTTGCTCTGTTGTGCTAGGAGTTCGAGTTCATCCTGTTTATTTCCCATACTCTGTGCATTAGTGTAGAGACATCTAAGAACATGTGTTCCCTTTACTTGCTGCCTGTGCAAATTTTTTTGCTTCCCACTGTTGGGTCCTTGCACTGTTTGCCTTGTTCCCTCTATGTCAGTTTGATTATTTTCTCCAGCCCTTTTGCCTTCCAAAATAATGTCTCCCTCCCCCATATAACTCAGTTTAAAGCCCTCCTGATCAGATTTTTGAGACTTTTGGCAAAAATGTTTTTGCCAACTGGTGTGAGATGCAGCCCATCCCTTGCCAGAAGTCCCTCCTCATGGAACCGCAGCCCATGATCCAAGAATCCAAACTGTTCTTGGCGGCACCATCTACGGAGCCAGTTATTCACCTCTTCTATTTTCTTCTCCCTTCCTGGACCATGCCTTTCTACTGGGAGAAGAGATGATATGACAACCTGTGCATCCATCTCTTTCAGCTTCCTTCCTAGAGCCTCATAATCCCTTATGATATTCTGAAGGCTGTGCCTTGCAGTATCATTGGTTCCCACATGAACCAGAAGAAAGGGGTGTTGATCAGTAGGCTTGACAAGTCTTGTCAGCCTCTCAGTTACATGATGGATCTTTGCCCCAGGGAGACAACACACCTCCCGAGACATCTTGTCAGGCCCACAAACCACTGCTTCTGTACCCCTCAGCAAGGAGTCCCCCACAACCACCACACGCCTCCTCCGAGGCTTAGCAGCGGCTGTTCCCTTTCGTGGTACTCTCAGTCTCCCCTGCTCTGTCCCTGATGTCTGTCCCTGCTGCTTTTCCTCATCATCTCTGATAACAGAGAGAGATTCAAAGTGATTCTGTAGCTGCAAGCTCACAGAACGAACCGTGGTTTCCCTACTTCTGCGTGTAACTTTCCTCCAACCATCTCCTTCTTTTGTGTGTGAAGTGACCTCTTCTTCCTCAGCAACTTTCTCTGTGGCTGGACTGGAAACCATGATAGTTGAATAAGTCCATGAGCATTTCCCTTCTTCAGTATAATGCAGTGAAATTGTTCAGATACAAAGTTACCAGTATTTGAATATAATCTGCAACTTCATCTCTCACCTGGTAAAGTTGGAACTGGCATGTCAATCTGAGATGATATGTTTCGAGTGATTACTTCAAGTGATAATAACACTCTAAACCAATAACAAATGTCAACCCATGCTCCCAACAACTCTAAAGAGACTTGTATAATAATTGAACAACAATCACCCCCACAAAGAACTAATCCCCTCTCCACTAGTAGGACAATACTTGCATCATTTAGGAATTAACATGTAAATAATACATATGATAATGGATTTAATATTTAGATAATACATTGACTAGGTAGACAAACAGACGTTTCCCAGAATACTGTATTTAAAAAATAAAAATGAAATGAGGCAGGTTAAATGATCAAATAGCCCAGAACAAGTTTCACTAAGTTTCTTCTTAAAGGATGCAGTGTAATATTAGCAATTTTCTTCCTGCTGTGAGGTATTTGAAAACCACTTCATTTTTAAAGACTAACTACAATCTGGGACATCTTCTGTGCAAAAATTGCATGTGATCGTTTTGCACAGAAAACAGCATTTCTGTGCAAGAAATATTCTGTTCATAGAAATGCTGTTTTCTGCAGAGAATATTCTGTTTCCTGCACAGAAAATGCTATTAATCACCACGTGTGAATTTTACACAAACTAGGTCCACACGTACAGCATTGTCTGCAAATTAAACAGACTTTTATATGCAGGAAATAATATTTCTGCAGAGAAAAATGCCCTCTCATGTGCAGAAAATGCTGTTTCCTATGCAAATCACCCACCTCTGAATTTTCCACAAAGTCCCCAAGTATAGCATTATCTGCAATAGATGCAGGTTTTTCTTCACAAGAAGTAATTTCTATGAGAAAACCCTGTTTACTGCATTTAAAAAATTGTTCATGAACAACAACAACAACAAATCCTGTAAAACAATCATATATGAATTTTGCACAGAGCAAGTCCCAAACTCAAAGGATTCTCATCAAGCCAGGATCCGTTTTATCAGTTTTTTGAGACCTGGGGGGAAAGGTGCATCAATATTTTTTTTTCCAAATATTTTTGAACATTTTTTTTCTATGCCTAGAAAGAACTACAGGACCATTAATTTCTTCTGTAGTTCAAACTACAGAATTCCACACTGCCTTAAACAATGGAAAGACAAGTGTCAAACAAATGAAAGAAAATGTGGGCAGGATAGTGTGCAGAAAAGAGCAGGAAGATCACCCATCTTTCCCTCCCCTTTAATATGCAGCCTTTGATTTCCTACTGGCAACAATAGGCAGTGTCCTAGGACCTCCTTTTTCCTGTCCCTTCTCACCCTCCCCACCTCCACTATCTATACTTGTTCTTACATTGCTGTTCACCAATTTGAGATGCTGCCACCATTCACCACAAAGTAGCAAAATCTAGCACAGACAACAAGGTATGTGGTGAATGGAAGGCAATGTATCAAATAAAATTACAATTCCATACATTGCTACTTAAAAAAATGTCCTCAGAATTACATTACATCACATTACATTACATTGGGGAAGAGATAACATGCATTTATTTTTTTAAAAGAAATAATTTAATGTAATTAATATCAGCATCTTAGCTTTGTGAGAATGATCTGGAATCTCAGTTTATATGCCTTCATCAGCTTCATTATATATTTTAAATTGTGTTAGGGTTGATGTTGATATTGTCTGTCTGTTATCCATGTATAGAGTAACACAGAGATGGAAAGAACATCAAAAATATTTTTAAGCGTTGATAAACCCTGACAAAAACATCCTGAACTGATGAAAAATTGTTCATTGTGGGACTTGTTATGTACAAAATTCTCTTGCTGTTGTTTTGGTCAGGAACACCATTATCCGTGCAGAAAAAATAAAGAGATATTGTCTATGATCTATATCTATTGGATACTATAATATGGAAGCCCAAGGGTTTTCCTCCTTTTCATCCCATAATATGTAGCACATAGATTCTAGTTTTAACCATTGTTGCATAGACTAGAGCTGATCCATTGAATCAACTAAATTAACCTACATGTTGACTCATAATTTGACAATTGATTGAATGAGTCTACTCTAGTTCGGACTAGCCAACAGGATGCTAGCCAGTATGTTTGCAAGCAAGTTTAGGATGGGAATTATGTGGCCCTCTATATGTTGTTAGTCTGCATGTTGTAGCAGCTCCAGAGAGTATGGACTAACTTGAGTAATGCTAGGAGCCAGAGTTCCACAATATTTGGATATCCATGTAATTCCCATCTCTGAGTTAGATGGAAGTTTTGGACATCACTATTTCCTAATCTGGTGCCATCCAGACATGTTTCACTATGATTCCCATCAATGCAGTATGGACAATGTTCAGGGAAGGGAAGAACTGAAGTCCAAAAACATCTGGAGGGTGATAATGAAAGGCTAGACTACCCTATTACTTTACAATAAAGTCATTTATGAATCCCTATTATACCACAAATACTCTGCTCACACAAAGACAAGAGCAAAATGGAACAGTGCAGCATATGCAAATAGCAGTGATGCTTTTCAACCATGTTGAAAGAGAATAAATTTTGCTCTTTTCCCAGATGAACCTTTTGCTTTATTAAGTTATATCAAATTGCCTACCTTGACAGAGATTGAATATTGCTAATTAAGAATAGCACAAGCTAATAAAAAAAATGAAGAGATGAAATCAGCATCAATATTAAACACAGAGTCTCTGGCATGGATTGTCCCAGAAAGACCTGCTTTGTGGAAATCTTCCTTTGAGTCAGATTTGTAGCAGTACCTTGTCAGAGTAGAAAATCTCAGCAGTTGTGTAGTGAAACTTAAGGTGACCTTGTAAATAGCCTATATAAAACATTTTTATAAAGCAGTGGTTTCTCAACATTCTTCTTTTTCACTATTTGATGTCAGGTTACATCTAGCAGAAATGAAAGTATATGAACAGCCATCCTTCAGATATTAAGTTTCATCATTTTTGCCTGCCTCCCAGGGCATCAAATAGCTACCCATCCCCTGCTGTTTGTAAGTTTGCTTGCTGGAGTGTAAGTCAGAACCAATACAGATATTTTAGGACACACCAGTGAAAGGCTGCATGCTGTGGAGCTCCTTATGTCACCACATTTCCTTTCTTCTATCCTGAGATGTTAAAAGGAAAAGACACAGACATTCCCTGACAAACAAAACAATTTTGTCTGAGTGTTAGTTGACATCGAAAAATGTAAGTATTATGCTTACTTTGCAGAATATCAAGCCATTCTAGAACCTAGGGTTTGGAATGCTATGCCTGAAAATTAATTTGCTAATATGAAATGTTGGATTGGTAAAAAGATTCACTGCCATAAGTGTTAATTAGGGATAGCAATAGCAATAGCAAGTACATTTCTATACCACTTATCGGTGCACTTAAGGACTTTCTAAGCGGTTTACAATGTGTGAGTTAATTGCCCCCAACATGCAATTTTAGTGATCTCAAAAGGATGCCAGGTTGAGTTAACAATGAGCTCCTGGCTGGTATTGAATTCACAACCTTGATTAAAATTATAGTCAAAATATGTTTTAAAAGTGTGTTTTAAAGGCATATTTTTGAATGTTGAGAATCCCTGATGAGAAGAATCTTGGACTAACAAAAAGCTTCACAGTTTCGGATTTATTCTGTGTGATATTTATACATTTTTTTTCTGTACAGGAAGCAGCATTTTCAGCACATGAATCAGAATTTTTTGGGTAGCAAATATTGGGGCAGTACAGACTGCCCCCTTTAAGTAGTGGGATGGAGCCAGGGCTGCCTCACCGGCAACCCCAGAGGCCCCATCCCGCCGCTTTTCCAGGCTATGGAGAAGCAGCAAGCTGCCACTTCTCTGTGGCCTGAAAGCAGGTTGCAGCAGGTGTCCTGGGTGCCCGCTGCACTTCGCGACCGACGGCAGTTCTGAGGGGAGAAAGGGGCCACTACTGCAGCTCCTTTTCCCTCGAGGTCCTTGGCGTGGCCATCTAAAGGCCACACCAAGGACCAGGCACAGAAAAGGAGCTTCGTTTTCAAGCTCCTTTTAGTGCAACAGAAAGGCGCCCTCCTGCGGTGTCATGACATCAAGCATGCACAGTTATCTAAATGCTGCGCGCGCCATGACATTTTGATGGCACGCCTGTATAGATGCCGCCATTTGATGATGTCCATATGCGCTAGGGTTAGGGAGGGGTTAGGTCCTGCGCCCTCCCTAACCCTAATCACGTCGTACAGATGGCCAGTCTGTATCAGTCCAATATTTTCTTTCTTATTCAAAAATGCTGCAATTGAGAACTTATTCATTGAAAGAACACACATGATTTAATTGCATAGAATAAATTATTTTCTGCCCAGAAAACAACTTTTTTTCTGTGTGGAAATAATATTTCTATGAAGAAAAATTATTTTTTGGACAGAAAATGATTCTCCCTCCCCCCATAGAGAACACTTTTTTTCTCTGTAAAATAGCTACATACAAATTCTTTACAGAATATGTCCCCAGTTGTGAAGAGATGTTGAAAATGCATGCTTTCTTAAAAGACTTTCTCACAATGGCCTTGTTAGGGAAGAAAATGTATAAAGAATTGCATCTCTAACACTAACAGTTGTATTTGTTGAAGTGATCAACATTTTAACTCAATGCTTAAGATGTTAGTGTTGGAGTGAACCATGAGATTTACAGACAATGGTGTGACCTTAGGAATTTTGTTACTGATGCCTTCAAGAGGGTCCTTTTTGTAATTTTAAAGCCCCCTGTCTCCAGCATGGAGCTTTCCCCCATGTGCACTACAAGGCCCATAATATCATTGCTGCCTGGGAATGGTGGGAATCCAACCTGTGTGAGAACTGTCTGGATGGAAAAGGCTATCTCAGTGTGGGATCTCATCTTGCAACCTCATAATTCAGTTTCTCTCCTAACTGCCACATTCCTCTTTTTTCACTTGAAGTACATGTGTACTTCATGGTACTCTTCAAATGCTTTGTTTGTTAAAGATTCATAAGGAGTTATTCACTTCAGTAATAGGGTAAAAATTTATTTAAATCACAAAGGGCAGAGTAAAAAAAAGAAAGAAAGAAAAAGGGCTGAATCTGAGAACAACATTTCACTTAAATGAAATAATCCATTTCTCTTAATAATCAAAGCAATGTGTAAAGAAAAATTACAAATTAATTGCACCTCAGTGCAAATAATATTATATAACAATTATATATCAGCAACATACAATCAAAACCAATTCAGTATGAGAGGTATTATGAGTAAAACTTACTAAAGCAAGTCACCCACCCTGTCTTTCCATTCAGACGACATGTGGGAAGATGTTTATCCTTCAAGCCTAATAAGGATAACATTCTGTGAAAAAAAAAATCCTGGTTGATTGAGGGCCTTGAATTCTACCTTAGCAAACAAATCAATCCCTCACCTCATTCCATTCCAAGACTCACTTTTCTTTTCCATTCTTCTTCTTCTTTTTCTTCTTTCCCAAACACAGCTGTCCTGTGCCACAAAGCCAGCCTTTCTGCTTTGAAGACAAATCAAGAATGTTCTCTATCTCTGATCCCTGCTGTCTTCCCAAAGAAGAGCACCCAGATTAGCCTACCTAACAAAATGGATGTGTGATGCATCCCCCACTATTCTTCTGTTCTAAAGGTGGAGGAGAGAATAATAATAATAATAATAATAATAATAATAATAATATCCTGCCTCTCTGCACTCAGGCAACCAGGGCGGCTAACAACAATTAAAATATACATAACCCCCAACCCTCCCCCCACTAAAATAGAATTTAAAAATTTGCAGTCTAAAACATATTAATATAAAAATCAATTTAAAACACTTAAAAAGTGTGCAAGCAATCAACAATATATAAACTGTTGAACAGGGGACAAGGTCAATACCTACTTCTTCTCTATGGTGACCGGGCATCTATTCAGGAAAGGCCTGATGGAAGAGATCTGTCTTAACAACTTTTTTGAAGCTATTTAAGGTGGTCATGTGATGGATCTCGTCCGGCAGGCTGTTCCACAATCTGGCAGCAATAGCTGAGAAGGTCCTCCGGGCAGTTGTAGATAACCTTGTTTTTATTGGTTGTAACAGATTTCTCCCAGAGGGCCTGAGAGAAAGGCAGTCATCTTTAAAAACTTGATGGTCTAATTCACTGAAATAATATATTTCTCTCCAATGTTAATTCCTAGTGAATTTATAAATTAATTACCAAGTTAATTCCAAGCTCTGATAAAATCTTTTCTCTATATACATTATTTTCAATTTTTTATAATGTGAACTGCCCATTAAATCTGATAATTTCTGATAATCATCCAAGCTGAGATGGGTCACTCTAGCTCTGTTTATGAACACATTGGCCACCATTGACAGTCACCCTTCAAAGGAGGTGGTCTGACCTCTCCTCCTTCTCCTATGGTTGCAAAGTCATTTCAGTGATTACTAGAATGGAAGGGAGATTATCTGTGTATCCATGTGTGTACGAGAGAAAGAAATTGTGTGTGTGTGTGTCTATACATGCTTGTGCAGGTATGTTTAGCTGAATGGGTGTGAGTAGGTGTATATGAATACATCCATGTATATTTACATAGTATGAGCTTGCTGGCAAGAACTGCTGTAATTCTGATATTTGTAAATTTGTGGGAGATTTTTTAAAACTGATGAGTGGGGTAGCAAAAGCATGTCAAAGAAAAGGATCGTATGCTCCCAATATCCCTTTCCCAATTCAAGGCTATGATTCAAGAGGCAGACACAAAGAAAATAGTTATGCACTAAATCCAGTTCCTAATCCCAATTAGAGTTGAGCCATTGAATCTATGGGATTTATAGAAGGGTTAACTATCCATTGGATATTTTATTCAATGGTTCTGCCCTACATGGGACTAGAAATTGATTTAACTGTACAACTATGAAAGTATTCCTTACATTAGTCACAAACTGGAGCTGGCTTTGGGGAAAAGCCCTGTATTCTGGTCTGTGTCAGGAAGACTGATGATCAGATTTCACTTAGAGGAACAAATAACAGTCATTCACTGGAACAAGGAAAAAGAGATGCTGTTGGGGACAGTATGGCAGTAGGTTTGCATCATGCTCCTCTCCAGTTATCTGGCTATGATTCCTGTGGTTTGTTTCTTAGTCACAGAATATCATTCAACTGCTGCCCTTGTCTTCCATAACTTCTTCCAATCCTCTGTAACAAACAAAGAAAAGTTCCCCCTAAATTGCTACCCCGGGAATCCAATGGGAAATTTTCCTGACATGGTCCCTGCCCCTTGTATAAATGATACAGTTATTCATCTACGTGCTGAACTCACCTAGAAATTTTAGCAGTAAACATAATCACTGTTTATTTTATTTTTATGCACTTACTAATTTCTCCTACTCCTTTAAATACATAAATACATTAAATACATAACTTTGATGCTGAAGCATCAAACTGAATCTTGAAATTTGCTTGAACAAAGTCCTGCCCACAGTCCCATGTTCCCTGAAGTACTTGTTCCATAGCCACACCTGTCAGGAATACTGCAGTTTCAGATTCCACATGACCATGATCAGAGTAATTGTGGTGAAAGCTATTGATTTTTTTTTAACTGGGAAACATCTTGCAGCCTTGCAGATAATGTGGCTGCTCATGCAGTTTTGTTAGGGTAAGTGAACGTGGCTCCACAGTTTACCCCCAACTGATAGCACAACCTTTGTGAACTGTTAGCACTATAAATCCCTATACAGCTCTCACCCAAGCTATGTGAAGGACTGTATACCCCCATATAAGACTACCAAACTCTAAACATCTGCACATCTTTTTATCGTGCTGCCTTCAAAGGTACAGTTGGTGGGAACATAGGAGAAGGCCTTCTCTGTGTCTGCTCCCACACTTTGGAACTCCCTCTTTAGGGAAGCTAGGATATCCATTTTTGGCAACAGGTTAAGACCTTCCTGTTACAGCTAGCTTTGGGGAATGGGCTTTGAATCAGAGAAAGGGTTGATATAGTGCTGTATTGTTTTTAATCTTTGTTTTAAAGTAAGGTTTTAAATGGTTTTAACTCTGTTGCTGCTTTGTACTGTTTAATCTTAATTATGTATGTTTTGAGTGTATGTGTTTTAAGTATAATTTTCTGTCTTTTGTGACCTGCCTTGATTCTGAGTCTGGGAGAAAGGTGGGATGTAAATAAAGTGATGGATGGATGGTACATCCTTTTATGCAGTTGGAAACACTGTTTATACCTTTCTTTTAATTATAATATTTATTACATTATAAATCATAGCATACAAAAACACAAATCAAAAAGCAAAACATCTAAACACAACTCTACTGTTAAAAAATTATGAATAAACCCAAGCCTAAAATAATTTAAAAACTCTAATTCTTCTTTCTATCCCCTGCTTAAAATAACTCAAACCCAACATTTACATAAACTAAATCAAACTAAATTTAATTAAACTACATTTAACAACCTAACTAAAATGGACTTGAACTGACATTACTATATTTTGCTTTACATTTCTTGGGATGGAAAGGTAAGAAATCAATTTTAGCATCCCTGTTTATACCATGTACTCCTAATATTTTCATATATATATATATATATATATATATATATATATAATTGTCATAGAGCCAAAATTCACAAATCCCTGCTTTGAACAGCTTTGTCCTACATTCCAAAAAAGGTTACAACCTCCATGGAAGTGGCTGCTTAAAGAGGTATTTATAAACTTGATGCACATATGATTGTGGGGATAATTTTCACTTCTTTGTTTTTGTGTTCACTCTTTTTTTTTGCCAAGCAAGAATGCTTCTCTGTTATGGTAGTCAATGCCGTTGGCAAGAAGTAATCCATGGCTCAGCTAATGACAACACTCCTTGCAGGAACTATCTTACTAAATGTGTACAAATCTAGTTGCTCTAGCTTACAACCCAGAGGACTTACAGAAGTTGGAAGGAAATGTATGTTTTCATCAAAGATGATAAAATAAAATAAACACCCCTTTCTCTGAGGAAATGTGTGCCTTCCAATTAACAGGCTAATGCCTTCTAGGCCTGGGATTGTTCTGACAACAGGTTTGTTTGTCCTAGTATTGTCAGACAAATGATCAGTTGAAGTGAGAAGCCCATGCAAGCAACTGCATTAAGATTTAATGATTTCTAAAAGGACCTTTGACTATTTCTAAGAAGACCTTTGACTATAGAAAATGTCTAGTGTCTCTCCCTCACCCCACACAAACACAATTCAAAATTGTTACAACAGTGAAAAGACTCCTTCTCTCACAGAAACCAAACTAGATGGTTTTGTCCCAAATTGGATTTGCTGGTATAACTCAGCCAGCAGAAAAAGTAGAGGCAAAAAAGAGAGAGGGACAGTGGCAGAAGAAAATGTTGCAACCACCCCTCTCCAGTATGATGACATGGGAGATGGCAGCCAAAGGTCTCCGTTGTCAGCCCTGAGGCTGTTTGAGTGCTAGCGGGGCAGCTTTATCCGACAGAAATGGCTTCTACTTCTGTCCCATCACCCTTAAAAAAAGAAAAGATTTATGTCAGTGTAGCTCTTAATCAGCATAAATCAACAGTAAGATTCCAGCCTATGAATGCTGTTGCCAAAAGGGCAAAAGCTATCTTATACTTCTCCCCTTTTATCAAAGATGAAGAAAAGTGCCTAGATTGTTTTAAGTGCTCAGTGCATAATTATAGAAATGAAGGCAACACCAATGGTCTCAAACTGCCATTGGCTGGACAAAAAAACGTGGCTTTATTTATGAGCATCAATTCACCCAGGGGAAAAAAAAAGCAGAATGGCTTGCCCCTTTCCTGACACATCTCTTTTCACCCTATGAAGCAATCTGAGAAGAAAGAAAGGCAATAGACATGTATTTAGTGACTACCTTTTGAGATACTGGCAACCTTTCACTCATAACAGGTTCAATCATCTTGTCTCCTAAAGAACTTCTTAGGAGAAGACAGTCCTGCACCAGAGAGGTGCAGTCCTGCACCATAGGTCTCTCCTATGCCTCAAAATAATGCAGATTTAGACCAGCCTATTCCCTCCATGTTATCACAATGCATGGTGCTTAATTTGAAATATCTGGGTGTGAATTCTTGTCTACAACACAGTGCTAATGCTGAATAAGAGTTTTCATCTCTTTTTTTCTTTCCTAAGAGGTTCTTCATCTTTTACAGCTCTATGACAGACAGGTACAACATGGTCCTCTCCATCTTTGGAAAACATTTTACTTTGACCTGCGTACAGGGCTTTCATTTTGGTTAATTTTCAAATATTTTTTTCAGCATTCCAAATGTATTCCTATTTGGGACAGAAAGCACCTGTGGTTTAAAAAGGTCAAATGTAAATGAAAAAGAAGATGATATGTTTGCCCATCTCTAGACTGGGATGGCTCTGAGAAGCTGACAAACTGGGCAATACAGCAGCAGTCCTTCAAGTATTACTGCCTCCAAACAGTAGGTTTTGAGGGAATACCCATTTTCAGCAGAAATGCATTTCTGTGGATGCAGTGATGCTTCACCATCTGTCCACCATTTCAGATTTACTTTCCCAGACAACTTCATCTATCACCATGCAATCCCTAAAGAAACATCACTTTAAACAGAGCCACATGGAAAAATGCATTCCAATAACATCTGAAGGTCTTGCAGTATCTGCAAGGGCCTCTAATCGCAATGAGCGATGTGTCTACCAAGCAAACTCCATTTGGAGTTATGGAAACAGGATGGAGCACAAGAAAGGGACAGCTTGCCTTTTTTATTATTTGAAATCTGAAAAAAAAATCTGTGTCAATGGATTTTTTTTTAAAAAAAAAAATGCCAGGATTTACTAATAAAGTGCGGAAATAGTAGTAGACATCTATCCAGCTGCCTTGATGAAACAGGTATTGGAAATTAACTCTGGAGCCCTATGAATTACATTCATTCCTGCTCTAGGCTACGCGCTTGTCAGTTTCAGCCACTATTGCAACCTATTACTTACAGACTACATGGCTGGCAAGCTAATCATGCTAGGGAGAGTTAAAGGATAGCCAGAGAAAAGCAATACTGTAGTGCTTCTCAATGAGTGTGCATATCTGCTAAAAGTCCCATGGTGAATATTCAGATGTTGGCCTCCTCGACTTGTAGCTCATCAAATTAAATGTGTTTCACCATGGGTTTGTTTTCATAGATCTGGGCAAGCCAAAAGTACAATTGGTTTATCAACAGCATTTGGTGGGGTCTATTCAATTTGATGTGTCATAAACAGTGTCATAAACATTTATGGTTTATGGCGGATGTTTCCATAGGTAGATGATTCCTTACTAAACACTGGCCTGCCATTACGACAAAGTTTCATCAGTGAATTAGTGAGTGCCAAAGTATAAGAACTCCACGTGATGGAGAGATTTAGCTTTCCTTCTGAAGTAGATTCTATTTCTAACACAAAACTGAGCAAGGCACTTATTAGCTACTCACTTTCAATGGTGCTAGTAATCCTGGAACTTCACCTTTATCTTTATTTAGTGACTCCCTCTGTCTTTTTAGCTTTTAAAATTAATACGCTTATTCCATCAGGGACAATTCTACTTACATTGAATAGAGATTTGGTGTTGGGTGATGTCAGACTAATAGTGTTGACCTATGTATGCCCATTCAGAAGTAAGGCTCTTTGACTTCGATGAATATTACTGTGTACATAAACCCCATAATATATCATGAAAAACATTGCTTTAATTTTTGTTCTCTTAACTTAATTATGGTTATCACTTTACATTGTTTTAAAATCATTACAAATAGGAATTAATTTATATTTTATAATGATTGTTGTTAATGTGCCTTCAAGTTATTTTTCTACTTGTGCCTATAAGCAATTACTCTAAAGAGAACCTATCAAGTGTTTTTCATGGCAAGATCTCTTCAGAGGGTTGTTGCCTTTGTCTTCCTTCAAGGCTGAGAGTGTATGTCTTGCCCAAGATGGGTTTTCATGGCAGAACAGAAATTTGAACCTTGGTCTGCAAAGTCATAGTCCAGCTATCAAACCACTACACCACACTTGCTCTATATTATAATTACATAATTGTAATTATGACTGATACTAATTATTATTAATAAAAGAACTCTAGGTGAACTCTGGGTATTTCAGGATGCTGGTATTGCCCCAAGACTAACCCCCTGATCGCCCCTCATATTTAATATTGAGTTAATATTAAAAAGGGAGGCTCATGTGGGTGACCTAGGAATGACCCCGCTGTTGAACCTGATCTCTTTACACTTGGAAAACCAGTTTGTGCCAGCAAGGGATTTAGAGGCCACCCATCATGATGAGCCTTCCTGAGTCTCCAACATCATCCCTTTTGTTATTCGAGGGTAGTAAGGGGATCCTGGCCATAAAATGTGATTGTTTGTGACCATATAGGACAGGGACATTCTTGTAAGGAATGCACATCCCTTTGTGTAAGGTATTCACAGCAATCACCTGACCATTTGCTGAAGCTCCTGACCACTTTTCCTCCTGGAAAAGGAGGGTTTCCAGGACAAGGTTTGCCCCCAAAACATGGCGTATAAATATAGGTAGTAAAGTAGCAGTTCCCCTGGTCCAGTTTACAAGCAGGCACCAATGCCAGCTGCATGCCACATTTCCAGGGGTCTACTGAGCCCATTCCTTTTCCTTCGATTGGAAGCAAGCCTCATTGTTGGTAAGTACAGTAGAGTCTCGATTATCTGTCCTTCAGTTATCCAACATTCCGGATTATCCAATGTCGAGGCTGCTGTGATTCTTTCTTTAAATTTTCAGAGGACTGAAGTGTTTATACTGTACATCACAATGCTATTCAGTGATTTCTTACATTTACTTTTACTGTTACTGCAATAAAATTTCAAGACATTTGTAATTCATAGTGGTTTCAAGGCTTTTCTTGGACCCTCCGGATTATCCAACATTTTCGGCTATCCCACTATTAGCCCACCCATGTATGTCAGATAATCAAGACTCTACTGTATTGCCATTAGCAAGGCCTTCACTATTCCACCTCTCCCATCTTTTCTTCTTAGTTCTTGTGTGTGTGCATGAATGCATATGTTGTGTGTGTGTGCATTGATTATTCTCCTAATAAAGATACAAAGGCCTATTTGAATTTGCCCCTGGAATTCTGTGTGATTTAGACCCGATATAGTTGGCTTGGTCCCTAAAGCCACTGTTGCTCTGTCCAGAATATTATTTCATTTAAACTATTATTATACCATATTTCCCCTATAAATGTATTAAGTTGTTGGTGCCCTCTTGGGAATCCAGCATTTTGGGTAACACTGGTTGTTAATTTGTAGCAACAAAACCTAACAGATAAATGATAGTGTAAGCTTTTGTAAAGTGCAGAATTCTCTCTCTCTCTCTTTCTCTCTTTCTCTCTGCCATATTGATTAATAGGTTTGAGGAGATCTATGCACAAAAGATGTGGGATACAAAGGCATAGGTGCTTGTGCTGCATTTCTGTACAATGCATAGATGTATTCGCTTACAACAGGGGTCACTGATTAAACACTTGAATTTAAAACTTGAAGAAAGTGAAAGATGTCCCAGAGTTTGATAAAGTCTCAACAGTTTAGAGCAAAATTTGCTGATAATTTTAACTGTAAATCAGTCATCTTATTCTGATGCTTCCCTTGGACATTTTGTGTTGAATCATGATAGAGACTGTGAAGTCCACAAAAATTATCCTGGGAAATGAAAATACTTGCCTACTGCGGTGAGTGATACCATACTGAGGGAATATCAAGATTAATATTTTGTGGCTTGTATGCATGCTGGAACTCTGATCAGCTTATACATTCTGAAAGCATTTTGAAAACATCTGAAAGCAGGGGCACATTTTTTATCTAAAATGAAACTGGAGGTTGTCTTCATCCTTTATACCTAAAGATACTGCAAGGAGCAACACATAGAGCTCTGATTCATGTAGACTCTACCTTGCAGAGGCACAGTGTGCCATTTTAGGTAAAGAAAAAAAATCTAGTGAGAAGTATGTTCTATAGAATTCAGTTATGTACTGTGTAATCTCAACCTGTAACACCTATGTTACGTATATCACAGGTGAAAACTTATAGAATGTGAAAGAAGAAAAGGAAAAGAAAGCTATAGCTACCACTGTCAAATCAATTGAGATCGGAAAAACAGAAGTGATCGGCTGCATCAGTATGTGTTTTGATGAGCCTTTGCTCCTATGGTTCAAAAATATGAGAAAGTTGTGAAACCTTGACATTGATCTCTCTAAAAGTATATTTAGAATTCTTCTACTACATTAAATTATATATTTGCAAAACACTCTTCAAGAAATTTTGCCTGTTTCACAGTAACATTTTAAGCTAGAAATATTCAAGAACTGTCCTTTCCTCCAAGACATCTCCTCCAAAACACCAGGGCCATGGCTTACTTGATTAAGTCTATTCATCTGGAATACAGTCTTTCTTTTCCTACTCCCTTCTGCCTTACCAAGCATTATTGCCTTTCTAGTGAGTCATATCTTCTCATGAAGAGTGAAGAGCCTCAGTTTAGTCATCTTGGCTTCTAGGGAGAATTCAGGTTTCATTTTCTCTAGGACCCATTTATTTGTCTTTTTAGCTTTCAACAATATCCATACAACTCTTCTCCAGCACCACGGTTGAAATGAGTTTATTTTCTTCCTATCAGCTTTCTTCACTATCCAGCATTCACACCATGACATAGAAACAAGAAATATGGTGGCATGGATTATTCCAACTTGAGTCACAGATAGAATAGGCAAAATGATGAGGGAACATAACATCCAAATGATCTACAGACTGACCAAGAAAATCCAGCAAATGCTACACTCAGTGAAGGACAGGAGAGACTCTCTCAAGACTGCAGGAATTGACCACATACCGTGTTGCTGTGGACGAGTCTACATAGGGAAAAAAAAAAACTATGGATGTAGGCCATGAAAGCTTTCTAATTCACTCATCTCTGAGTATTCTTTTCCTTAAAGAATTCATACCTATGAAATTCATGGATGTTCCATAACTTGAATACATATACACACAGAAAGATGGTGGGATTTTGTTTGTTTGTTTTTGGCATTATTCACTGACAATGTCTCTTGTTTTGCTCCAGAGTTCCTCTTGTTTCTAGTCTAATACTTAGTAACTGTGTGTGTGTGTGTATGTGTATATATATATATATATATATATGAAAAGTAACAAACTTAATTTATATCACAAAATGTCTACTCCTCTGATAGATTCATCTAGTATTGAAATATTTTAATAACCAAGCACATTAACAGTAAAGGTCGGGCCATGTTCCCATCAGCTAGCAGATGCTGTTCCATGGGATAGATTTCAAGTGAGGAGCATGTATGTGTCTGTGTATCTGCAGCAGCCAGTTTAAAAAGTGCAAAATCTTACCAAGGCAAAATTAGAATAAATATTTGTCAAGCAAAGAGGGC
Organism: Urosaurus nigricauda; assembly: GCA_034509955.1. Taxonomy (NCBI): domain Eukaryota; kingdom Metazoa; phylum Chordata; class Lepidosauria; order Squamata; family Phrynosomatidae; genus Urosaurus; species Urosaurus nigricauda. The sequence continues at coordinate 141,414,008 of JAOEGL010000003.1, read as the reverse complement.
AGCTTGTCATCTGATGGAAGGAATTTAATTAGAAAAGTCACAGAGAGGCACTGCCTCAGAAGTACCAGTCCTATTTTCTTTAGATAAGCTAATGAAGCTCATTGAACTTTACAAAGAATTGCTGAACCAATAATACAGTGAAAGGGAATCTACTGAAAGCAAAAAATATATATATTACAAAAATAAAAAATGGAACAAACCTTCAAAATGAGAAAGATCAATTGTTTACAGCACTCTAGCTCACAACAGGAGAACATAATTACATATTTACTTACAGAATCCTCTCCTCTTAAACAAACCTGGAGCACAATGATCAAGGGAGTAATAATTATATAGTATTTCTCTTTATAACAGGTAATAAATTTAAATTTTAAGTACATTGTAATACCTACTAAGTCACCTACATGCTTATTTTCTACCCACTTTGTAGTTGAATTTCATCATGGATCAACACCTGACTGAAGAACAACTTATTCTCCATAGGACAAGGACAGACAAAATTATTGTAACAATTACCATTCAAACCTGGGGGAGGGGGGGGCGGAACCAGGAAAATATTTGAATTGCATAATACATTAATATACTCTATGTGGCATTATAGCTCATGATCTTCAGGAGCTTTAACTGCTTTAAAATGTCATAGGTCAACACATGTTAAGGATGGCTCAGTAGAAGGACATAATGCCAGTGACTCAGTCTCTGCACCAGCTGTTCATGCAACTTAATTCATGTTACAGGAGATATATCCCATAAATCTCCAAATCACTCAAGCAAACATAAACACTACTGTTATGTTTGACCAGGAAATTTAAGATAAACCAGGAATGACACATTAAACACACCTTCTGTGCAGACAAAATCTCCAGTTTGGAGAGAGGAGGTGGTCTAAACAGCTTGATCTTCAATATCAAACACTTGCTAAACCAGAGAAGTAAGCCTACTGGATAAGATCTTTAGGATCCTGGGGTCACTTCAACCGTCTCAGCTAAAAACTACACAAACAAAACAGCAAGGATGGGCTTTTTAATTTGTTATTATTTTATTCACTTGTGTATTTATTTATTTATGGCCAAGGATGGCCAAATTAGTCCCCTCTCCCATCAAAATGCATTCCAGTTTGCTTGTCTGCAACCAATATAGACTCTGAAACACACAAACACATGTGCATAAGCATCTGATTTGCAGAGAAAATTAGTCAACCTTTAAAGCCTATTGCTAACCATTCCAATTTGGAATACATATTGCTGGATTTAGTGCACTCTCTCACATAAATCAGAATATAATTTTAGGCTAAGCTCATTGAAAATCTAAGGCTGGTACCTTTCCTTTAAAAAAAAAAAAAGGAGAAATGTTTATTAGAATAAGTACTTTATCACAAGTTGAAAAGTGGAATTAGAGTGGAATAGTAGCATCTGCCATTGTACTTTATCACATGATGCTGTGTCGGTCTGAAGTCCATCTTTTGCTGAAGTGCTCCTTCTTACCGATGGGCAAAACCTATCAATGCCTCCATGCTGTTTATTTCAGTATTGAATTCATATGTGATAAGTTCCTCCAAAGCAGGTTATAGAGAGCACATAACACCCCTGTTGAAACAGCTCCACTGGCTACCAGCTTGTTTCCAGGCACAATTCAAAGTCCTATAAAGCCCTATTTGGCTCAAGTCCAGGCTATTTGGCAGACTATACCTCCCTATATGAGCTGGCCTAGGCTCTGACATCCTCTTCTCTCCATTCAACCATCATCACAAGCACAGTTGGTGGGAACACAAGAGAAGACCTTTTCCATGGCTGCCCCTAGACTCTGGAACTCCCTGCCCAGGGATACCAGAATGGCCCTTTCTTTGATGGCCTTCCACCGACAGGCGAAAACCTTCCTCTTGAGACAGGCATTCAAAATAAGTTGCTTTTAAACAATGGCCTAAGGTACTATATTGTTTTAATGTATTTTAAGCATGTTTATCTTTTTAAAGTATTTGACCTTTTAGCATTGAATTTATTGTAATTTATTGTTGTAATTTAATCCTATGAACTAATGAACTATTTTTATATGTTTTAACTGTATGTTGTTGTTGTTTTAATGTTGTAAAGCCCCAGTCCTGGGAGAAGGGCAGGATATAAATACATAAATAAATACATAAATAATCCAAATACCCCTCGGCCCACTATTATTTTTTATAATATTGACATGATTAGAAGTTACATTACCAGTTTGGCCTTCAGAAGAAGGTTACTTCTTTTCTAAGAATTGGGGGGGGGGGGGAATACTAAATTTTGAGACCATTACTAGCAATAGCAATAGCAAGTCCATTTCTGTACCACTTACCACTGTACTAAGCAGTTTACAAAGTGTAAGCTAATTGCTCCCAACAAGTTGGGTACTCAGTTTTAGTGACCTACAGAAGCACACCAAACTGAGTTGAACTGGGGGCCCTGGCTGGTATTGAACTCACAATCTTGTGGTTTGTGAGTGAGGTGGCTGAAGTACAGGTATTTAAACACTGCACCACCATCACTCCATTGACCTGTTCATGGAAATCGTTTAGTGTTTCTCTGGTGGCTTGGTTCAGTGCTTCTTGGGCTATCAATTATTTTTTCTCCAGTGTACCAGGGACTGGTATTGTATGTGTGTACAATCCCTTCTTTCTTTGCAAGGACTAGGCCCAGTCTAGGGACAAGCATTTTGAGCACCACTGCCTTAGATGTTAAGTGAAAAAGTCCCATTCATTTCAGTGGATATTGCATAGGACTACTTCTTAGCCAGTTGTACTATATATCTTAAATATATTATGCCATGAGCCACGAACCTTATTCTTGCTGCTCCTTGGTGCAAAATTTATGATATACATTTCTTGTCACAATTAAATTGCTTTGCATTTTAATATGGGTGAAGATAAGGTATATGTGGTTTCTCGTAATTAACTTAATTGATACCTTGCATTTTGAATTATTTACAGTACCAGTTGTCTCCGGTTGCTCTAATTTGCTGCATCGTCTTTCATTTTACATGGACCAGAGTATTCAATGAGCCTCCAGGAGTTCTTTATGCTTCAATGGAATATACTTTTTTTTTAGTTTCATAAAAAAAATGAAAGTCAAACTAGACAAATGTAGCATGTGATAAATTGCTATACTTTTCATTACTAAGGAAGGTGTGCTATTTTCTCTACTATATATTTAGTTCTTTTTGGCTTTGAACTTTTGCACTTCAATCAAAGTGTAATTTCAAACTGAATTGTTTCTTATCTTTTAAAGGCATCTCAGGTAAGATTTCTTCTCTGTTAGAACCAAATACTATATATGTGTGTGTGTGTGTGTGTGTGTGTCATGTTCTGCCTGGATAGCACTGCCCAGCAAGAACCTAAATAAGGGGAAATGGCATACTTTCTGAGAGTTCAACAAGGGTTGAGAGCTACACATACTTTCTGGAATGGATTCAGTGTCCAACTGCCATAATCCATATTGTTTTCTAGGTTCCCCTGATCTTTTTAACTTTTTTATTTTGTGTATTTTTTATCTATATGTTGTTGTTGTCAGGAAGATCATAAATTCTTCAATCCTGAGCTAACAGAAGGTTCCCCATCCTGTTTCCACACAGCCCTCATGAGCCATAATCCATACTGTTTTCTAGGTTCCCCTGATCATTTTAACCTTTTTATTTTGGGCATTTTATCTATATGTTGTTGTTGTTAATTTGTTTAAGCAGCTTTGAGTTCTGAACTAGTAAGAAGGCAACAAAACAACAAATATAATGTCATTGGAGTGTCAAGTTTATCACATTTCCTGACATGTTCCTTCTCCTAGCCTGGGCTTTAACTGTTTTCCTCTAATTTCTTAGATGTTTGGCTAATAACTCGTTGTGGTCATTTGTCAGTATGTTTTGGCAGTAGGAACAGGGAAAAGAAAAGAAAATGCCGGTGAAAAGAGGCATGATAAGTCCCTGTGTAGATTTTCTCGGTTGTACAAGCTGGTCCAAAAAGGGTGCTACACCTTACCTGACACAGGGGTGAAATAAACCACCCCCTTAGACCATTGGCCACCCATGCTTGGTTGTCTTGAGCAATGGAAGGACATTCCACTTTAACAGTTAGGTTTGCAGGGGACCGAAAGGTTGGTTTTTTGTTTTTGTTTTTTAATACATCTCACCAACCTCTTTCTGCTATGGGAATAGATAATGGGGCTACTTCAAAATAAGCCAAGATGTGACAAAAATGTCACCTTGTCTCATCATTTATACTGATATCCTTGGGAATTAATAGGGGAAATTATAACATTATCGCCCTATCTTCCATGTTGGTCTTAATAGCTAGTGTGTTATTGTGATGTTTATAGGGTAAGGCAATTCCTGTTTAATCACTGCCATTCATTCCCACCTCTTCATTCTCTTTCTTAGGCAAAGCATTTTCCACCAGCTTGCCTGTAGATAGCAGTCTCCAATATTGCAGATGTACTCCAGAAGACAAGCCATCTGTCAGCTTTGACAGGCCACATGAAAATGTATCAGAATAAATTGAGCTTTAATTTTTTCTTGACTAAGTATTGACATCTATCATAACTAAATGCACTTATAATAGCCTGGCACTTTTCTTCTCATGCAGTAATCTCATTGATTTTTGTTATGTGCCTTAAAACTAATTAGGAAGCAACAGGCCTGGAACTTGTTAAACAAGACAAGGAGTTTTTCTTTTAACTTGGGCTCCACTAAATATCCTCTCATTCTAGTACATTTGCTTCAGAATTAGCACAGTGGATTGTTGTTGTTTTTATTTTCTTTTTACCATATTTTTTGTTCAGCAACAAATTATAATAATATTTCATTCCTCTGACTAATTCTGCTTCATGACACAGTTTTTCATTGCTATTGTCTCTCTTGACTTCTCCTCTTTAATTATTTCAACAATCTGGGGCTCCTTTCACACTACACAGTCATAACACTATGATTCCACTGTAACTGTCATGGCCCCATTATGCTGAATGCTGAGAATGACAGTTTTGGGGGGAGTGATTTAGAATTTTCAATCAGAGAGCTCTTGTCCCTCACCTGATGACAGCCTTCAGGATTCTACAGGATGCAACCCTTGTAGTTAAAGTGGGATCATAGTGCTATATAATTATGTAATGTGAACTGTGAGGTCAGATATGGGTACATGATATCATCCTTTGACCCACCACCGCTGTAGTTATATGTGCAAATGAAGCTGGGCATTATGACAGTAAAGAAGGAGAATGCTACAGAGAAGATGAGCACAGAAACAACACAAAGATGCTTGCAACTAGTGCTCGCAAAAGGAGCAGGCAGAAAGAAAAATGACATGAGGTAAAGGCTGAGCCTTACTTGTCATCAGAGCAGATGAAATCTGCCCAAAGTAGAGCAACAGCAAAGCTCATGCAAGTATTGAGAGATTATATCTGATAGGCTGTGAAGTCCTCCTCCTTTTGTTGCCTAATTACTGGTGTTACGCTTGTAATAGCAGCATCTGTGCACACTCAACACTCTAACGGGCAGCTCCTCCTGGACTAATGAATTTTAATTGACAGCATTTAGCATGTTTTTTGGGTAGATTCTCCTAGAGGTGGATGTGCCCTTCTGTTCCTCTTTCCCAAATGAGTGGATTCTCTGCTGGGAATCTCATGGAGACAGATGGTCAACAAAAGGTGAAGTGTGCTTGGACTCTCTGGTCATCAGTCTCTTTTCAACAGAGATAAAGCCAAATTGCTAAGTAGCGTGCTTTCTTTCATTCACCACTGCACCAAAATGGCTTGTGCTGGAGGCTTAATGATAACCTTTCCTTTCAGAAATGATCCTTAACTTGGAACTGAAAGGTTAGTATCTTCATTTGACAAATCAGACAAGGCATCTCCCTTTTGGCCTTCTGATTGGCCACTTTAAATACAGCAGCCTATAAATGCCCCCCCCCCCCATTTTGGATGTGATGTGTAATTATTTCGCGTTCTATTAGGAGGCCCTTTATAACAACAACAAAAACAACAACAACAAAAGCATCTGAGTACAAAAAAGCTAAGAAGCTGATTGCATGTACTGCGGAGGAAAGGAAATCAGTGTGTCTAGAGATAGCTGCTTTTAGTTCTAAAAATGTGTTAGAAAGGTAAGAGAGAGCAATCAGCCCGGTACACTAATATTTTTTCTGTGTCCACTCACTTTCAGAGGTGTAGGCAAAGTACTGGGGAAAGGAATAAATGGATTTATGAAGAATCTTGCAATTGCTTCATACCTACTAATACTCTTTGCCCTTTTGCTAGGGATTTGATAGGAGGGAAATCATTTGCAAATGGAAAAGCAGTAGAGCTTCAGATTACTGGAAAAACATCCACCGTCTGAGAAACCATGGCTTTTAAAAAGTCCAATACATCAGAGGCTGCATGCTTCACAGAAATGATGCACACGGAGTCTGGTTTATAGGCAGATAGGAAATTGGCCACCCCCTGCTGGCTAATTAACAAAGCAGCTTTGTCATTAGTTTTAAAGACAGCCACTTGCCTGCTTCCCTGCCTGTCTGCCCACCCAAAGGGAGCAATCACCAAGTTCTAATGAGAATGTGTTAATTGTGAGTGATGTCTCAGACTTGTAATAGTCTGTGGTCTTGTATCATTAAACACAGTGACACTCACACAAGTGTACCTTGCCTCGAAGCAGCCATTCTACAACCCTTTCTAAGGAAGACCAAAAGAATTATTTCAATTAAATTCAGACCTCTATTGTGCTTACCAATCTACTCAGTTCCGAACACATTTGTCTTTTCCATAATATTCAGTAATTACAGTAGGAATAGAGCTGGGTTGGTATAGTAATTTCATTATCAGACTTTGATTCGGGGACTAGGATTAGAATCCCTGCTCAGCCACAGAAACCCACTGGATGACCTTGGAAAGTCACACTCCCTCTATTTAGGAGGAATGCAATGGCTTGTTTCTCCTTGATAAATGTTCCCAAGAAATCCCAATGATAGGGTCACGGTAAGTCAGAGACAACTTGAAGGCACATAACAACAGAGTGGCAATGGCAGTAATGCAGGTTCAGAGTACTTTGCACACTAGGCTAGACTGGGAAGATCCAACTTCAAATTATCCACTCAGCCATCAAGCTCACATAATGATTTTAGGCCACTGTCAGGAATAAATATGACCCTTTTTTTTCCTGCCATGATTTTGGTTCCAGTACCTGCTGTCATGTTTGAAATACTTAATGGATAAAAGTTATAATAGGGATGTGGTGGCTTAGTGGTTAAGACCAATTCTGGCAATCATATGGTCAGAAGGTTTTCAGTTCAAGGCCTGAGTGCTGCATGATGGGGTAAGCTCCTGTCACTAGTCCCAGCTTCTGCCAGCCTAGCAATTCAAGAGCATGCAAAATAGGTACCACTTTGGTGGGAAAGTAACAGCATTTGGTGCAGTCATGCTGACTACATGAGTGCTGGAGTAGTTCTTGGACAATGCTGGCTCTTTGGCTTAGTAACAGAGATGAGCACTACCCGCTATATTGGTTATGACTAAACATTCATGTCAATCTACTACATTTACCTTTTTAAATAATCACATTGTGAAATATGGGCAATGTAGTTTAAGAGTTAGATGGGAGTTTAAAGTAGCTGAGGAATATGGGATAGCACTGATACAATTCTGGATAGCCAGTCTAGCCAGAACTGCATCAGACCTTAAGACATGGATTATATAGATGATGGCTTATTGATATAAATTTTATAGATTAGGTATTTAGTGTTAAAGATAGAGTTAAGGTTATGAGTATAGTTATACGGTCAAATATGATTTGCTTAAGGTATTCATAAGACATCACAGAGGCGCCTTTCACATTGCAAGTAAGGAGGGGCCAGTCCGTGGAGTGCCTTGAAAGTCAATAACAAAAGCTTGTATTGGATGCGGAAGGGGAAGGGGAGCCAGTGAAGGGAGGATAAGAGAGGAGAAACATGGTCAAAGCAGTGAGCAGATGTGATAATACGTGCAGCTGAGTTCTGGACAGAGATTAAAGGATGGAGGTGAGAAAGAGGAAGCCCTGTCAGAAGAAGATTGCAGTAATCTATTCGCGAGACCACCAGGGCATGGACCAGAGTCTTGGCAGTGGAGGCTGAGAGGAATGGATGGATTTTAGCAATGTTGTAAAGAGAGAATCTTGGCGATGGCCTGAATCTGGGGATAAATGTCAGAGAGGAGTCAAAGATGAAACCAAGACTGCGGGCTTGCTGAACCAGTTGAATAGAAGTGCCATCAACAGAAACAGAAAAGGGGTATTGAAGGGTGGGCTTAGGAGGGAAGATGAGAAGCTCTGTCTTAGACATGTTGAGCTTCAAGTGCTGATGCACGCATCCACTGAGAGATGGCAAGCAGACAAGATGAAACTTGCTGTTCAAGCCCCAGCGAAAGGTCAGGGGTGGAAAGATACAGCTGAGTGTCATTGGCATACAGATGATAGGAGAAACCAAAAGAACTGATGAGTTTACCAAGGAATAATGTGTATAGAGAGAAAAAAAGGGGGCCCAGGACAGAGCCCTGAGGAACTCCTACAGATAAGGGAACAGAGGAGGAAGCCTGACCACCTGTGGCCACTGCAAAAGATCTGTCTGACAAGTAAGATTTACACCAGTTGAGAACAGAGTCAGAGAAACCGAGGTCAGAAAGTAAGTCAAGCAAGAGACAGTGATCGACGGTGTCGAAGGCCGCAGATAGATCTAGAAGAATGAGGATAGAGTAGAGGTCATTCGCCTTGGCCTGCAAGAAATCATTTGAGATTAATTCCACTTTAACCATTGATCATCTTACGGAATCCTAAAATTTGTAGTTTGGGAAGAAATTAGCTCTCTGGCAGACAATTCTCGAGACCCCATGAAACTACACATCCCAGGGATCCATAGGAATCCATGTCAAAGTATAATTCAGGTGCTACAGTTGTGCAGTTTAAAATTATTTAGATTTGTAAGACTCAAAGCAGTCTTGGATTTGTAAGACTCAAAGTATTTCACAAAATAACATTTCTTTTATATAAGAATATACAAAAAGAGAGCATTAAAATATAATTAAACTACTTACAGTATTAAAACCAGTCACACGTCAACAAAAGGATAAAATACAGTTAAAACAAAACAGTTAAAACAATATAGCAGCTCCTAGCCCATTCTTCGACAACTTTATGTTTTAAAACATGGCTTCTGCTCTTTGGACCAACTGATGTTTCCAAACACTCTTCCAAGGCATCCTCACTTTAGAGTAGTCCTAAAGGAATGTAAGAACTCATATCCAGTCTCACTCAAAGAATAGAGGCAGTTGATGCACAAACTTTAAATGTGCAAAAGCACTTCTGATCACAATAGAAACCTTGGCCTCCAGATTCAAAGCTGAGCCAGGAGTACACCCATACAGTGAACCTATGCCTTCAGGGAGAGTGTAACGCCATCCAATACAGGTTAAATCCCTACCCTTTGATCTGCCTTCAAATTGGTCAAGAATGCTTCTATCTTGTCTGGATTAAGTTCCAGTTTGTTTGCCCTTATTCAGTCCATTACTGATGACAGACATTGGTTTAGGATGAGGATAATCTTCTTGGATTGCAGTAGAAAGAAGTAGTAGAGTTGGGTGTCATTCGCATACTGATGGCACCAAACCTCATAACTCCAGATTATCTCTCCCTGTGGTTTCATTTATATGTCAAATACCATGTAGGACAAAACAGAACACACTCAGGAAATCAAACAGTGCTACCTTCTGGGATCACCTATCCAGGAAGGAACCTCCATTTCTTCCTGTAAAACGTCTCCACTGTAAAACAATGTTTCCAACTCCAAAAAGCCCCAAAGGATACTGTAGTTGATAGAATCAAAAGCCACTGAGAGGTCTAGCAAAAGAAGGCCACATTTCCTCTGTCTTGGTTCTGGCACACCAAGCAGTCAAAGTAGTCTCTGTTCCATAGCCAGGCCTGCAGACAGACTGAAATGGATCTAGATAATCCGTTTAATCCAGAAACCCCTGGAGCTAAAAATCACCACACACTCCCAATATCTTGCTCCAGAATTACCATTTTTGGGAATTTGGACACTGGTTGATAAATATCCATTATAAGGGGATTCAGGGGTGTCCTTTTCAACAAAGGCCCCAGAACTGCCTCTTTTAGGGAAGTTGAAATTCTGCCTTGTTGTAGAGAATCATTCAGCTAGTCCTCCTCTGGCTCAGATAAATCAAGAAAAAAACAAGTGTCTAGAACACAGGTGTTAGCTCTCAGATCTTTGAGGATACTGTCCATACCCTCAAGTTTCAAAAGCTGAAATGTATCCATTAATACTGGACAAGCAGGAGCCCAGGTTACATCAACTGAAACTGTATCCGTTACAGCATCGAGGTTGGAGCACATCTGAGCAACTTTATCTGAAAAGTGCTGTGGAGATTCTTCACAGCAGGCTGTCAAATGCCTGCATTTTCTACATGAGGACCAGTGTCTAATAGACTGCTGACCACTTGCAACAGCTTTTCTGGATGCCTTCTTGCAGATGCAAAGATGTCAGTAAAAATATTTTTCTTGCTGCCTGAAGTGCCACAGAGTAAGCCTTCAAATAGATTCTAGCCCATATTCAATCAAACTTTCTTTGAGCTGTCCATCTTGTTGGAAATTAAAGTTTCCCAGGCTGTTACCCCTTATTTAGCAAAATAAATAAATAAAAATTTCAATGCTAAAACTGTGAAGTCGAAGACTTTCACAGTCGGAATTCATAGTTTTTTTTGTGGGTTTTTTTTCTTTCCTTCTCTGTGGCCATGTTCTAGAAGAGTTTTGGAATCTCTTTGGAGAATGCTGGCATTGAAGTGAGTGAGATATATATAGTAGTTGAGAGAAAGTGTTAATCTTTGTGTTGGTCTGTGTGTTGAATGGCAAGGCCTCATGGTATCTATTTAGTTAGTGACTCATTGTGTGCTGTGAAAACCCCTGACCTTGGGTGGTTTACAATTACATGTGCTGGGTCTTGATTTTGGTTTGTTTGTTTGTTTGTTTGTTTTAGGACTGGTAGCCAAACCAAACCTCTAGCCGCCTGTGCTTCATCCAGATTGGGGCCACAGTAACCATGCATCCCAGCCCCAATCTGGCTTTTCCAGGGTGAGGAAAGGAGCCACAAAAGTGGTTCCTTTTTCCCACTGGAAGGGCCACAATAGCTGCAGCACTGTGGCTATAGAGGGATCCTTCAGTGGTGCATCGTGCGGACAGGAGCGCCATGATGCTGCACGCCATATGGTGTGGTGTGTAGCATCACGGCACCCTGGGAGTGGAGCTGGGGCATGCAATGTGTAGATGCTATGCCTTGACTCCACCCCCAGGCCAGCCCAAAGTGCTGGTCTGCACAGTTTACTTTAAGGGTTTGCTTAATTTAAGGGTTTCTTCTTTCCTGTTGAAGTTGTCTGGGTGTTTGTGTATTTCAATGGCTTCCCTGTGCACTTTGACCTGATAGTTGTTGGCATGGTCCAGAATTTCAGTGTTTTCAAATAGCATTTTAAGACCAGGATGGTTTATAAAGTGTTCTGCTACTGTTGATTTTTATGGCTGACCCAGTCTGCAATGTCACTTGTGTCCCTTTATTTGTATTTGAACACTGTTTGAGGGTCCCTATGTAAACTTGTCTGCAACTGCACCTGTGGTTGTGAAAGAGTCTCTTCTGTCCTTCACTGAAAGCAGCATTTGCTGGATTTTCTTGGTTGGTCTGTAGATCATTTGGAGGTTGTGTTTCCTCGTCAGTTTCCCTATTCTGTCTGTGACTGCTTTGATGTATGGTAAACATACCTTCTCTTTGAGAAGCACCTAGACTGGAATCTATAGACTAATGGTTACTCCAGCTCAGACATCAGCAGGGCTGCCAGACTGAGAAAAACTTATAGGAGTGAAGATGAACAACCACCCAAAGCACTGCGATCAGTGGAGGACAGGAAAGACCCTCACATGGCCACAGGAGTTTACCACATACCATGCAGCTGTGAACAAGTCTACAGAGGGACCACCAAACACAGTGTTCAAACACAAATCAAGGAACACGAGAGACACTGCAGACTGGGTAAGCCAGAAAGCAGTAGAAGAACACATTATAAACCAACCTGGACATAAAATGCCATTTGGAAACACTGAAATTCTGGATCAAGCCAACACAACTATCAAGTCAGAATGCATAAGGAAGCTGTTAAAATCCACAAACTTTATAAAAGTAGTGTGTTTGTGTCCATTGCCCTGGCCATTTCCCCATTCCAGGTCAGCCAGATCTTCAATAGAATTGTCTGCTAAGGTGACAGGAAAATCCCCAAGAGCTATCAGCCCCTTGGAGGGACCTAATTGGTCCCTCAATTAAGCTGAAGTTCTGAATCCCAGGGAGTCTAATACTGACCAGATAATGATATATAAATGGTAACACAACTACACAGAATCACATCTCACCAAGCATAAAAATTCCACTCAGCATTAAAACAAAACAAAACAAAACAAACAAACAAACAAACAAAAAACAGAAACCATTATTCAGAGTGTGCCCAGTATCATGTGTAGGGCCAGATACCATTTGGGAGAAATCCATATTTATCATGGTGGCCATGAAGTCCTGAGCCCCTCCATTACCCTGGCCTTGGAGAGAGAGAAGAAGATGTAGTATTCTGGACTTAATCCCCTCTTGCACTGCCACCCCCCTTTCCTTTTGTGTGATGCTATAATTAAATTGAGGACAGGGAAGTGTTTTGTTGTCCTTTTACTTGGAAAGCATCATATACAATGATGGTGCTATAGAAATCAATGCTGGTGATGAGAATGATAATGCTGATGATTATAATCTTATTTGTTACCCTGACTTCTTCATTTTCTTGAGTTAATTTCTTTCTTTTTCCTCCTCACCCTTGCTTTCTTCCATCTTTTTATGCCTCAGCTTATTGGCTGTGTTGATTCATGTGATTTGACAATGACAATGCTATCCAACTTCATATACAGACAGCAAGTAAAGTTCCATGATGCTAAGAGCAAAATGGCTGAGAACAGTACACAGGAAAGAAAAAGTGCCAAGAGAACACTGAAGGAACTTGAATATTTACTGAAGTGAGCTTTTGGAGGAATTAGTTCAGTCATGTAGAATGTGCTAATTGTTTGGTGGATACCATACTAAGTGAATATTTTGTGCAGCCCCCTTTCCCTACCTTTTTGTTTTGTTTTGGTCTTTTGCAATGCTTTACATTGCTTTACATCCCTAGGCAGGAGACTTTTCAGGTCTGAAGAGTTGAATTTTCAGGTTGTAAACATTCTTTTAGAAGTCTGTAGTGGAAAAGCTAAAATATCAGTGCATGACAACAAAAACAGAACAGTCTGCATTGTGCTTCAGGAGCAAGCTTTTCACTCCCATGTTTATCAGGCTCCATTGTGGCTTACTATCCACATATTATAAAACATAAATGGCCCTAAAGGGGCAGCTTGGCACCACCCATTTGAGCACCAGATCGGGGCCATGATCCAGTGCTTTTCCAGCTGAAAAAGAAGCAGCAAAATGCAACTCCTTTTTGGGATGGAAAAAGCCACCTTTTCTGCCACTGCTGCGGCTCTTCTGTGCTCTTGCGGTGTGTGGTGTCTGAATGCGGTGCCATTGGAGCTCCACAATGCTACCTACCATTTGGGTGGGTGGGTGGCATGATGCCGGCTTGAGAACATTGTCGGGTGTGTGTCATCTAACCCCCCATGCTGACACTAAGCTAATCTGTTTCAGAGCTGAGACGAGACACCAGGCACAAATTTTCTATCACCTTTTCTTTCACTTGCCTCACCTCATATGACCAGGCTGTGTCCTTGGGTCCCAGTTGTTGCTCTAACTCCCAGGTCTCTGACTCCTGAGTCATGGAAGGTGGCAGGATGGACCATATGACATAGAAATAAAGTTTTGACCCCCCCCCCCCCCCAATATTAACACACACACACAATGTTGTCAGTGTGTTCATTACATAACATAATTCAATTTTATTATTGCGATCAACTGAACAGTCATTACATTACATAACATATTGTCCCATGACTCTACAGAAGTGAAGCCTTGTTCATTGAGAGGTTTTCCTATCACATTGCTTGTGGTTCAGCTCAGTGTGTCTTCTTGTTAAATAAATACTTCTAGTTAAATAAATAAATGTTCTGTAATTACACTACAACACATAATTGCTCAATAATTTAGACAACTAGCACTGTGGACAGAATATACTTGATGATCATGAAAGAGAATAGTCAGACACGGTGTGGAACCAAGCCTTGGAATCCATGCTTGTACTTGGAATTGTCCTCTTCTTTTTAAGACCATTGTGTGCTCAACTTTATTACATTCTGGCTTAGATTGCTCATCTCCCAAAGAGCGCAATGTGAAGAGCAATTGATGAAGGACTGAACAAAAATGAAAAAAGAGAGCTCTTGAAACCACTTGCTGATTTTAACTATTCATTTCCTTTGGTTTCAAGACTACAAGAGACTGTGACATTGTAAAAGCCCACAACTGTTTTGCATTTGGAATTGCAAAAATTCACTTAGAGCTTGAAAAGGTTTGATTTCTTAATTTCCCATATTCAAAAATTGCATAGAAATAACCTGGCACACAGTCTGAAGCAGGGAAGGATGAAAAGACAGTTACAAATACATTTGGAATGTATTATGTCCTCATTTGCACATCAGTACCACAAAGTTACCCATCTCAATTGTAAATCTCTTTAGGATAGGAAAATAATTACTCAAGTCACAAGCATCAAAAGTAATTTGCTCAAATAACAACAATGCAAGCAAAGAGAATCAATAATAGTATAATATATTTGCTTAATAAGAATAAAGAAGGAGCCAATGATGGCTCAGACAAAAGTTCAGTCTATTTGAGCCTGCATGTGGTGGCCAACTAGATGCTGCTGGGAAATTCATGATGAAGTGAAATGAAATTAGCTGATTACTCACCATCAGCATTTGTTAATTAGATGTATACTGCCTGTCTGAAAATAGAAGGCTGGTTCTCCAAATGCCTGAGATTTCAGTTCCCAGAATTCCTGAACCTTGGCCTTACTGGCTGAGAGTTGAAGTCCCAAAGATTTGGATCTTGGAGCCAATGCTGGAGAACCCCAGACTTATGTTCCTGTCTGGCATTAATATGGATACTGAGACCAATGTAGTGAGTCCTGCTTGGGACTTCATTGTTTCTGTGACAATAGCGCACTATCTCAGAATATGAGCAATTCATTTGCCAGGTCATAACTTGTGACCTGTTTTTTTCCCTTCAGGGTGAAGATGAGATATTCATGAACAGGTAATTTCTGTTAGACCCTTCTTGGAATTCTCCTGGACCAGGTAAGATGCTCCATCCTTCAATCAAAGGGATACCTTATTGATCCCTAAATAACCTTCCAATAATGAAGGCTGGTGACTCAATCAAGACCTTCATCTCAGTATGGAATAAGAAGATGGAAGGAGATATTGATACAAAAGTTCACTTCAGTGCTGTGAAGCCTATAATATTTACTGTCAAAGGTCCTAACTCAGGTTTGGAGGTGTGTCAACCAGTCACAACCAGTTGCACCCCCCTCCACCCCAACCCGAAAGAAC
The DNA here is from genome assembly GCA_034509955.1 of Urosaurus nigricauda. Classification (NCBI taxonomy): domain Eukaryota; kingdom Metazoa; phylum Chordata; class Lepidosauria; order Squamata; family Phrynosomatidae; genus Urosaurus; species Urosaurus nigricauda. The sequence continues at coordinate 141,398,420 of JAOEGL010000003.1, read as the reverse complement.
TTGCACACACTCTGACTGTGCTTCTATATCCGTTGCTCCAAATAACAGCTCAAATTGATTTAATGGCCAGGAGTGCTTACTATCAGCTTTGATTGATACACTAGCTGTGTCTTTTCCTGAAGAACCTGCCAGCACACACTGGTAGCCTGAAGGCTGGAATTTTGCTATATATTGCACATTGGGCTACTTGTATACCAGCTCTGCACCAAATTTGGAAAATTCACTTAGTTCAAAACATAGCAGCCAGATTGATTACTGGGACATCCAGGAGTGATGTCCCTAGACTGTGGAATGAGCTGCCAGAAGAGATTTGACAGCTGAATATGATATCCGAATGTCAAAAGCACTTGAAGACCAGTCTCTTCTGGCAGGCAAATGCAGATATTTTTAAATTGTGAATTAAGATGTTGAATTTTAAAGGTAGATTGTTTCAAAATGTGGTGATGTGCCCTCTCCTGAAGAGCACGTCCCTTGATTCCAAGATATGTGAAAACTACACTCTGTTGCAAATATGTGGTGGGGAGGTACATAATTATGTGGGGGCTGGGGAGCTTCAACTGTTATTGGAGGGATGATGTTATCTGGATACGTTTTAGTTTGGTTTCAGGCCAAGTTTCAAAACTAAAACAGCTTTAGTCACTTGACAGTTGATCTAGATGATCTACTTCATGAAAAATATGTGGGGAATGCAACACTGTTGATTTCCTTAGCTCTCTCAGTGGCTTTTGGTACCATCAGCCATTACATCTAACTGGACCAACTCTGTGGAATTTGAATGATTCCATTCCTAATTGTAGAGTATGGCACTGGGACATGTTTAGTTCTGTGCCTAAAGCTTCCCTTTGTCCCTTACCAGCTATATTGAACCATTGGGTGAGGTCAACACAAGTACTGGAGTTCGGTACTGTCATTATGCTGATGACACTTTACTCTATGTCTCCTTGCCATGAAAATCACATATAACTGTTCAAGTGCTGTACCAGTGCCTAGATATTGTAATGGGTTGGCTAAAGGCCATTAATTGAAGCTGACTCTTGACAAGACTGTGGAGATTATCACACAGGGCTTATCCTGTCCTTGTCCTGCTCCTGTCCTGTCCTGTCCATCCCATGCAATCATGGGCGGGACTTTCAGATGACATTGCGTAGATCCTATCATTAACCCATCCAGGAAGTGTGAATTATGGCAATTGCACAAAAGACTTTCAGATGACGGTGTGCAGATCCCATCATTAACCCATCATTAACGTGAAATTGGCCATTTTTTGCATAACATAAGTTTGCGTTATTTCAATGCCACTTTAATGACAGGTTAGTGGTGGGATCAGCTCTATCATTTGAAAGCCTTTCACCCTATCACAATCACAGATGGGTTAATGACAGGATAAAGATGTGGGAGTGATCCCGTCCTAATCCCATCTGTGTGTGATAATCTCCTATGGCTTTGTAGATGGGTGTGTTTATAGGTACATCCCTGTTTCTGAAGGTCCATATGTAATATTATGGGGCTTTAGAGTCTCCAAGTGCTTTCAGGAAACTCTGATTTTCCCATTGGCTACAGCTGTTTCTAGAGAGGGATAACCTATATATAGGGTTATCTTGTGTTTCATATTATAAAAGGTATTAATTGTCCCAGCAAGCTTGTGATGGATGAACATTAAATGAAACACCAAAAATCCCATATTTCTGAATATTGTTCAAACACTCTCCCCTCAATTTACATACCAAATTGTGAGGCTGTCTTGCAAGTATGGCCAGATCAGAGCAGCATTTTCTGCACAGAAGATAACATTTATGCATAAACATATTATTTTCTGCAAGAAAAGGTGTTTTTACTTCAAGAAAGAAGAATTTAAAAAGAAAGAATTAAAATTATGTTTGTTTGTTTTTTAAAAAAGACAGAAGAGTTGTACAATGACTCTCAGGACCTTATCAGATGTTGGAAATTGGAAGTATAATCCAATAGCAATCAGAACGCAATTATAGAGTTTCACGTTATTGCGAATTAAAGTATCTCACGCAATTTCAGGCAAAAGAGAAGTCATTCCGAATGCAATCATGGGTTTTACATTATTGCAAATTAAAGCGTCTCATGCAATTTCAGGCAAAGGGGTGTCATTTTTGGGTAATGGGAAGTCATTCTGAACACATTCCGAACACAATTGGAATTCACGTAAATTCGCCAAACTAGCGAATTCACGTGAATTCGAATTGGCACCAATTGGCTCCATTCACAATGAAGAGAAATTCCTCCCATCTGATAAGGTCCTCAGTTGGGAGGAGTAAGTGCCCTCAGTCTTGATCTGTTCAAATGAGCTTTTGTGGGTACAGTGAAGATTGTTTGGTTCCTGCTTGTTCGATTATGGTCCCTTTCCCCATTTCTTTATAATGCCTTATTGTTTTGGATTGTTTTATATGTTTTCTATTATTCTGTAATGGTTTTCAGGCTATTAATGGTTTGTATCTCATTCTGATATCTCCAGATATAAAACAGAATATAATATTTTAAAAGAAAATACATAATATACTAAATCTCGGTCTTAGAGTCTTTTCTTACCCTTTCCCCTTCAACTACCCTGATGGTTTCCAAAGTTGTATCCTCTATCAAACTGAAACAATTCTTCTCAGGGGAAAAGTGAGGATTGTTGGGGATATTGTAGTAGGCGCGGGGGGGGGGGGGGGGGCAATAGCCACTAAGCCACTAATCACTCTCCAAATATGAGGAAATATTTAGACCAGGTTTGTCTCAAATGGGTTTTCTTCCATTTCTTTCAATGAAAAGGTTTTTGCCCACCTACATTCAGAAATGGACTCCATTAAAGGTGGAAAACTGAAAACACAGTTCCCTGTGCAATTTCCACCACCTCGTAAGGCTTTCAATAGATTGGAGGTTCTGATATTGGAGCACTCTGTATTTTGGACTCTTTCCACACTGCTCTGTAGCCTGAATGCATATATAAATGATCTATGAGTTGTTCAAAGAAGAAAACAACTCGTGTTATCTGCATTTCCAGTTGCCCTACTAACTACTGTTCCCTGAAAATCTGAAGTCCATGAGAATTTGGCTGAGCACACATATTGATTGTCTCCTGCAAAGAAGCACTTTTGTATGCTATTTAACTTTGCTTATACAATGCAATAAATTAAAAAGTTGGGCTTGTTTGTTTTCAACTGAGAATGTTAAAACAGTTTACTCTCTGTGGCAGAAATGAATAAATAGCTCAAAAGTCTTTATTTCATACAGCAGCATTAAAACTGGCCTCCAGATGGCAACCCAGTGATCAGCATGCAGCTCAGTTCCCAAAGTTTCTTTCTGTTTCTCAGTAACATAAAGTGGTATACCAACAGAGTACACTCACTGTTCTTATAAATATAAATATAAATATAGGCAAATATAAATGTCATTCTCACATGTATGAGTAAGAAGGAAAAGCTGTATGCTAGTGTTTAGAGTATACACTTTATCAAACCCAATTCTAGGCATCTCAACAACAACAAAAATCCAATCAAAATCATAATGCATGGCTTCTGACAAATTATCTTAGAAACTGTAGTTGTGGCAGAGAAAAGAATGCTGTGTAAGATAGCTGTGCCATGCCACCATCCAAAGTCTTCTTTTGGGATAATGAGTGATGTAAAAATCTGTTGAAATGTGTAGTGTACATATATGCTATAAAAGTATCTTATGATACAGTCCTATATGTATTTAGGCAGGGTTAAATTACACTGGGTTTACATCTGGCTACAGATATGCATAGGGTTGTGCTCTTAGGCTGTACTCCTATATACGTTTAAGACTAACTCCCTGAACAGACCAGCAAGAAATGCTGGCATCGGGGTGGAGTGGGAGGAGGGCATGAAGACTGCATGCCACCTACCCCAGCTCTGTCCCAATGCCAGCATCACGCCGCATGCCTGACCAGACAGTGGATGGCATCACACTATTTCTTTGCCACAGTATTTAGATGCGCCGCACTGAAGAAATGCCAAAAAGCCACTGCAAGTTTGGCTTTTTGCCATTCTAAAAATGAATGGCAAAAATGAATGGAACATCCCTGGTGGCGCAGTGGTTAAATGCCTGTACTGCAGCCACTCACTCAAAACCATAAGGTGGCGAGTTCAAGACCAGCAAAGGGCTGAAGCTTGACTCAGGCTTGCATCCTTCCGAGGTTGCTAAAATGAGTACCCAGATTGTTGGGGGGCAAATAGCTTACAATTGTAAACCGCTTAGACACTCCTTAAGGGTATGAAGCGGTATATAAATGAAGCTGTTTGTTTTTGTTTGTTTTTTGTTTGTCTATGTAGGTATATTTTGTTGGAGCAGAAGCAGCCAATCGCATCTATGCTGGCAGAGATTTATCCTCCACCAGAATTCAAAAAGGACCTTGGCTAAGGGGTCTAGCTATGAAGGAGGCAAAATGAAGACACCGGTCCCTGTTAAATGAGAATTCTACCACCACAATAAAAATGCCATTTTCTTTCAGTCTCCAAAGTTCAAGCTTTGCAATAACTTAAAAATTTAGTTGAGCATTTAGAAAAAAATAGTTTAGGTACCCATAGAAAAGGAACAGGGGAAATTATCAAGGAGATGCCAACACAGTAAATTCATCATTGATCATGGCCAAAGTGGGGGGAAAAATTGTTTCTTCAACTTTAGCTCATTTTAGGTTCATTTAAAGCTGGAGATCCACATGAGATTTTCTTAGTGTTTTCTGCTGCTACTGTTGTTGGATTAGTTCATTTTCATCTGTTAACATATTTTAAGCTTTAGCTGGACATTTTGAAGAGCTTGAAAAGCTACGCTTTAAAAGGAAAAAATAAATAAATGTTGAAGCCATCTATGAGTGAGCAGTGACAGCAGGATGGTCTAGGACAGTTCTGCATGGCTCATATTCTATTGTCCTTATATTCTATTGTCTTAAAAGATTATCTTTCCAAGCTCTGATTTTTTAATGATATATTCTTTAAGTCAATTAATTGTTGTAATCTCCTTGAATGAAAGTCAGGGTAGAAATAAAGAAACAATACTAGTACAATAGCAGTGATTCTAATTTCTGAAAATTGCACACATGATAATCAAATTGGCTTTATTAAGCTATGAGAATATTTGAGACTGCCATTATATACTGATTTATCTAGAAGGAAGCTCTATTGAATTAAATATGACTTAAATCTGAGCATAGATGTATAGGATTGCACAGTACATTTGTTTTCTTTTCCTTTTTTCGCTCTTCTGGTTAAGGAATTATGTATATATGCTGCCAATTTTGGTTATTCCTAGGCAAGATACAGCAATTCTTCACAATGACTACAAGTTGCATGGATACATGTTTCTATAAATTCAGGGTTTAAAAAACATCAAATATGCTAGTATGTTTTGTATGTTTTGGAGATCTGGGTTCAAAATCATTCCTTCCTCATCCTCAGAGTCCAAAGATTGTTTTTGATTATTCCCAAGGCTCTGTGATAAGTATACTGTTGAAGTCTTTTGTGGGAATAAAATGGTAGATGCCAAGTTCACTCTAGACTGCTCTAAAGAAAATGGCAATAAATATTCTATAATATCTACATGTGCTTTATACAATAATTTAAACATCATTATTATGGGTTAAAGAAGCATTAAAAGACAATATATATTGGAAACTAGTTTACACCAGAGATAAATAGACCATGAAACTCAGAGAAAGGCCAAACAAGTTCCCTTGCAATATGAAAATATGATTACTGAAGTGATAGGTTAGGAGACACACTAATTGTACATAAGAAGTGGAGTGGCCTAAAGAAATGTAGCAAGTACTCATCTATTTAATGATGACAGCCAACTGATGTGTTCCTGACTATCTGAGAACTATCTATCCCTTTCTGATTTTCCGTCCAAAACCATGAGACAGAAAGAAACGAAGGGGAAAACATATTTTAAAAATAACAAACAAATAAATTTGGACTTGAAAGAGATGGGCCAAATGAAACAGCTTCAAGCTGCTTTTGGAGATGTTGTGTTCAAACAATCCAGGCCTCCAAAGTGGCTGGAAACCACGGCGGCTGTGTTCCAGTCCTTTGGACAGGAGGAAAAAGGAGTTGTGATAAACTGGCTCCTAGAAGGGCTGATCAGCCCTACTGGGCATCGCCCACTTTCAGGGTGGGCTGTGCAGTCAGGAGAGTTTGGACTTGCTTCCTGCTGGAGCAGACTCGAGCCTCTATTTCATGCCTGTCTGCTCCAGGCCTAGTACAGAATAGATGTCAAGAACCCACTAAGATTTAAGCATAGAAAAAATGTTCACACACACACACATCAAAACAAAAAAACAAGCAAACCCCCAAACATTATTTTTTAAAATGTGTTCAGAAAATGTGACAAGAATCTAGGACGGCCCAAAATTTGCACATGGCTGATTTGCACAGAAAGCAGCCTTTTATGTGCAGGAAACGGCTTTTTTTATGCAGAAGTATTTTCAATGCAGGAGTATTTTTTTTCCTATGTGGAAAAAAAAGCTGTTTTTCTGTGCAAAGCACCCACATTTTTGTGCAGAATATGTCCCAAGTTGCTATTAAGCTTCAAAACCTGTGTGGTTTTGAAAGATTGTCTCCCAGTTGGAATTTCTTTAACCTCAACTGGGCTTCCTTCTGCATAGACATCATAACATGGTCCCCCGCACCACTTTGGAGAGTTCTACCAAATCCATGTACTCTTACAATCTTAAGATCTTTTTTCTTTTCTTTTTAAGTTTTGCTTTGTTTTTGGCTGGGACATTGCATTGCTGCCAAATGGGACTGGCAGCAATGCAATGCCTTCAGCTCTGCCAAACTCAAAATATTGTACTCTCTTATGTAAGTGAAATTATCACTTTGCCCTTATGCACCTTACTCGTGGGGCTCTGTTTCATTTGCCTCTGCAGAATCCTATATTTATTTTTTTCTTCAATTCCTTCTCAAACCACACCCATTCTATAAAGTTCTTACAACAAACCCAAAACACACATACGTGCAGTTGTGCAAACAATCTGATTATATCACAACTTTGCTCATGTTGCCGCTTCTTCCCCTACCCCCACCATGCACACCATGAGCATTGTCAACATATTGGCTACACTCTTCTTCCATCAGGAAATGATTATTTTCTTTTCTTTTTTTTTATTCTGTAAAGATTGAAATAAACTAAACAATCATACAAGTAGTACACAACATTAATTCTTCAAATTGGCAAAACAAAACAATTTTTACTGTTCCTGTCCATTTCCACTCCCAGCTCTAGTCAAAATCTGAAGTTTAAAAAGGCAGAAATGCACAAACATCTCTAGACAAATAAGAGCATACTGAAGCTCTAACCAGACAATCAAGACAAACTGTCAGTGGGATCAGTGCCTTAAAATGCTGTTTCCTTCTCTTTCTTCCTAGCAATTGTAACTAAGGCAAAATCTGAAGCCCAAGTCTCCAAAATGTTTAAGGAGAGTCCCTCAGCAAAGAAATAAGTGAGTGCTATTCACACAAACACCTCACAGCTGAAGTCAGGTGAAGGATGTCCTTTTGACAATCAATGCTATAAAAAGCCTTAAAAGAGGATAGTGAAGACAAAAGGTGGCAAGATACAGCCATTAGGAAGTCTGCAGCGTCTCATGCTTTCACAATTACAAGGCAGTGTCACTGTGAATGAGTTAAAAATCAATAAAAAGAAGGCAAGGGAACTACATTTACTCCTGTCCTTATTGATGTTGCATTTTATGAAGCTGCGACATAGCTGTGCTGTCTGCTCAGCCACCTGTCACTGAATTATAATTTTTTTTTTCAGAAAAAGAAAGCAGTGTGAATGTATTTAATTCATTTTGCCAAAGCAACTTTATTTAGAAAGCTGTTTACCTTTCTGCAAAGCCTCATTACCCATAAAAACAAAGAATGAAGTTGATTAATGTGCTCTAAGTGTGATGTTCAAATTGTAATTTTCATATACGCAAATGGATGCTTCGGCAGAATTTTGTTTGATAATTTACAGAGTTAGCACTGTCCAAACCACTAATCAGTTTCTTTTTATGATGACAGCTGCGGGAGATCCTTTTGGAATGCTAATTTTCATTAGTGCCTTGTCTCAGAGAGGCTGGAGGCCTTTTCTCCATGTACTCCAGGACACTAAGATGTTTCTTTGTGGCATCTATAACTGCTTTCCTACAGGACAAAATGGAAGTAGCAAAAGAAGCCAAAGAAACAACAAAGTAGCACAGTACAAGAAAGTCAGAGTGGATGTTAATTTTTGAGCAATTTCTGGAACCCATCTTGATGCCATTGACTCCTCTCCTTCGATCTTTCTACATCGTTTTAGAAGTGTGAGGCATCAGTAGTGCAACATCTCCTTTTTCAAGAATTAAAAAAAATGTATATGAGGGGTGGCAAATAAATGGTCTTCCGGGTGTTATTGGACAATAGAGTTTCATCAGTCCTACTAGCATGAATGATGATAAGAAATAGTGGGAATGGAAGCCCAAAAACATTCAGAGAGCTTCACGTTGCCTGCTGTTGCTTGAGATCCTTCAGCCTTGGAAGCATTGTTTGTGGGTAAGTATGATAACATTAGGTGGGGGCTTGGGTGGAAAGAGACTAGTTTTCCAGAATGAATTCATTGGTTTCTACTGATTACAATGGACAAAGTGTTTGACCTTTACTATTAGAAAAATGAATTCAGATCCCATGTCAGCCATAAAGCTTTCTGAGTGATTCAAGACTACCAATGATCTCATAGGTCTAAAACACACTGCAGAAATAATCCAGATTGAGACTGTTTAACTGCCCTGGCTCAGTGCTAGGGAATTCTGGGAGCTATAGTTTTGTGAGACATTTAGCTTTTGTCAGAGACAACTGCTATCACAATAAACTACAATAAGCTAGGATTCCCTAGCACCCTAGCACTGAGCCAAAGCGGTCTCAAAATGGATTATTTCAGCTGTGTGTTTTGGATTTTGTGAGCTGTTGTGAAGCAAGGAAAGGGTATATAAAGATGAACTCACCAGAGACCACACAATGCCACTGTTGAAAAAGCTCCACTGGTTGTCAGTTTGTTTCTGGGATCAATTAAAAGTGCTGGTTATGCCCTATAAAGCCCTATATGGTTTAGGTCCAAGCTATTTGGCAAACCGTATCTCTCTGTAGAACTGCTCCAGGCTCTGTGATCCTTGAAAGAAGCTCTTCTCTCTGTCCCACAACCATCATAAGCATGGTTGGTGGGGATACAAGAGAGGGCATTTTCCATGGCTGCACCTAAACTGTGGAACTCCCTGCCAGGGAAGACAGAATGGCTCCTTCTTTGATATCCTTCCACAGGCAGGCTAAGATCTACCTGTTTAGACAAGCATTTAAAATAAAAAGTTTATGAAGCATGTGATGGGGTAGTGTTGTATTGTTTTAAAGCATTTTTAACATTTTTATCTTTTTAATTTATTTTATTCTTTTAACCTGTAATTTGTTTTAATATTATAATGTTTAATTCTATTTTCATGTACTATTTTGGATGCTTTTAATTGTACTTTTTTAAAAATGTTGCGAGCCGGCCCGAGTCCCAGTTTTTGGGAAAGGGTGGGATATGATGATGATGATGATGATGATGATGATGATTTTTCCCAGCTTCCATAATGATTGTGTTGGATGTAAGTGTAACATAACAGTATATCAGTTGGACCACAGAAATGAAGTGTAAGCAAGTTCTGAAGAAACCTGTGCTTCATTACATTGTATTTGTATGCAATCAGTTTAACAAACTTGCAGTTTAAATTAGGCAATGCTTATTATAAAAGAAGAAAAATGAATTTCTTTAAGTTTTCCATGTTTTTTGCAGGGTAATGTTGGCAAAAATGCAGGTTAATCCAAGAAAGGGTTTTCTCTGTCCTTTTTTCAATTAACAAAAAATACCAAACGTAACAATGCAACCTGTGATAAGAAGCAGGAAAGACAAGTGGATTAATGCTTTGGCCTATCTCATATGAAAGCTGTCAGAAGCAATGCTGTCGTGCTAGAGCATGTTACACTTAGTTACTTCAGTTTCTAAGATCAGTTTTCCGCAGCAGACTGGCTATGGTGTTTATTTCTGTTAATTTGGAATCCTCATGCATCAGCACTGGTATTAATGTTTTATGCCAGTGTAAATGCTAAGTAACCAATCCAACATTCTAAATATATTAACATTCTGCCTCTGTGCATAAGCATGAGAAAATTAGACACTGTAAAAATATGCTTTGCTACAAGGAGCAAGAATGGTTTGATTCAGCTGTGCTTTGGGGGTTCATTCAATACCACAATTAAAGGTAGAGCAGTCTACCTTTCTACTAGAAGGATAGTGAGTAAAGAGACATCTGTTCAAGAGTAAAGAAAAAACAGTTGCCTGCATATTCGGTACTGGACATCACAGTTTTCATCTATGAAGAACACAAATGAAAAGAACTAATAAAGAGGTCACTGGTAAATGGAAGCTCCATGAAGATGAGCTATTTGATAGATGGGCTATGTCTGTTCCTTGAAGAATAAGTCAATGTATGATTAATGTGAAAACTCTTTGGGTGCACACACTGGTGGTAGAAACCCTAAGCACAGGCTGTGGAACTTCTTTATTGTTTACAAAGAAGCAATGTTGTTTGAGGTTGTGAGGTTGCTGCTGAACATCTAGCCATGTCATGTATAGAAATGATTTCAGTAGAGGGAAAGAACCAGGGCACTACACTACCACAAGACTGTTTCAGCTCTTGAGGGGGTACCACCAATCAGTTTGGCTGGGGCAAACATTGGGAAGCAAAGGCAAGGTTACAAGTGAGAAGATATGCCAGCCACCTCTTTGCACTACCAAGAATCAAAGATTTAAGCAGACCATAAAAAGGTGATGTCATTGGAAATATCATTGGAAAAAATATCATTGGAAACTAGCAGTGATGGCAACAAAGAAATCCTTCTTTACTGCCACCATTGTATCCACACAGTTTCATCAAGTACAGCTACCTCAAGAGGTCAGAAGTATTTTACACCCTGTAAATAGGTAAACTGCTCTGCAGCCTTCTGTGAAGAATTTGCATAGCACTTTGTGGATAAAATCACCCAGATTCACTCTGGACACTTTACTTGATTCATCTCTGGTAGATGTAACTTTGGCCCGTGTTTGGCCTGTGTTAATGGATACATATTTCTTAGACCCCCACCATATTGGACAACTATTGGTCAGTATACAATATCCTTTTTAGGGTGGCAAAGTTCTAGAGCACGCGGAGGCCTACCTGTTCCAAGGATTTTTAAATGAAATGGATCATCTAGATCCGTTTTAATTCAGCTTCAGTCCCGGCTATGGAACAGAAGCAGCTTTGATTGCCTTGATGGATAACCTACACAGGGAACTAGACAGAGGAAATGTGTTCCTGTTGGTTTTACTGGCCCTCTCAGCAGCTTTCAATACTATAAATCATGGTATTGTTCTGGGTCAACTTTTTAAGAAGGGCCTTGAAGGCACTGTTCTACAGTGGTTCTGGTCCTTCTTGGAGGGCCAGACTCAGAAGATGGTGCTAGGGTAGTGCCTTTTTTAACACTTTGAGCATTGGCCTGTGATGTCCCCTATGCTGTTTAATATTTACATGAAACTGCTGGGAGAGGTCATCCAGAGTTTATGGACTTAGTGTCAGTAGTCTTCTGGTGACAGCCAACTCTGTCTCTTCACTAAATGTAATTCCAAAGAAGCTGTTTCTATGCTAAACCAATGTCTGCTGTCAGAGATGGACTGAATGAGAGTGAACACACTGAAACTTAATCCAGACAAGACAGAAGTATTCCTAGTCAATTGCAAGGCAGATCAAGGAACAGGAATTGAGCCTGTGTTGGATATGGTTACACAGCACTCTCCTTGAAGTCTCAGGTTTGCAGCTCAGAACTGAGTCTGGATGCCCAGGTTTCAGTGGTAGCCAGAAGTGCATTTGCAGTTAAGACTAGTGTACCAGCTGTGCACATTCCTTGAGAAAGCAACTCTGGCTACAGTGAGACATTATCATAACTCACCCTCTGGAATCTGAAGAATCAGGCACAAATAAGTCAGATTAGAAGACCATGTGGAAATTATTATGGTGGTACCCTTTTGTACTAGGTATGCAGGGGTGAGGTGCTGGCTTAGCTGCAGGGGGCTTAGATGTGGTTTGACTTAGGCATTTACAAATGCATACTTTTGGAATACTGATCCAATGAAATGCCTTTTCAGATTTGCTCTGTTCCCTTTGTTCTTTAGTACAAAACGCACAGCACATTTTAAACATGAGAACAGTGGCCTTTATCAGTGCTTACTACGGCTCGACTTCTGAACAGGGAGTTTCACATACCAACATTTTAGGGTTGGACCATAAATCAATGTACATTGATAATTAGCTGCTTTGGCATTTTATCTTTCTTGAAGAAGTAGTTTTGCTTAAGTAATGGACAGCTTTCACATTTTAGTTATCAATCTAGATGAAAATCTTTTACTGCAGCTCGCTCTCAATTATTGTTGTGGTATGTATGCTCCCAAGGAGTCCTTTTTTCCTTCAAATGACCATGACAGATATTCTATTCTATACCTCACAGAGTGAACCACTTTTCTGTGATCCTCAGGAAGCTACACATTAAACAGACAGAACACCTTACGGAACACCTTACAGTGGTTTTTTTTGGGGGGGAGGGGGGTGTTTCTTTTTAGAAAAAATCAACAGGATTTTTTTTTAACATAAGGAAAGCAACATTTATCAGAACCTGAAGTGAAATGTTATAGACAGAAACAAGCTCTGCTCATTCTGTAAACCAAATTCATACACATTTGGGATGGTTCAGTGCTCATTGGGGAATGAACAGCAGATGTTTCCAGGCCAGGCTTATTTCCTTTGAGACCTACTGTGGTCCAAAAATTCAGGAGCAGAATGGCAATATGCAATAACATTCAAGGATTAGAGGTAGGCTTTTAAACACCTTTACTTCCCTCGTGCCTCTTGTGTCTGCCACCAGAAGCTGGATTTTGTAAGACACTCAGCAATAGCAGCTGAAGTGAGGAAACCATGTCTGATACAGGTGCATTTGCAACCATTTCCAGGCTGGGGTTATGTCCCTGTTGCCCTACTGTACCTCAGACATTTGTAGAATATTTGTGGACAGGGGAAACATTTTCTTCTACAGTACAAATGGGTAGGTTTGTCAGGTTCCTACTTTTTCCACTTACAAGTCAATCCAATTTGTGGTCTGTGCAGATTTTGATTTTGATATTCAGGGGAAAACATCCATAATTCTGTGGACATTTTCCAAATGGGTGAATTAATGAATTTGTGTCCCCATTGACTATTGCATGTTTACATTCATTTGAGAAATATGCACCTTGTTTTGCTTTGTTCATATTTCAAATATGTGTGAGCCTAGATTTCCAAAAGCAAATTGTATCAGGATGTACAGACTATGAATCTATTTAAAAAAACAAAAACAAAAAACCTTGTCTGATTAAATTTCTTTCACATCCATCAATATATAAATAGATATATGTGAAAGAAATTTGTTGGAAGTACTGTGTTTAAAGAAGTCCTGCCTAGAGAGGGTATTTTCCCCCAGCTTGGATTTGTTAACAAAATGTTTACATTTGCTCAGCCAGACCCAGCATACTATATTTGAATTCAGTCGTTTCAGTGTTTGGTATTGTTACTACTACTACTGTTACTACTACTACTGTTACTCCTCCACCACCTTTTGCTGTGAGACACCTTATCTCTAATGTAAGTATGGCACCCAGGTATAACATGACTCTCTCCAAATATTTTAATATTTTAAATATCACATAGATTCCAAATAGTGATGTCCCTCCTGCTTTGCTTTGAATAGAAAGGGAGAGGATGATCCCAATGACACCAACCAATCATTGCACATGGGAGTTGTACTAGAGGATGGATTATCACTTCTGGCAATAATTCCAAATCCCTCACCAAACTACAAATCCCAAGATTTCATGGGACTGAGTCATGATCATTCAAGTGGCAGCAAATTGCTAAAAATGTTCAGTTTGCAGAAATAGATTTCTGTCTATCCTTACTTTGAACAAGTAGACTTTGATGCAAATTTGAACTGCACTACGACAAGTCAGGCAGCATCTTTTCTAGAACAATACTTTCCTTCCTCCAGTTCCCCCTTCCCCCTTTCCTTTCCTTTCTCCAGTAGTGAGCTGGCTGTTGGAAAGGGGGGGGGGAGAGATAGTAACTCTTCTCTTTGCACTGTGTTTGGACTTGGATGAAGAGGAGGAGGCTTATTTTTCAGCTCCATGGATTTCAATGCCTTTGATAACTCTTTTGGTGTCTTACCTTCTACTCCAGCAGTGCCTGTGGTCACTGTAACCTCTAATAGAAAACAATTTCTGATAGAATTTTTCTGTTTTTTCTATTAGAGTGGAATCACTTTAAGGAAGGGAAATAAGGGATATTTTCAAATTTTCTCATTCTCATTGAGTAATATTACTTCATGCATGAACCTCTTGGTTCAGTTGCACTTCTTGCAGAAAAAAATACACAGCATAGTATGCAATATTCTTGTTCCTCTCTTTCATGCCATTCAAGAAACAATGATTTTGAATTTGACACATATTTGAAATTAATATCTGAAAATCTCTAGATATATAAATAAATAAATAACACCCAATCTATGATGAGACAGAGGGCTTAGTGCACACTGTTTTGACTTTCCTTTACCATTCCCTCTTTGCCTTATATGTAAACACATTTTCATATCTTGCTAGAAAATAAAAACTGCCAAAAGGAAAGAAATCCCTTTCTGCCAGACTCTTGTTTAAGCCCAAAGTTGTCAGCTTAGCTTTCACACCTCAAAGACAAAGGAGAACGTGGATATACTTCCAATAAATTACCTTTAAGATCATGCCCTGCAGTTACTTAAATCGATGGACACAGTTTCACTGAGACTTTCATTTCTTAGAGGATAATGTTTTAGTTCAAATCAGTGAGAAAAGGATTTCATGACAAGGACAGCTAGTTTGGAAAGTCCACCATCAGCAAACCAAAGTATGTTTCACATTATGTACATTTCATTCATTAAAAGCCACCCCTCATATACAGGGATACAGCAGAACTGTGGCTATTTTTTCCTTTTTAATCACAGAAACATCAGACACTAGGATATACAGAATTTCAAATGATAAAGCTCAAATTCTGGGACTATTCCATATTGTAGCTTCATTCATTTAGTAGGTTAAATATCTCACCAAATGAATGGTTAGTAGGTTGAAAATTTAATGCTAGGGATATGATTTACATCTTTTTAGATCCTATTACATTTTATCCCACACTTGAAGCTATATAAATTTTCTTTATAACCCAAGACTTTAATATCACTCTGTACTGCATCTAAAAAAGTGGATTTATATTCATGAAATTTCATGCTAAAATAAAAATGAGTTAGTCAAACGTACATTACTGCACAGATGCGATATCACACTGCATTTGCACAATTCCATTCTCAGAACTACAACAGACTCAATAATGCTATTGAAACAAGTTTTCCCACATTACTTTGTAAATACGAAATTCAACTTGGTTTGTAACAGATGTGCATCTCGAAAAAGAAGATGACATCTATATATATTACCATACTGATGTAGCTTGTTTAACTTAAGCCATCTGAGGGCTCACGCAAAGACTTTGAACTATCTAGTCCGTGAACTGGTTTTCACTGACGATGCTGCCCTTGTTGCCCATACAGAAGCAGCTCTTCAGTGCCTAACATCCTCCTTTGCAATGACTGCAGAGCTGTTTGGACTGGAAGTCAGCCTGAAGAAAATGGAAGTTCTCTACCATCCTGCACCACAGGTAGAGCACTATCATCCCCACATCACCATAGTCAAATCTGTGCTTAAGTCCGTCCAGCAGTTCACCTACCTGGGAAGCATCATCTCTACAGATGCCAAGATTGATAAAGAGATTGACCACAGATTAACAAAGGCATTCGGAAGGTTTCACAAAAGAGTCTGGAGTAACAACACCTGAGGTGAAGCACAAAAATCAGTGTGTACAGAGCCATTGTACTTTCTATTCTCCTCTGTGGGTCTGAAACATGGGCTATCTATCGCCAATATCTACGACTCCTCGAACTTTCATCAGTGCTGTATACGCACAATCCTAAATATACACTGGACTGACTATGTGACAAATGTTGCTGTCCTGGAGCAAGCAGGGATCACCAGCACTGAGGCCATGCTATTGAGAATGCAGCTGCACTGGGCAGGGCACGTTTCTAGGATGGAGGACCACTGCCTCCCCGAAATAGTACTCTACAGTGAACTCGCCACAGGTCAGCATAAGAAGGGCAACCCCAAGAAGAGCTACGAGGACTCTCTGAAACAACATCTCAAGTTCGGCCAAATTAATCACCAATAATGGTCTGCCCCGGCCTTACATTGGGAAGCATGGAGACTCACTATTCACAATGCTGCAGCTTTTTTCGAGAACTCATGCTGAATGAGTCTTGAAGAAAAATGATAATGCAGAAAGAACCACAACTTGGAAACATCACCCAAGGAGACTTTTTGCTGTGTTCTTTGCAACTGGACTTATTTATCTCAGATTGGCCTTTTTAGTCATCAACACCCTTGAAGAAAGAGTGGGATGAGCCCTTCCTGAATCTTTGTTAATGAAGAAAAGCCAGAGAGAGATGCATCTCATAGGTTTTCTGCAGAGGACTTGACTTTACTCTTCATGCACATCCATGTGTTGTTGTTTTTTTAGTGAACTCTTGCTAAGCTAGACAGACAGATATTAATTTACCATTATTATATATCATTATTACCTTTATGATTCAAATAATGCTTGAATGAAATTTTATCCATTGAGCAGTCCTGTGGCTTCACTAGAGTGGGATGGCGTGCCTTCCTGGCCACGACCACAGAGAGCAAGGCCAGGGGTGGCCCAGTGCACCACTTGAGCAGTTGACCTCCTGACAACACAAACTGGAAATATGGTAACTTTATGTGGAGGAACACCTATTTCATATTTCATTATCGATGCAGCAGTGCTATAATCATCCACACATACAGGCTTCTTTAATTGCAATGAGATCAGCGGTTGATATATTCATAGTCATCTCTCATGAATGAGATATAGCACTATAAAAACATGAAAGTGATGGGATAAATGATAAGTGATGAAGCCCTCCCTTCAACCACCATCTTGAGGGGAGAGAGAGGCAGGCCACCTCCTGCTGGAAGCAAGAAGAGCCCTCCCTTCAACCACCATCTTGAGGGGAGAGAGAGGCAGGCCACCTCCTGCTGGAAGCAAGAAGAGCCCTCCCTTCAACCACCATCTTGAGGGGAGAGAGAGGCAGGCCACCTCCTGCTGGAAGCAAGAAGAGCCCTCCCTTCAACCACCATCTTGAGGGGAGAGAAAGGCAGGCCACCTCCTGCTGGAAGCAAGAAGAGCCCTCCCTTCAACCACCATCTTGAGGGGAGAGAGAGGCAGGCCACCTCCTGCTGGAAGCAAGAAGAGCCCTCCCTTCAACCACCATCTTGAGGGGAGAGAAAGGCAGGCCACCTCCTGCTGGAAGCAAGAAGAGCCCTCCCTTCAACCACCATCTTGAGGGGAGTGAAAGGCAGGCCACCTCCTGCTGGAAGCAAGAAGAGCCCTCCCTTCAACCACCATCTTGAGGGGAGAGAGAGGCAGGCCACCTCCTGCTGGAAGCAAGAAGAGCCCTCCCTTCAACCACCATCTTGAGGGGAGAGAGAGGCAGGCCACCTCCTGCTGGAAGCAAGAAGAGCCCTCCCTTCAACCACCATCTTGAGGGGAGAGAGAGGCAGGCCACCTCCTGCTGGAAGCAAGAAGAGCCCTCCCTTCAACCACCATCTTGAGGGGAGAGAAAGGCAGGCCACCTCCTGCTGCAAGCAAGAAGAGCCCTCCCTTCAACCACCATCTTGAGGGGAGAGAAAGGCAGGCCACCTCCTGCTGGAAGCAAGAAGAGCCCTCCCTTCAACCACCATCTTGACGGGAGAGAAAGGCAGGCCACCTCCTGCTGCAAGCAAGAAGAGCCCTCCCTTCAACCACCATCTTGAGGGGAGAGAAAGGCAGGCCACCTCCTGCTGGAAGCAAGAAGAGCCCTCCCTTCAACCACCATCTTGAGGGGAGAGAAAGGCAGGCCACCTCCTGCTGCAAGCAAGAAGAGCCCTCCCTTCAACCACCATCTTGAGGGGAGAGAAAGGCAGGCCACCTCCTGCTGGAAGCAAGAAGAGCCCTCCCTTCAACCACCATCTTGAGGGGAGAGAAAGGCAGGCCACCTCCTGCTGCAAGCAAGAAGAGCCCTCCCTTCAACCACCATCTTGAGTGGAGAGAAAGGCAGGCCACCTCCTGCTGGAAGCAAGAAGAGCCCTCCCTTCAACCACCATCTTGAGGGGAGAGAGAGGCAGGCCACCTCCTGCTGGAAACAAGAAGAGCCCTCCCTTCAACCACCATCTTGAGGGGACTTAATTGTCTAATTAACAAATTGTAAGCCGCTCTGATAGCTTTGGCTGAAGAGCGGGGTATAAATAAAATGTATTATTATTATTATTATAACAATGGAGCAACACTGACCTCATGCAGTAATCTCCTTGTGAAGTAATCTCTTTAAAGCTGCTGCCACATTGCATTTTTTTTCTCCTTCTCCTCTCCTCTACATTTTTTATACTGCAAGAAACTAGCATGGCTACTTGTTTGAAAACTAGGGAGCTATACAGGTGGGCAGCTAAATGCTGCCCCTATATGCCCCGGATTGTTGCCATGGCAACCACATGGCACAACCACATGGCACAGCTGGAGTAAAAAGAAGCTGCTCTAAGCAATTTCCTGAAAGGGTGTCATAGTGGCATTTGCGCACCCTGATTCCGCCCCTTACAGCCAGCACTATTTGGGCTCTGTGATGCACATGCATCATCATGGCACGACCTGTATGGATGGGTGTGTGCCAAGATGTCACCTGGATGCCGACAGAAGGGCTTTGAGTGTGTGCACACTCAGCCCCATTTGAACCCTAGTTCAGGCCCAGGCTGTATTGACACTAGGTTATTTGTTTTAAGGATATGTTCCCCAAAATAGCAGGGGAAGGGACTGGGTTCCATTGAGATGGATTATGGGGCTCGACAGACCTCCCCAAAGGGGAGGCAGGATGCTGCCCCTTTTCTCACTGGATCGAGGGCTGCGGGAACTTCATGCTGCAGCCCTGATCGGGCCTTTTGAGGGCCCAAAAAGGAGCCACAAGAAGTGGCTCCTTTTTGTGGCCTCAAAAGGGTGCCATAGCTGTGGCGGTGCAGCTATATGGCGCTCCTTCAGTGCTGTGTCATATGGATGCATTACTGGAGGAGTGTCATGACACCACACACTGTGTGGAGTGGTGTGCAGCATCATGGCACCCTGGGGGTGGAGTCAGGGTGTGTGTAATCTGGACTCAATGCCCTGAGTCTGCCCCCAGGCTGGCCTTTCAGGCTGGTCTGTACAGCGCCTATATTGTACCACTGATACTGAGGGTTTTTTTAGTATCTCCTTGCTATACATTCTGGAAATACTAGCCAGGTGGTGTGGCATTATTAATATTAATATTAAGTTTCATTTATAAAGTGCTGTAAATTTACTACACAGGATTCTGAAAATGGTAGTGAAGCAGGATTGCAACATTAATCCATGCAGTACTGTACATACAATCAATTAAAACAGATAAAATAAACTTGCCTATGGTGTACATTCTATGAAGTTTATCACACAGGGGCTAAGCAGAACGGTCACAGAATGGAATGGAAGGGACCAGGAACGAGTGAGGGATGAGTGAGGGACGCTTTTTACTGCACACACAAGTCCCTCACCCGTTCCCTTCCCTTCCTTTCAGTTCCAAATCTGTCCCAGAGGAGGAGATTTTTGAGAACTGTTCTGAACAGTTCTCAAAAATCTCTTCCTCTGGGATGGCTTTGGAATGGAAGGGAGGGACTTCCTTGTGTGCAGTAAAATGAGTCCCCCACTCGTTCCGTCCCCATCCCGGCCCCTTTTGGGCTGTTCTCATGCCGGGCTGGAGACCGGTGCAATAAAATCCTATTAAAAATAATTAACATAATACATATTAATACATCTTAACATTCAAACAATAAAATATAGCAGTCAACAAATTAAAATAACACTGGATAACAATTGTGTAATGACTGGAAATGCTTCCCAGAACAGTATTGTTTTTAACTCAGTTCTAAAGCTGGTTAAAGTGGTGATGAACCGTGCTTGTCTGGGAAGGAGGTTCCAGGAGTGAGGGGCAGCAAGTCACATTAAAATATTTCCTCTTCCCATGAAAGTGAATTGCATGGACTAAAATAGCATTTGATGACCCAGTATTTTACGTCATGGCAGGTGGTGGTGAAACTGATAATATGAGAGTTCATCACATTGTTACGGTAAACAAAGGGTCAATTAACCCATTCACAACCAATTATGCAAGTGAGGCTTTGTGAAGATTTCCAACCAGACCCATTTATTCCAAAACAGCTTTAGTCTGCATGCAGTGCTTCAGCCAAAAGTCATCTCATTGACTGAATGCCCCAAACATGGCGCAAACAGTTTTTATTAACCCACAAAATATTCATTGAGCATGCATAGTTTAACATTCATCAATATATATATCTGTATTATTGTTCAGCTAGTCTAACTGGCAGGCTCTCTGCTGGCCTGACTCGCAACATCAAGGAATGTCTTTGTGCAGAGCTATCAGCTTGGCTGACTAGCATTAACCTTGAGAAGAGGCCCCATCTCTTTCTCAGTGAAGAGAAATTCACACTTCAGCTTTTTTTTTTTTTCCTTTTGTTCCTTCCCTCCTCCCTCTTAAGGTGGGGGCTGAAGCCGAATTCAAAAGGACAAGTTTTTCCTTTGGCTCTATTTCTCGCTATGGCTGAACTATTGATCATTAACGGCAGAGATTATTGGTTTCATTTGGTTATCAATGGCTTTATTAGTTTTCACCTTAGCAACATGGTGATTACTGCTGAAGCAATATGTTAAGCTCGGGAATAATTTAACACAGCAATGGCATTATGGGTGAGATACATCTTACAAGCATAGCAAAACAAATATAGCAAGTTAATGGACTTCTTTACAATCTTATCAAACATTAATCCATACTCAACATGGAGTACTGTGAATTGGCCCATTTTAGATTGGCAAAAAGAGGTGTGTTGAAGGCTGCATGAAAGCCCAGCCTTTAGATGAGAAAAAGGGAAAGTGTGCCATGAAAACACTATTTTGGCATTTAAGGGAGAAGAAGTGCTTTAAAAAGGAGCTGGCCCATTTTACATTGGCAAAAAGAGGTGTGTTGATGGCTGCATGAAAGCCCAGCCTTTAGATGAGAAAAAGGGAAAGTGTGCCATGAAAACACTATTTTGGAGTTTTAAGGGAGAAGAAGTGCCTTTAAAAAGTAGCTTGATTTCCCCACTACTTTTTCAAAAAGGGTGCAACATTGCTATTGCATCTAAAGGCTAAGGTGTAGTTGCACGGTTAAATGGGGCTCTGTCTCTTTAAAGCGCTCATTTAAAGGCAGCGATACAGGTGCGGATCATAATGGATCGTGGATTGGGTGCATGCGTGGTGTGGACTTCACTTCTAATTAAAACGCTCAATGCCCTGCAGGTGTAAAAGCTGGGGTTTATCCGCTTTTTTAAGTTTTTTAAAGCTCCCAAATCCTAGCTCCACTCCTAATCCGAACCCTAGACATGCGCAGTAGGGACTCTGGGATGCCGTTACTGTTATTCTACTGTGGATAATATGTCAATTCATTCACAAAATAAAGGGGTTCATTCATGATGCACCAGTGCAATGGCACAGTTTAAAAAGGCGGAGGAAACGCAATGATCATTTGACGGTTCCTCATAAGTATACATTTGTCCTATGCAACTGCGCAGGTTTGCCGGCTGCCGGCTGCAAACTGCGCAATTGCGCAGTTCCCAGCCGGCAATGATAATTTGACTGTATGGTGTAACTGCGTTTGCGCAGTTCACAAATCTGCGCAGTTGCGCAGCACAAATGTATACTTATGAGGATCCGTCAAATTATCATTGCAGTTCCTCTGCCTTTTTAAACTGTGCCGTTGCACTGGTGCATCATGAATGAACCCCTTTATTTTGTGAATGAATTGACATGTTATCCACAGTAGAATAACAGTAACAGCATCCCAGAGTCCCTACTGTGCATGTCTAGGGTTCAGATTAGGGGTGGAGCTAGGATTTGGGAGCTTTAAAAAACTTCGCGGATAAACCCCAGCTTTTACACCTGCAGGGCATTGAGGAATTGCGCAGTTCGCAGCCGGCAAGGAAAAAAAAATTAAAGGTTCACCGCGGCTAAAAGCCGCATTCATTGCCGCCCATGTAGCTGCTCCGCCTGTGTTTGTAGCATTCTGACAGCTTCCCATGTAGCTGCTGAGCCACAGAAAAGACCTCAGATAAGTCGTTCCCAAACCCCTCAGTCTAGCTGCCCTGTACCTTTTAAGTGCACATCTGGAGCTTGCAGTCTAGCAGCTAAGCATTAAGGAAAGTGCAACTTCATGTCACACTTTCCTGCCAATCTAAAAAGCCCCAATGTGTACAAAATCAGGTTTGATACTAACTGTATACATGTGCATCTATTCTATATCCTCAATAATATGGACTATTATTTTCTTGTGTTTTCTTTTCTTGTGTGAAATAAATTTTGCACTGTATCTTGCTGATTTCTCCCCCCCCCCCCCACAAGAGCCCCAATTTACTGAGATCAGTATGAACTGGGAATGAAGCGAAGACTATGGAGATTGTTGCACTGGGCTCCAGCCTGGTCCAAGAACAGCCCCAAAAGGGATTCGGGAAGGGAATGGAATTAATGGGGGACACATATTACTGCACACAGGAAGTCCCCCTTCTGTTCCCAATCCATCCCATAGGTGGAGATTTTTGAGAACTGTTCTGAACAGTTCTCAAAAATGTCCTCTTCTGGGACAAATCTGGAACAGAAGGGAAATGGAATGGAACGAGTGAGGGACTTGTGTGCAGTAAAATGCATCCCCCACTCATTCCACACTCGTTCCTGGCCCCTTCCGTTCTGTTCTCAGACCATGCCAGGGGCCAGGAGTGTGATACAATTCTATATTTGCTTCTTTTTCTTCAATATAAGTGATGCCATTTTTCATTCAAAAATCAGTGTCCAGAGTCCTAATGTGTAGTCTGAGAAAAGCTCTGTAAATTTCTACATTAATTAGTGTTTTGAATGTGAATTTTTCCTGTTGGTTGTCTTGAACTTTTGTACTAGCCCTAAATTTGACACAATTTGGTATTAATAGTAATTATCACCTGCCGTGGGTTCCAGGTTCGGAAAAAGGACACACACACACACACCATGTGATGAACTCTCATATTATCAGTTTTGCCACCACCTGCCATTCTGTGTGTCTTCAGACAGAAAAAAGAATAAAACTGTGGGGAGTGTTCCTCTTGAAGTTTCTGAGGTTTTTTTTCTGTTTTTTCTGTTGTTGTTTTTTGTTTTGCTTTGTTTTGTTTTTTGTGAGACTTCAAATTTCTTTTTGGAACTAAAAATGTGTACATTTCAAAAAATTTCAAATGCATGCTTTAGTCAATGTAGAGTATATAAAAATTGAATGCATTACAGATATACATAAAGAAATGTATACAGTCTTTTAAAAATGAACATAAAAATGTACATGAATTTCTATTTAGAAAAATAACAGCAACTTTGTAGCCAGGAGAAAAGAGAATAAAAATAGTGGTGGGAATTTTTTTTTTTAAAAAAAAAAAAAATCAACAAGAGTGAGATGGACATATTTTTACACCATTACTCCTTGGACACAAATTTGTTTCTTTCATAGTTTTAGTATGGAGCTCTCATGATAATTGGTTATACATAGAAAACATGTTTGCTTCATGGATCATGGGCCTCTTCATAGTTTACATATTTAGATGAAATCAGAGACCATGTTAAAATGTAAATTTTGTTATTACAAAAATATTAAATAGATTTAAATGGATTCCTAGCTCACTAGATAGAAAGTTCTAGGACTGCTTGCCTACCCATTTTGTAGGACCTGTTGGGAAATATGAATTTGAAATAGGCTATAAATCATCTCTAATTGAGCATTATGTCTGAGAAGAGAAGTGTGTAAAGTTTTTCCAAGTAGAAGTCTAATACTGTCCATTGCGGACTGGTGTGTCAGACTAGCAATGAATGCAAAGATTTCCTAACAATGCTACATATCTTTTGAGTACTCTGTATTTCAGAAGAGACAATAGTATTGTGCTTTGCAATCACCGTTTATGGATGTTAGATTGTTAGCACACATCTTCCATCTTTCTTTGCTGCACAAAGGCTAAAAGACTTTTGACTTTCTGGAAATCTGTCTATAGTAACTGGGCAATTACCCAGCACACTCTGCAAATAACAAAGTCAATCTTGTTACCATCTCTGTTCTCAGAAATTACCAAGCTTCATTTTAATGACCTCCAGATGCATTACACCCTACTGTGCTTCTCATTTTAGGAAAATAGAAGTGAAATAACAATGCACTAGGGAGCTAGTATGAGCTTCATTCTATTCTTCATGACCAGAGTTTATGTCTTCCATTAGGAGTCAGGGATTAGTTGTGTGTGTCTGTAGAAGGACCAGAGATCTTACTGGGTATTCTCTCTCAAAGTGTAGCCAGTTTCCTTCAAAGAAATCCAGCACCACTAAAGATCTAGTATGGGGCCTAGCAGCTAACATACTCACTTCCACATGGTATTTTGGACGCATATTTCTTTTCTTTTCCTTGCCAGTATATTGTGTACTACAGCTCTACCCTGAACAAATTTTTGTAGGATGTCTACAGTGGATTCTATCAAATTTGCCTTTCATATCATTTGCTATTAGAAATGTTACTTCTACTGTTCTCTGGGCATATCTTCCCCCCCCCCCCCCCCATCGCCATTATGTCATGATGTCATACGCAGTGCTATTTCTTCATTGTCTTTTCACAAACCTTCTTTCCTTCCCTCTTGTTTGGTTTATCAAGGTCTTAAAGGGGAATGGAAAAAGACAAAGAGTCTGGGGGAAACTGGGGACTTAATGATTTATAAAATATTTGTGCTCTTGTTGTGATATTTGTTTACTGAGTGGTGGTGAATGGACTAGTGCAGGTCCCTGACAAGTTTCCAGAAAGGAAAGAAAATGGGCACAAATATGGCACAATCCCAAACAGCATATAGTTTAAGAAGCACACAAGTCTACATCATTATTATTCAATCTAAATACTTTGTAATTGGTAAAATAAGCTCTATTTCTGTTCTTGAGAAAATCCCAGAAACAGAAGGTAGGTAGGATTTGAACAACTGTATACCAAGGAAATATAAATATTGTGTGACTGAATTATCATGCAGGATGCGCATTACATTTCAGCAGTTAAATATAAATATTGTGACTTTGTTTTGTGTGTGTAAGCCTTTCAAAGGAAAAAGATCTCCATATGAGAGATGCCATGAGAAGAATGCAAAAAAAGAAAAGAAAAAAAAGCTGAACTTCCACATTCAGTTGCAGTCTGTCATGTTTTCATGGCCCTAATCACGGCAATTCACTATCAGTCTGCCATGGGTTCACTATCAATCTACCATAGGTTCTTTTTATAAAATTGACCCCTTCCCCAGCATTAAGACAAAGTATGTACAATACTTATTCTGATGCATTTTTTCCTGACAATAATACATATCATCTGAAACCATGAAAAGTATATGGTAAGGCTGGTGACATTTGATGAAATGTGAAATGGGCAAATGTCATGAGTGCTAGAAACAAGGCACATATATGACTTGCCTAATACCTCTATTAGTGCTCCCAGTTCCAGGGGGCTTCCCAGAATGCTAATTGTCTTTATATGGTTTAGAAAGGGAGGAGAGCAAAAGAAGTGGTGGGAGATAAAAACACCTGTTTGTTTGTTTGTTTTTTGGAGTGTTGGTGGTGCATTGATGACAGGAGTGGGGTAGTATTTGCATATGTTTAAAATGACCCGAAATCTCCCCAAATAAATATAGAATGATTTGACATATCTCAGTTTATACATTACCAATCTACTGTTTTGGCTGTTACCCATGATTAGTGCTGGCTTTATTTTGTTTTGTTTGCAAATAGCCTTAATGCTAGCATTTATTTTACAGTTTCAGGATCCAAAGTAGGTCAGACATGGAAGGTAGGGAAGTTACTTCTTAAGAGAGAGAGAGAAAGAGAGGGAGTTGTTGAACCTCAGATATGATCATCATGAGAGGGAAGGCGATGTAGGCAACAGTAAAGTCTGTTGCAACAATCCAGTTTCATAGGAGTTTATCATATGACGGAATTTGGGAGTATGATGCAATGGCAATCTGAACGCAATCATGGGGTTTCACGTAATTGTGTATGAGTGTATCTCACGCAATTTTGGGCAAAAGAGAAGTAATTCCGAACGCAATCATGGGTTTTACGTTAATGCGTATAAGAGCATCTCACACATTTTCTGGCAATGGGGGGGGGGGTCATTTTCGGGAAATGGAAAGTCATTCTGAACACATTCTGAATGCACTTAGAATTCACATAAATTCACTAAACTAGTGAATTTATGTGAATTCAAATTGGCTCAATTTGAAAATGGGAGAAATTCCTCCCGTGTGATAAACTTCATAGCCAGGACAGTTCTATTTCCTAATAGCTGGACTGTAAGGACTTCTTCCTATCCCATTCTCAGGATATGGTACCACAAGGGTAACATGGGAGGGCAAGACCTATTGTAACACATGAATTGCCAGGTGGGAATGGTATGTTTACAAATTCCATGTTGCCTCCTGTATCTCCAGTATAGTTCTTGCATTATAGGACTGGAGTGGGAAGCAGTAATTCAAGCAAACCCCTGTCCTATTACTAACATGTGAACTGGCCCTTATTTTTATCTATATTTAATGCTATCCTCCCCCAATTAATCCAAGTTGGCAAAATTATAGAGTGAGTGAGTGTAAGCAAATCAGGCCTGCCTTATCTCATAGATCTTGAAATTTTAAATTGCCTTTTGACAGGAATCCAGTGGAAGCAGTTGTCTGCTTATCTCCCCAGTTAATATTCATATTAATCTCCTCAGTTAATATTCATAGATACGATGTGAAAATACAACTGATTCATGAATATCCAGCATAACGGGGTGGGAAATGTGGACCCTCTAGGTATTGTTGTACTACAGTTCCCATTATAACTCAATACTGACCATGTTACACCTGATGGGAGTTATAGTCAAGGAACATCTGGATGGTCACACATTCTTTACCTGTGAGCTAGAATCACCATTCATTCTACCCCAAATGTATCATTCCGAATGTTTCCATGAGGGTGGGAAGTTGATTCCACATGTCCCTGTGGTTATTACTATCACTAATAAGAGCAACCCAAATTTTCTGATGAAATAAATACTTTATGCAAAGCACCAGCTGCAATGACATCTAAGAACATTGGTGTTTATGTTATCCTGTTTGTTGCTCTTTTTCTGTCTGTACTGCTTGTTTGTACTTATATTTTTTATTTTTTAAAAATCTGTAAGCGAAAGAAAATCCTCTAGGTACTGCACACAGATGTCAGTAATATCCAGCCTGGTGCTGTATGTGTGCACAGAGGGAAGGTAACACGGTACTTATAAATGGGATCTTGCCAAACAGCAGAGTATTAGTAACCATTCACTCTGGCTGATGCTCCAATGAACAACTTACCCCTGGCTCCAAAATGGCAGGTCAAAGAGAATAAATCTAGCAGCTTAGAAGCATACAGGGTTTTTTGAATAATGAGATCATACATATGGAAGATTGGCATAAACATAAGCATTAATTAATAAGAACAAGTTTAAGGTAATCTAAAACAGATTGGATTAAGAAGATCCAATTTAGTTGAATTAAGATAAATTTTACAATTTAAATGCCCTTATCTTCCATTTTATTGGAGGAACTAGAAAGTCTGAATATATTAGATGCATTGGGATTATCCCCAGTACTAGAGCCTATGAAGCAGCTGCTGATTTTATTTTGATAAATGTAAAGTGATTTTATTAAGTAAAATAATAGTAGTTAGGGAAATCTGCTGAATGAAAGACAATTATTCTGGAGCACATGTGATTATTCAATATGTATTTATACTGTAAATGGATAGGTTGTTAAATTCTGGCATTTTCCATTGTATTGCATTGTTTTGTCCTCTTAAAAAACGGGGGAGGTATTAACTTGGAGCTACAAGTACAGGGCCAGTTCCAAGCAATATTCAGCACCTTTACATTCCATCGATTCCAATGAAAGACATTTAAGCATATGTTTAATCCTCCCATTAAATAACCCATTAAGATCATTTGGGTTGTTCCAAGAGGTTTTTTTCCCCTTCTTCTTTCCTATTGCTGAACTCTGGCTAATGATATATATTAAAACTGAAGTTTTTACAGTTTCTACCTTCAAAGAGCTCTCTCCACACCACTCTGATCATGAGGGGACTGTTGAGTATTGCAAAAGATCCTGCACAGTCACTTCAAATGGGTTGATGGCCAGAGCTTATGAGACTCATTATCACACCAGATAAATCAGCCTATCACTCTAGTGAATGGTCTGGGTTACAAGTTGGTTTTCAAGGAAGCTTGTTTGCTGTTATTGATCTTCATACAGAGGTATCCTGACAATCTCGGGGAGGGGAACTCATCATTTCTAAAGCACAGAGTTTGGACATTACTGAATCAGAAAGAAAAAAAACAACAACAGACATTTCCCCCCTGTAAAAAATGTGGTGTAGTGGTTTGAATGTTGGACTATGAATCTGGAGACCATGATTTGATTCCCCACTCACCTATGAAACCCACTGGGTGAATTTTGAATAAGAGGAAGCATAATCTTGGGCAAGTGACATGCTCTCAGCCTCAGGAGAAGGCAATAGAAAACCACTTCTAAACAAATCTTGCCAAGAAAACCCCATGATAGGTTCACCATAGGACCACCATAAGTTGGAAATGGCTTGAAGGAACACAACAACAACAGTAAATCCTTATTAGGTTTTTAGCTGTACTATATTTTAATATTTGGTGTAAGGCTCTCTTGGGTCCTATGTCAGTGGAATAAGGCTCTCTTGGGTCCCATGTCAGTGGAATATAGAAGGAAGGAAGGAAGGAAGGAAGGAAGGAAGGAAGGGAAAAATTTTTCCCTGATTCAGCTAGTGAGAATGCTAAATCCAATGACAATACATGGCTTTTCTGTTTCCACTGATTCAGGTAATTAAAAAAAGGTAATAAGGATAGGACTTGATAATGTTTGGGGAAGAAACTGTAGTGTTTTTTTAAAACTTAGAACAGGTTAAAAAAATTTTTTTGATGGTGTATAATGCAACTTTAATTTCAATACCCTATCCAATTTGACAGTCTTCTCCAAGACAGTGTCCTCCAGATTTTTTGAATGAAATCCCCCATGATCTGGAGCTTGCAGGACCAAGGACAGTTCTGTTTGGTAGTGCTGGAAGCTGCAGAGTTCCATATAGAGCAGACACACATAGAATCCAGAGTCTGACAAGTAAAACCAAATAAAAGAAGCTAGAATTCTGCTGATCAACTGTTTAGAAAATTTCTGGGAACATGTAACTGTTTCCATACATAGGACCTTTCCAATGTATGTTGCTCTCTGAGGAAAAGCACAAAATTATGCTTCCTCTCATTCCACGTACAACATCAAACAGTCTTATAAATCATTCTTTTGTTGATGGGACATCATTTTTCATTGCATCAGAAGTATCAAGCTAGCTTAGTGAATACAGGATAGGCCATGTGGCATTAAGATTTTCCATCCTGTTCCAACATCATAGGCTGCCTGTATCTTTCCTGATTAACAGACTGCAGTACCAATAGCTCATGAGTCCAGAAGAAAGAACCAGAACCTGCGAGTAAATAGTTACCTAGAATAAATTCCTTTTCACCATAGCAACATCTTATGGCTGTAACATAGCAAAGAGTAATTGCTCTCCTTTTGTGGCATAACTAATGTTTAGCTTCTTTTATAGTTATAGTCTCACTAAATGGTGGAGGATAAATATGATACCAGTGCTGTGCTTCATGCTCCTGCCTCATGTTCTTCTGTGGGGGTTGAAGCAAGGATAAAGTGATTGGGAGGAGAATATGCTTTGTAGTACAGTCTGGCAGCACGTAATATTCAAGTTTTTAAAGTAAATACACTCCTCCCTCCACATTTGCTGTGGTTAGGGGCACAGGACTCTGTGAATGTGGAAAAACTGCAAATAAGAAAAACACTATGTTTTTACCTGAGAGAACACCTCTCTAAGAATCTCTAGGTCCTCCAGTGCAACTTCGTGATCAACATCTGCCAGACATTGACCATAGAATTGTACAGAAGGAGCTACAAATGCCTAGTGGAGTATTCTCTCTAAGACTCTCTAGGTCATTCAGTGGGACTTTTGGTTAAAGTTGCACATAGGGAGTTGAACATAGAGTTGCACTGGAGGATCTAGATTTTCCTAGAGAGAACATATTAATAAAATCCATGAATAATCAAATCCACAAAAGTCAAAGCTGAAAATGTGGAGGGAGGATTGCATTTTATTTCAGTTGCTTTCAAAAAACAGGGGAAATCAAAATGTTACTTCAAAAGTTGTAAATATAACTGAGGTGATCCTATAGGTAACCTGTAACCAAACCATGTAGGGCTTTAAAGGTAATAACAAATGCTTTGCACCTTGCCCAGAAACTAATTGGCAGCCAGTGAAGTGATTTTAACATTGGTGTAGTATGTTCACTCCTGGATGTCCAGTTAATCCATCTGGCTGATATGTTTTCAACTAACTGAAGTTTCTGAACTTGGAATAGAAGTAACTCAATGTACAGCACAGTGAAGAAGTCCAGCCTTGAGGTTATCAGCATGTGCATTACCATCTTTAGATCCTCTAGCTCTAGCTAGGGGTGTTGCTGGAGTATCACACAAAGCTGATTATAAACACACCTGGCCATCACATCTATCTGAGCAATCATTTGGAGTAATAGATCCAGAAACCCTGAAACTGTGAACTGGGAATGTAACCCCATCCAAAACTGGTTGACACATCTCCAGACCCAGGTTAGAAACTTTGAGAGTAAGCACCTCTGTTTTATCCAGATTTAGCTTGAATTTATTTTTTGTTTTTTCTCATCCAGTCCATTATCTCCTCTAGGTTCATTCAGAAGAGACACACTAAAGCAGGGGTGCCCAACCTGGAAGGAGGTAGGGGCCAAAATTAAATTTGGTAAAATTGTTTGGGCCACACTCAAAATGGGGGACACTGTGAAATCCCTCCTCCTTGTCAGGAAGGCTGAGATGGGGGACATGTCTGAGAAAAGGAGGGAAAGTCTGGTCACCCTACCCAAGGGGCAAGGCATCCCCTCCCTCCATCCATCCCTCCTTTCTTCTTTCTTTCTTTTCTTTCCTCCCTACCTTCTTTCCTTCCTTGACAGGAATTGTGTAGATTTCAGCACTGTAAATATGATCAAACCTTTAATTATAAATGGGAGTCACACTCTCTCAACCTCATGGGAAGGCAATGACAAACCTCTTCTAAAGAAATCTTGCCAAGAAAACCTCCATGATAGGGTCGCCTTAGGGTTGCCACATGTCCAGAACAACTTGAAGGCACTCAACAACAACAAAAAATTACCCCTCCCAAGTTAGACACACACACCATACACACCTTCCCCCCCCCCCACAGATCTACACACACACACATAAACACACACCCCTCTTGCACGGCGAGGCATCCACCAATCCCCCGGGCCCCTGCCCACTGTCTGGCTGCCCTGCCGAAAGAGCAGAAGTGGCAGTGGTGATGATGGTCTTAACCCCCTGCACTGGGTGACACATGGGCAAGTCACACTCTCACAGCCCCAGAGGAAGGCAATGACAAAACTTTCTCTGAACAAACCTTGCTAAGAAAACCCCACAATAGGGTTGTCATAAGTTGGAAACAATTATAAAGCATACAACAGAGGTTCCCAAACTCTGGCCTTAGACCCCCAGAATCCCAGGTGGAGACCAACAAGTTGCCTGAAGCTTCTGGGAGATAAAGTCCAAACACCAAGAGTTTGGGAGTCACTGGCACACAACAACGGCAACATACTTAGAGAGCAGCCAACATGACATAGTGGTTTGAGCACTGGATTAGGAATCTGGAGAGCAACGTTCAAATCCTCGGGTGAGTCACACTCTCTCAGCCCCAGAGGATGGGAATGGCCAACCTCCTCTGAAGAAAACTTGCCAGGAAAGCCCCACCTTTAGGGTCACCATAAGTCAGAAAGGACTTGAAGTCACAAAAGCACAAGAGCCCTGTTAAGCTCCCTTCTTTACTTCCTACTTTCATTCTTTCCCTGATTCTTTCTTCCCTCCCTCCTTTCCTCTTTCTTTCTTTCTTTCTTTCTTTCTTCCCTCCTTTCTGCCCTCTCTCCCTTCCTTCCTTCCTTCCTTCCTTCCTTCCTTCCTTCCTTCTTTCCTCCTTTTCTCCCTCCCTTGCTTACCTTTTTGCCATAGTGTCAGCATCCTCGGTAGGGTCCAGGCCCCAGAGAGGCCTTGCCAGTTTGCCGGCACCAGTGACAGCCAGGTGCAGGCCATGGAAGCCTTGCTGGCTTGCTGCCAAAGGTGGGTATGGTCCTCCATGCTGCGGTGGCCTCCTCAGAGCCCAGACAACTGACTGAGGCCCACATTATTCACTGCCAATGGAGGAGAGTCTTTGCCACTGAGCAGAAGCATCCCTCCTCGGCAGGGCTCAGCTAGCCGGATGAGGTCCTGTGTGGCAGGTGGTGGTGGTGGCCTCCATCCCCCCCCTTGGCCCCAGCCCCCCATACACAAAAGGAGGCACTGGCCTGCCTTTTCCAGGCCACCCTGCCAGAAGTGCAGCATCAGTGGCCTTCATCCTACCCCTCAGCCCCAGCCCCCTCCATACACAAACAGGAGGCGCTGTGCCTACTTTTCCAGGCTGCTCCCACAAAAGTGTGGTGGAGGCAGCCTCCATCCCCCCTGAGCCCCAGCCCCCCCCCCCCACACACAAAAGTTGGTGCTGGTCACCTCCTGACAATTGGGCTCTGGAACTCCAAAAATCATTTGGCGGGCCACATCCATCCTATGGGCTGCATCATGGGCTGCACCCCTTCTCTAAAGGCATGGAGAAATATATTTGAGTGTCATTAGCATATTTATAGCACCATACCCCATATTCCAGATGATCTCTCACAGCAGTTTCATGTAGATGTGGAATAGCATTGGGAATAGGATGGCACCTTTTTTGTAGAGCAGCTATCCCCTAGCACCACCATCTGGAGTATGTTTCAGAGATAAGACTGGAACCACTGAAGTAAAGTGCCTCTGATTCCCAGATTCCCCCAGGCATTCCAGAAAGATACCATGGTCAATGGTATCGAACGCCACTGAGAGATCCAAAAGAACCCGCAGGGACAACATCCCGCTGTCAATACTCAGGTGCAGATCATCCACTAAGGTCACCATACTGGTTTCAACTCCGTATACTGCTCTGGTTTGAAATGAGTTTAGATAATTTGTATCATCCAAGACTGCCTGGAGTTGGAAGACAACTGCCCTCTTGGTCACCTAGCCCAGAAAAAGGAGATTTGATATTTGTCTATAGCTGTCTGTCCAGGGGGTCCAGGAGAAGGGGCAGATCTGAGCCAGAGAAGGGGCAATCATTTGGAGGGCCAACAGCCCTGTGTCTCTGAAGCTTAAAGCACAAGCAGGATGATAAGGAGAAACAGGTGCTGACAGATAAGGGGGAGCCAGACCATGCAAGGCTTTAAAGGTTAGCAGAAGAAGCTTATAATGAATTCTAAAAGGAATACGGAACCAGTGAAGAGATGACAACAGAGGGGTGATATGATCAAAATGGCAAGTTGAAAAGATAACCCTGGCAGTGGCATGTTGCCCTGAGGTTAAGGGGCTGAGATGGGGAAGGGGAAGCCCCATCAACAGAAGGTTACAATAGTCCAGGAGAGAGACAATCAAAGTGCAAACCAATGTATTAACAGTAGATACTGAAAGAAAGGGTCTGATTTTAGCTAGGTTGTAAAGGAAAAATTGACATGACTTGGCTGTGGCCTCGGTCTGAGGAAAAAACGACAAAGAAGAATAAAAATGAAGCCTAGACTATGCACTTTATTCACAGGTTGGAAATGGATGTCATTAACTGTGATTGAAAATGAATATTGCATTGGTCCTGTAGTTACTGCAATCTCTGGTGTCCCCTTTTGGGGGGATTGAATGTATACTGTATTAAGTTCACTGATTGCAGCTTTTATTTCACATTTTAAAATTGTGAAATAATTGTAAAATTTTCAAATGGTATTCCTTGAATGGATCTGTCATTGTTCATCTCTCTTATATAGTTCTTTAGTATATTATTTCCATTGTCATTTTATTTCTGTTTCGTCATGAAATGTATTTCTCAGTCATAAAGTATCTTCACTTATAGTTTAAATTTCCCTTTGATTTCTCATATCTTATGGAAGAAGTCTCTTGCTCTTCCTTATTTGTTGTCATTTTCCATTTCTCTGCATTGATGACTATAGTTGTTCTCTCTGTCCCTGCGCCCAGGACACTGAACAATTGTATTCAATGTTCTTAACAGAGGAGCTTATCACTCACCTTTTTAAACCAGCTCCAGCCCCCTGGGAGTGGGATAAAGGTGTCAGGGATGATGGGAGTTGTTGCACTTTACCCTCACCATCTTGGTAAAGTTGTGTTGACCAGTGTTGGTCAATAGTATGATGTGTTGCAAACCTTGTAGCAGAGTTACCGAGAAGCTGCTGAAGATCCTGACAACATCTTTCAGTGCTCTCTTTCTAGGAACGAAACTGCCAGCTCTGGAACATCTGGAACTTTAGTCACTGCTTAATTCTTCTTGCATCCAGCAGTCAACAAACCACACGAGCTGTATTCTATAACTATCTTTATTTGCTACTTGTAGAATTCAACTGAACAAGAAAATAACAAACATCTTTGCAACACATTTGCTAAGCACTGTTTTGCTATCCTAAGTAAACTATATACATCCACATCTTCCTCCTGCACAAGAAACTTAATTTCAGCCAAGTTGGCTGTTCTCTCAGTTGGCTTACATGATTAAGTTACAAGTTCACACACAATCATAAGTTCAGGTTACAAGTTGAGATCACAAGTTGAGATCAATACAATAGCTCACCGGAACAATACAGAAATATTGCTGTTATTAGTTGCCACCCACTGGGTGTGTACTGGGTGTGTACAAACATTATCATTGGTTACCTTCACACTTTCCCATACTAAGTCCAACCTCCTTTTATGATTCTATTTTCCATGTGATATTTTCTAGTGATGTCATTGTTTATTTCTCTCGACCTTCTTTCCCTGAGCTTTGTGTTGTTTTTCCTTTGTGTGTTATGACTATGTGTGCAGCTGTTGTTGTGTGTACGTGCCTCACCACACTGTATCATCTCAGATTGGAAATCTACAGAACTTTGGTTCTCACACATACAGCTTTGCATTTCAACTACTATATCTCCCATGCTCCATATCCTAACAAAAGGTAGGGATTATCGGTCACTAAATCATCACCGAACTGCTTGCTGCCATCAGCCTGAGTCCAAGCTACGTCCCAGCCACTCTCTGCTAGCACTTTTGAGAAGCTTTCCAACTTTTAAAAAAGTGCTGATGGAGTGCGGCTGGGACCCAGCTTGGACCTGGGCTGATGGCAGCCGGTGGCCAGCAGTTTGGCAGCGATATAATAAGCAATAATCCCCACCTTCATCCCATGTCCCAGCTCAAGCCCGGGAGTAGTCAGTTTTAAAAAGTGAACAATAAGCTCCTTAATTTCTGTCAGCTTTTACTTTTGCTTCTCATCTGTCTTTAATTGCTTGAAGAGTTTCATCTACCATCTCTTTGGTTTCCTTCATTTGCTTCTCTTTCTTTTCGGCTGCAGATAGTGCCTTTTTTGCATCCTTCCTTGACAACTTTGCTGGCTTCTGCCCAGAGTTCTTCTAGATCCTGATCAATTAGGCTTAAAAGTGCAAATATATATTTTATATTATCTTTAAATTTGACAGGGTTATTCTTCAAATTGTATTTTGCCCAATTCTTTGTTTAGCTTTACTCTAATTTTTGTTTTAACAATTTCATAGTCTATGCCACAATCTGCTTGTGGTCTTTCTTTTTCTTTCTTTTTCCAGAGAGAATGGAGCTTCATCATCTGGCTCTAATTGTGTAATCTCTTTGATTACTACATCAGGGGATGGCCATGTATAAAGTTGCTTCTTTACTTGAAGAATGTGTTTGCAGTGTACAAACTCCTAGCCTTGCAAAAATCAATCAGTTGCTTTTCTGCTTCATTTCTTGACCCTAGGACATATTTTGCTACAATCTTTGGTTTTGCTCTATTTCCAAGTTTTGCATTTCAATATTTTATGATTAACAATAAATCCCATTTTACTGTATGATCAAGCTCCTCCTGGACTCCAGTATAGAATATTCCCGTTTCTTTTTCTGCCTCTTTAGGTGGAGCATAAACTCAGATTACAGTTATACTGATGGGTTTTCCCTGAATTCCTATTGGTTTTATTCAGTCAGACTTTGCATTCGATTCTTTGACTGCTTTTTCTACATCTCCCTCTCCCCGCTTAATTTCACCTAATTACTTTTTAGATTTACATTTCCTGAGTAAAACATAGTGCAATTATCTGCCTCAAAATGTCCTGTTCCTGCTCACTTTAGTTTACTCTCCCCAAACATTGCAATGTTTATATTCAGTTTTTACTTCTACTATTTCTAGTGTTCCTTGATTCATGCTTCTCACACTTTACTTCCTATATGTTTTGTGCAGCTTCACACTTTCCTTTCATGTCAACAGCTGAATGTCCTTTCGGCTTGAGTCTAGTTGCATCATTAGCCACAGCGCTACTTGCAGTTGTTCTCTGTTTTAGCCCAGTAGCTTGTTGAGTCCCTTCTCACCTGGGAGTCTTTTCTTCTGGCACTATTGCTTGTTTCATTTTGAATTGTCTCATCATAGAGTTTTTGTAGTAAAGGGTCTTCAAAGGGAGGTTTTCCATGCCTCACACTGCAGAGTACTAACAAGTGTTAGCTATGGTGCCATTACTGTTGTTGTAGAGAGGTCCCCCGCCACTACTGCTCCTTTCCAGTAGCTCTTTGGCACATTTAGTCTGGATCCTCAGCATAGCCTCTTGCTTCACAGGAGCATGTAGTCCCACCACTGTGGAAACATAGCACCAGGGTGAGGTATAACAGCTACTGCTGTTGTATTGTCCTTGTAATGTACCTACATAAACAGATTAGCCAGTCACTGTTCACAGGGTCACAGTGTAAAAGACACATTACAGAAGAGGGAAAATGATTAAGGAGGGAAGCAGAAATCAATCAGTGTAACATTTGCTAATGAATGGGAACAGGTTGGTCTCTGCCTAGCCATTATGTTCTTCCTGAAAGGTAGGAGGTTATCCTTGGTTTCCTGGTCATTCAATGATGGCAAAGTGTACTGTTCTTCATTGGAAAAATAATATTATTAAAGAAACATTGTGCTCCTTCTCATAACCTTTCTGGGAAAATTATGTCCTCTCAGTAACAAACTGGGAAGCAATTTGAAAACTATAATACTAGTGGATCTCTCAAGCACAGTAATAAAATCTAACAGAGGTATGAAGCGAAGAAGAAAAATGGCTGCAGGAAGATCTTGCAGGAAGAGATGACATGTAGTAGAGCAAACAAATGGGAAGTCAACAAACATGCAGACTAGCAATTATTGAGGGCCCTTTCCAACAGCACAATTATGATAGTGCTATAAGTACACTTTAACTGTCATGGTTCGGCCATATGGAATCCTGAGATTGGCAGTTTAGAGAGGGCTACTCTAGCTGACCACAAAGCCAAGGTTCCATTGTATAAAGTCATGACAGTTAATGTGGAAGCAACATGCTATCAATGTATAACTTGAAAAAACCCCAAAGTGGAATGGAAAGAGTCTAACAAAAGTTCCAGTTCCGACAAAAGCAGTTCTACATAATATCAAACCCCTGTACATATGACCATAGTACTATATCAGTCCTTTCCATGTCATGTTGGCTTTATTGTTTCTGGCTTTCTAGGATCAACTGATTTTCAGGACCAGGAACATTATGACCTGTTCATTTTGTATCAGAGATGTGTATTTGTGATGTTTGTGTCATTGCTTAAAATGCAAGTCAGGGGTTTGCCTAATGGTTCTAGGTCTGGGGGGGTATAGAAAATAGTTGTCCAACTGGTCAAGTTGTCTCTGAATGTTCATAGTTTATCTTTAATCAAAACAGCAACTTTTTAAAGGACAGGATCTAATCCAGAGGACCTATATAGGGCAAGTATATTTTACATATTAATTATAATAAGGGTAGAGAACATTTTGTTCTTCAGACTAGGAATGTGAAGGGGAGAGTCTGAACAATTTTTTGTGTGCACAAAAACACATGAACCAAAGTTGACTGTTTTGTTTTGTTCCTAGGCAACAGCAAAAGAACATACAGTGGTTCACAACTGTAATAACTGTAAATCCTTAGGATGAAAAAAAAGTGAAATTTTTTTATATCCCTATTCCATGTTTCAACTCCCATAGGTCTTCACCATTTAGCCTGCTAGCATGGATTTCTGGTAGATGGAACCAAAGTTCTTGACAGTTCCAAAGGTTCTTCCCTGGTTTATAACATACAGACTATTAAATATCATGCCAAATACCTATGGAAACATAATAATATCACATAGTGGAAATACAATATCAAATACAGTATTATATTGTATTATATGTCAGTGTTAAATACTGGGTGACATCTGACATGCATTAAATATCACCATTTGTGGAAGGGGATTTTGTGAAGTAGATTTACAGCAGCAAACTCATTTCAGTTCTTATTGGTACAAGTATACATTTGTTTCATTTCGTTATTTTAAATATTTACAGGTAGCACTACAACAATGAGTTCTCAGAAGGACTAACAACTTAATAGAAACAAATTAAACATTAATGGCAGTGAAATAAAAAAGGTAATAAAATATGAAGCAGCATGCACATATTAGATGAACAGAAAACAAAATAATAAAAGTTAAAGCAGAGACTGAAGGTAAGTACTCAGCAACGATTCATTCTAGCCTGGCTTGCCACTACCCTCCATTGTCATGTGGGAGCAAGGGAAAGGAAGCCAAGTGAAAATTGTTTTACTGTAGCCTTCCAGGATTGTGTTGTGGTAGAATGGTTAAAATTCAGAATTTTACTAATAATTCAGTAAGGAGCAGAAGATTATAAGTGCTGAAAATGAACTAAGAGTAAAGGTTGCTAGGATTATGGAATTGTGGTCATGCCACATCCTCTGTTTAGGAATGTAAATAATTTGGAAATGGCTCCTAATTTAAGAATATTAACCCAAATAAAAGAAAGGACTGCATAGACAGTTTGGGGAAAGTGAAACAAAACCTGAAGATAATGGTTTGATTGATCAGTACCACGAGAGATACAGACGTATGTTAGGTGTAATATCTGAGTGTCCAATGAATAATAACAGGGGTATAAATGTTTAATTCAATGCAACCTATGAAATGTGATTTGTAGTTTTCTTGGTTCAAAATGCTATAAAAACTTTGTTCACTTTGAACTTGAGGTCGCAGTAATTTGGAAGAATTTCCTGCTGGAAACAAATGCTGCAGCTAAAATAAACATGTTTCCTTTCCAATCGAGCTCTTGGTCTCCCTGCTGGTTTCTGGTGAAAATTCTGGGTTGAAGAAAATCAATAGTCTATAAGAGTGTGAAGGAAGCTAGGCAAGAATCAGGAAGTTATAGTTTTCCAGGATCATCTCATACACAGTCTCCAATCACTGACCATACAACAGTGGGGAAAAGGGAAGCTGGGTGAGGACTGAGGAAACTATTGCCTTCAAAGATCCTTGTTTCATGCCCACATTCTGTTCCACAATAGGGCGTAAACCATGTGAAGACTGGGAATCTTATAGATTTCCACGATCCTCTCATGGCTACCACTCCGCATATAACATTGGGGGATTGGGGGAGCTGTTTGGGTATTGGGACTCTAGTGAGTCTAGCAGTTGAAAGGATGAGTCTGGGAGGGCTAGTCTATTAGAGGACTGGTGGGGGGGGGGGAGGAATGAGAAAGGAGTTTGGGGAAGATTTTTCTTCTCAGGTTTATGGACTCTCAAAGAACACCTTTCTCAGCTTTTTCCCTTATATTCAAATATTGTTTCCATTCTTAATGTGCATTCACACATGCCAAATTTAAATAATCCTCTGCTAGTGATGGTCCTTTTCATGAAGGGTTTGGGCCACCTGCCCACCCAGCAGAAAAGAAAGGTCCTCCCAATTGTGTCAGCACAAGGGATCACAACTGCCAGTCATGGTTGTTTATCAGACAATGGAAATTGAAAGTATAAACTAATGGCAACCCGAACACAATCATTGGGTTTCATGTTATTGCCTATGAGTGTATCTCACACAATTTCAGGCAAAAGGGAAGTCATTCTGAATGCAATCATGGTTTTTACGTTATTGCGTATTAAAGCATCTGAAACAATTTTGGGCAATGGGGGGGGGTCATTTTCAGGTAATGGGAAGTCATTCTGAACGCATTCCAAATGCAATTGGAATTCACGTAAATTCGCTAAACTAGCGAATTCATGTGAATTCGAATTGGCTCCAATTGGCTCCATTCGAAATAATTCCTCCCATCTGATAAATTCTGTGATGAAGTTGTATTCATAAATTAGCTGATCATGCCTAGTGACAAATAAGAGAGGAGACTCACTCTTTAGGTTGTTAGCAAAGGTTTATTGAAAGCAAAACATCTACAGCATAGAGAAGAGTAACTTTTCCCATGGATAGAGAGACACACACACAATGTGACAGGAAGCAGCTATAAGGGGTTATGAAAGCCCCCTCATACTCTGTGAGGTATAGCTTAATCCTTTGTGTTGAGGTTTTCAGTGAGTCACAGCCTGGTTAACTCTTTGTATTCAGGTTTTCAGTGACACAGCTTTAAGTGACTCACAACAGAAGCTCCAGAGAACTGTGTCAAAGATTAATTTGCTTCAGTGAGATGCTGGTTGATAAAGGCAAGACAGACTTCTCTGTAGTTTGGAAGAAAACTTCATGTAGTCTTTATAATATTTAATAGTTTGTTGTTGCTGTTGTTTAATTACACAAAGGTGCATTATTAATATTATTTCACATGTGTATGATATTAGTTTTGAATAAAAAGTTTCCTGAAACATTTCAAATTGCTCTTCTTTTTTGCAGGACAGGAAGCAATCCTTGTTCTTCCCTTGTTACTTGTTAGCCGAGATAAAGATGTGGTGTCTGGGAATGCATCTACTTTCTTACTGAAGTATGCCTGCACTACCTACAACCCCAAACTAACTTTTATGGCTATTGTTTTGCCATATTGACAGTGTCTGCAGAGAGACAGGGAAGGCCTTTTGCATTTCAGAGAACTCTGATAGAATGAAATATGTTTTAGAATGTATCAGTTTAGGATATACATTAATTGTTATTATTATTGTGGATCTTCAACTCATTTCTAAGCCATGGCGACCCTGAGTGGAACCTATCAAGGAGTTTTTTTGTTTTGTTTTGTTTTTTGGCATGTTACTTTAGATGGCGTTTGCTATTGCCATTTTCTGAGGCTGAGAGAGTGTGACTTGCCTGAGATCTGTGGGTTTACATGGCTAAATCAGGATTTGAACCCTGTTCCCTAGATTCCTAGTCCAGCATTCAAACTACTAAACCATGTTGGTTCTCACATATATTAATTAGGATATATTAATTATACAAATTAATTATCCAAAATAATATATATATATATATATATATATATATTACCCACATATACACTAATTAGGATATATTAATTTAGGATATATGTGGGAACACACAGAATCATCCCACAAACTCTTGGGTCACTCTCTATGTGTACATGGAAGATTCATTTAATGGAGGTAGTTATCTTTAGTACAATAGGATAGGAACTGTGTGGTCATGAGGGTAATGTGTATGCTTTTTTTGGGGGGGGGGGTAGCATGACAGCTTCCCAATTCTATTGTCCCTGAATTTTGGCAGGATACATACAAAACAAAACTTCAGTTTCAAGGTATGGGTGTAATGTATTTGTTCAGAAGCCAAACTGCTTCCAGAAGTCTTTTGAAAGTGTCATACATTTTTACAATAAGGTACACACACACACTGTGCCATATCTTCAAGCAAATATTTTTGCTGTCACTATTTTGTTGAAATAGTAGTCTATAAAGATGGTTGAGCACAGCTGCAATACATTCAGAGCAGCCAGTGTGGACTTCTGTCTAGCAGAATTTGCTCACCATTGATGTATAGAGACAGGAGAAAAATAAAGAAAATGGAATATTTAAGTAATTGAATCTGATGAAATACACACACACACACACACACACACACACACACATAAATTTGTGCAAAGGGGAACTTAAATGGCTATAGTTGTCCTCAGTTCAATAGATCGATGCCATGGGAGAATAATATTAAATTTAATATCTAAAAAGTGCCCTGGATTTGAAGCTGCCCTCATTTTAAAACAGAAAGTAATTCAGTGTATAGCTCAGCTTCAATTATCCAAATTATCTACTGTTCCCTCATGATATTCAGATAAAAGTTGCAGCACTGTTATTAGAAGTTACCACTTCTAAGGAAAGAGATATTCTTAAGTATATGAAAGCAATGGAAAGAGACTACAAAGAAGAGATCCTTTGATGCACAATGTTGCTGTAGTGAATGCCGCAATCAAATCAGGCTTGTGCTTCAGGAATATTATCACACATGAGGATGCATAGGAATCTGTGGTATGGCCTTTGCCTCATCATGAAATGAGCATATCAAACATTTGGGTCTTGAATGTGCAACTGTTTTTTTGGACTGCATTATTTTTTGTGGTATTGCTCTTTGGCACCATTTTTCATGGAGATGAGGAGTGGGGAGAAAACATTGTTCATGTTAAGAATCTTTAAAAGCTTTGTGCAGCTTCTAATTTAGAGCCTTGCAAAACATCATTCAGGGCTACTCCTTTCTTCACCTTGACCTGTAAGAATGTTTGTCAGCATTATTCAGAAATTACAACTACCTTTTTCAGAGATGTATATAGAAAAGCTAGCTACCTTGTTTTTTTTTACCAGCGGTTGTCTACTAGGTTTAGAAGTATGCCTTTGCTAAAGAATAGAGATTATGGCAAATGTTTAACTGAAGAAGATTTTTCAGCCTTTCCTATTCAGCTGACACTTCCAATCTCCGACTGTCTTGAAAAGTAGAGCTGGCAGTTATGGTAAGAGAACAGAGAATGGGGGAGAGAATTCCCTCTCTCTTCTCTTTTGGTGCATTTGTAGCACGCAAGGGTGGAAAGACCTGGGGCTCATTCCAACTTACTTTTAATGGAGGTAGTCTATTAGAGAACTAGGGTGGGTATGAGAAAAGAGCTTGAGGATTTTTCTTCTCATGCTCTGTGTTGGTAAATTGATTCCAAAAGGCCCGTCATTCCCACTATGAAAGCAGATCTTTTCATTATCCCCTTGTAATCCCTTCTGTTTTGGCATGATTGTCATCCCCACTAGTTTACATCATTTAAAAATGCATATCAATCATCTGTGCATCATCAGTGATGTAAGCAGAAACCCAGGCAGTCCGGCTTGGGAACTCTCTCTCTCTCTCTCTCTCTCTCTCTATATATATATATATATATATATGATTTGATTGCTACAGAAACCAATTAAAATAGGATTGGAGCCAGTTTCAAATGAGAATGACGGTCATATACCCCAATCAGTGATTTGTTTTAATTCATAGTGGGAACACACCCGTGGTAGCTCTTTGGACCTGTTATTTTCCAGTATGCCACATGGAAAATGTACAATTGAGGGGATAAAAGATCTCACACCCTCTGTTCTTTCATCTGAAAGGCTACTGCTACTGATTCTACTTAGAGAGTCTTTAAAGGGAGAAAGTGAATTTTGCAGGTGGAAGCTGAACAGAGAAATGAGGGATATTTGTCTTGGTTTCAAAATTTGTCTTGGCTTGGAAATAAATCCAGATATTTCCTATTAATGTGAACAGAAAGAGCTATACAAGCTTCTTCTATAACAACACTTATGTGTTGTCTAAAATAAATAGTTTTGATCCTGTTTATTTATTTATTCATTTATTGTTCTAGCAAATGAACAAGAAAGGATTGAAAGTATCTGATAGAGGTCCAGTTTGTACTTGGCCAAATGTTATATATCCAAATACCAAGTCATTGCTGCTCAAGTACAAACAACAATTTAGGAGAAGGTGATTTATACTAGAGGTCCACTGGATGGCAGAAAGGTTGTAACCATTCTCTGCCAATTACATTCTTCACAGTTTTACCCCCTTATGCTTTTCTCCAAACAGCAATCCATATTCCTGATACACTGTATACATGAAATTTTGATAGCTGTCACTTAAGCCAAAAAAAAAAAAAAAAAAAAAGTTTGCTTCCACAATCTGCAGCAGACTTGCTCAAATATTCATGTTTTTGTGGCTTACATGAATTTATAAAGCAAAATATACATTTAAATGAGCAGATGCTCATATGTCAAACTCATAAATTTCAATCTGGATTATTTAAATTGTAATTTTAAAATCTGACATGGCACAAAGCTATTATTTTTCAGTGGTTAGATTCTCATGGACATGAATTCTAAGCATAGGCTGAAAACACTGAGGCATATTAGACAATAGAAAGGGAATGACACAGTACTTTTGTGACACCTGTAAAACTAAAGTAATCAATTTATTATAGCACAAACTTTTGTTGACTACAACCCACTTCTTCAGATGCAATTGAAGATGCAACTGGAGTTGAAGACTAGGAGTCTTGTAACTCTTGACTCTTTTAAATCTAGATTGCTAGCTAT
Source organism: Urosaurus nigricauda (assembly GCA_034509955.1). Lineage (NCBI taxonomy): Eukaryota > Metazoa > Chordata > Lepidosauria > Squamata > Phrynosomatidae > Urosaurus > Urosaurus nigricauda. The sequence continues at coordinate 141,353,426 of JAOEGL010000003.1, read as the reverse complement.
TTCTTTTATCAATAACCATTAAGGTTTGCTCTTACACTTTAGGAAATTCCATGGTTTAGAGGTGGAACCCTGCTTTACATGCAAAAGGCCCTTGGCATTTCCAGATTAGGTTAGACAAAACGACTGGAGAGTATGATGCAAAACTAAGTGGACCAGCTTTCTATATTTCAAATTAAAGTCAGCAGAAAATGTTAATTAATCAATAAAATTATTGCAGGTATTTCAATCAAAAGGAAAATAACAATTCTATCCTATGGACTGGTTTGGATTATTGTTCTGGCACTAAGGGCTGTGGATAATTCAAAGCTCCGCAAGTATCTACAGGAACAGAAGTCTCCCCTTCCTTTTCATAGTGTGTTCTGTATCTGTAATTCGGAGACTGGAATGTTAGTTAAAAAAAAAAAAAAAGCTAAACACATTTTGTTAACTGTTTCCGAGCTCAAAAAATGAACCCATTTCCATAAAACATTGGGTGGGGGGCGATTTAGCATGTTTTGTTGCCATTATGTTGATTGTTTATTTTGGTGTTAGAAACCATAGATCAACAGAGAAAATGGCATATAATGTTTTAATTAACACCAATGCCTGCAATTTGCACATCATGTTGCAGGTTCCTTCAAATGTATTCTTTTGGAATGTTTCAAGCTGTATTCCCTAACTGGCATTTTCCAGGTGTACACAGGCCCCACAACTGAGTTGCTAGTTGTATTTGCAGTCCAAACCATCTGGAAAATCCTGGGAAACCCTGGAACCTAGCAATCCTTGCAATTCAGTATTCAAAAACCATGCTATCCAGCCCCCTTTCAGATACCATGGGTTAGAATCATAGAATCATAGGGTTGTTTGAAAGCCTGACATAAAATGTAAAAATATTCTTCAAATGTCTAAAAGCCCTGGAAAAAAAGCTGTAACAAATAACTAGGCTATATGCTTGTTGCACAAAACTACTTAATGCTGTAACCACTCATAAGATATTGTGTGTGTGTGTATACATGTTTGATTCCCAGCTCCGCCATGAAACCCACTGGTTGACATGGGGCAAGTAACAAGCTCTTATCCTCAAGGGAAGGCAATGAAAAGCCTCCTCTGAATAAATCTTGCCAGGAAAATACCATGCTAAGTTTGACAATGCTATGGAGTTCTAGGAACTGTAGTTTTGTGAGAAATGTACCCTTCTTTGTCAGAGAGCTCTAGTGCCACAAGAAACTGCAGTTCCCAGAATTCCATAACATTCCACCATAGCAATTAAAGTGGTACCAAACTGAAATATATTTGAAGTGTGGATGCAGCCCATGTTGCAGAAAGGAAAGGAAAGGAAAGGAAAGGAAAGGAAAGGAAAGGAAAGGAAAGGAGCTCCTTACACTTTATTGTGTTATCTTTGTCACTGATACCAATGAGACAAAAATGAACTTTACTGGCTCCAGGACTTGCATAGTGTTTGTCCCATTCTGAAGCCCCAATTCAGAGAGATGTTGTAAAGACATTTCAAGGCCAACCTATAATAGAATCATAGGGGCAGTGCAGACCACCCAAAAGGGGCAGTCTGTACTCACCCAGAGAAGCAGAGAGATGGGGCCAGGGCTGCCTCACTTGAACAATACCTTGCAACACAGCTTTACAACAAGCCTGAGCTATATTTTCTCTTTTGATACAGAAACATTTGATCAGAGAAACATGGAAATGTCTTAGGAAAATATCATTCTAAACTGTGCCATCTCCGCACCACCAATTTTACTAATGAGATTTTTTCACACCCAAATCACACTCTGCCATATGGTACCAACAAATGTCCTTGGTGGGATATCTCTACAATTGGAAAGATGTGTTGGATTTATCCATGTTTCAATTAGCCTTAATTAAATTAATATCTTTTTTTTCAATGATATTTTTGGCAAGCAAGTAATAAGGACTTGGAATGACTAGCCAAGTCATCACAGGCTAGCTGCTAGTATCTCTCTCAGTGGCACACACAAGAATTATACACCACAATATATTTTGCTAAGACACAAGGGAAATTATTGCTGGCACTAAAGGCTACCAGTATGCTCTAAAAGATCCCCCTTAGTGGCTGTATCTCTCCAACTTGTCAGCTCTGCAGATATAACACATTTCTTCATTGTAGAGATTCCATATATGAGTGTGTTGTGTCAATGTCACGTTTTAGAAAGCATCTTTTTATATGTTTAATTTTCAATTAAGTATGTGTGTGTATATACTTTAAAATACCACTGCATTCTACATGATGCAGCATGGAAAATGATAACCATCTGCTCCCTAGCAAACAAAAACTGTAAGGCTGCAATCTCATATTCACTTTATTTGGAGTAAGCTTTGTATTCAGCAGGGCTTACATCTGAATGGAATTGAATGGATTTCAACTAGGGTGGTACAAAATCTCCTGATTCAGTTCTGAGATTTGGGCCTGATTCAGCTCAGATCAAAGCCTTTTGTTAAGAGAAGAAAATTGAGATTACTGGGGCAGTTTCCGGGGGGGAGGGGGCTCTTCCAGGCATTAACTCTGTGCAGGACCTTGCAGGCTATCATTTCTCATCTGATCTGGAACCAAGATTGTAGAATTTGGATCACAAGTCTTCTACTATTTTCTTGCACTGGGAAACCCCAAAGGTTATTGTTTTATTATCCCTCCCCCAGGTATTTCCAGGGTTTATTGTAAAATTTGTTCTTTTCCAAGAAAGTAAAACAATTTTTAAAAACTACTGTGGGCCATGTTCAATCTGGTCATTTCATGTCATGTACTTTTGTCATAATACGGTGCCAATCACCCAAGTCTGCTAAAGTTAAAGACTGATGACAGTGATCTTGATGATGAGGATGCAATGACATCATACTTGAAGAGAAGGCACTTTTTGCTTTATTACACCAGCAAATGATCTGGTCAGATTCAGTGACATAGTAGAAGAAAGTAGAAGAAGAAGATATGCTTTCACAAGGTCCTTTTGGTGATATCCTCCTGGAGAGCCCCTTTTTTTCCTCTGTAAGGCATTTCATAATGTGGGCTGGCACTAGAAATATCCCTTTCAAGGTTCTATAGCTCAGACCCCATAACTTTAAGATTTGACTCCCTAAACGTCTTGAGATGGGAAGACTGAGAACTTCTACTGCCATCATCATTGTTCTGGGACTATGAGTCTGCCTGTGCTGCCTGGCTGCTCACACATTTCCTTTCCCAATGGCTTAACTACGATCACTTGGTGTTAACTCTTCAGGAACTACAGCAGACTGCTGCTGCTTGCAAGGTGGTCTGTTTTTTGTTGGGTGGCATCCTGACATCCCTTTCAGTGCTCGATCGGGGCCATTGCAACTGCACACCACGGCCGCAATCTAGCAGTTTGCTAGCTTTTAGAGCCTGCAAAAAGATACCTTTGCCACTGTGGCAGCACTTTTCAGCACTCCTCTCAGTGTGCAGTATATAAACACCACACCAAAGGAGTGCTGTGATTCCGCCCACCGTGCGGTAAGGTGGACAGTGTGACGCCAGCTTGGGGGTAGTGTTGGGGCATACATCATTCAAACACCATACCACCTCGGTGCCCCCATGCCACCCCCACACCAATTATTCAATCCGGTCTGTTTAGCCCCTTTGTTTGTTTACACCCCATCATCATTTGCTGCTCCAGAGAGGCAGCTGAAGGCCCAGGATGGCAAGGTGAAGAAGTCCTGGCCCAGAAGTCCCAGCCACAGAGGGTAGACATCCCACCCCCAGAAGTCCCCCCCCCCCAAAAAAAAGTTCTGCCAGCACCAAGTAACACCTGGTGCATAAAGCCTTTTAGTTTGGGCACTTAGTCCCTAAAAGGTTCACCATCACCATGGTATGGCTTCCAGTTCCTTGTAGGGCATGGTATCCTTGCCTTGACATACTCCAGCTTGTCAATATCCTTTCTGAATTGTGGTTCCCTGAACCAAACACAATATTTCAGGTGAGGAAAAATTAACAGAAGTTTAATCTAGGCTATTCAACAAAATATAAATTAAAACACTCAGTGAGGCAACTCAGATGACACACACCAATGCCCACTCTGATCTTTCATTATCTACAACTAAAACTGAATAACAAGATACAGAGAGGAGATAATTGCTTAGAAAACTTAAGTAAACTCACACAGTCCCACTCCCAAGTAATATAATTGCAGAATGCTGAAAAGATTTTTGCCACAGATTGCAAGGTAGAACTGTCAATGAGGAAAGTCCAGCTCCCTCATGTCCCCACTCTCACATCACAATATTTTGCTGTTTTCCTTCCTTTCCACTATTTGACCTATTCACAGTGATTTTTAACCTCTAAGTCTCTTCTCCAGGACAGTTCAAAGCACTGTGGATTGTGTAATTCTACCCTAGCCATAACACTGTGTTCAAACATTGTGCCCAGTTCACTTTATTTCTTGTTACTTGGTTGAAACAGTTGCACATCCCGAATTTGCTGTAGGTCATTTGAAACATATTGCTTCCTGGTTAAAAATGTGTTAGCATATCACACTATGTATAAGCCATTTGGGGGTTATACATGCTGACAATGATTATAGATGCCAAAATAATTAGAAGATTATCTCTGTTGGTAAACCAATCATATTAAATATCATTGGATGTGCTCTTTATCAGATCACCTCCTGTAAGCAAAAAGGAAGAAGTCAAAATATTTGAGAATTTCTGTCAGTTTGCATTCTGACAAAGACATTCAAAGCTGCAAAGTTGCATATAACACCCTCCATCTTTTATTCTTCTGTATGTAAACAATGAAATTTCATAATAGTACTTTCATTTTAAAAAAAAAGCTTCAGTTGCCTGATCTCCCTATCAAAATTGCAAAAACATGTTTTGGAGATAATCCCACCCATCACTCTTACAGGGTCTGACTATTTAAATGCTTGTGAATACTGATTGTTCTTCTTCCATCTTATCCATTCTCGTCAGCGCAATACAGATGGCCCCTTTGAGCTATCCCTGCACCGTGATTAGGGTTAGGGAGTGTGCAGCAACCGCACGCTCACTAACTCTAAGACGTATGGGTGGCACCATTTTTAGATGGCGCCTTCCATACACACGTGCCATCATGACATCTTGGTGTGCGCCACGTCCAGATGGACCGGCACGTGCCTGATGTCATGGCACCACAGGAGGGCCTTTCTGCAGCATGGAAAGGAGCTCGATAACAGAGCTCCATGGCGCGTCGTTCCCGCAGCAACCTGATTGCCGTGGGAAAGAAAGCAAGGAGAAAGGGACAGGCATCCCCTATCTCCCTTGCCTCCACTGGTTGGGCTGTCCTTGGGGCTTCATGCCCCAAGGATAGCCCTTTCCAGGCCACGGGGAAGGGGCATTTTGCCCCTTTTCCATGGTCTGGAAAAGTGGCAGTTTGGAGCCTCTGGGGCAGCCAGTGAGGTTGCCCTGCTGCCAATCTGCCACTCAAAGGGGTGGTGACAGACCACCCTTTTGGGACAGTCTGTATAGCCCCTTAGTCACTTTAATGCTTGGACCTAACTGTATTAAACCTGTGTGTCTTTTTTGGATTGGTGGCGAAAGAGGAGTAACAACTAAATCATACAGAACATATAGAAATGTTTTATTAATGTGTACGCTATGTAGAATGACAATGGGGGTGAGGAAAATATCTGATGTTGGGGTATCCACATGAAAAGGAAGACATGGCTCCTAAACCTTTAATAGTTGCATTGAAATGGGAACTCCCAACAAGTGCAGTTTATGTCGCATGTACATCTGCTGATATTTCCTTTTCCTTATAACTCAGGATGCATCTGCACCAATAAAATAATGTAGCTTGAAGTCATTTTAATTGCCATGGTTCCTTCCTATGGAATCCTTAGATTTGTAGGTTTTTGTTTTGTTTTGTTTTGTTTTTGGCACCAGAGCCAAAATTACAAATCCCAGAATTCCATAGCAAAGAGCCATGGCAGTTAAAGTGGTGTCGAATGACATTATGTCTGCAGTGAAGATGCATCCTATGAAACATACAGAAGCCTGCTCCTGTCTAAATGGACATACTACTTCATGGTCATATATTGGTGACCCTGCTACTCTTCTACCAGCATGGGAAGGCCTAATGTTTTATCATAACTGCTGATAAAATTGTTAATGATTGGTCTATCCATTTTTTAAAATCTTAGAAACTAATCTCATTTTAGGAATTGAACAAGCCAGGCCATAACATGACAAAATCTGGTGCATGTGAGTGTGAGAGAGGTGTGCCTCCCCCACACTAATCTCTTAGTTGGGAAAATGAAAATTCTTTGCCCTATTTTTTAAATCTATATCTAGATATTATTTGTGGTGGTCTACTATTTTTGTCACCCAAGGTTAAATATAACAATATTATCTAGTAGGTAGATCAGTGTTCACATTCCCCTTAACAATCTCTTAAACTTTAGATATTTCATGACAATTATGGAACAAGAGAATATTTATGCAGCATGTAAATGATTTTATATATTTGTTAAACAATGAGTGTATACAGTCATGCACTCTTTGTGAAGGATTATTGTATCACATAGACATTTCCAGTCTATGGACATTTCTTCCACAGACATTATATAGTTTAGGCATATTCCTTTTATATGGTCTAGGCATTTTGTTTCTCATGGATTAATTCCTTATGCAAGCAAGGTGATGCTTAAAATTCTATAAAAAAGGGTCTCACCATATATAGAGTGAGAATTGTCACATGTTCAAGTGGGATTCAGGAAAGGAAGAGGCACTAGAGACAAACATATTCTGGATCATAGAATCATAGAGCTGGAAGAGACCACAAGGGCCATCCAATCCAACCCCCTGCTATGCAGAAACTCACAATCAAAGCACTCACAACAGATGGCCATCCAGCCTCTGTTTAAAGACCTCCAAAGAAGGAGACTCCACCACACTCTGAAGGAGCATGTTCCACTGTGGAACAGCTTTTACTGTCAGGAATAACGAAATGTACTAAGGAGTTTCAAAAGAAGATCAGTCTGTGCTTTATAGACTATAGCAAAGCATTTGATTGTACAGATCATGAGAAACTATGCACTGCTCTTAAAGAAATGGGTGTGCCAAAAAATTTGATAGTCCCAATGTGTAATCTGTATTCAGGCAATGTTAGGACAGAATACACAGAAACAGAATGGTTTTCAATTGGAAAAGGGGTCTATTTAGCTTGTATGCTGAGGACATCATATGAAAGCAGGATTGGACACACAAGAGGGAGGCATGAAAATATGAGGAAGTAACATTAACAATTCTAAGGTATTCATATGATACCATAATACTAGCAGAAAAGCCTATAATGTGTAGTAAACTGGAGAGCGATAGGAAAAGAGGAAGACCACATTCAAGATCAATAGACTCAATCAATGAAAGCATGTCCATGAATCTGAAGGAGCTGAACAGGGCAGTTGAGGGAAAATGTAATTTGGGGACAAAACAGATGGCCCTAAAGGAGGGCGGTGTCATGCCCTCCCTTTGTACACCAGATCGGGACCATGGCAACCACATGCTGTGAACATTTTTACAGCCCAAAAAAGGAGCTGGAAAAAACAGCCCTTTCTGCCAAAGCAGTGACTTTTCCCCATTTCTCCTTGTGTGACTCCCCCTCCCCTATTGCGACCAGGCCTGACAATCGTTATTGTAATGTTATTTGATTTTATTATTCTTGTTCATTTTTATAATGTTTTTAACATTTTATGTTGTGCACCGCCCTGATCGTAGGAAGGGCGGTATATAAATAAAGTATTATTATTATTATTATATTATTTCTGCAGCACAGTGCTTGTAAAGGCTGTGTAGCAGAAATGTGATGCCGCCCTCTGTGTGGTCAATGTGGCAGCATAACACTGCCTTGGGGAGCAGCATTGGGGTATCCAGTGTGAATATGCCATGTTCCTACACCTTTCCGAACCTGGCTCTTATTCCCAGTCTTTTGTGCCTGTTAGAGGGTCATTTATAGGGTTGCTATGGATCAGAGCTGCTTGAAGGCAGTTAACAACAATAAAGCATTTTGTGCTTATTATTTATCACAAGAAACATTACTCATATTTACATGTCACATAATACTTGGACTGTACTCGTAATATCATAGTAGTATGGAACATTTCATTGTTAGACATATATTGAAACATAACAACTCACATTTTATCTGTTGAGGATTTTCATACAGAGTATTTGCGTATGTGTCAGCATTTGTTATTCTTTTATGATCCTGCAATTGATGTGAGGCATTTAGCTTCTTCTACAATTATTTTCATCTACTTTTAAGACTTGGTTCAGCATTGTAGCACATGTACATACTTTGCATTCATTCAGCATAGTTATTTTTACAGAAAGTATCTGCTAACTCTGTTTGCGTGACTTTTTATAAATAAAGGGGTCATTTATAAAGCATTAATAATTATTCATTGATAATAATGATTATTATTAACCCTTCCTTGGGGTTGCAGTCTTCTAGCAGTCTTTCTGTTTTCTGACATGGTTGAACTAAGTAGATCAACCTCAAGGTGATGCAATCTGTTTATATAGCTTTCACAGCATTTGTTTAACTGCTGTCTTCTCCAATAAGGGGATAATTTTACTGTCTCTAGAAAGTGACAGTGATGAGAGACACCCAGTTGCCACTTTGACTTCCTTACTGAGTTTCCTTACATGGGAGTTTTTTCTTGGAGCAATCAGTATTTCCTGTGTTTTAGCCATGTAGGCTTCTGCTCCTATTTATGGAAAAATTATTTTGCTTCTTATTTTGAATTATCTGGTCCTAATTTCAGACAAACTTCAAGGCTGCACATTCAATATTTCTTTGTCTGATTTCTACTAATTATATATTTCAATATGCAAAGCAGAAAATGGCAAAAGGCACATTCTGCACTGTAGAAATAACACAGTATGACACCACTTTAACTGCCATGTCTCCATCCTAAAGAATCCTGGGATTTGTAGTTTTGTGAGGCACCAGCACTCTGTGGCAGAGAATGCCAAAGACCTTGTAAAACTCTGGATTCCATAGGATGGAGCTACAGCCAAAGTGGTGTCAAACTGCTTCTTTTTTTCTGAGAAAGGTAATCAAAATCATTATTATTATTGGCGGAATTCCCATTATAGATGGAGCCTGAAAGAATCTGGAGGCTTATGGGCAAGGCAAATAAATAAAATAAAATAAAATAAAATCTCAATAGCTTTTCAGTCCTTAATACTGATAGAACTCTTGATCAGAATGATCAGTAACTCTGGCCCAATGACAACTGCATGTATACAGGAGGCCTACATTAGAGTCATGACATTAAAGATCTCCTCATGGCATTGCAGTGAGGAACAATTAGAACAATTGGGTTTTTTAAATAGTTATGTACAATCCAGGTTGCAGGAGCTTTAATATTTTTTGTATTTTTTAATTAATTTTGGCCATGAATGAGGCACTTGCTATTATAAAATGAGCATAATGAAGAAAAGATGGATGCTTAACTGAAAGATCTTAGCATCAAGCACTCGGTTTTTATATAAATTTTGGCACCTTTGTCCTCCCCCAATCCCAATAAAGTTTTTTTAAAAAAACTTGATAGTGCTCAACTATTGTCCTTTTTACACAAGGTATAATGATTCAATGAGAATATAGGAGTGCAATCAACATTAACTGTCTGTGTAATCACTTCAACAGTAATTAAATATGAACTTCATGTTGAACTATGAAGATATATTATTATCCAAAGTACATCAGAGTTCCAAACAATTTTTATAAAGAAAAAGAATCGTTACTTTTATAAAATTGTGGAGACATTGAGACTATTTATTGATGGAACAGTTCAGTCTTTAAATGACACAACTTCAGCAATGATGTCTAAACTGCTGGTCTACACACTCAGAGCACCACAAAATAAATTATGTTTTTTTAAAATATTTTTGTTAATTAATCAAAGCCTACAAATACAGCCAGTGTGGTATAGTGGTTTGGTTGTTGGACTAGGACTCTGGAGACCAGGGTTTGAATCCCCCCCCACAGCCATGGAAACCCTGTGGTGACTTTGGGCAGTTACACTCTCTCAGCCTCAAAGGAAGGCAAAGGCAAACCCCCTCTCAACAAATCTTGCCAAGAAAAGCTTGTGATTACTTTCCTCATAGGATCTCCATAAGTAGTAAATGACTTGAAGGAACAAAACAACAACAACAGAAATACAGAGAAAGTAAATAATAAATGAGATATATTATTTCTTTTTTTTAAAAAAAATCCATGAACAATAAGCAATGGCAATTCATTCAGCAGAGCAAATATCAATATATGTAAAATAAAATATTATTGTATAGTAACATGGGAAATATGAGTCACAGGTCAGTTCTTGGAAATATCTGAAAAAAGGGATGGGATATATTCTTATGTTTATTTTGCATGCTACTTTGGGTCTCTTTTTGGGAGAAAGGTGGAACATAAATCAAATAAATAAATATCATATATTAGTGTGACTAATCTAGAGTTGAAGATAATGAATTGAGGAATTTACACATTTTTTCTCTCTCTTTCTCTGGCTTTTCTTCGCTAACGAAGATTCAGGAAGGACTTATCCCACGCTTACTACAAGCGTGTTGATGACTAAAAAGGCCGATCCAAGATAAGCAAGTCTGGTTACAGAAAGCACAGCATAAAGTCTCCTTGGATGATGTTTCCAAGTTGTGGTTCTTTCTGCGTTGTTGTTTCTCTTCAAGACTCGTTCGGTGTGAGTTCTCGAACGAGGCTGCAGCATTGTGGATAGTGCGTCTCCATGCCTCCCGATGTGAGGCCAGGGCAGACCATTGTTGGTGGTCAATTTTGCCAAGCTTGAGATGTTGTTTCAGGGAGTCCTTGTATCTCTTCTTTGGGGCACCCCTCTTACGCTGACCCGTGACAAGTTCACCATAGAGTACTATTTTGGGGAGGCGGTGGTCCTCCATCCTAGAAATGTGACCTGCCCAACGCAGCTGCGTTTTCAATAGCATGGCCTCAATGCTGGTGATCTCTGCTTGCTCCAGGACAGCAACATTAGTCATATAGTCAGTCAAGTGTATATTTAGGACTGTGAGTAGACAGCACTGATGAAAGAGTTCAAGGAGTCGTAGATGTTGGCGATAGGTGACCCATGTTTCAGACCCATAGAGGAGAATGGACAGTACAATGGCTTTGTACACACTGATTTTTGTGCTTCGCCTCAGGTGTTTGTTACTCCAGACTCTTTCGTGAAGCCTTCCGAATAACTATATGCCTTTGCTAATCTGTGATCGATCTCTTTATTGATCTTGGCATCTGAGGAGATGATACTTCCCAGGTAAGTGAACTGATGTACAGACTTAAGCACAGATTTGCTTATGGTGACGTGGGGGTGATACTGCTCTTCCTGTGGTGCAGGCTGGTAGAGAAGTTCCGTTTTCTTCAGGCTGACTTCCAGCTCAAACAGCTCTGCAGCTGTTGCAAAGGAGGATGTTAGGCGCTGCAGAGCTGCTTCTGTATGGGCAACAAGGTCAGCAGCATCAGCGAAAAGCAGCTCAAAGATTAGATAGTTTAGAGTCTTTGTGCGAGCCTTCAGACAGCTTAAGTTAAACAAGCTACCATCAGTACGGTAACGTATATAGATGCCGTCTTTTTCTTCGAGATCTGCTGCAGCCCTTTGGAACATCATGCTGAAGAAGATTGTAAATAGAGTTGGAGCGAGAACACAGCCTTGTTTCACACCATTAGTTATTAGAAAGGGCTCTGAGAGAGCATCACCATATCTGACTTGTCCTTGCTGGTCCCTCATGTAGCAAGATAATCATTTTGAGGAATTTGGGGGGACATCCTAGTCGTTCCAGGATCTTCCACAGACCTTTTCTACTCACAGTGTCGAAGACTTTGGTAAGGTCGACAAATGTTACATAGAGTCCTTTTTTTGCTCTCTACATTTCTCTTGCAGTTGTCTAAGAGCAAATACCATATCTGTAGTGCTCCTATTAGCTCTGAAGCCACACTGGCTTTCAGGGAGAAGTTCTTCTGCAATAGCAGGAACTAATCTGTTCAGGAGCATCCTTGCAAGGATTTTTCTAGCAATGGAGAGCAGTGTTATACCTCGATAGTTTGAGCAATCAGATTTTGCTCCTTTTTTCTTATACAGGGTGATGATAAATGCATCTGGGAGATCTGATGGCAGTTCACCTTTTTCCCAACAACTCACAAGGAGCTTGTGGAATTTAGCATGGAGTACATGACCTCCGTGTTTCCAAGCTTCAGGTGGGATTCCATCAATCTCGGCTGCCTTGCCGTTTTTCATCTGCTGTATGGCCTTAATGGTTTCTTCCAAAGTGGGAGCCACGTCCAGTTCATATTTCATCGGTTGTTGTATCATATGTTGAATAGCTTAGCCTTGGACTTCTCGGTTGGCACTGAAGAGATTTTGGAAATGTTCACACCATCGATTCAGGATAGAGGCTTTGTCTGTGATTAGTGTTTGACCATCCGTACTATATAAGGAGCTTTGGACCTGGTAAGTAGGTCCAAACACTGCTTTAAGAGCTTCGTAGAATCTTCTGGAATCTCCCAGATCTGCACAACGTTGTATCTTTTCTGCTAAATTGATCCACCACTTGTTCTGAATGTCTCTGAGTTTTTGTTGGAGTTTACTGCATGTGAGATGGAAAGCTGCTTTTCTTACATGGCAAGATGACTGAGCGAGGTGTGCTTGATGAGCAGTTCTCTTCTTTGCCAACAGCTCCTGGATCTCTTGGTTGTTTTCATCAAACCAATCTTGGTTTTTCTTGCAGGAGAACCCGAGGGATTCTTCCGCAGACTGCAGGATACTGCTTTTGATATGTTGCCAAAGCACTGTAGGAGAATAATCTAAAGGACAGTCTTCAAGTTTTGATTGCAGATTTGCCTGGAAGTTATCTCTCATGGCAGCTTGTTGAAGATTGTTGACTTGGAGTCTCCTCTTTAAGATGCCACCCCTCTTAGGTTTGAGTTTAAGATGAAGATCTAGTTTGCAACTTACGAGGCGATGATCTGTTTGACATTCTGCACTGAGCATCACTCGAGTATGACGGACATCACAAATGTCTCTCTGGCACACCAGAACATAGTCAATGAGGTGCCAGTGTTTGGATCGGGACTTCCACTATCTGCAGAATCTGGCATGGTTCTGATGTTCCAGCATGCAAGCATCAGTCTGTTTGCACCTTTGGAGGCCGGTGCGTGCCTTTGTACCTTTGTTTTTGTTTGACCGCATCAGAAGATGCCCGTTGACCATGGCTCACCAACTGGGTGGATTGAGACAAACTTTCTTAAGGCCACCTTTTCTAGGCCCCTCTCAGTATGGAGCAAGCAGTGCTCTCCTTAAAAGGCTGCTTGGTCATTCAGGATGCTGCCGAACAAGACTGTTGTCTCCCAGTCAGTCTTGAGCGACCAACGTCCTGAACCGCCTGCATGCAGGGTTGGGTCTGTGGCTTCCAGTGCTTCTTTCACCTGCCGTTTCATCCCTCACCTATCGCTACAGGACTTTTTTTGAGGGGGGGGGGGTTGGATTGGATGTATCCTTCGAGCCTGTGCAATGGATTTTTCTGGTGAAGCACAGCGTGCACAGAACTGGCCTCACCCTTTAAACCAGAGGTTCGTCTGCTGGGCCAAGCAAGCAAGGACGGTGACAGCGAGATCCTTGGGTCGTAGGTTTGATTAGAGTTTCCTTCTCTTAGATGGTTTACCTTACAGGGTTAGATGAGCACCATCTGCCCGGGTTTGGGATTGGAGTTTTTCTTCTCCTAGGATGGTTGCCATAAGGCTAAAGAGCCTATCCTGCCCTTTGACGCTCTTAGTCTGATCCTTCGGTTGTGACCTGTCTGGCATGGGAGGCCCTACCGGTGGTTGTTTATGCCACCGCCAGCATAGCTCACAGCTTCATTAGGGTATCCAAGCCTCTCCCCCACGACAAGGGGGTGTCAATGGAGAGGACAAATTTTCTAACAGAGTATCAAATGTTATACATGTATATAAATTAAAACTTTAAATCTATTTGGTCATCACTCTCACCTTTAAGGGATCAGGGACCAGCCAGTACCACTATTAGAACCGTTATCCAAATAATTACATTTTCTCATCTCCATTCTGAACTGAGAAATCTATAATATAATCTCCAAGATTCCTTTCCAGAACTAAATCTTGGAACTAACTACTGTAATTACAAATAATTAGTTTTTGTATTGTTTCTTTTATTCAAAAACAAAGATATTTATTTCTATATCAAATTGTGGCTGTAATTTAATGAGAGTTAACATTATGCCTTTGGCAATACAAATGTAAATTTTATATTTACTTTTATTGTTACATTTCTAAATGATGGAGGAGGCATATAGCATGATTCACCTACTGGTTCATGTTATGCTTCACACTCTATCTATGTGAAGAATGGGCAGAGAATGCATTTTGTACCACAAAAGAAGAGCTTGCTACATTTAGATGTTCTTTTTCAAAGCAGTGAAAAACCACTGTTCGAATTATGTTTGAAAACAGGAACGTAAACGGGTGCTTTTAATATAGTTATAACTATAACAGTAATGGAGGTGGGGCTTGGGTACTGAAACTAAAACTAATTCATTATTTTATAAGTAAGTTCCTATGGAGAGCTGTGCAGAACTGCTGTTGCCAGAATAAAGAAAGGACTATTAGATTCATTTCAATTTTCACCAGAGATTCTGTCCTCAGATTGTGATCTTTACGTCCTGCTGTGTTTCATTCCACTCTACCAGTAACATGAGCTCTGCTTCACATGATATCTTGCTGGGGACTGTATCTTCTATATTTGAGATTTCCTTCCTTGTTGTACAGGTATTCCTGTCTCTTGACCACTATTCCATCAATGTCACATCTTTCAATTAAAAGGATCAAAGTTATAATATGACCCATGTGGCATGTGCACTGCATAAATAATGCAGCTTGACACTGTTTTAAATTCCATGGTTCAATGTTGTGGACTCCTGGGATTTGTAGTTTGATGTGGCACCAGCACCCTCTGACAGACAAGCCTAAATACTTCATGAAAATACAAATCTCAGGATTCCTTAGCACTGAGCCAAACCACATTATTTCTGCAGTGCAGATGGAGCCACAGTCCCCCCAGATTTTTGGATCCAGGGAAGAGATCATGTTCAAATGCTTGCTAACACAGAATAAGTCCTCCTACCCTGGCATAAGAATGGATGGTTTAACGTAATTCATATACAGTGCTCATTTACATTCCAGAGTGATTCCCTCCCCCAAACTCTTAAATAAAAACGTTTTTCCCAGGATAAACTCTTCAAACCTTGCAGAGATTCTTAAGTAGTTATATGTAACCCACCCTTCATGTGGCTTAAAAATAACCCCATATTAAAATACACAAACAATTTCACACTGCAGGCCATGTGTTATTTCAAATGATCAGTGTAATCTTTAAAAGTTTTCCCAGAAGTTTGGATGGAAGACCATTGCTTCACTCCTCCACACTGTCTTTATTTACTCAAGAACTTCTCTGGCTGATCTTAACTGTTGTGAAAGCGCAGAGGGAAAGAGAGAGTCCAAAGGTAAAAGCATTCCACACTTGGTAGGCCTTTACAGATTTAATTCAATACCTGGGTATGCTCATGGGATTAAGTCAAAACTAATGCAGACTGCAGAGTCAAGGTGTAATGAGCTCCCTGTAGTCAGTGTTCTATAGTTGCTGAATTGCTGCATTCATTTCCCTCAACACTCTTGTGAGTTGGTTCCTCCCCCCTTGCTAACTTCTTGCTTCTACCTTTACAGCAGCACTAACAATTCTACAAGGGGGAGAAAGGGAAGAGGAATAAATAACAGCTGTTTTTAGGAAGGCTAAAAGGGTTTTGTTTTAGTTTTGTTTTTTGTCAATACTTGCCACAGTTTTTGTCAAGCAAACTATTCTGGAAATAGCACACACACACAGTATCCAGCCACTTCCCTCACTGCCTTACCAGTTGTTTAACTAGCAAATCCCTATTGCTATATTGGGGTCACTGTAGGACCAGAGGCTGTGATATCTGTAGTGCAACTGCATATGTGTTTACTCTAAAGCGACTGTTGCTGTTTTCTATGGACCTACCATTATGTAAGTGTCTATAGAACAGTAGCATTGCAACCCGCATCTATACATGCTGGGATGGATAAATTTGTCAGTTTCATTTTTCCCCCAGGTTTAATTTCATTCCATCCTATTTCTGCACCCTTATTTCTACAAGCTTTTTAAAAAGTGTTTGCATGAAAATTCAAACATATTATGAGGTACACACCTTCTGATGTACACATTTGGGTATACAGTTGTTTCTGCACATTTGTGGCTTTGAATTTTGTGGATTTGATTTTTTGTGCTTTTGATTAATATGTTCTCTTTAGGAATCTCTGGGTCCTTCAGTATAACTCTACCAGAAGTTGACATAGTGTTAGAGGTATGCTGAAGAACCTACACATTCCTAGAGAAAACACTTCTCTAGGCATTCATAGGTCCTCCAGCATGATTCTATGATCAGCATCTGGCAGATGTTGACCATAGAGATGCACTGGAGGACCTGGAGATTCCTAGATAGGTTTTATCTTAGGTAAAAACAATAATAATGATTTTTCATTCGAGGTTTTCCCACATTCACAGTGGTCCTTCACCACTACACCCAGTGAATGTGGTGGGAACCACTGTATAATTTGGCCTTATCTGTATGTACTTTCATTTTATGTGTATCGTTTCACAGGAGAACTGTATACCAAATTTCAGAGAAGTGTGGCTGCCAAAGGAGAACAGTATTTTGGTTTGTTATCCAGGAAGTACAAACTAGGAGGTTCACACTGAAATAGTAGCCAAACTAATAATAATATAATAATAAAATATGTTTATATCCCGCCCCTCTACAAGATGCTATCGGGGCGGCTTACAAAGATTAAAAACATACATTCAAAACCCTCAATCCCCCCTCTTAAAATACAATTAAATGATAAAACATACTTACAAACTAAAATAAATGTTTAAAAATACAACAAACTAAAAACTGTGACTAAAGTGCGGTTGGAGTTCTTAGAGTTCTTCTAATAGCCAGAGAGACTATTCAGGAAAGGCTGGGAGAGATCCGTCTTTATAGCTTTTTAAAAACTATTTAAGGTGATAATATGAGGGATCTCATTCAGCATGCCATTCCACAATCTGGGCATGACAGTTGAGAAAGTCTTTTGGGAGGTTGTGGACAGCCTTGTTTTATAAGGCTGTAGCAAGTTCCTCCCTGAGGATCCAAGTGTGCGGGGAGGATTATATGGAAGGAGGTGGTCCCAAAGATGGGCTGGGCCCAAGCTTTTTAGGGCTTTAAAGATGATGACCAACACCTTGTACTGGACCCAGAAACTAATGGGCAGCCAGTGAAGTAATCTTAGGATCGGTGTTAGGATGTACCAGAGACTAGTCTGGCTGCCATGTTATGAACTAATTGAAGTTTCCGGACCAAGCACGAGGGTAGCCCCATGTAGAGTGCATTACAGAAATCAAGGTATGAGCTTACCAGTGCATGTACTATGGTCTCAAGGCACTTGGCTTCCAGGAAAGGGCGCAGCTGGCGTATCAGCCGAAGCTGATAACAGGCACTCCTGACCATTGCATTCACTTGACTTGTCATGTGAAGAGATCTAGGAGCACCCCCAGACTGTGAACACAGTCCTTTGAGAGGAGTGTGACCCCTTCCAGGACTGGAGGTTGTATCCCAATACCTGGGTTCGGGGCCGATACCATAAGTACTTCCGTTTTGTCTGGATTCAGCTTCAATTTGTTTTCCCTCATCCAGTCCATTACTGCCTTAAGACAGTCATTGAGAGGAGAGATGCCATCTGAAGTCAAAGCTGATGACCGAGGCATGGAGAAATATTTCTGGGTGTCATCAACGTACTGAAACACCCTGCCCCATGCCTCCAGATAATCTCTCCCAGCGGCTTCATGTATATGTTGAAAAGCATCGGGGCCAGGATATCACCTTGTGGGACACCACAATTAAGCTCTTTCCTAGCAGAGCAACTGTCCCCGAGCATCACCCTCTGGAATCTGCCCAAGAGGAAGGAACGGAACCACTGAAATGCAGTGCCTCCAATCCCTAGCCCTCTCAGGCAATTCAAGAGGATGTCATGGTCTATTGTATCAAAAGCCTTTGAGAGGTCCAGTAACACCAACAGGGTCACACTACCTGTGTTGATGCCTAGACGAAGGTCATCAGCCAGAGAGACCATGGCAGTCTCAACTCCAAATCCAATCCTAAAGCCAGTTTGAAATCGATCTAGATAATCGGTTTCATCCAAGACAGCTTGGAGTTGTAGAAACTAATCCACCTTCATTCCTTACTCAGAAATTCAGTTAAGTTTTTTCTCATGTATATAGCTATGAAATTGCAGACATTATCAACTAGTTGGTTTATGAAAAAATACTTAATTTGGTCCCGTAAAATTGTTTATACATTTATTTTAAGATTTGGCTTATTGGTACTATCCCACAAAAGGCATGCCACCTTCTTACAGCCAGTAGAAATGCCTTATCTTCAACTAGGAATGCCTCATTTACTATATCAACTCTGACTGATAAGTGTATCATTTAAAATCACAATGTTTTGTTTTCCAGCAACATGTATCAGTACTAGCAGGATGCCAAGCTAGTAGTTAAGACTTCAGGAGTTAAAACTCAGAAAATATTTATTAAGAAACTATAGATCCAGTCCAGAAATATTCATTGTCAGAACTAAGTAGCAATCATTATCATTGCCTAATTAAACTCTTAACAATTTCAAATTCATGGTAGTCTCAATTTCTGTTACAATTTATAAACATTTTAGTCCATCTCATTCTCATACTACCCACAGAAACAACCTTGAACATCTTGACTCAAGCTCACCTCCTTTCTGTTATTATCTCAGCACCTGAGATCATCATGCCTAAAAAAAATCTATTTTCTACTGTATAACCCATTACAAGGGTGATTAGCCCTTCTATTAATGTACAAAAATGAATAGCTGAAAAGAGCTATTGTCAGGTGCGAAGCTTACAAATGTCAGGGCTTATCTCACAAATGTCTGGCTTTGAATCCTTGTGTAGTCTAGGATTCACAGTGCTGAAGTAGACTTGACACTTTTTTTTCCCCCTAACAGATGTCTCATCTTTAACAGACACATGAGTGTCAACCTTATTAACCTCATACTGAGAATAGTGGTGCCTATTGACTTTGACCAAAACAAGTAGAAGTAAAAATTACTCCATTGATTTTTTTAATTGCCAAATTCACAGATTTTTTTTTCCATAAATCTGCCAGAAAGAACTCAAAACACCTAGTAACATCTCCCTGGTCACATATGTTGCAATTGTCACAAAGCCTCCTCATTCATTTGTTCAACCATTCATTCACTCATTCACTCTTGAGGTGTAGCCATAAAATGGTAAATTAATTATTCTTTGCTGTTTTTGTTTTCTTTAATCAACACACACACACACACACACACACACATTATGTATAGTTTCTTCTCAGGCCTCATTTTACACAGGGATGGGAAGGAAAGAAGCCTGAGCCATTTGGAAGAAGTTCTTATTGGAGCTTCCTTCCTCTCCAGGATACTCCAGGACCAGGCAGCCTAGGAAAGAACATCAAAATGGGCCATGAAAGAGTGTTATAGCTGCAAATTCTCTTCTGGTAAGAGCTATCCCATGTGATGAACCTAGGCACTATGTGAAAATGCTGGCAGCTGAGTTCAAGTTCAGTCAGTCTTGCGTCATGTCAGCCAAGGAGGTAACAAGGTAAACCAACACTGGAAAATGTTTTGTCTTTCTTCTGAGAAAAGCAATTATAGAGCCACCCTGGCTTCAATATACACTACGATCCTAAAAATTAAACAAAAAAAAATGTCATACCTTGATGCAAGAGCAGTAAAGGTCTTTGATCAGAAAGGTCAGCTCACATCCACACTTTGGAGTTTATCACACGAGGGAGTTTGGAGGTATACTCCAAAAGCAATCCAAATGCAATCATTCGGCCGCTGGGTGAGATCATTCGGAGGCACGGAGCTCAATGTCATCAGTACGCTGATGACACTCAGATTTATTTCTCCGTGACCAGATCGTCTGCTCAGACCTCCGATGGCATCTCCCCTCTCAATGACTGTCTTGCAGCGGCAGTGGATTGGATGAGGAAAAACCGATTGAAGCTTAATCCAGACAAAACGGAGGTGCTCACAGTCACAGGCCCGAAACCAGGTCTGGGAATACAACTTCCGGTCCTTGATGGAGTCACACTCTCCTCAAAGGACTCTGTTCGCAGTCTGGGGGTACTCCTTGATCCGTTGCTTCACATGACAAGTCAGGTGAATGTGACGGTCAGGAGCGCCTGTTACCAGCTTCGGCTGATACGCCAGCTGCGTCCTTTCCTGGAGAAGAGGGATCTGGAAACTGTGATAAACACGTTGGTAACCTCACATTTGGACTACTGCAATGCAATCTACATGGGGCTACTCTTGTGCCTAACCCGGAAACTACAATTGGCCCAAAATATGGCAGCCAGACTTCTTGCTGGAACATCTAGGAGAGAGCATATCACCCCGGTGCTAAAAGCTCTCCACAGGCTGCTGATTAGTTTCTGGGCACAGTACAAGGTGTTGGTTTTAACCTTTAAAGCCCTTCATGGCTTGGATCCATCTTATCTAAGGGACCGCCTCTCCCCATACGAACCCCCCCCCCCGCACACTTCGGTCCTCTGGGAGGAACCTACTACATCCTATGAAGACCAGACTGGTGCAGACCTCCCAGAGGGCTTTTTTGGCTGTCACCCCCAAGTTGTGGAATGACCTGCCGGATGAGATGCACCTCATTCCATCTTTAGAAGGCTTCAAAAGAGCCCTAAAGACGCATCTCTTCTGGCAGGCCTTCCCAGAGGAAATTAACACCCCCAGCTCCACACCTAGGCCTTAAGGGTTTCTTAGGCCCTTTTCCTGCACTTTATCCCCATACAACCTAGGCCTGGGTCCGCTCCCTGCTATTGTATATTGCTATCTTAATTATTTATGCTTTTAACATTATTATGATTTAATGCGATTTTAAGGGAGGGTGGTAAGGGTAAGGAAGGGGTATTTTAATCTTTCATTGTTTTTAATTCTGTTGTACTCCGCCCCGATTGCTTGTTCAGAGGGGCGGATTAGAAATAAATATTATTATTATTATTATTATTATTAATCATGGGGTTTCACGTTATTACAAATGAGTGTATCTCACGCAATTTTGGGCAATGGGAAGTCATTCCAAATGCAATCATGAGGTTTCACGTTATTGTGTATTAACTTATCTCACACAATTTCGGACAATGGGGGGTCATTTTCGGGTAAAGGGAAGTCATTCTGAATGCAATGGGAATTCACGTGAATTCAATAAACTAGCGAAGTCACGTGAATTCGAATTGGCTCCATTCGAAATTGGGATAAATTCCTCCCATGTTTTACAAGCCAGTTCATCCTGGAGGGGAAGGGAGAGGGAAAAAAAGGATGGGGCTTGGGACTTGCTTTTCAGCCACACCAAAACCCTTCCAATGCGGCCTTCTTTTTTTTCCCCTCCCTCGGTCTCTCCACCTCCCCTCCAAAACCAAACCAAACCAGCATCCCTTCTTTTCCCCTTCACCTCCTTTGGCTCCTTCTCTGCAAAGAAACCCTGCCTCCCTGCCTGAGTCCCAGGAGAGTGGGGCACCTTTCCCTTTAGAGGCAGCAGCAGCAGCAGCAGCAAAGAAGGACCGAGGCTGCTTGCTCCTGGGCTGCTAAAAAAGCTCCTTCTTGGGGCTCCCAGCCCAGGGTCTGCGTGCTCAGAGGAATGGCCCCTCTGCTGGCGACTCCAGGGAAGGTGGGAGCAGCCAAGACTCCTTCTTCCCTCCCTCCCTCCCTCCCTCCCTCCTTCGTCATCTGCCTGGCTCCACAACCAAGAAGGAAAAGGCAGTGAGGAGGACACGAATGTGCCTCCTGCTTGCTCCTTATTGATTATCTGAAGGGGGGGGAGATGTCAAATCGTCCCCAGACAGTCCTCCCTGACATCACATTAATTCGCAAGAGGTATATGATGATTTCATTTGTATTGGCTTTGCTTCTCCTTTGGGGGGATGCTATTTGTCTTTGCGTGTGATGAGTTATCACGTAATGGCATTTATTTTTGAATTGGCCTCACTTTCTTGATAAGGTCCATTCTGAGAACTTAAATGGAAGAAAAGTTCCCCTTCTCAATTTTTTCCAATTTTATTACTTCAGCCAAGATGAACTATTTTCTGGTGTGGGGACAGTGTTGATCTCACCAAGCACATGAGTGTATGACTTTATAATTAAGACTGTAGGGAAATTTCAAAAATGAAAAATATTTTTAAAGGCCTGTTGAGAATGAGGAAGACACATTTAAACACAGGGAAGGGTGAATTGTTACAATTCAAAAGAAAACAAACTGTATTGTCCTTAAAAAAAAAAAAACACCTCTAACCTTGTGAGATAGAAAAAAATACTGCAGAAAAGGAGGTGAAATAGACTGAAATATTGGCAAAATGTATTATTTACATCTGTTAAAAATAAGCAGAAGGTTAAGCAATAAATGTCATTATCTCACACATTTTCTCTATCCAGCAGACTCCAGAGAAAAAATGTCTGAAAACAATTGGAAGTCAGGCTTTTTTCTTAAATTTATGGTGTACCTGCTCTAAAGCTTCCATCTTATGCACATTCATGCACATTCATGTAATCTTCCATGTAAACAAATATCATCAGATTGTGATGTGTGATTAATTACTAGTAACATCCTAAAAGTAAATATGGGTATAACAAATATTCTAGGAACATGAATGTGCAGAGTTTGTGTTAGTTCTACAGTTAGTTCTACCTATTACTGATAAGACTTTACAAAAAAATTCTAACTAGAAATCTAATTATTTTTTCCTACTGCCTTAATTCTCAGGGTCAACTCTTTATAGCTTGCATCTTCAAATTCTAGCACTCCACATTCTGATAAATGAAGCAATTGGGTAGATAATGATTCATTTTATGTACTGAACTCTCACCCTAGGATTAACAGTTCTGTTGATTTTTTTTGCTCTTGGGCAAAAGAAAGTATTCTTTTTTATTCACCAACTTGGGTTTCTAAGAACAAATTAACACTGAAATTTCCCACTTGGTGGTGAGACTATTGTGCTGGGTTGCTGTTGGAATATACTGCATAAGAAGATTCATTCTGAATAGATATTGACCTCTAGATGGCTATGGAAATAATTATTCATATGTAAAGGGATTCAAGAATCCTCGCTTTATTTTCACTGTTTTTGTTTTGTTATTTTTAAGAATCTCACCAGCATGTTTGTCTCATCCCAGTTCCATATTGGGAATTCTTCCCACATGGAAATTCATGTGTATTTTTGTACACATTTTTCATAAAGTGTGTAGTTTTGTGTACATCCTCCCCCCATGATTAACATTTAGTATCATTCTGTGCAGAAAAGGCAGATGGGAATGTTGGCAACATCCATTCAGAGAGGGCCTGACAACAGCCAAAGGGAGCTTAGCCGAGAAAAGGTGGGGGCTACTCCCAGGAGCAAGTATAAATAGGAAGAAAGAAGTTTGTATGAGGTAGATAGGGAATTGGATAGGGACCAGATGGGTACAGAGCTCTGACTTAGAAGTTTATTGGACCCTGAGGGGTTTTAACAGCCAAAGTGGCTAAGATACACTGCTGAAAGGGGCAATTGGAAGGGGTTGAATGCCTAAGAGAGTTCAAGAGTGGAAGTTTCATTAAAATGACTAGGGGAGTCACAATTTATCAGAAAGGTTAAAAAAAAAAACAGAGTAAAAAAACCAGAATAGCTAAAGGTTTTGTGTGAATCAGGAATATAAGAACCCCTTAGAAAATACAGTAAAAGGAATTCTTATACATTACCGCTAATAAAATAATTATACACTGTGTCACTCTTGAATTCCATCCACAAGAAAGATACTGTAAATAAGCTGACTTGTAAATAAAGTTTTCCTTTTTGTTTCAAGAAGTGGTTGCTTGAAGTGATTTAAAGAAATATCTGTAAAACACTACCAGGAGTTAATAATGCTTCAAAATAGTGAGTGTCCGGTCATCCTACAGAGTGACCCAGAGGTAAAGGGAAAGTGTGGGAGTCACTCAAGTGAGAGATCCAAGTTTGAGGATTTCGTCATGCAATTTGGCAGCAGCTAGAGAGGAAGCCATCACATATTGGTGGCAGCAGTGGGATGAAGAGACCCATTGTGCGGCCATCCAAGTAAAAGAGTTGGGTGTGTGAGTCTCACCTTCACATAAGTGGTGGCAGTGGTGGCACACAATAAAAAGGAGTAAAAGATTTTGAGAGATTTTGGCAGTGCCATGTTGTCACCTTCACACATTCTCCTGTTCACAGAGTTCTGTTTGTGTTCACACTGTTTTCTGTTACACACCAAGACCCCTGTTTTGTTTGCTCTGAAACAGCTTGGCAATGAAAACAGAGATTAGCTCAGGTAATGGCAGAACAACTGCTCTGATTCCTGAATTGGCACAGAAAGCTGCTGAAGACAGCTTGTCCTGGCAGGCATCATTACTGGCATGAGGACACCCTCCCGTAATGTTACAAAATAGATTGCTGGGAGTCTAAATAGCTGGGACTCCACCATCCACTTTTGCACAGTTCAAGGTGCAACAGAAATTCTTTTAAAACTTTTCCCTTCCAAATCATTTTTTAAAATTGCATTTTGAGGTTGTTGTATTTTTTTTTTTAAAAAAAAAAAATCCCTTCTGATTTAAACTTTTTCATGTTCCAATCTAGAAGAACACTCTCCTTTCCTCCTCCTCCACAGACTCAAACCAGAAATGGAGCACTTCAAACTGAAAAACTCCAGGTTTTCCACTCCCTAGTGAGAATCTTGGAGAAATATAAATTAAAATTAGTTTCAGCACATTGAATTAATTATTCCATTTATTGCTTATTATCTTGCTTTGTGGTTTTACGTGCCTCTGAACTGTAGATGGGATTAGAAAGAAAAAGGAGAGAATCAACTAATTAAACTCAGCCCGCCAAAAGAGACCAAAAAAAGCTTGAAAGCTTTGGAGGGAAAATGGGGGTGGTGTGGGGAGGAAATTCATTAAACTTCATTAAACAAAACAAAAAAAGTCATAAAACATATATGTATCGACAGTAGGAATACAGTTTATACTTATTTACTGCAACTGCTGAGCCAAAAAAAGGAAAATAATCAGTATATTGGCAGGAAATCTCACATTTCAAAAATACCTGAAGAGATTACAAAAAAGAATGTTCATTTAGATGAGGGCTGTATCTCGTTAGGTAATTTCCCCAAACTGTTTCCATCACATTGAAAGAAGAGCCTGTAGGTTTTGAGTATGTGATGCATCATTTTTAAGCCTCCAGAGGAGAAAAATCATTATCCAATGGTAGGAAATACTTAGCTCCAAGGAAGACATCCAATAGAGAGAGGGGAAAGGCAGAGATTAAGAATTTTAAGATAAGGAGTTTCACACGTGTACTTTTCATGCACCTGCTGCTAGAAGGAAGGTGGGAGAAGGGAGCACTAAATAGCACTAAGGCAATTATGTACACAAACATCTTATTAAGAAATGACTTTCACAAAAATATAACACTTCGTGTCCCACAGTCAGTCCAATAACATGTCACTGAGATGGCATAAGTTCCACTATTTATTTATCTGATTGCAGCACCTTTGTGACTAACTGAGAGATAGACAACTGAGAGTTAGATTCAAGTTAAAGACAAGTGGGGCTTTCTAGATTGGCAGGAAAGTGTGACATGAAGTTGCCTTTTCCTTAATGCTTAGCAGCTGCACCACAGCCTTTAGATGGAGCTGCGCTGTTCTGCAGTTTTTAAAAAAGAAGCTGGGAAAACCAGCACCTTTTAAAAGGCGCTTCTTCTCCCCTAAAATGCAAAAAAAAAAAAAGCGTTTTCGTGGCAGACTTTTCCTTTTTCTCATCTAAAGGCTAGAGTTTCATGCAATCATGAACACACTTCTTTTTGCCAATCTAGAAATCCCCTATATTGTTTAAAGAAGTGTTCCAAGGATTGTGCCATCTGCCTCACGATGCCTCCTTTTAACTATGTATTAAGAAGCTGAGCCCTCCCTCCAGTCCATCTGCCTTGGTCCAGGCCCCAGAGGGAAAGAAGAACCACTGGACCTCACCCCCTTTCCCACCAACTTTCCCTTCTCCTTTTGTGTTGTCTCTTTTAGACTGTAAGCCTGAGGGCAGGAAACCATCTAATTATAAGATTGTATGTACAGCACTGTGTAAATTTACAGTGCTATATAAATAAAATAGTAGTAGTAGCAGCAGCAGCAGCAGCATGGGCTTTTTTTAGACTTCAGGCTAACTTCCTCAGATGAATTTAATGGAGTGAAAAGCCCAGGGACAGACCTATATTGCAGTCTGTGTGTGATATATCTGACTGGATTTGTAAAATGTATGAGTACATGGAAATCGACAGACTGACACAACTGATTAGAAATAGACCTAGAGATGAACTCACTAATGATTAGACAGAGCTGACAGAATATTTAAATTTAAAATGGAAATATATATATATATATATATATATACACATACATACACACACACACACACACACATACATGTAATAATATAAGTTTTTACAGCTGTAAATACTGGGCTGAATTAATTTAATTTATGCAAAGAATATTTACCATATTAGATGATGGCCAAATTTTAATTTAAGAAAAATTGGGAAATGAACAGGATAGAGGAATTAAGATTCAATTCACCTTTGGTTAAAGTGTTTGTATATATAATAGGGTTAAAGATATAGTCAAACATTAGGGGTTAGGGAATCATTTTATTGTCTTTGTGAGTAATGTTGTTGTCGCTGTTGTTTTTGTTTATGTTATTTGTGGTTTTTGTGATAGATATTTGTTGATTGAATAATAATAAAAATATTTAAAAGATGACAGGAATAACATGGAGTTGGCTACTTTTGCCCTGATGCTAAACACATTTACTGTCCATAGGAATGCATAACTTTTGGCCAGAACATACAGCCCAAAAGAGACAGCTTGAAACCACCCCCACCAAAGAATGGTTAAGGCTGTGGCAAACACAAACCATGGCCACAATCCACCTTGAACCTGCTCCAAATAGGAGCAGACAAGATCTACTCCCATTTGGGGTGGGAAAGAGCTGTCTTTCCCAGCCACATTGCAGCCCAGGGGGGCTTCAAGATGCTCAAGCAGCATCTGAACACCAAACTGCCAGAGCATCTTAAAGCCACCCATGCCTGGGCAGCTGCCCAGCTTCCAGGCAGCTTCCGGGCATCTTCAGAGCATGCAGTGTATAAATGCCATGCTCCCAAGATGCCTGGAAGTGGGTTAGTTTTGGCCCTTTCTGGGTGTAGAGAACAGATGACAAGTTCAGTTTTAACAATGGTTGTTGGTGGACAAGTCAAGGATGTTGCCTAAAACCAAGGTTAGTAGATAACCATATGAATGAATATTGAGATGCAATGTGGGAGCCAAAAATTGATTGTGAGTTTTGCCACTTTGATATTGTGAATGGCTCTTATCACTCAGAACTTCAACATTTTCAAGCACGAAGGACATGCACTCAGGGTCCCACACACCCTAATCCCCAATTTAGTCCTACATGTGTAGCAGGTAAATTTCTACATTGGGCTAAACAGAAATAAAATTAAAAGTTAAAGTTCAATATGTGAGGAGGAGACATGAGAAGGAACATAAAATTATAGATTTGAAGGAGAGTTTCTTAAATCATTTGGTCCAGTCCCTCTGTTTGATTCAGGAAATCCAGATCTAGAACAAGTCCACCATTTTGAAGGAGAAAGAGAGGGAAAAGAAGCCTGTTTTGGCACACTCAATGCGTGCAGCCCAGGGAGAAGTTGTCATGGAAATTTGGCTCCTGTCTCCCATGAACTTGTATACCCTGGTACATGAGATGGTTAGACAATGAGGTCAGTGTTACTGACTCTTTGGTCCAAGGTCTGTTTGAAGATCTCAGTTGAAAGAGAGTTCACTAACACCCTAGCCAAGGTTCCTTTCCTGAAACTGATCTGACAGTTAAGAGGCTTCTCCCAATGTTTACCCCAAATTTACTTATCTCTAATTTAAACCCATACATGTGCTTGAAGAGTAATGACACATTTCAGCCACCTTTGTTTCACAATTGAGGCAGAAATTTAATTCCAATCAGGTGAACGAATGAATAAATGAATCCCCCCTTTATTTTAAAGCAGCAATTATTTTTAACATTTATTCACATGATGTATTTACCATAGCCTTTTGTCATTTCCATTGCCTTCCTCTTAACCTTTTCTAATGTATCTACATCTCTCATAAAGGGCCCTGAGGTAGAAGCAGTGCTCCAAACGATGTTTGATTCATGAAGAATAAGATGGAGTTTTATTTCCCAATATTGCAGTGCTATGTGGTCCTAAAAGTGTGTCCACTTCTGTGTTTTGTTTGAGAGGTGTGAAATAATTAAAGGCTTTTTAAAAAGTACCTCAGCAGAGTTAATTTCTCACACATCTCTAATCAGCATTATAGGTGCTGGGCCCTGTTGTCATCACATCTTATTTTATCTAACATGATCTATCATCAGCAGACTCAAATTTCTGCAGATTACAGAGAGAAGCAAAGTACACACAAGCTTTCTCCATATATTGGTGTATGCCAGGCTGTTCTTTGTGCTGTGGGCAAGACCTGATGAAGAAAGACAAATTCTTTATCTTGGATACATCTGAACAAGAAGACAAGGATAGGAGTACCTTTGCACATTTATCAGATTTTAAAATCTTCCTGCACTTCATATATTTTCTTGAATGTCCCCAAAATGGCTAGACTTTTCAATTTTTTATTTGAGGCATGGGGAAAATGCAGCCCATGGACCACCCCATTTTTATGACTCCTGAGCATCTCCCCACATCCTCCAAATCTGTTTGAACTTTCTAAATGCAAAGCCCTCCCAAATATGTACAAACATACAACAACTTACATTAACTCCCACAACCCACCTTAACCCCTCTACCAAATTCAATAAAAAAATCCACCAAATATTGTTTCCTTCATTGGCTAACCAAAATGCACAATGTACATGTTGCAAGATTTTGAAGCTTTACTGGCTTCTTCATCAGGCAAGTTGTTATAATCCAAAACGGGGGGGGGGGGGGGGGATGAAGATGTTTTTTGCTGTTTCTGTTCTTAGTCAAACATGCATTTTGCTGTTTCTGTTCTTAGTCAAAATGGTATGGAGAGGCAAATCTTAGAATCATAGAATCATAGAATCATAGAGTTGGAAGATACCACAAGGGCCATCCAGTCCAACCCCCTGCCATGCAGGAACTCCAAATCAAAGCATCCCTGACAGATGGCCATCCAGCCTCTGCTTAATGATCTCCAAGGAAGGAGACTCCACTACACCCCGAGGGAGTGTGTTCCACTGTCGAACAGCCCTTACTGTCAGGAAGTTCCTCCTAATGTTGAGGTGAAATCTCTTTTCCTGCAGCTTGCATCCATTGTTCCGCATTCTAGTCTCTGCAGCAGCAGAAAACAAGCTTGCTCCCTCTTCAATATGACATCCCTTCAAATATTTGAACAGGGCTATCATATCACCTCTTAACCTTCTCTTCTCCAGGCTAAACATCCCCAGCTCTCTAAGTCGTTCCTCATAGGGCATGGTTTCCAGACCCTTCACCATCTCAGTTGCCCTCCTTTGGACCCGCTCCAGTTTCTCCATATCCTTTTTGAATTTTGAATCTTGCAGGCTGGACCCTCTTCCTTCTGGCCATGTGGCAATGGGGAGATTTTCAAAGTCCAGGAAAATTAACATCCATTTGCATCTCAACAAATTTAACATCCTTTTGTTAAGGTAAACAAAGGGTCAATTAACCCATTCACAACCAATTATGCAAATGAGGCTTTGTGAGGATTTCCAATCAGACTCATTTTATTCCAAACAGTCTCAGTCTGCATATGCAGAGCTTCAGCCAAAAGTCATCTCATTGACTGAATCCCCCAAACATGGCGTAAACAGTTTTTATTAACCCACAAACTATTCATTGAGCATGCGTAGTTTAGCATTCATCTGTATATGTATTTCCACCTCATTTCACTGTCTATATATATCTCTATCTATCTGTTTGCCCTACTGACAGAGACCCTTTGTTCTTTTAGCCTTCTGATTTTCTGGGCATTCAGCCAGTCTTTAGTCTTATCAGAAACATTTGTTGCCATTAGCAGGCGTTTGCTTCCCTCTTCCCTCCTAAGGTGGGGGCTACAAGCCAGATTCAAAAGGACAAGTTTTTCCTTTGGCTCTATTTCTCACTATGGCTGAACTATTGATTATTAGTGGCAGAGATTATTGGCTTAATTTGGTTATCAATGGCTTTATTAGTTTTTCACCTTAACATTTTTGCATTTTTGTTGAGATGCAAATGGATGTTAAATTTCCTGGACTTTGAAAATCTCCCCATTGCCACATGGCCAGAAAGAGAAGGGGCCATATTGCAAGATTTGCCCCTCCATATCATCTTAACTAAGAACAGAAATAGCAAATTCCAGGACTATGCCTAACATCTTCAACTTTTTCTCCTGTTTTCACCTTGCCTGATGAAGAAGTCAGCAAAACATTGAAACCTTGCAACATGTAATTGTGACTTTTGGTTGGCCAATAAAGGTATCACTGTTTGGTGGAGTTTTGATTGTATTTGCTAAAGGGCCAACGTGGCTATCCCTGGATGTTTTCCATACCAAATTGTCCTTCAAGATGTTGATAAGTCATGTGACACCACTTTCCATTCATCATTTTCAGGGAGAAAGAGAGGGCAAAGAAGTCTGTTTTGAAACACTCAGGAGCTGCAGCCCAGGGAGAAGTTGTGGTGGAAAATTGCCCCCTGGCTCCCATGCACTTGTTTGTCCCGCTTCATGTGCTATGATGTGATGTGATGGTGGAGTCAATATTACTGACTCTTTGATTGCTCAGGACGTGGCAAAGTTGTGGTGATGGCGGTGGTTGTTAACTGCTCTCAAGTCATCCCTGACTCATGGTGACCCTGTTGATGAGATGTCTCCAAGCACCATGTCCTGTACTCTGCTTAGATTCTGTAAATTCAGCTCTGTAAAATCTGCTTAGATTCTGTAAATTCAGGTCTATAACCTCCTTGATCTAGTACATCCATCTGTCATGTAGTCATCCTTTCTTTCTACTGCCCTCTGCCTTTCCTAGGTTTAAGAAGCCTTGCCTTATGATGTGGCCAAAATATGACAACTTCAATTTGATCATCTTGGTTTCTGGGAGATTTCAGGCTTTATCTACTCATGGATCTATTTATTTGTCTTTTTAACTCTCTACGGTATCCTCAGCACTGTTCTCTAGCATTACATCTCAAATGAGTTGATTTTCCTCTTATTTAATTTATTCACTATCCAGCTCTTCAATCCATACATAGTGATGAGAAGTACAATGGCTTGGATGATTCTAACTTTAGCATTCAGTCACATATCCTTACTTTTTATAATCATGTCTAGTTCCTTCATAGCTTCCCTTCATATTCATAGTCTTCTGTTTTGCTGACTGTAGTCCCCACTCTAGTCTTTGATCCAAGGTAGGGGAACTCATTATTTCAATTTTCTCAATACTAGGTTGAATTTATGTAGTTCCTCCATGGTCATTATTTTAATTTTTTCCTATGTTCAGCATTAAGCCTGCTTTTACATTTTCTTTTTTTAACCTTCTTTAGTAATTGTCTCAAGTTTGTGATATTTTCTGCTAGTAAAATAGAGTCATGCATATATCTTCAATTGTTAATGTTGCTTCCTCCAATTTTTACTCCTCCTTTTTTTCTGAGTCGAAGTCTGCTCTTCATACCATATTTTTTACATACATGTTGAACAGACAGGGTGATAGAATACAGCCTTGCCTGACCCGTTTGCCAATTGGGAACCATTTTGCTTCTCCATATTATCTTGTCCTCAGTACAGATTTCTCATCAGGATTAGCAGATGTGTTGGCTCTCAGGTATAGAATTAATTTATTTTGAGTGTTAAGATTTAAAGATACATTGATTTGTCTGTTGTCAAAATATAATAATTTAAGAAAGCCAACCATATTTTTAATGATCTATTAAGTCAAATAATTTGCTATATTGTATAAAACACCACATTAACCATCATATGTTTGTAATGTGGTCCCTAGCAAATTGTGGCAACAAAAGAGGGCATGGCAGTAAAAGCCAAATTATATCCATCAGAGTAAGAAGTAGAGGTGTGCAGGCATATAGTCTGTCATCCCACATTCCAGGGAATAGGTCATGTCAGTTATGTTTCGGGTTCTGCTTTGGGTTCTTTTGCATCAAATAAGGAGCATGATAGTGAAAAGAATGATTCAGTAGCCAAACAATGAGTGACAAATTTGATACTCATGTGGGGATTTGAAATTCTGCTCATGTGTGGGCCTTTGAAAATGTATCCTACTGTCTGCACTACCATTTGTATTCAATAGTTTTTAAATTTCTTATATGTGGTCATTAAAAATCCCACAAGTACTGGTGGAGCCCAGTTGACTGTTAAGAAAACAGGACAAGACAAGAAGCAGGAGTAGGAGGAAGAATAGTAGTTGTACTAGTGTCATCATATGCCACTTCTGTCAAGGCATCCAAAGTGGTTTACAATTTCAAAGCAGTAAAATGAACTATTTTTAACACAAAATAATTGAACAGAGTGATTGGATGCTGAGAGCCTGGTACCCTAACTTAAAATATGCTACCCTTCCCCAGCTGTTCTTGAGGTTCACTGTAGTTTCCAGCAGAAACCAAAGGCCTAGGCTTCTTCATTCTTGTACTGCAGTTGGGTATGCTTGGGATACTCTCACATACTGCTCTGACAATATCCTACACTTTGAAACAGCATGATAGAGACAATGAAATTGCAACTTTTCAGAGCTGATGAGAACATATATAATGACTTGGGAAGTAACTATCATTTAATATTCCCCATTCAAACATTTCCAGAGTGCACTGGATAGATCTGAGCATACCACTTTATCAGCATCTTAGCTTGTGCCATGGATATTATCACCAACACCACCATTACCACCCTCCACCAAAAATAAATAAATAAATAAATAAATGCACCAAAATATATCTGAACAAAATTTAAAAACGAAAATTATTTTGGCCTTGATTTTCTGTTTGGGTGGATTATCAGTCCTGTTCTCCCTGGACCTATCTAATCAGAAAATCTGCTCTTCTAGAGTACCTTGAGCAGCCAAATCTGTCCCCCCCCTCTCTCTCTCACACACACACACACACACAGAGAGAGAGAGAGGTTTTATAGCTGCTAAGGCTACAGAAAGACCATGAGTGCTATGGTTGAGCCTTACATTTCCCACCCTGGGATAGACCATGAGCAGCTGCTGTCATTCTGCTGTGTAAAATAAGTATCAGCCCCAAATATTTGAAGATGTCACATCTCTAGTTCTCTGTTATATCTAAATATGGGAGGTCAGTTTCTGTGGCAAGGCTTCTATATTTATGCCAGTGGTGGATGCAAAGAT
The DNA here is from genome assembly GCA_034509955.1 of Urosaurus nigricauda. NCBI lineage: Eukaryota > Metazoa > Chordata > Lepidosauria > Squamata > Phrynosomatidae > Urosaurus > Urosaurus nigricauda. Next base: position 141,319,846 of record JAOEGL010000003.1, on the reverse strand, counting down.
GACAATGGTAACACCAAGAAGAAAATGGTGAGAAGACAGCTATGATCTGAGAGGACAAGGTAGCTACCAGCTCTAAAACATCTATTCTTCAATACCTGGCTTCCAGGAGCTCCAAAGAGGTGAGCCAGTTTGAGAGGGTTGGGAATGAGAGGGGTGGTTTAGGCCCAATGATGTCTGTCCCAGTGATGTTTTCAAATCTTTTACTCAAAGTCTCAAGTCAAGTCTGAATTCTCTGCTTTCAAGTCCCTAGCTAAGTCTCAAGTACTTGTGAGATTATTTCAAATTGAGTCTCAAGTCTAGGAGCCAACATTTAGCAAACAAGCAAGCAAAAAAAAAAAAAAAAAAAAGGTGGTGTTGATGGTGTGCTTGGGTGGGTGCATGGAATTTCAATATCTAGAAAATCAAGAAGACATGTATAAAGTTAGTGCAGGAAATTATCAGAGGAGAATAGCAAACACATTAAACAATCAGCCTGGGGCAGAAGGATACTTCTAAAGATTTTGAAGCCTTGGCTAACATGTTTGATGTTTCTGGATTAAGTTAGGTCAGGAAGTCAGTCACTAAAAACAGAGAAGTCTTGAGTCAAGTCGAGTTGAGGTAAGTGCATCATTTATTAATGAGTCACATCCAAGTCAAATCATTGAAACAATCTGAGTTTGAATCAATCAACCTGAGGCTACATCACTGGTTTGTCCCATGGTATAGGGCACCTTTACCAAACAACCTCATCTCCATGGGCCTCCTGGAAGCCAAGCATTGAAGGATAGAAACCAACAAGGTCCTTGAACTTGCAGAATCCTTCTCTGTTAATATCACAGCTATTGCTGCATTCCATCTTCAGCACTGTGGAACCCCCCAAAAAGTTCAGTGTTTAGTGTAACCCAGTCTTACAATAAAGCTTGAATAAGATCTATAGGCCTTTTAATCTTGGCACATTGTCAAAACTATAGAAATAAAAATCTTCTCCTTTTTTCTGAATACAAGAGAAAAGTAAGAATAGTCTATTTGATATTTATTTCTAATCTGTATTCACATTAGGGCAAATCTTGATACACTTTAATAGGATCACTGAAAAGCTATCATAGCAAGTGAACAGTTTTAATTTAATTATATTAGAAGGCTGGAGTATGCAAGAAATTTCCACCTTGCTCTAACCTATCTTGATTATGATGGGAAAGAATTATAGGGATGCTAATTACATAGTAACATGGAGAAATCATTGCCTAGAAAATGGATTCAAAGAATGGGGTCAGGAGAAAAACTGACATCTTAAGTATGTTTGTAGAGGCTATTGTTACAAACACAGAGACTAAATCCAAGTTTAATTCCAAGTGCAATACAACCATTGAAGTAACTATATTAATAATGACAAAGAAATCTCATTCATTTCAATGGGGACTGAATTTGAATTTAGCCCAGGAATGGAAAGTGTGTAACTGTATAGATCTTATTGAAGTGCAAGTCCCAGCATCTTTAGCCAGCATAGTCAATGATGAGGAATGCTGAGAGCTGTGATTTCAATGACTTTCCTGTGCATTCAAACATGAATCAAGGAACATGGGAGACATTGCAGACTGGGTCAGCCAAAAAAATCAGCAGTAGCAGAACGTATTATAAACCATTCTGGGCATAAAATGTTGTTTGAAAACTCTGAAATTCTGGACAATGCCAACAACTATCAAGTCAGAATGCACAGGGAAGCTATTGAAATCCATAAACACCTGGACAACTTCAACAACAACAACAACAACAACAACAACAACAAAACTATGGATACCAGCTGTGAAAGTCTTCAACTTCACAATTTCTTTATCATTTCCAAGTTATAAAAATGTAATTGAATATACCTGGGATTTCTTTGGTGACAGTGCAATCAATTGTAAATGATCCCTGCACCACCAGGGACCCCTAAGTGGAACAGTAGTTAAATACCAGTACTACAGCTACAAGGGTGTGAGTTCAATCTCAGTCAGGAGCTCCAGGGTTGACTCAGCCTAGCATCCTTCCGACTTGTTGGGGGTTTACAGATTGTAAACTGCTTAGGGTGTGCTTAAGTGCACTGATAAGAGGTATAGAAATGTACTTGCTATAGCTATTTCTTGCTATCTAAGGGTGCCAGGGAAACAAGGAGTTGTTGCTGTGGTCCTTCTTCTCCTTCTCCTTCTCCTTCTCTTCCTTCTTCTCCTTCTCCTTCTCCTCCTCCTCCTCCTCCTTCTCCTCCTCCTTCATATTTGTACTATCAAAATCTTGATGCAATGGGACAATAATGTCACACATTTACTCAGAAAAATACAAACTCCATGTCTGGACTATTTTATCATTGTTATCATGGTTTATCATGACCATAATTAATACCAAAGGTTTTCAAAGGACATATAGCAAGCTACTATAGAAAGTAGAGTTTGATGATGATGATGATGACGATGATGATTCATTTTTTTCTGAACTAATAGAGAATTTAACCTTTCTTCTCACCTAAGAACATTCAGTACCTGATAAGTAAACTTGGCCACTTGATTGTTTAAATATTATAAAATAATTGGAACCGGTCTACTATAATTAAAAATAATTAGAACAGTCAGCAAAAGCAGAACAGAAGCACTCTTACAGACACAGTATACTATACCAATGTGTCAGTGTGAAAAGGGAATGAATTTGTGCCTTCTGTCCAGGACCAAGATGGTGCCACAAAATATGAATGGGTCTTCTGAGAAACAGAACACATGGGAAGTATGCACCTTATTTCTGAACAAATGCCCCATCGCTGTTGACATTGGATTGCAATTGTCTTCAAAAACAAGGTATTCAGCATTCTGATGTAGCCAGCTTTGCCCTGACTGGGTTATTCAACTGCCAATGGATTCAGGGGCAGGAGACAATATTGTCCCACAACCCCATGACATTCCATTCTTCTTTAAATGGAGGGGTAAGATTCTCATGGAATTTAGGAAGCAGAATTTTCAGAACAGGCTGTAACTATCTGTTGAAGACTCCCAAAGTGTAATAATATTCAATTATCAGCACACAAATCCACCTACTAGCAGGAATTTATTTTCGTAGTGGACACTACTGTAGCATGAAATTGGAGCAGGATTTCTATACAGCCAAAATGGATTACAATATTTTTTCGAATGAAAAATAGTTTCAAGCTGTGGGCTGGAACTTCTGCTTTTGTTGCTGTTGTGGTACAGAATCAACTTTTGTTGCATTTTGGAGTCTACGCACTGGTTCACACATGCATGAACATTGCTTGTTTAATTCTGTGCTTGATGACTCACAGTTGAATGTGTGGAGCAGATTCAGATGAAAAGCCTTGTGTTTTGAAATGATATTAGGTTATGTTGGAAAAAGTAATTTCTTTTTACTGTTCTTACACCTATTTGCTACCCCTCACAGTGCCACAATGAATCTTAAGAAACAGGAGATGAGGCCACTGATGGGATAGTGTTCTTGTTGAATTTGGCTAAGGAGACTTCTTCAGAAATGTTTTAAGTGCACCTGGAGTGGACAGATGATGGAGTGAAGAGCAAAAGAAAATGATTTCCCACAAGTGAGATGATCCAAAATCAATAATCAGCCCAGAAGGAAAAGCTACAACTAAAATTAAAATTCCATGAAATATCAACTAAATGAGTTCCCCAAAGATCAAAACAAACAGAAAGCTGGCCATTTTGACTCATGAGACTGAAGAGAAAAAAAAAATTAGAGTGGAGAGATTAGCTTTATGTATCATAAATCATCACTAAAGGGCAAAAAGACTTTGCTGCCTGCCTCCCTCCCTCCCTCCCTTTCATTTTCACCTTTAAGAACTCTTTGTTTGATTGCTCAGCTGCATCTACACTGAACGGTCATTAATTGACCAAAAAAATGAATGCTATACTTTCTGCTATAACTGAAAATAATGGCCTTAAAACAAACAAACATGTCAAATTTTGAAACTAATCATCTGGGAGAAATGGCCAACAGTGCAGCCAAAATGGAATAATTTCTCAGAGGAGAGACATCATTGCTCATTGAATTCAAGAACATCTTAGAGAAAACAGATTGCTAATAGTCCTAAATAATTAGAGCCAAGTATCAGCCCAAAGTGGGATTATGAATTTTCAATGTAACATGTCAATTCAGTATGTCTAATAAGGTCTTAGTGGGTACAATTTTTCATTTAGTTAATCACAAGTGACAGCCATCTCCAAATATGGTATCCTCTCCCCAAGAAACCAAACATGTAGGTCTCCTCCGAAATACTTTCCTATGTCTGGTACCATTGGAACCATTAAGGACAGTTTTTCTCTTTAGGATGATAATGTTTAATGGTTGTTTCCAAATGGCTGAGATCTTATGTGTATAAAGCTCTGCATACACAATTCAGTGTCGTCCCATTGCACAACAGTAGTAGTTCAGATCAGGGAAAAGCAGTTAGTCTTATTTCTTTTTTTGGAGTGCACCCACCTTTTTCTTCCACTAGGAGCTCAGGGCAACTGGGTCTTCATGGTTTGAATCCCAGCTACCAGTGTGAAGTTTTGGGACAAACCACAAAGACACATGAATAGGTCTTTGTCCCCCATCCAAAGCAGAACTTCCATGAAGGTAACAAGCAGATTGCCAGCTGATAATTAAAACTAAACTCTTGTTGTTTTTGTTGTTGTTGTTGTTTGCTTTCAAGTCATTTCCAACTGATGGTGACCCTAAGGTTTATCATGGGATTTTCTTGACAAAATTTATTCAGAGGAGGTTTGCCATTGCCTTCCCCTCAGGCTGAGAACATGTGACTTGCCCAAAGTCACCCAGTAGGTTTCATGGCCAAGCTGGGAATCAGACTCCAGTATCCAGAGTTGTAGTCCAACACTCAAACCACTATGCTATCCTGGCTTTCATTTTTTAGGGGATGATAAACTTTCAAACTGAGATCATGTGACTGTTGACATGACACACCTCATCTGCCTCATTCCTAAAGGATGTATGTAGGGTCCTTTTAAAACATATCCTGTTTACCATATGGACAAGGACTTGTAAGCCAAAAAACATGGGAAGGGGCTCGGAGGATATGATCCTATTTCCCCACTCCATGTATCATGTTGTGGGTATTTGTGTGAGTGGGTGGGTGGATGCATTAGAGATGCAAATCTTCACTTATTTCATCCCTGCACTCAACACAAACACTTTTGGCAATTTTCTTCCTGTTCCATGAGAATGCAAAAGGTTGTGCACAGTTTTCAAGCTCTGTCTTTAATTCTGGACTTTGCTTAATAAGATTCATTTGTGTAATGCACGTATTTTTTTCTGTTTATGAAACTTGTCCTGAGGCCAAAACCATGTTTTTATTGCATAAAACACTATTTTTGTGTGGGAACAATAATGGGGAGGTGGAGATGTATGCCCAGGAAACGTTTTGTCTCTCCCCAAATATTCTTCTGCTTAGGAATTGTCATGTTTGTGCAAGCAATATGATTCGCACATACTTTGGCATAAGCAATTATGTTTCTTGCCCTCACCAATATTTTTGTAGACTAATCAGCATGTTTTGTACAAGGTACACATTCTCTTTACCCAAAATACGGCTTTAGCACAGGAAACACAATTTCTGTCCCCCCAAAACCACTGTGTGTGTGTGTGTGTGGAAAACCCATGTGAATTTTTATTTTTTATTTTATTTTTTGGTGCAAGTGTGCAAATGAATTTTCTGCAATAGGTTTTCCTTTGCAGAGTTAGGACATCTTTTCTTAGTTGACGCAGTGAATGTTCATGAGTCTTGTTCACATCCTTCTTATGGAGAGGAGCAGAAATTGTGTGTACTTTCTTTCTTCATACTGAAAATATGTAAAACAGCTTTTTAAAAAAAATTATATTCATAAGTGAAAAGTCTAGTTTTTAATTTGATCATTCAATGTTTTCATTTTTTAAAAAACTTTTGATCATTTCTTGTATGTTATGAGCAACATAGGCAAGTTTTAAATAAATAAATGTATTGAAAGGCAGGAGCAGCAGCAGAGCAAGAATGTTTGTGCATTTATTTTGTTTAAAACTTCCTGTTGTTTGCCAATTGAAGAAAGCTTGAAAGGTGGAGAGTCAGTCCATTTTTTTTTTAGGGGTGGATACTTATTTCCCAGCTGAAAATACTTATGCATTTTCAAGTGGAAAATGTATAGTTAAAGCATTTTTTTCACATACCTTATCATTTATTTATGTCTCTTTCCCCTTTTATTTATTTATTTATGGGCATTTCTGTGGCACTCATCTCTGCAGTATCTGAACAGTAACAATCAAAAGGTCATTCCTCTGAGAAAATACAACAAATCAAATAAAATAAAAAACCTATTCTCCATTTATTCCTCAATACATTCTTTTGATACTGGAGGATTTTGTAGCAGAGTGAAGGAGAGCACTAGAATTCTTGCTGCAGCCACATTTGGCTTCTAAAATAATCAATAATGTGAAAACAGATTTTTCCTTGTTTTGTCATTATACAAAGTCATCCAAAATGATCCCAAAACTCTTTCCCCCTTAATTTTTTATTTGTGCTGCTGAAGGAGATTGTCCTCTACCCTGTGGATCTTCTCTCTCACACACACTCTCTTTATTTTGAACAGAAATCATTTTGGGGCATTTCTGCTTCATGCAGTAGGTAAAAAATCTGGGAGCATGGTGGAAATCAATGTTTGTTTGTTTTTCTTAAATAGCTCCACAATTCTTAGATGATGATGATGATGATGATGATTCAGTAGAAACCTAGTTACACTAAGAATAAAAACACTCTCATCCTTCATAAACCATTTTAAGAAAATCAACTCATCTAACTATTCAGCTATGAAGGAAAGACATTGTTTCTCTTGTTTAGGTACGAGGGGGTATCCAAAAGTTTTAATGATCACCTTTTTAAAAAATTGACAGAAAGTTTGCTTTGATTTTTTTAAAGTCCTTTCTCATTACCACCACACATGTGAGCACCATTAAACCTTTAGAGCTCTGAGATTCATTGTTAGGTTTAGCCTGTTACAGTGAAACCATTTTTAATTTTTGTATAGTGCAGATTACTTTTACATTTACAGACCCCCTTCTCTCCTCTCTTTCTCCTATAGATAGATAGATGGATGGATAGCACACTAGCTAATATTATCTGCAACCTAAAACATCACACCAGAAAATGGAGAGAAGACACCATGAAGTGGCAGTGCAAGATTTTTTTTTTTATCAGTACCAAAAAGAGATGTAGATTTTTACCACCCTTGAGTGAACCAGTGGCTCTCATTGGGTGCTACTGGCCAAGTGCATCTATGTGTCCATATTATACTTATCAGTCCTATGCTTCATCTCCATGTCTCAGGATATATGCGAGGGCACTGGGTCTCCCTTCCTCTCAGTCACTGGCTATACCTCAGTAGTGGTCATGAGCTGCACACCATGCCATTGCACTAGCTATCATTACTGCCTTTTCTCCCCAGTCCCATTCCACCATAAACACAATAGCTTTCATGCTTATACTACTGTATAAATATACTGTAACACTCATTCAATTAGGTGGTTTTTTTCCCTTTGTGTACAACTCTTGTTTTATTTTCTCTTATTTAAAAAATACTCTTTACTGTATTTAAACAGAAACCTAGGGTTTTTCAATAGTTTGTTACTGTAGAGGATTAATTAACACACACAAATATTTTTCTTCCTTTTCCTTTCTATTTGTGTTAATTGCTTCTCCAGGATGCTTCGCAATGGGTAAGCTGCCTCTTTGCAAAGTGCAGCTGTTGTGCATAAAAGAAATATTGAGACTTAACAGAATCATGTTTGCACAGGGATATGCTTTAGACTGATGAAGTATCAGGGAAGTGGAAGATATAATAAGGAAGTCGTATTGTTGATGTGGGCTTTGTATCAAATGGGAAACTTTATGAGTATTGTTTAATGTAAACCACTGATATTTCATATTAAAAAGAAACAGGTTACATTCTCTGTATACTTCCATAAGCTCTTTATTTTTCTTTTCTTCTGGAGATGGCTAAATGAAATAGTCAAGTTTCTTAACCTTTTAAACTTGGTGAATTTTATATTAATTGTCTGCCTAAATATTCTGCTCGAAGGAGCTTTTTGAAAAACTTGAGGTAAAAATTTAGATTTCTTATGTTATAGAACTTGAACATTAAAGCAAATTTAGAAACCATGGAAGGATCTGATTTTTCTGAATCCATGGGAGAGAAAATCTACTGAAAATTCACTGGGCACAGTGCTATGATGAATTTTGGCTGTATCGTCACTGCCTTGTCCTTGAAATATTGTTAGAGTGCACCTTGTAATTGACAGGGAAAACCTGTTAATAAGCTCCCCATCACACTGGTATAGCATTAGTCCTCACGTGCAATAAAGTACTCACATGGCAGTTCTGGGCCTGGGCAGTCATACGGTGTCAGTGTCTCCCACTCTCCACCTGCCCTCTCCTCATCACTATTGCAGAGCAGCCTATTTGTTTTGTTTTTTAAAATTCATTCATTCATTTATATCACATTAGCATAACACCTAAATTTCATTAAAAACAAGCAAAGAAAAGAAAACATACACAGCCCTAAAAGACATACTGTCTAGGTCAAAGGCCAGGATGGTAGGATTAAAGATAGGAACAGAAGAAAGCATGCGGGAGCAGCAGCAACCCAGTTGCAATATTGAAGAGACTTGGAATAGGGAATGCTCCCAAAACAGTTTGTATCCATTGTCTTTCATTAATGCAATCATGACAAGAATGGGGGTCATGTGATATCTTATGCAATTGTATCTTGTGCAATTGAATTTGAATATTATGCAATTAATGGATTGATATATTTGTGATCTGAATTCATGCCCATATCTCATGGTGGACCATCTTAATGCAAGAGACTATGCAAGAGAAAGCATAGTTTGATAAGTATATCTAGTAAACATTGGCTGTTTAATTAGATGCAGTAGCAATGTTTGCCTGAATGTAGTTGCAGGTGTCTTAGAGTTATTTGTTCTATTTATTATTATTATTATTATTATTATTATTATTATTATTATTTCTTACCTGCCCCTCTGTCAAAACAATCGGGGCAGGGTACAAAAGATTAAAAACAATCACATATACACACACCCACAGGTCCCCAACAAAACACAGAATAGCTTATGTTTAAAAAAAGAGGTTGGAAATAATGTGTTATATATAATGTGTTATATGTTATGTGTTGGCGTTAGTATGTTTATTTAAATAGTGTTTTAAAAAAAATATGAATAAAAAGAAAAGGAAAAAAGTGAGAGAAAGGAAGGAGGTGATATCTAAGATGTGAATATGGGTTTGCCATATACAAGAATATAAGCTTACAATTTTTCAAAAGGCGCATTTTCAAGTTGACATCTTTGAAATATATGTTCATGAGTTGCTAAAGCAATGTAATTTTCTAACCATTAAACAATAGGTATTGAATGTTTGCCTTTCCAACCTTGGAGTACAAGTCTCTGTTAATAATAATAGCTTAACACTGTTTGAGTTAACATGTCCAATATGACTGGTGACTAATTTTCTTGTGCAATGGTAAACTAGTTGCTGGTCATTATCCATTCAAGCAGCATGGACTTAGTGGTGGAAATGGGCCATGTGGAATTCTGGCTCATGCTCAGGGGGTTAACATGGAACAGAGAACTAAAAATATTGAAACAGATGAACAGTTCAAAAATTAACTATGAAAGGAGAGGAACTGAAGAAAAGAGACTGAGGGTGTTGCAAGATGCAGAAACAATCCACCCCTTGCTTCAGCATTTGTCCATGCAGCATGGCAGATGTATAAATTACCTTCAAACTATGTTTATAAGATGTACAAGCAAGTCCTAACCACAGGCTTGCCATCCACAGATTTAAGCATCTGCGGAAGGCAAGCCCCATTACCTCTAATAGATGTATGTGCATGCAGCCAAAGTGAAGTGACCATGTACACACAAGGCCATTGAAAACTACAGGACTTGAGGTCCGTCCTTCCTTCCTTCCTTCCTTCCTTCCTTCCTTCCTTGTTTTGTTCTGTTTTTGCATCTATGGGGTGGTGGTGGTGGTGGTGGTGGTGTCCAGTATGGAACCCCCATGGATACTAAGGGACAACTGTATGTTAAACATAACTTAATTTCCTTTTTAGACCTGGGCCACATCTCCAAGCTATCTCATTATGTAAATAAAGATATTCCAAAATCTAAAAAAAGAAAAAACTTCAGGTCCCAAGCATTTTGGATAAAGGAGACAACCTATGTAAGGACTCTCTGGATTCAATGCAGGATCAGGGTTTTGTCCTCCTTGATTAAGTCTATCCATCTGTTTGCAGTCTCCCTCTTTCTACTGCTCTCCACCTTCCCTAAAATTATTCTCTTTTCCCAAGATTAATTCCTCTTCATGATATAGCCAAAGTATGACAGCCTCAGTTTCATCATCTTAGCTTCCAGGGACAAGCCAAGATTCATCATCTTCACCTTTCATCATCATCACCTTTTTCTTTCTTTCTTTTCTTTTTCTTTTCTTTTCTTTTTCTTTTCTTTTCTTTTCTTTTCTTTAGAGAGACTATTTGACAACATTGTGTTATTATATGGAAACTGAGAGATTCAAGGGCAGGCTAGTTCTGTAGCGAGCTGTTCCTCTATTTTCAAACAACAAAAGCACAGATGTTGAGCCAGGAAAGCTAGTGAAATCTTTGGAGATAAATTCATATTAGCCTGTAATGCAAAGACTCTGGCATTGCACTCCATTTCTGGCTGCCATATCTATATAAGCACATCAGTGCTCTGGTGGCAGAGAATGCCACTGGAAGCTTTGAAAGCCAAGGATTTGTTAACTTTACCATCATCTACTACAACATGAACAGAAGCTGGGCTGATCAAGGACATCCATCTCTAGCAGGGAGCATGTTAATGTGTGAGCTTTAAAAATTTCACTAATATGAATAGCTCTGAACATCGAGGAGTATTTTTACTTACTGAAGAAAAATCTGGCACTTTGTGATTACCAGTTTCAGAAAATGATCACCAACAATGGTCTGCCCTGGCCTCACATTGGGAGGCATGGAGATGCACTATCCACAATGCTCCAGCCTCTTTTGAGAACTCACGCCAAATGAGTCTCAACAACGTAGAAAGAACCACAACTTGGAAAAATCACCCAAGAAGACTTTCTGCTGTGCTTTCTGTAACCAAACTTGTTTATCTCAGATCGACCTTTTTTAGTCACCAATACACTTGTAGAAAGCGTGGGATGAGTCCTTCCTGAATCTTCGTTAGCAAAGAAAAGCCAGAGAGAGAGAGATTTTTTTAAGAATCTGTTTTCTTGGAGACAGAGGGTAAAGCAGGAGTTGGGTAGATGTGATAGAACCAACATGAGCAGGTTTATTGCCACATTGTGTGTTTTTAAAAACAAACAAACAAACAAACAAACAATGATCTATGGAAAAAATAAATGTAGTTATTAAAATACACATCCCCCCCCAACGAATCTATAATAAGGTGAATGCAGTGTCTCAGCAGTTAAGACACTGACTCTGATGATTGCAAGATCAGCAGGTTGAGTCCTAAGCACCGTGTGACAGAGTGAGCTCCCAACACTACTCCCAGCCTCTGCCAACCTAGCTGTTCAAAAGCATGTCAAAGTGGAAGTAAATACATAGGTACCACTTCAGTGGGAAGGTAACAGCATTCATGCAGTCATGCTGGCCATATGACCATGGAGTCATCTTTGAAGCTGATTCTTCAGCTAAGTAACAGAGATAAGCACCTCTCTCTACAGTTGGACATGACTAGGCAAACTTCTCAAAGGGAAAACATTTACTTTTTAATGTTAATAATAATAGATTAAAAATTGAACCCTCCAACAATTAATGAAACAAATTAAAGGGTTGTTGTTGTTGTTGTTTTTAAAGGCTCCCTGGTGAAAGATACCTCATGATCTGGAATAGATTTTTTAAGGATATTTTCCCACTGGAAATCAGAGAGTGGCTGTCCAACTCAATGTTATGTTGGCTAGAAGATTTTCCAGTGGAGAGGAACCCTTTAGTGTTTGGTGCACATCCATCTTGCCCAAGCTGAAACTGTTGGTCCAAGAAATGGGGGAGCATGGTCTAGTGGTGCAAGACAGAGTGGTATTCAAAATTAATTGAACCAGTGTGGGCTATTCAAAGAGAATTGTATCCTTTAGATTTGCTCACTGTAATTTTGAACAGGAATGCTCACATAATCGGGCAGCTTTGCATTGAATACTCGCACTCTCCATAGTCTTCTATAAGGTAAGGATAGATTAGATAATGGGCTGCAGAAAAATTTATGATTAGATCAGCTGAGCCGATTGGTGTCAAAGTCTCTGTAGCTGCCTTGCTCTTAAATAGCAAGGATACACAACCCAATCAGTGCCAGAGACTTCACAATTTCTGACACAGTCACCTTGAGTGCATTACATTAGATCAGTGATTTTTAAAGTTAGGTCCTCCATGTGTTTTGGACTTCAGTTTCCAGAATCCTAGAAAACTGGCTAAGTTGGCTGTGGCTTCTGGGAGGTGAAGTCCAAAACATTTGGAGGGCCAGAGTTTGGGAATCACTGCATTAGGTGCACTCTAATGCATCTAATAGACACATGATATTGCTTTGGAACAGTTAGTTTTGAGGGCTACAGTTAGCAGAATCCCCTCAGCCAGCATTGCCACTAGGAAAACAGAAATGACTCCAGGAACTACCACTCAAAAACAGTTACTTCTGATGCAAGATGATCACAAGGTGAATTGAGAAATGTGGATCTGTGTACAGGCTGTTCGATGATGAAGCCTTGGAGAGGGATTATAAAAATACAGATATTATTTCTCTCTCTCTCTCTCCCCCCTCCCTCCCTCTTTCTCTTTCTCTCTTTGCGCCTTCAAGTTGCCTATAGCTTTATGCCTACCCCATGAATTTTGTAGGGTTTTCTTAGGCAAGAAATAATTAGGGGTGATTTTGTCAGTGTCTTCCTCTGAAATGTAGTCTACAGCACCTTATATCCATTGGCAGTATCCCATCAAAGTACTAACCAGGGCTGAACCTGTTTAGCTTCCACAATTATTATTAACAACAACAACAACAATTTATTTATATTTCCCACCTCTCCCTGTGAAGATCTGGCATCTTTGGTGTATTTAGACATACTGTATTGTTTTTCCTTTATCGCAGTTACATAACACAGACACTGATGAAATGTCTATTGCTGGAAACAGGCATGATAGGACCATGCCTCCATGGAGAAATATGCTTCTCTTGGGCTTAGTAAACCATTGAGCCATTGGTTTTGTTTTGGAGTTTGAAAATGGCAGGCATTGCCTTCCATGTCAGCTGGGCAGTGAATCTCCTCCATGTCTTAGTTTAAACGTTAAAAGAGCTACCAAAACTGCAGAAATTATTTGGGGACTAGGGGGCAGCCCCTTACACAGCTCCTTTAATGTTCAGACTAAACCCCAGAGCAGATTAACTGCCCCACTGAAATGGTAGTGACCAGTTACCAGCCAAGATGGCCAGTGGCCTTGCATGCTTAGATATTCAAATAATCATGCTGTCAAAATTAATTTTATAAAATTGTAATGTATCACTCAAAGTAAGTTTTCCAGATTCTACCAGAGTCTTCACCTATCTCTGCTTCTTAGCATGCCAAACACTCACCCACACATGCATACATAAAATATTTAATTGCAACTGCCAGTGTTTTATCCGTACTCTTAGTGTAAATAGGTGTTATATGTTTTATGAGCAGATTGGAACAGCCAGTCAAAATATCATTCTGAATGTCAATATTATACCTGCAAAGGTAGCACAAATTACTTCTTCACAATGATTAAACTAACTTAGCTTAATTCAAAGCAGCAGGACCAACAGGTGTTATTGTTGACATTTATTATTTTGTTGCCAGATGGAGGTTAGAAGAAATAAATAGTTAAAAACACTGGCAGAGAAGAAGAAATGTGCACAATTTCCTGTTTAAGTTTGCAGTTTGGTTTAGGTATGTGGAAAAAACCACTCTAGATTTTCTATCCACAGATATTGTCATTTCCCTAAATCCAGCATCTCATGTTTGAGGCACTTTCCCTAATGCATAAGCCCACAATATTTAGATAGCCATTATCTCTACTATTTCATAGAATCAAAGAATTTTAGAGCTGGAAGGGGCTGCAAGGACCTTCAAGTCCAAACCTCTGTCATGCAGTAATAGAACAAAAAGTACTCCTAGGGATATAAATCCTGTATTGATTATTTTGTTTACACTACAGCAGAAAAAAGTTTGTTTTTAAACAACAGCATGTTTTACCTCAGGGAAACTTTACACATTTTTTATGACTGCTTTTTGCACATTTCTGTAAGACGTACAGTACTAGAAAATTCCCTACGAATTTAAGATGTGCAGATGACAACATGGTACTAGCTGACTTCCAGATTTGCTGACTTCCCATTTGTGGTTTTGATTTTCTGCAGACAGGAAACCAGGAGGGACAAAATGGTGTGCGCAGCCATGGAGCACCCACGGGGCCACATGCAGGAGCATGCAGCCATTAAAAACAATGGGACTCCAATATTTGCAGTTTTTCTGATTTGCTAGATCTGAAATGGGTCTCCTGTGAATCAAGGGACTACTGAATATCACTTCCAGTGTTTTTATGTGTAAACTGCTGAGGAGTGTAAGACAGAGGATACAGTGGTACTCATGTTCTTCTGGCAGGTTTCCCATATTTTTCTAAGACTGTTGGACAAAACAGCTTTTTGTCTGATCTGATATGACTCATCATATGTCCTCATATGAGTCTTATCATTATTGGTCAAGCCATATAGAAACCAGCTATTTTAGAGAGTACGGCTAACATGATGTTTGCTCTGGAGGAAAGTGTCCTTATTAGTAAGTGTACAGATGTTTACAGTGTAAAGGGTTCCAAACAAAGAACGATGCAAGAAAAGAGAAAAGAAAATGTTTCCCTTCTCCGAGGCTGATATATACAGCCCTGAGGAAGAGTACAAATGAGAAGTAGATCCATGCATATTAATGAGACATTGCAAGCTAATCAAAATCCATTGTCTTCTTCCAGTTCAATCAACACATTGTTATTGAAGATAATATTATCCGTCGGAACTCTAAATGTTTACAAACAACTTCAATTGCAATAATGCAGTAACGTGTCTTTGAAAGCTTTCAGGTTTAATATTTTATAAGAAGAAAAGGATAACTTTGTAGATGATCAAACAGATATTAATGCAGTGAGAAAGGTGTTAAGTGATTTAACCACCTGTTAAAATGTTGCTTACACTTGTGCTTTCACAAGGTCTCTGCAGTTATTTCAGCTAACTGGGAGTAAGCCTCAGTGAAACCAATGAAAATTAATGGACAATTATAGGATTGTATAGTAAATAAGGGCTGGGAGAGAATGCTCAATGAGATAGAAATTCTCCTGGTATTGTAAACAAAGTAAAAGTTATAGGATTTCATCAAAAATATTGGAAGCATGCTATTTATTTTACAAGAGTATTTTTTTCTCTCCCATCTTTTCATACAGATGTTTCCACCTTTTCATACAGAAGCTAACAAATCTTGTGCTTCTGGTCCTTTTATTCTCAGAAGAATTCCACACCAGCCTAGTGGTAGATTAAACTAAGAAAGTTCTGACTAGTTCAAACCCACTTAATAGCAAAGTACGCATTTGAAGCTAGTTAGTCTTTATAGTTTCCACTTCTGCACTTTAAGCACTAGTCAGTACTGTCTTTTATTTTAAGAGCTATGGAGCCTCTAACTCTAGGTATGCCTCTATCATGTAGTGAATTTCCCTGTTATTTGCAGCCATGAGTGTCCAAAAATTCGTATGTGTTGTAAGGGTGGACAAAGTGTGCATCCTCCAGATGTCTATGATTTCCAATTTCCCATGTTCATGTTGGCTAGTGTTATTGGGAGCTACCATCCAACAACATCAAGATGGCCAAACCAAACCAATCCTTTCTCTAGTTTAATTTTAATTCTCAGTATCAGGTTTAGCAAAGATACTTCATGTTTTCAGGACATCACAAAATTTTATTCAAACATACATATAGATGCACATGTTTCTGAATATGATAGACATCACTTTCTTTCTTTTCATGTCTCTTTAATAACTCAAACAGCCTTTTTTGGTGTTTTGAACTAATGGTCTTCTATGCCTTATCTATTAGTTGAGGATTTTCCCCCACTGTACAGCTAATTGTAGTTCTCTATGCAACTACCTATTGTTATTGCATTTTAATGGAGCCATTTTTATTTATGAGAGTCCCTGAGGCATTTTAAATAGGAAAAGAAATGCTTCCTTTGAAAAGTCAACTTCCTGGAACAAGAGATCCAATAAAGTGGATTGTACTTCTCCTCACTGTGCTATGTGTTTCTTACATTGTAGGTTTCACTAAGACTCCCACACTGTTCAAGACAAGGAGATCTGGGTACAAAACCACTTTCTACATACATGCAATGAATTATTGCTGTAAACTGGGTGCACAGATAAAAGCAACATTGGGCTTTACTTCAGAAATTTCTGGGAGAGGGAGTGGGTATTAATGGTAGTCTGTTGCAGTACAATGAGGAGCCTTGTAGTAATTTAAAGTTTTTTTGTTTTGTTTTTTGACCAGCTTTCATGGAATGGAACCAACTTCAACAGATTCATCAATTCTTTGTGTGTGGGGTGGTGGTGGTCTTTTTTCTTTTTTCTTTTGTTTTTAGGAAAGCTCTAAATCACAATCTAAGAACCAGAACAGATGAGAATGAAAGAGTGGTCCAAGTCCACTCTGGCCCGAAATAGGTCCAAACCCCAACAACAGTGGAAAGTGGGCCACAGATGCAGAGCCCAACCCATGCTACCAGCTTTTGCTGTGGTCCAAAAGACTGAAGCGGGGCTTCATCAGGGCTTCAGGCTACTTTGGAAAGAAGCCAAAAGCTGCTTCTTCTAGCTCATGTGATTCGCCCCTTAGTTTAATATTTTGTCCCCCAAGAAAAGGCTAAGTTCTTTGGTCATGCACCTTACTACAAGTGCCATCTCCATAAAAATGCACTATACTTTATGTATATATATATATATATATAGAGAGAGAGAGAGAGAGAGAGAGAGAGATTTCATTTGAATTAATATGCTAAATTTAAAACTGTTTGTGACACAGGCAATCCTGTTTTCTTCCTAAAAGCAAACAGTTGGCACTTCACTAGTTCAATAATACTGAGGCAGGGAAGTGTAATCCCCCCCCCCACACACACACACAAACACTCACTCCTTCCACCATTTAGCTTTCATCCTTTAATTACTATTAATTTCCCCCTTTACATAGATTTAAGAATTTGGATGGGGAATATTTGTTTCTTTGTTTGTTTTATATCTCAGCTTTTCCCTTAGAAGTTGTACTCCAAGAAGCTGCCAAAGTTAACAGATGAAATAACAAATATAAGTTAAAACATGCAGATACTCAAATTGTAATTGTTAAACTACATACGTATGTGTGTGTCTCTCTCTCTGGCTTTTCTTCGCTAACAAAGATTCAGGAAGGACTCATCCCATGCTTTCTACAAGTGCGTTGATGACTAAAAAGGCTGATACAAGATAAACAGGTTCAGTTACAGAAAGCACAGCAGAAAGTCTCCTTGGGTTATGTTTCTTTCTGCGTTGTCATTCTTCCTCGAGACTCATTCGGCATGAGTTCTTGAAAGAGGCTGCAGCATTGTGGATAGTGTGTCTCCATGCCTGCTGATGTGAGGTCAGGGCAGACTATTGTTGGTGATCAATTTGGCCGAGCTTGAGATGTTGTTTCAGGGAGTCCTTGTATCTCTTCTTTGGGGCGCCTTTCTTACGTTGACCTCTGGTGAGTTCACTGTAGAGTACTATTTTGGGGAGGCGGTGGTCCTCCATCCTAGAAACGTGCCCTGCCCAGCGCAGCTGCGTTCTCAATAGCATGGCCTCAATGCTGGTGATCTCTGGTTGCTCCAGGACATCAACATTCGTCACGTAGTCAGTCCAGTGTATATTTAGGATTGTGCATAGACAGTGTTGATGAAAACGTTAGAGGAGTTGTAGATCTTGGTGATAGGTGACCCATGTTTCAGACCCATAGAGGAGAATGGACAGTACAATGGCTCTGTACACACTGATTTTTGTGCTTCGCCTCAGGTGTTTGTTACTCCAGACTCTTTTGTGAAGCTTTCTGAATGCAGTATATGCCTTTGCTAATCTGTGATCAATCTCTTTGTCTATCTTGGCATCTGAGGAGATGATACTTCCCAAGTAGGTGAACTGCTGGATGGACTTGAGCACAGATTTGCTTATGGTGACAAGGGGATGATAGTGCTCTTCCTGTGGTGCAGGCTGGTAGAGAAGTTCCGTTTTCTTCCGGCTGGCTTCCAGCCCAAACAGCTGTGTATGTGTGTGTGTGCATGTGTGTGTGTGTGTGTGTGTGCGCTCATGTGTGCGTGTGTGTGTGTGTGTGTGTAAATTTTGTTTTGGGGTTTTTTAAAAAAGGAAGTAAAAGCAGTTACAACACAGTATGAAAAGTTATTTTCCCAGAAGCAATCAGTGTCTAAAAGCCTGTAAGAATACTGAAGCTTTTCCTGGTGATAATAGAAAGAAGTCAATTGTTTCCCTTGGGAAGAGAGTTCCTGAAACTGGGAGTAGTCACTGATAAAGCTCTTTCATGCAAACCTACTGAGGCTCAGCACGACTGAAAAACAGCCATCCTCCATATTCTCAGAGCCTCAGGAGAATCATATAGGAAACCAAAGGCTTTTGGCTAGTCCCAACGTCTTTCGAAGCTCTCTTCCCATAGCATGGAAAGAAGGGTTAAATGATCTCCTCTTGGTCTAACCAAAATCATGGTTCTCTGTATTTCATCTGAAGAAGCTATTGTTTGTTATTTTGTTTTTTTCAAGGGGGAATCTAATTGCATGCAGTTTGACTACAGTTGTTAGTCTGTGTCTGCTTTGGTTCCAGTTTTAAGAAATTTAATTGGGTCTTCACTTTGTTATTTTCCTTACAACTGCCACTATTTTCTGAAATGAAATAATGAGATACAAAGACTTGTTTTATGAGCTATAAAACTTTGGCATAAGTGCAGATCAATAGATAGATCCTGATAGTTGAATGATGCTCTATAGTGAAAAAAAAATGTGGCTGATATGATCTTCCCTTTCTCCAGCTACTTTCAGTGCACAGCCATTGCTGTAATAGTGTGGTCAACTGAGAAATATCTCATTTTTTAAAAAGCTCACCTGTTAAATTGACCAGTCAGCTGAACAAATTCTATTAACAATAGACATTTTGGAAATAGGACAAAGGCACTTGAAACAAATTTTGATTTCAACTTGATTGCTTCCTCTTCCACCTAGAGGAAGAAACTGGCAGCAGCGGTGGTGGTAACACAGAGAAAGAACATTTTAGCTAAGAACTACAGACTGGGTGGAAAAAAAGAAAATACTGTAGTATGGAGTACCTCACTTTTCGGCTTCCAGCTAGTCAGCAAGACATGCCCTCTGGCAGAATACTCCAGGATACCCTCTCCATTCAATTTTTCTACTCCCTCCAACCATCAGTTAATAACTACTCTGAACTTAAACATGTCCAGCTGTCATTGAATTGGACGTTTATTGGGGGGGTCTTTTCCTTTTGGTTTTTCTTTCTAAAGATTTGCTATACTGCAATGTTGGGATTCCTCCCAACATATTGACACTCCCCTTTTCTTTGTTAGTGGCTCATTTTGACTACATAATGATCAACAAGAAGCACCTCCATTCACAATTAAAGAGAGTGCTAGAAGTGGAGCTGTCTTCATATATGTCCTCCTGACAAGATAATTCATGTGGGAACTGCTTTGAATGCTCTCAAGAGCTATGTAAATACTTGTTGTTGGCATTGTTGCTGTTATCAACACCAACAATTCCCAGATGAGTGTGACATGCAATCGAGCCACTAGAAATTCAGTTTCAAAATGAAATCGCTTCTGTGGACCTAATGTGCTCATTCACATATACACCTCCAGAGGCTGTTGTCTATTACGTTTCCGCCTGACTTAATACCCTGCATTGATAGTTTCTACTTTGGAGCTGGGGGCAAGTAGTTTCACTGCATCTCTGCACTGAATTGCATTGGTTATTTACTTAACATTTTAAAAGTGTTTTTATCCCTTGTTCATAATCTCAGGGGCACTTATGGGTCAAGAGGTGATAAATAAATGCCTTGAATACAATTAGTCAACCAATAAATCAATTGACCAGTTCAATCAATCCTCATGCAAAGACATACAAACAAGTACTTATCCCTTAGAGGCTGTCTATTGTATCTCTGAATAGGTCACCATCCTGGGTTCTTTTTAATTTTGTGGCATGCCAGATCAGTATCTCATGAAGCAAAGGGAGACATTTATTGAAGGCTAGTTCGACATTTTGCTTGACAAAGCAGCAAATGACACCTGCTCCTACTCCAGTCCTAGGTTCTGCCTGAGGTATCTATCTTACTCTGCCTAACAGTAATGCCAGCCCTAGTTGTTGTTGTTTTTTACTTAGAAGAGCAGCTATTTTGGCTTTGGCTATAAGAATTTCATACGTCTTCAATTTAATTACATTAAGAACCATGAAACACAGATCTCCTCTTTTCAAAAGTTTTAACAAAGTCTAATACAGCCTCCTCTCTCCTCTGTACCTGTCTACATTTTAGGAAGGGAGTACATTTAGATTTATTACTCTCATGATTATATAACAAACACAAAGCAAAGAAAACAATGGTGCACTGTGCATTAAACAAATACTATCTCAAATGTTTTTCTAAACAAATTTGACATGAATTTGGAGGTTCGTTCTTGATTTCTAAGGGATGGTGGAAAGATTATGATTCCCATCCCTGGCACCACAGTTCCTTAAATAGCAATTGAAAACGAACTTCCAAATTCCCCACCAAGCAGAATATCTGTCACATTTCAGTGTAGTAGAGAGAGAAACAGAGAGAGAGGGTACACAGATTAGTGCTAAGCAAAATGTTTCTACACAACTTTTCTAGCAAATCTCTAATAGATTTTTGAGGATTTAGGACCTATTTAGTTTAGTAAGTATACATTCACTGGGCAAGATGGGATGGCCTTTTTGTTATTTTCTCTCTTTTTTAAAAGGCTATGAACAGACTTTATAGACAACAGCAAAAACTTTGACTGCATAGATCATGAAAGGATATGGAATGCTTTTAAAGACATGGGAATGCAAACCCATATGATAGTCCAGGTGAGGAATCTCTACTTAGAACAAGAAGCTACTGTCAGAACAGAACACAAAACAGAGCAGTTCCTAATTGGCAAGATGGTCAGACAAGGCTGCATCCTGTCATCCTATCTGTTCAACTTATATGCAGAGCATATTCAAAGAAAAGCAGAATTGGACATAAAAAAAGAATGAGTGAAAATAGGAGGAAGGAATATCAACAATTTAAGATATGCAGATGAAACCATAATACCTCCCAGACCTGGAATAACTACTAAGGAAGTTCGAGGAAAATAGTGCAAAAGCAGGCTTACTGTTGAACAGAACAAAAACAAAAATAATGACCACGGAGAATCTACACAAGTTCAACCTAGACATTGAAGAAATAGAAATAGTAAAGAGATGTCATACCTGGGATCAAACACTGGTAGAAAGTAGCCAGGAAATCAGAAGATTAAAAAGGGGGAGGGCAGCTATGAAGGATCTAGAAAGATTCTAAAATGCAAAGATATAAAACTAAGCAGAAAAGTTAGAATCATAAAAGCCATTGTATTCCCTATTATTATGCATGGATGTATGAGCTGAACAAATAAGAAAGAGGATAAGAAGAAAATTAATTCATTTGAGATGTAGTATTGAAGAAGAACCCCGGGGATGCCATGGACAGCCAAAAAGACAAATAAATGGGTCCAAGAGCAGATCAAGCCAGAAATATCCCCAGAAGACAAGAAGACAAAATGTAGGCTGTTGTACTTTGGACACATTGTGAGACAGCACAACTAGCTGGGGAAAAATACAATTTTGCTAGGAAAAGTGGAGGAAAGCATTTATTTTATTTTATTTTATTTATATGCTGCCTTTCTCCCTGGAGGGACCCAAGGCGGCTCACAAGCAAAACATTTAAAATATCATTAAAATTCAAAACAATTAAAAACATCTACAAACATCGTAAAAATCACATAAAATATACAAAAGTTAAAAGCATAACTAAAGACCCACCTACTCCATTAAAAACTACCCTGCTATGCATTATATACCAAATGCCTGCCTGCATAAAAATGTTTTTACTTGGCAGCGAAAGGCCAGCAGGGAGGGGGACAGCCTAGCCTCCTGAGGAAGGGAGTTCCAGACAATGGGGGCAGCCACCGAGAAGGCTCTCTTCTGTGTCCTCACCAAGCAAGCCTGTGATCTAGGTGGGACTGAGAGAAAGCCTTCTCCAGGAGGTCCATATGGGGAGATATGATCTCTCAAATAGTCTGGATCTAAGTCATGTAGAACTTAAAGGTCATGACCAACAATTTGAATTGAGCCTAGAAATGGACTGTTAGCTGTGAAGCTGTTTTAACAATGGAGTTACATGGTCCCTGTAACTGTCCCTGGTTAGCATTCTGGCAGTGGTGTTTTGAAGTTTCTAGACAGTTTCCATAGGCAGGCCCACATAGAGTGTGTTAACAGTAGTCCAAACAGGAAATAATCAAGGCATGTGTCACTGTAATCAGATCTGATATCTGAAGGAATGGGCACAGCTGACATAAATTTTTTAGCTCTCCAAATTCATTCCTGGCCACAGCTGACACCTGGGCATACAGGCTCAGAGTGGAGTCCAGGAACACACCCAAGCTGCGAGCCTGAAATTTCAGGGGAAGTGTAACCCCATCCAACACAGTGTAATCCCATCCAATTCAGATTTCCTTTATCTGTATTACGACTGACCAGGAGCACCTCTGTCTTGTCTGAATTAAGTGTCAATATGTTTGCCCTCATCCAGTCTGTTGCTGACAGCAGACACGAATACAGAGACAGTTTCCTTGGAATCAGATGGGAAGGAGATATAGAGCTGGGTGTCACCAGCATACTCCAGATGACCTCTCCCAGTAGTTTCATGTAGATGTTGAATAACATGGGGGACAGAACCAAGCCCTGACAGACCCCACAGGCCATTGGACAGGGGGTTGAACAGGAGTCCCCCAACACCACCTTCTGAGTTTACCCCTCCAAGAAATACCAGAACCAATGCATGACATTGTCCCCAAGTTACATCCCAGAAAGGTGACCCAGAAAGATACCATGGTTGATGGTATTGAATGCTGCCAAGAGATCCAGAAGGACCAATAGGGACACACTCCCCTGTCCAATTCCCAGTATAGCTCATCCACCAAGACAACCAAAGCTGTCTCTGTACCATAGCCAGGTCTGAAGCCAGATTGAAATAGATCTAGATAGACAAAGTAGAAAGACAAAGTAGAAAGAGTGGAAGACCAGATGCTAGATGGCTGGACTGTATTAAGGAAGTCACGGGTATGAATGTACAGGAACTAAGCAGAGTAGTGGAGGACAGGGGGTCTTGGAGATGTCACATCCAGAGGGTCACCATGGGTTGAGATTGACTTGAGGACAATTAACAACAAACAGACATTTTTTCCCTTCCAAGAATGTACATGTCCTAGAGGAGTGGCAGCTGATGGCTCCTAGCTTGTTGGGGACTATTTTGGATTTTGCTATTAAATGTAAAACAGGTATCCAAGATGCAGCATTGTTCTCACAAACAGAACTTACTGTCTGAGTCCTGAGTGAAAAGCTACTGCTGGTCTCCAGATGACATGTCGGGTGCTAAGTGTCATACCCTGTCTGTTGCTCAATAGCACATCATAGACCTAGGTTTCAAATTCTTTTTTGTTCCAGTTGGATTTAAGCATACAAGCCTGACTTTCTCTATATTGCTTCCAGGGCATTCTGTGGAAATGTAGATCTTTGATGGCTAGTGCCCTGAGCGATAGGCTTTTGGCAATAAATCACAAAAGCATATGTGCTGTTTCCCTTCAGGCTATGCTATACTATGACTTGCAAGAAGAGGCTATTAATGGCTTTGCTAAGGCATATCACATTTGTTTGTGAAAGAAGAGGGCATTACCCTGCAGATCACAATTTGCTACAACACTAAGATAGGAAAAAAAATAGTGTTTTTTGTTTGTTTGTTTGTTTTTTAAATTGGTAAGTATGTGCAATGGGGAGGAGATCCCCAGCAATGTTGTATCTGCTTTAATTTTTCTAAGCTGCCTTGGGTCCCAGCTTTCAGGAAAAGGTGAGAGAGAAAAATATTTTTAAATATACATCTGGTTAGACTTGTGCCAACTGCCAATCCAAAGAGTACTATGATAAGTCTGCCACAGGAAGTAAACCTTCCAATCTTGAGCTCCATGTATACCAAATAGACAACAGGTTTGGAGCTATTTTCATAAGAGAGAAAGTGACAGGGTACTTGAGGTGATATGTAATTAAGTGAACTATATACGAAATGCAGAGCAATAACTCATATTGGGAAGGATTATATTTCTTAAAGGAAGCTCTGTGTTTTGTAATGGAGAACATGATTTACAGTGACACCCAATTGCAAGCAATAACACAAATCTGATACCTAACAGTAATTCAGAACAACATACAAAAATGTTTCTTCACTTTTGCAGTAAGTGCCCTGAACAGACAAGATGCTCATATTGATCCATTTCTAGTTGTACTTGAAACTAGAATTAGATAAATATGAACATCTTCTATGCATGTATTTTTGCAATGTTATTCTGAATTATTGTTATTTGCCACATTTATATTACCATCAGCAATAGGCTTCATTGCACATCTTGTTTTACATTCAGCAGCTCAGGTATTTCTCTGTAAAATGTCACCCTTTCCAATCTGAATTGGAAATTCAGATGTGTATTTCATATGCAAGCAACAATTATTTGTAGGTGACTAACTGTACCATAGCTAGAATGTGGATGAAGACTGAACATTCAGAGTCACATCTTGTTGAATGAGCATTCAGGGTCACATTCTATAGGGACACAAAGCATTGTCATTCAAACATGCATTGTAATGTTGATTTGAATTTGCTCTGTTTTGGTACGTACTGTTCTACAAGTGATATGTACCATTGTGGCAAACTTCCATATGAGTAGAGTGATGAAATTAGTGATGCAATTCTTTCCTAAT
The DNA here is from genome assembly GCA_034509955.1 of Urosaurus nigricauda. Taxonomy (NCBI): domain Eukaryota; kingdom Metazoa; phylum Chordata; class Lepidosauria; order Squamata; family Phrynosomatidae; genus Urosaurus; species Urosaurus nigricauda. Next base: position 141,294,657 of record JAOEGL010000003.1, on the reverse strand, counting down.
TTTGTTCTTCAAGGAAGCACCCGGTAATTTCTTCCCACTCCTAAAAGTTTCTGAAAATAGCATGGCTTTCATATTTCAGGACTTATTCATAGCTCTGAGCTAATTCTTTGCAAAATTTGCACATGCTATTTTTGTTCAGAAATACATTGTATAAATTTAGAAATGTTATTTTCTGTACATAAAATGCTATAGTTCTACTCAGTTTTGGGGTAGAATTTTCTGCACAGTAAATGGGGAGGATTTCTTTGGTGATGAAAATGCTGTTGGAAGGACAGGTGATGCTTTCTTCTTCAGGGAAGATTTCTCAAAATTTGAACAGAGTAAGTCCTAAACTGTGAAGTTTCTCATCAATACATGATTATCTTCATGAGAGTTTGCCAACACTCAAATAACACCTTTTAAAATTATTTTTGTGAATAGTTTCTCTATCCCTAGATAATCTGAATTTTAGTTTGATTTCAGTGGAACTATCCATGGTGCTGAAACAAGAATCAGCAACAGGTAGAGACATGAAGCAGTTTTGCACACACAGCATGGGGGCCACTAGTCACCAAGGATATGCACATGAACATTTCTTACTAACATCCTCATCAGTAACATTTAGATGCAAATCTAAGAATTGCTTATTCTGGCCAGTATTTGATTTTTGATCTGTCATCTCCATTATGAGTAAAAACATGCCCCCCCAGCCTAACTTCCCAGATTGCCAGCCCCCCAAACAAACTGTTTCTGAGGGTCATGCTCTACAAAAGATGTCCGTTGCGATCTCCCTTTCAGGGTGCCTTGAGAACAGGCAGCTGGAGAGACCTCCTCAGCCCTACCCTAACTGTTTGTCCCAAGGCACCTTGTGACTAGGTGCTCCCTGTAAATATCTTTTCCCAGCATCTAAAGTGTCTGTGTCTCAGAAACACTTTGTTCAGATCAGTAACCAAGCTGAGAAGGTAGATTTAGGAGTGGGGGGGGGGGAACAATGTGATCATTTATAACAGTAAACATTAATATCCAACAGTTCAGAAATCATACAAGCAGCTTACAATATTGTAACTGCTGAACAGGATACTAGTCGTTAGTATTTTTAGTGAGATTCATTTTCCACGCTAATATTTTTAAATTGCTCAATAAGAAACAAATTATTCTTGGAGAATAATAGTTTTGTCAGCATTTCTGAAAATATCTTGATAATCTTCTTACAGGAAGTTAAAACCTTTATACTATTAGAAATAACGGATATATATCAAGGGAAGAACACCCATCAGTAATTCATGTGAAGATTCCCAGGCACATTAACACAATATTGGATATGAAATCCTCTGAGAAACTCACCTAAAAAGCAACACAGAGATCTCAATTTGCAGGACCTGTATGGAATGGAATTTTCCTAACTTTTCCAGCTGAGCAACTAAATTTACTGGAGCAATTAGGAGGGGAATCCCATCCCAACCGGAGCTGGAAAAGTTTCTTTCAATGTAACACAGGCCTGCAAAATGGAGGATCATAAAACTATTTTTAAAGTGTTGATTTTGTAAGAATTTAGCATTCTAAATCCCAAAATGACCTTAGGTTTCTGCCATCACATACAGAAATGCTTTGGCATTTCTATGTTGTGATATTGGATTGAACAAAATGATCCTGCAAAGAATAAAAAAGGGGTTAAAGTCTTCTAAGGGGCTGTGCAGGCCAACTCTAAGGCAAAGCCTGCAGGCAACTCGATTTTCACCAGATTGGGGCTATGGCAACCATATGCTATGGTCCTGATCTTACCTTTCCATGATGCAAAAATGAGCCACCAAAAATGGTTAGCTGCAATGGCATGGCTTTACGGTGCTTCTTTGGTGCTGCATCATGTGGATGCAATGCCAGAGGAGTGCCATGATGCTACATGCCATGCAGTGCAGCATATGGTGTCATTCTGGCCTGGAGGCAGAACCAGGATGTGTGTCCTCGAGATGCTATGCCCCGACTCCGCCCCCAACCCAGCCTTTAAGGCTGTTGTGAACAGGTCAGAGACATTTGAACCACTTTAATTCAAAAGGACTAAAATAAATCACAGTGGAACATGAATGCTGCACTTTATTAGAGCTGAGTAACAGAACTGATTTTAAAAATATCAAATTTGTGAAAGGTTTGTATGTGTGGTATGTGCGCTTTTCAAATTCAGCACCCCCCCAAAAAAAAATACGTTAAAAACAGTTACAATATTAAAAAAGGTTTTTCATTACATGTCTGTGTAATTAATTACTATTACAGATCAAATGTCCTCACAAAGTAGTAACAGCATTAAAATTACAACTTAAAGTAACCTTTTCAATAGAAAATAAAGCTCTTACTTTTAAGGCTGAAAGAGATGTACCATGTCACCAAGCCAGACAAAAGCTGATTGGCGATTATATGCCATCCAGCTTCTCTTCTGCTTGGGGGCATGGCATTTATATACCACTTGCCCCAGAGTCAGCTCTTCCGGGAGGAAAGCCAGCTCTTCAGGAGAAGGGGCAGCTTTTTTCTGCCCCCCCCCCCAAAGGACCAGAATCTGGCTGAACTGGGGCCAGGCATCTGTTTGCCATAGCCCCAATCCAGCCTAAAAGGGGTGGCTCCAAGACACCCCTTTTGGACCATCTGTTCTCCCCTCCTTAGTTTCTTGATTTAAAAAATCAAGATACTAAAAACTGCTGACCTTAAGCACACCTATATAGTGTTCCAGGTCCCATAAAACACACCTAGTAGTAAGGAAACATACATAGTTCATAGTATTTTCACATATGTAGATGCTGAACAGGAGATCACAAAATAGAATGCCTTGAAAAACTCCTTGGACAGATGTGTAAGTGCCTAATCTCACTCCCAAAAGAGAGCAAAAGGTCTTACCATTTGACTTTATGTAGAGAATATAATGCTTTCTAAAGTATGAACAGACACCCAGACCCTGCTTTGTAGCATTTCTTGTTAAAATATTTACACTGCACAGATGGTTTTACACTGTTGTGTCAGGTTGTATAGATCATTTTGCAGTTAAACAGGAAGGAAATCCTACTTTTTTTATAAGAGAGAGAGAGAGAGAGAGAGAGAGAGAGATTCCCAGCGACTTCGTTTTAGGGTCCTTTCACACTACAGAATTATATAGATGTGATTACATTTTAACTGCCATGGTTTGATCCTATGGTATTCTGAGATTTGCAGATTCAGGAAGCATTTAGAATTCTCAACCAGAGCATTTGTCTGGTCCTTCTTCAAACTACAAACCTCAGGCTCCCCTGCCTAGGTTGAAGCCATGGTATTTAAAAGTGAATCATAGGAATGAAACAGATGGGCAGGAAAAAGTGCCTTGAAGCTGCCTTTTCTGAAGCCACTTGAAACCACACCGCCAGTTCCCAAGGCAGCTGGAGTGCTCATGTTATGACCATACGATATGGCTTCAAGTCAGGAAGAAGCAGGAAAAAAAAGCTACTTCTTTTTGAATAGTCTTTTCTCTGCATAAGGTGCCTAGAGGACACTTTCCTGCTGGCTTCAAGGCATGTGTCATCTGAATGCCACACCTTCAAGACAGCTTGAAAGCACCTATTTTTGCCTGTCTGTTTAGCCCCAATGTACAGTAACTGCACTGTGTGAAAATGCCCTTGGTTTAGTTTGATTGATTTTTTGTATTTGGAGGATCCATGGACAGAAAATTGGCCCCACCTACCCCTTGTATTGTTGCCTACCCAGATTTACTTGAACCTGACTCAAACTGGATTTGATTTAAACACCCAGGATGGAGGACCATCTGCCCCTTTGGGAGCCACCCAGAAGCCCAGCTGTTTCCTTGGACGGGGAGGGAGAGTGGTGTCTACTTAACTCAGTTCCCCAGTGCCCAGGATGGAGGACCATCTGCCCCTTTGGGAGCCACCCAGTAGCCCAGCTGTTTCTTTGGGTAGGGAGGGAGAGTGGTGTCTACTTAACTCAGCTCCCCAATGCCAAGGATGGAGGACCATCTGCCCCTTTGGGAGCCACCCATCAGCCCAGCTGTATCTTTGGGTGGGGAAGGAGAGCAGTGTCTATTTAGCCTGGCTCCCCAACGCCCAGGATGGAGGACCATCTACCCCTTTGGGAGCCACCCAGCAGCCCATCTGTTTCTTGGGCGGGGTGGGAGAGTCCATCAATGATGAGATTTATTCTGTATTGCTCAATTTGCTATGCTACAGCTATGCATTTTATATTGTATTTGATTTCTAATTGAATTGCCTTTTTTCCTTCCTTTTCTTATGTAATTTTTATTGTGATAGATGAATTGTATACTATATTTATTTGATTTTGTATTGCTATTTTTTCTTTTTAATGCATTTTTTATTGTTATTTACTTCTCTTATTTGTTGGAACCCACCCAGATTCCAAGTGATTGGGTGCGATATAAATAAATTGTTGTTGTTGTTGTTGTTGTTGTTGTTAAAAGCCAACATTAATGAACTGAGTCTTCTGTTATGTGTTCCATCCACAGATTACCTGACAATTACATGTGTTTTATGAGTTTACAATTAAAGACATAGCATAATCTTAATTCTATTAAGAATAATTTATCACTGATAATGCCATGTTTCTCATGGCTACTCCTAATTTGCACACTGTACTTCATTTAAACAAATGCAAATTTTCAAATTGTTACCTATCCTGTTGTAAAGGTACATTAAATAAGAAGCTTGGGTAGGAAAAAAAAATCCAAGGAGAAATTAAGCTTTTTGTCAGGTGTTATTCTGGATGAGGACTTGTCCTAGAGAGGATAACCCAAAATAATATGCTTACTTAGGTGAATTATTTTAGCTCAACTGTATAAGTATTTGGTGGCCAGATAGCTTAGCCTGGGGGACTGATTGTTAATGTTGTAGGGTAGTCCATGATAAACCACATCAATGTTTCACATCTGGATCACCACCTTCTGTGATGCAGGTAGCAGCATACAACCTGGAGAACCACCTCTCACCTTCCAGAAGAATAAGAAAACACTGGAAACAAACATCTCTCAAATGAGGCTTTTATTCTTCAGAAGTTCCACTCTGTACAACTCTATTTACAACTCCGTCCACCGTCCACTATCACAATACACCAACTCACTACATGACTCACACGATCCACATGACCCACAAACCGCAATGTGACTAGAGGCACGTCGCTTATATAGCAAGGGCTCCATGTGGCTTTTTGGCCCTTTCTCTTCCTGCTCTGTCACACTGATCTCTGTACCCCATCCAGGGTGGCTTTGCTCTTTTGCAGCCTTTTGCAGCACTTTACTGCACCTTGATGACTCCCACCTGATGTCACTTCCCATGACTCAGCACCAGTGAAAATGCCTTGTCATTATAGCTGCCAGTGACCCTTTCATGCCCAATCACTATTTTATCCCAAATTGTACATTTTCCCCTGGATTATATCTCAACACCAATCCCTATGTATACCAAGGCCAGAGGTATATAGAACTCCAGAGACACATGTCCAGTGATAATGAGTTTTATTTAAAAGGGAAATCAACACATAGAATCATAGAATCATAAAATCATAGAGTTGGAAGAGACCACAAGGGCCATCCAGTCCAACCCCCTGCCATGCAGGAACTCCCAGTCAAAGCATCCCCGACAGATGGCCATCCAGATTCTGCTTAAAGAAATCCAAGGATGGAGACTCCACTACACTCCGAGGGAGTGTGTTCCACCATCGAACAGCCCTTACTGTCAGGAAGTTCCTCCTAATGTTGAGGTGGAATCTCTTTTCCTGCAGTTTACATCCATTGTTCCGCGTTCTAGTCTCTGCAGCAGCAGAAAACAAGCTTGCTCCCTCTTCAACGTGACCTCCCTTCAAATATTTGAACAGGGCTATCATATCACCTCTTAACCTTCTCTTCTCCAGGCTAAACATCCCCAGCTCTCTAAGTCGTTCCTCATAGGGCATGCTTTCCAGACCCTTCACCATCTTAGTTGCCCTCCTTTGGACCAGCTCCAGTTTCTCCACATCCTTTTTGAATTGTGGTGCCCAGAACTGGAAACAGTATTCCAGGTGGGGCCTGACCAAAGCAGAATAGAGTGGCACTATTACTTCCCTTGATCTAGACGCTATACTTCTATTGATACAGCCTAAAATAGCATTGGCCTTTTTAGCTGCCGCATCGCACTGTTGACTCATGTTCAACTTATGGTCTACTTGGACTCCTAGATCCCTTTCACACGTGGTTTCATTCAGCCAGATGTCCCCCATCCTATATCTGTGCATTTCATTTTTTCGTCCTAAGTGCAGTACCTTACATTTCTCTGCGTTGAATTTCATTTTGTTAGTGTTGGCCCAGCTTTCTAGTCTATTCAGGTTATTCTGAATTTTGATCCTGTCTTGTGGAGTATTGGCTACTCCTCCTAATTTGGTGTCATCTGCAAATTTGATAAGTATGCCCCCAACACACACACATAAAACAAACAACCTTGTGCGCACACAAGGGAAAGAGAAATCAGGAGGTTAAATCACAATAGAGTAAGGCATCACTAATGGTCATACCGCACCTGAATGGATCTTGTCTCCAATTGCTGGGGGTGCTGGATGAAATAGAGGACTCAGACAGCTCCTGCTGCACCAGGTATAGGTGAGCTGTCGAAGTGCCAGCCTGGCAAACTGACAGATATTCTGCCTGTTCGCTAGACTAAGCCAAAGATGTGCTGAAAAGCATGGGTATTTATACCAAATAAATGCCTTGGGGGCAAATTCCAAGGGGTTGAAAGACCAAATGGTCTTGAAGTTTTTTGAAATGGGTTTGAAGTACTCAGGAAATACTTTGAAGCAGTTTTCCAAGGTGGTGACACTGAGGTGTGAATGGGTAGCAATGGACAGGCATGTCCAGGCAGACATGATTGCCAGTGCTTTGTTTATGTCAGAGCTGCAGCTCATTGATCTATAGATCTGGGGTCTCCTCACCTCTTTAGAATGTCTGGAATTGATCCACCAAAGCCAGGGGCCTTCATACAACTCCTTTTGCTAGCTTACGGGTTGGTGCTGTTCTCTGGTAATGGAGTCCACATTAGAGTTATAGAAGGGTCACCCAGCCTATGTTTTATTGACATATTGATATCAAGAGAGGAGGAGTAATCAGAGGCACTCATAGGCCTATCATGGGAGGGGGGGTATATCTACTCATAGAAATGCATTTTCAGAAATTCATAATTTAAATTCAGCTTGCAGACTTGTTTATTTCTGGGGAATAAACCATGAGTGATGTGGTCTTGGAAATCAATAAATGCATCCGCTTGAATTTATATATCTGATTTATATTGGTCTCCCCATATACTGTCCAGGGGAAAGAAATTGCCATTTAAGCATATTGCCATTAAGATATAGCATATGAAGCATGCTTGATTAGGTAATTGCTATCAATCATCCATTCCATGCTTGTGACAAGAAGATAAAATGGAACCATGTCCAAATACAATAAAAAGGGATAAATCTTAGCATTACAGTTAAAGATTGCATAAATTCTACTTGGGATGTAATTGTTAGGCCTCCATAGCAACAGGATAGATATCAGCTGATTCTGTTGTTTTGTCTTCTGTAGTATGTAGTTCACTTTTAACCCAGTCTTGGATCATATGTAAATAACTCTGCCACCCTCAGCACTTGTGAATACTTATACATTTTTAGGTGAGCCCCAAAGCAAGAACTGCTTTGTGTCACTCCTTTCTCAGCATATAGAGATAAACAAGAGCATCTTATGTTTTATAATTTTATTGTTGTCATCTGCTATAAAAAGTCAACTGTGTATAATGGTTTGAGTTTTTGGATGAGGGCTCCAGAAAGACAGGGTTCAAATCCTCACTTAGCCACAGTACCCTACTGGGGATGTTGGGCACGTCACACTCTCTAAGCCTTAAAGGAAGACAATAGCAAAGTTCATCTGAATAAATCTTTCTGACAAAACTCTGTAGTCCAACATGATCCAGCCTTCCAATTCCTTAGAGGGTCTCAAGGGAAACATTTGGATAACTGTTGCTTACTCCTCTCAGTTCTTGCTATGTTGGATGGCAAATTCTTCTAAGATATGTGTAAACACAAAGCTTATAATCCCTGGCCATGCTGGCTGGGAGAATTCTGCAAGCTGCAGTCCAAAAAAGTAACTTCCCCAAGATTTGTTCTCAAGTATTTTTTGAGTAAAATTCACTCTGCAGATGTTAACCCTCATTAAGCAGGGTCTTTGATCACATGGAAATTTCTAGTCATGTTCAAATAAATGCAGTTACAGTTGCCCTTAAAATGTGCAACTCAGTATGTAGTATGACAGAGTAGAGACAGTGTGCTCTTCAAAAAAAATGGGGTGGAGATGGGAGAAGCTTGCACACTGCTCCAGCACTGTGTTCCTTTGTAGAATGAATGCCTGAACTTAAGTCACATCAGAATCCAGTCTGTCAATTCTTCCAAGAGGTCACAAGCAGAACATGGAGATATTCACCCTCTTGTATTCTTCTCAAATATCTAGTAAATTTATGAGTGCCAATATCTTAAGAAATATTAGCATTAGGCAATTCTCTTTCAAGCAGGAATGTAACTGAGGCCCTGTACAGACCAGTACTTTGTGCCAGCCTGTGGGTGGAGTCAGAGTTCAGCTTCCTGATGCTAAATGCCCTGACTCTGCTCCCAGGGTGTCATGATGCTGTGCACCATTCCAGATGGTGCACAGCATCATGGCATGACTCCAGCACTGCATCCAGATGATGCAGTGCCAGAGGGGCACCATACAGCCACGCTGCTGATGCTATGGTACCCTTTGGAGGGTGCAGAAAGGAGCCACTTTTTTGCAGCTCCTTTGTGTGCCCTCCAGAGGCCAGATTGTGGCCATTGTGTAATGTTGCCGCAGCCCCACTCCGGCCAGAAAAGGGGCTACTGCATGCCACCCCCTATGGGCTGTGTGTACAGCCCCTTAGGTACTAACACACTATTGCTACATTAGTATAAAACACACTGTATTAGTACAAAACATATTTGAAAAACTCCAATATAAAATCTTATTTCATTGCCATTCTTTTTCTCTTCCCTAGAATACAGGAAGAGGTTGCTGAGCAAGAGTCTCTACATTCATCTCTTATCTTCCATTACATGAAATTTTGTGACAGTTCTTGCAATAATCTGCTTCTAATCACAACTCTTTGAGCAGTTATCTATCACATCTTTCAGCTACTACACTATGAGGACAATTTTGAACAGAGCTACTGACTTGTGAAGAAGATCAAACTGACTCAGGTTGTACTCAAACTGACTCAGATTGTATTCAAACTGACTCTGACTTGTATACCACTGACCTGTTGCAATTGTAGAGGACAGATGAAACCTTAAAAAATGGATAATGGGAGTGAAGAATTTGACAGATCAAGAACATAAAGCTGCTTCCTACTATCCTCTAATATTGACTCTATGGTTCAGGCTCTTCTGTTCCATCTAGCAGAAAATCTCCAAAGTCTCCAGCGGATTCCTCCCAGCAGCTTAGGTGATTCTAGGGTGTATTGCTAGTTCTCAGAGTATCTATCAAAGTCTATGCTTCTCAGGTCTTGAGAAAGGGAGTTAAATCACAGGGCAAGTGCTATTGGAGGAGTATAAAAAGTTTGATTTTATTTTGTGTGGTGCTTTTAAAGTCTGAAAGCCCATCTCCTGCTTCCTGGGAAATGTTGTAACAAATATCTTAATCAGAGTAATCAAACTGGTATGGCAGAAAGTGAACAACAACCAGTCCCACACCCCACACCTAGCTGAGAAAGTAACAAACTTACAGAGAAAACAGTCAAAAAGACCAAGCTTCCTAACGGACTGGGGGCACACTCCCAGTCTGCCAGGAAGCAGCACAGCTGACCACACGTGCAGCAGATCCATGGCATTTCAGTGGTGCAGTGGTTACACATATTGCAACGAAGAAACACTGAAGAAATGTCACCCCCATGGCAAAGGTGTCTTTTCTCTAGTACAAAAAGGAGCAGCTTTCTGCTGCTCTTTTTTGCTCCAAAGAAAGTCCAGTTTGGGGGTGTGATGTGCAGTTTAAAATAAATAATTGTCTTTGTTCAAAGGACTTTGTTCAAAGTCCCAATGGAGGAGAGAGAGGGGGAAAGAAAAAAGTGGCTGCAGGTTAGAGTGAAGCAGGAAGATATTGGGAAAGCAGAAAAACAGCATGTCTGCACATATGCAGACTAACAATTACTAACCATAGGCAAGAAAACTCTGACATTACTCACTCCCATCTCATGCCTGTGCTCATTGGCTCCACATGAAAGTTTTGAATGTGCATTGTCAGCACATAAAAAAACCAGAAGCAAGTCTGTGGATGCATATATCACAGCTTATGGAGGAGCATGTGGACTACTATTGAATAGTTGTACATATTAGTTCCTGTGTCATTATTTTAAGCTTCACTTGTATATGGTATGCATGTTCCCATTACAAATCAGCCATAGAAAACCCAGTACATAATAGATCTCCTGTTTCTTCTTTTCCCTCCCATATCCACAAACAGTAAGTTCTATTGTAAAGCAATTTCAGTGTAATGCAGTCTTCTACACTGGACGAATTGATGATCTGCTCTTTCACTTGTTTCTGTTCTTTGTGACAAGTTGATCTGATAAACCAGAAAATTAAACTCTGTCTGGAGGAGCCAGACTAAATTGTGTACAAAATACAAGAACAGGGTGAATAAGTACTTTGAGGCAGCAGACAAGTATTTTGATTTTTTTTTCTCATGAAAATTCACAGAAATGAACCTACACAGTAGAGAATAGTGATTAAAGAAATAGTTTGGATATGATAATGGTCATGGTGGTGAGACACTGATGTAATGGTGAGATGATGGTGGTGATGGTGGTGATAGTAGTGGATGATGATGGTGATGATTATGATGATTGTGTTAGATCCTTTTTGTGTTGTATACAAGTGAAGGCTCTTTTGTGAAGGTAAGATGGAGGTTTTATCCAAGAGAGGGATTTTTTCCCCCCAACTTTTATCCCTCCACCTGTAGCTCCTTGCATCAACTTGTTTGCTGTCGAACCTCTGATCCTCTGGGACTGATTTTTGGATGACACAATGGATGTGCTTCAATAGTTCCTTCTCCTTTTCCAAGTTCTGAGAGTTCCCTGCCCATTTGTTTAAATTATAGCACCACACTTTGAGATTGGGTGTGGTGGTGGATGTAGAACGTTTGCCACTATGTTTTTGTAATACAATTCTCACAGTTCCTTACCAGTGACCAGGCCAGCTTGAAGTTCTGAGAAGAGAAGTCCAAAACACCCAATATAATATGGAATATAAACCAGTGAGCTAATCTCCAATGACTCTGGAGACCTGTAAGGTTACCACACATGGCTCCTGGCATGGAAGGAGAACAGTCCAAAAGGGGCCAGGATGGGGATGGAACAAGTGGGGAATGCATTTTACTGCATGCAGGAAGTCCCTCACTTATTCCCTTCCCTTCCCAATCTGTCCCAGAAGAGGCAGTTTTTGAGAACTGTTTGAACAGTTCTCAAAAATTGGCTCCTATGGGATGGATTGGGAAATGAAGGGAAGGGAATGGAACGTGTGAGGGATGTCTTGTGTGCAGTAAAATGCATCCCTCACTTGTTCCCAACTCACTCCCAGCCCCTTTCATTCCATTCTCCGGCTGTTCCAAGGAGCCCTGTGTGGTAAACATAAATGATTCAATTCCCTACTTGGCCATGGCAACCAACAGGATGACCTTGGGCAAATCATAGCCTCAGAGTAAGGCAAAGGAAAACCTATTTTCCATAAAAGATTTCTTTAAAAATATTTGACAGAAAAGCCAGTGATAAGATCACCTTAGGGTTGCCACAAGTCAGAAATGACTTGAAGGCATCCAGTAACAAAGTCTGAAAAGAACTCTCCACATGGTAGCTCTATGGGATCAGGAACCACGATTTTTCAAGTTTCCAGGCTACATAAGTGTAGTGGAGATTCTCCTCTTCAGAATATGATTATTTTCTATGAGGAAAACAGCATGAGAGCAGTCAGGTGGGACCATCTACCATGTGTACCACTCTCATGCTGAACCAGAATTCAATCTGGGTGGAAGAATCAGAAGGAGAAAAGTCTAGGTAGCAGAGCCAGTCAACAAACTGAGGGTTGTAAATTATGTACTCACAGTAGCTGAGTTAGTTCAAGAAATGAACTGAAGGTTTGCTTCCAGTAACTTGATCAAAGGAAAATTGCAGCTTACAAAGCCAGCCAACTCAGCCCCACCAATAGTTCAGACAGCATTCCAATACTGTGTTTCACAGCTCTGTGCATGTAGCCTTTCACTCCATCTGTTGGGGAGGGTTTATACCAGATGCTTAAGCCTTCACCTTTCCCAGGAGCTACAAGGTCTTTCATCCAACTTCTCTTCTTGCTATGAATCCTGTGCACCTGCAGGAGAATTTGACTGGCTATGAGGCATCTGGTCTGGCTACAGTATGTCTACATCTTCTTCTAAGGAAGATGAACTCTTGGGAGGACAGGACATTAGAAGGGGAGCCATGTCTAGTCAGCCTGGAGAAATAATGCTTGAATGCAATTTGGGTCAGAATACTGAGAATAGGTTTTGAACTCTCTTTATAACATGTCATTTGCAGCCCATTATTTGGCCAATAACTTTCAAGCAGTATGTGGGCTCATTGGTCCACAACCACCAAAATGTTACTTGCATGTTTGTCACATTCATCTGGAAAAGCCTAGCAGTGGAAAGGATATTGTTCCAAGAAGAATAACCTGATTTATATAACTATAAGTTGGTAAGCTGGAAGACATATGTATTCTTTTTTCTTTGTAATATTTTTTTGTGTAACATGTAAGTTTTTGAAATTAGTTGTGCCACTTTTCCCTATATGTTGTTGTATAATATTAAAAATTAAATGTTCATTTTTTTCAAAAATAACTAAAAACACACAAGTGAAACAGCCACCAAAATAGGAAGGTTTCATCTTGGCTTAATGTTGCTAGAACTTATAGCTCTTCATCTTACTTTATTCCCTATATATATTTATTATCAGCGATACCTTTTAGCAGTTGCACCCCTATCTCTCTCTCACACACACACAATAATTGTAATATTTTTCCATAAGGTAAGACAAATAGAATTGGACAGGTTGCTCCAGAATATAGTAACATGTTGCGGAATGATCTACATATCTGTATTATTTTCCATCTTCTTTTCCCCCCTCTCAGTTTCCTGAATTTTGTCACATATTGTTTGTTTCCTACCATTTGATGCTTTGAAGAAATGAGGTTAACAAGTTGCCCAGTATGCCTTAATGAGGATCAGCATTTCAGAAAACAAAACAAACCAACTGAGAATGGAATGAAGGAGCAGGCATCCCACAGATATATATGTATACATTACTGAGAACTATTTGCTGAGGACATTTTATCATAATCACACTTTAAAAAAAACATTTCATGAGTATGCATAATAAATAGAATTGCACAGTCTGCATAAAATCAAAGGCTCTTAAGCTTCATCACAGAATCCCCGAAATAACTTTTTTTTAAAAAAAATTGCCTGTCAATTACTTTTTTGGGATTCTATGACATTACTCTTATCATGTAGCATTAACCTGAGATATATTTAGTTGTCATATCTTCCGTAAACTTCACTGATGCTATTTGTCAGTGTTCATCACAATGTTTTTCAAAAATGAATGTCAAGCTTCATTATTATGTGTTTTGTGTGATTAAGTCTTGTTTTAGTCTTAAGCTTGCTAACAAGAAATTTCACCTTGACTTTTTGCTGTTTGGTACTGTTTGCTTTTTAAATCCTCCTTAGTCTACACCACTCTGTTTCAAGAAGCTCTACTGCAGGATAGACAACTTTTGGCCTTCCAAAAGCTGAACTGCAACTCCTACCAACTTGTTAAGAACCCCTGCATACCCTGCCCAGTATTTGGTGTCCGGATATTTTCATATCTCATATCTGGAGCATGCTTTTGAGAGACTGATGACCTTTCAGGAACAATAGCTCAAGTTCCCCAGTAAAAAAGAATGTTTCTCTGAGGCATGTGGACTCTAGATAAACAAGAGCATCAAATATTAAGTGCCCCTACCTTTTCCCAAATAATCTACTTTTCCTCTCAAAATGTGAGCCAAAGGATCTCTTCACACCTAAAGCAGTAAACCAGTCTTTCTGCCTTCCCTCTGTTCTGTCCACAGCCAAACTTCCTCATCCATCCTTCTCAGGGATATCCTGATCCAATGTTTTTGTCACACTAAAATTATAGCCATCAGCTAGTTCTGAATCCCACTGTCAATTCCTGGAAAAGACATTCAGCCTTTGTTACCTGACCAGATAGTCCATTATTTCAGGCTAGTTTCAAGGTATGAACATGGATTCAAAAACTAATCCCTGCACACACAGTTGGCATATATTCCTGCACTGCATATGTTCTGTGCCACCCTTAGATTCCCAATCTGAGCTACTTCAGTTCTCCATAGTCTTCTCATTGGAGACAGATCATTATAACCATACTGAAAACACATAAAAATTTTCTATACCCTTTCCATATTTCCATTTTGATTAGCTCTATAAGATGTGTCTGTTTGAATTGCTAGCTTGTGTATGTAATTGCTCTCTGCATTTTTCTAAATAAAAACTTATTTCACCCAAGACATAGAGTCCTCCTCAGTTAGTACTATTTTAAATTGGTGTACATGATCCAAAAGTTACCCAAGCATCTTGCAAAAGTTAATTTTCCCAAAAATCTGAAGTAACATTCCCCATCTGTTCTTTGGGTAACAAGCCCCAGACAACATAACCAGAAGTGAGGGATAATAATGTGGGATGTTGTTGCTCTCTTTATCTTTATTAAGTCCCATCTTCATTATCTGTCTACTAGAGCCTAATCTCTGACATTTTTCTGCATCGGAACTATTATCAATAATTTTAACTGTAATTCACTTAATTTTTCCCATGCTTACTCTTTTTGTTTTATAAATAAGCAGTATTTAAGTGTGGAAACATTACAGGTTGTGCTTTGTGGTGAATCAGATGAAGAATAGATCCTTTATTTTATAAGAACTTATCATTATAATGTCTCTGCCAATAGTATTGAAAGAATGTGATATTTTAAAATTTGCCCACCCAGGTAGAGAATCTGGGTGCTGGATGCAGATGCCAAAGTAATAAATATTTGCTATCTATTTTTAGCCTCCTCACCACCACAAACTGCTACTGCCAAACTGGTTGTGTTGCTGTGGCATATAATTTCTCTTTAAAGCAAAACACTTGCCTTATCATAAATGAATATTATTCACAATGGTGATGTTGATTCACTGGGTTCAGAGCAGGCTATAAGTGAATTTAAAAACCGAGGGGCCTCCAGCCACCAACTTTTCAGGTAGATCAGGACCACAGCAACCTCACACCACGACCCCAATCTGGCCTTTCCAGAGCATGAAAAGGAGCTGCAAAAAGTGGCTCCTTTTTGCACCTTGGAAAAGATGCAATAGCTGTGGCTCTATAGCGCTCCTTTGGTGCTATATTGTGTGGACATAGCACCGGAGGAGCCCCATGATGCTGCACACTGTGTGGATGCTAGGCCTCAACTCTGTTCCCAGGCTGGCCCAAAGTGCCGGTCTGCACAGGCCTCAGTTGAAAAAAAAAAAGTCTATGTTTAAATCCATATGTATGCAGCTTGGTGCTGAATTAGATGTACCACCTCTTTTTCAAGGATAAATAGTAGGGTGTCATCTGCAAATTTTACTCCTGCCATGATCATCCAGTTTTCCTAAATATTTACAAAAACAGATTGGGTTCAGACTGAATGCTAAAGATACTGATGCTATCTCCCTATAGATGTTAGGTCCATGGGTGCCTCTAATCAGCTTTCTTCTTTTGATATAAGAAAAATATTAACCCATAGACTGGGTGACCCTTCTAGGATCCTGAACGTAGATGCCATCACCAGAGAATAGCTCTCGCAAGTGGGCTAGCAAACAGGAGTTACATGGGGTATCTATTTTGCTTTATTGATTCTGAACATCTTGGACGAGGTGGGGAGACCCCAGAATCACAGACCAATGGGCTGATGAAAAATAAACAATGTGCCAGTGATCTTGCATGCTAATCCTCTCTGCCTGGAAATGCATGTCTATTGCCATCCATTCACACCTCAGTATTATTATCTTAGAAAGCTACTTTGACTCCAAACATTTCAGAGTAACTTCCAAACCATTTTAGAGTAATGTCAAGACCATTTGGTCTTTTCAATCTCTTAGAATCTGCCCCCAAGGCACATTTTTGGTGTAAATATTGGGACCTTTTCAGGAAGACCTCAGTTCAGTCTAGCAGAAGGCAGGAATGCTGTTGGTTTGCTTGACTAGCTCGCCACCATGACTTGCCTCAGAAGTGATTGAGTCCTCTTTCCATTCCCCAAATCATTGCGATTGGAATCAAGATCCGCATAGATAATTATCACTGTTAATGGAACCATACATCTGTTCCAACCTCCCACCTTTGATTTCTGTAGTCCTTGTGTGTGTGTGCATGATTGTTTGCTTGAGTGATTGTGTTTATTTCTCCTTTTAAATAAAACTCGTTATTATCTGAAACCTGCCTCTGGAGTTAGGGAACTTGTAAAGCTGGGATAGATCCCCCAAGACTGAGTTACCCCAGTCATTCTACGTCTTTCTATTTGAGCAAAGTCTAATATTCCACTAAATCAAGCAAAGGCTTGAAGTCCTCTCTAGACATCAGAGCAAAGAGGGTAACATAGAACCAGCATGAGTTTAATATATTCAGGGACAAGATCATCTCTCAGTCCAACCACATTCCCCAGCATATTTCACACACACACACACACACACACACACACACACACAGAGTTATCTTAGTCGACATGTAAAAGTCCCCACCCCTCCCCCTAATGAAATGAGTATCTTATCTGTCTTATATAACTGTGATTTATTCACAGTGTATAAATTCCTTTCTAGTTCCCTCTTTTCTTGTTACTCTTAACTTCCTCATCTCATTACTGTATCTTACATCTTTGTTCTAATATATTACGTTATCTATGCGTTATTTCCTTCATACTTCATGTATCATTTGTTGCTTTGTCTGTTACATTAAAGAAATTTAGACCTTTGTGTTCTATTTCTCCTATAACTTATTTAATAAATGTTAGTTCTTCACTATAGAGTATCTAGTTTCCCTTTCCTTGTCATTAAAATTCTTGTATTTTCTTTCTTGGCATCTCTTAAAACCAAGGTGAGGGTGTCCTTCTATTTCTCCATTTATCATATATGCTTATCAATATAGTATATACCTTAACATGTTAGGAAAACCACAACGTATATTTATTTGCTGTCTTTCATATTCTCTTTCTCTTTTATTTTCTCATTTCCTTTTAACCTGTGATATTATGTCATATTCACCTTAATTTTTTTTTGTTTTTGACAGTCTTTTTTTCACAATCAGTTTCAAATCTTTCCTTGTTTCTGAATCACTCAACATATTTAATAAACATACTTCTAATCTCACATTGATTTGATATATTTCTTTTATAATTTTTGTACCTCTATCCAACATTTCTTTATTATTGGGCATGTCCACCTCATATGATAGAATGTTCCCTTATGTTTTTTTTTTACATCTCCAACACATTTTTTCACACACCCCCCCCCCCCCCATTTTTGCTAATCTTGCAGAGGAAGATACCACCTGTGCAGCATTTAAATAAAATTTTCCCTTATATCCATGCAGGCTGTAAAGTTTAAATCTTTCCCCCAAGCTTTCCCACATTAATCCAATTGTATATTCCTCCTTACATTTTTATCCCACTGTATCATACTAGTCTTTATAGTTTCTTCTTCTAATTCTAATTTCTGACATAATATATATAATTTAGCTGATTCCCTTCTTTTTGCTCATTAAGATTTCATCTAATTCATTCCCCCCCCCCCCGCGCACATTTCATGAGGATATGGGAGAGGGCCTTTTCCATCCCCAGCTGTATCCTCTCTTGTGGAACACCCTACCATGGGAGGTCCAGTTTACCCCTTCCCTGCTGTCTTTCTACCAGCAAGTCAAAAGCTTTTTGTTCAGACAGGTCTTAGAGATGTGAATTGTGTTACCAATAGTCTTTGTGTATTTTCAGGGGTTTTTTTAAAGTAATTTTATGTTTTATGTTTTAAACATTTAAGTCATACTTTCAATAATATAGGCATCCAATTTGTCAAACTTTTGTAGAATGGGATTTTTAAATGCGATCTTGGTTTATATTTCTGTAAACCACCTCGGATCCCATCCTAAGAGAAAAGCAGGGTATTCATTCATACTTTATAGAAATAAGAAACAAGAATTTACTTATTGTTGTGTGCTCTAAGTCATATTTTTTGTTTATGGTGACCCTAAGACAACCCTATCATAGCATGTTTCTTCAGAATGTCATCCTCTGAAGCTGAGAGACTGTGACTTGCCCAAGTTCACCCAGTGGAATTTTATGCTTGAGCAGGGAATCAAACCCTTATCTCCAGAGTCGTATTCCAACACGCAACCCACTACACTACACTGGCTCTCAAGAATTTACTTACTCAATAAGTGTAGGATGGGTGACACCTGGCTTGACAAGAGTACATATGAATGGAATATAGGAGTCTTTGTAGACCATAAGCTGAATGTGAGTCAGCAGTGTGATGTGGCAGCTAAAAAACCCCAATATGATCCTAAACTGCATCAATTGAAGTATAAAGTCTACACTGAGCGAAATAATAGTACCACTTGATTCTGCTTTGGTCATCCCTCACCTGGAATATTGAGTCCAGTTCTGGGCACCACAATTCAAAAAGGATGTGGAGAAACTGGAGTGTGTCCAGAGGAGGGTGACCAAAATGGTAAAAGGCCTGGAAACCATGCCCTAAAAGGAGCATCTTAGGGAACTGGGTATGTTTAGCCTGGAGAAGAGAAGGTTAAGAAGTTACATGATAGCCATGTTTAAATATTTGAAAGGATGCCATATTAAGGAACAAGTTTGTTTCCTACTGCTCCATAGACTAGGAAACCAAGAAATGAATTCAAACTACAGTGGACCCTTGGTATCAACTGGGGGTTGGTTTCAGGGCCCTCTCATGGATACCAAAATCTGTGAATGCTCAAGTTCCATTAAATGAAGTGGCATAGTAAAATAGTGTCCCTTATGTAAAATGGCAAAAATCAAAGTTTGTGTTTGGGAATTTATATGTATTTTTAAATATTTCAAGCCTTGAATGGTTGAATCCATTGATGAAGAATCCATCGATAGGAAGTTCCTACTGTAAAGGGAAAAAAGATCCAACCTAAAAATTAGGAACAACTTCTTGATGGTAAGACATGCTTAACAGTGGAATGCGCTGTCTCCAAGTGTGGTGGAATCTCCCTCTTTGGAGGGTTTCAAACAGAGGCTGGATCTGTTTTGTGTGCTTTCATTGTATATTCCCAAACAGTAGGGAGTTGAACTGGATGGCCCTTAGGGTTTCTTCCAACTCTATGATTCTATAATTTTATGAATAGCAACAAATATTGCAGCCACGCACTGGACCTATTTTATTAATAGGTTCAGTACCTAGCAAAATGTCTTTAAAATTCAGTCTGAAACCCAAAGCAAATTAATTACTCTACTGAAAACAGAGCTCTCACTCTTAACTAGTTTTAGTCACACAGAGGGGGAATAATTCATTAAGATTATAACAAAAGGGAGAAAAACATTTATCATACTTTGGAGCACTTGCCTTTTACATTTGGTGAATGAACAACATTGCTTGCTTTAACTCTTCCTTAACATTAATATCTTGCTTCAAATGTTCAATCTATACTGCCTCCTTGATCTTTCTCCTATGAAGATTTGAGTTGATTGCCACATCAGAGATTTTTATTGGAATTGCTCTGCCAGCATACTTATCTCTTATATGAAGTGAACATGACTTGATTGCATTGTATAAGGCTGGATTAGGAATGTAAAAATGTTCAGAAAATTTCATCTTTGACCCAAAAAAGTTAAGAATTAAAAAAAAAATTAAAAGGAGGATTGGCTATGAGAAAAGGGATTGTAGATTAAACCAGTGTATCTTGGGAAATGGAGTTCAGAAAAATGTGCTAGAGCTCTCAAACAGAAAATTCTAAGTACTGCACTAAAGCACAATCCAAGTACAAAGCCATTTACTATTTTACATGTAATAATATAACCCTCAGAAACCAACATCATACAAGTGGGAACGCCAAAAACATACCTGTATTTTATTATACAGCAGGCCTTTGTTATCCGCTGGGATTTGATTCCAGAATACTAAAATCTGTGAATGCTCAAGTCTCATTAAATACCATGGGGGCTTTCCAAACCGCCCAAAAGGGGTGGTCCGTATTCACCCCAGGAAGCGGTGGGATGGGGCCGAGGCTGCCAGACCGGCAGCCTCCGCGGCCCCATCCCGCTGCTTCCAGAGGCCACGGGGAAGCAGAAAACTGCCAGTTCCCTGCCACCTCTAAGAGGGGTGCAGAAGGTACCTTGGGCGCCCACTGCACCCCGCTTGAGGAGGCAGGGCGGAAGGGAGAAAGAGGCCACCGCCATGGCCCCTTTCTCCCTGGGTCTTTGCCGCGGCTATCTAAAAGCCGTGGCAAAGACCCGCACCAAAAAAGGAGCTCTGTTGTGGAGCTACTTTTTTGCGCCGTAGTTGTAGCACGATTTTTAAATAAGGCACCATTTGGCACCTTTGCAGTGCCGCAACAAAACAAAACAAAACAAAAAAACAAAAAAGAAAAGAAAAGAAAAAAAGAAAAAAAGGATATTTTTCATATTAGATGGTACAGAGAGGCCTTATTTAAGTTGCAACTTATTTTTTTTTTAATTACTGTACCTGCAGGCATACAAGAGAATGATTTCAGTCTCTTTCTCTCTTTCTCTTGACCATGAAAAGGTCAGTCTGGGTATCTGGAGGTATCAACGGGCACAAAAAGGGTCCTTGGTGGTTGTGCTTTGCCCACTGCTGCAGGTCTTGGGGCTTTTTTATTTGATATGACTATTCGTCAAATTATAATTTATAATTGATCTTATAGGTCTTGGAACATTATAGTTTGCAATTCTAGGTCATGGAATATTATAGTTTGATGTTATAGGCCTTAGAACATCACAGTTTCATATTCTAGGTCATGGAACACAATAATTTGGTATTACAGGGTTTATAATGTGGTCTAGAGCAGATATAATAATCATGCTGCCCTTCAGAGTGTGTTCAACTGCAAATCCCAGAAATCCTAGCCAGCATCACCAGTGATGATGAATGATTTGGTTGCAGCTGGAGGATGTTTTTAGATCAGTGTTTCTCAGTTTTTAGTCTGGCGTTAGGCTACCAAAATTTCAGTGACTCCAACAACCAAAAAGAGCTGTCAGCAGAGCCATACATAATTTAATAAAGCAATCTAATACAAACACCTTCATTTCATTAACTGAGAAACAGCAAACAATGGAATTTTATTCAATCATGTAAACACAACGTTTTAGTCATTATTTGGCAACAAGAGCCTGATGTCATCTCATGAATAATAAGTTTCTAATAGTTTCTGGAACTATTCTAAGTTCATCAAAAGCTTACTGCAAATCAAAGTTATAAGCATGGCTTGCTGGATCTCTATATACTTCCTGAAAACCTCAAAAATTCTGATAGGTTTGAGAAAGGCCTTCCTTGTGCAGAAAGTGTTTGTGTGTTATCTGTTATGCCAATCAGTTACTCACTTCCAGTTAAAGTGAGCAGCCTCATTAGAAAATACTTTGATCTAGAAAAGAGTCAAAATAATTTTATCATGAAGATAAAAGTGAACAAACACTCATCTCTGACATTAACATATTGAAACAGGAGAACATGGAAAGGAAGACACAGTGCTTAATGCATGTTAATGATCCAGTGTTTGAAAACTGTCAGGCTGTCTCAGTTCTCTTTTTAAAATCATGAACAAGACTAACATAGGGCAAAATGAAATGTTTCATACAGACTTAAACTGAAAACCTACTGTGGCTAGACAAGCATTTTCCCCAGGACCACACAGAACACGGTGGGTGAAAGGCAGGCAAAATCTGTCAGCTCTGGGTAGCCTAGTCCACCAATGCCCTCACGACCGCTATACACAAACCTTTTCCTCCTGCCAAGGGGTTGTATGTATGCACACACTCACACACACAATGCACTCACTTTGTTTCCATTTGCATACAGCCTATGCTTGTTTCACCTTGAAATCACTTCTTTCAGGCACTAATAAGGATTTTGAAGATTCACTTTGTACTCCACAGTTTTATGAAAAACTGGATATTTGGCACATGTATCAGAAGTGGGTGAAATCAGTTGGTGGGCTAACTGGGGGGAGGGACTAGTATGAAAAGCTTGGTATGTGTCACCTTTTTTTAAAAAAAGGCTTAGTGAATGAAGGCTAATAGGACTTCTGAAATGGAGGCATATTTAGTTTTATTAACTTTTAAAACGTGCAGTTGTTCCTCTGTATTTGCAGGGGTTTGGGTACTTGGACGAATGTGTACTCTTTCACTCATTTATGCATTCACTTATTTGCTCATTTAGGTGGGAGAAGGTAGAAGGAAGGTGTAGTCTAATCTTTCATTACCTCCAGTGCACCATGGGGAATAAAGAACTGGTACAGACGGGCAAAAAGGGGCGTACCTCCACTGATATGCATGTGTGGGGCTGGCATGATGGTGCGGCCCCACCCAAATGTCATGCACATCAGTGACATTGCTTGTGTGCTGCATCCAAATGGCATTGAGTACCTGTGATGTCACTATGCCATCCTATTGTGCTTGTGGCATCACAACTGTGACACAAAAATGAGCTGTTTTCCCCCACTCCTTTTTTCCTCTGCATTGTCACCATGCCATTTCGTTGCTGCAGTGGCGATGCAGAGGAAAAAGAGGTGGCTCCAGACTGCCCTTTTTGGGCAGTCTGTTGAGCGCCACTGTTGCTAATCTCCTTCTCTGTGATTGCTGATAAATGGTTGCTGGCATCCCCCCCTCCCTCAGCTGAACCCAGGCACGAGATCACTTCATTGCCAGCAATAATAGTGAACAAGATGGACAACTTCCGTCGTATTCTTGTATGTGTGAGGGTGGGGGAGTGGAAAAGGAGACATTAAAAGCACATTTTTTAAAAAAAAATAAGTGAATAGATAGTTGGTAGGGTAGGATACATTTAGACTTCCCTCCCTTTCTCATGATCACTCATTGGGACATGAAGAGGGGAAGAAGATTGGATGAGGAAGACAACCAATGAGAGTGCAAACTGGCAAGATTGACAGGTAAACAGTAAGGTTACTGTTTGACAGATTTTGGCATGTCAGGAATGGAAAAATTGTGCATTCCTTTTGTACCAATATGAATCTGAGCACAGGAAATGTGTGTCAGTCAGTACAATTTCATTCCAGTTTATTTCAAGTAGGTGTGGCACTATTAGGTCACTGCAGAATCACTGCAGACCAGAAAAAATATGAGTTGAAACTGTTTTTTGTTTTTTGTTTTGTTTTGTTTTTTTGGTCAGTGTAGACAACCCCTTAGTTGTACCAGGGTAGTACATCTATAGGGTTCAAATCTTAGTCATACCTAGTGTAGTCCCCCCCTAAAATCAATCAATCTTAAGTCAATTTGGGAGTGAGAATACAAGCCTTATTCACACATCTTCTCATCCAAAAAATCTACTCCACAGGCCCTTTCATGCTATACAATCATAATATTTTTATTTCACTTTTACTGCCATGGCAACATCATATGGAATACTTGTGTTTTCATTTTATGGAGGGGTATTTACAATTCCCAGCCACAAAAATGTAGTGCTTCACCACACTACAAACCACAGAATTTTATAAACTGTTCTATTGACAGTTCAGATAAAATCATAGTGCTATAACTGTGCAGAGTGAAAGGATCCAAAGTATTTCTGGCAACCCAGTTTAGCTGCTGTAATGTAACCTCTCATCCCAAGGATGCATGCTAACAAAGGTTAAATGTTTTCTACTGACAATCTTCGGTCTCTGGCCTACTGTAAAATTTATTGAATGAAGGCTGATCATGAAGCCACTGCTGAATGCCATTTCTAACCTTTCCTTTGTAAAGTTTTGCCGTTGCCCAGGACTCAGTCAAGTCTCTTGATGACATGGAGGTTGGGTGGGACTGGATTCAGAAACCATTTCAGGAGACAGTTTGCTGACAGAAACCACCTTCATCTAGGCCATCAATGCACTAACTTGGCACATCCTGACATAGAGAAATGCTATATTGCCCCACAATACAGTTCTTTTATCTACACTGCATCATGATGTAATATTATTTTGGGAACATGGAGTGGAATCACTTTTCATAGAGATAATATCTGAACAACTTAATTCTGCAGCTCAAAATAAAGGCAGTAATGTAAATATCTCAATCTTATTTTCATTGTTATTTCTTAGACTCCTATCAGCATGTGAATTTAAGTGCCCTTCCCACACCCTGCACATCCTTTTCATGCTATGCCATGTGGAAAATCAATAACTTGTTAGCAAGATACATTTAACATATTGTGCAAAGTCAGCATTACTTCATCAAGAAAATAAACTGAGATCTGAAATTCTGAGATGAGGATATGTGCATGCATATCAAACATGTGAAGTTCAGTACTAGAAGAGGAAGAAACAAATATAAAATAAAATAAAATACACCTGTACTAGTTCAGAAACAGTCACAAGATGAAAGTCTATAAAACGCATTGGCAATCACAAGGATCTTAATGAGGGTTCTTTACACTGGTGTTTAACAGGAGAAGCCCAAAGTCTTGTTTCATGCCTCTTTAAGACTTCTCTTTATGGACACTGAGGGACCTGTTGCAGTCACCTGCAACACTTGTGGGATGCTTGTCTTCTTGCCTACAGATGTGGGGAACTTCACCTGCCCCAAGTGCAAGTTGGTAGCCCTCTTAGAAGAGAAAGTACAGCAGTTGGAAGCCCAGGTATCTACACTTCAGCATCATAGGGAGCAAGAGGATTTCCTGACCAGAACAGATCAGACAGTCTTGGATGGGAAACACACAGGGAAAGTTGCTGGGGAAGAGGAGGTTACTTCACACACAAAAGCTGTAGCTGGTTGGAGGAATGTCACACACAGAAGTAGGCAAACCAGGAAATGATCTGTGAGTTTGCAGCTACGGAATCCATTTGAATCTCTCTCTATTATCAAGGGTGATGAGGAACAGCAGCAGGGATAGCCTTCAGGGACAGAGCAGGGGACCCTGGGAGTACCAAAAACAAAACAAACAGACAAACAAAAAGGAATGTCTAAGTGGTTTACAACTGTAAGCTATTTGCCCCCCAACAATCTGGGTACTCACTTTAGTGACCTCGGAAGGATGCAAGCCTGAGTTGAGCTTCAGCCCTTATGCTGGTCTTGAACCCGCCACCTTATGGTTTTGCGTGAGTGGCTTACAGTACAGGCATTTAACCATTGCGCCACCAGGGGGAACAGCCACTGCTAAGCCTCGGAGGAGGTGTGTGGTGGTGGTTGGGGACTCCTTGATGAGGGTTACTGAAGCAGTGGTTTGTGGGCCTGACAAGATGTCTTGGGAGGTGTGATGTCTCCCTGGGGCAAAGATCTGTGATGCGATGGAGAGGCTGACAAGACTGGTCAAGCCTACTGACTGTTACTCCCCCCCCCTTTTTTTTTTGGTCCATGTGGGAACCAATGATACTGCAAGGCACAGCCTTCAGAATATCAGAAGGGATTATGAGGCTCTGGAGGGAAGCTGAAAGAGATGGATACACAGGTCATCATCTCATCAATTCTCCCAGTTGAAGGGCATGGTCCATGAAGTGAGAGGAAAATAGTAGAGGTGAATAATTGGCTCCACAGATGGTTCCACCAGGAATGATTTGTATTCCTGGATGGGCTGCAGTTCCATGAGGGGGGGGCTTCTGGCAAGGGATGGGTTGCATGTCACACCAGTTGGCAGAAAAGTTTTTGCCAATAGTCTCAAAAATTTAATCAGGAGGGCTTTAAACTGAATTATGTGGGGGGAGGGAGACAGTATTCTGGAAGACAAAAGTGATGAAGAAGATAGTCAAACTGACATAGAGGGAACAAGGCAAACAGTGCAAGGACTCAACACTGGGAGGCAAAAAAAACCTTGCACAGGCAGCAAGTAAAGGGAAGACATGGTCTTCGATTTCTCTACACTAATGCACAGATCATGGGAAATATACAGGATGAACTTGAACTCCTAGCACAACAAAGCAAATATGATGTAATAGGCATCACTGAAACCTGGTGGGATGAGTCTCATGATTGGAATGTAAGAATAAAGGGGTATAACATTTTGAAGAGAAACAGGCCAAACAGGAAAGGAGGAAGAATAGTATCATATGTCAGGGATATTTACACCAGTGAAGAGATCCAGGACATCAATCATGGAAGCCAGGTGGAGAGCATCTGGATAAAAATTAAAGGAGAGGGAAACAACAGGAATGTTATTGTGGGAGTCTACTACAGACCCCCCAAGTCAGGCAGAGGAATTGGATGATGCCTTTCTAGAACATATGACCACACACTCAGAAAGGATAGATGTAGTCATGATGGGTGACTTTAATTATCCTGATATTTGCTGGAAGTCAAACTCAGCCAAATCCTCAAGGTCTAACAAATTCCTTACTTGCCTGGAAGACAAGTTCATTGTTGAAAAGGTGGAAGAGGCAACAAGGGGTCAGCTATTTTAGATCTGATTCTATCCAACAGGGATAACCTGGATAATGGGGTGCAAATGGTGGGATCCTAAGGTGGAAGTGATCATGTTCTCCTGGAGTTTGTTATACAGTGGAAAGGTGAAGCCAGGCATAGTTAGACATGCAGTCCAAACTTTAGGAGAGCTGATTTTAGAAAACTTAGAAAAATACTGGGGGTGGTCCCATGGTCAGGTATACTCAAAGATAAGGGAGTTCAAGGCAGATGGGAGTTTCTCAAAAGGGAGACACTGAAGGCAAAAATTCAAACAGTTCCAGTGAGGAAGAAAAATGGGAGTTGTCTCAAGAAAGCAGGATGGATGACTAATGAACTTTCAACTGAGCTAAGTTTTAAAGAGAACTTATCTAAGAAATGGAAAAATGGGGAAATCAGCAAGGAGGAATTCAAACAAATAGCTAGCCCGTGTAGAGGTAAAGTCAGAAAAGCCAAAGCACAGAATGAACTCAGTCTTGCTAGAGAGGATAAGAACAATAAAAAGGGATTTTTTGGGTATGTCCTCAGCAAAAAGAAGAAGGAAATGGTAGGGCCACTGTGTGGAGAAGATGGCAAAATGTTAATAGGGGACAGAGAAAAGGAAGAATTACTCAACACCTTCTTTGCTTCAGTGTTCTCAGAAAAGGCAAAGGGTGCTCAACCTGAGGATAATGAAGCAGACGACAAAATAGGGGAATTTTCTGCACAGAATAAGTAAGGAGATAGTACAGGAATACCTGGTTAATCTAAATGAATATAAGTCTCCAGGGCCAGGTGAACTATATCCAAGGGTATTAAAAGAACTGGCAAATGTAATAGCAGAATGATTGGCCATAATATTTGAGAACTCCCAGAGAACAGAAGTCCCAGCAGACTGGAGGAGAGCAAACATTGTCCTCATCTTCAAAGAGAGGAAAAAAGAAGATCCAAACAGAAGATCTAGAGCATATCATTAAACATTAAACATCTGTGAACATTTAGAAAGCAATATCATAGTCACAAAAAGTCAACATGGGTTTCTGAGAAACAAGTCATGCCAGACAAATCTGATCTCTTTTTTGATAAAATTACCAGCTTAGTAGATGAAGTGAATGCTATGGATATATCTTGAATTCAGTAAGGCCTTTGTCAAGGTTCCCTGTGATATTCTTGCAAATAAGCTTGTAAAATGTGGGCTGGATAAAGTAACTGTTACATGGATTTGTAACTGGTTGACCAGCCAAACCCAAAGGGTGCTCAAAAATGTCTCCTTTTCAACCTGGAAAGAAGTAATGGGTGGGGTCCCACAGGGTTCTATCCTGTGCCCAGTGCTATTCAACATCTTTATCAATGACTTGGATGATAGAATTGGGGACGCACTTATCAAATTTGAAGATGACACCAAATTAGGAGGAGTAGCTAATACCCCAGAGGACAGGATCAAAATTCAAAATGACATGAATAGACTAGAAGGCTGGGCCAAGACTAACAAAATGAAATTCAACACAGAGAAATGTAAGGTACTATACTTAGGGTGGAAAAACGAAATGCATATATATAGTATGGGGGACACCTGGCTGAATACATGTGAAAGGGATCTAGGAGTCCAAATAGACCACAAGTTGAACAGGAGTCAACAGTGTGGTGTGACAGCTAAAAAGGCCAATGTAATTTTAGGCTGCATCAATAGAAATATAGTGTCTTGATCAAGAGAAGTAATAGTGCCACTCTATTCTGCTTTGGTCAGGCCCCACCTGGAATACTGTGTCCAGTTCTGGGCACCACAATTCAAAAAGGATGTTGACAAGCTGGAGCATGTCCAGAGCAGGGTGACTAAAATGGTGAAGGGTCTTGAAACCATGCCCCAGAGGAATGCTTTAGGGATCTGGGGATGTTTAATCTGGAGAAGAGAAGGTTAAGAGGTGATATGACAGCCCTGTTTAAATACTTGAAGGGAGACCATATTGAGGAGGGATCAAGCTTGTTTTCTGCTGCTCCAGAGAACAGGGCGTAACAATGGATGCAAGCTCCAGTAAAAGAGATTCCAGCTCAACATTAGAAGGAACTTCCAAACAGTAAGGGCTGTTCGACAGTGGAACACACTCCCTCGGAGAGTGGTGGAGTCTTCCTCCTTGGAGGTATTTAAACAGAGGCTGGACAGCCATCTGTTGGGTATCCTTTGATTTTAGAGTTGGCATGGGGTTGGACTGGATGGCCCTTGTGGTCTCTTCCAACTCTATGAGTCTATGATTCTATGAATGGAGAAAGAAAGACAGTATACAAATAAGCCAGTTATTAGAGAAGAGAGTGGAAGGGAAGGAAATAATTTTTAAAAAGACAGATGGAAGGCTGCTCCAAGAAATTAAGGACTAAGAAATGGGCTGGATCTGCTCTGATTTAAAAACTATATAGATTTTGAAAGATACTTCAGACTGTAAATGCAATGCGTATGGAGTTGCCCTACATATTTATTAATGTGTATATGTGTGAGAGAGGGTGGATGGAGGTAGTGGTTGTGTTGATGGCACACATCTGCAAGTCTGCATCTTGAATGAGAATATTCAAGGGTTTGATATGCTCAAGTACTGTGGACCCCCTATTCTTAGGAAGATGGCATTCAGCAGTCTCCTTCTCAGTGACTCATTGTGAATAGAAGTGTTCCTATCTAGGTCAGTAGCACTGATGTTTCCTAATCAGAGATAGAGAAAGGCAGAAACAAAGGCACAAGGCATAAAGAAGTTTTGATATGACAGGTTTAATTAACTAACACAAATATTATAATTTATTAGCACTTTTTAATAACTTGACCTTCAGTTGCTCCTTAGAGAAAATACACTGTAAAGAGAAAGACATTCTCAAAACTGACAGTTGCAGATAAAAAGTTCTTTTCTATTAGCAATAACAATGCTCTTTGTTCCAGGGCAAATACTTAGTTAATTGTAATTTATTTTGTAAGGTTAGTGCACTTCTAGTTTAGATGGCTGGAAACATCATTATGAAGAACCAATATCATATCTCTCCTATTGTGAAACACATTTGCAAGAATTCAAGGGTTGACAAAAATATGCATTTGGCAATTATGGGGCACAGTTTAGACATATATTATTGCATTTGAGAAATGGTGGAAGGTGCTTGCATGTGTGTGGTAACGAAACATGTTGAGATTCCATGGTCAATCCCTGAATGGTAACTGAGTGTGAGCTTTTTCTTACCCCACACCCACTTTGATTATGTAACTGCATATAAAAAGGCATGTTCACACTGTGATTTAATGCAAATCACTGATTGGGTTATATGATCATCGTTCCCATTTGAAACTGGTTCTGATCCTACTTTGATTTCTGTTGAAAAAAAGTGAGGCAAACATGCAAACACACACACACACACAAACAGTTGTCCTGCATACTAGTTTCCTAGAGGTTCTTTTGTCTCACACATAATGTGCCAGTGATCATATTAAATGATCCACCCATAGACCTGCCTGTCTTCCTTGACTGTGTCAAGACCCAAATACATTGTTTAAGTCATCATTGCACCTTGGCTTAACAAAGCTCAGGCACTCAGTGCCTTTGTCTAAGCCTTGGCTAGACCATTAAGTTTATTGCTAAAGGCCAGTTTGAGTCTTTATAAACCTCAGGATTTTTCAACCCAAGTGTGATATTTTTCAGAGTGCTGCTTGACTCCATGCCAATTTGATCTCTAACTTTACTTCCCTCAGCCATCCACCCCCACATTTTGGCAGCTGCCTCTCCTCATCATCCACATCTGAATCAGACCCCTGGGAAGCCTACTGGAGTGAGTATTTCCCGTAGTTGGCCCATCTCCCACTTTTCCCGCTTTCCCTCCCTTTTGCTTTTTGGAGCATTGAGTGTGTGTGTTTGAATGCATGTTTCCGTGCTGGATGGTTGTTCCCCAGTTAATAAATATTAGGATTTAATTGAAGAAGGCTGTCTCCACATTCTCACTTAAGGGATTCTTGGTCTTTCCAGTATACATGATGGGACCCGATCTCAAAGGGTATTGTTAGGGCCCTACTCTTGCAAATTTGAGCTAATTAAAATTCCCCTAATTCGATAGTTCCTAACACAAAGTAGCTACATTTTACAAAGTATTTTAATGTCCTGTCAGTCCCTTTTTGCTTTCTTGTCCTCTGTCTAGTTGAAACTTTTTAGAAGCATTAGCACTGAGAGGACGGTGAAGGACAGCTGGAAAAACACAGACTTTTAGTGTCAAGATACAGTAGTGTGTCTGCAATAAAAAATGCAATAAAGGCTTGAGCTGGGTAATAAGGGGATTTTGCTCCAGCTGATCCTTATGTAGCTGTGTCTGTCTGCCTAAAACAGACAAGGTAAACAGCAGTTGTCTGCAGAATCCCATATAAAACAGGTTGAACACCAAAACAGAGAGCAAAGGAGAAAGTAGACAAGCCTGCCTCACCAGCTACACCCATCATATTGCATAAGTATAGAGCTACATGTTTTGGCCACCAAAATGGAAATCATAAGAAATTGGGGGGGGGGGGGTGATATATGCATTTTGGAAGAAGTTTTCAAATGCTCTCTCAATAATTCAAAGTTGTTATTTTTCTTTCTTTATTTTTTCCTTCTACTATGGTACACCTATATTTTGGGAGTTTTAGAAGTTCTGAATGTAGAATTGCTAAAACAAGCAGTTAAAGTGAGAGGCCAAAGTTCATTTTAAGTAGAATTTCCACCAATTTTCTTACCATAAGCCAAATGATTTTGGGAAAAAATAGCAATCCCAGGCTTGAAAGAAGGAAGGTTGTTTATCCCTGTCCTTATATCTATCTTGGGAGGACTTGATTCATTTTAAGCTGTGAACGCTTAACTGTTTTTCTTTGCTTCCAATATGGCACTGATAACAGATGAATCAGGATAGCATTGCTGTGGTTCTGCTATATTTTGTGGGGGGGACAGTGGTAAAGTATGACATTTTGGGAAGTGGCTTTCACAAGCTTTTTGTGTCTCCTTCTGTGATTAACAGGAAGAATTGGCTTCTCTTGCTTTTTTTTTTAGTTCAGATAAGCATCCAAAAAGTGCAGATGCTTATCTTTTTACTTATCCCAGAAAGGTAGGTCAAGATATCAGTTTAAAAAATCTCCCAAGAACAGGTGTTTTTGTGTGATTTTGAGCACTCCAAGATTCATTGGTTTTAGAAATAACAATGCAGCCTTGTAAAGCTATATGTTATAGAGAGATTCCATTGAAGAAAATGACAAGACTTTATAAGCCTTAATTAATCCTCCCAGGTTGCCTATGAAGCAAGAAAGCCTTTTGGCTAATGAAGAAAAATGTAGTTTATGGAATTATAGCTGCTCATACTTAGGGTGTAAACCAATACATGCTTCTCTGGGAGTAAGCTTCATTGAAAGCAGTAGACATTACTTCTGAGTAGACCAGAGATTTAATTTTTCACTAATTTCATTCTCAAAGGAAGGAACAAGTATTTATAGCAATCCTCTTCCTCATGTGAGATAGGTTTTTTAAAGACACTGGGGAGATACAGACTGCCCAAAAGGGGCGGCCTGTTCTCGCCCCAAGAAGCAATGAGATGGGGGCCAAAGGCTGCCACACCGGCAGCCTCAGAGGCCCCATCCCGCTGCTTCCCCGTGGCCTCAAAGCAGGGTACAGTAGGCGCCCTGGGTGCCCACTGCACCCTGATTCCCTCGGCAGTGCCGTGGGGGGAAAAGGGCTGCCACCACGGCCCCTTTGTCCCCGGGTCTTTGGTGCAGCCATTTGAAAGCTGCGCAAAAGACCCAGCACAAAAAAGAGCTCCCTCGCAGAGCTCTTTTTGGCAGAGCAGAAAGAGCACACTTGGCACCCTCCTGCAGCACCATTGTGTCATGGTGCGCACAGCTTATCTAAGCGCTGTGTGCGCCATGACACAATCATGGTGAACCCATAGGGACCCTGCCATTTTAAAATGGTGGTGTCCATATGGTTTAGGGTTGGGGAGGGTGTGGATGCAGCACCCTCCCAAACCCTATTCACGCCCTTTCCAGCCCTAAAGGTGCCGCATTTTGCCCATCTATATTGGGCCTATCTGCTGTTCAGAACTTATTCTGTGCAAAATTTGTATGTGGTCCTTTAAACAGAAAATGGTACTTCCTGTTCGGGAAGTACCATTTTCTGTGCAAAAAGTAATATTTTTCAGCATAAATATTATTTTCTGTGCACCAAAATGCTGTTTTCTGCACATAAAATGCTGTAGTTGGGGACTTATTCAGTGTAACATTTTGTTATTGTTGTTGTTGTTTTGACATAAGAAACATCTTTATAATTGCAGGAAGCAGTATTTTATTTTTATTTTAATTTTTTGCTCAGAAAATAATATTTCAGAAAATGCTGTTTTCTCTGCAAACAAACAAAAAAAAATCAATATGCTAATTATATTATTGTACTACACATTCCTTCCATCCCAGCAAACTCACCAATGAGGAGCTCAGAAGCTCAGAACTATCTTGTGGGCAACACAATCCCCATCCCTGGAGTAAAAACTGAATCCTAAAATACCCAGATTTTGTAGCCAATAAATTAAACTAAATTACTGAATTTTGCAATCTGTTACAGAGCTGCAGCAATAATGTTGTTTCCGTCTAGCAGCTGAAGTTCACCTGAGTGCCCCTATCATAAGGCGATGTAAGAACAACAGACTACTATTCCTCAGTTGGCAGAGGAATAAACCCCCAGCAATTGAACCATTGCAATGCCCCAAACCCCATCAATACTAGTGGCTGCTTACTGGTAAGTGAGGTTTGGGGTATTTTCACAGTCCCTATGTAGCCCCTAAAATAGGGAATATGTAGAGATCACGAATATGTAGCAGTTACAAATGTGTAATTGTAGGCTATGTATTTGTAAGTGCCTGATGAGGATTCTGGTCAGTGTGTCTAGAAATAATTTTGTGTAATAAATAAATCTTTGATACATCCACGCTTACAGTATTATGTATAGTTCTCGTCACCTATTCCTACTTTCCGACATTGACCTGTTCCCCCTTGCCTGAGTTGATGACAAACCTGTCAAGAGTCAGTCAGTGAATTGTTACTGTCAGCGAACCAAAAAGACAAAATCACAAAATCACAACCTCAACAGAACTAATTCTCATAAATGACAAGCTAAGAACTAACCATTCTAGCAGATCTAATGTTCTGAACTCACTTTGTATTGTTAGTACTCCTCTCGGCCATCCGGGTGATGCACAGAAGAGTCTCTAATGATAAAGCAGGAAGCAATCTCATGAGAGGGTGTGTTATGCATTCCCCTGCTTCCTAATAATGACAATTATGGTAACAGAAAACATGAGATACAAACTGTTCTCATTCTTCCTTTGACTGGCTCCACAGACATTGTTTGTCTTTGAAACTCTAGCAAAAAAGCCACATAAAAACTCTGAAGGTAAAATTTTAAACAGGCCAGTGAAATGGCTCTGGTAAATTTAGGTATCATTGTAAAATTGTTCAAATGCATATACATTTTTAAAGAAGGAGACAGACTTAGCCTTGCAGGTATTGGAGTATATAGGTAACAATATACTGTACAATATATTGTTATGAGTAATGTGCATTAAGCATGCAGAGTGTTTTATTTGATATTGCACAGTAGGATATCCACCTGATGAGTATGGAAGTGAAGGCCCACATGCAGAAAATGTACCAATGTCCATTGCCATGTGTTTCGCCAGTGATCCACATATGTGTTGCAATATAGGGAGTGCATAATGCAAGTGGAACTCTGCTGGTGTTATTTATGTTGATGTCATGACCAGCTCAGTGGAGGATTCGGAGGAGGTTGTGGCTACTCAGGTGCAGGAGCAGCCTGAGGCCATGCCAGGTCCCAGTTCTGCCCTGCCCAGTGATTGAGGATCAGCAAGACCTGAGCTCTATGGGATCTCCTCCTGAGGCTCAGAAGCCTAGGGTTGCTCCAGAGGAAGAACCAAGCATGAAGGTCCCTTCCTTCAGCCAAAGGAGGGCTGGAAAGGCTTGCTTGCTGAGATCTATGGCCTGATCTAGATTGGCAAAAAGAAGTGTGTTCATGGCTTCATGAAAGTCTAGCCTTTAGATGAGAAAAAGGGAAAGTGTGCCATGAAAATGCTTTTTTTGCATTTTAGGGGAGAAGAAGCACCTTTAAAAAGGTGCTGGTTTTCCCAGCTTCTTTTTTAAAAACTGCAGAACAGTGCAGCTCCATCTAAAGGTTGTGGTGCAGCTGCTAAGCATTAAGGAAAAGGCAACTTCATGTCACACTTTCCTGCCAATCTAGAAAGCCCCTGAGACTGGCAGACAAGCATTCTGCAGATAAGGAACAGCTGGGATAAAGGAGGGATTCCCTGATTTAAGGCACTTGGAGAATGCTGATTCTTTGCTAGAGTTTATTGCAGATCCATCAAATTGGATGCTGTTGGCCTGGCTCCTAGAATCCTGTGCTTCTTGAACTTTTGTTGGACTTAAACCTACAATCCTGGAATGGACTTGACTACTATAAACCTTCTGGCTCCCCTGACCTTGGCTTGTTCTGACCTCTGTGACTTCCTGTATCCTGACCCTGGCTTTTGTTTGTGGTTTGCTACTCTCGGACTCTGGAAAGGTCTGTAGACTGTTTGCTAGCTGCCTACTTGGGTTCCTTCACGGAGCCATTCCTATCAGCATTTGTTTGTGTGTGAATGCTGGCAGCAATCCCTGACAGTCATCCTGGAGTGATGTAGGACATCAGTCATAGTTCCCACATAGCCATGTCTTTTCTTCTCTATTTGACCATGGATTTGGCTTGTACTACATCTTTGTTGTTGTTAACAGCCCTCAGTTTGACCTCAACTCATGGCAACACTGGATGAGACATCTTCAAGTCTCCCTATCCTTAATCACTCTGGTCAGCTCCTACAGATTCAGGCCCATAATCTCCCTAATTGAGTCTAACCGTCTGGTGTGTAGTCTTCCTCTCTTTCTGCTACCCTCTGTCTTTCCAAGCATTACTGTCTTTTCTAGCAAATCATGCTTTCTCATGATATGGCCAAATATAACAGCCCCAATTTAGTAATCTTTACTTCCTGTGAAAGTTCAGACTTCATCTGTTCTATGACCAATTTGTTTGTCTTTTTGGACATCCACAGTGCTACTCTTCTCTAGCGCCAAATCTAAAAATGAACTAATTTTCTTTCTAGCCACTTTCTTCACTGTCCAGGTATCAAATCCATGCATGGTAATGGAGAATACAATTGTTTGGATGAGTCTAACTTTGAACACTAGAGTTGTATATCTTTACATTTTAGGACTGGCCTTGTCTAAATGTTCATAGCCACCCTTCCCATTCCTAGTCTTCTGATATCTTAACTGCAGTCTTCATTCAGATCAATGTTTGATACTACTACTACAGCTAGTGAAATATAAGAATCAATAGCATAATGTTTATCCAACCTGCCAAGAGAATGGAAAATGTTTTTTGACTGCTAAATTTCAGGCAACTGAACAGAACCTTTGTTTGAGAGATCAAGGTTTTAGTAGTGTCACCCTCATTGTGTCAGTTCTACAGCTACTGTGTTACACCAAGCTGATTCCATGTCTTGCCTTGGTTGAAATATACCTTTGGTTTTCAGTCTACAGTGGCTCCTGCCTCCACTTTATCTTTTCGTGGATCCTATAGTTCAAAAGAATTTGCCCAAGAAAATAGGAGTGTGTGGTCCTCCATTTTTTAAAACTTAAAAATGCTCACCTAAAAGATAAAATAACTTTCTGATATTTTAAAGGCCTCTTGGGGGCCTAAACCAGCAAAATTTCCACCCCCTATGAACTCATGGATGCAATTTTATTTACAACAACAACAACTATAAAGTAGGGTTGGTGGTCCTTGCTACACAAATGAATCCCTTCATTAATGTCCAGACTCCATGAAAAAAACAGCATACTTCCTCAGCAATGAAGCATATGATGTTATCCAGGCTAATATTATTATTTAATAGCATCAAACAGATTCTATCCAATAGAATAAAACATTTTTTCTACAACTTGAATGCACACGCACGCACCCACCCAAAATTTATACCTCTCATGTTCCCCATCCCCACCCCCCAGGGCACCCAAACATCTTCAGATCAGAGAGAAATATGCTCCTAAGGTGATTTCATGGGTGATTAGGGCACTGAAGGAAGGAAAAAAGTGTTTTTGCACAAACAGAGGTCTACTGCCATGGTACAGGATGCTATTCAGCATATTTATCAAGGGAACCTAACATCTGCTAAGATTTAATAGGCCATAGGGAATTGTTTCAGTGACCTGCAAGTTCATGATTCCAGTGCTAGGTAATAACCTTTGGAAGGACTTTTGTACCCTGATTACAATCAATGCCATTAAAAGATAAACCTGCATTACAGCAAGAATGGGAAAAAAAATGTGGGCCTCCAGGTATGACTGGACTGCAGCTTCTAGCATTCCTTATCATCGGCTACACTTGTGGGAGCTGTAGTCCAACATCTGGAGGGTTGCAAGATATCTACCAATGCTTTAGTGGGATTTACAGCTATGCTGTTGCAGAAATCTGAAAGGATGTATCTAGAAACACACAACGAGGAAAGGATCAATGGAATATTTCTGCCCATTGCCTATTTTACTAAGATGTGTACAAAGCTAACTGTTTTGAATTTGAATTGGGCAATCAACAGGGGAAAGTTTCAGAAATAGCATATTTCACTGCATGACATTATGAAACCAAATCTATATTTCCTTCCTGAAAATTAAATTCCAATCTGTATAGAATCTCATATTTTTGCCCTTGCAAATATGCCAATTACATTTAGCGAAAGCTTAGAAATTTTCCTACATTTTACACATTACAAAGAGCCTTGACTATTAGCATAATAAAAAGAGGAGAGGAAATCCTGAGGATACTACTTAGTATTTTATATCAGGGTAAGGCAAATTTGCATGCACTTAGACTAAAGGCATGCAGGCATTTTTGCTCAGTTTCCTTTGGTTTTGATAACATAATGGTGTACAGACCACTTCCCATGTGTGTCTAATAATCAGATTTAACATGTAGCAAGTCATCTACAAAATATAGAACATAAACACTCTGATCCACAACTAGAGAACACCAGTGCAAAAAACTGGATGTGTGATGATGGTCTCTGGCCAAGTAATTTGTAGTGTGTTCCTATTTTTTATTAGCAAGCAATGGAATGTCTTGCTAGGTGTGTCAAGGTTTCCATGTAAACATAAGACTGGAAATTGAAAGCAGTCATAGTCTGTAGTCCAACTAATTATAGTGAAAGTAGTTGAAAAGCTTTTATTAACATTTCACACAGAAAGAGCAGAAGCAGCAAAAGGACAAAGTCTCCATCTGAATTGAATATAAACATTGTAGTCATGGATTTTTGCATCATCTGAAATTATGCTGTGACAAAATCTATTCTCCAATATCCTGAAAGGTATCTTGCAGCATGAAAGGGGCACCTGTTTTTTTTCCCCTGCTTCATTCTCAAGGTATTTTAAAATTTCTTTCAGTAGTGGTTTTGAGCTGACCTTATCATTGTGAGGAAGGCATAGTTGGTGTGTGTATTTTTTTTCTCCTACCATATATCTTGATTGCTGTGCAACTTCCTTGACTTTCTTGCTCTAAAAAAGCTCTAAAGGACGAGTTAATTCATAACCTTCTCACTTGGGTTTTAGGTGAACATGGAAGATGTTTGGTGCAGAGTGCTGAAGGAATTGATATACAAAAAAAGACAGAGCACTCACACACCTCCTAAGGTACATGTTAGAGCCCCCAGATCACCCTGAAGAATTTCAATGTTTTTCCCCTCCTTTGTATACTTCTTTCAAATAAGTTTCATCATCAAGTTGAATCAAACCTGAACTCAACTAAAATATGGGATAGATTTTAAGCATAAGATATTTGTATGCATCAGGAATGAACAAGACCTAAAGCTACTCTGCCTTTCCTTATGGAACCTCTGTTTTTCCACCTGCCCCCAATAATGATGTCATTCCATTTAAGCAGGTATGTTCCATACCTGTTACTACCATTTCCTACAGGGATCCCAACTTTCTAACAGGTTTATTTATGTCCATGTACAGAATGTCAATTAGTATCTTGTGTCTTATTATTGTGCTAATGGTCAAGAAAATTGCCATGTGTAAAATGAGAAGAATGTATGTTCTCACTTAAGGAGATTGCTGTTTTATTCTCAAGTCAAAACAGAAAGAGAAGGATCGAGGAGAATGAGCAGCAGCAGCAGCAACAACAACAACAACTACAGCAATAGTAGTAGTAGTTATGGAAGTGACATCAGTAGTGGTGGTGGTAATGGTGGTGGACATGAGATAGTATGAAATGTCTAGAGTCTATGTGATACCATCTAAGACTATAAGAAGTTGTTTGCCTGAAGAAGAAAAAAACATGACTTGGACACTTTGGAATGTGTATAGTTACATCAGTACAGTTCCCATAACCACTCACTGCCCACATTCTGTGATTCTCCTTTTAACCATCTTGTTATTTTATTTTATACTTTATTCTACTTTTTAGACAAATTTTGTCCACAAAGAAGCTTTTATTAACAACAACAACAACAAACAAACAAACAAACAAACAAACAAAAACATAACATTGGATACAAACTCTGAATGTGAGCTTGGAAATAAGGAATGGGAGCTGGTAGAGAGTGTACAAACAATGTGATGAGATGCAAACCAAGCCTGAAAGTATCTATTTTAATATCTATTTATGGACAGTGAATGGAAAGTATTTATTTACGGGCAGCTTCTCTGTCTTGTGCATCAATGTAAATATTCATATTTACTGAGCACTCTTTGTTACATTACTCATTGCTATCTTTGAGAAGACACTTAGGGGTTGGACAGAAGGGGAGAAAGGGGCAATGAGACACTGTCCCTTTCTGCTCCGAATAAAGACCATGGCAACCAAATGCCACAGTGGGTGGATTCTTCTTAGGCCACGTGAAAGGTGCCATTGACAGGATCATGTGGCATGATGATGTCCATGTGGTACGGCACTGTTTGGGCACTGCACCATGTGGACGTATGGAGGGGTGCATGCAATGATGGCAGCCCAAGTGCGCAGTAGGGTTGCTGAACATGTAAACGCTCAGCCCTCGTGCACTTCTAGTTTGGGCCAAGGCTGGTGCCTTTAGTTAAGAATTATCCTTTTTTTACCTATAATGTTGTTGTTTTTGTTTTGAAAATAACAACAACAACAACTTTTTACTTATATTTCCTGTGTTAATTCAGTGCAAAGGAAGATGGGACTAAGGGCATCTTTTAAAAGAAATTGAGAAATCAGGACAGAGTGGATTAGACATAACCATTGGGGATGATCTAATACTAGTAGAGGGTATACCATTTTTGACAGAACATATCTCTTCTGAGCATTACTTTCAATGTGGCAACAAATTATTACTATGCCTCAGACAGGCCCCTGCTTTTCCCATTACTTTAATGAGAGCACCAGTACAACACCATAACATAAGGGGTATTCTCTTGATTTTCTCTATCACCACCAGCTGCCCCATCCCAAATTGGTTGTGTGTGTTTTTACTGCAAATAGTTGCTGCTACTCTGCTTGATGTAACACCCACATTAAGCTTCTGAGCTCTCTGATATCTAACATCATTCTCAAAACATGTATATTTTTATATTTATTTTGTCCTTGGGAGGGAAGGATGACTTCACTGAATATGATCTTAATGAGAGCATATATACTACATGTTCCTCGCCTCTCCTGTCATCCCATTCACCTTCCATCTAAAGCTGGTGTCCCCTAATGCTTCAGCTTCAGACACTTGCAATTTTAAAAGTCAAGATTTATATATGTCACCACACAGATGAAGGATTCTGGCAAGAAGGCCCAGTGCAAGCAATAAGACTTGCAGGGAGCTGCTAGCCTTCTTATTCTAAGTGGCCATGCAGCTATAATCTTAATCTAATTATTTAAAACCGGCAGTTTATTTCTGATCTGTCAACATGGCATTCAGCCATAAAAATATCCTTTCCATCTCCACCTTCAAATTATTTGTATGCCACACACCTCTGAGCAGTGTCCTTCATATCATGAAATAAATGTTTGATAATGTCATTATCAGAGGAAGCAGTTTTCATGATGAGAGAAGAATGCTGAAGATATATATTCATCCCAGTTTCTTGCTATCTTCTTTCTAAGCATTACTGACAGCTTTGCACAACTTTGCTTTTGAGAGATGCTGGTGTTGCTGAGGACATTCTGGAAAGTTGCTTATGGGGAGGGGGAATCTTTTTGGCATTCTTCATGTTTCATAATTTTGCTCAAATGCAGCAGACAAATTTTTTTCCCAGTGTGATGGCTAATCAGCATTTCTATATTATTCCATTAAAATAGTAGCATTAAGATGAATGCTTAAATCCCTTTTAATCCCCTTTTAAAACCATAACTGTGATTTCCCATTTATTTTAATCGACAGAAAATACAGGTTACATGAAAAATATACTTGGGCCAAGGCTCTGACAAAGAGTAATCAAAGTAGCTTTAAAAAATGTGATCTGGGCAGGGGGCATAGCCAGAGAGCTGATTTACCTTCGTAGCTAACATTGATATTGGAATCCTTTAAATTGGTAGTTCTGGGCAATTTCAGCAGCTGTGTTTGGACCACCTTAGGCTCAGGATTTCAAGGCCTCCATGGCAACCATGGATCTGACTCAATTGATATTTGATCCCACACACATAGCAGGACATATTCTGCTATTACTCTTTTATATTGGACAAGAAATAGTTGAGTTAAGAATGGGAGCATTTGAAGTACTGGATGTTTTGTCATGGCTAAATCATTGTCTGGAAGGTTTAGGCAGGGTTTTTTTGACTACATGTCCCAGAATTCCACACCAACATGGCCACCAAGCTATGCAAATTCCTCATGCATCACTCATTTCATTAGAAACTTTTATCCTGAAATATTAATATGAGACATTCATGGGGATGGGGAGAAATCCTAAAGATTTTGAGTATGGCAGGAAATAAACATGTAAATATCTAATAAAAGGTAGTTTGAGGGCTTTGTTATTTCCTCTAGTAGCTAATTAGTAGCTAATTAAAAGTGTTGGCAAAGTTCAGCTGAATGATAAGGCCAGAAAAACACAATTTTTACATGTTATTGAAATTAGGCCACAAATGTTCCTGCAAATATGCTGGCCGGCATCATGTTAGTAACATATGCTGGAGTAATTGAAAGAGTTTCCCAATTTCTTTTTTTCACTTTGCCTGGAATCCCATTCATGGATTATGATAATTTAGGAAACATATCCAGGGGTAGCTGTGTTGTCCTTATAACAAAGTACAATAACATCTAAAATCCACAAAACTGTGGTATCTTTATTGGGTCAACCAAAATGCACAAAATACATGTCTCAACATGCACTTCATTTGGTTAACCCAATTGATGATCAACCCATGAAATAACAAGACCGCACTCACAACCTGGAATACAAATTGGGCAACTTTATTTAAACTGTTACCTATTTAAACCTGTTTCTTGAAAAACACAACAAACTGGGGGGGGGGGGGGCTTAATACAGAACCAGCTGAGGTAGTTGGTTTCACTTAGATCTCCTCTACAGCTTCCTTTGGGCAAAACACTTGAGCCCCAAGGAGAATCCAAAAGTGACATTTCTCCCTGGCCAGCCAACTGTTGAAAGACCTACCAGAGAATCCAACCCCCAAGCCACACAAAACACACACACACACACAAATGGTGCACAAAATGGCGTACACAGTACAGTTGGAGAGCAGGGGATGGCAATAGAGTATATCCAGCTATTTTCCTGCAGCTGGTTGTGCTGCAAGGATATTATCTTCAGAGATATCCTGAGGACCCCCCCCCGGGGGGGGGTTACAGATGTCCTTAGGATGATCAGATGACTCCCAGGGGTCTTGGCAGGCTGTTGCAGTGTGCCCAGGAAAATAACTAGATGCATCCCCACTCATCTACTCACTCTCTGGCAACAAGGGAATGGTTTTGGTTGGGATTAAGTGATGCTGCTTACATGACTGGATTGGGAGAGAGACGTAGCTAGAAAGACATAGTTACATGATAAGTGCATGTCTGCTAAATCAGGATCTCAGTATTTGTTTCTTAACCATTATATTACTTCTGTTTTCCTATATGTAGACGTGAGTGCAAAACTTATGTCTTCTGGATATTCCTTTCTCTTTGATCTCATGGTTCCTTGAACTGGTTGAAAAGCTCCTCACACATAACTTGCATGCAGCCTTTGTACCAAATCCATTTAAGAGCATCATAAGGAAGCATCTCACCTTGCTTCAGTACACCCTCCAAAGTTCTTTTGCTATGCAAGATATATCCTTCATTTGTCCATCTTGAGCTGCCCTGGGTTCCACTCTGGGAGAAAAACAGCATACAAATAGAATAGAATAGAATAGAACAGAATCTTCAGTATTCAGAATATTAGGTTAATGAAGTTACAGTTTATTCCAGACCTGTGTATACTGAATCCTAATGAAACTCACCATACAATATTTGCCTAAGTATCTGGAGTCAACAACAGAAATGGTTGTTGTGATGCAAGTTAGGACAGGATTGTAACTAGGAGCATATGTAAAACTTGTCTCTTATGTTGTGGTTCTGATAAATATCAGGAATAGCACACTATTAAATTATGCATGTGGAAAAAACCACAACCAAATATGCTTGTTACACAGTGTATTAAAATAGCATCTGGTTTGGCATCCAGATGAAAGTAGGAAACAAACTAAGGCTAGGATGCTATGTAACTCTGGCAGAACACAACACTATCTTGTACACTGCAGAGGCCTGGGAGGAAAACAGCTGATTGCAGGGCAAAGTTATGCCCAAAATCTTCCAACACCTGTCTCAACTGATCAGCTGTTGTTTGAGTTAAAGAGATGGAACTCCACCCAGTATCATACATCAGCTATTTAGAAGCCTGAGAAAACCCATTGCCCAAGGAGTTCCTGGATACTTTCTCATGCAATGTGGAAAAGGTACTTATACTAGTCTAGCTCCAATTACACAAGAATGTGTTACAACAAGGATTCCAGGCTAAGGAAGAAATGGACAAGAAAAGATGGACTGATAGCAGTGGAGCACTCACAGAACATTTATCTTTATGAACAGTAAACAAGACTAAAAAAAGGTTGCTAGTGTCCATCAAGATACATTTAGTGAATTATTTTAACAACACAAAAAAGCCCAATGCTGCTCTTTTATGATATCTAAAATCTGCTTCATAAAGCAATAACCTCACTCTGCCTAATGTAAGATCCAGTCCTAGTTGCACCACTCTTTTCAATGTCACCGTTTGGTCTTGGCATGAATGCATCTTTCTCTTTCCTTGTCTATGTAGGTCACACCTGTTCAAAACAACCAGACATTTTAGTGGAAGAATGAACGAAGGAAGTGGGGGTAATCATTTCCTAGAGATGATGTACGAGGTCCTATATCCGAGGCTGTGATGTGTAACATTTTGGTGATGGACTACAATGCTGCCATGATATGCAACCATTCAAGTGAATTGTGACTGTCCATAATGAGGTATCACACAAGATGTCTCGTCGCACAATGGACCATCCCATTTCACATTGGGCAGCATTGTGTAACAGCCATGCTATCTGGCTCTGTGTAATAGTTCTGATGGTGTAGCGATGTGTCTTATAAGTCAGTTTATGATGAGAGAACTTCCCAATAGGATGGCAGTTGGTGTTTTTTCCAGTTACAACTTACATTTTGGGATGGTGCTTCTGTTTACCTGACTGTTCACACTATAAAGCCTCGGCTACATATGTCACTGAATTAGGTAGCAGATTGGAGTGAACATTTAAGGCTTTGAGTGGGCACTGAAATGAAATGAGTAGGGACCATCACCACTGGGTGGATAATAGACATGGTTGGGACAGAGTTATGTCAGTATCTACCTGCACAGTTAGTAAAATGGCCTTCATTTAGGCCTTCATTTCTCTATGCTAGTAGAGGCAGGCAAGGGCAGTCAGTCCTTATCCGTTCAATCTTGACTTCTTGGGTGGGTAGGAAGATGT
Organism: Urosaurus nigricauda; assembly: GCA_034509955.1. Lineage (NCBI taxonomy): Eukaryota > Metazoa > Chordata > Lepidosauria > Squamata > Phrynosomatidae > Urosaurus > Urosaurus nigricauda. Next base: position 141,249,899 of record JAOEGL010000003.1, on the reverse strand, counting down.
GAAAAAGGGCTGAAAATGTGTTTGTCTGAACACACATTGAAGTTTATCACACAGGAGGAATTTCTCCCAATTTCAAATTGAGCCAATTCGAATTCACGTAAACTCGCTAGTGTAGCAAATTTACGTGAAATCTAATTGCATTCAGAATGAATTCAAAATGACTTCCTATTTCCTGAAAATGACCCCCCATTGCCCAAAATTGTGTGGGATACTCTTATACACAGTAGCATTCGGAATGACTTCCCTTTTGCCCGAAATTGTGTGAGATACACTCATAACCCAATTACGTGAAACCCCATGATTGTGTTCGGATTGCATTATACCCCCAAATTCCATTGTATGATAAACTCCATAGAGAGCTCCTGGAAGCCCTGCCTTGTCAGCAATGAGATCTCTGTTTGCTCATCTCAGCTAATAAAACTGTATGGGTAATCTCAGGAGAGAAACCATTCTTTGAATTTCTAATCCCCCATTTCCTGTCCCTCCTCTCTCTCTCTCTCTCTCCCTCTGGCTGCATCCACAGAGGAGAAATAATCCAGTTTGATACCTCTTTAGCTCTCATGGCTCAATGCTATGGAATTCTGGGATTTGTAGTTTTCTGAGATATTTAACCTTCTCTGTCAGAGATCTCTGGTGCCACATACACAATGATTGTCAGAATTCCATAGCATTGAAGTATGGAAATTAAAGTGGTGTCAACCTTGATTATTTCTGCAGTGCAGATGCAGCCTCCCTCCCTCCCTCCCTCCCTTTCTTATTTACTTATTTATTTAGAGTATTTATACCCAGGTCTAAAGCCACAAAGACTCTCATAGCTGCTTATGAATTGTTAATTTGACAGTTCCCTGCCCTCAGGCTTACATTCTAAATAAGACAGGACCCACAAGGAAAAGGGAATGGCAGTTTGGGAAGGGACTGAGTCCTGCAGATGCTGCCTCTTTTTCTCCCCCTCCAAGGCTAGGGCAGAGGCACTTGGGGCAGAGAGTGCATTTTTCCGCTGCTTCTGGGCCTAGGCATGGTGGGACTGAATTCTTTTGTCATTGCTCACCAACACACAGAGACTATTTGAATGGAGTCGTATCAGTGGTAGCTGTAGTAATAACAGTAGCAGCAGCCACCATGAAGGGCATATACCACTGACAAGCAAAGAGGTTGTAATGGAACATCTGTCTTGGAAAATGACACAGACCACCAGGGGTGTGTCAACTCCAAATGTACATTAGCAAAGAATCCTGCCTGTGAGCAGTCTGTGCCCAGGCAATTACGTTACAGATATTGGCTCTGTGGGACAAAAATCATCAACAGAGAAGGGACTCAAATAGAGCTCAAGATGCATGGTGTGAAATAGCCCCAAGGCACAGGCAGTCAGCCAAGAGAACATAAAGGAGCACAGTCCAAAATGAGATTTTTTTGTGACTTTACACTGGGGATTTTTTTTAAAAGAAACATCTTTTATGTCAGGTTCTGTGAAACACAATCAAAGTTAAAAACAATTTAACTATCTGACTTTGAATGTGAGCCACACATTTTAGTATTATCTTTAAGGGAGGTGGGTGAAAATCTGTCATCTAACTGGGGTTTTCTTCCCCTTTGGGGGTAGGAAGGAGACATCAGTATACCAGGAAGACGTTGTGACCATTCCATGCCCTTTAACTCAGCACCCTCAATTATCTAGGAATACAAAACTCCTGCAGGGGTGGCCATCTCTTCCCTTTGCACAATACAATTGTAAACCTAATGGCACCAGCTTGTAAAGACACCTCTCTCTGCCTATTTATTTCTGTCCAAACAACATACTTCCTGAGTCTTGTCTATGGAAAACACACACAAGCGACTCTTCCTTTCAACAACTTCTAATTAGTTGGCTGAGGTTAAGGCCCAAGTGTGGCAATCTCAAGGTAAACTTCCTTGAACTAGCTCCAGTCTGTCCTGCTTCCGAAGGTTCACTGCCTAAGAAGCTTATCACTAAAGTTCCTGCTTGCGGCAGAATCTAGCCAATCAGTTGTGTTGTCCCTGTCATATATCAGTGACTCTAGCTAATGTGAAAATAATCAAAACAAAAAGTAGATTTACCCGGCAGAATGAAGCTTGCAATTCTGAGCACAAATGTGTAAACGTTTCATGGAAACATGGCTCTTCATTTGATCCAAGAAGAATAGAATCATAGAATCATAGGGCTGATCTAGACTGGCAAAAAGGGGTGTGTTCATGCCTGCATGAAAGTGTAGCCTTTAGATGACCTACACTGAAAGTTTGGCATGAACGCACTTCTTTTGCATTTTAGTGGAGGGGAAGCAGCTTTAAAAAGGACCTGTTTTCCCAGCTTCTTTTTTAAAAGGGTGTAACAGTGCAACTGTGCAGTTTTTTTAAAGCTCCCAAACCCTAGCTCCAGCTCTAATCTGAACCCTAGACATGTGAAGTAGGGACTCTGGGATGCTGTAACTGTTATGCAACTGCACATAAAATGTCAATTCATTCATAAAATAAAGAAGTTTATTCATAAGCTTAAATTGTAACGGATTTAATATCTTTTTAAGGGGGGGAAGGGATGTAGTTTGTTTTATTGATGTAATAGTATTTTAATGTGTAAGCCTCCTCAATTGATCTCAAAGAGGTGGGGTAATAATAATAATAATAATAACAATGGCAACAACTATTATTATAAAATAAAGGTGTTCATTCATGGTGCACCAATGCAACTGCGCAGTAAAAAAAAAGGGAAGCGAGACCACAATGGTAATTTGACAGATCTTCATAACTGTACAGTTCATGTGTGATATACCTGCGCAACTGCACAGTTCGCAACTGGCAATACAATTACCTGTATGATGTACCGGTGCAAATGCACAGTTCACAGCCGGCAACAACAACCAAAAAATATTAAAGGTTCAGTGCGGCCAAAAGCCCCGTTCGTTGCCACCCGTGCAGCTGCTCCGCCTGTGTTTCTAGCATCCTGAAAGCTTCCAATGTAGTTGCTGAGCAACAGAAAAGACTTCAAACAAACAAACAGCTTCATTTATATACCGCTTCATACCCTTAAGGAGTGTGTAAGCTATTTGCCCCCCAACAATCTGGGTAATCATTTTAGCGACCTCGGAAGGATGCAAGCCTGAGTCGAGCTTCAGCCCTTTGCTGGTCTTGAACTCGCCACCTTATGGTTTTGAGTGAGTGGCTGCAGTATAGGCATTTAACCACTGCGCCACCAGGACTTCAGATAAGTCATCCCCACACCCCCTCAGTGTAGCTGCCCTATATCTTTTTATTACACACCTGGGACTTGCAGTGTAGCTGCTAAGCATTAAGGAAAAGGCAACTTCATGTCACCCTTTCCTGCCAATCTAGAAAGCCCCATAGAATCATCCAGTCCAACCCCTGCCATGCAGGCACTCTCCATAAAAGCATCCCCGACAGATGGCCATCCAGCCTCTGCTTAAAGACCACCAAGGAAGAAAACTCGACCACTTTCTGAGGGACTGTGTTCCACTGTTGAACAGCCCTTACTGTCAGGAAGTTCTTCCTAATGTTGAGATGGAATTTCTTTTCCTGGAGCAGCAGAAAACAAGCTTGCTCCCTCCTCAATATGACATCCCTTCAAATATTTAAACAGGGCCACCATATCACATCTTAACCTTCTCTTCTCCAGGCTAAACATCCCCAGCTCCCCAAGTCTCTCATCGTAAGGCATGGTTTCCAGACCCTTCCAGTCACTCCTCATAAGGCATGGTTTCCAGACCCTTCAACATTTTAGTCGCCCTCCTTTGGACATGCTCCAGTTTCTCCATATCCTTTTTGAATATTACTCAGTGTTGAATATTCTCCCACTCATTATTTGTAGGGATCATATTGCTGAGGGGCCCTTTCTCCTAGGAAATTTACAGTAAACAGATTTCTTTAAAATTTGGGGGGGGGGGATCCCCTTGTGTTGCCTCCTGTTCCATTAGCAACTACCCTAAGTAGGCTGATAGAAGGGAGGAACCTTCACAGTAAGTAATGGTAGTTCTCCTGCTGAAACCTGCACATTGATCACATTTTATGGGCAGTTACAAAGAGACTAGACATGACTGAATTGTTATACAGTATTATACATGTCTACTTAGAAAGAAGCAACACTTCCTTCCGTGTCAATGTATAGGACTGCAGCCTTGGTGATGTAACTATGCATGAACCAAATTTTTAAGATCAGATTGGGTGAAGGATGCTGAGAGATATAGTCAAACAAGCATTTTTCCTCTATTTTTTTCCTTGGAAATTGCTAGTATAAGGAAGATGATGATGCCTGATCAATAGGAAGTGCTTCTGCTAAGAGATGTCAGCTCTGAGGGGATGAGGCTAATTATTATCTTCTTTTTTCCTATTTCAAGCCAATTTTTAGAGTTGCATTTTGAGTGGCTCTTGTAAGCAGGAGTGGGCACAGAAGTTATAGAAGGATGGCTGGGATCAGTCCCTAGCTGAACCACAAGGGGGGAGGGAATCAGTCACCACAACAGTGAGCACTCATAACTGGAACATTTCCTATTTATGGAAACTGGATCTAAGCCAGAGAAAGAAAGGCTGAATAATTGAGTATCATATTTTGACACACGATATGCCAAACAGAAAGAGACTTTCTCTTCTCTTTGTTGTGATCTAATCTTTTAGGCAGGTTCTCTCTATCTTTACAGAGAAGACAAAGCATATGAAATTAAGTGTGTAAGATCGATCTGACGATACAGTGACAATGCAGACCTAAAAAGGGCTTCTCAATGCAAAAGTGCAATCAGCCTGAGCTTATTAAAATAATGCCATTCTCTTGAGCCTTTCACTGATTTCTCTCGCTCTCTGTCTCTCTCTGTGTTGAAAAATCCTCTGAAGGGCTGATTGGATCAGTGGTCTCATAAGACTGTGATATCTTTAAGCTGAGGAATGTCATTTGAATTTCTTTACAACTTTTTAAATCAGACAGCTTAAAAATGGTAACATTAAAACAATGTTAAACAATGTAGCAAAGTTTTGGTTTTATGCTCCTAAATTTTATAGAATGGACAAACATTAGAGACTGGCTATTTTTCTGACACATGCAGCTCCAGTTTTTATTTAATTTTTTTGCTGCTGTTTGAATACTGGTTCTTTATCTCTTGATTTCAAGAAAACTGCATTGATGGGGAAGCATTAATTAATCTTTCGAATGCCTGCCTAATCACTGTTATCAATAACCAACGAGATCCCCAGAAATTGTTTTACCTAACCAAGGGCTGCACCTATACTGCAGAAATAATGCAGTTTGACTCTGCTTTAACTGCTGTGGCTCCATCCTAGGGAATTCTAGGGTTCGTAGTTTGTTGTGGAACCAGAGTTCTCTGACAGAGAAGACTAAATAACTCACCAAACTACAAGTTCCAGAATTCTATAGGATTCAGCCACAACAGCTAAAGTGGTGTCAAATTGCACTATTTCTGCAGTGTGCATGCAGCCCATACGTACAAGGCAAATTCTCTGAAGGTCATCTGATTGACTTCATCCAATACCAAATATGTTTGTTTATGTAATTTCTAGCTGGGGCTGCTGTGAATAACCATGACTTCCACTCTGTATACAAAAACTGAAAAATAGATGTTCTGGATACATTTTAAGTATGTGGTCCTGCTTTTTTATGTTATTGTGTGTTCTTTTGACAAGGCGACATCATGTGCAATTAAGCCAACTGTGCATGTGATAGGCAATTAAGATATAAATTTGCACTATCATCTGAAATTTTGAGTGAGGAAGCAAGATATGATATATCTCAGTGAGACTACATGGGAAGGGTACATGTGCAAGTGTGGTTAGTCTTCATAGAAGTAATGTCAATTTTAATAGATCAGTGGTACTAGAATTACTGGCATTTACATCATAGACTTGTAGATGTGATCTCTCCATCATATACAAAACGGAATGGGCAGCAAGCCCTAAAATCATGACTAAAATTGTTCCCATGCAAACGTCATCATTGACATGAGGTCTATAAATTATGACATTGCCAGGAGCTCCATTCACAATGGGGCGATCTAGACTGCCCAAAAGTGGCGGTCCACGACCGCCTCTTTAAGAGGTGAGATGGAGCCAAGTCTGCTGCACCGGCAGCCTCCGCAGCCCCATCTCGCCGCTTCTGGAGGCCACAGGGAAGCGGCAAACTGCCGCTTTCCCGTGGCCTCCAAGCAGGGTGCAGCAGGCACCCTGGGCACCAGCTGCACCCCTCTTCCCTCAGTAGGGCTGAAGGGAGGAAGGGGCCGCCAGTGCATTTACATCATAGACTTGTAGATGTGATCTCTCCATCATATACAAAAACGGAACGGAACGGAACATCATATACAAAACGGAATGGGCAGCAAGCCCTAAAATCATGACTAAAATTGTTCCCATGCAAACGTCATCATTGACATGAGGTCTATAAATTATGACATTGCCAGGAGCTCCATTCACAATGGGGCAATCTAGACTGCCCAAAAGTGGCGGTCCACGACCGCCTCTTTAAGAGGTGAGATGGAGCCAAGTCTGCTGCACCGGCAGCCTCCGCAGCCCCATCTCGCCGCTTCTGGAGGCCACAGGGAAGCGGCAAACTGCCGCTTTCCCGTGGCCTCCAAGCAGGGTGCAGCAGGCACCCTGGGCACCAGCTGCACCCCTCTTCCCTCAGTAGGGCTGAAGGGAGGAAGGGGCCGCCAGTGCGGCCCCTTTCTCCCTGGGTCTTTGCCGTGGCTATCTAAAAGCCGCAGCAAAGACCCGTCTCCAAAAAAGAGCTCCATTTGGAGCTCCTTTTTTGAGCAGCAGAAAGGGCGCAATTGCCATCCTCCTGCAGAACAAGAGCGTCATCATGTGCGCAGCCTATCTAAAAGCTGCCCATATGATGACACTTTGAAAGTGTGTCCATATGGATGCCGCCATTAGGGTTAGCGAGGGTGTAGAAGCTGCACCCTCCCTAACCGTAAAGGCAAGCTTTCCATCCCTAATCACGCCGCAAAGTAGCCGTCTAGAACGGGCCAAAGAAACCAGATCCTTTACCTATATGCTAAGCAAGCTGTGGGAACAAATATTTATCCAAATGGATAAAAGAAATTTGTACTGAGTGACTATCACATGCACGGTTGCTTAATCAAAATATATTTCAAGTCCAAGTCCACAGAAGTGATTGTGGGTGCAGAAAATACATAATATTAAAACATTTAGATCCCGAAAACATCTGATTATCTGAAGTGGAATGTTTCTTTTGAGTAGCGGTCTTACCTCTTTTCTGTATTTTTTTTAACCCAAATAACCTCCATGTCTTCAAACTATTACCACTGTTATTTAACAAAAGGATTTTCTGTGAAATGCCTCTGCAGTAGAAAATGTACAGAAACAAAAAAGAAAGTTGTTTAAATGTATTTGTAGGTAGACCTAGCATTAATGGAATTTTGGGTTACCTTTCTACCTCACTAACAAAATAGACTGCACTGAAGGAAATCCCTTTCAATTAAGTGACTTTCATTTCGTCAGTGTCTCTGCAAACAACAAGAACATCTTACTTGGATGATCTTTCATGATCCTTCCCAACAAATTTTCCACATTTGAGCCATTCCCCCCCCCCCCTACACTGTCCTTTTACAGAAGGTGTGTGTGTATGTGACTTATTCTGTTGAATGATGCCAGTTGCCAATGTGCATCAGGTTTCAGTTAATGGATCCTCTAATTCTAAGCTGCTGCAAAACATGGCCTCGCACCATTTTTGCCCAGTGTGGAAGCATGGTCCAACTACTATGGTCATTTTACTGTTTAATTTGTTTTGGTGATGCATTCAGCATTAATTTTTAGTGGGAAAATGAGATAAAATGTTAATAATAAAATAAGCATACATTTAAATATTTGTTTCAATGTGTGGCTAATTTAATCAACATACTAATAAGGTTATACACAACTGCCAGACAGCTCTTTTAAAGAAGGTATGTGGAACCCCTCCCCCCCCCCAGTTAAAATAACAAATAGACAATGGGAAGTATAGCCAGTGAGCTGTCATACAGGAGATGGTACACAGTTCAATCATTGTGCGTCAGTGCTATACAATAATAACAACTATATTTAAATAAATAAATAATCTTTGTGTACTGCTGATCATGCAAAGAGTCAAATCATGGCTAGAGTGGTTATTTGTGATTAACACATATAATCAAAGTTTTCAAGAAAACCTTTATAGCAGTCCTGTCTTCTGATAAGCACTAACTGCTCCATCTACGATGTTTGGGTCTTAGTAGCACCCAAAGGAAAGAATTTTGTTGATTATAGAACCAACCCACTTTCTTTGTTTAATCTCTTTTAAACAATTGGAAGAAGGCTCGTGGTTTTTGACATGATACTCAATAGAAAGGTAAAAATGTCAAAGACAGTTAATTTCCCATTAGTTGAAATGATACTCCATCTTCAAAAGGGGGGACTTCTTCCACGAGTTTCAAATTTCAATAAATGTTTGGAATTTAATTATAATATCTGGTCTTCTTTGGGGACTACATACATTGGAACCCACAGTTCTACTGCACAGGAGAGCTTGGGGCCATTTTAATAGCTGGGATCTTGTTCCTATTGGCTGGACTGGATATTGCAATATTCTAACTTTTGGTAGGAATTATCAGAAACTTTGCTGCCATCTGATGGACCAATATATATTTCAGTGCTAGTAATATCCCTATATCACAGTTCTCTTAATTCAATGGTATTTTAGCAATCTAAGATACTGTCCCTGCAGATGCCAACACAGCATGTCAGACTACAGGAAAAGAGCTAGGTCCCCCCTCCACTCATCCCCTTTCTCTCTGGCAACATAGGGCGACTTTGATTGTTGTGTGTATAAAAGTGAATTATGATTGTATAAGGCAGATTTTTGACATCATAAGTACTGAACAGGATGTCATCCACAGATCTTTATTGACAAATGATGCCATCCAACTTACCAGGCCAGTGTTGTCGCTGTGGTGAAAGACACCGGAGTCTCTGCAGTTGCAGTGGGCTGTCGTGCTCCAACAGTTTTGGGATGGTGGGAAGGCCTGCCAATGGCTGCTGAGGTGGAAAGAGTGGCTCTTTTGCACCAGGTGCTGGGGCTATATGTCCCAGCTTGCTTTGCAAAAGGGAAGAGGCCATGATTGGCTGGCTCGGGCCCCCCAAGTGCAGCCTATTGGTGGAGAGTACCATGTAAATTTCCAGCCCCCCTATTGGTGGACAGGACTATTTAAGGCCACATCGTGTGCCATTTTAGCTCGACTCTCCCACCCTTCCTCCCTTGGCTAGGGTGTTTTATCACAACTTTGTTTTAGGGTGGCAGCATATGTTCTGGATCTGGTGGACGTCGTTTCCAGGGCTGGATCATGAGTCCATTGGACCTGGGAGCGCTGAGGGCAGGTGGTGTGGCCATTGCGGGGGCCACATTGAGTGAACATCTCCCAGTGACTAGGGGCTTATTGGAATATGACACTGACTGGTTGTATATATGCAAGAGGGCATTTCTTTTGCCCCTATATCATCCCGATGCATGGTCGTGATCAAGTAACCTTACATCAATCAACCTGGGTGTTGATTGATGTTTTCAGATCCAGATCTTATACTTTGGGCCAACCTTACCCTTTGTGCTGTTTGTTAAAAAGGTTGTGGCTTTTTCCTCCAATTCTGTGTTGTTGTCTTATTGGGCAGCTTCCTTCCCACAGCAACTATACACCTTGAGAGGAAGTAGGAAATTTTGGACTTCAGGATAGTTGGATTTTAATTTTACCCATGTAACTGTCCTTGCTTAATCAGAACTAACTCTCTCTCTCATAAAATATTTATATCCTGCCCTTTATCTGAAGATCTCAGGGTGGGTTAGAATAAAATCAATTTAAAATAAATAATATATGAAATATTTTTTTCAATTTTAAAGCAGACCATTTAAATAAAGAAAATAGGATGTATGTGTGTTGGGGAAAAGTGAGTGCAAGGGGAGGCTGACATCAAAAACATCCCAACTAAATTTTCCTGGATGGGGTTTCAGACAGGACTGAATATAACAGGAGAAAAATAACACCTAGATTGGGAGGCAGGGGGAAGCTCAGGGATGAGAATCCTGTGTAATCCTTTGTTTTTCTGGATCTTCCCATATCACATAGAGCAGTCTTTTGTTCCCCCTTCCACAGATGAGAACATCATGATCTGTTTGGCGTTGGGTGGTCCCAAAACAGATTTTCCTCTGAAGAGTGGGTGGTTTGCTATGACTCAGTTTTTCCTTTTGTTTTATTTCCTTTTTAGTTTGTAATTAAGAACTGTTCCCTCATGGGGGAGCATCCCATTTTTGCTGTCTCAGCTAGATGAAACAGCAGTGGTGGGATTCTGGGATTCTCAGACTGAGACTCTCCTTCTCATCTTCACCCATATCCCAGGAGGCCCATTGAGGTGACACCACAAGTCGCAATGGTTGACACCAACCCTACTGAAGCCATTGACATATAATATCCTCAAAGAGGTCCTTGGAGCCTGCTATTTGCTGGCTTAGGAATCTTACTATTGCATTAGAGAAGGAGAGCCAGTTTTTAAAGTCTTGTCTTACTAACCTACCTCACTGTGCCTCTATTTTTCACCTTCTCTGGAATATTCAGTACTCTGTCTTATCATTGGAGACAGGGGACTATCAAGTGTGAGTACAAGTTTCTTCATTGTTCTATGTGTTCTTTTCCCTGGTGGCCCCAGCTTTGTCCCTGGAAATACTGGGGACAATAAAGAGGAACATAATGGCAAGAACAGGCTTTCCTGATCAGTTAAGCAATCTGACATTTAGGAGTTGGCAAGGCTCCCATATGGGCTTAAAATGGATGAATGGTGGAGTGTAATTTCTTCACATTTCTTTCTGGCACAAAAGAACAGAAATGTTTTATAAAATTAATTTTGCTATGTGAAATTAGGTACATTTTTTTCTTCCCTCCTCACTTCTTTTGTGCAAACATTTCCTTTTTTCTGCTGTGTCCTCCCCCCCCCCCCCAACACACACAAACATTCTTCACTTACATAGAAATCTCCATCTTGGGGAGGATTTCGGTGAGGTTGGTTATTGCACAGTTGAACAGAATTCTGACCTCTGCAACAACAACAACAACAAACAGGATACAGTGGTGTAAGCTAGAGTTGCATTATTGTAACTCATTAATAACCGTTGTTTTCTATAAAAAAAACCCCCAAACAAACAGGTGTCAGTTGTCACGGGTCATTGTATTCTTGCTGAAGGATGAAAATCTCATCACAGCTGAGCTGTATTTTTCAATAGGGGGTCTTGAAACTGCATTTACCTTAAGGATGAAGAAATTTGCAACTACTCTTACATCTCTTTTTGAGGTGAGTATTCAACACACACACACACACACACACACCGCCTTAGACTAGAACTTGGACTAGAACTTACTCCTATGATGTAATTGCAGAGACTGGCCACATAAAAGTGACTTTCAATATGAAATTTGCCCAGATTCCAAACATTCTCATTCAGGTAGATGGAGAGTTGTTTCTTTGTTAAGTACAGCCACAAAAGAAATTGTGCCTGGTTTTGCATTGCCTCTGTTTAAAGAGGGCCTACAATAGATTGCTGTGATTTATTAAAATATATGTGTTGCCCTTGCTCCCTATAAAGCATTGCTGTATAACCTCAGCAGGGCCTCTAGTCTAAAGGCTTTCCATCTAGTAGTGAGAGTTCTGATTCACTTGCAATGAGGACATACAAAGAAGGAAGAACATGGTCTACCAACTGTATCACAGCAACAGTACTGACTCCACTGAGTCAATTTATATGTAATTTTCTTCAACAAAAAGTGTGGTCTAAGATATTTGCATTTAATTGTATGTCTTCTCAAAACTGCTTCTTCCCAGAATCTACTCATTTCCATGCAAGCTTGTATGCTGGCATTTTGGTCTGTGTTTTTACCACTAGCTTCATTTAAAGAAAGAAAGAATGAAAGAGAGAGAGATGAACAGTGGGGTGGGTGGGGGAAACCAGAGGATTATAATAGAATTGCAAGTGACACTTCTCTGCAATAATTTGTGGAGAGTGTGTCATCGACACAATGGGTTGTTAAAGCTCAGAGGCATTATGGTCTGTCATGTCATATCATACTTTGAAAGCTTTTAATATCTGGATTATGGACACATTAAACTGTACTCTCTCCTGCCTATTATGTCAATGGGATTTTGCATATTTAAATGATACTACAGTGTATAATCCACGTACTGTGCCATGCATGCACAATAGGGTTCAGCAACAGACAAAATTATTGCTTGAAAACTAGGGAGACTTCCCTAAACTTGTCAGTTTTCAGCATTCTGATTTCCAAGTGATTGTACATTGGTAAATCTGTTTATCAATATCTATTGATCAGCTGAGAGAGAGAAAGAGATGGATGTATGCATACATAACATAACATAACATGACATAGATATATAATAATAATATAATAATAAAATTTTATTTATATTTCCCGCCTCTCCCTACGGATCGACATAGACATATGCACATATTTTTAATCATACAGTGCTCAGATACTGCTACCTATTGTCTGTTAAGACCTTGTCCTGCATGAACTCAAAATCAAGGCCAGGTATGAAAAAAGTAGTAAGAACTTTTAAACTAAGAACAGAAAGCTGAATTCAGGAAGGATAAGACTAGAGATGACTTAGATTTTTGTGGGGATTTTTTAGATTATGTGGCTGTGTTCTAGAAGAATTTATTCTTGATGTTTCATGTGCATCTGTGGCTGGCATCTTCAGAGAATGGTGGCATGGAGGTGTGTGGGGGTATATTTACTTTGTTACCTTTGTTTGAGAGGAAGTGATTTACATTTTAATCTCTGTGGTGGTCTGTTGGTGAATGGTTGGGTGGTATGGTATGCAAGAAGGATTTGTGTCTATTTAAGTAGTGATCCATTGGACTTTTTCACATGGGGACCTATGTGCTTCCATCCCAAAAATGGTTAAAGTGTTGGCATCCCAGAAAAGCAAGCAAATTCGCTAATGCTTACCACACAGAGAACAGAACAAGGGGTTAAAAGCACATTATTTAGGCAAGAAAGTGGGTATAAAGCAAATTTGGGTTTCAGACAGATGAGGGCAAATCTCATTGTTAGCTTGGAAATAAATTTTTTGTGCATGCTCCAAACTGTTGTTTCCCCAGCTGCATATACACACATGCTCCAGAGAGGGAAGGGAAACGGGGAGGAAAATCCTCTTTGCCCCAGAAGCTGTTTCAGAGGAAGGAAAGCTGAGGTTTCCCTTTGCAAACTCCCATAAAACAACACACAAACACACACACGAACACTAGCGAGAAAGAGGACAGGGCTGGTCCATAAACCTGCATTGTTTTAGTGAGGGCTGAAACTCCCAGATGCCATCCTTTTCCAGGACATATCCTTTATTTCTCCCTCCTGTACAGGAGGAATTCCAAAATGTCCTCTTTCTCTGCCTTCTCCCACCAGCTGTTCCCTTAGACTTAAGGCTTAGAGGCTGCAGGAAAAGGAGACCAGCCACGTGAGGGAAAGAGGTGTGTGTGTGTGTGTGTGTGTGTGTGTGTGTGTGTGTGACCCTTTAAGAACAAGGAATAGTGGGAAATCAGAGAACAGGGAGAATCAGGGACATGGTTTTCAGACTGCTGCAGTTATGTGAAGAAAGTGAATTCATGAATGAACTGGAAATGAAAACCCAGTATTTTTGCGAGAATGCCTATTCTTTGATTCACCTCACTTTCTGTCTCAGTTCTGACCAGTTTTTACACAGCAGTATCTGAAAAGCAATTGCAAAAATTTCCCTAATGCCCTGGATGGCCATGCATTGTGATCAGTTTAACCTTCCAATTTTCCCCGTGTGAAAATGTCCACTGACTGTCTGCTGGGAAACATCCTGACCATGCGTGATGTTCATTTGCATTTGCTGAGTCTTGATTTTGGTGTTTATCAGGACTGGCAGCCAAACTCTGTTTACTTTCATGGTTTCTTCTTTCCTTTTGAAGTTGTCCAGATGTTTGTGATTTCACTGGCTTCTCTGTGCATTCTAATCTGATAATTGTTGGCATGGTCCAGAATTGCAGTGTTTTCAAGAAGCATTTTATGCCTGGGTTAGTTTATAATGCATTCTGCTACTGCTGATTTTTCTGGCTGGACCAGTCTGCAGTGTCTCTTATGTTCCTTGATTCACTTTTGAACAATGCATTTGGTGGTTCCTATGTAGACTTGTCCACAGCTGGACGGTATGTGGTAAGTTCCTACGGCTGTGAGAGGGTCTCTCCTGTCCTTCTCTGAGTGCAGCATTTGCTGGATTTTCTTGGTTGGTCTGTAGATTATTTGGAGGTTGTGTTTCCTCATCAGTTTTCCTATTCTGTGACTTCTTTGATTTATGGTAAAAAATACTTCCCTTTGGTGGGTTGTTTTCCCTCACTCCTGTGTTGTTGTTGTTGTTGTTGTTGTTGTTTCTGGGTCTGGCAGCTCTTCTGATGTCTGAGCTAGAGTACCTATTAGCCTGTAGAGTCTAGTCTAAGTGCTTCAGTTCATCTTCCAGGAAGTGGGGTTCACAGATCCTTTTTGTGTGGTCTACCAGTGTTTTTATTGTGCTTCTTTTTTGTCCTGGGTGATGGTTGGAGTTCTTGTGTAGGTATCTGTCTCTGTGCATAGGTTTTCTGTGTACCATGTTGCCCAATCCTTGGTTTAGTTTGAAGAAGACCAGGACATCTAAGAATTGCAATATTTTCTTTTCCCATTGTGAATTGGATGTTCAGGTGAATGTTGTTCAGATGGTTCAAAAACACAGTCAGATCTTCTCTGTGGCTTCAAATGGAGACTATGACTAAAGAAGACCTCTTGTGGCCCTTGTGGTCTATTCAAGCTATGTGATTCTTTGATTCTCTTTTGCTTTGCTTTTGAAGAAGGAGGCTTCCATCAAGCTGGTACAACTGTTTGATATTACCCATCTGCTCATTTTTCCTCTTTGCCTGGCATGTAAAGTTTCCCAAACAGGTCAACATCTAGGAATTCTTAGCTTAATATTTGCGTGAAATAGTGAAATGATTGACACAAAATGGGTCTCCTACTTCAATGTGATGGTCCCTAACTGGCCCAGTCTACTGTGGCCAGGGGAAAAAGTAGATTTTTGAGTAGCATTGCCAGGCATACAGTTAGGCTAGGGCGGACATTAGAGAACATTTTGAAATCTTTCTAATCCTCACTGGGGCACACTGCCACCACTTTCATGAGCCTGAATCAAGATCTAAGCTGTTGGAAGGAGATATTCTCTTATATTTCAGGTAATGGTATGACATTGTTAAATGTATACCCTAAAGTGATTATTCAGCCCCCAAAAATGGTTTCTCACTTAGAAAACCAAAACAAAACAAGGAGAGTCATAGGTTTGAAAAACCAATAAGGACCTAGGGAACAAAGACTGTAATTCTACCCCCAGGGTCTGATGCAGTTCAGTAACATTGAAATCTTAAATGGCCGATGCTGGGAGGCAGCTGCAGTCACTAGGTTGTTCCTTCTGAGTAAACAGATTGGTCCACTCAGTTGACATAGACCAGGCCTGCACAGCAGAAGGTGCAGGGGCCACATGCGGATCACCAAAGAATTTTTGGTGGCCCACAAAAATGTGGAAAGGAGGTTCAAGGCCCCTCTGCCACTTGGCCTCTTCCTGAGGAGAGGGCCAGGTGGAAGAGAGGAGGGAGAGTTAATGTTCACCCCACAAGGCTTCTCTACTGCCTGGCTTTCTCCTGAGGAGAGGGCCAGGTGGGAGTGTTGGAAGAGGAGGACAGGCAAACACTTGCCCTGCAATTCTCCTCCGCTGCTCGAATGCCAGGAGGAAGAGGAGAAGGACGGGCAAACAGTCATTCTGCAAGGCTCTTCCTCTGCCTGCTTCTCCTGAGAAGGCCAAGTGATGAAAGAGGAAGAGGAGCAAATAAGCCCTCAAGGCTCCTCCATCATTTGGCCTTCTCCCAAGGAGAAGTCCAGGCAGAGGAGGAGAAGGACAGGCAAGGCTCCTCCACTGCTGGACTTTCTCCTGAGGAGAAGGCTGGGCAAAGGAAGAGGAGGACAGAATTAATATTAATAATATACATTATTATTAATTAAATAATAATTCATTCATTAATTAAGAAGTTTAGCCTATTTTAATTTTGGCCTCTACCTACTGCCAAGTTTTGCAGGAATGACATAGATGATGCAGCCTGTGATGGTGTCCTAATCAGTTCTGCTGCTCTCCTATGTAGTGGAGGATTTTAACTCATCTCTGATATTAATGTCCCCCAGTCCAGTCAACTTTTATTTGCAGGGCAGTGAAGAGGTAGCATCTTGTATTTTACCTCAAGCAGCAAAGTGTCTTTGGCTGGTGTTGTTTTATAGTTTTATGGAAGAGAGAATTTCAGCAGCTATAGCTGCTGTTCATGTGAAAACGGCCACACATGCAAACAGTGATATTGATCATATGGCCCCTGACATATTACAATGTAACCCTCAGCATTCCTCATGACTGACTATGTTGGCCAGTGGTTGGGGGCTGTAATTTACTAACATTTGGAAGGGTGGTTGATTCCCACCCTTGTGGGAATAGCAACTGATTGGGTAGGTGGGGGAAAAAACATTAGTGTTGGCATTAGCCAATTGCAGATGTGACAGCAGTATCTCCCTCCCCTCTTTATCTGCTGCTGTGTGTGGCTGCCTACAACTGTTAAAAGGTAAAGCTGGCACTTTGCAGAGATCTAAACTTCATTGGCTGTTCATAATTGAGCACATTCCTAATTTTTCTGCACTCTTGTTTTTTTCCTGTCACAGTGTCCTATAGTAGCAATAGACATTTTCTAAATCTATTTTGGTTAGTGTAATTCATTTTACAGTATGAAATTACAGTAGAGAGTCAAATTGTTCAGGCTTCAAGGGAAAATTGCTCCAGGGAAGGAAAATAAAGAAAGCCATACCTCCTGCCCTGTTCTAGGATTCCAGCAGTTAATGAGTATGTGAAGTATCAAATTAAAAAGTGCTTGCAGTTTATCATAGCTGAGCAATCACTGAATGAGTAACAGGTTTCCCTTTCACTGAGCAGTAAGGACATGACCTGAAGCTGATAAACACTGGTCATTGGAGCCAACATCTGATTTAAGACTGGCAAAGCCCATCAGCTGAAGCAATCTTCTTTGTTTGTTGCTTTAATCAATAATGTTTTAGAGAGCATGGCCAATTGGGGAGGGGCCATAGCTCAGTGGCAGCAGAAATACATATTTTGCATTCCTGATGGTCCAGATTCAGTGTCCAGTGAAATGACAGCTTGGAGAACAGGGCTTTGAAAATGCTCTACCTCCCAACTTCAAGAACTGTTTCCAGATCAAAAGTGAAACTAAACTAGCAAAGGTGATAGTGAGATTCAGAATAAGGCACCATTGTATTTTTAGAGCAGGAGTAAGCAACTGTGGCCCTCAGAATATTCTTGGAATATTGTTGGTGATTATTGTTCCATAATCACTCACTGTTCCTCATCCTTAGAAGTGTTGCTGAGCTTTGTAGTCCAGAATTAAATCTGGTGGATCGTATTTAACAATCTGTACCTTACAGCATGCATAGTGAAAAAGCAGAATTAATGCCACCACCTAGACTGGAGAAGAGAAGGTTAAGAGGTGACAGCCCTGTTTGAATATTTGAAGGGATGTCATATTGAGGAGGGAGAAAGCTTGTTTTCTGCTGCTCCAGAGACTAGAACGCAGAACAATGGATGCAAACTGCAGGAAAAGAGGTTCCACCTCAACATTAGGAGGAACTTCCTGACAGTAAGGGACCACACTGGTGTGTGATGGAGTCTACTTCCTTGGAGGTCTTTAAGCAGAAGCTGAATGGCTGTCTGCTGGGGATGCTTTGATTGGGAGTTCCTGCATGGCAGGAGGTTGGACTGGATGGCTCTTGTGGTCCAACTCTATGATTCTATGATTCTAGACTGCCATTTAAGAGAGGGAAAAGCCTCCCTCATAAGTCATTTCATATTCATGTGTGATCTGAGTGTCACTATGTCTGTAGAGCTGGGGTTATATACAAAATAAGCTAGACAGCTGCCTTGAAACCCATTTTGGGAGAAAGATAGGATAATAAACAAACAAGCAAAGAAAGAAATATTATATGAGTAGAAATAAACAGGATGTCAGGGAGCTCTCAAACTCTTGCAGTCTGAAATGGCATACCACCTCAGCGTTCTCCTATCTCAAGATCAGATACCAACTTGAATTCTACTAGTTAGCCCCAAGCAGGCTAGACCCACTAAATTAACCATTGAATGGTGAGTCAATGCACAGATAAATCCCTTCGACATATTTGTTCTACTCTAGTTGGGATTAACAAGGATTTAGGGCTAAATGTAACAGATTTAACCAGTGATTATGCATTGTCCCTCCTATATTTAAAGGCATACATGATGGACACAATCTGGATAGGGATACTAGTGTATCAGTGAGCCCAAGCCTTCAATTTGTTCCTCTCTTTTTGTGCTGCAAATTGCAGGTGCAATTAGTTTCCTCTGGACTGTTGCCACATAAAGGGCTGAATCTCCCAAAATGTCTCATATTTGGGTTTGAGTTGGATTAGTCTCCTGTCCATATTTTTGCGAGAGAAAAAAATTATCTCTGGATTTTAACATTAGTGTGTAGTTTGATCGTTATTTGGCTACATGTCTGTCAAGTCCAATACGATGGATCATACGATGGATGCCATTACAGAACTAAAATGCTACTCCCCTCCCACAGAAGTAACCATCCTCCTCTGCCCCCTCCATAGCCATGAAATGGCCAGTGGAGAGTGGGAAATAGTTGAGAAGAATCTGGTTATGTGACTATAACCAAAGGACAACATAATCTTGCACGATCTCTAGGAGGTCCTGGAGCATGGCCTCATCTGATGTATCTGATTGGATTAATAATATGCTCTCACTTTAACTCTCACACACTTTGTCTTTCTGGGTGCATCTGCACTGTAGAAATAATGCAGTTTGACACCACTTTAGCTATTATGGTTCTATCCCACATAATCCTGGAATTTCTAGTTTTGCAAAACACCAGCATTCTTTTGCAGAAAAGGCTAGAGACCTTGTAAAGCTACACACTCCAGGATTCCTTAGGATGGAGCTACAACACTTAAAGTGGTGTCAAACTGCATTATTTCTACTTTGTAGATGCATGCTTTGTCTCTGTTCCTCTTTCTCTCTGCCAAGCACACACCTCCTTAAAAGTGAACTGCAGATTTTCTCCCTTCACTAATTGTTAAATTGTCTATACTGGATGATCTCATGAGGGACTACTGACTTTTGGTTCTGCCAACAGAAGCAAGGGTTTGGAAGAAAATGCAACATCTAGGCAACAAGAAGGAATGTATTTGTCCATGCCTGATGATTTTTTTTTTTGAAAAAAAAAAGGTGTTTGGAGAATTCATAATTTGAGAGGCAAAGAGTTTATTGTAAAAGAGCAACAGAGGCAAGAGTTGCTGAATAGTTATCGTTTCAGTAATTTGATCAATCAAATCTTTAATATATAATAATGCAAGGACAACAACAAACATTCATATTCTGATATTGGGAGAGAATGTCTAGACAATGTCTATTTTCTTTTCCAATCAGAACCTGCTCCCCTTTTGCAGATGGTGTGGTTCCTGTATACAGAATATCCATATCTTATTTAATAACAGAATCATTCGAGGTCACACAGTATTTATGCTTCCTAGGCTCAACAGATGTGCTCCATGGCAGACTTTGGGGGATTCTGTGCTAACAAATTCTGTGAATGGCCAGAACATTTAAGTCTTCAACACAGACATTGTAATTGTTATGCAGAGGTTGAACAATCATAAAATTTGCCATCTTGTTTGTAAACTTTCAGACCTCTACTTACAGAAGACTGATTATATATTGCTTATCAGATGGCAACTTCTTAACCTAAGACACCAACTTTTTTTTTACTCAATCTAGCTGTACTTATAAGCACTGAGTCCAATTAATGGGTGGTATTGGAAAGTTCTTCCCATTTTTAGTGTATACACTATACTTCAAAATATGTGTAAATGGTTGATCTGTATACTGAATGGGCCATATGGCTGTAATAAAAGCACTGCTGTTGATTTTAAACTTTGCTAGTACCATGGCACTAGGGATAGAACAGGAATTCATCAGTTCTCTTACTGGGGTTGAATTTGCAGTTACTTACCCCTTGAGAAACTTCTGTGTCAAGAAAAAAAAAAGCACATTGAATCGAAAGTTCCTGCAATCTTAGTTTTTGCTGTTTCTAGCACAACATAGAGAGTTTGAGGAACTCTTCAGCTTTGCAGTTCAAAAAACCAGCTCACAGTCTTTTCACAACACAGAGAAAATTGGACAGTTTTCTGTTTACATTCCTTTTCACTATGGTAAAAAGTGCACACAATCTAAATCTAAAGTGCACACTATACTCCTGCACAAACAATGTGGTGAAGGATTTGACATCATGGGTATGACCTTTGCCAATGTGAATGTCATGCTATTGGAATGTTACACAACATGGAAAACACACACACACACAACAAGCTGATTGAGGGTGCAGCCTTTGCCAGCTTGAATGTTGGACAACTCAAACTTTACATGGCAAGTAAAGAAACTTGGGCTGAAAGAAGCTACATCCTTTCCCAGTTTCTGTATTGTGTGATTTTCTTTTCATCCTTAAAGCTGCACAGTTTTCAGAGAACACTGTGCAGTTCTTAGGAGAAACTGTGTAGTTTCTGGAAAACAGCATGGTTTTCTGGGCAAGCTGCACAGATTTCATAGAAAAGCTGAATATTCCACCTTCATTACTCTGTGTGTGTGCATTCCCTAGTGTATCAAAATTGCAAGAAAAAAACTGTTTCATGGTTCTTAACATCTTTTTGGAAATTAAAAAAAAAATGAGATCTATCTTTACTATATGACACACATGATGCATTATGATCAAAAGAAGATGTTTGTATTTTGGACAGAAACTAATATTCCCACATCTGTATATGCATCTGTATAAACCTACAGGGATACTGAGTATATCTCTGTTCGCCCACATACTCTATCTCAGGGTTGCTATTACAAATGCTCAGAGGTCTTTGATCAGGCACCAGCCATTAAATCTATTTTGCTTCAAATTGAAAATTGACTATGAAAATTTAATATAGGTATCAGACTACCCCAGTTAACATGCACTGCATAAATAAACCACTGTTATGTAAATTAGAAGTGGAGAACCTCCTGCTCTGCAGATGCTAATGACTTTGTAATCCCTTTATGCCTCACCATTAACCAGGCTAGGTTTTGCTGATACTGATTGAAGTTCAATGTTCTGGAGTGATACAAGTTCCCCAGCTGTAGTATGATAAGAATGAGCACCACAATTCAAGAAAGATATTGACAAGCTGGAACATGTCCAAAGGAGTATTGATCAGGAGTGGCTTAGGGATCTGGGTAGATTTAACACGAAGAACAGAAGGTTCAGAGGTAACATGGTAGCCATGTTCAAATATTTGAAAAGATGTCATATCGAAGAATGGGAAACCTTATTTTTTGCTGCTTCAGAGATCAGGACATGGAACAATGGAGTCAAATTTCAGAAAAAGCGATTCTAGCTAAACATTAGGAAGATCATCCTGATGGTATGAGTTGTGGTGGAATCTCCTTCTTTAAAGATTTACAAACAGGCTGGATTGCCATCTGTTGGGAGTAATTTGATTGTGTCTTTCCGCATGACAGGGGGTTGGACTAGGTGGCCTTTGTGGTCTCTTCCAAATTTTATGATTCTGTTACAGCTTGGAAAAGTTACATTTTTGGATTACCCTTCAGGTGCTGCTGATCAGGGGATTCTCAAAACCTTGAATCCCAAAGCTGTGAATGCAATGTCTTTTTTTGAAGAATAGTGGGAACAGCTTCTTTAAACTATATCACATATGATGGACCAGGATTTTTTTTTAAATGTGAGCCTCTCATAATCACCTCAGTTTTTGAAACTGTTGATAGACTAATCCATATAATTCTAAGTAGAATGCTCAAAGAGGATGTGAGATTGAAGATGGCCACAGTACAGTGCAATGCAGCTCTGTGTATAGGGACCGATAGAATGGACAGCTAGCATTGAAGGGGGAAAATAACTCACAAGGTAAGGGTGATAAAGAGAACAGACAAAAGATGATACTGTTGAGGTCACATTCATGTCTTACTTGCATCAATAAGACCATATGGCCTTAGTTCCACCATCAGTGAATGTCAAGTCTTCAAAAGACATATTTGTTTCACCGTCTGCCATGAATACATCTCATATTTTGGAGATCAACCTTCTGATATGTACAGAACATTTCATCTTGTTTTACAGAGTCCTACAGTGTGAAATAATCCCCTGGGGTCAGGAGGTAGGGATGTCAAATATCACGTTTCCTGTCAGTCCAGAGCTGTCCCTGGTAGTGTTCAATTGTCATTGTACTGCTCGTTTTATATTTGTTGATTTTTTTTGAAGAGCATATTTGTTTTGATTACCATACAGTAGGATGTGCAACATGCAAACCTGTGAGTTGTAGATAGTCATCATGATCTTGATATATATCTTACATCTTACATCATAGCTTACCAATATATTTTCTATGTACTTCTATTTTTTTTGGTGAAGTAAAATGTGTGCAAATCTGATAATTCTTTAAACATTCCAAGGAAGGTTAACCATAATTTTGTTGAATGAATTGGCACATTACTTTCAGTCAAGATGTCTTTTTTTTTATAACAGCTGAGAAGTAGAGTGGATGCTTTACAAGCAGATGGCTCCAGATTCCCTCTCACACATTCTTACTTAGAAAAAGTTAAGAAAGTAGTACCAGGAAATAGCCTTCCATGTCTGAGACCCTGAGAGCCACTATCAGGCAGAGCAGGCAAAGTTGGCCAGCTGGCTAGTTGGACCAGCAGTGTGTCTCCATATGACACTTTCATATGTTGATATGTAAACACATTACAAAAAAGAATACATTTCAGGAATACATTTCATTTCATAACCGGCAGGGTGCTCCTTCAATCTGACCCCATTCGAGTATTCAACCATGAAACATGAAATATATTGATTAGTTCATGTCACTGACTCAGGGAGTAGGCCTGCTGAGATCAATGAGGCTTCAGTGAAGTTTCAGTGAGACTTCTTCAGTATAAGTAGCTGGAGAACTGCACCCTTGGGCATGACACATTGTCTTCAGCATATCAGTATTCATAGTATACATGTATCATTGGAGACAGTAAGTATTTAATTCTGTTGAGGCACTCTGGTAGTTCTTCTCCTTTCTTAAAGTTGATGGTATTAAAATTGTGATATTCTATTTTGTTTCATCTTGGATGTGCCTATAGAAGTATTTGTGTGTTCCCAAGTATAATTCATGATGTTCTTTTAGACCCATCCCACCCTAAATTGCTGCTGTGTTGTATTACCTCCTCCCACATCCTGTCAGTATTTCATATCAAAACTAGAAATTGTCTTGACCTATACTATCCATGGATCATGTCCCTGTGTTGATAACATAGAAAGAGGCATCTTTTTTAACCTTTTGGTGCTGCTCTCCAGTTATGCAGTTCTTCTCTCCAACAGACTAAGTGGCAACAGATACTTGTGAACCTTTACAGAGCTACCTACACAGTGTTTCCAGTGTAAGAAAAATTATTTTGCCCTTCTTTTTATGGGCCTTGAAGTTTCATCACAAGAGAAATATTTGGCAGAAGTGATATATGGCAAGTAGTTAAGTAGGAACTTGACCATGAAGGAGAGTAGAGAGAAACACTAAGAAATGTTGGGGCCAGTTTCAGAAGCAGCCAGATTTGATTCATTGCACCCTAAGATGGAAGCCACAGGCTTCACTGGATGGGCACATTATATTTTCCAGGCAGAGAGGGCTTCAAAACAGCCTGTGAAGTGTATCGTAAACTTCCATTACTACAACACAAGGATGGACATTCTCCAGATACTTTTGAATGTGTCTCCTGTCAGCCATTGCCACTGTCAATACTGCTGAGAATGGATGCACTCCAAGCACAGTGGGCCCCAAACTTTTTCAGGCCACCACCCCCTTTCCTCTTGGGCAACAACTCTAATGCCTCCCAATGCCAATGTTGATATTAGATCTGCTCTTCTACTGCAAATTTAAAACAACCAATCATGATCACTACTCCCTTTGCACTTGGGAGCAGCAACTGAGAAGTTGGCTGTGCAGTGACCCAGAAGCCTCTTGACCATGCCAACCTTGAGGTAAAGGCCAGCACAAGCAAGAGGCTTCTCAGTTGCTATTCAACTTGCTGTTGGTCATTGCTCCCTTTGCACCTGGTCACCCTCAGAGCAGCAACCAAGCAGCTAGCTGAGCAGTAACCAAGAAGCTTCTCATCCATTCTGACCTTGTGGCAAAGGCCAGAAGTTTCTTGATCACTGCTCAGCAAGCTACTTGGTTACTACTCCCAAGGGAGAAGCTTCTCTCTGGCAAGGAAGGACTCTCAATTCTTCTTCGACCGGATGGGGAGGAGTGCAGCCAGTGTGTGTTTAGTGGGTTTACAGAGGCCATATGTTCTGGATTGAAGACTGGTGTGGGCAGGAAAAGTGAGATATTTTAACTGCAGGAGTTGCTCCAAGGCAAATGACTCTTTCCAAGAAATTACCCCAGGTACCTCTCCCACTCCTTCACCAGAGACATGTCTTTCCCACACATCTTTAGGTGTTCACAGAGGGGGGGGGGGTTCTTCTGCTATCTCTTCTCTCAGCCTGTCTGATGAAGAAAGCATGAGCAAGTCAAATCTGAAAGCAACTTTTTGCTGCTGTTTCTTCCCCACTGACACGTCATGTAATTCTTTGCTCCAGTAACTCAGTCTGTCCTTAAATGGTGCCATTCCAAGCCACAGAAATTATGCTCTGTGTCCAAGCTTTGCAAGAGTTTCCCAAATGCTGGTACCATCTCTAGTGAAAGACACAGCTAATAGTATGAGTTTGCACGGGCTGGTGAGGAGCAGGAAACACCACCACATGAAGGGAAGCTTTGTGCTAGTTTTAAAGGACTCTGAAAGGAGGTTTCATGTAGGCCTGGTCTTTACCATGGCCCTGAAGGCTGTTGGTTCCCCTTGTCTTTCTTGTGCACCAATACTATAACTAAAGGCCCCCTACCGCCCCCCTTTCCACCTCACTGTTCTCCCTGCACCACCCTTTCCCCATCACTGCTCCCGGGGGGGGGCATACCACCCACTTTGGAAATGACTAATCTAGAGGGTAGGAATGCAAAACTATGCTGAGTTGTTTTATACACAAATAAAAAATAATAGGTTTTATCTCTGCTGTATAAGAATGTCTGCACATTTGCAATGAGTTTTCACATGCAGTTTTTTTGTTTGTTTTCACAGCATTGTTATTTTTTGCACAAAGTATAATATTTTTGTACATAACAGTCCAAACTGGGGAAAGAGGGCACTGAAAAATGCACTGACACTTTTCCAATGCACCAAGACACACTTTTTCCATCAAGGACAAGACGAGTTGTGAATATTCTTTGCATTCATATTAGAAAATTGCAGGTTGCTTACACTCTGATATCAATCCAATTCCTCACAACATGACACTACAAAGTCAACCAGCTTTTGTGATAGTGTTAGTAACACTGTCTTGAAAAGAAAAGAGCAATCTTATTGGATCATCTCCAGGTCTATCTAGTCCAGTGTATTGTTTCCAAAAATGGGCAGCCTAATGCAGCATTCTTAACAGTGACAAGCAAGGAATGTAAGTGGTTTTTACTTTCTTTCATTTTTTTTTCTCACCAGTATCCAATATTCAGACACATACTAAGAGTATGGTACAGTTTCCACAGGAATGCATTGTATACTATTCAATACAGAGTTCAGAGAGCTTTGCTGTTGTAGTGCTGTTGGCTTAAAAATCAAGCTTCTTTGTTTTTTGGAATGATGAGTGGCCATTGAAGGCTGATGTGGACACATGCTAAAAATCAAAGAGTAGTGCCAGAGGAAAGTAAGAGAAAAGACATGGAGACAGAATAAGACCTCCAGGGGTGAAGCATGCATCTTCAGTGTTGTCATAACTACTTGCACCTCCACATAACACACAAAAGTAAAATGAATTATACAAAACAGAAAACCCTGCTGAATGAAGAATGCTTAGTTTCAAAAAATACACAAAAGTATTCAGTTTGTAAGGTCCAAAACAGATGGGCAAAAAGTACCACAGATGATGCATGCTCCCAGATTGGTTGGAAATGGTGCCAAGGCCAGTTACAGAGCCCAAAACCAGCAATAAAAGGAGTGGGGGAAAACTGCTCCTTGATGGCAGTCTGTTCTGGATCACAGTATTGGCCAGCTTCAGGACCACATTGTCTAGTTGCCATGGCCTAATGCCATGGTCTGATGCTGATTGAGGGACAAGTGGGGCTGGAGTGGCCTCTGGCTGCTCCAAGATGTCAGTCTGTTTGACCCCTAAGATTGATAGAGACTGCAGAATATGGATTATTTGGCTGAATATTTAATTTTTATATTTGTTGTTACTTTCAATGCAAAAGTACCTAGAGTTATAGATACAATACCCATCGATATAGACAGACACACTAGGGTGGTTTTTAGTGTCCATGGTTAATTTGGGGGCTTTACAGACTGCCCGTCAGGGGTGGCCTGCACCCGCCTCTGTTTGCTTCAGAGCATTGCCGCAACAACCAAATTGTGTGGCACCGCTGCGTAGCAAGGAAGGAGTGCACAGAAGTGTTCCTTCCTTTCTGTGCTGGATTGAGGCCAGGGCAGCCTCACTGGCAGCCTCTACAGCCCCAATCCAGCTTTTTCCAGCCCAAAGAGAAGCAGCAAATTGCCATTTCTCTTTGGGCTGGAAAAGGGGTGTCCTTGAGGCTTCATGCCCCTGGACACTCCAGTGGCCACCACCATGGGAGAAAGGGGCCACTCATCCCCTTTTTCCCAGGGCTCTGTTCCTGGAGCAGTGTAGCTACCAGGGGAATGAAGGATATGGTGCCACAAAAAAAAATTGCTTAGAGCAGCTCCTTTTTTGTGGCATCGCTACAGGAAGTGGCGCTGTTATGATGCCACTTCCTGTGTGCCCCATTTGGGCACTCAGCAGTGGTGCCGGCATCATGGTGGCCCCCATATGTATGAGAGGCTGCCATGACGCCAGCACCATCCTGTACTAGGGTTAGGGACTGTGTAGTTGCTGCATGATCCCTAACCCTATTATCACCGCCGCCATGCCAGAAAGTGCATGGTGAGTCTTGAAAAAATTATTGCCACAGCTAATAATATGCTATTCCATATGGCATACCCAATCTTAACAGTATCATTTTGGTCATTTTTTTCCATTTTAAAGGTTTGGGGGGCATGTGGGGAGCTGGGTGGTTTGTGGTAGAAAAACAGCCATATTTGTGGGTTTTTTTTTCTATATCAAAAGTGACCCAAAAATGGGAGGAGGTCTAGAACTCTGAGGGCTTAAGGGGACCCAAGTCTGGACTCCTCAGACTACACATTTTCTGCCCTTGATGTAGAGAAAATTATTGTCCTTGGATTCATGTACAAATGGTTTGGTTCAAGCAGAAGAATCAAGAATTAGAAATGGTGCCAAGCAGCCAAGGGAAATGTGCCTAAATACCCTAAAGGCACCAGATCCTATCTAATTTTGGAAACAAAGCAGTGTCAGACCTAATTAATACTTGGGTGGGAGACCCCAAGGATTATCTGATACTGCACACTCTATTTCAGAGGAAGGTACAGTTAAAACCACCTCTTGAGTATTCCTCGTCCAAGGAAACCCAGTGAAATCCATATTGTTGCCATAAGTAAACAGGCAACTTTAAGGTGTACATACATACATATACACACTGCCAAGTAGGGCTAAAAAGAATTGTGCTGATATTGGGCTTCTGGTCAGTTCTTCCAGCATTTTGCTGTCTTTTTAAACCAAGGTAGGTTTGCTTTCTAAGTCTCCCCATTGTGGATTCAGTTATTCAACCTCTCAAGTTAATACAACTCTGATTTGGGGATTTTGCTACTTGTCTCAGTCTCTAATCTCCCTGGTATAATGTCTAAGTGCCCGGCTGAAATGTTGTAATCTAGTTTCTGTTGCTACAAGGATGATTAGAGGAAAGCAATCAAGAAACAGTTTGAGTCTGCAACAAATTTGACTTACCTTAGAAAAAAGATCTGTATGAAATATGAGTAATTTGAAACTATGGACTATGTTTTTTAGGCTCTTTAGCTATGTCAATAATGTTGGTGACAACAGAGATTATTGTTTGTTTTCCCCTTTTACTTTTCTGTTTTTAAAGTGAGTTTTAATTATATAGACAATAAAATTATAAACAAGAATATTATAGTGGGAATAATGTATAATTTGAGATTGGGAATGAAAGGATAATTTCTTTTTAATATCCCAATATCTGCCATCTACACTAAGGGTCAAAATACATGTGATATGTGCTGTTTTTTCGTTTAAAAAAATGCAAAGAACATCAGCCATGTGTTTGCATTGCTGTCACTTGTCAGGATTGCACCAAGCATGAAAGAGAAATGTCACATTTTTCTGTGGGTGATCCTGAGGAAATCTATAGTCTGGAAGTGCTGTTCTTACTGAGATGAAAGGTAAGTACCAACATTTCCATCCCAAAACATAGAAGGGAGGGCAAGGTTAAATTCCCACTCCATTCTTGCATTAACATTAACTTTCCTCCCCCAAACAAAACACTTGGTTGTTTTTTGTTTTTGTTTTTTTTGCACTTATTTAAAATATCAAGTATAAAACAGCATTAAATATCCCTTTAGTTTGACACTAATTTGTGTTCTCCAATAAGTGTGCAAATAAAAGTGCCTCACTCAAAACATGCAGGTTTTGTGGTTCAGCAGTACCTAAAATGTGGGTAGTGTTGTAGTAAAAATGAGAGGAAGACATACAGTCAGCCCTCTATATCAACGGATATTTTTATCCATGGATTCAAACATACACTGCTTGAAAATACTTAAAATCTATATAAATTACAATAGGGAAACCCTGATTTTGCCATTTTATATAAAAACACAATTTTATTCTTCCATTGTATATAATGGGACTTGAGCATCCATGGTTTTTTGGAATCCACAGGGGGTCTTGGAACCAAACCCCAGTGGATACCAAGGGCCCTCTGTAGTTTATCTCACTAGCGAGATCCTATGGGAAAATGGGATTTAAACAAGATTTAAATTAAAGAAAACCCAGAAATGCCAGATGTTTATCACAAAACATCTCTGTTAAAATGAAATAACTTGAAGTTAAACTGGAGAAAAATGGCAACTTTTTACTTTCAGGAAATTCTGAAAGTAAAAAGATACCGTTTTTCTCTGCTTTAACTTTGGTTTAACTTTGTGTCATTTCACTTTAGCAGCAATTTGGTATGACAAACTTCCCAATTTGTGGGTTCTGTTTAAATCTAAATTTAATTTAACTCTCCTTTAAATAGTATACTAGGTGGGGGCTTCTGGGTATTCTAATTAAAAAGTAAATTTTCTAAGCTCACACCTGTATACAGAAATACAGATAAGCACAATGAAGGGACTTCATATTTTGGGGAAATTTCCCTCTTCCTATTATTGGCATCTGCATTTCACAGACACACACCTCTGAGATAATCGAAAGGGATTGGCACTATGTTTTGGTAATAATCCAGACAAATAAAATTTAGGGTTTTACCTTTTTTGTGTGTGTGTGATAAGATTGCATGCTCCTACGAAGCAAAAGACTATGCTGATAGCAGCAGTGCTGCTGGCTGGGTCTCACATGTTAAGACAGACTCTTCCTGAAGAGCCAGACTAAATATGCAAAACAGCCACTGGGCAGCAGCGATAGCGGTGAGGAGTGACATTGGTAGAAGATGTCTCAGAGACAGTGGCATCACAACAAGGATGCAGGGGGTGTGAACTGCACCAGGTGACACCCTAAAGGGGAGTGACCCCACTGCTACCCAAACATCTACGTTTTGTCAGAAATTGGGCTATGACATTTGCATGTATCCCTTTAAAACACTGAAGAGATGGTGTGAGAGGGGTGATGAATTTTAAATTTTAATTTTTTAAAAAAAAATTATTTTTAAAAAATTTTCTTTTAAAACATCACTTTTTACCAAATTTTTCACTTTAACCACATGAAATGATGTATATGTAAATACATGTATGCTGTGCACATGGTATTGTAATTTTAAAATATCAGTTTAATTTTGTTAGTTTTTTTATGTCACAACTCTTGACATTATATTCAGTGATATAGGAAAATTATAATTTATGAGTAACCTTGGTACAAAAAAACCATGACTAATGACTCTGTATGGTGTGATATGCAAGAAGGTCAATGGGGAAAGATGACACTGTGAGTTTCTGCACTAAGTGACACTAACCTCAGTGATGCCATTGCTCAGATGTTATGGCAGAGGCACCATAGTTAACACTTGTTGATACTGTGCAGAGGGAGACAAAGGCCCCATTTCCACTGGTGTTTAAAGCGGCTTTTCAAAGATTTTGCAGTGATATGTTTTTAAACGTTTCCACTTGAGGGTGCATTCACTCCTGGTTCCATGTTCCTTGTTTCCATTAGGGTTCACTGTCACTCTCTAACAATTTGCAGTATATTGTCTTAATCCAAATTCATGCAGTGTGACTGCGGAGTTATTTGCAATCGTATGTTTTGGAAAATCCAGGCCAGATCAGAGGCAAATCAATGGAAATGAAATTGTGTCAAATGCATTTTATTTTGACTGGGAGGGCTAATGTGAAAGGGGCTGGCCAGGGGGTGTATCCTTCTTTCCTCCTTCCTTGTTCTCCCGGTGCCATTTTTAGCCTTTCTTCAGACGATCACTGAACAACAATGGCATCACTGTTTTTAATTTCTTGAAATCGCAAGATTCTTGGTGTTGCATTCGTCCCTGAAGAGGAGGCATTGCTCACCCACTCAGGACAGCTTCCTCTTGGACTGCATCCCCCAGAATCCCCTGGTCAGAATGGCCCTAAAGAGAGGATTCTGGGCTCATTCACTCAGAGCAGAGCCTGCACCAACTGTGGGGGTCTGGGAGCCATGAGGCTTTCATAGGAGATCTGATGCTTTCACCACGCGGGCCAAAAAAAGTGACCGGAAAAGAGAGCAATGGCTTGCCAAAAACTCACTGTGGAAAATGATTGGCTGGACACAACAGAAATACCCTTTTTAAAATTGTAGTGGAAACGGGGATAATACATACCCCGCTTTAAAATAAAGCAGGACAATACATGTCACAGTGACGTAAAATCACTTTTGTGAGAGATTGACAGCTCGCTTCAACCCCCCCCCCCAGGAAAAACAGGTTTTGGGGAATCAGTGGAAATGATGGACTACATAATGTGGGATAAGATGATGCAGGTTAAGGGTAATGGAAATGATTAGGGGTAAATTTAATGTGGAATATTTCGTTACTAAATGGAAACAAAGAGGAGAATTTGATTTGCATGCGAATTAGCCACTGTGTTGGATCACATCAAATAAAATCCGCATCAAAATGACAAGTGGAAATGGGGCCAAAGAAAGCATTTTGAAGCTCTTTTACCATGAAAACCCAATACTGAGACACTCCAAAATTAAACAAGAGATAATGACAGAAGATGAGATTCACAGGCCAGATGGAACACAATGAGTTATGGCTAATAATGACTAATAACGCAACTGGACTCAAGATGAAAGGATGTTCTGCTGTTGATGTGTTCAGAGGTGAAAAGAAAGCCCAAAGCTTCCAGAAGAAATATTATAGGAACATTGATGTGAGAAGCATGAGAAGGTAGACATTCATTCATTCATTCATTCATTCAACCTTTGTTAGGCATACAACAACATACATTTACAATAAACCTTCAAAATAATTATTATAAACTTTAAGCCAGAATGTTGTTGCCTTCACGAGAAAATTGGCCATTAGCCTGGTAATATGTGGGTTCTGATCTTCCAATAAATATTCCACTGATAACCTATTCAGACAGATAAGAAGCTAGACATAGTAAAACAAGAAATAGAATGTATAAACATTGCAACATCTGTGGTGAATGAACTAGAGTGTACAATAATGGGACGTTTTGACTCAGACATTAAAACACAGTGTTTTACCCAGGAAATGAAAATCTAAGAAGAAATTTGGTGGCATTTATAGTGAGGAGAGAAGACGCAAAGGCAGGAAAAAGCTGTAATGCAAAGTCTGACCATATCATATCAACAAGATTTTGGGGAAAACCCATCAATATAAATGTAATCCAAGTTTATCTTTCAACTATAGAGACAGAAGAAGAAGAAACTGAAAGATGCTGGAGTCCAGAAAGAACTTGATAACAAACCAAAGCAAGACTTATCATAAGTGATTGGAATGTAAATAAAGGAATGCCCATGCCATCGTATTTCCTTTTTTATGCAAGTGTTTGAATGCTATATAGTGAAGAAAACTGATGGGGGGGGGGGGGAAACAATGTGGAATGTAGTGCTAGAAAAGACTTCTGCAGTGCTAAAGAGAAAAATAAATGGGTCCTAGAGTAAATTAGGCCTGAACTTTTCATAAATGCCAAAATGATTAAAGTGAGATTGTCATACTTTGGGCATATCATGAGAAGATATGACTCCTTTGAAAAGACAATTACCAATAATACTTGGTAAGGTAGAAGAAAAAGAGGTAGGCTTACATGGTGGATACACTTAGGGCCAAAACAGATGATTGTATAGGAGCGGCATGACTCCAACCCTTTGAGCACTGCATTGGGGCCATGGCAACTGCATGCTGCAGCCCCAATCCAGCTTTTTTTTTTTTCTGGCATAAAAAGAAGTTGCAAAATGCTGCTCCTTTTTGCACCAGAAAAGGGGCACCCTTTCCTCCACTGCTGCCAATGCTTTATGGTGCTCCTGTAAAGTGTGGGGACTAAACACTGTTCTACCAGAGCACCAAAAAGCTGCCACTGTGTAAATGGCCAGGTGGCTTCACAATGGCTTTTTGTCACATTGGGGGTGTACTTTATGCATATCCGAAAGCTCCAAGCCACCGGGAAGCCAGTCTATTTTGCCAGTCTGTTCTGGCACTAAAATAACTATGGGTCTGAATCTTCAAGGACTGAGCAAGTTGGTTAATGATAAGAATGGTATGGAGGTCTTTCATTCATAGGGTTGCCATAAGTCAGTTTTGATGGCAGTTAACAATAATTCTTCACTCATCTCCAGCCCCCCCCCCATGGCAAAACATTACATATTTTAAAGAAATGCTTTAAAATAACATGTTGGTAAAATGTGAAGAACATAGCTCCGGGAGGAGAGGCAAAGGCAAGGGTTCCTATGCTAAATTCTCCTCTCAGGGCAATACTTTTCACACTGGGAAAAAAAGATTCATCACTTCTGGAAGAAGGCAGTCAGAGTGCTTGCTAATGTGTCCCCATCTTCCAAACCCCCATTTCCTAGAGCTGAATGAAATGTATGTTGTTATCTGAAATAAAGTAGATCCATTAAGGCATCAGGGTTTACCTGAGGGCTGACTCACCATTCAGCAATTGATTCAGTGGGTCTACTCTAGTTGAAACTAGTCAACAGAATTTAAACCACAATAATAATAATAATAATAATAATAATAATACCGCCTTTTCTAGAAGGGGAATCAAAGAGGATTACAGCAGTCATTAAAAACAGAATATAATATAATCACAGTCAATTTAAAATCCCCTTGCCCTCCCTCCTCCCCCCCCCAAATACATACAAAATTTTAAAACATTACTCTAAAAAGGAATTAAACAGCAGAAAAAGTTAAAATGTCTATACAAGCAATTTAAAATAGAAATAAATCCCTATACAAAGCCCCAAAGTAAGAGGGGGAAACATGCCATCCTTGGGGAAAGAGGCAGAGAAGGCCATCAGGAGGAGGGATGGGGAAACTAAACAGGGCTAGTCTGGAAAGGCCTGCAGGAAGAGATCTGTCTTGATGGCCTTTTTAAAGGCTTCTAGAGTGGTAATGTGGTGGGTCTCGTCCAGCAGGTCATTCCAGAGCCTAGAAGCAGCAGTCTGGGTGACTGCTGATAATCTAGTCTTTTTTTACCTGTAGTAGATTGTTCCCAGAGGACCTAAAGGTGCGGGGTGGATTGTTTGGGAGGAGGTGTTCCCTTAAGTAGTCAGGACCCAAGCCATGTAGGGCTTTAAAGGTAATAACCAACATCTTATACCTTACCTTGCCTGGAAACTAATAGGCAGCCAGTGTAATGATTTCAGAACTGGAGTAATGTGGGCTGATCGTGGAGTGCCTTCAACCAGTCTGGCTGTCATGTTCTGGAGTTACCAAGTTACCATGACTTGCTAATTTAAAAATACTGTCCAATTTACAGATGTAATATATATATATATATATATATATATATATATATATCTCAGTCTCAATTTGTTAAGTTTTTTTCCCCAAAAAACTCTAGTTGCATTTTCTTTCTGTCCTTGCTATATGTTATGTGGGACTTTGTATTACTTTTTCTACCCACACTGAAACCAGTTTTAAACACATTATTGCTAAGTTTCAGCATTCTCTATCCAATTAACATAATTTGTGCAATTTCCCCCATCAACTAGAGTATTCTGTTACCCTCACAAATATGTGAATTTTAAAACTGCAGTACATATTTTCCCATAACAAATTCTCAGAGATTCAAAATTCCAATTTTGGAGGGACTTACTGTATTTACACATTTTTCACATGCACACGCACACAAACACCTTGCTCCAGACATATATGCAAATTTTTAAATGCAAAATTGTGTGGTGTGCACAAAAAGTAGCAGTTCTGCATGAAAAATCTGTAGCTGGAGTTCTACATGCACTACTTATAAATACAATAAATAATTAATGCAGTTTGCCATGGCTCAGTGCTATGGAATTCTGAAATTTGTAGTTTTGTGAGATATTTAACCTTCTCTGTCAGAGAGCTGTGTTGTACCACAACAAACTACAAATGCCAGGATTCGATAGCATTGGCAATTAAAGCGGTGTAAAACTGTGGTAATTCTGCAGTATGGCAACAGTCTTAGGGCACATCTATACTGTAGAAATAATATAGTTTGACACCACTTCAGGTGCTGTAGCTCCATCCTATGAAATCTTGGGATGTATAGTTTTACAAGGTCTTCTCTACCAAAGAGTGCTGGTGCTTCAGAAAACTACAAATTCCTGGAAACGTCAATCTGCCCTATCTGCATTAATAGGACAACAGGGGCCCTTCATTTGCAGTACCTGCTGCCAGAAGGTAAGGACTGGGGGTCTCTTACTATCCCTACATATTCCCTAGACTATTGAATATGTAGGGATTGTGAATACAAATCAGTTATTAATGTGTGGCTCCCATCAATTTGCGGATGTATTTTGTATTGTTTTAACAGGGCTTGCCATCTTGAAAAGTTGTCATCTCTGTTTCAGTCAGCATTTACTTCTTTTGATTGCCAATCTGACTTTTACTTGCAGTGCATCTCCCTTCATGCTCTGAACTCAGTTGGACTATTTCTTTGGGCAGATATCTTTATCTTTTCGTTTAGTTCAGTGTCCCTGGTTATCTCAGAAAAGGAAGGGCAATTCCATCTTTGAGTGACGCATCTCCTCTTACCTCTTCACCTCTTTCTTTTTATAACATCTCACAGTAGCATCTGTTTCTCTCAGAAATTGCCTGTATTCCACCAGCCATTGTATTTCCTGAAGTCCTCTTCAATCCCCTCCCTCAGGGCCGACACTGTTCAATATGTTTAACCGTCTCTCTCACATTTCAGAAGATATTGTGCTGGGATCACCAGCTTTTCGGCCACTGCCTTCTCTGAGTAATCAGCCTTTGCACACAGTATTGCTTTGCATCTGACATCATGCCCTTCAATCTGTCAAGGCTCAGGATCTATTCTTCAGTTCAATGCTAATTACTCTCTTACCAAGCATTCCTAATTGAATTTGGTTGATTTTCTGGAGATTAATTTTTCTTTCCCCACTTTCCATCCCTAGTGTTTGACAGGAACCGGTTCACTACAACAAACCCAGAAAAGAGACTGCTTGTGCAGAAATGGGTTAACTGTTTTCAGCATGGCAAACACTGAGGAGAATGGCGACTTAACATATCATCATTAATGGATGGTTAGAAATTTATCCTGCCACAACCTTTTTGGATATTTTTCTAGAGGAGAAATATCTAGTTCCATTGCCAGATACAATTTGGGATTATTCTGGTCCTTATAGGACCATCTTCCTGTCTTCAGAGATTGGAAATGTTACTTTTTCAGACTAGAAGTTCCAGTATTCCCTACCAGCATGACCCTTGGCCATAGAGGATCTGTCATTAGACTTCCAGTCAACATATTTGCTACCAGGCAGCCCTGATCCCTGGCAGTTCTCAGACTGTGTCTCAAATACTCTCTGAAATGGAAGATAGAATATCAGCTGACTTTTGTTAAGTCACACCATTGTCCATCTAGCATTGTTTCCAGTAGCAGGATCTGGCCCCTCGGGAATCAAACAGGAGTATTTTAAGCTCTATGTGGATATGTCAGAGATTGAATTTGGGGCCTTTCAATGCAAAGCAGTGGCTCTTGGTTTACTTGGTGACCAAATTGTCTGATGAATCCAGGCCTTACAATTGAGCAGATCAGGTTTGTATGCCCACTAGTAAGATCTATCAGGTTATTATGTACATCAGATGGAGTTTTCCCTGTGGTGGACCCACCCTTATGAAACACCCTATCTTGGGATGCTCTCTGAGCTAAAGACCTAGTTGATTTCTGTTACTTTTTTTATTTAAAGTTTGTTTATATTGTAGTACTCTTATCATTTTATGGTTGGTTTAAACATTAACCATGATTCTGCATCATCATGAAAATTATGATGATGGAAGTCCATCCTTGTAGTTATATCTGATGATGCCACCCTAAATTATCTTTGTTGCCTAGCAGCACTGTAACCAAAGTATTTCTAAAGTGCTGAAGATCCGGGACCTGGGAAATTATGTTTACAGCACACTCCCACTTCTAAAGTGTCCTGAGAACAGGCAGCAGAAGAGACCTCTTGGTGTCCTGTCACAACAGCTTATCCTATGGTAGCCAGTAACCAGGAACATGCTACAGAACATTTCTCAGTGTTCTGATGTATGATTGCTGTTCTTTCAGGCTGCAGATATTCAGTCTTTCACAACAATAAACACAAACCTCTAAGATTTTGGGTATCATAAATCCATCTTGCCATATCACATTTGCTGACTACTGTTTTAATTTACCATGTTTTGTTTTTGAATTTTAGTGTACAAACTGGTTTAAGGATTTGAATTTTCATCTACAAACTGTCCTAAGTCAAATGGCAGTATCCTCAGGGACCGAGGATTCTTTTGTAATGGATTCCTGTAGCAGGAATCAGAGATTGTGAAATGACCACCATTATGGTTTTAGATCTTTGTGTGAATTTACTGTCTTATTGTCCTTTAAAAAATGTACACTGCTATACAACATTTGTCTAAGAATTTTTTATATACATGTGTGTGTGTGTGAATAAATAAATAAATAAATAAATAAATAAATATTTCTGGCCTTTAAATATCTATGGAAAATCCCAAACTTTTAAATGTACCCTACAAATGGTAGTCTGTGACTGTTATGATGAGAAGAGGTTGGAGAAAGGTTTGGCATTAGCTTTTCAGTGTTTATTGGGGCTTTAAATATGTGATTTGTAAGCTGCCTGGAGCCTTTTGGAAAGGCACTGCAATAAGTATCTCAAATAAATGTAATAATAAGTAAGCACTGTATAGTTTTATAATACTGAGCCCTGCATAGGTGTATTTTGCATATAGATTATAATGTCACAGCAGACCAATTTAACCACTGCAACAACAATACACTTATATCAAGGTCTGAAAACATTATAACCATTTGACCACAGTAGATCAGGTAAGAACACACAGTATGCTTGTTTAAGTAGTTTGCAAAACTGTGGCCTAAGAGCAAACTTTTAATTAGCATTTACCTTCAAGAAGCACTCAGCAGGCTCACTGCTAACCAACATAACCCCGTATAAAAATCCCCCACAGTGTATGTGCATTACTTATGGTATGTTCTCATTGTGATTATATACGGTATGGAAAATGGTACAATTTATGAACCTCTCCTATAATTATTTAGGAAAGGTGATTACTTCAGGTTAATGGCCTCATTCACTCAAAACTTTTAAAAGATTCCTGAGACCTTGTGCAAAGTGCCTTCTCCCATCCAGGTTGTGTAAATGGGAGAGCTGAGAGGGACTGAGAGCCTTGTAAAGGTAGGTGGAGTATTAGAAAGGAATGTTATATATAGCAAAGAGTGTGGGGAGTTAATTAGTATTGATTTTAAGTTTGCTGTGTTATTCATAGTTCTTACACACACAAGCTCGCAAATTATCTTTAAGTGCTTTACAGGCTAGCGTCAACCCACCCACCATGCACAAAAAACAAAATAAAATAAAAAAATAGTTACCTACATGGTTGGAATATGCCAGCAATTCTGTAAAATGGAGGCTGCCTAATAGAATAATTGGATGCATCTGCTCTTTTACTCATAAAAGGTGAGAGCTTCAAATTTTTATTTAAATCTCATGACTCAAGTAAGGGAGAAAGCTGGCCAACCTTTCCGGTTAAAACACTAAGGAAAGGGTTGCAAAGACTAAAGGAAATATGATATATTGGAGATAAATCCGAAGCTGTGCATGTTTTGGTTTCCAGAAAATGGTAAACTATTGATAGTGCAATACAGTAATTTGTCAGTTTTGGAACCTCACAATCATGACTCTCTGTGCACTACTATAAAAATACAAAGCCTCAAATTCAACCTCTGGTATCTCTAGCAGTAGGGCATAAAGCTAAGCACAGCATGCACCTGAGTCTCCCTATCCTCTTCACCCCCATAAGTAAGAGGTTATCTGTTCTTGGAAGCTAGGCATGGTCAACCCTGGTTAGTATTTGGATGGGAGACCACCAATGAAGATGAGATGCTGTAGATCATATTTCAGAAGTGGGAATGGCAAAAATGACCTCTGAATATTCTTTGCCTTGAAAAATTCTATGAACCATAAGCCAACAGGAGACTTGAAGACAAGAATGCAAATCCCATCAGGATTGAGACCATCTCTCTAGGAATGTGTGTGAATTGTTTCAGTTTGCTTATGGTGAAAACATTCTAAATTTGCAAACTCCATGATATCAAGCATGGAAAAAACAGTGAAACTAATACTGACAGATTCAACTCTTTCTGCAGAGTTTTAAGTACCTTGCTCTTGCAAGTGTGGCATTGAACATGTATATTCAATCGTGGTATATTCAACGATGCTGGTGCTGAATTAGGGTTTCCACACCTTTTCTAATAAATTCCCCATTTTCAACAACTGCAAGGAAAGCCAGCACTCCTTTCCATACTGGGCAAAAATGCATCCACTGAATTTTATAGAATTGTAGAGTTGGAAGAGACCACAAGGGCCATGCAGTCCAACTTGCCATGTAGGAACTCTCCATCAAAGCATCCCCAACAGATGGCCATCCAACCTCTGCTTAAAGACCTCCAAAGAAGGAGATTCCATCGCTCTCTGAGGGAGTGTGTCCCACTGTCAAACAGCCCTTACTGTCAGGATGTTCCACCCAATGTTGAGGTGGAATCTCTTTTCCTGGAGCTTGCATCCATTGTCCCTGGTCTTAGACCCTGGAACAGCAGAAAACAAGCTCACTCCCTCTTCAATATGACATCCCTTCAAATATTTAAACAGGGCTATCGTATCAACCTTCTCTTCTCCAGGCTAAACATCCCCAGCTCCCT
Source organism: Urosaurus nigricauda (assembly GCA_034509955.1). Lineage (NCBI taxonomy): Eukaryota > Metazoa > Chordata > Lepidosauria > Squamata > Phrynosomatidae > Urosaurus > Urosaurus nigricauda. Next base: position 141,210,074 of record JAOEGL010000003.1, on the reverse strand, counting down.
AAGTCTTTCCTCATGAAACATGGTTTCCAGACCAGTTCAAATGTCATTTGATTCATTTTTGATAAGATAATGGACTCTTTCAAATGGGAGGAATTTCTCCTAATTCCGAATGGAGCCAATGTGGATTCATGTAAATTCACTTGTTTAGCGAATTTACCTGAACCCCTGCTCCATTCGGAAGGCATTCGGAATTACTTCCCATTACCTGAAAATAACCCCCCTTGCCCAAAATCGCATGAGAAGCTTAAATTCACAATAACGTTAAACCCATGATTGCATTCGGAGTGACTTCCCTTTTGCCCGAATTTGCGTGAGAAGAATTAATTCGCAATAACGTGAAACTCCAGGATTGCGTTTGGATTGCCCTTGGATTATACCTCCAATTTCCCACGTCTGAAAGAGTCCAATGTTATAGGATTCTGAGATTTTTAGTTTGTTGTGGGATCAGAGCTCTCTGACACAAAAGGCAAACTATCTCACAAAACTACAGTTCCCAGAATTCCATAGCACCGATCCATCGCAACTAAAGTGGGGTCAAGCTGGATTTTTTCTGCAATGCGGATGCAGCCTGGGTTTTCTATTTACATCAAATTTGAGAAGCACTTCCAGGAACAGGAACAGGAAGTTTGTGAAAATAAAAGTAAAACTGAATGTGGGAGAAAGCAAAATGGACACATCCCCCCCCTTCCCCCCAGTTTTTCAGTTAGCTGAGATTAAAAACTTTCTACCATGGCCATTTTAACTCCCTAAATTTTCCTTAATACACCTTAATACATCCATCTTTACAGCTAAAAAAGACTACTTCCTTTTATAGTGAAAGAGTTCTTTTTTTTCTTTTGTTTGTCTTCTTGTTTATCCTATTTTTCTCTTTTATGTGTATGTGTGTGTGTGTGATTGTGTGTGTGCACTGGGGTGGCACTCTTTGAGTGTCTGTGGGAAAAGGGGGTAAACCTCACTCACCTGTACATGGGGATTCCTATCCATATGGAAAAGCAACGAAAAAGAAAAAGAATAGGAGATTGTGCTGCATAATGAATATTTAATACAGCATTTTATTTAGCCCTGTGAAAGCCTATTACCTGAAACCTCTGAAGAACCACTCAGGACCCAAACATTATAAATGAAAGCTTCCAGCCCCCTATCCTTATTTGTTTCCTCTTCTGTATATGACAGAGAGCTAGGATGGAATAGTGGTTTGAGTGTTGGACTATAACTCTGGCAACTGGGGTTCAAATCTATGCTCAGCCATGGAAACCCACTGGATGACCTTAGGAATGTCACACTCTCTCAGCCTCAGAAGGCCACACTGGCCAAAAAAAAAAAAAAAACCCTCAGAACAAATCTTGCCAAGAAAACTCTGTGGTAGGCTTGTGTTAGGGTCACCATAAGTCAGAAATGACTTGAAGGCACACAACAACAACAACAACATAGCATTGCTATCTAAAGATGCAAATAGCACCTTTGATTAGACCATTTCTGTTTCTCCCACATTGTAGCAGATTAAGAATAAATTAACCCCCCCACACATACACACACATTTACAAACACATTTTTGAGGCTGCAAAACTTTAGCCTGTGAATTAAATTCATGTTGTGCCTAGTTTGACTCTCACAGTAACAGTACCGGACCAGATGGGCCTATTATCAGTGTTAAATTCATGTTGTGCCTAGTTTGACTCTCACAGTAACGGTACTGGACCAGATGGGCCTATTATCAGTGTTAGGTTTTTGTTTTCAAGTTTCTATTTTTGTTTGTTTGAAAATTCTTACTGTTTTGTTTATTTATTACAAAATAAATATGCATTGGAATCAACATAGTATATTATAAGGGTGAAAAGAATATTCCAAAATATCCAATCAGTAATTAAATGTTCACCCCCCCCCCAAAGAATATCAGACAACCCCAATGGTGCTGCACAACTTATCGTGTATCTGCTTTTGCAGTCCAGGATAGGAGCAGAGTGTGGCAGTGGAACACACTCCTTCAGAGTGTGGTGGAGTCTCCTTCCTTGGAGGTCTTTAAGCAGAGGCTGGATGTCCACCTCTCAGGGATGCTTTGATGGAGAGTTCCTCCATGGCACGGGGGGTTGGACTGGATGGCCCTTGTGGTCTCTTCCAACTCTACAATTCTATATTCTATGATTTTTTTGTGTCTCCTATCCCTTCACTTTCCCAGAAGGTGGCATCACTCTCGGTGTGTGTATGTGTGTGAGAGAGAGAATGCTAGCTAATGGGATCCAATCCCCTGCCATTGGATGGCAGGCCTAATCAGACTGAGTGTGCTGGCTTCATGTTGATTAGGTTTATTTGTCACCGCTGCCTCCCCCTTTGGCAGTTCTTAAACAGCACGTGTTGGTGGTGGGCAGCCTTAAGGTGAGAATCCAGCCACCTTCTTGAAGATTGCATAGGGTCAGGATCCAGTTCCTTGTTTCTGGACCTCCTTTCAGGGCGTATTTTCACAAGGGGGGGTCACCTGAAAGAAATCAGGATGTGTAGTGCTGGAAATGGCATGCCTCGGCATGGGATAGGGTTTTTCTGGAAAATACACCAGAGGCAGGGGGATCATGCTGGTTTGCACTTGCACCAGGGATCCCTTCCTCCCTCAACTCCACTCCCAGCAGTAGGCCAGACTAATAGCTCATCAGCCAGTAGATGGGCTGACCAATGTCTGGATCTCAACCCACTTACCAACCCATCTGCAGCTGTATTTTTAAAAAAATAGTTGTGGCCTTTTCTCTTCTAATTATTTGTGTGTGTTTGTGTGTGTGTGTTTTGGTTGCAGAATGGGCTCACTCATGGACATGCAGTTGGACATGCACCTGCTGCACCCCACTCTCCCCGATGCTACCGAGAGAAGAAAGGGGCCACCACTTTGGCCCCTTTTCCCTCGGGGTCCTTGGCACGGCCATCTAAAGGCTGCGCCAAGGACCAGGCTCAAAAAAGGAGCTCCATTTCAGAGTGCCTTTTGGCGCCGCGGAAAGGGCACCTATGGTGCCCTCCTGTGGCACCATTATATTAGGCACACACACACACTGCGTGCACCATGACGTTTTTTATGGCGCGCCCGTATGGACACCACCATTTTAAAATGGCGGCATCCATACGTGTTAGGGTTAGAGAGGGTGCAAACGCTGTGCCCTCCCTAACCCTAATGGCACCGGAAAGGCACCTCATGAAGCCCGGGGCCAAAATGAATCAAGAAAAGCACATGGTGGAAACCATGTGCCTATCATTTCCTGAGTCCCCGATTACTTACATGACTTAAAAATAAGTTCCCAAACAGCCTCACTCATACTGACATGTGTCTAGTTCTGATAGTATAGTTTAGTAAATATATAACATATTAGCATGAGTACAGGACAGTAAATTTGGTGCTCATCACACAAACTGTAGTTTCCCTGAAAAAGCTGTAAATTTGTATTAAACGGGGTTCTCAGCACAAGCCCTCATAAAGTGATTGCATGCTTTGCTTTGAAAACATGTGTTATATTGTAAAATGCTTCTCTTCCCCAGTGCATGCTTCACTAACTGCAATACATATGTCTGTGTACACAATTAGAATATGTGTTGCTCAGGTAAATAATTATAGTGTTCATTCACTCAAAATGGGTGGGTTGGTGTCATTTCAAAGCTGGTAGTCCTTTTTGATTACTCTGATAATGATATAATGCAAAGACAATTATGATACTGGATGCAGAGCTATGTGCCCTACTACTTACATCCTTGAAAGTGTTGTAGCTTGATAATTCAGGTGTTCTTGAAGGAAATGGATTATCTGGTCCCATTTCAATCTGATTTTAGGTGAGGGTATGATACTGAAGTGACCTTGTGATCAAGTGTGATCAAGTATGATAATAACATTCATCTATACATCTTCTTGTTATTATGTTTTGTTGAGGTTTTGAAGGTGTTGAACCAATAGCAGGATGCTGTGATAGATTAGGTTAGATGAAGACCAATAAAAATGGAGGTACTGTTGATTGATGTTTTTTTGGTGCAGAATTTGGGTAAGCATTTTTTCCTGAATGGGGTTGTACTCCCTCTGAGCATGCAGATACATAACTTGAATCCATTTTTGTTATTGGAGGGCCAAGTGGACTCCGTGGCTTGAATGCTTCAAGTGGTCTATTTTCTGGGCAAGGATAACTTAACCATAATAGTCCATAGTAACTTTGCAATTAGACTATGATAATGCACTCTCCATTAGAGTAATAATAATAATAAAATGTATTTATATCCTGCCCCTTTACAAGATGCAATCGGGGTGGCTTCCAAAAATTAAAAATACACACAATCAAATCCCTCAGTCCCCCCTTAAACTAGAATTAAACAGTATAAGAAATGAAACATTCTTAAAAGTAATATAATAATCGTGACTGTGGTGAGGTCAGAATTCAACAGTTAATTTTTCCTTATAGTGGCTGGGGGACTGTTCAGGAAAGGCCTGCCAGAAGAGATCTGTCTTTATAGCTTTCATAAAGCTATTCATGGTGGTAATATGACCAATCCCATCTTGCAGGTCGTTCCACAATCTGGGAATCTCAGAAGCTGCAACTAGTGTAAAATGTAGCAGGCCTTCCCTGAATCTATATAATCTACCCAGCTCCTAAAATCTTTCAGCCAACTCCCAACTCCCTATCCCCCCCCTCTGTATTTTGTTGCTACCCATGCTGTAGCCAGCATTGCGGTTTTTATTTTGTATTATGTTGTATTGTATTTTTATTGTTAGTAATTTAATTTTAAACTTAACTAGTTTAATCCTATTTTTTTGGAGGGGGGGAGGTTGGGATAGAATTCTTGAATTATTTTAATCTGTAATCTGTTTTTTAACCTTGTTGTAACCTGCCTCGATTGTTTTACAGAGGGGCGGGTAAGAAATAAACATTATTATTATTATTATTATTATTATTGGCAGCTAAATTGTTGCTAAGGTATGTTTTTAGACTCACCTGTTTCCAAGAGGGTGGAGTCAGCCCAAGAGGAAGAATGATTGCGGACTGTGTTGCCATCACAGCCAGCACAGAACAACAATAACAGTGTGTGCATCGTCTGAACCAGCTATCAGAACACAGTGGCAAAGTTATATCCTCCCTAATCTTTGCCCACTTTCTCTCTCATCCTCCTGATTTCATGTGCATCGTATGGGGAACACAATTCAGCCATCCTAGTCTCTGAGGAAAAACAAAAGGAGGGTGCACTTGTTGATGTAAATAAGCAGAAGTGCACAGTTCAAGCAATCTTCGATGTCTCCGATACCGGCAACCCTGGAGCTTCGGCTTTATCAGGAATCCTCCTCCCAGTTGTTGATGAAAACAGACTGGAGCCAAAACCTTCTCCTCAGAGGTTTTATTCTTAAGTTGCTGTATTTATAAATATACACACGCTCGTCCGACAAATCTCTCCAACCATCCACTACAAAACAATTACCCAACAATCTTCACTGAGGTGTGCAGGCTGTTTATAGACGTGTGTCATGTGGTCACAAACCCAACCTCATCTGGTGATTCTACTTCCTTGTGTTGCCTGCTTTGTTGTCCCTCAGTCAGGAAGACTCTTGATGTTTACATTAGGCCTACGTGCAAGCAAGCACATACTGACCTTGAGCACTGTCTGCTTCCAGCCTTCAGCTGCAAAACAATTCTAGCCATAATTCCTGTTTTTCCTTTTGTGCACATCTGTACATTTCATACTCAGGCCTCAAAGCCTAACAGCACTTAATCTGTGGCCACACCTTTGTTTTTCCGCATCCCACCCCACTCCACTCTGAGCTGAGCCTAGCTGCTAATTTATCATCTGAATTGCCTTCCCTCTCTTCCTCTCCCTACCACTAAACAGCATCTCCCAGAACTTGTGAGCTGCCAGGGCTCACCTCAGGATTTTTATGAACATCCCTATGTTGCAATGGTTCACCATGTGCATGATTGTTTAAAAAAAAACTGGCAAAAACATCTGTGACAGAAATTATCCCAACCATTCTGTTGCATTTTGCCACTGGAATACTATAGGGCCCACATAATGTAATAATGTAATAATGTTAAGCAAAATGTAATTTTGTATATAATGCTTTACTTAATGTAAAGCACAAACAAACAACCCATTCTAATTTCTTATAGAAACATAATGAAGAGAAATGTCAGTTTACAGATGAGAAACAATGCCTCCCCCTAAACCAGAGGAAGGAGGGCAGCAAGTGCAGGCACATTTGATCCTGTCCAGGAAGAAGCAAGCAGAGGTAATGATTTCATAGAAGGCAGGGACAGAAAGAACTGGAACAGATATCACAGTTTGTGACAAAGCAGCCAGAGATCTATCATTCAGAAACACCCAGGGCCAAAGAAGAAAGGATGGAAATAAGGTAGCAGTGTTAGAAATCTTTGAAGGGCTCTTCACAGAAAATATTATTTACCACATAATCCATGAAACAAATTCATAGACAGAGAATGCAGTCAGGGCAGGTAGTGGTAAAACACCACTATTCTGGTTGTATTTTTAGGACATATAAATTATGCTAGTGACTTTTTTTTCCAGAAAAGAAAAATGTTTTGCCTTAGGTGAAGATATTTTCTGGTTCCAGGTTTTTAAGTATATGGAATACCATTCATTCTGCACAGACAAATGCTATGTACATGGGATATTTTTTTTCCCCTGAAATACATTTGAATTCCCATGGGTTTAGAAAATGCTTAAGAAGTTCATGCATTTTTTTGTCCTTCTCAGTGAAGGCTTTTCAAAAATCAAATATGGGGAAAATGAATACTGACATATTCATCTTACCCAGCCCAAGGCTACAAATGCTTACCTCTCTGAGCAGTAGGTTTAAATCCCTTTGTATTCAACTATGTTATTGGTCGTTATTGGTTGCCTCTTTTCTCTGAAAGAATCTTTCACTCCTATATAAGAGCCAGGTATGGTATGGTCCTCTCCATATTCAACCTGCCTGCCATAGATATACCTGTTGGATTTGTCCAGTGTCAATGAGAGAGAATTTAGTTTCACTTCATTTGGGAATGGAAAGAATTTGAGGTGGAGAATTAAAGATGAAAATAGAAGAAAGCAAAACCTGACAGATTTTCCTATCTCTACTTGGCACTCAGCTCACTCCTTTGCGAAGCATACAGCTCTCCCTCCCTTTCTTCAAAATAAAACAGAAATATTGTAGTAATTTCCAAGCCCCACAGTAGATTCAAGGAACACAAAAGTACTGAGATGACATCCTAAATCTCTTGGGCATACCAAAAGAGAGTCCCAATTGTCTTGTTACAAACCAGGCAGCAGAAATGTCTCTTTTACTTCTGGCTATAGGAAGTGGCATGGATAGAAAATTAAATGCAATATGTCTCCATGTTGCTTTGTTATGAGCAAGAAAGCCAGGAGAGCAGTAAGAACGTCTTAACACTCAAATGTAGTTTGAAACCACTGTATACAGAGCAGAGTTCTCTGTATACACTGATTCAGCCCAAGTGAACAACTTTCATTTCTTTCTTTAAAAAATAATTTGTTAGCTTTTTAAAATTCAACACTAATGGTGTATCTGCATTGCATGATAATACCCTGTTTCCCCAAAAATAAGACATCTCTAAAAAAAATAAGACCTAGTTGATGTTTTCCTGAATTGCTAAATATAACGCCTCCCCTAAAAGTAAGATCTAGCACAGTTTTTGTATATAAAAATATATACACTATATAATAAATCTTCTTCTTCTTCTTCTTCTTCTTCTTCTTCTTCTTCTTCTTCTTCTTCTTCTTCTTCCAATAAATGTGAATTCTTCTTCATGGAAAAATAAGACATCCCCTGAAAATAAGGCTCTTTGGGAGCCAAAATTAATATAAGATACTGTCTTATTTTGGGGGAAATGGTAGCAGCTGGATAACACTGTTATTGTCATGGCTGCCACTGATGGAGTTCATTAGTTCCTGCTAACAGACTCTAGTCCATTCCTCTGAATAAGTATCTCTCCAAACTACATAGCAAAGGATTCTGCAAGATGGAGCCATGACAGTTAATGTGATTCCAGACTTTTATAACTGTGAATGGACCCTAAATCCATGAAACAAAGTACAATGGCTCCATCTTCCAAGACTGAGTACAATGGCTAGGATGATCTCAGATGTGGAGTAGATTGAGATAGGACTTTAGTCTTTTGTATAATGTCTTGATCCTTCCTTGATTAAGAGAATGAGAAATTAATAATACAAACCATGTTGAAACATGCAGATGGCATCAACTGATCTGTATAGTTGTATAATTTATCTGGGTGTGAGGACTCTCTCTTTTATTATGCAAAAAAAGAATGAATTTAGTCAGAGAACTGAGGGGCTGTGCAGACTGCTCCTGAAGGGGCAGCCTGCAGCTGCCTCCTTCTTCACCAGATCGGGGCTGCGGCAACTGCATGCCGCAGCCCAATCTGGCCTTTCCAGGGCGTGATAGCCATAGCACCACAGCTTTACGAGTTCCTTTGGCACCATATTGGGTAAATGCAGCACTAGGGGAGTGTTGTGACTCCACACGCTGTGTTGAGTGGTGCACAGCATCACACTGCCATGGGGGTGGAGTCAGGGCATGCATCGTATGGACACCATGCCCTGACTCTGACCCCAGGCCAGACTTAATGGCTAGTCTGCACTGCCCCTTAGATAATTTTAAGAGGAAGTGCCTGAATTTATTTGTTTGTTTTCCCTTTGTCTTTTGACAAAAGTTAATCTTATGTAGTTAAACTTATGCAAATTGCTCTGGGAGTCTTTTCAGTGAAAGAGCTAGCAGCATCACCACTTTTCACAGCAACTGTGCACTTTTCATAAAAACACAAAATTACACCACTGATGGATTAATAGGTAATGGTCACTTTCAGAACTGGAGGCCTGCACAGTCAATGGAATATGTAAAATCAGTCTAACACACAGAGGCCAAGGTCCTACACTGTCTCTCTTAGAGTAAATATTCTCCAGTAGATTTGTATCACAAATCTAGTAATTTGAATGTTGTACTGTGACTCTGGAGACCAGGGTTAAATGCCCTGCTCAGCCATGAAACTGACTGGGTGACTTTGGGCAAGTCACAGGTTTTCAGCCTCAGGTAAAGTCTATGGCAAAACTCCTCTGAAGAAATAATTCCAAGAAATCCCCACAACAGGTTCGCCTAAGGGTCACTGTAAATCAGAAATGACTTGAAGGTAAACAACAACAACAAGAAGATTTATGCAACATTAGCATCCTATGATTCCAAAACAGAATAGCAAAATTGCACAATACATGCATAGAATGGACACACTGGAATAGCTGTTGGTCATGGGTTATACCCCATTGTGTATCTGCATGAGGAATAAATCAGCATGCATAACTCCTTTCCAGCACTTTCAGCTGAATATGGCCATTGAACAATGTCAAAATAACCACTCCGTATGTAAAGGCAATTTGTTTTATGGCTTGAAATCATTTCCAACTTATGGCAACCCTAAGGCTTTCTTGGCACTATTTGTTCAGAGGACGTTTGCTATTGCCTTCCTCTGAGGCTGAGAGAATGTGACTTGCCCAAGGTCCCCCAAAGGGGTCCCATGGACAAACAGAGATTTGAATCCTGGTCTCCTGGAACTAGTCCAACACCCAAGCTGCTACACCACACCATCTCTCATAGTAAATCACTGATAGAATGCCAGCCATTGATGTATATATGACACAAGAAGAGATGAACATTGTTCATAAGGTCACAGTAAATACTGGGATGGTTTTGATTTTTTTCCCCAAATGCACATGTTTGTTGAGTATAATATTATGGCCAAGAGCCTACATCAGAGGGTAGCATATATAACTTTACAATAGTGAAACTACATTGCTAGCACAATACACAGCCGTGCAAGTAAATAATGATTATCCACAATGGGGAACTGCACAAGATATCCCATGATGTGACAGGGGCTCCTATTGCACAATGTGAAATGTGCATCAGAAAACACTGTGCTTCAGGAGTCATCATGAAATAGGACAGTTTACTCAATGAGACATGTTGTATATCAGGACACGTTGAGTATCCAGACATTTTATGAAATAGCCATGGTGTCCCTGGTTGGGGAATGGTCCTAAAGGCATAGCTACTTCTCCTCCTGAGAATACAAATAATGTGCAACACAATTTTACCTGATTGTAAGTTATTATTCTAATTATATTGTTATATTAATTTGTATCCTGCTTTTCTGCCAGAATTTGGACCCAAAGCTGCTTATAGTCAGTTGGGTTACAATGATATACTGTATCTTCCTAAACAGCCTGTGTTTAAAAAAGCACAAAAAGTATGCCATAAATAGAATAACAATCAAAAACTGAGTGTATGATATTACGTGTATGTTCAGGTGTCATTTCTCCTTGAAATACAACATATCTAGGTGTATGCAGCTTGTTGATGATTTCATTATTACTCAGAATTCCTGCATGGCAGGCGGTTGGACTGGATAGCCCTTGTGGTCTCTTTCAACTCTATGATTCTATGAGAACAAAACAAATCAAGACATTTATTCTTGATGAGTAAGACAGAAAGAATGTGTATACACACACACACACACACACACACACACACATATATCTCATGAAACTTTTGTTTGTGGTTAGAATGGCGGTGGTTGTTTAAAGAAGGTATTGGAAATGATCAGGACCACCTTGACAGATTGCTCTTGTTACATCCTGCTTAAGAGCACCTCCTACTGATGGAACTATTCACAGAGAGCTCCTTCTTTTCTTCCTGCTGATTTTTATTCTTCTTTGAAAATGCCCTAGTGGGAGACATATCACACACACACACACACACACACACATATATATATATATATATATATATATATATTTGAAGAAACAGATGTTTGGGGAAATAAACATTAGCAATAGCACTTATATTTCTATACCACTCTCTAAGCAGTTTGCACTGTGTTAGCCAATTGCCCTCCAAAAGCTGGCATACTCTTTACCAGCCTATTGAAGGATGGAAAACTGAGTCAACCTGAAGCCCTGCAGGATTGAACTCACAAAGTTTTGGCTGCAGTACTGGCATTTAACCAATGCAGCACCAGGGCTCCTATTATAAAATGTGCATAAGTGGTACTGGGGGTACTCTGAAATAGGCATTCACTTTGAAGTTTTGGGAGCGGGAGATAATGAAGTACAGTAAGCAGCAGCAGGCACCTTGTGGTAAAGGGAAGCGGGCTCCAGAACTGACTTTTTAGGTTGTGAGTCCCAGGGTGTGATGAAGGATGTCCTGTCTTTAATGCATGGTTCCAGAAAGTGGATGTTTTTTAGGGAAGTCTCAGCAATAAAGTCTGGCAGTGTATTCCTACAAAGACTATGCCCAGGGGTGGCTGAGGAACTGGCCATGTGTGGAACTTCTGCCCTAGTGAAATCCTATACCTGGTAGCTCCCCTCACTTCAAATCCAAAAGTTAAATACTTAAATATTTTAAATAAAATGATCATATTTGACCCATATCTTTTGTCTGGTCTCCTTAGTTCCAGAATAGGACAGCAAAAGAATGGATGGAAATGTGTGAACACTTGTTTATGTGTTTCTCCTACTACATACATATTTGTATGCCATTTGGTCTAATATACAAGTTTTTCAAGCAATTTTCCTATTGTAATGCATGTTAATTTTTTTAGATAAACATATGCAATTTTAGGTGCACTTTCATCAAATATAAACATTGTTCATTTTTTTCTTTTTGGAAAATCTGGAAGTCTTGATTGGAAGTGTCAGGTGAGTTTTTTAAGGATGATTGAAATTTTGTTTGTGCATTGATTTGAAAGGGGTAAAGTAAGAAGGTCTGCATTCAAATAAAGAAAAATAAGGTAGCCTGCAACCTGTTCGAGCAGCAGTAACCTCAAGGCTTAACTATTCTAGTCTTGACTACTGCGATTTTCCTTTATGTACATTTTTTTCCAACTTGGAACTGTATCAAAACCAAAAGTTAATTGCATTCCAGTTTGTGTATTGGTTTGGGAAGTGCAAATTAGGTCCATTCATATTAAGAGGCATATGAATTTTCCTCTCATCCCTACCTAAATGTCAACCATTCCTATTGTTCCAGATATGCTGTCATTTTATCCAAATGGGATTTGAAATTAGCTGCTTTGCTCATTCCCCTCTCCTTCTCCTCAAAGTCAAAGTAAGTGATGCCTTTCTATCTTTCTTAGAGAATTAAATCAAAGGAACTACAGATGTTCCTGACAGTTACCATGGTTATAAAATATGTGCTCCTTCATCAAGTTCAATGCATATTGTGGAACAACAATAGAGATAATGTTACTGTATCTATAAAATGCAGTTTGATAGGGGAGAGGGAAGATACTGCATAATTAATAGTTTGCATTACAGTAAGGGCAGTTTTTAAAAACCCATTACATTCAGGAGAGTTATGACTCAGTTCAAATTTTCAGCATAAAACCCCCTTGAGAACAGGGCAATGTAAAATAAGTCCTATTGCACAGAACATATTTACAGGGATAAAGTAAGGTGCATAAAACCCCCTTGAGAACTGGGCAATATAAAATAAGTCCTATTGCACAGAACATATTTACAGGGATAAAGTAAGGTCCTGTTGTTTTTTTAAACATCCCATTAAACCCCATGGGGTTTGAATGAGATTTAAAGGAAAAATTAGGAGATCTGCTCAGTCGTATTTGAACTGATTTATGGCAAAGCCAAAATAATGATGAGAACATTAGCAATATTGCTCAGAGTAGTAGATGCAGACCAGCTCAAATCTGAGGCATATGAAAAAAGGTGGCCTTTTTCTAAAGGAATTCAGATAAATGGGATGAGAGCTTGGAAAGGGATGATTCTGTGATGAGAATAGAAAAGGTAGCCAACAAGAACAGGAAGGTCCAGTTCTAATAATGCAGCATAGCTTTAATTTTTATACACCACTGTAATTTTCAAGGCTCATGTTGTGTTGAGAATTCACACAGAATTAGACCTACAATTTTAGGCATTTTGCTACCCTGTCACCTGCAAAGGTTTGACCATTTTTATCATCTACATTTCTTTTTACAGATAAACAATCGCTGCAGAAAAGTTGCCCAAACCAATTTATTATCGCATTTTGCCACTGGGTCATTTCTTTGTTCCGGCTGATATACTATTTTAGATTGGGGGGGGGGGGGAGAGAGACCAATCCAAGTTTGTTTTTTGTTTGCTTGTTTTGGGTGAACCAAGTGATATACCGCTTACTGAATGCTGCTCCCTGCCTAGCCCAGAGGCAGATGAAAGGCCTACCCTCCATTCCAACTACCACTCCCCAGGCCTTGGAGGGAGAGAAGAACTGGCAGCATACATTTGTGTCATGTCTTTTTAGATTGTAAGACTGAGGGCAGGGAATTGTCTAACAATTTATAGGCCGCTCTGACAGACTCTGTGGCAGAAGAGCAGGGTATAAATACTCAAAATGAATGAAATGAATGCACATTTCTAAAACTAAGGGGCTGTGCACACAACCTCTAAATGGTTGGTGGGACAACACCCCTTTACTTGCCATATTGGGACCAGAGCAATCACACACTGCAGTCCCAATCTGGCCTTTTTGCACTGAGCAAAGGGTGCCCTAGCTGCCACTGAGGTGTCTTTTTGCCACTTCTTTGGTGCTGCATCAAAGATGCAGAGTGACACCGCCCACCGTGTGATCAGGCAGGTGGTGTGGGGGCATCGTCCAGGTGGTCAGGGTACAGACACCACACACCCCACTCTGCTCTGAGACCAGCTCTTTATGCCAGTCTGTTGAGGGCCTAAGTTCATAAACATTAATGATAAGATACTATAACAAAAACAAACAGCTTCATTTATATACTGCTTCATACCACCTAAACAGTGTCTAAGCAGATTACAACTGCAAGCTACTTGCCCCCAACAATCTGGATACTCATTTTAGCAAGCTCGGAAGGATGCAAGCCTGAGTTGAGCTTGAGCCCTTTTGCTGGTCTTAAACTCACAACCTTATGGTTTTGAGTGAGTGGCTGCAGTACAGGCATTTAACCACTGCGCCACCAGGGCTCCTATAAGGCTGCATCTGTATTGTAGAAATAATGTAGTCTGAAACTACTTTAACTGCCATGGCTCCATGCTATGAAATTCTTGGAACTGTAATTTTGTGAGACATTTAGCCTTCTCTGTCAGAACTGTGGTGCCACAGCAAACTACAGTTCCCAGAATTCCATACCATGGAGCCATGGCAATTGAAGTGGTATAAATCTGGATTATTTCTACAGTGCAGATGTTGCCCACAATAAGCAACAGCTAAGGAATAAGCTCTTGTAGCACTTGGGCAAAATAAGTTGTAGCAGAAGCTTTAGTAGACTCCATCTACTTCTTCAGGCTTTATGTCTCTGGACTCTTTCATACGAGGCTAAATTGGAAGTATAATTTAAGGTCAATTCAAATGCAATCATGGGTTTTATGTTATTGCAAATGAACTCTTCGCACGCAAATTCAGGCAAGAGGGAAGCCAATTCGAATGCAATCATGGGTTTTACTTTATTGCGAATTAAAGCTTCGCATGCAAATTTGGGCAGGAGGGGGTTATTTTCGGGTAATGGGAAGTAATTCCGAACGGAGCAGGGGTTCTTCCGAATGGAGCAGGGGTTCATGTAAATTCGCTAAACAAGCAAATTTACATGAATCCGCATTGGCTCCATTCAGAGTTGGGAGAAATTCCTCCCATTTGAAAGAGTCCTCTGAGGAAGTAGATGGAGTCTACAAAAGCTAATGCTACAACTTCTTTTGCTTAGTTTCAAAGGTGCTGCAAGATCTCTTTGCATACTGATAGTGCAGATCAACATGCTTTCTCTGCATTTGACCAGCAAAAGAATGAGTGGTTCATGATGAGAAAGGGGGATGCAGATTCTGAAGACAGAAAAACCTTCTCATTTCTACCTTTATTAGATTATACAATAGATTAGAGTGAATAACTATACATAATTGTCTTTGCTCCCCATGTCCATTTTCTTCATGGGTTTTGGATGGGTGGCTGCCTCCTTCTCTGGGCAGGTGACCTTTTTTCAACACATTTGAGACAGAGCCCCAAATATATATACCATTCCTGCTTTGATTTTGCTCTCTTTCTCCTTCTCTTGTGCATGTTTTGACTGATCTTATTTAGCCAGATATTTGAACATCAGGCTCTGCTATAGTTTAGTAAACTTGATGGTTCTGTTGACCATCTCTCCTTTATCTGTCAGCATTATCCACTACATCAGGATGCTGGGGTCATCCCACAAAAGGTCCCACTATAGGATGTTGGGGTGCAGCCCTTCACAGAGATACTGAATTTTGGTGGCTCCAGATGAATCAGGTACTCTTGTGGCCAACTGTTGAAACTCCTCTTCTTACTCTGTAGTGTGCCCCTTGCATCAAAACTCTCAGGGGAATGCAAACACTTTCCTGCTGGAATGTGCCTTCAAAACAGGCACATCATAAAACCTTGAGAATAAATAGGTCTACCCTTATCATAAAGATGTGCCAGCCACACCACTACATCCCCTTTGAGGTGTGTGCTGATACACATTCTAGAATCATAGAATCATAGAATTGAAAGAGACCACAAGGGCCATCCAGCCCAACCCCATTCTGCCATGCAGGAACTCTCCATCACAGCATCCCCGACAGATGGCCCTCCAGCCTCTGCTTAAAGACCTCCAAGGAAGATGACTCCACCACTCTCCAAGGGAGTGTGTTCCACTGTTGAACAGCTCTTACTGTCAGGAAGTTCCTCCTAATGTTGAGCATGCATCCATTGTTCTGGGTCCTAGTCTCTGGAGCAACAGAAAACAAGCTTGATCCTTTCTCAATATGACATCCCTTCAAATATTTAAACAGGGCTATCATATCTCCTCTTAACCTTCTCTTCTCCAGGCTAAATATATCCAGCTCCCTAAGTCTTTCCTCATAAGGCATGGTTTCCAGACCCTTCACCATTTTAGTCACCCTCCTTTGGACACCCTCCAGTTTCTCTGCATCCTTTTTGAATTTTGGTGCCCAGAACTGGATACAATATTCCAGGTGGGGCCTTACCAAAGCAGTATAGAGTGGCACTATTACTTCCCTTGATATAGACACTATACTTCTATTGATGCAGCCTAAATTTGCATTGGCCCTTTTAGCTGCTGCATCTCACTGTTGACTCATGTTCAACTTGTTGTCCACTTGGACACCTAGATCTCTTTCATATGTGGTCTCGTTCAGCCAGGTGTCCCCCATCCTATATCTGTGCATTTCATTTTCCATCCTATGTGCAATACCATACATTTCTCTGTGTTGAATTTCATTTTGTTAGCTTTGGCCCAGTTTTCTAGTCTTTTCAGGTCATTTTGAATTTTGATCCTATCTTCTGGAGTATTAGCTATTCCTCCTAACTTGTTGTCTGCAAATTTGATAACTATGCCCCAATACCATCATCCAAGTCATTAATAAAGATATTGAATAGCACTGAGCCCAGGACAAAACCCTGTGGCACCCCGCTTGTCACTTCTCTCCAGGATGAAAAGAAACCATTGTTGAGCACCCTTTGGGTTCGGCCAGTCAACCAATTACAAATCCATGTAACAGTCACCTTGTCTAGTCAACCAATTACAAATCCATATAACAGTTACCTTCTCTAGCCCACATTTTAAAAGCTCGTTTGCAAGAATGTCATGGGGAACCTTGTCAAAGGCCTTACTGAAATCAAGATATACTATATCCACAGCATTCCCTTCATCTACCAAGCTGGTAATTATGTATGTGTGTGTGTGTGTATATATATATATATATATATATATATATATAAGATCAGATTTGTCTGGCTTTACTTGTTTCTCTGAAACCAATGTTGACTTTTTGTAATTATGGAATTGCCTTCTAGATATTCACAGACTCTCTATTTAATGATCTGCTCCAGAATCTTTCCTGGTATTGATGTCAGACTAACTGAACAATAATTGTTGGGATCTTCTTTTTCCCCCTTTTTGAAGTTGGGGACAACGTTTGCCCTCCTTCAGTCTGCAGGGACTTCTCCTGTTCTCCAGGAGTTCTCAAAGATTATTGCCAATGGTTCCGATATTACATTTGCCAGTTCTTTTAATACCCATGGATGTAGTTCATCTGGTCCTGAAGATTTGTATTCATTTAGATTAACCAGGTATTCCTGTACTAGCTTTAGTTATTCTGTGCTGAAATTCCCCTATTCTGTCCTCAGCTCCATTATCCTCAGGTTAAGTACCCTTTTGTGAAAAGACTGAAGCAAAGAAGGTGTTGAGTAATTCTGCCTTTTCTCTGTCCCCTGTTAGCATTTTGCCATCTTCTCCACACAGTGGCCCAACCATTTCTTTCTTCTTCCTTTTGCTGTGGACATACCCAAAAAAGCCCTTTTTATTGTTCTTAACCTCTCTAGCCAGCCTGAGTTCATTCTGCACTTTAGCTTTTCTGACTTTATCCTTACACATGTTGGCTATTTCTTTGAATTCCTCTTTGGTGATTTCCCATTTTTTCCATTTCTTATACACGTTCTGCTTAAAACTTAGCTGAGTTGTAAGTTCCTTAGTCATCTATCCTGGCTTCTTGAGACATCTCCCATTTTAATTCCTCATTGGAATTGTTTGAAATTGTGCCTTCAGTATCTCCCTTTTGAGAAACTCCCATCCGTCTTGAACTCCCTTCTCTTTTAGTATTCCTGTCCATGGGATCACCCTCAGTATTTCTCTAAGTTTATTGAAATCAGCTCTCCTAAAGTCTAGAATTTGTGACTGAGTATGCCTAGCTTGTCTTTTCCACTGTATAACAAACTCTAGGAGAACATGGTCACTCCCACTTAATGTTCCAACCACTTGTACCCCATTAACTAGGTCATCCCTGTTGGTTAAGATCATATCCAAAATGGCTGACTCCCTTGATGCCTCTTCCACCTTTTGCACAATGAAATTGTCTTCCAGGCAAGTGAGGAATTTGCTAGACCTTGAGTATTTGGCTGAGTTTGAATTCCAGAAAATATCAGGATAGTTGAAGTCACCCATCACTAATATATTTTTTCCTATCTGAGTGTATGGTCATCTGTTCTAGAAAGGCATCATCCAATTCCTCCATCTGACTTGGGGGTCTGTAGTAAATTCCCACAGTAACATCCCTGTTGCTTCCCTCTCCTTTAATTTTATCCAGACACTCTCTACCTGGCTTCCAGTATTGATGTCTTGGATCTCTTCACTGATGTAAATATCCCTGATGTATCATGCTATTCCTCATCCTTTCCTGTTTGGATGTTTTTCTTTAAAAGGTTATACTCCTTTATTTCTACATTCCAGTCATGAGACTGATCCCACCAGGTTTCAGTGATCATTATTATATCATATTTCCTTTGTTGTGCTAGGAGTTCAAGTTCATCTTGCCTATTTCCCATGCTCTATGCATTAGTGTACATGTCTTCCCTTTATTGCTGCCTTTGCAAGGGTTTTTTTTTTTTTTTGCCTCCTACTGTTGGGTCCTTTCAGTGTTTGCCTTGTTCCCTCTATGACAGTTTAACTATTTTCTCCAGGCCTTTTCTTTCCCTCCCCCACATAACTCAGTTTAAAGGCCACCTGATCAGATTCTTGAGACTGTTGGTAAAAAGTTTTCTGCCAACTGATGTGAAATACAGCCCATCCCTTGCCAGAAGTCCACCCTCATGGAACCGCATCCCATGATCTAAGAATCCAAATCGTTCTAGGCGACACCATCTGTGGAGCCAGTTTTTAACATCTGTGATTTTCCTTTCTCTTCCTGGACCATGCCCTTCAAATGGCGAGATGACAATCTGTGCATCCATTTCTTTCAGCTTCTTACCCAGAGCCTTGTATTCCCTTCTGATATTTTGAAGGCTGTGTTTTGCTGTGTCATTCATTAATTTGTTCCCGAAACAGGATTATGGGCATCCTACTTAGAAATGGCCACCCAGGAGCTGCTCTCCTCTCCAGCAAGTAGCCCCTGATGGAAAGATGTGTTCCCATAAATCCAGCCACTTGAGTCAGGAAAATGACAGTTTCTCAACACTCCCATTGAATATAACCCTGTTCCTGGTGGCTGGGGTGGCTCTGCTGCTTGTAGGTGGAGTGCCCATGGTGGCTGTGGTATTTGAAGCTGCTGTAAGACAGCTTGCAGTTGCTGCTGAAATGCTGTGGGTGGAGGTGGCACAACTGCCAGCTACTGCCCACCAACTAAATCCACTTGAGTGGTTGTTGCCCCAGTCCCACTCAAGGTCTATCACCAGCTCCTGGGTCTCCACCATCCCTCTGCAGCAGTAGTACTTGCACTATTCCCTGTAGCACCATCAGTAGCATTCATGAGCTTCCTCCTCTATATGCTTCACTGAGCCACTGACATAGGGATTCTAGTCAGAGTGCCTCCTTACTCTGTCACTCCTGCAATGATACCATGACTCTCTGGTACCATTGGGGTAATTCCCCCACCAAAGGGATGAGCATAGAGCAGGTCTCTGCTAGTGTAGCCATCTTCACTTGGACCCCATTTAATTACATGCCACCATGGCCCTTTCTACCTGTCCATTATCCAGTAGTTGTGTGACCAAGTCATTATCATAATCAATTACTAGGTTTTGGATTTGTTGCCATCAATTCAATTGAATCAATTCAAGCTTTCTATCCTTCAAAGAGCTTTCTTTTGTCACAAAGGAAGAAAACAATAGTTAGAAGGCAAATTTCATGTAAGGGCTCCATATTATTCTTAGAAAATCCTGCTCAGGGAGTTAAGAGGAAACTAAATGTGACACTGCCAAAGGGAAGGGGGTAAGTATACTATAGACACTAGGTTGAGAGCTATTCCTAGACAGAAGCACTTGAACAAGCTTTCCTTCTTGCCATTTCTGCTGCCAGATTATGGACAAGAGACTTTCCCCTTTAATATGTTAGAACACCTTGTTTAATTTGCCATGCACTTCTCAAGTGCATACAACTCTCATTGTTTTCATCATCACTGCTTTTCAGCACAGCCTTTTCTTTTCATTAAAGCACTATTATATATTCATTTTCACCTTTTTCAACACTCTGTGTTGAGTGTCTGTCAGCATCCACATTTTAAATCTCCTTCAGTGACTCTACATAAGCTTTCAAATTGCATTATCCTCATTGAAAACACATCCATATTTTTTTACTTTCATCTTTTCCTTTAAGAACTTGAAGGACGACAAAACAGTTTTCAAAGAGAGCTGGGTCAGTAGCATAAGACATTTCTGATAAAAATTTCTCTACCGTGCAAAACAGGAAACAAGAGGAAGCCAACTAGGAGTCTGTGAAATTGTTCCTTTCTCTTTAATAAATTGTTTTCTCAGAAAACATGGATTGCTTTTTTTTATTAAACCTGTTGAAGGAGCTGGAAAGACATTCATTCCTATTTTTTCTACTGAGTCTAATGTTATATTTAAACCCTATTCATGTCAGACAGCATAATCAGAACAAAATTCAGTCCTGGGCATCAGAACACTGTAAAAATACAATAAATGCTGCAATTGCCTACCAAGTAGAAATTAAACAGCCTTGCTAGCTAGAATGATTTTACAATAGGAAAGTAGGAAAGTAGCAATTTCCTGAATCAAATAGCAGCCATCATTAATAAATATATATTGGAGGAAGTTCCAACCAAAAGTTTTGATGCATGTGAAAGTCTGAGAAAAACTGGAAGAACAAGGACATTTGATTTTCAGGTTGTTCAATCTGCAGGGAAGGGGCACCACATATGAAGAAATACACAGAGACCACAATATGGGAGGGAAAAGGCCACAACTTTATTGTTTACAACTGACAGATAGGGTTGCCCCAAGGTATGGGTCAGGATCTGGCATTGAGCAAACTATTGATTGATGAAAACCCATTGCCCAATCACGAATGGGACCGGTAATGAAAAAGGTCCTCTGGACATTTGCAATCCTGCCCCTCATTACCAGGGATGCTGATAAGGATTCACCCCCACCTTGGTTGCTCCGTCTTCATCTCAGTACCCCTAGGTCACAATGTGACTCCTGATAACCAGCACTCCATAGCATTGGAATCCATGCCCACCAGATTCATGGCCCATGCTGCCGCTTCCTGAAAGTTGTGACAGTACCACCTGCAGCATTCCTCAATAGCAATACAGGGTGGGAGTGTGGGGAGATCCTTGCCAGAATGGCATCTCTGCCTGGCAGTGTAAGCATTTAAAGCCCCCCCCCCAGCCAATCAGCAAGTCTGGGAGTCCTGCCCCTTCTGACCTCCAGGACCAATGGGAATGATCCAGGAGTCATGCCCCATCTGGTCATAGGAGCAACCCTTGGCCACATCCAGTCCAGGTGAAGCTTGGAAAATTGAGGCTTCTGGAACCAGAAGTCCCACCTTCCCTCTCAGTGAACCAGCCAATCATGGGGCTATTTTGGCCCCAGCACAGCTTGGGAAGATGAGGTGCTGGGGCCAGGAGGGGGCAGGCATGTCACAGCAATGCCCAGCCTTGCATATTGGATGGCCCACTCAGTTGGGTAACCACACTTGCAGGGCAAGGGCACTACAGATGAAGAAATACACAGAGACCACCATGTGGAAGAAAAATGGCACAACTTTATTCTTTACTGTTGAAAGATAGTTGGCCCAAGGCATGGTCAGGATCTGGCATCAAACCCAACTGTTGATTGATGAAACCCAATTGCCCAATTACTGCTGAGCCAGGGGATGACAAAGTGCACCTGGATGTTCAGAAGCCCACCACTTGTCCACAACACTGGAAGATACACCCACCAGATCCATGCTGCCACCCACAAAAGGCTGCCCTCCCCATGTGGTCCCATCTTCCACCAACAACTAGGTGAAATCTTTAATAACCAAGTCCCACTGTACTCTGGTGGCGCAGTGGTTAAATGCCTGTACTGTAGCCACTCACTCAAAACCATAAGGTGGCGAGTTCAAGACCAGCAAAGGGCTGAAGCTTGACTCAGGCTTGCATCCTTCCGAGGTCGCTAAAATGAGTACCCAGAATGTTGGGGGGCAAATAACTTTACAATTGTAAACCGCTTAGACACTCCTTAAGGGTATGAAGCGGTATATAAATGAAGCTGTTTGTTTGTTTTGTTTGTTTGTACTCACTTATATCACTGTGGCCAGGAACCACTGTAGGTGTTCAATCCTGGCCAGATGTAGCCCAAATAGGCCCCAGACTTCAACTTTCCCAAAGGTTTTATAGTGTGAACAGCAAGGCCCTGTTCTGCCCCAGTGGTAGCAGCCCCAATGTGGAAGGAATGTCCTCCAAAGTGCCACTGGCAGCCCCATGAGTAGCAGGGTTAGTCTCAGTAGTGCCAACAACTGGAACTGGATGAGGGGGGTTCCATCATCATGGAGAAAGAGTGGGCATCAATCCAGGGGTGGGGCATGAAGTACCTCTACAGAATTTAGACAGGGCAAAACTTGTAGCTGTGGAGCTGGTGGAGCTTGATGATGGAGCCCTTTCTAAATGTTCACAGTTGGATCTACAGAGAACTAACAGGACAGAATCCCCCCACTAAGGCGACATCCTCCCACCTCAGTGCCCTCATGGCCCAATCCATTTTGGAAGAGGGGACCAGCTCCCCAACCCAAACAGCCCCAAAAAACACAGTGATGAAAGATGCCTTGAATGAAAAGGCCTCTGCTCTCGAGTGGCACACACTTCTGAGGTGGTGAGAAAGCTTACAAAGGAGCCACCGTAGGAGAGCCTCCCCAACCCTCGATGGCTCACCTGATGAGGAATGAAGCACATGGGTCTGAGAACCCCAAGGCTTTGGAAAAGAAAGAAATCCCAGCCAGATACACAGACAAGGTGCAGTGGGTATGTTCTCCTTCCCACATGCAACCTGTGAAGTGCAGGATGGTGCAGGTATGCATTGGCCAACCTGCCTGTAGGCCCAGAGCCGTGCAGAAAGAGAAAAACATTTTCACAGCCTGACTGTAAGCTCTAAGGGTGGCTGGGACTAGGGAAGACAGGACTCCCTTCATTACGGCATGCTCCCAAGTTCCCAAAGATCCTCTGGGAAATGCATTGGGAGGGGGTCTGCTCCAGATGCCAAAGCACGAAACCTTTCTTCCTGGAAATGAGCATCTGCAATGAGCATCTGCAATGTTTTTGTCCAGTCCTGGCACAAAATAGGCTATGAAAGTTATGTTGCCATGGAGGCAGATCAAAACAAAGTGGCGTACAAGGTTCTTGATCAGCTCGGATTTGGATGACTGTTGATTGTGGATAATTACCATGAATGTCACACCAGAAACAGATATGGTCCTGTTTCTGAAGGACTCCCCCCAAATATGAACCACCACCAGGATAGGGAAAAGCTCCAGTAAGGTGAGGTCCCCCAGGATGTTGCCTCTTCCCCACCTCTTCAGCCAAAGTTGAACACACCAGTGCCCTTGGAAGGATACCCCCGAACCTAAGCTGCTGTCTGCATCGGAATGGAATTACACGCCCTGTTGCAGATCCCACAGATGCTGCCATAGGGAGACCCCATTGAAATTCTCCAAGAAATCTAACCACACCCTGAGATCCAGCCTGATGCCTTGGGTGATGCAGATGTAGTGGTTCCCTGCCTTGACCCCTTCAGTAACTCTGGCCAGATGAGCACAGAAGACCTACCTGTAGAAACCACCTGGCAGACAAAATTAAGGTGGGGCAGGAGGGACTGGATATCTTTTAGAGTGACCTTCTGGGTTTGGAGGGTAGACTAGACCCTATCCCATAGGGCACAAAGCTTGCAGGCAGGAAAGCGCAATATTCCTGTTATCATATCCAATTAGATGTCCAGTAGATTACAGTCATAGCAGGGCCAGAAGTCTCACTTTTTCCAGTCTCTGGGACTGATGGGACTGAGCTGGAAGGCCCACCTCATCCAGTGGCTGGACTAGCCCTGAGCCACTCCCAGCTCCAGATGCAGCCTGGGAAATTTAGGCTGTCAGAGCCAGAAGTCCCACCTGCTCCCCAGCCAACCAGGGGACTGTATTAGGCCCCAGCACAGCCAGGGAAGGCAGGGCACTGGGGCTGGGGCTGGGGTCAGGCACACTGCAGTGGGACCCAATCCCACACATTAGCTGGCACATTCAGTCAGGCAGCCACACTTTGAAACATGTTGGGTAATGAGTTTTCATATGACTCTTTTGTGTTGAGTAAATATTCAAGATTTCTTGTGTTACTCTGATGCTTGTGATGGTGGTGGGACTAGGAGGACGTCTTCTCCTGAAGATCTCAGTACCCAGGCAGTCCCATACACTGAGATAATCTGCAAATATTCTGGACCTACTTATCTTAAATTTTGTAAATATGATAATTACCATTTTTAAAAAAGTGTATTTGTTTCATGGAAGAAGTAGAGAGCTCAGGGACAAATGTGGGTCTCTGAGTCCCTCCAGATGGGAATATCAAACAAAGACTAAGAGAGTTCCTGTTAAGACTTCAATATATTTTAGAAGAGATCCAATTTCATTTGGATATTTCCTGAATGTCTCCAAATCAGTCAATTTGTTTGGGGATTCAGCTAAAGCTGAAGCACACCTACTGTGCTTGACCCAGTTAGATAATAATGTAACGATTATGTTTTATAATGGAATATGGCTGCTATAAACAGTTAAAACAATAGAACACAATAGATAAAAAAAGAGAAAATCCACCCATGCATACAGAGAGAAAGAAAGAGATGATTACTACATGTGGCTTTTAAATGGCAATTGTTAGAAAAAAGCACCTTTGGCGGTACTGATTTCACAACAGCACCTCCAACCAGTAGCTGCTGTGTCCCCATAGTGTGGGGGCATTGCTTTTCATTGATGGGTAAAACAATTCAATAAGCTTGGAATTGTACTAGTTCCCAGGTGAGAAACATCACAGTTGTGATATTGACAGTCATGTGGTGTCCCCTGTCCCCCCTCTCTCTCACTATTCCCTAGCAGGCTTATTGTTTTATTTGTATTTTTCCCTTTAAAGAACAACTTAATTTGCATTAGGAGAACTCCAGAACTGAAAAATAAAAATAAAAATAAAATAACAAAAATTCATAGTGGGTAGGACATAGGGTAGAGAAGTGGGGTTAAGGAGGAGTCAGGAAGAGAGTGTAATGGCAGAAGCAGCTCCATTCACAATTGGCAAGGTTTATTATTATTATTATTATTATTATTATTATTATTAAGCTTTATTTATATAGTGCTGTAAATTTACACAGCACTCTACATACAATCAATTAAAATAGACGGTTCCCTACCTTCAGGCTTACATGATAATGGCTGAGACTGGGATGTTTCCATTTTTATGAAAGAGTAGCTACTATAATAGATACTGCATTTTCATGCTTCGATTAAATGGAATTATGAAACAACAAGATATGAAACCTAGCTTTCCAAAAGAAGCCTGGAAATGAAAGTCTCATCATTGTCAACATCATCTTCATTTTTATCCCACCTTTTTCCCAGATCTGAAACTCAAGGTGGCTTACCAACATTAAAACATAGAAAAGGTACATATAGATAAAAGCATACACAATTGTTGTGTTGTGATGGAAGGGTTTTGATAATTAATATTGCCATAGTAGATTTGTAGAAAATAGAAGCTGCAGAGAATGGAGGCTTGAAAAAGTCAAAATAATTTATTAGAGATAAAGGAATGCAACGGTAGAGAGAGCTGGTACCATCCTATGCTAAACAACTGTTAAGAGGGGCCTTGGAATGTCTCCAGATGTACTTTAATGAGATTTTAATGTATGCTTGGTTCTGCAATTCTATTTGTTTGAAATCTATATGTTTAGAGTTGGAATTGACCAATAATATGGAAGACATGAGTTCCTTTGTTTGTTGTCTATAAAAGCAGCCCATTCTGGGCCCCAGTTTTTGGAATTCTAAGTTTCCACTGAGGACTGCTATTCTCTTCATGTAAGAATAAAACTGAGTTCTCAACAAATTGCTGGGTCCTTTTGTCTACTTCACTATGTCAAGCTAATAATTTTATAAGTTCATTATTCTTAGCTGAGCCCATCATCCACTACATCTTTAGTGCCCAACGTGAGGCCATGGAGGACAAGTGGAGGTCAGACAAAGAGTGGAGAGATTGCTCTCTTCCAAGGCTACACTGGTTTCCTCTTTGGGATTTGTCCTGATCAAAGGTTCTGGTGCACATTCCAACATCTTGATTGGAAGGAGCTGTACATGAGGATTTGGCCTGAAGGGGGAAAAAGAGTCTAGCTTGGAGACCATTCAGAAGGTTGACCAACTCAGAAAAAGGGGAAAGAAGCACCTCATTGAGATCAGGTGAGTAGAAAAAGGGAAAATAGATAGTGCGAAAGTGGGAAAGAATAAAAAGAAGTGTAAAGTGTAAGTAGACCCAGAGACTGGCCCAGGGGGTGCGAAGTGGGAGTGATGGCCACCTCCAAAGGTTTGTCAAACAATTAGCAAAATTCAACCTGGTGAGGACATTTTATGAAACTTTGAAAACCAGGGTCAAAGTGTAGAGAAAAGAGAAAAACCAGTTGGGCTATGAATGTGAATGTATGAATGAGATTTTCTTTGTGTTTGTCAATCAGTGGCAGTGAGAGTGCCACTTCCCCTAATTGATCAGTGAGAGTTATCATTGATTTGTTTTTGTCCTTGTGTTTCAGCATGGTCACCAAAGGGCAGTCTAGATGTTGGAAACTTCATCAGAATCTATCACAAGGTGTCATCCCCAAGGAGAGGCCTGCAGGATCAGTTTTTGTATATTTATTGTTGGAGTAAAATTGTGAAGAAAAATCCAGATTGGTTGAGAGACTGCCATGAAGACAAGGAGAAAGAAAAAGAAAGGAGAAAAGACTGGAGCAGAAAATTGATGCAATAGCTTTAGCTGTTTCTAGACTGAGATTAGGAATAGCGTTGGTTATGGAAAATCTAGAAGAGAGAAGAAAAAGAAGCTCATCTAGAGATAGAAGGGGTGGAAGAGTATCAAAAGGAAGAAAATTTGCCAAGGGTGGCAGAAGAGGAAATTTTTGAGATAAAATACAACTCGGTTCCCAAGTTGTTTAAATGGCCAAAAATGAATGAGAACCCAATATTAAAAGGAGGGCCACTGGTTTTGTTTGTTTGTGGAAACTCAGAGAATGACAAATAAAATACCATGTGAAATTGACTTTGAGACAAAAGCCCAAAATTGTTAGAGTTTGAGAGATTTTGAAATTTATGAAAAGCCTATGTTTTTGAGTGTCCTGTGATTTTTGGACAGGATTTGTTGTAACCTGACAAATTAGAAGTCCTGTTTGGTTTGGAGAAAACCCAATAATAACAATAACAATAATAAAGAAGATTGGAACCTGGAGTGTAAATTTTTAAACGGACTATTACATTTGAATGGACTGTTGAAAATTCATGGGGCTTTTTACATTGGCAAGAAAGTGTGACATGAAGTTGCACTTTCCTTA
This sequence comes from Urosaurus nigricauda, assembly GCA_034509955.1. Classification (NCBI taxonomy): domain Eukaryota; kingdom Metazoa; phylum Chordata; class Lepidosauria; order Squamata; family Phrynosomatidae; genus Urosaurus; species Urosaurus nigricauda. The sequence goes on along the minus strand of JAOEGL010000003.1, from coordinate 141,182,668 downwards.
ATGCTTAGCAGCTAGACAGCAAGCCCCAGGTGTGCATTTAAAAAGTACAGGGCAGCTAGACTGAGGTTTTTTCTGTGGCTCAGCAACTACATGGGAAGCTGTCAAAACGCTACAGACACAGGTGGAGCAGCTACATGGGCGGCAAGGAACGTGGCTTTTAGCCGCGCTTTAAACATTTTTTTCCCTTGCTGGCTGCGAATTGTGCAATTGCGCAGGTACACCATACAGTCGGAGCTTATCACATGGGGGAGTACAGGACCATTCCGAAAGAGGGAGAAAGTGAGGTCAGTTCGGAAATGCACATGATTACGCACAAGCTCATCACACACAAAACAAGAGAGCATCTACACAAAAAGAAAATGCAGAGTCAATACGAAAGAATTCATCACATGTGAACATACTGGTCGGCTTTCTGTTGCAAATTAAGGCATCTTGGGAAATGGTAGCAAAGGCTCATGGGAGTTGTAGTCTGTGTTCTGTCAGAGCATTATATTGAGTTGTCTTGAGGTTTCAGCCCTCTGTCCAGGAGGGATTCCCATATGTTCTCCATTCTTGAGCAGAGGCCCCCCTTTTCCAAGTTGACCAGGCACGTCCTCCTTTGCCAGGACACGTCCTACTTTTCCAGCCTTCTTTTTGAAGAGGAAGCAGGAGGGCCAGGCGTGCTCTGGCCAGGCTCTGGGGGTCTCTTCCTGGCTCCTTCCCTCCCTCCCTCCTTCCCCGCTGCCTTCCTCCTCCCTTTGGCTGAGAGAGTGTGACTTGCAGGGAGGAAGGGCAGCGGTGGTGCTCCAGGTCCTCCTGATGCTGGGCCAGGGCAAGCTGGAAACAGGAGGAGGAGGAGAGGGACATGGGGCCCCCTGCTGCCCTGCCTCCCTACAAGTCACACTCTCTCAGCCAAAGGGAGGAGGAAGGCAGCCAGGAGAGAGCCATGGAGCCTGGCCAGAGTGTGCCTGGGCCTGCCTTCTCCTCCCCCCTTCGGCTGAGAGAGTGTGACTTGCAGGGAAGCAGGGCAGCGGAGGTGCTCCAGGTCCCTCCCCTTCTCCTCCTCCTCTTGCCAGCTTGCCCTGGTCTGGCTGAGCGCCTCCAGTGCCCTGCTGTCTCCCTAGAAGTCACACTCTCTCAACCAAAGGGAGGAGGTGAAGGAAGGTGCAGGCGCACTCTGGCTGGGCTCTGAAGGTCTCTTCTTGTCTTGGCACCTTCCCTCCCTCCGCACTTGTATCGCTGCCTTTAAATGGGCGCTTTAAAGATACAGAGCCCCATTTAACCGTTCAACTACACCTTAGCCTTTAGATGCAATAGGGGTGCTTTTTACATTGGCTAAAAGGGGCGGTCCAAACTCGCCCCTTCTAGCGGCGAGATGAGGCCTAGGCTGCCACACGGGCAGCCCCAGAGGCCTCATCCCGCCGCAATGACCCGCCGCAAAAAAGAGCTCCGGGATCGAGCTCTTTTTTTGCGGCGCGGGAAGGGCGCGATTGGCGCCCTCCCGCGCTGCCAGAGCGCCAAAACGTGCGCAGCGCGTCAAAATGCTGCGCACGTGATGACGCTTGTACGGCGCCACCGTGTAGACGCCGCCATCTTTAAATGGCGGCGTCCATGCGTTTTAGGCTTAGGGAGGGTGTAAAGGCTACGCCCTCCCTAACCCTAAATGCGGGCTTTTTAGCCCTAAAAGCGCCTTTTTTTGCCCGTGTAAAACGGGCCAGCAATGCTGCACCCTTTTTAAAAAAGTAGTGGGGAAATCAAACTACTTTTTAAAGGCACTTCTTCTCCCTTAAAACTCCAAAATAGTGTTTTCATGGCACACTTTCCATTTTTCTCATCTAAAGGCTGGGCTTTCATGCAGCCTTCAACACACCTCTTTTTGCCAATGTAAAATGGGCCAGCTCCTTTTTAAAGCACTTCTTCTCCCTTAAAATGCCAAAATAGTGTTTTCATGGCACACTTTCCCTTTTTCTCATCTAAAGGCTGGGCTTTCATGCAGCCTTCAACACACCTCTTTTTGCCAATGTAAAACGGACCCATGTTGAACATGCTAGCAAAACACTCCTGTGAAAAATCATAATCTCATATGGGATCCAAGACGTGTGTGTGTGTGTGTGTATGTGTGTGATGGTGGTGGTGGTGTATCTTTATAGCCTGCCTTTCTCCCAATATAGAGACTCAAATGAATTTTTGATAGAATTAAACATTTAAACCAGTGCAATTAAAATTATAATATCCCCACAACAGAAGTATAAAATGTCTTTGCAATCAGTTCCCAGATGAAGGAGGGGACAATATTACAGAGAGATTTTCAGAGCCTAGGGTCAGCCATCAAGAATACCTTCGCCTGTCTTCTTGTGAAACATATTTCTGAGGTTGGTAGGACTGAAAAAAGACTCTGCAGCAAAGTTCTGTGTAGGTCAGAACCAGCACTTTAAACAGTGCCCAGAAAGAAACTGGTAGCCATCATTGGCATCATTGTTACACAAGGCTCACATGCACCCTGTGACTAGTCCAAATTAACATAAAGGCTGCATCTTTTTGGACCAACTGAAGTTTCTGAATTTTCATCAAAGGCAGCACCATGTACAGCATGTTACAGTAATCCAAATGGAATAAAACTAAGGCATGTGTTACTGTTGTGTGATCAGACATCTCCAGGAGTGGATGCAGCTAGAAGACTGGCTTTAACTTTCCAAATGCATTCCTGGCTACCACTGACACCTGAGAATCCAAAGATCAAGGCTGAATCGAGGAGTATGCCCAAACTGTGAACATGCCTCTTCAGGGAAATTGTCAAGCCATCCAGCACAGGATGAATCCTTGTTCCTCGGTCTGTCCTTGGATTGACTGAGAGTACCTCTGTCTTGCCCAGATTATGCTTCAATTTACTTTCCATTAACCTGACCATTATTGATAACAGATATCTGTTTAGAACTGAAATAGCTTCCTTGGATTCAGGTGGAAAGGAAATAATGGGGTTCCATCAGCATACTTGTACTGTAATCTTCTTGAGAACTATAATAGAAGTTTTTTCAAGCAAATTAAAAACAAACTTAGACATAGTACATACATGATCGTTCCAATTAAATACACTGCAAAAAAGTACATATATCCGTATTTGTTATAAATTAGGAAATTCCTTATAAATGCCTTGACATGCATTACAAAGAGATGTTATATCACATTCCCACTTGACTAAGTACCAGAAGTATCAAAAGGAAAAAAAGTGGCTAGTATTGTTGTATTAGTGCTTTTTGGATGATATTTCAATTGCCCTTCAATGTGCTCTACTGTGGTATTAAGAGTACACTAATATTTCCATTTTTTTTCCATTAGGAAGGACAGTCTTTGACATCCACTCACTTTGAGATGTTGGTTTCTATGATTCACCTGTTATCAATGCCTTCTGTAATATGATTTCCTAAATTCCTGGATCTTCCTTGTGATCTTCTCTCCTGTCTCCCATTCCCAAGTAATCTTTGATTTCTGTCATGGTATTCTGCATTTTTATTGTACTGGATTTGTTATGTGCACAAGTCTAGCTGACTCCCTGGATTTTCTTTTTTTCTGCATCATTAAAGTTATCCAGTCAGACCCTTTCACTCATCTCTCATTAGAACAAGAGGAGATTCTGAAAGATTCTCAGAGAATTCAAGCTTGTCCTGTGCTAAGCAGCCTCTCTTAGTCATTAGAGCAGACAGTGGTTTCAACGCTATTCTTTTTAATACAGACCAGCTCATAAGCTGATTCATCTGTGAGAATGGGGAAACCACTGTATAGTCAGACATGCCATGTATGCAAAACTCCTTTTATATCCTGATGGGACCATTTCACTTTCAGATGAAGTTCAGAATTCAGTCACCATCTTTTCATGAATTTCTTCTTTCAGTTTAAAACAGTTTTTGTAAGTTTTTTCTATTGCATGCTTCCTGCACAGCCTATCAATCAATCCAATTTACATTTATAAAATGTCCTTCATCTGAACACCTCTGGGCACCATGAAGAAATAATATAAAACAGATACAATAAATATTTAAAAGGCTTCAAAAGCAAGAAAGGTGGTTTTAATTTTCATCCTCTTGGATAGTTATTAATTCTCAAGGGATGTGTGTAAAGCAGAGGGACTGAAATGAATTTTGCTCTATTTCAGCAGCATTTTTATAGTGAATAGGGTTTGTTGTACTCATTGATATCATCATATAGCCATGATGATTAGCTACATGGCTAATATATAGTCTGGAATCATACACCCGGCTCCAAAACCAGGTTTATGATCTTCTTGCTTGTTCCTAATATTTTGACACCTAATTTAATGTCAACGCCACTCAAGGAAGGGTTACCTTCATGATAAGTAATGTGTTTTTAACTGTCCGTGTGGTTTTAATTTATTACCGGTTTAATGTAATTTTAAGAGGTGGGAGGTTGGTAGTGGGTAATTGGTATTGTTTTAACTTGTGTTTTTTAACTTGTTGTACCCCGCTCCAATTGTCTGTACAGAGGAGTGGGCTATAAATAAATTATTATTATTATTATTATTATTATTATTATTCATGCAACTGAATCCAGAACTCTCTCTCTCTCTCTCTCTCTCTCTCTCTCTCTCAATTAGCATAATTAGCAGTGACATCACATGGCATGATCTGATTGGCTATTTAATGTAAAGATCTCATCCTACCCACTACAAGATCTTTACCTCTTTTACACTGTTTTACAAAAGTAGTGTAACAGGATATGCTTAAAATAGATACAAAGAAGAAATTAGTCCAAAGTTCAGATTCTTATGCAAGTTTGCTTATTTGAAAGTTATTACTTATTAAATGTAAACAGCAGAGATAAAAAACATTTTCAGGTTGAAGGGTCAGAATACAACCAATCCCATTAAGTCCTCTCTGGACCATATGATGTTGACATTAGAGATACTTGCTTGCAAAACCTCATATGCTGGGTGCAAACAAAAATGCATACCCCATGAAAAATGTGGATTTTTATGAAAGCTTCCACTCCCCCCAAATTTGGAAACTAATTCAGATGTGTGCCAAAATAAACTTAAGGTTAGAAAAAATGGAAAATGAAAGTGGATAAAACTATTAGATCCTCCTATTCTTTGGTTAAACTTGGAAAATATAGTGGTGTTCTTTTCTTTTTTAAATTACAAAATTGTTTAATTGTTTATTGCATAAAATCAACAAAGAGAATCAAAAAAACCCCACTAATAACAAAACATATAGCATATAGAGCAACATCAAAACAGAAACTACATATATACATCCATCCATCCATACGTATATCCATCCTTATTCATTAAACGCAAAAACATTGCTAATACTTATGGAGTTTTGTTCTTACACTCTAAATTTTCATAGATTTCTCATTCTTACAATCTCTATTTCTAATCCTTCCTTAACCTTCCAAATTTACCCTCCCATATCTCTCTATTCACTCCCTTCTTAGCTCCCACCAAGTCTTTCACTTCTCCCTCTTCTATCCTCTAGATTCTTGCTATATGTACTGATGTGAAAGACCTATATTACCCCACCAAAATCTTTCAAACATTACAGCAAGGAGCATGGTTTGCATTTTTTCTGGATCGTATTACAATCTAACCCAATCCCATAACTATATAAACATGATTCCTCAATATCACTCCATGCTACATCTGAAGAAGGTGTAGTAGATTCACAAAAGTTCATACTAAAATAAAAATCAGTTAGTTTTAAAGGTGTTGCTACATTCCCCCCCCCTTTTTTTTTCTCCCTCTCACTTCCTCCTTTTTATAGAAAATACTAGTTTCATTTGTGAACTGTGAGCAGATGAGAGAGTAAGGAGATTATTACAGAATTACAGTGAAAATATATTTAGCAGAGGAACTAATCAGTAGCAAATCAATTTAATATAGGGTCACATAAAAACATTTATAGGCTTAAATATCTTGCCTGAAATTAAGGATAGAGAAATCTGTCATTTTTACTTTCTGCCACATTTTAATTTTGCACAATTTGGAGAATTCTGATCAAAGCCAAACTGATTTTTTTCCCATCCATTCCCCCTCTGTAGCTAAGGAAAACATGAAGTTGACTCACAAGCTTTTGGAAGATGCCTGTGTCATCTGCATACATATAAAAATAAAAATAAAAGATTAGGCTTGTTCTGAGGTAAATATTAAGTTTATCGCACAAGCCCTTGGAACGGGCCTGTAGCATTACAAAAGGGGGTGGGATGGGAACAGGAGATGGCATAGAATTCAGTTTACCTCATGGGAGAATGCCACCAGATGTTCCCATTCAATTCCGGATGCGTTCCCCAGGTGCTGATTTTCAGGAACGCTTCTAAACTGTTCCCAAAAATTGGCCCCTGGGGAATGCATCTGGAACGGAATGGGACAGACTGGGAGCAGCAGTGGCATTCTCCCAATATGGTAAACTGTGTTCTATGCTGCCTACTGTTCCCATCCAACCCCCTTTTGTAACACGACAGGCCCATTCCAGGGACCTGTGTGATAAACTTAGTGAAAATAGGATTCCAGCCTAATATCATAATCCTATGGCTGTCTACTGTGAAGAAACTCTAGTTTATCTAAACCAGAAGAAGTATAAAGTATTGCAAACTAAACTTCAGTGATTTTAGCTCAACCTTGCCTTTTAAGAAATGTGCTTAATTGTCCTGCCTCACATATTGAGAACCTGCGACAATTGAACAATCTATCTTTTGGACTAAAAAGACTATGTTGTATGGCTGATGACTCAATTTCAACATTAAAATATTGAGAATATTACTGACTGTACTCCATCTGTTAAATGGCAGCAGAGTTTTGTGAGTAATGGTAGAGTAGACAAAGCAGTACTATTATCTCATCATCATATTAAACTAAATTACCGTTTTATGCAGGTGAGACTCCATTTGCTCAACTTAGGAAGGAAGTGGGGGGAGGGGTCAGAAATATCAGGGATATCTACTGACAGATATGATGTTATATGCTTTTTTAAAAGTTTATTTGAGAAACTGAAACTACATTCAGTATGTTTGATAGTGCCTATTCTTGTCTTAGAACTATAGCAATGAATCATCTCTCTCCTGTTCTGAACTTTCTTCTCAGGGGTGAAGAATCTGTGGCTCTACAGATGTTATTGAATTTCAATTTCCATAGGCAACAGCCAGAATGCTTAGTGATCGGGGATGATGGGACTTGCACATGGAGGGTCATAGTCGCCCTTACCTGTATAGGAGTGTATGTCTTGTCTGTATGGGGCTGTATGCTTATCTAGGATTGTATGCCTTATTGTTTAATATATATAGGGGCAAAACAGATGGACAGGCTTGAAGCTGCCTTTTTTACATCCACATTGAAACCCCACCAACAACACCACCAGCTCCCAAGGCAGCTGGAGTGCTCATGTCATGACCACATGACATGGCTTCAAGCCAGGAAGAAGTGGAAAAAAGCTGCTTCATTTTTGAAAGATGCCTAGAGGGCACTTTCCTGCTTGCTTCAAGGCATGTGTCATCTAAATGCCACACCTTCAACCCAGCCTGAAAGCACCTCTTTTTGCCTGTCTGTTTAGCCCCATAGAGAGATTGGGAAATGGGACTGAGGAACAGGCACATGACTCTAATTTTATTCCCACTACTTCTTACCAGTTTGTTTTCTAAATAAAATATTCATAGCTATATGCTCCAAAGACCTGAGCATAGTTCACCTCAATTAACATACATTCATCCTACTATTTGATTATTCTCAAATTATAAATTTAAACAAGCTTTTTATCAGATACACACATCATTTCATAAAAACAACTACCAGTTTTGCTCCCCAGCTAAGATCCTGAAAACATCATCCTTGGGGGAGGAGGGTGGGGGAGAGCATCTGGTCTCTCTGTCTCTTCTAGTGAGGAGAAATTCATGGCTTACCCCATGGGGAGCTCTGTGCTGTTGTTAACAGCTTTAGAGTAATTTCCTCATTAAGTAATAATGTAACCTGGTCAGGAGCTTTTGCTAAGTGATAACTGTTTAGCTAGAATTAATTAAGATGTTTAGCTAATTTTCAGGGGTTTTTTTAATATAAAAAGGACTGAATGTATTAGAAGATGGCAGTGCCACTGAAGCATATCATAAAACAATGTAGCTGCATTGTTTTAATGTATAGTGTGAGCTGTTTCCAGTTCCTGAGGGGAGGGGGTTAGGTTAAAAATTAAATAAATAAAATTTAAATAAAAACTGAAGGAACATAAGGGCCATGTTGGATGAGGATTGAGCATTCTCTTTGTAACTATGTCCTCAAAGGAAGCTGTAAAAGAGTCTGTGGAGGTGGACAGTGGGGAAGGAAATCTCAGAGGAGCCCTAAACCTATAGTGGTTGTCCTTTTGGGAGAAAGACCTTGATCTGAGAGCCTCTAGGGTTGAAGGGTGGAGGGGTATAAGTACTCAAGAAAGAAAGAAAGAAAGAAAGAAAGAAAGAAAGAAAGAAAGAAAAGAAGAAGAGTTTCTACCTGTGATAAGAAAGAAAAGCCTCAGTTGTTGGCCTGTCTCAGTATTAGTCAGGGTGTCAGGTTTAGGAGCATGTTAATGTTTGGCTGACATGATTGTGATTCGAAACCAATACTTCATGTTTGTGCCTGGAGGACCAGTTGTCCTCCATGTTGTTTTCTTTCTTTTCTTTTCTTTTTAATGTTCTTACTTTATAATAAACCTTTTCCTTCGGTAGTGCCTCTTTAAGCTTCTTTTCATGACCTTAGCTCAGCTAGTGCTTTTCTGATTTGTAGGTTACCTGTAGTAGGCCCAGCAATGTCCCAATGCATTGCTGCAGTGTAGCTAGTTAGTCATTGAGTAGTGACAGCAAGTGTTTTGGGATTAAAGGTGGTCTCAAGGGGTCCCATTCAGCTCAGACGAGTAGAGTGGGACCATAGAGAACTTTCCCATGTTGGTATTGGTTTCCTCTGCTTTTGTCTTTTTCCCTGGGAGGGAATTTATGACAGGGTAGGAAGCAGAGAAAACCTTCACAATGCCTTTTTAAGAGTTTTAATTATATTGTATATTAACTGCTGTTCAACAGTGGAATACATGACCTTTCAATGTGGTGGCATCTCCTTTTTTGGAGGTTTTTAAACAGAGCCTGGATGACCATCTGTTGGGAGTATTCACACCAGGATGATAGGCAGAGCCTTGGAGGGAGGGTGTGGCTTTGATACCCTCCATGATATGAGACCAGATAATTTAAAAATAAGCAAGGCTCACCGGGCCGAGTTTGGGCATGTGATGGAGGGCAGTGTCAGTATTTAAGGGCAAACCACCACCACCACCACCACCCCAATCAGGCCTCTTTTCTCTAAAGCAGCCTCCACGACTGCAGCCATGGGATTAGAAAGTAATTCGATTAAATGCATTGGTAGATGGCAGTCTTCTGCTTTCAGGAAATGCATGTTCATGTTACCTCCTACAAAGGAAGCTTGTTGACCTCTGTCTCTTTTAGTTTTCAGATTACAGTTTGGTAGAGTTTGCGTACTCATTGCGGGCATAGTATGATTTATTGGGAAGCATCAAAAGCCTGATTCGGCCACATGGGTTCTCACCTCCTTCCTAGTGACATCGCCACAGTTGAATGGTTAGGCAGATGAGGCCTAAGTTGGAATGGTCTGCTCAAGATGTTGTTTGAGCAGAGTGCCGTCCCTCAACCTGATGTGTTATTGATACATCTTGGTGGAAACAATCTGGGCTTTATGAAAGAAAAAGCCCTGATTTTGATACAATGCATCATACATGGCCTGGGGTAAGTCTGGTCTGATATTTTGCCCTGACAGCTGTGGAGAGGAAAAGATAATCCATGTAAATTGGATGTTGACAGAAAACAAGTTACTAGAGAAATTCTCTATTAAAGACATGTGGCTTTGTAATTAACCGCCCATCAATTTTGTTTAGACATCCTGAGCTATACAGGTCAGATGGTGTTCACCTTTCAGATGAGGGCTATTTGATATTTTGATGGATTTTCAAAATGGACTGAAAGACATTTTGAATGACCTGGTGGGGGAAAGGGACAAAGCAGATGCTTGTCCTCTATAGGTGGCCCATATGGGGTTAAAGAACTATTTGGTGTGCACCATTGACACCCCCTTATGGTGAAAGGTTAGGATCTAGAACAGCTTAGACAGGTCAAAGGATCTGGAGTTGTGAAAGAACCTGCCTTTGGGATAGACATGTGGTTTTTGCTCAACCTGACAAACTCAAGAGAGTCTGGGGGAGAATGCCTTGTGTTTACCTTCCTAGGACCAGCTGAGGATGTAATTTGAATAACTGGATTCACCTCAGGGTCTGGTGTTTGTGCCCAAAGGGAAGGCTGAAGAGGCTGTCTAGAACTGACACCTGGCTGGAATCAATCTATATGATGTGTATTTAGTTTATTGATTAATTGAAGGAGCCAAATTCATGTGATCTGTGTCCCCATGTATACTCTGCTGATTATGAATGCACCTACCATTGAGATCGCTTGGGTTTACAGAGTATATGTACCCAACTTCAATGCTTCTATTCATTGAAAAGACAGTGGCCAGGAATCCTCATCAGTAATTTATGGAAATTAGTGGGTGTATCTATGTACACACACATATATAGTTTGGAATGGTAAGAGATTTCACATCCATAATTATAGCATAATGAAACCATTCTGGACTCACAGAAATAAAGAAAAAAAATATTACTCTACTGGCAGTTATTAATATCAAATTGAAGCTATCTATTTAAGCACGGTCAGCCTAAAAGTTGTATTTGATCCCCTCAATCCCCTTTAGCTTCCCATGGGCCCCCCAAAGACATTCTCCAAGTTCAATTGCTCAAAACTGCCACAAAACTGCTACAAAATGTAATGGTTTTTCTCCCCCTACTCTTAAAACTGAGGGAGAAAATTGGAAAAAAAAAAGCTGAAAATGAAAACAGAAGTGATGTCACTTCACTTCTGGTTTTGATTTCTGATGAATTCACAACCTGCTGGGAGTTCTAGGGTGGTAAAAGCTGTCTCCCAGCATAATGGCCACTCCAGATTTAAGGCAACATGCTAACATTTGGGAGTAAAAGTACAAAGACATCTCAGAATCCAGATACTGTAGAATTATATTTTAAAAGACACAATCTATTTGTCATTTGAATTCAAAACTGTTGTTACAGTCTGAAGTAGCCTTGGTGCCTACAGGCAAATGACTTATTCCCCTTTCCTTTTTGCTGCCTGCAGTGTATATGGCCCAACATAGTACACATTTCTTTTTGAAGTGAGAGGCTAAAATGATATATGGGAGTAATTTTTAAAAAAATAAATTGGATCTAAACATACATCGGAACATAACATACTTAGCAAAATGGGGAGGGGGTTGTAAAAGACGAGCAAATTAACATAGCTGCTGCAGTTCCACTTATGAACAGCTAAAATTTAGTAGTAGTGAAGAATTTGTTTGAACAGCCTACCTGCCTGTTAGCCTGCATTACCAATGTACTTAAATAACTATTTGCATGAATGTTCTACTTGAAGAAGCACAGTAGGCTTCCACTTCCCCACAGTTAAAGCATCTACATTTTCGAGTGCAGCGTTGACACATCTTTGCAATGACAACCCATCTCTGAGGTTATTGTACTTCCTTGAGTAGGTTGCACATGTGCAAATATTCTTATGGCCAAGACCTCTGCAATAATAGATGTACCCATTTTCACAGAAAAGCTGCTTTTTGTGATCCTACATTTTAAGGAGGTGCCATAAAACAGCTTTTTCATCAGTTAAGTACAGCCATTTCATGCAACCATATTGGTGCAGAAAGAAATGATGAAGTTTATATGAAGCAATTCCAGGATGAAAATATAAATTTTCAATCAACAACAATAATAAATTTATTTATTTCTCACCTCTCCCTTCCCTTCCTTTCATGCTGCTTTTCATTCAAATTGCACATGCCTGAACACAAAATATGCACACGAAATGCTGGATTGCTTCCCCCCCCCCCCCGGACTTGATATAGTCACAAAGCCACATTCACAGTTGGTAAACAGGCAATGGATATAGCCATGACCTTTGCACAGACAAATGTGAAAAAACACAAATATACTTTTCCCACCTAATTGGCTCCATCTGTACTTCTACTTGAATCTGATTTTTTTTTTAATAAACACACAAATTCCAGATTTCAATTATTTGTGATGTCCACCGCAAAAAGTTGGAAGATCAGGTATAGAGTGTCCCTGAATTTCCAAGACAAGTATTTGCAGGCTTCTAATAATCTTGAATTTTGCTCAGTCCTTCTGTAGCCAAAAATCTATGTAGGGGAATTTTATTTTAACTCAGAGTGGATTAGGCTACAAATAACCCCTTATATCATTTCTTTTATGTATACTGAGAGAAAGAGGAATTGGACCAGAGGAATTGTGCAGAGGCAGAATTCTTATAATCAAATGTTTCTTTTATCCGGGGAAAGTCACACAGTGAGTCAGAAACACACACACATTCATACAAGGCTCAAGAAATCAGAGGGTTGGCTTGGAAAAGACTGGAGGGTGAACTGATGGAGATGCATACACAAGCCAACCAGGATCCAATCGGTTGAGGTGGCATGTGACTTGGTCATTGAGTGAAGGACTGGGCCAGAACTAATTCAGAGAGCACAGTGACAAAGTGTCCCCATGAACTCCAAACTATCACACTGACGAGAGATTTCCAGGGATTTATAAGGGCTAAAAGTAGCTGCAGGGCAAAGGTGTTAGATTATATGGGGTGAGGTAATCTGGCCTGGCAGTATTCAAGGTAAATGGGAAGGAGATTAAGTTGTCGGTTGACCCATCAGGTGAAATGTCTAGGCAATAATCACACATTCTTCTGATTATGGGGGTGATGATGATCCCATTTACAACTCCCAAACTGCCTTCCTGACTTGCAGTGCCCAGGTGGTACTGGGATCATTTACAGGGTACATCTGGGGTTATGTGGAATACCACACACACACGCACCAAAATTCAGAAAAATGCTCATTGGCTAACACTTCATGAAACCTAAAAGACAGGCCTGTCAATTCAATATTGAAATAATGTTAGAAAAGCACATCATCTATGTAGGGCCACTGTTTCAGATTTCAGTGCAACAAACATAGCCACAAGGTTTAGGTATGCAACAACATTTCTGCAAATTCCAGATAATTATTCATTCCATTAGATGATAATATTTTATACCTTCCCTCAAGGATTACAGGCTAAAATTTAAAAATGACAAAACACACCCAACAGTGTAATCTTATGCATGCCTACAGTAATGCTGAATTTAATGGTTGTTACTCCCAGGTTAGTGTGTATAAGATTACAGTGTAATTTTTAAAGAAAATTTATTTTGAGATCATCTAAGTAACTGTCTAATTTTTCATACTTGGTAATAACTGTGGCAACACTCCTGGCAGGGTGGCAATTGGGCAAGAACAATCTATGTTATCAAGCCCACCATGTGGCTGCATTACTTAAGATAATGTACCTCAACCTCATGAGATCACATTATAGGGAATTGGCTCACATGGAGGTGTTTCAGGGTCTAGTTTTAGGGACTAAAGTGAGCTTTTGTCTCCTGGTTCTCAAACAGCAGTTCTTCTCCCTCAAGCCACATTACAAACAACATCTGAAAGTGAGGGGGAGTTTCTAACACAGCTTGTGATATGCTAACACAGGTCTGCTTTTCAAAGAAGGGGGGGAAATGTGAAGAAATCCCACAGGGAACAAGTTAGCCTTTAGGCTTGCCTCATTCCTAGTCTTTATTGTTGTTTTGAGAAATTTGATACTGGATGAAGCGACACACTCCAAATGCAGTCTTGATCCTCAAAACCTCAAGAGATTAAGATTGCTACCTTTTTAAAAAGTGTTTCCCTTTTTTATTTTCTTGCCTTGAATGGTTTTCTTTTGTCACCCTTTTGTAATACAGGGAACATCCAAAACCCAAAACAATTTACAAGTGGCAATTATACAGCCTGCTAAAGCTGTATTTCCTATTACCATCTGGCTTCTCTTATCCTTACAAGCTAGACACTGGAAAGATAAGCAATAGAATTAAAAAGAATAAATCTTTTGTTGATCTTGAGACAAATAATGATGGTATCATTATGAAAATGGAGCTTCTTTTTTTTTAAAATGTCACACATAATTGTGCATAGCCAGAGTTAAATGAACCGGTAAATGGATTGGCGTTAATAATTATATTGGATATGCATGCAATTTCAAGTATTAACTAATAAAAATGATTGATAATTTTTAGATAATTGTGTGAAAGAATATGAAAGAAGTTTTAACAAAATGTGACTTGTCGCCTTTTAGAAGAGTTAATTAAATACATGTTAAACATAACAATAATTTATTAGATCAGTGGGGGCCTTATGAATAAAATAAAATACCAAAGAAAGCAATTTGTATTTAAAAAAAAAAAGCAATGAGTGCCACAGACCCATAAATCCATCTTCATTCTTTATATCTAGCCCTAGCTTATTTGGCTTTTTAGAATTTATTTTGGGTCTCACTCCCATTAATCTGCACAAAGAATCCTGCATTCGCTCCTCATAATAGGCTTCTTGCTGAGATGGCTGATAGCAGCCATGGTAAAATGAAACACTGAAATTACTGAGCATTTCAAACCTTCTGACCCTATAGCGTTATGGAGACACTCAAGACTGAAGAAAAAATACACTTCTGTTATTGTAATAAAGCCAAAAACATTCTTATCACCTTGAGCAAGAATGGAGGCTGTCAATCCAGAGAAGTGATAATTGCTTCAAATAATAGCTCTAATTTTCACAGGATATCAAACACATTTCAAATATCAGCTTTGGTTTATAAATGCACACCAGACCTCTAAAACATTTCTTCCTAAACTTTTGATACTTATGTGGCACACAGTTTAGAGTGAATATTGGCAATGTGTATATGTAGAGATGTCACTGAGACACATATGTATTTATATATATCTCCTCTCTCAGTGGATTGTAATGCTGACCTCATATAATATTTAGATTTCCAAATTCTCCCCTTGGTCAGATTTTAACAGAATTCAGATATGAATTCAACTCTTTCTTCAGCCTTAACTACCACCCAGAATCCCTTTCTTCTCCCTTAGTGCCTGCTACTATGATGTCAGAAGGAAGAAAATCTCTCCCAGGTTTGTTTTTTATACATATAACCAGGAAGGTAGCTTTTCCAAGGGTTCTGTTACTCTAGTAAATTTATTGCACAGTTGCTCGTCGGAACGGGAAGAGAATGGAATGAAAGGAGTCAGGAACAAGTGTGGGACAAGTGTGAGATGCATTTTACTGCTCACAGAAGTCCCTCACTCATCCATTCCCCATCCATCCCGGAAAAGGAGATTTTTGAGAACTGTTCAGAACAGTTTTCAAAAATCTCCTCTAGGACAGATTGGGAATGGAAAGGAAGGGAACAGAACAAGTGAGGGACTTCCTTGTGTGCAGTTTGGACCGTTCTCCAGATGTGCCTGGAGCCTGTGCGATATTCTCCTAGGTCTTGGGATTCCTGTGCTCACCACGGTCATTTTAAACAAAAATACACATCTTTGATCTAATTGGCCTGACAATCTCTACATACCAGCATGGAGTGAGGTATATACTCACTAAAGGAGTGAGAATATACATTTTCCTTCCTCTTGCTACAAGACAGCAAAAGTACTCAGATAAATGGGCTGGAGAAAAGTAGAGACACGATCTGGAAATCTGTGGGAAGATGGGGACATTGAGACACATGGAACTTGGAACCAGCATGTTCTAAATTAATGAGTCAACAGAATCCAAATTAATTCAGATTGGCTTGAATTAGTCAAGGTATTTCTAAGATATAATCTATACCCATCCTATTGAACTTTTAGGAAACTTACCCACCAATATGTCTTTGGAAGTCTCTACTTAGTGTTTTGGGTATTATTAAGGTGAACTGATTTTGCAGATAATTTGGTTGTGTGTTTGTAATAGAGGGAGGTGGTTAAATGAGAAGTGGCAGTGATGGAGATGAAGACCTGAATAATCATACAGACATATTAAATAGACTGCTTTGTGGCCCCCATTGTTTGGGCTCACAGAAGACTTTAATGGATTTGTTTTTGCAATATGCTAGTTGTTCCCATGTAACACACTAGCATTACAAAACATACAGATCTAAAGACCAGAATGTTGTAGCATAACTATTTATTTATTTATTTATTCTAGATAATGCCTGTAAGATTTTGCTTGACCCTTGAGGCTTCTGGAGTCATGGAGCACTTCAACATGATCCACTGTGACTGTCAGAACAGTGTACAAAGGGAACTTTACCTTTGGGTGAATTACTCCCCTTGAAAGTGGTTCTGTTACCACTCTGTGACTCTAGGTCTTGGGATTCCTGGTGTAGATCCTTTTCTTCAGCAGAATTCAATGTGAGGCATGTCCTCTCATGTTGATAATATTAAGCCATGTTCCAAAGTCCCCAAGGGGAAGGTACGGTACCCTGTTCACCTACCAGCATGCTCATCATCCCCTTAGGGGCTGTGTTTCCTTCCCAGTGGAATTTTTGGCTTAGTAAAGAAAGGGAAATAAACTGGATGCTTCAGGATTCCAAAATGAGTTGAGCAAGAGGGTGGTCTTCTTGTGGTAGACTGAAACCTCCTTGGTTCTGGATGACAGAATTGTAGCATCAATGTTACTCTTTTCAGGAATTCTGCTTTGAATTCATGCTGCTTTGAATTTTTGCCCTAGTCCTATTTACAGTACAGCGGCCATGACAGTCTGATTTAATTCCAAACAGTCCTTCCTACAGAATACTCCAAATTACACAGCAATTGTATATTATTTTCACCAATATTTCACCAAATTTGGAAATATTATTTTGCAGAATATGTAAAACTGTGATCCAAGCAAAATAAAACAAGTAAAAGGTAGCACTGATTTTAAGTGGGAGAGATTTAAATACACACATAGCCTTTCCCACTGAAATCAGCAAATCATAAAAGTAGTTAATTTGGGGTAGATCTTACCCTAAATTTAGAATGAAGAAGGATGAAAGAATTACAGTTCTCTTAACTGCCCTGCCCTCTTGTGTCTGATAAAGGACAATAAAGATAGGAAACAGATCCTATGCATAAAAATAGCTATGATCCATTTATGTTGCTAAAACATGGATGTTCGAACCTGTGTACAGCACCAGAATTGTTAATAAAAATAGCTGTCTGTAAGGAAGTGAGTCTATAAGGAACTTGTGCCAGATGCTCTAAATGAAATTGTGTTACTCTTCGCAATAAGCTGAGAACAATAGAATGAATACAGATTTATCATTCCAAAGCGAGATCAAGGACAGTTCTATTGTGAAACGTTTCTCCCCAGCAGTGTATAATGAAAAGGATGTGCATTGTGTGAGCGCAGAAAATATCATTACAAATCAACTTAAATGCTGATCTTAGTACAGGCAACAAACAAAAGGCAGTTAGAGGATACACTATCAAAGACTTCATGGGCTCTGTTTTGTGTGTATTTAATTTACAAAAGTATAGTACTTTAAGACATACCACACTGCAGAAATGAGAAACATTACTTGACCCTTAAACAGGCTTGTTGGCCTGATAGAACAAATCCACAGAAATAGCATAGTAGGACCAAATAAGGCTGAGATGAAACTGCTCACACTTGTAAACACTTCTTAACCAAAAGGTGTTAGTTCGACAACTGCTCAGCATTCCCAATGAAAATGTTTGCCTCTTTGATTATGTTGTTCCCTTTTGCTCCTATTTTGAATCAATGGTGTTTTCCCTCAGTGACATCATCACATAAACACATCTATTTGGTTACATAGCATGCTGACACTATTTCATTTGTATGGACCTTGGTTAGGAGAATATGCATGTCCTCAGGGACATAATAACAAAATAAATAGCATGGTGACACTATCTCATTCTAATGGCCTTTTTAGTTAGGGTGATGTTATTTTGTTATTTATATTAGTTAGAATTATATGTATTTATCAATCAAGAAGGAGAAAGCATCAGAAGACAGTGGGCAAATGGCACTGAAGTAGTTCCCCTAAGAATAACCCAGTTCCAGAACTAGGATGCATTATGCTTTAGGGTGGAACTGATTATTCTGGGCCCAAGGTGGAGGAATCATAGAATTGAAAGAAACCACAAGGGCCATCCAGTCCAACCCCCTGCCATGCAGGAACTCTCAATCAAAGCATACCAGACAGATGACCATCCAGCCTCTGTTTAAACACCTCTGAGGAAGGAGACTACCACTCTCTGTGCATTCCACTGTTGAATAGCATTTAATGTCAGGAAGTTCCTCCTAATGTTTAAGTGGAATCTCTTTACCAGGAGACCTGATAAAAGGTCATGGCACCCATTGCTGCAATGTGAAGCATGTGATAGTGGACCCACAGGTTTGTTTGGCTCTGTCTACCCCCTCCACTTCTTATTTGGATCTGACTATTGATTTGGGATTGAGCTGAGATTGCAGCAGGAAAGGTCTACCCATGTCCTCAGGCTTTTAAAATATTTCTTCGGGCAGTTTACAGTCTGTGGTGGTTGGGGCACATGTGGGTATGACCTTTCCTTTGAATCTCTACAGGTGTAGTGCACCCAGAAGGGCTTTTTCAGGACTCGTAAACCCTATAATTTATCCTATAATCTGGACAGAGAACTTAAGATAGATACTGGAGTTTGATTTCCAGTTTGGCCGTGGAAACCCACTGGGTGACCATGGGCTTGTCACATGCTCTCACCCTCAGGTGAAGTCAATGGTAAATTGGAAAAAGAAATTGCCAAGAAAACTCCATGACAAGTTCATCTAAGGGTCACCATAAGTCAGAAATTACTTGAAGGCACACAACATACACATTGCTTTGCTTAAATCTAATTTATAGCATTTACAGTTAGAACAGAGAGAATTGACTGAGCAAATGTACCGGCATATTTGAAGCAGTGGTTTTTCATATGATGGAAGTTTGTTAGGTAGAAGGCAGCTGTGGGAAGGAATCCAGTATACCTTAATGCTACAAACACTTCTTATCTGGCTGCTTTCCAGAGACTAGCTTGTTCCTCTGTGCCTTTTTGCTGACTAGATTGCTGCTTGTATTCATGTTAATTGTAGATCAAACTTGCTTTTGCTCAAGCATGGCTGATTACCATGAGCTCATGAGCTTGACCTGAAATTATAAAGTTATAAAGTTTGCTGTCACCAATAAAGCAGCCCCTCTTATGAATGTTAAGCTCTGGTGTGTCCATGCTTCTCCTCAGTAGCCGCCCCCTCCCTCCAACAGTAATATTTGCTTGCAAGTAAGGCCTTTCCTTGGCCGTTAGAGCTTCTCAAGCTTTCTTAACCTTAATTAGCATCCATGGACCTCATCAGGGCTGATTAGGCCTTTACATACCTGGTTAGCCCTGGTTAAGCTTTTATAGGCTTTTTAGGACCTGTTTCAGCTTTGCTCTGACTCCCTGGCCTTGATTAAGCCTTTGTAGGCCTCTATTCTTCTGGGGACACTGGACCAGGCCTTTTAGGACCGGTTTACTCCTTGACAGTTCCCATAGGCTATGAGTTGGTCTTTGTAGACCTGCTATGCATTGGTAGGTCTTATAGGTCCTTTTTAGACCTCAGCAGGCCTTATAGCAGGCTTCTGGACTCCAGTTTTCCTGTTAAACTTATATCTGTTTGAATGTTGTATTTGGATTATTGTCATTGGTGCACCTGATGACCCCAGCACACTCAATGGTCAGAATGTGCAGTAGATGCAAGCTTAAGTGGCTACTCGGGGCCAGCATCAGAAGCTTTTATGTTGGGAGTTTGGAACCCAGGGTGCATGTACACACAGACCATGTAAATTTCGCCCTGAGTGTTTGGTGTGCATGGGCTCTCATTCCTTTCAGAATTCCCTAAGGGAAAAAGTGGTAAGGACACCCAGACTGAGAAATTCAGTACATTTCTTTAGTGGGTCCTTAGGCAGAGGGGTGGATATCTGGACAGTTTGGGACTTGTCAGTGTGCATATCTGATGACTGAGTTCTCTTCCCTGGCAGAACAGTTAGGTGATCCTCTCACTCATGAATAGACTGAAGGGTCATGACACTGGTATTTTAACAACACTGTAGTTTTCCCATGGAAAAAGGTTTTGGCTTTGTACGGGAGGGACTTTGGTTTTTTACAGAGCAGAAAGGCTACTCTTCATACATTTCAGGAGCTCACTGGACATTTGAATTTTACTTGCTGTGTAGTTGCTTGTGTTACAGCCAACCTTACATTTTTGGGGTTTTTTTCCCCCTCTCATTATGGTAGCATTCTGGGTTTGAGCAGAGGAGTTGGCTAACTCTTCTGTGTACTTTTGGTGTGACAATATGGTCATGATGCATGTAATTAATTTTTTGCCTTCTCCATCTAGGTGGGTTATGCATCTAGTTAGGGCTTTTACTCTACAGTGTTTGCAGTGTAATATTTTATTTTTGGAGCTCCATGTGGTGAGAGTGAACTCTATCCTGTAAGTAGTTGGAGTGTTTCAGATAGCTTGCCCTGGATACAGCACGCCTTCCAGACCCAATGCCATCAGACCTCTGGAAGCTTGGAGGGATGAAGTAGTGAAGGTCATTAGTAGGTAGTGAAGGTCATTAGTCCATCACTCCTGCCCTTCCTCAATACTATCTTAGGGTAATGAAGGAATTAGTTTATGCAGCAGCAGGGACTTTGGGTTAGTTAACCTTTACTGGTGGTGCACATTTGATAGTTCTGTGTTTAGCTCTGGGAAAAGGAGTTGTCACCATAGCCCATTAGAGGCAGGTTGTCAGGCCTAGCCTTTTATAGAATCATAGAATCATAGAATCATAGAAATTTAGAGTTGGAAGAGACCACAAGGGCCATCCAGTCCAACCCCCTGCCATGCAGGAACTCCCAATCAAAGCATACCCGACAGATGGCCATCCAGCCTCTGCTTAAAAACCTCCAAGGAAGGTGACTCCACCACCCTCCGAGGGAGTGTGTTCCACTGTCGAACAGCCCTTACTGTCAGGAAGTTCCTCCTAATGTTGAGGTGGAATCTCTTTTCCTGCAGTTTGCATCCGTTGTTCCGAGTCCTGTTCCCTGGAGCAGCAGAAAACAAGCTTGATCCCTTCTCAATATGACATCCCTTCAAATATTTAAACAGGGCTATCATATCTCCTCTTAACCTTCTCTTCTCCAGGCTAAACATCTCCAGCTCCCTAAGTCTTTCCTCATAAGGCATGGTTTCCAGACCCTTCACCATTTTAGTCGCCCTCCTTTGGACATGCTCCAGTTTCTCCACATCCTTTTTGAATTGTGGTGCCCAGAATTGGACACAGTATTCCAGGTGGGGCCTGACCAAAGCAGAATAGAGTGGCACTATTACTTCCCTTGATCTAGACACTATACTTCTATTGATGCAACCTAAAATTGCATTGGCCTTTTTAGCTGCTGCATCACACTGTTGACTCATGTTCAACTTGTGGTCTACTTGGACACCTAGATCCCTTTCACATGTTGTCTCATTCAGCCAGGTGTCCCCCATCCTATATCTGTGCATTTCATTTTTCCGCCCTATGTGTAGGACCTTACATTTCTCTGTGTTAAATTTCATTTTGTTAGCTTTGGCCCAGCTTTCTAGTCTATTCAGGTCATTTTGAATTTTGATCCTGTCCTTTGGGGTATTAGCTACTCCTCCCAATTTGGTGTCATCTGCAAATTTGATAACTAGGCTCTCGATACTGTCATCCAAGTCATTAATAAAGATGTTGAATAGCACTGGGCCCAGGACAGAACCCTGTGGGACCCCACTTGTCACTTCTTTCCAGGATGAAAAGGAACCGTTGGTGAGCACCCTTTGGGTTCGGTCAGTCAACCAGTTACAAATCCATGTAACGGTTACCTTGTCTATCCCACATTTTACAAGCTTGTTTGCAAGAATGTCATGGGGAACCTTGTCAAATGCCTTACTGAAGTCAAGATATACTATATCCACAGCATTCCCTTCATCTACCAAGCTAGTAATTTTA
Organism: Urosaurus nigricauda; assembly: GCA_034509955.1. Taxonomy (NCBI): domain Eukaryota; kingdom Metazoa; phylum Chordata; class Lepidosauria; order Squamata; family Phrynosomatidae; genus Urosaurus; species Urosaurus nigricauda. Next base: position 141,160,679 of record JAOEGL010000003.1, on the reverse strand, counting down.
TCAAAAAAAGAGATCAGATTTGTCTGGCATGACTTGTTTCTCTGAAACCCATGTTGGCTTTTTGTGATTATGGAATTATCTTCCAGATATTCACAGACTCTCTGCTTAATGATCTGCTCCAGAATCTTATGCTAAGGCTCTGGATTTTTCAGATAACATGGGTGATTTTAGGCTTTGTAAAATGCTGGAAAGTTGGTCCAGGAAGAGGTTGAGGTATGACCAAAGGCGAATACAGTAGTATATTATTATTTCTCTTGAGCCAGACAGTTTGCATCACATTTTCTTTCTAGCTGTTGCATCATACTGTGGACTCGTGTGCAGCTTGTAGTCTACTAAGACACCTAGATTTCTTTCACATGTACTGTTGTGAAGCCAGGTTTCAGCCACTCTATATCTGTGCATTTCATTTATACTGACTAAATGTAACACCGTACATTTTTCCCTGATGAAATTAGTTTTGCTAGTTTTGACCCTTATTCAATTCAAGTACTTGCATCTGGTCTCTTTATTCCCATTGTGGGTCAGAAAAAACATGGCATCAAACAATTGTCATAGGGAGACAATTATGGCAGTAAAGGGCACAATCTGTTTGAATTTATGCACTTGTAATGCTCATTAATTTCAATAGGATAGTGTTAAATACGTTAAAATTGGGTTGTGGTTGGTCCAGCTTTGGTAGATCTGAGGGTTTTTCCCTTGTTTTACAAGTATTGCCAAGTGAAATCATTAATTTTAATCAAAAAATTGAAACAGACCTAAGAACAATTAAGAATAACCAGAATTCTAATGAACAATATAGAAAATGGTTGATTGATGGACATTATTTTACAGTCCCTGTGAATTACAAGACATAAATGAAAAATTATGTCATTCTTGCTAAGTACTAGGAGATTAGCATATTTAATGATGCAAAATGGTAAATGGCAAAATGACAAGAATGGAAAATAGAGCTTTGCCTTCCAAACTGGCATGGTATGAAAATTATAGGGAATCAAAATATCTGATACACTGTGAGTGTGACTTCAAGGGCCAATTTAGAGACCGACAGATAATTTTTTTATATATTACCTATTTCACAAATTGTAGCATTGTTCATTAAAATAATTACCCACAAAAGAAATAACATCAAAAGGAGAAGCGAATAAAACAGTGGCCGAACAACATCTTTTAGCATGTGTTGCCATATTACTAGAAAATGCAGATATCCTTCAAGAGCATTTAAGAGTACTGAGGAAAGCCTATTCAAATACACATCTAAGAATATATAGCACAAAAATCTGCTGGTTTTTGGTATGAACAGTTTCCACATTTTACCTCTCATTAGCTATTTTCAGTAATTCAATGTGCTTTACCATGGTTGATAACAATGAGATGCTGCAACAATGCCATTCAGTTGCTACTAGCAAGCCTTTTAGCAATCTGTTATCTGGGGCTGGAATCATATTAGCCGCCCACTCTCCCTCCCTCCCACACTTCCATTGAACATTTTTAGTTGTTGCAGAAGGAGGAAATCATTAACTCCCTCACACATTGAACAACCCAACTGCAGGACTCACCTTCTTCCAATACGTGCCCTCCTACACAAACATTTAGTGACTGGTGGAGGCAAAAACACATTGTAGAAGTGTCAGTCACATGCCTGAAGGATGACAAAGGCATCTTCCTGGCTCTTCTGGGGCTCTTCAAGACATTCCAGAAGATCACAAAATAATAATAATAATAATAATAATAATAATAATAATTATTATTATTATTATTATTATTATTATTATTTATATCCAGCCCCTCTACAAGATGCAATCGGTGCGGCTTACAAAGGTTAAAACAAAACATACAATTCAAATCCCTCAATCCCCCCTTAAAATAAAATTAAACACAAACAACAAAGTATACAACATACTTTTTTTTAAAAAAATGTGGCTGTGGTGAGGTCGGATTTCAGCAATTAGATTTCGGGGAACTATTCAGGAAAGGCCTGCCAGAAGAGATCCGTCTTTATAGCTTTTTGAAAGCTGTTTAGGGTGGTAATATGACCAATCTTGTTTGGCAGGCTGTTCCACAATCTGGACGCAACAGCTGAGAAGGTCCTCTGGGAGGTTGTGGACTGTCTTGTTTTATAAGGCCGTAACAAATTCTTCTCCAAAGATCTAAGTGTGCGGGGAGGATTATATGGAAGGAGATGGTTCCAAAGATAGGTTGGACCCAAGTCATTTAGGGCTTTAAAGGTGATAACCAACACCGTGTACTGGGCCTGGAAACTAATGGGCAGCTAGTGGAGTGATCTTAAGATCGGTGTTATGTAGTCCCTTCAGGAGGTACCAGAGACCAGCCTGGCTGCCATGTTCTGAACTAGTTGAACTTTCTGGACCAAGCACGAGGGTAGCCCCACATAGAGTGCATTACAGAAATCAAGCGCATGTACTAAGGTCTCAAGGTCCTTGACTTCCAGGAAAGGGCACAGCTGACATAGCAGTCTAAGCTGATAACAGGCACGCCTGATCGTCGCATTCACCTGATTTGTCATGTCAAGCAATGGATCTAGGAGCACCCTCAGACTGTGAACACAGTCCTTAGAGGAGAGTGTGACCCCTTCCAGGACTGGAGGCTGTATCCCAATACCTGGGTTTGGAGCTGATACCATAAATACCTCCGTTTTGTCTGGATTCAGTTTCAGTTTGTTTTCCCTCATCCAATCCATTACTGCTTTATGACAATCATTGAGAGGAGAGATGCCATCTGAAGTCAAAGTCAAAGATAGTTGTTGTGGGTCTGGTCATAGGCACATAGCCAGATACTTCTGCAAAATCTCCACAGTCTCCACCAGACTGTGGAGAAGGGGGTGAGGAGAGAGCTGTTGTGGGTCTGTGGAACCTCTGCCAATGGACACCTGGCTGCCTACAATGGACCTCGAGATGCTGCACTGTTTTTAGATTTGACTTGTTTTAACTTGTGATAGTTTAATCCTGTTTTAAGGGGTGGGAGGTGGGTATGTGTTATATAGATAGTAATATTTGACCTGTATATGCTTTTAAATGCTTTACCCCGCCCCGATTGCTCACTCAGAGGGGCGGGTTAGAAATTATTATTATTATTATTAATAATAATAATATTATTATTATTTTAATATGCCTCCTGATGCAGAATCTCAACTAGACTAATCCTCAATAGTATAAACTATACCAAACATTTTGATAATGAATAGAGGCTACAGCAGAAGTGAGACTGCTTGTGAACTGCATGCCCCCCCCCCCACCTTGGGCCAGACTTTGCACATTCCTTCTGGGTGAGGTCCTGGATTGGTTACACCCAGTGGGTACCATTATTTTATTATTCTTATTTCAAGGGACAATTTTGTCCACAGGTTACATTGCTTGAAACCCCACAAAATCAATGGTTAAGCAATGGAATTAAGCAGTAAGACTGCACTACCCTCCTTCATAGTGATCATAGAATGATACATATTCTTCCATTTCAGTATGAGAAATTCCAAAGGTATTGTGACCAAGTTCTATTTTTTTTTAATTCTTTGTATATTTAAAGTTCTTGATGATTGGTTTTAATATCATTTTAAACACTGCTTCCTAAGGATATCTAACACCTATAATGCAGTGTTCACCTTCAAAAGTATATTCTTGGTCCTACTCATTCCAGTACATCTTGTTTCAAAGTCATATTATAATTTTGCTTGTTAAAGAAATCTTGATTGCTGGTATTTAATTTTTTTTAACATTCTTTAAACAGGATTTCAGAAGGCATCTTTCTAAAGAAAGCTAATCCATATAATTTACCATTCACCTTCAAAGCACATTAGATTGCCCTGTTCTTTTTGTTACAGAACATAAAAGCGTAAGGGCAAAAAAAATGACTGCACAGTATTTCAGTCAAAATTGCCTCTGGAAACTAAGGAAAGTCCATCATCATTATAAGAAGTACAGTTATCAAGGCAATGGGGAATGGGGGGAGGGATTTTTAAGAGCATTTCTTTTCCCCAAAGAGTACAATGCAAGAGGGCAATAAAAGTCCAATACATCCTTTTGGTAGGTTTAAGGATTTTGTAAAGGGAAGAATTGTCTTGAGTTTCCTTTTCTATGGCTGTCTGAGATCAAGCACACAGGATTTTAGAAAATGTCAATGTATACAGAGCTCATTGTAAACAAGAAACAGATCCAACTAATCCAACAGGCTTCTGGAAGTGATCCACAAACACATAAGACGTCTGTAAAAAAGAGAGAGAGAGAGAGAGTTGCCATCTCCTGGCTGATCAGAAACCACTAAAAGGAGATTTTTCCCCTCCCTCCCCCCCCCCCCCAAAAAAAGAGAAAGCTACGTGGGCATAGCACAGAAACATTGGATTGTTTCCCCCACCTTGCCACATCCACTTTCTGGGTTCTTAATACATCACTCTTTCTAATTTGGATGTTTTAACAGAATCCCAGCAACATGTAAAAGGAGACAGAAAATATGCTTATAAGAGAAATTAAGGTAAAATATAGTTATGTATCTGATGTACAGTTAATATAATCAGGGAAGTGATCTGGTAAAGAGCCAGTATGGTGTAGTGGTTTCAGCTTTGGACTATAACTCTGGAGATCAGGGTACAATTTCATGTTTGGCGATGGAAGCACACTGGCCTAGTTACATGCTCTCAACCCCAGAAAACCTTGTAACAGGATTAACAGAAGTCAGACTTGAAGGCACACAATAATAACAACAAAGTGATTTGTTGGGAGTGAGTGAGAATGTGGAATGTTGGGATTGACTGGTGAATGGCAGAGTTTGAATTGGACACAGTTAGCACGGCGAAAGTTAAGGTTTAGTTAGACTCAAGACAGTTAGGTTTGGCTAACATGATGAAGAGAACAGGGACAGTGTTACGCTACATGCTCAGCATCCAGGGAGGACACTCCAACAATGTTTTATTTAGGGGAATTTTTGATTAGCTCAGAGAGAGTATTACCTGACTGGGATAATATAGCCTTAAGGATCTATCCCAGCTTTTACAAGGTCCAAATTCACACAGACCTCCAGAGGCAGGGCTTCAAATAAGAAGTATTTTTTATTAAGGGGAAATAGCCACACACACACTCGCAAGAGTGACTATGCACACACACAGGGACTAAAGAAATCAAAAGTGGGTGGTTGGAATATATATGAGGTTTCACTAACAGTGATACTTTACCTAGACAGGTCTTGACTCCATGAGGAGTGAGGGCTCAATACTTCCCATGGCACGTGGGATGGGCGAGTGTATTGAGGGACTTAGGAGCTTTGCACAGCATCCATTAAGGCCAGCCTGGGATGGAGTTAGGGCATGGCATCCACATGACACGTGCTCTGGACTCTTTCAAACGGGAGGAATTTCTCCCAACTCCGAATGGAGCCAATGCGGATTCATGTAAATTTGCTTGTTTAGCGAATTTACATGAACCCCTGCTCCGTTCGGAAGAACCCCTGCTCCGTTCGGAATTACTTCCCATTACCCAAAAATAACCCTCTCCTGCTCGAATTTGCATGCAAAGCTTCAATTTGCAATAACGTAAAACCCATGATTGCATTCGAATTGGCTTCCCTCTTGCACGAATTTGCGTGCGAAGAGTTAATTCGCAATAACGTAAAACCCATGATTGCATTCGAATTGACCTTAAATTATACTTCCAATTTAGCCTCGTATGAAAGAGTCCTCTGATTCTGCCCCCACAGTGGCATGATTCACTCAAGGTGCTCCTCTGGAACTGCATCCACATGACACAGTGCCAAAGGAGCACCTTAAAGCTGTGGCACTGTGCCTATTGCACCCTTTCCAATCGCAAAAAGGAGCTGCTTTTGCAGCTCCTTTTTGCACCCTGGAAAGGCCAGATCAGGGCTGAAGCATGTGGTTGCCATGGCCCCAATATGATGCATCTAGAGGCAGCTGCAGACCACCCCTTAGGGGCATTCTTTACAGCCTCTTAGCCATGTAAACCAACAGAGTTTCTGCCTGCTGCTAGACTGAACCAAAGACCAGCCCGTCTTGAGCCAATATGTATACCCCAAAAATCATTTGGATACAGATACCAAAGGTTAAATAGATTAATTGGTTTGAAATCAGTTTTCCAGATGGGAGATAAAGGAGTAAAATTGCATTTAATGGGAAAGTAATAGACACACATTCTGCGAAGAGGAGATGGCTAACGTACAGGATCATTGATGTATTGTTTGCTCCAGAGCTCCTGTCCACGCTTCCTTAGTCTAGGGTTCTCATGACTTCCTCTAGGTGTGTTTTGGCTATCTTGATCCAATATAGGTGGCAATGCCTATTGCTAGCTCCTACATTCAGAGATCTACTTTAGCATCAGGGTGTCCACAGCAAGTTCATGGAAGGGTCACCAAGCCTGTGTATGTTACTGCAGTTTATATAAAATATGAGGGGCAAGTCAGAGACACAAAAGCTTAGGGTATCAAAAGAGTTAGTACAGACAACTAGGATTTAGATTTGTTAAATATGTAATTATTGACTGTTGCGTTACACTTCTTAATAAATCATTTTTGTATTATACACGTGTTTCATTCGGGAATGTGGCTGAATTCAGATACAGTGTCTGCTTGTTTGCTTCTTTAGAGTGTTTATATCCTACTCTTCAATTAGGGTTTAAGAGTGTGCTGTCCTGTGGAGAGATTATATGAATAAGGTCACACTAAGGAGCATTTAAAAGGCCCCCACCGGTAGTGCCATAATATCGGGGACAAGTGGAGGCTTCCATGGTTGGAGACTGTGGAAAAATAATTACTCATCCTCAGATTGTTCAAGGTGGCTTTGATGCAAAAATTAAAATACAAAAGTAAAGTACAGAATCAAACAAAATGATAAGAGGGTGATTTTTTTATTCTGTTTACAAAACTGACAGACTGCTTTTAAAAAGATTTAACAAGGCAGTGCACAAGAAAAAGATATAATAAAATAAAAACATCTCATTGCATCACTAATAGAACAGCCTTCACCTGGGATCTAAAGGGTAATATTGTCTAGATGGCATCTTTACACATTGTGTGAAAGTGCCAGATATCCCTGCCTGATTTATACATTAATCTTGACACCCTCCATATTTTTCAGGGGTAACATGAACAGAGATTGCATGCACATTTACCCATGGTGAAACACATAAAGATCAACATCCACACACATTTTGCAGCAGAGAAATAACATGTACTTTACATGCTATTAGTGGAAGTAATATGTGCATGTTAACATGGCATGGTATGGCATGTTAGTAGAGAGACCATTTGGTCGAGTGGTTTGGGAGTACAGGGTTTGAATTCAGTGATGGAAACCCACTGTGTGACCTTTGACAAGTCGTATTCTCTCAACCTAAGAGGAAGGCAATGGCAAACTCCCCCTGAATAAAGCTTGCCAAGAAAGTCTTATAACAGGGTCGCCATACATCAAAGTTGACTTGAAGAAGCAAAACAACACAACAAGAAATCACACCAGAACTCAGAATGTGTTCATGACATAAACTATCATGACTGCTGAAATATAATAAATGCAAGCTTTAATTACTCAGTTTTTATGCCCATTTCAGATAGAAGAAAATAAAAAAGTGGTTTCTATCAGATCTATATTCTATATCTAGTTTTTCAAATGAAAAACATATTTTTTATGTATTGATGTTACCTGTAATGCATGTTTCAGCTTTCCATTCACAGGTCTTCATTTCCTGTGGTAGCTCAATATGGAATAACAAATCCAGAATCAAAAAGACAGCTTTATGTTTCTACTATCTGAAATGCCATGATCTAGACAGAACAAGCATTTTTGATAGAAAGGGAAGAGAAGAATGCCACTTCTGCATGGATTCCCTTTACTCTTGCCTAATTGATGTTAAACATTTCAACTGTTAAACATTTGAAATAAGGATTTTATTTCCTTACCAGCAGCACTAACACTGGAATTAATTTAAATGGTGGAGTTATTGTTAATGAGCTCATTATTGCAGGCATTCATTCTTAACACAGGCCTATATGATGTACAGAGAATGGCAAGTGGGTTACCATAATTGACTTTGGGGCATATTTTGTTATTGACTCTTTCAAATGTACTGTGTGTCCAAATGTACTGTTTGTCCTTTCTCCAATATGGATTTCCTCCCCAGAGTCCACAATGCAATTGTTGCCTGGGAATTGCCTGGGAATTGTGGAGGTCCAACATTTCTAGTAACTCAAACTGGAGAAGCATTTCCTGAAGCACTGGATCTAAACATATAACCTGTTCAATTAATTTTCAACACTGATCTGAATTTTGCTTTCCACACCACGCAAATTCACATCAAAATGCACCTTCATTCACTTTTTAAATGTCTTCTTTGTGGAGGTTCTGACAAACATCTCCTTCACCAAAACTCTTTTACCTTAGCGCTAGAGGGTATTATACATCCACATGTGTAAAGTTTCAAACCCTTTTATTTATAATCTATGGGTTTACTTTATAGGTAAACTTCTTTTAATAACCTGCCAATCCCAAAAATAATCGGACACCCTTCTTTGAAGTCAGAGTTGGAGAATTAATTATATCTTCAACATTTGAAGTTTCAGCCTTGCTGTTTCCACTTCCTACCACATATCCTAGGTACTGGCTTTCTCTTTTCCTAATATGACATTTAGAACTTTTAACAGTAACACCACTCTTCTTAAGCCTCTCTAGGACTTCTGATAGGTGATGAATATGTTCCTCCCAAGAATTACTAAACACACCAAAGTCATCAATATAAGCCACTACATAATGTTTTAAACCAGTCAATATCTTATCCACTAATCGTTGGAAAGTAGACGAAGTGTTCTTCATACCAAAAGGTAATACACTAACTCAAACAAACCCACATGTGTAATAAATGCTGTCTTTGACTTATCTTTTGGACTCATGGGTACCTGCCAATAACCTTTGGTCAGATCTAAGGTAGTAATATACTGGGCCCTGCCCATCTTTTCAATTAAATCCTCAAACTTGGGCATAGGGTAAGCATCCATCTGTGTTATCTTGTTAAATTGTCTATCATCTATATAGAATCGGATGGTATAATCAGCCTTTTCTACTAATACTAGAGGTGAAGCCTGAGGACTCTCTGATGGTATTACAGTTCCCATCTTATGCACCACCTCTATCTTGTTAGCAATGTTATTGGTCCAGTGAGCCATTACACTACAGTGGTCCCCCGCCTTACGAATCCCCCGGGTTACGAAAACCCCGGGATCCGAAGGCGGCGGGACCGGCATTGTATCCCCCGGGATCCGAAAGATCCCCCGGGATATGAAGGAAAAAAAGCCGTGCGGCCCCTTTAAATGGCCGTGCGGTCCATCCGCGAAAGCGGTCCCCTGGGTAACGAAAGCTTCCGGGTTACGAAGGTAATCCCAGAACGGATTACCTTCGTAACCCGGGGGACCACTGTATATGGCAAAGTGGCAATAGAACCATCTTCTCCCATTTCAGTATGGTGGTACACCCGCTTTACTCTACCAGGTAGATTTGGAAAAAACTTTATATTTATTTAGCAGGTCAATTACGTCTTTCTTTTGATGAGAAGTAAGGGAAGGATCAAGAGTAACATCTTGTATCTTTCCTCCAAAAATCTTTTCAGGCTCCGAATTTGGAACTAGTATTTCTTTTTCACTAGCTTCTTTAATGGCATATAGCACCAAATTTTCCCTTCATTGATAAGGTACAGTGGGGCCTTGTTATCTGCTGGGGTTTGGTTCCAGGATCCCCTATGGATAACAAAATCCGTGGATGCTCACGTCCCCTTAAATATAATGGCGTAGCAAGATGGTGTCCCCTCTATAAAAAAGACAAAATTAAGGTTTGCTATTTGAAATTTATCATTTTTTTGAATATTTTCAAGCTGTGGATGCTTGAATCCATGAATAAAAAATCCATGTATAAAGAGGGCCAACTGTATTAACATGAGCCAATTTACAACCAATTTCATTTCTCAAGTCCACTAAATAATTTACACTGTTGATCTTTTTGGATATCAGAACTGGACTAGTCAATGCATTTTTGAACTTATTTCCTTTCACTGGCCAAAGAATCAAAACTTCATCTCCTGGGGTGTTGGTGGGTGGGATCTACATCTCACCTTCTTATCATATTAGGTCTTTTGTTTATTTTGATCTGACTTTAAATTTTCTCTTGCATACTGTAACACTTCATTTAAAGATGTCAAGTCCTGTACATAGGTCACTGCATCTTTGGGTTCTTTTTCAACCAGATTCTCCCACTCATATCAAAAAAATGTCTAAAGGTCCTCTCACTTTGTGAACTTTGTGAATAAGTTCAAATGGACTAAAACCAAGGCTTTCTTGAGGTACTTCTCGATGAGCAAACAAAAGATGTTGCAGCTTGCTATCCCAATCGTTTTTAATTTGGGCTATATATGCCTTTATCATTTTGACTAGAGTCCCGTTAAATGTCTCCACAAGCCCATTATTTTCTGGGTGATAAGATGTTGTAGTCAGATCTTTAATTACACAAATTTCCCATAGTTTTTACATTATCATGTAAATAAAAGAGTTTCCTAAATCTGGAATTATTTCACTCGGGAATTCTAATCTACAAAAAAAACCTTATTAAAGCATTTGCTTCTGTAGTTGTTGCCATGTTTCGTAAAGCTACCACTTCTGGATACCTTGCAGCATAATCTACTATCATAATTAGCTAGTGAGTTGCTTGTGGTGATGGTCCTATTATGTCCATGCCTATTCTCTGAAATGGCTGTGATATCACTGGCATGGAGCAAAGCTTGGCTTTAGTCTTGTCTTGTCATTTTCTGGCAAGTGTCACAAGACTTACAAAAATGCTTGATATCTTTTCCCATTTTTGGCCAATAGAAATTTAGAGATATCCTTTGGGTAGCTCTCTTTATTCATAAATATCCTCTGAATGAGCTAGCATGAGCTGATTCTAATATCTTTGTTCTATATTTCAGGGGAACAACTAATTTTCTATGTATCTCTTTTTGAGTATTTTGTTTGTACTTCAAGGTTTCACTGTTTAATTTATTTTGTATGAACTTGAATCTGTGAGGATGTTCCTCACTTAACTCTAAGACCCGGTACAGATTGCCACAAGTGGCAGCCTGAGGCCAATTTTAGGGCTCAGGGGAGCACAGCATCCACACGCTCCCGAGCCCTAGTATGAACTGTGGGCGCCATCATGGTGTGGCCCCATCCACATGGGGGCTGTCATGATGATGCATATGTGGCTCAGCATCTAAACATAGCGACACTACATGTGCATCATCGCTGCGTGCCAGTGCGCCATTGGCACACTCATGGTGCTTGCCACATGGACTTAAAAGAACCTGCTTTCTTTTTAGTCCTGATGGAGGCTGCACCATTTGGTTGCTGCAGCCTCCATCAAGAGTAAAAATGGGCAGTTCCAACCCCTCCCTTTTGGGGTGGTCTGTCGAGCCTCTAAGTCTTCTTCCTTAGCTAGAGTGAATAAAGGTTTTAAACTTTCATCATTTTTTTCAACATGACTAAATTCTGTGATCTTTTCTGTGCCGATCACCTCAGTCATCTCTCCCTTAGATGTTTCACTTTTTACTCTTTATGTATTATTATGGCTTGTTCTGAGGAACTTTTACTTTCTTGTTGCCTAGTAGTAACTAAGGCATATTTAATCTGCCTATCTAAATCACTTCCAATGAGGCAGGGTACTGGAATATCATTGTGGACTGCAAACTTCAATTATTTCTTGTGTCCCCTGAAACTGATATTTAGCTGGGCTACCAAAACTGAAAACTCAGGCCCTCCTAATTCCTTTAGAATCATGGTCTCATTTGGGCACATGTATTGCTGTTCTACTAACTGTGGTTTAATTATACAGACTTCTGCTCCAGAGTCTCTACAATCCCAAATACAATAATCATTTACTTGTATCACTTCTTTGTGTTCCTCTGAGCTAAGTTCCTGAGATGCAGTTGATACATACAAACAAGCTCTTGATAGCTTGCAGTGTCAGTCACTCTTTCAACTGTCATTTCCATGGCAAATGCAGGCTTAGAACTCTCATGGCAACAGCCTTTCTCTGTAAGAATGACTGATTTTATATAATATGCTGCTTCTGCACCTGACTTTATTTATTAGGCGTCTTAGGACAGCTATATTTCAAATGTCCTTGACTGCCACATTCATAACCTGTTTTATATCTCGGTTCTGGGTGACCTTCTCTAGGCCAACTATTTCTCTTATTGCCCTCAGCATCACACCCTCTCGACCCAAAACTTTTCTTCTCAGTCTCATTTGTTCATTCCCATTGCCAGGACTAAATCTATTCTTCAAAGTGTTCCAGGTTTTTTTAAAATTCTTTTTGGTTTTGACACTTTTTGTGTGTGTGTGTGTGTGTTCTCTTCTTCCCTTGTCAGAACTAAATTTCCCATTTTCTTGGCTGCTTCAGCCACTGTCAGTGGCTTCCAATCTTATGCCAGCTATTTCTATTCTTGAAGGATGACGTTGAAAAATTGTTCCAAACCTATTAAATTCTGAAATTCCTCTTTTGAAGCCACTTTAGATCCATCTATCCAACTCTTTAACAGGTAGTCTAATCGACATCCTAGTTGAGCATATGTTCATTATCTTTCTCTTTAAACAACTAAATTCCCTTTGATGATATTGTGGAATTAATCCAAATCTCTGTTTTACCATCTCTTTTTATTTTTCAATTGACTTTATTCATAATAATAATAATAATCACATATGCCTTCAAATTTGCAAACACAGGGGCAGTTAAATGACATTATCACATGTCACCACCTATTAGTCTTGACTTTGCATTGTTAAACTTTATGTTAAATATTAAGTCAAATTAGATAATTAGGTAAGTAGATAATTAGATAATTAAATAATTAGATAACTGGGCGATGGAATTCTTTCTTTCAATCAGAATCTTACAAACCTATCTATGATCCTTCTATTATCTGTTTTTCCCCACCTTCCTACTTTCTAAACTCTGCTCTTCTAACTTTCTCCACAACTATATGCTAACATTTTACCTTACCACTTTCTTTGTTCTTCCCTGTAGTAAAATGCTACCTGTGTAGTAGCTAACTGTCTTTCTTCTTTCTACTAAATAACCTTCTCTAACCTCCTCTCTCATACTCAGGCCTTCAACACTTACTCTGCCCACCTACTACTTCTCCTATACTATCTCTGGCCCTTTTTCTTATCTAATCTGAGATAAAATTATACTTGCATTTCGAATGTTTGAGCATTTGCTGTCTTCATACAGATAACTTCCACCACCTTTTATTTGTTAGGTCTAGTACTCTCTTATATCTTATTATTTGAGATGAGTCCTATTCCTCAACTATAAAAGATAAGCAACACGAATAACTATAATATCTCCCAATCACATAATCTTAATAAGATTTTTATAAGACAAGTTATTACCCATCTGTATCTATGCTGCTCCTGAGACTTGAGAAAACCATTTCCATTCATTGTTCATTATAACTGATTATTACTTTTCAGAAAGAAGGAAGAACAAAAAAAAAAAAAGAAAGAAAGAAAGAAAGAAAGAAATCAAAACAAAGTAATACACAGTCTGAATATAATATTAATAGGTCTCCCCATTTCTTCTTAATATACTCTAATACTTTTTCCCATTCTTCTGCTGCAGTCTTCCAAGGTTTTAGCATCTCTTTGAACAAATCATAGTGCTGTACCTCTTGTGCACTCATTTCAGCAGAAGTTTCTCTGAATCCTCCACAGATTTGTGATCTTAACTCATTATTTCCTCATCAATGTTATCTCTTTTACAATATCCTGGGAGACTTTTCATATCAATTTGAGGCCACCTATTTACCTCAGCATAGGTTTCAGTCTGGGGTGGTTTATCTTTCTTCTCTTATCATCCTAAATTGATGTTCCATTTCCCTTTCCCTTCTCTCATTTTCAAGTCTGACTAATTCTAATTCTTTGATTTGTTTTAACTTCATTCTTTCGTTTTCAAGTTCTTTTGTTATTTCTTTTTTCTTTTAAAAGCCACTCATTTTCTTTTTCAATCCTGGCCATTTCAATTTCCCACTTTATTTTCGAAATCTCCACACACTCAGGAGATTCAGGTAATTAGTGTCCACACTAGCCACAACCTCTTCACCAACCATCTCTCTACTGAAAGCAGTTTGAATTTCTTGGAGGCATTATTCCAGTATGCCCTTACCGATATCCAAGACCTTTACCTCAGGAAATACTCTTAAATACTTTTTTATCAGATGCTCCCTCAGGTAGTATTTATTTCTTGATGCCCAACCAGCTACTTCTTACTTTACTCCAAATTTTTACCTCAGAAATCACTTTTTATTTTCCTTCAGTATGATTTTTCTCTGTTACTTTTTTCAGATGGAGTGTTTTCCCATAATCTCATTCTGTTTCGTGAACCATGTTTCCTCAGTCCCCTATAATTACCTCAGCAAATTAATTCAGGAATTGGTATTAACACTTCTCTCCAGCATGGTCAATTCCTGAGTAATCTCTTATAAATTACTTTTAACAATTACCTCAGAGATTACTCCTCTGATTCCTATGGGTTATTATCACTGAACTTTTTTAATTTTACCAACAATGCAGGCAAAGTGTGAAAATCTTCATTGTGATGAACACTTCTTTCACCAAATTTCTTTTACAGAAGGTATTATACATCCACAGCTGTCCCAACAGGTAAAGTTTCAGACCATTTTTCTTTATAACCCATGTGTTTACTTTATTTGTTAGTAGTTTGAAAAATAATTCCAGGTTCATACAAGCTTGAATAAAAGAAAAACAAAATTTTATTTAAATGTTGGTTGTCAGTGTTTCATTTGTTACAAAATTATGTTCTCTTGTTCTTACACTTTGTTTCAACTTTATAAATCCATTAAACAAGAAGTATTCTTTTTTAGGACCCTCACACCCTTCTTATGTACTGTGGTCTTTCCAACCTTATTTGAGCCCTCAGGCTATCTAGCCCTGAAACTCCCTCATCTGAGCTCGGTCTTAGAGCTAAATCCTTTTCTTCCAAACTTTAGCCCTCACAGTCCCTAACCTCTGGACTCTCACAAAACCAGACCCTCACTGTCTGAGACCAAAACCCTATCTGACTCTGTCACCCATGGAATTCTTTTTCTCTACATGTCAAAATTCTATTAGCTGTCAGCAGCTGACTCCTGATTGGCTGTCATTAATTCAGCATAATCCTGACTGCTCTCCACAGAGGTTAATAAACAGTAGTGCATTTTATTTGATGATTTATTTGACTGTTGGAAGAAAAACAGTAAGTGGATAGCAACAGAGCTTAGTCAGTGACTCAAACGTAGAAAATTGTGCAACAGAATTCTTTTGAGACACCTGAGTACATGCAGAACATTTTCCTCTACATCTAAATCACTCCATCCTTTCTGCCTCCCCACTGCCAATCTATAAGTGTGAGCTACAAATATTAGTGGCAGAGCACAAAATCTTCATGCAGGAGCTAGGGGTATCAATTTGAACCTTTGACATCTTCACTTTGAGAGATCAAGGACCTAACAAACCTATTGTTCTCATAAACAGGTATATTTTCAAAATAGGTTGGGCAAATGGGAAGTGTAAGTTGCAAGATGGGGGGGGGAATAGAAAGAAATGAGGAAAGAGTCTGAGGAAAACTTTTATATATATAATTGAGGAAAACATTATACTTGAGGAAAACAAAAGCCTAGCACTGTGTAAGCAACACACTAAAATTGTGAAGGAGTTCATTTGTAAATCATTAGAAATATGTTATTATATATTATACACTATAATATATTATATAGCATTGTACAGGAGAAACTAATTCAGAATGAATAGAGAAGGATAATGTATAGAAGAGAGGCTACTGAAGAGAGGCACAGTGCACCCTACTTGCCCACCCTGAAAGACTCCAGCACCCTCACTCCATACAGAAACATTGTGTGTGGGATCAGGATGACACCTGATCAAAAATGTTAAATATTTTGAAAAGGTCCTGGGTGCTTGGGAGACTTGGACTCTTGCTAAGGATACAGGTCACTCATTCCCTACTCCTTTTCTAAAACTCTTCTCCCCCCTCCCCAGAAAATTCTCTTTGTCCTCCCACCCTGTCTTCCCAAAGAAAGCAGTAAGATTAGCCTGTCTAACAAAGCTATATAATTCTCCTCCAATCCTAATTTTTCCTATGTTACTAGAATCCCAATGCTTCATCTGAGGCAGCAGGCCTCTCTTACTGAATGTTGCACCCACCTCAAGAAAATCCAGTATATTTTAATGACTTAATTTACTAACATATTTTTAACTTCAGCAATAATTGGGAAATTGAGTTTGGAAAATAAATAATTTAACCAAATTATTAACTAATTATTTCCAAGCCATGGTAACTGTCTTCCCAGCTGCTCCTTTGTTGATCAAAGCATACTCAAAATTCTCTAGCTACAAAATTTTACAGTTTTCACTGAAAAAAAAAATATACAGACATCCATTCCTAGCTAGCCAAAGCCTGGAATACAGCACCTAATCCTAGATCTGGTTTGTGGAAGGGAATCAACTGCTGTACTGGACAGCTATAGCAATCCATCTCCTATGTGTTTCACCAGATCACCTATTCTCCT
Organism: Urosaurus nigricauda; assembly: GCA_034509955.1. NCBI lineage: Eukaryota > Metazoa > Chordata > Lepidosauria > Squamata > Phrynosomatidae > Urosaurus > Urosaurus nigricauda. The sequence goes on along the minus strand of JAOEGL010000003.1, from coordinate 141,144,069 downwards.
CTTCATTATCTACCTCCAAGAGTGGCTAACCACATTTTAAACATGTTGCAGAGCTCCAGTGAGTGGTATAAAATGTTGGTAAACAAAAACCAACATTTTTTTTTCAAAACAAGTTGTGGACTTGTGCACAGTTCCAGAGTTTTTGGTACACTTTTGACAACTTGTGTGAACTCCATAGGATCCATGGGGAAAAAACATGCCCTTGGAATCACACAAACTGAACATGTGAGCAGCTCTTGCCATACTTCCTGTAGTAGGTACAGCATTACATCTGGAATAATGGTACATGATTCCCAGTGTTAAAAGCACAAGACAGGCTCCTGATAATGAGTGAGGCAGAATGGAATTTGCCCTCAGCCACCTTATATACAATTATGAGTGTTAATAAGCAATGAGGATTTTCTGTTCCTTGTTACAGTAAGAGACTAGCAATATTGGTGGTGATGCTTTGATCATTGGATCATTGGAGCATAACAAATTATAGGTATATATGGTCTGCCTCCAGATATATTTGAATATAGTTGTCACCATTTGGAATCAATAAAGCAATTTTCCATGCTCTCTAGGGATGGTGAAACACATCTGGAACATACTATGTTGAGAAAGGCTGTTGTGGAAAGTATTGAGCTAGATGGACCAAAGACCATATCTATTGCAAATCAGTTTCCTGTATTCCTAATGTGAAAAGTTACCATGACAAACCTAAGCCCCTGGCTTGGCCAATCCTGTTCTATCTCTTCACAAAAAGTATGTCTTTCTCCACAGTAATCTTATTTAATAGCACTAAATGTGGCCTAAAGGCAGAGTAATTAGAAACTGAAGGAAGAAATAAAACTCAAAATCTCTATAAAAATAATGGTAAATAATTGACACTTTGTAAAGCTGTCTCCCAGCTGTCTATGATAATGGGAACAAATGAATGTCCATTCCTATTATTCTTCCCACTTGTGTTAACATAACAGGTCATATCTGCTTCTTGTTACTCTTTCAACAGTTCTCCTGCTTTGACCTTTCTCAGCAAATGAAGTTCCTTAAATATCAAGATCTACTCTGCAAAATAGCCCAGAGTGAAGGAAAAAGAGAGGACCAGAACACTTGAGAGACCAGCTGAAGGTTTAAAAGGGATACGTTTTGAGCACTAATTCTTCACAGTTTCTCATACCATTAATATTTCATTTCAATGGTTTCTAAAATTCCTAATGTAGTTGGAGATAATTCATCCCTGATGGGGTTCCATTGATTTCAAAGGTATCCCATCAGGAATTAATTTGGTTCCACATGTTCACCACAACACTCAATTATCACTTTAGCTTGCTACCAGCCATTTGTAGGATTAAAATAATTCTGTTCTTGTAAATCCTGCACACCTCATAATCCTGTCTGTGACTCCATTTCTCAGTTGTATGAATGTTATCACACTTTGTTGACGGAAGTCCTTTGTGACTTGTTGTGTTATATAGAAAGTCTATTAATCCCCTGATAATTCCCTTTAATGTCTAGTGCAGTCATTTCTTTGCAATAAATATATTTTAAAAAGCTGAAGTTCTAAATAGTGCAAGCTCAAAACTGTTTACCTCATTTCATGTGCTTTATTGAAAATACTGAGAAGAGTCTGTTTCCTTTATTTTTCCTGCATTCATAGTCCTTGGCCTCATTTGTCCATATAGTGACTTCATCCTAATGGCTGGGATGAAAATATCAAGATTTTATAAAGACATCTCAATACTCTATTGGAAGGTGACCACATCACAAAGTTTCCTAGACAAAGGGTCAAGGGCTGCCATAACCAATTGCATTGAATGGCAGTGTAAAAGATTAGGAGGACAAAGAAGATGAAGGGAAGCAGCGTCAAGAAGCAGAAAAGGCCAGGAAATAAGAGGGCGCCAACCAATAGGATACAAGGAGGCATTTGTCAGTAGTCTTGTTGGCTACACTGGGTGCTGCTTAAGTTATTAAGTAAATATCAACATTGAAGAGTGTTTAGTGATACCCTAATTTTAAGAGTTATGGAGCTGTACAGACGGGCAGCGGAACACCTTGAATTGGGGCTGTGGCAACCACACACCACAGCCTCTGCAGGGAGCAAAAAACAGCCATGAAAAGCGGGTTCTTTCTGCTCCCTAGAAGGGTTGTCATAGGTGCGCCATAATGATGACATGGTGCATGCTGTGTAAACAGGCGCCCACCAAAATGGTATCATGGGGTGGGATCAGGGCATCAAGTGTGCAAACGCTACTCCATGACTCCTCCCACAGGCTGGCACTTTTTGCCAGTCTATCTAGGGCCTACATTTGCAGTTGATGGAGCAAAGCAAGAAAATCCTGAAGACTATTTAAGAAAATGAATTTGCCTCATCTTCTTAAACATGAAACAGATCCTGTATCTATGGATTCAACCATCCATGAGTTGAATATATATTTATATATATATATATATATATATATATTTAAAAAAATCCAAAAAGGAAATCTTCATTTTGCCATTTTACTACCTCATTGTATATCACCATATCCAAGACTCACCAGTTCTCTGCAATAACCCTCCACCCATAGTCTTTCTGTGTTTGGTGGAGAGTGGGAGAGATGAAAGAAGTATCTGGCTAAGTTTGTATTGCCAGAGGCATACTAAGTTCCACCACACTTCTCCAGACGTTTCAGTGGGTCCATTCTGCATCTGGATATGGGAGATATGAGGAGAATTGCTATGGAGGAGAGTCTACCACAGCAAAATATTGCTAGTGATGTCTTTGGTCAATGTGGAGGGAGAAAAAAAATACTGATCTGCGCAATGACAAAAACGATATATATTGGATGCCTTGTTTTTACAGATTTACTTAAGTCCACACCTCCAGGACTGAATACAGCTGGATGCAATTTGTATCCAGAAAGCACACATTTCTTGGGTTGTGGTGCACTCAGGGGGAAAAAAACACTTTCTAAACAAAATGCTCACACTTGAAAAAATATGTGAAATTCATTAATAAAAAAGTAAATAAGTGTTAGACATAATAGTGTTGGCACAAGTTACTTAAATATTCTTTTTTATTCATTTGATTCAACTGTACATTCAGATTTGATCTTCAGAGGAGTAAGATGATCCCCTTCATATTCTTTCCCATTTCCTGCTCATTTTAAAAACAATAAAAATTATATTGAGTAATATATGCCCAAACACTTTATCAGTATATTTCTAAAGCAGAAAGAAGAATGCTTTAATCAGTAAAGGATAGGCCTCTATTAATGCATTCATTTTGGGGGGTGGGGATATGCAAAAATACAAAGAGACTTTTTTTCTGTAAAAAGCAATATCTGCCTGGAACCCACATGGAAGAAGCATGACAATGGGGGGGGGGGGGGGGGGGAGTTAGTCCACAGAAATCAAATAGTCAAATCTATGTCATATCAATTTCGCTCAGTTTCCTACCACCGTTTAGACACTACCAGAGCTAGCCTTCAGCCAATCCTTTAATTTGAAGTTTCCTAAAAGTGGACTTATTTTTCATCATATTATGTTGACATATCCTATCAAGTCTTATTGATGTACATATACAATAAATAAATAAATGTAGGATTTAGTCCTATGAGAAGTCACTCTTTTGAGAAATTCAGCTACTTACACTTCCACCACAGTTGTTAGCCTTGGCCAGCTTGCTAAGGCATTTCCTGATGCATAGTGATGTTTTTCTGTTGTTGTGACCTTAGAAGCTGACAGGAAAATAGACCAATACATCATTTGAGAACCAGAGGAAATTAAATCTGGACATATAAACTTATCTTTGAGAAACTCTGCGCAGGAGGAATTGAAGACATCTACCCATATCCATTATTAGGATTGTTGAATCTGTTAGGAACCCGGGGGGGGGGGATCCATATGATTCAGTTTTTAATGTGTACATAATGTATTGTACTGTTGTTGTTGCTGTTGTTGTTGATGATGATCATGATATTGTGTGTCTTCAGGTCATTTCTGACTTATAGCAGTCCTAGGGTAGTGATACCATTATGGAGTTTTCTTGGCAAGATTTCTTTACAGGGGGATCACCTTTGTCTTCTTTACCAGATTAGCTCTGTCTAAACCCATAAATGATCCAGAACATGAGTGATCATCAATTTCCTCAATGTTCCTAAATTTGCAATCAAAGTTTGCACATCATATGAGAATAGCGTGTATGTTACACCTATATGTGTGCAAAAGTACAGAGGAGAGTGCAAACAATTGTTTTCAGGGGAAACTGATTTCAACAATGTACATAGAGAGAAGTATGCAGACAAAATGTTAAAAGAAAAATGCAAACTGCAACAATATATATATATATATAAGAACTGTAATCCCACTCTTCAAGCCCACCCACACACAGAAGTATAAGCAGGATGGAAGAAGCCTAACATGTGAGAAAAGGAGAAAAACTGAACTTGACAGAGAATCAATCACTAAGCTTGTTTGTCCTATCAAGAAATAAGCTGACAAAATGTCAATCAAGTAGGATACATTTCTACAAAATTATAGTGGATGCTTAACATTGCCATTTAAATCAATGCCTGTCATGGACTGGGTTATATATGTGGCAGTGGGGAGGGGGAGGAATCCTATATCAGTGGAGCATCAAATCCACTCTGGTTTTTCATGCAGGTTGGACAAGGCTTTTCCAGTGTGATAAACCCCATTCCTCAATAGGTCCAGCGCCCTGAATAGCCTATTTTCAGCGAGCCACTGATATGGATCTAGGCATGTTTTCTGCTGCATTGGAGCATTCATTAATATTCTTTCTTTTTTTCCTCCCACCAATCAAGGTGGCTTACAACTCATTAAATGCAATACCAATTTAAGAACTGTGCAAAAAGCATTAAAAAGCATAAATATAAAAGCTTTTTTAAATAATAAAATTATCTGTAATGGTAAGCCCATTAAAAATAAATGAATCTACCTAAACACTAAGACATTCAGGGGAAGGCTTTCTTTCAGTCTTGCCACCCTCACAGGCTCCCTTGGTGGAGGCACAAGGGAAAGCCTTCTCGGTGGCTGCTCCCAACATCTGCAATCCCCTTCTATGCTGGCCCCCTCCCTACTTGCCTTTCAACAGCAAGCTAAGATATTTTTTTATTTAAGCAGGCATTCAATATATAAGCATGCTAGGGTGCCTTTTGTATTTTGATTGTGCCTTTTAGCTTTTGTATATTTGGATGTGGTTTTATACTGTTTTTAGACATTGTTTTAAATTTTTATTGTAATTTTTAAAAAGTTTTTTATTTTTATATTTGAACTGTGCTGGGTCCCTTCCAGGAGAAAGATAGCATGCAAAATAAATAAATAAATAAATAAATAAATAAATAAATAAATAAATATCTTTGAAAGACTACTGTATATAAAAAAACAATGAAATAGCACAACACAGCATTAAAAACCCATCAGAGTCAGTCTCTAAAAACCTGACACTTTTACTTGCTGGAGGAAGCTATTCTAACCTCCCCAGGGAGAGATTTCCAAAGTCTGAAAGCAACCACCAAGAAGGAGCAAAAACAATGAAACTGACTGTACATAAAATGGTTATTACCAAAACAAAATAAAACTAAACTAAACTAAAATTAAACTAAATAAAACTAAAATAAAGCCTCAATGATCTTCACTAATGCCCACTATAATTCAACCAAAATTAAGCATTTAAAATCTCCCTAATTTCACTTGGATAGTGTAACATGTGCACTTCACTTATTTGTGTTAACTTTTTTTTTAAGTATGTCAACTGAGGTCCAAAAACACACTGCAGAAATAATTTAGTTTCAGACCACTTTAACTGCTGGCTCAGTGCTAGGGAATCCTGGGAATTGTAGTTTATTGTTGCACCAGAGCTCTCGGACAGAGAAGGCTAAATGTCTCAAAAAATTACAGTTCCTAGAATTCCCTAGGATTGAGCCAGAAGAGTTCAAATGGTCTCAAACTAGATTATTTCTGCAATATGTTTTGGATTTTGGTTCTTCAGCCAGCAATAGAAACATCAACCGACCATCACTGAGCATTATCAAACAATCCAAGGTAAATAATAAAGTATGGTTTCAGCAATGAAGTCTGATACCGCAATATATTTGTTAATCTTTGTGGTAAGGATGGAAAGAATATTCAAAAGAATCTGAAGAATATGTTTTGCAAATGCCAAGAAACTCTTACAAATCCTAAAGTGAAAAGCATCTTCACTGTTTGGGACTTCTGTGGAAAATTCACATGTGGGGTTTTTACACAGAAAACAGCATTTTCTATGCAGAAACTGTATTTTTCCATGCATCAAATGAATGCACAGAAAGTGTTGCTTTCTCTATAAAAAGGATGCAATTTGTGCAAAATAACTTCTGAACTGTGAAGCGTTTCCAAAAATTGTGCAGTTATCAAAGACTTTTTTGTAGCAAGAAGAAAATTGCTAAAATTCCTAACTGCTTCTTTCGAGAATGAAATTAGGAAGTACACCCTTGCTCTATGGTGCCACTAAATCATTATTCCATCACGTGATATTGCACAGCAACACTCCTATTACCATATAATAGGGAATAATTTCAATTTAGATCCACTACTTTTCTGCTACAATATAGAAATAATCCGTACAAGAACCAGTCTGCAATATAGTATCAAATCTGATGAAAATTGGGGAAATGACAATTGAAGCATTAGAACAGTACTGGAAAATGCTTTATATGCTTAACTACCAAATCTAATAGAGTATGTTAGCAATTCAAAGGGAGGGGAGTTTTGTTGAAAGTTGGTGTGTCTATGTGTATAAAACACAATTAAACAAACTGCAGTTAAAAATGAACATTACCACTAAGAAACAGGGAAACAAATTAAAGCAAGCCAAATGTTTACCTCAAGATGGTGAAAGTTCTATAAAAAAGAAATTCACAAGGGCAAATGTACTATGATAATGATTTCTTAAAGAACATGATTTTCCTTTAGAGGTCACTGGGCCCCATATCCCAAAAGGATACTAAAGCACGATGTAAAAGCTAATGTGATTGTATTAATTAGGTTGTTATAAAGAGCAGACCTTGTCAGTTTTACTGCTGTGCTAAGAACCATAGGGTATTTATATGTTCTGGTCAGCACAGAAAGCTGAAAGTACTAAAAAGAGAATCCTTTGGACAAGGCAGTTGGTGGTTACTAAAGCGGCATAGACAGCATTTTCTACACTGTGCTTCAGGAAAGCAATGGATTCTTTGGAAGGCTATCAGAAGTTAACCATCTGATCAGCAGTGGGAGTAGATAAGTTGTCTTGTCCATGGCAAGGATTGATATTTCCATTGAACACATAAGGCACTTTTTTGTGAGTTGTCTTGAATCCCACTCCAGTAGAAAGGCACCATAGAATCATAGAATCATAGAATCATAGAGTTGGAAGAGACCACAAGGGCCATCCAGTCCAACCCCCTGCCATGCAGGAACTCCAAGTCAAAGCATCCCTGACAGATGGCCATCCAGCCTCTGCTTAAAGACCCCTAAGGAAGGAGACTCCACCACACTCCGAGGGAGTGTGTTCCACTGTCGAACAGCCCTTACTGTCAGGAAGTTCCTCCTAATGTTGAGGTGGAATCTCTTTTCCTGCAGTTTGCATCCATTGTTCCGCGTTCTAGTCTCTGCAGCAGCAGAAAACAAGCTTGCTCCCTCCTCAATATGACATCCCTTCAAATATTTAAACAGGGCTATCATATCACCTCTTAACCTTCTCTTCTCCAGGCTAAACATCCCCAGCTCCCTAAGGCGTTCTTCATAGGGCAAGGTTTCCAGACCCTTCACCATCTTAGTTGCCCTCCTTTGGACATGCTCCAGTTTCTCCACATCCTTTTTGAATTGTGGTGCCCAGAACTGGACACAGTATTCCAGGTGGGGCCTGACCAAAGCAGAATAGAGTGGCACTATAACTTCCCTTGATCTAGAAACTATACTTCTATTGATGCAGCCTAAAATTGCATTGGCTTTTTTGGCTGCCGCATCACACTGTTGACTCATGTTCAGCTTATGGTCTACTTGGACTCCTAGATCCCTTTCACATGTGGTCTCGTTCAGCCAGGTGTCCCCCATCCTATATCTGTGCATTTCATTTTTCCGCCCTAAGTGCAGAACCTTACATTTCTCCGTATTGAATTTCATTTTGTTAGCACTGGCCCAGCTTTCTAGTCTACTCAGGTCATTTTGAATTTTGATCCTATCCTCTGGGGTATTAGCTACTCCTCCCAGTTTAGTGTCATCTGCAAATTTGATAAGTATGCCCCCAATTCTGTCATCCAAATCGTTAATAAAGATGTTGAATAGCACTGGGCCCAGAACAGAACCCTGTGAGACCCCACTGGTCACTTCTCTCCAGGATGAAAAGGAGCCATTGTTGAGCACCCTTTGAGTTCGGCCAGTCAACCAATTACAAATCCATGTAACAGTTAACTTGTCTATCCCACATTTTGCAAGCTTGTTTGCAAGAATGTCATGGGGAACCTTGTCAAAGGCCTTACTGAAATCGAGGTATACTATATCCACAGCATTCCCTTCATCTACCAAGCTGGTAATTTTATCAAAAAAAGAGATCAGGTTCGTTTGGCATGACTTCTTTTTCTGAAACCCATGTTGGCTTTTTGTGATTATGGCATTGGCTTCTAAATGTTCGCAGACTCTCTGCTTAATGATCTGCTCTAGCACCTTTCCTGGAATTGATGTCAGACTAACTGGACGATAATTGTTGGGATCCTCTTTTTTTCCCTTTTTGAAGATGGGGACAACGTTTGCCCTCCTCCAGTCTTCTGGGACTTCTCCTGTTCTCCAGGAGTTCTCAAAGATTATTGCCAATGGCTCTGATATTACATTTGCTAGTTCTTTTAATACTCTAGGATGTAGTTCATCTGGTCCTGGAGATTTATATTCATTTAGGTTAACCAAGTATTCCTGTACTATCTCTTTACTTATTCTGTGCTGAAATTCCCCTATTCTGTCTTCTGCTCCATTATCCTTCGGTTGAGCACCTTTTGCCTTTTCTGAGAAGACTGAAGCAAAGAAGGTGTTGAGTAATTCTGCCTTTTCTCTGTCCCCTGTTAGCATTTTGCCATCTTCTGCACGCAGTGGCCCTACTGTTTCCTTCTTCTTCCTTTTGCTGCGGACATATCCAAAAAAGCCCTTTTTATTGTTCTTAACCTCTCTAGCAAGCCTGAGTTCATTCTGCGCTTTAGCTTTTCTGACTTTACCCCTACATGTGCTGGCTATTTGTTTAAATTCCTCTTTCGTGATTTCTCCATTTTTCCATTTCTTATACATGTTCCGTTTAAAACTTAGCTCATTTGAAAGTTCCTTAGTCATCCATCCTGGCTTCTTGAGACATCTACCATTTTTCTTCCTCATTGGAACTGTTTGAAATTGTGCCTTCAATATCTCCCTTTTGAGAAACTCCCATCCGTCTTGAACTCCCTTTTCTTTTAGTATTCCTGACCATGGGATCACTCCCAGTATTTCTCTAAGTTTATTGAAATTAGCTCTCCTAAAGTCTAGAGTGCGTGTCTGACTATGCCTAGCTTCTCCCTTCCACTGCATAACAAACTCCAGGAGAACATGGTCACTTCCACCTAAGGATCCAACCACTTGCACCCCATCAACTAGGTCTTCCCTGTTGGTTAAGATCAGATCTAAAATGGCTGATCCCCTTGTTGCCTCTTCCACCTTTTGGACAATGAAATTGTCTTCCAGGCAAGTGAGGAATTTGCTAGACTTTGAGGATTTGGCTGAGTTTGACTTCCAGCAAATATCCGGATAGTTGAAGTCACCCATCACTACTACATCTCTCCTTCCTGATTGTGTGGTCATCTGTTCTAGAAAGGCATCATCCAATTCCTCTGCCTGAGTCGGGGGTCTGTAGTAGACTCCCACAGTAACATCCCTGTTATTTCCCTCTCCTTTAATTTTTATCCAGATGCTCTCCACCTGGCTTCCAGTATTGACTTCCTGGATCTCTTCACTGGTGTAAATATCCCTGACATATAATGCTATTCCTCCTCCTTTCCTACTTGGCCTGTTTCTCTTAAAAAGGTTATACCCCTCTATTTCTACATTCCAATCATGAGACTCATCCCACCAGGTTTCAGTGATGCCTATTATATCATATTTCCCTTGTTGTGCTAGGAGTTCAAGTTCATCCTGCTTATTTCCCATACTCTGTGCATTAGTGTAGAGACATTTAAGACCATGTGTCCTCTTTACTTGCTGCTTTTGCACATTTTTTTGCCTCCTACTGTTGGGTCCTTGCACTGTTTGCCTTGTTCCCTCTATGCCACTTGGACTATTCTCTCCATCCCTTTTGTCTTCCAGTATAATGTCTCCCTCCCCCACATAACTCAGTTTAAAGCCCTCCTGATCAGATTCTTCAGACTGTTGGCAAAAACGTTTTTGCCAACTGGCGTGAGATGCAGCCCATCCCTTGCCAGAAGTCCCTCCTCATGGAACCGCAGCCCATGATCCAAGAATCCAAACTGTTCTTGGCGGCACCATCTACGGAGCCAGTTATTCACCTCTGCTATTTTCCTCTCCCTTCCTGGACCATGCCCTTCTACCGGGAGTAGAGATGAGATGACAACCTGTGCATCCATCTCTTTCAGCTTCCTTCCCAGAGCCTCATAATCCCTTTTGATATTCTGAAGGCTGTGCCTTGCAGTATCATTGGTTCCCACATGAACCAAAAGAAGGGGATAACGGTCAGTAGGCTTGACAAGTCTTGTCAGCCTCTCCGTCACATGATGGATCTTTGCCCCAGGGAGACAACACACCTCCCGAGACATCTTGTCAGGCCCACAAACCACTGCTTCTGTACCCCTCAGCAAGGAGTCCCCCACCACGACCACGCGCCTCCTCCGAGGCTTAGCAGTGTCTGTTCCTTTTCGTGATACTCTCAGGCTCCCCTGCTCTGTCCCTGATGTCTGTCCCTGCTGCTTTTCCTCATCATCTCTGACAACAGAGAGAGATTCAAAGCGATTCTGTAGCTGCAAGCCGCTCACAGAACGTTCCCTGGTTTCCTTACTTCTGTGTGTGACCTCCCTCCAAGCATCTACCTCTGTTGTATGTGGAGTGACCTCCTCCACCCCAACAACTTCCTCTGTCTGTTTCCCACCCAAGACATTCTGGCCTGTTCTGTTCAGGAGATTCTCCTGCTCTCTATGATGCTGGAGTGCAGATATCTGCTCCTCTAGCTGCTGTACTTTCTCTTCCAAGAGGACTACCAACTTGCACTTGTGGCAGGTGTATCTATCTCACCATATAAATGAGATAGATAGATAGATAGATAGATAGATAGATAGATAATAGATAGATTTAGATAGATAGTAGGTAGTACTCAGTTTTGCCCATTTTTTTAAAAAAAAAAAACCTGTCCCTCTTCATCCACACCTCTAATTCTTTTTCTTTTTCTTTTATACACCTCTCTCTCTCTCTCTCTCTCTCCTGTATGGATTTATATTCAAGTTTACTTCCTGAGGGGTCTGAGAGGAAATATTTTGAGCATTTTTAAAGGTTCAGATAGCCAGTGCAGCCCTCCAATGTGCTGTGGGACAGTTGCCCACCCCTTCTTCAGAGGAGCAGTGCCCTGACAAAAGGCAGCATTGCAATAACTGAGAAATCAAAACTTTTTTAAAAAAATTGGTCTTATTTATTTATTTATTTATTTTAAAAGCAAGGTTTAAAATTGTCTAACACCACCCCCAGAGTAATCTGTTAGAGATTTGGTTAATTTAATTAATATCCTCTTTAGGAGATGCCATGTTGCCAAAATGAAAATGTTACAGCCTTAAGGTTTTCTCCAAATACATTGGGCCCTCCTTATTTGTGGACTTGCCGTCAGAAGATTTGAGCGGGGGGGGAGGAAGAGGAGGAAGGAAGGGCACGACGTGCAGTGCAGTGTGGCAGAAGAGAGGGAGAGCAGGCGGAAGAGGCAGAAGTAGCAGTGGCAGTGGGGAAAGGAAGAAGAGGAGAGCGAGGAAGAAGTGGCAGCAGCTGAGAGGAACAGGAGGAGGAGGCCACCACTCAGGGAACATCTCAGCCCAGAGAAGTGGCTCCTCCCTAGCCACCTAAAACCTACCTTGCCTTCCTCTTCTCTTCCTCCAACTCTTTGTCCTTCTGTTGTTCGGCAGAATGGCAAGGCCTGGAGGGCAGAAGTGGAGTGGCAGAGGCTCAGCAAAGATGGAGCTGAAACGGACCACAAGGTCATCCAGCCGGGACACCCCCCCCCCCAGAAGTGGCACTCCAGAGCACCACCCTTGGACCTTCCTTCAATCCAGGTCTTCCTTCCAGCCATGGGATGCCCAAGGCTTGTGGTTTTTGATGCCCCCATCAAGCTTGGATGTGCTTTACAATTAATATTGTATACAATCTGAAATTTCCCAGTCTATTTAAATTTACACTGCATGATCTTTGGGGCAGTGGATTGCTTATGTAACTCTGCATGCTGATTCTATGGATATAAGAATCATTATTGTTTTACATATGATAGCGAGTCTTAGCAATATTGAGAACTGTAAACATATGCAAATGTTAAGGAACATGTTCTAGATATTCATCACAGATTACAGGGAAATGGATTCATACATTTAGTCTCCTGCAGCTTTTCCAGTTGATTTTTATGAAATGAATAAGTAATTTAGTATAGTTGCTTTGGCTGTCATTTAAGGAGACAGAACATACATGAAAAAGCATGACAAGGCAGAGCTATCTACCTTCTTTGGTTCAGATGATACCAATTAAAGAATTATAATATATTATTATATATTATATATATAATTATAATATAATATTATATAATTATATATAATCATAATCATAGTCATTTCCCCCTGTAAATTATGTTACAGAGCAAATCTCTTACTTATCAAATGAGGGGGGAAACATATAAGGCAACATACTACTGAAGATGTAAATTTTAAATCATTTCATTAATACATGTGAGGATGACAGTTTTCAAAATGTTTACCCCTGTTGCCTGCAAGAGAGCTTTACACATTTCTCAGTATATATGTATTTGCAATTTGGAACTTCTTTGCCAAAAAAATATTTTCTACAATATATATACATGAAAGTTTAAAGAAGACTCTCCAGATACAAATCTTTCCATGGAAGACCAGAAAGCATGGGTACATGCCTTAATGACACATAGGGAAAGCCACACTGGGAAAAGCTATCTGGATTTTCTCACAACAAGCTGCATCAAATGTGTCAGAGTAAGGGTACAATTGCCTCCTTGTGTTTCAGCCCACATCTGATTATTTCTCAAGAGGATGATGAGTCTGGACCATCCCGCAGTTGTACACTGTAGTGCAACTAGGCATAAATAGCTGCTCATGTACAGCAGCTGTGTGAATGTTCATGATCAATCTGTGGGCAGGACACAGACATGATGTCAGGGATAGCTGAAGAAGTACAGTCTAATTCCACCCTCTGGTTATTAGTCCTGTGTGTAGTGTAAACAAGACACAAGAAAAAGATGATTTCCAGGCTTGAAAGATCAGTGTTCTAAATCAGTGGTTCTCAAAGCAGGTGGTATGCCCCTGCCGCAGGGAGTGGTGGAAAGGTGCAAGGGGGCATTGAGGAGGAAAGGAGGCAGCAAGGGGAGCTTCAGTCAAAGTACTTAGTGAGCAAGAAAGACAAGGGGAACCAGGGGCTTTTAGAAGGGCCATGATGAGGGTGACAGCTATATGAAACATCCTTTCAGGGTCCCTTAAAATCACTGTACAGTCTTGCTGATCACTTATGCAATGGTGTCTTCCACTCTTCACCTCCCCATAAGAGCTCACTCTCTCAGCTGCACTTTTCGCTAGCAGTGGTGGTTGGGAAATTCTTGCGAGGCTTGGGTGCAGGGCATCGTTTCTGTGGCTATGAGTAGCACTAATTTGGGACTGATGACCAACAGAATTCCATTTTTCTATTCATTTTTTATTGAAAAATATGTTTCCTAACAGATTGGAAAGAATAATAGAACAATAATTTTTTGTGCAATTTTGTCCCAATATTAAAATGGCCTGAAGGGTTCTGAAAAGAATAATGGAGCAGTAAATTTTTGGCAGATTCCTATTAACGTGAACTTAGCGTTAAGAGGGGTGAAAAAGAAATCTCCCTCCTTCCCCGCTTCTCCTGCAACATTTGAATAACACTTCAGCCAGATCTGTTTCCATGGCAATTGAGGAGCGCTTCCAGCCTTCACACACAAAAGCTTTTTTGTTCTTTCAGCCACCTTTGGAGAACGTTTGAGGAATCATTTAGCAGCGATGCAGGCAAGTGTGAAAATCTTCTATGTCAGTTTTTTTTTTTTAATGGAAACATAGCACTTTCAGAGCAGCCATCACTGCACACCTCAGTCACACAACTGGGGCTGCTGCTCCCATTGTGCTATCTTCTTGACTGTCCTGTAACCCTGCCTCCCTGCCCTATGCCCTATCCAGCAAACATTTTGGTTCTTTTATTTGTATTTGTATTTGTATTTTTATGTACTTCCACAGTTCTGCTTAAATTAAACTAAGTTAAGTTTAAGAAGAAAAAGAAACCAAGATGAAGATGAAGATGAGAAATGGGGGAGGGGGGAGAAGGGAATCAGGCTGCTTGGAAACAGTGAGGAAGAAGGGGGACAGGGGAAGAGGAAGTGACACTGAATCCACATCAGTACCAATCTTTCAACTGTCACAGTAGTGATGTTTTGCACCTAGGGACTTGTGTGACTGTAAGGTCATTGACGGGTTTCCCCTATCAATGAAAAGGGATGCAGCAGCTATAGGTTTGGGACACAGTAGATATAGGTCATAGGTGTCATTGTGCAATAGGTATTGCCAAAGTGACTTTTATCCTGATCTACTTGCAGTCTAAAGGCCATGAGTAATAATCTCCTTAGTTTCCTCAGGACCATTTTCAAAGCAGCATGAAAATTTAAGCCTGCTGTGTCTCATAGTGAACACCCCTTGTATGTCATCTACTTAGATGACCAAGGGCATGCCTATCATTAGTCAATGCACGGCAGAAGATGCTCAAAGTTATAACAGGGAGTAGGAGGAAGGCCCTTTGTATCACAGACCTATGACCTGCAGAATAATCTCCTTTAATGACCATTGAAGAAAGCTTTACCTGTTATCCTCTTGGCTTCTGTACATGGAACAAGTAGGATGTATGATGCGGTTCTTAGGTAGCAAAATGTTTTTGGTGATCACCATGTTTCTGAGAGAGCCATGTTCTTTCCTAACCCCCCTTCATGTTATCTCTTCTACTTGTCATCAGAGAGAGGAGGAGCTGCCTTGCTTCATAAAAATGTGAGCTAGAAAAATCAAGAGAAAAGGCTGTAAATGTAGGAAGTTAATTGGATTAAAATGAGAAGCTTGTCTTTCATTTTTTGTAATTGCTGCCATTGAACAGAAAGGCCATTCTGGAAAGATAATTACTCTGGACAGTTTTGAAGACTTGCTTTGATTTTCTTTTGTTATCATCTTATATAAAATAAAAAGCTAATGATAACAAATTTAATTTTTATAAAAGGTTGGCATTCTATCAATGTAAAATATCATACATTCTGCAGGACCTCTTATGTTTGACTCAAAAGAGTGGGGGCTAGAGGTGGGTGGGAGAGACAAGGGCACTGAAAGGATGTGCTCCAAATACCTAATGAATATCAATCTTCTAAAGGCATTCAACAAGGAGATCAAATTCTATACCAGGATCCCTAGCTAGCAGCTTGTGACAGCCTTCTTTTTGTTTCGATTTTACTTTTGCTTTTGATATATTTGTAAATAGAGTTACTTGTAAAAAAAAGGATACTAATAAATTAGAAATGACCTCTGGAATATAACTGTAACTTTGGGGCTTTACAGACCACCCAAAAGGGGCAGTCTGTAGGTGTTCCTTTGAGCACTGGGGCCAGGGCAACGTCATCAGCAGCCGCAGAGGCCCCAATCTGCTGCTTTTTCCAGGCCACAGAAAAGGGGCAAAATACCCCTTCTCCACGGCCTGGAAAGGGCTATCCTTGGGGCTTCATGCCACAAGGACAGCTTGACCGGTGGAGACAAGGGTAAAAGGGGCCTCCTGGATCATTTGTTCCTGCAGCAGTCTCGTTGCCTCAGGAACAAAGCACTCCCGGAAAAGGAGCTCCATTTTGGAGCTCCTTTCTGCACTGCGGAAAGGGCGCCCTAGGCGCCCTCCAGCAGCACAATGCTATCAGGCATGCACTGGTCTGTCTGGATGAGCCGCGTGCCATGATGTCATCAGAACATGCATGTATGGATGGCGCGATGTAAAAATGGTGCCATCCATACGCACTAGGGCTAGGGAGCGTGAGAATGCTGTACGATCCCCAGCCCTATTCACGCAGCGGAGACAGCCCTTTGGGGCCATCTGTAAAGGGGCCATCTGTAAAGGGGCCATCTTTGGGGCCATCTGTAAAGGCCTTTTGTTTGTTGAAGGCATAAAACAGCAACAAACAAAGTTACAGTTATTTCTGACTTATGGTGACCCTAAGGCTTGGAATTTTTTTTGGAAAGTTGCTACAAAGTGGGTTTTCCATTGCCATCCTCTGAGGCTGAGAGACTGTGACTTGCCCAAGGCCACCCAGTTAGTTCACATGGCTGAACTGGGATTTGAACCCTGGTCTTCAGAGTCATAATCAAACCACTACACCACAGATCCTCTTACATGTGTCTTTGCAAGCTATTTAACAGAGTATGCTTTTCAACATTTTAACAGACTGCACGCATGCACACACATACAGAGAGAGAGAGAGGGAGAGAGAGAGAGAGAGATTTCCACAAAACAATTCAGCTCTTTATAAAGAGTTGTACAGTATCTCTGATTTGGTGACTGTTACAACAGTCTTTCAACCTGGCCAAGGAAAAACTACAGGGCCTTTGTTTTTATTTTTAAAAGAGTTTTGGACTGGACAAATAACTTTCTCTAAATCTGCATTCCCCAAATTTCAATATGGATTTCAAAGAGCAGATGAACATGACATACACAGTCATCCTCAGCCATCCACACCAAATATGAGAGAGCAAGAAAATTGTTAACTGAATGAAAGAAAGTCATTTTATAATATACCCAGAGCTCAGTTCTGATTTAAAATCAGCCAGAGACATTGTTGTATGCATAATGATTGGATAGGCAGAAGGGACTTTTGGTGGGGGCTAGTGATTGTGAAAATAATGAAACAAGAATGATGAGGGGATCTTTGCTGATTGGGGAAAAGAAAAGGTTACCTTTTCACATTCTTTGTTGGAAGAAGAAAAGTTATAGATGAGGTGTTAGAGCTTTGAAGCAACTTTCTTAAGGGGAAAATGAATAATGACACTTTCTAGGAAGGCAGTCTAGATCTAACACTATGCTGGTAATAAGACTGAGTAAGGTGTCTGACAGGATTTAACAGAAGAAAAGGCAGGAAAGAGAGAGAGAACACTGTAAAAGAAAGAGTAGGCTTTAATGAAGAGTGCTAGAACACATTTTTACATTACTTTTCCCACAAAATCTTGAATCTAGATTAAATTAGTCAACATTCCTGTGTGATCAGTCATAATAGTGTTGGTAGGAAGACAATTTTTTTTGTCATACACCAAAACAGGCAGCAGTAGTCAGTCACTGGTAGCAGGATGCATATAGTAACCTTTCTCTGAAATATTGATAGGCATGACACAGAGGGTGCCCTAAACATCTTCCCCCTCCCCCAGTTTTGCAGCCAAATGTCTCATTTAGAAGTGCCACTTCCAATATATTTCTCATCAGTATAACTGTCTTCTCCCTATAAATTTTAAATCCAGAGAATTTATTCATCCTTTCATCAGTTTGTCTAATCCAGGTAGCTGGTCTTCTAGAAATAGAACTAAATCATCTGCAAAGGCCTGTAGTTTATATTCTTGACCTTTAATTTTTATATCTTGAATTTCTGGATCTTCCCCAGTTTCATTATTTAGAATCTCCAGGAATTTATGAATAGCAGAGGAGAGGACATCCTTGACATGTACCTTTCCAGATGCTGACTTCTTTTGTTCTTTCTCCACAGACTATGAGTTTTGCAAATTGTTTTTTCCATAAATATTTCAAATCCTATTTAGAAAGTTTTCCTATATTTTCATTCTCTTTAATATCACATTTTTTGAATATTTGAAAGAACTAAGACTTTCAAATTAATTAAAAGTTGTAATGTGGGAAGCTCCTATGTCTCCAACACATTCAAGAAAACAGGAAGATCTGCATGCTCAGGAGAAGAAATATTAGAATTCAAGGAAAAGCATCACATCTGTCTGTTTTTAGGTAGTCCCATCTGTGTGATTTGTTTGTGACAATAGTAGAGAAGCAGCAAAGAGAACATTTTTGGAGCCCAGATCAAAGCAGAAGAGCTGGGTTTGTGGAGAAAAACTAGGTTTGGGAAAGAAGGAAGAAAGGAGCCTTGGAGAGGAATGGAAATAAACAGAATTTGTTTGCTTAGCAGGAAACTAAGGCCTTCCAGCAGATAGGACCCTTTCACACTGTAAGAGCTGTTAGACTTTAAAAGCAAGTGTACATCTGCTCATCACCATCACAATTGGTCTATATGGAAATAATTTTTTGTAGTTTCTGGGGAGGTGCATTGTAATTCTCTTTAGTAACTCTTTTTCTGGTATAATGTGGGTTGTATTCTGTCCACCCCCACCCCACCCCTCAACAGATACCAAAAACTCCAGGATCTCAATTTCCACTAGTTTTAATGGCCAATAGCAAAATAGTGACAACCTCCATGCCATTACTGGTACCCACATTAAGTTCTTAAATGAATAGTTAATGTTTTATACATTAATTAGTTACATGATTTCAGTTATTGGTGTTGATGGTAGTGAATTAATTTCTTCATTTATAATGTTTGACATTATTTCCGTTAGTGTTCAGTTAGTTTTCAAAACAAATATTCCATATTCTGTTACTAATAGTTTAACATGGCATCTTAAGGTGAAAACATGTTGCATATATTGTGAATGAGAGCCCATATCATGAAGCTAGAAGTGGAGGACAGACCTTAAGGGATTGCTGCCTTGGATACTAACAGCCACTGGAACTACTGGAAAGTTTCCTTCTCAGTGATGTCTCACAGTAAAAAAGTGGAAGTATGAGTTGCAGATTGTGAAGAAGAACCAAAACAACTGATTTTGTCAGTTACAATGATATTGAGGGATTTCAATGCAGGTAGAGACCAATTCCATTCTTGGCCATGTGAGGACTAGAGACAAAGACAGGTAATCAAATTTCAACTCCCATTAGCAACTGAAACATAACTTCTCTTGAGATACAAATGGTCCTGTCCTTGTTTGAAGTTAAATGCTCCTTTCTTAGGCAGGGAATACTGAATTACTCAAGGAGTCTCTACAGTTACATCTGGGGGAGGGGATAGGTACTGCATAGATAAAACTTGCCAAATTGTGGTAATAAATTGTCATCTAAAGAAAGCTGATTGTAAGACATTTGCTGAATTCAACCTAGAAGAGTCCTTATTGAGTTTTGAGTTCACATCTCAGGAGTTTAAACACAAGAGAGTTCCCACCAAAGTGTATTGGAAAAATGTAGCAAGCCACTGAAGAAAGGGTATGGGATAATAAAACATACTGTTGTGAAATAATTAAGGGAACCCCTTCAGTCTGTATGTTAATATCAACACTTTTACATTAACATTGGACCAATTTTTATATTAAGCAAATGAAACTAGTTCATCACCTTGACAGGAGAGGCCTTTAAGGATAGCAAGAGTTATGGAAAAGAAAAATGACAATGATATTTATTTTGCAAATTAACATGTTAAAACATGTTCTTTTCAACACACACACACACACACCAATGCATTTCTTTATTTACTTACTGTATTTATACCCCGCTCTTCAGCCAGAAAGACTCTCAAAGCAGCTTACATATAGCTAATTAGACATTTCCATGCCCTCAGGCTTACTATCTAAAAAGACATGACACAAAATGAGAAAAGAATGGAGTGGGAAGGGGAATAAGTCCAGCTGTTCTTCTTCCCTATGAGGCCTGGACCATGGCAGATGGACTGGAGGAAGGGATCTTCTTACTTTAGGCCAGACCTGAAGGATCTGGCTGGCCTTTCTCTCCCTCTGAGGCAGGATGATGTTAGGTGGCAGAGAGGGAGGCTAATCTTCTTACTTTAACCAGGCCTGATGGAGCTGGCCAGCCTTTCTCTCCCTCTGAGGCCAGATAATGTTAGATGGCAGAGAGGGAGGGCATTATGAAGAAGAAGAAGACAAGAAGTGGTGGGTGGATATAGGCACTAGTTCATCATCAGTGTTCTGACAAGTTTTCTCCAAATCTTTAGGGGTAAAACCCTAGGGGCTTTTTACATTGGCAAGAAAGTGTGATCTGAAGTTGCCTTTATCTTAATGCTTAGCAGCTACATAGCAAGCTTCAGGTTTGCATTAAAAAAGTGCAGAGCTGCTACACTGAGGGGTGTGGGAACGACTTATCTGAGTGGTCTTTTTTGTGGCTCAGCAGTTACATGGGAAGCTGTCAGAACGCTACAAACACAGGCGGAGCTGCTACATGGGCAGCAATAAACGCGGCTTTAAACTGCGATTTTAGTTTTTTTTTTCCTTGCCGGCTGCGAACTGCGCTGTTGCGCGGTTCGTACCGCCGCGAACAGCGCTATTCCGATGGTCGAGGCTTGAACTGCGCTATTGCGAGGGTCGAGGCTTGAACTGCGCTATTGATAGGGTCGAGGCTACGAATTGCGCAGTTTTAAATGATTTAAAGGGGGCTCCTAAGTGATTTTGACGCCAGCCACAGACCGAGCATCTGCAAGAAGACAAAGGAGGAGGAGTGCTGGCCATTGACCCAGTGACGTTGGCATTCGTCAGCACAGGGTCACTGTGGGCATCATCACCAACATGGATGCCTCCTCTCCTTTGTGGTCTGCACTTGTCGTCAATGTTCAAAGCACAGCCAAAGCTGCCGCCTTTGCCTCCGCTAGTGCTGCCAGGATCGTCGAAGTGACCACTGAAATGACTGCTGTGACCACTGAAATGACTGCTGTGACCACTGAAATGACTGCTGTGACCACTGAAATGACTGATGTGACTGCTGAAATGATTGATGTGACCACTGAAATGATAGCTGTGACCACTGAAATGACTGATGTGACCACTGAAATAATAGGTGATGATGATAGTGATGATACAGAAGAGAGAATAGCTGCAGTTGGTGTCTCACTGCTTGAGCAGTGTGAATTAGCCGGTGGCATTGCTATGTCCGAGAAAAGGAAGACCCGGCTTTATTGGACGCTGGAGAGAAGTGATCACTGGTGGTCTGTCATAGTCACTCGCACCTGGTCTGAAAGCCGATGGAGGCGTTACTTCCGAATGCCCCGTGCCCTCTTTCACCGGCTGGTGGACATCCTCCGTCCAGAACTGGAGAGATCTGATTCATTGATGAGAAAAGCCATCCCGGTGGAGGAGAGAGTGGCCATTGCCATCTTCATGCTGGCCCATAAAATCACCTACTTGGTGACTTCAGAGCTCTTTGGGGTTGGCATTTGCACTGCAGGGCAAATGATGCTGGAGTTCGCCTTGGCCATGGAGAAGCTCCTGCTGTCCCGGACTGTGTACTTGGGAGATGCCCGGAAGGTAAGGCACTGTCCAAAATATATTTCCACTTGTCAAACTATCCTATCCTGTATGTGGCATATTTCATGTGTGGGTTGTTTTGTGGTGTAATTGCATGGATGTAATGAATTTGTCATTTATTCACCTGTTCCCCCCCCCCTTTCCTTTCTACAGATCATGGAAGGTTTCGCTGAGCTTGGATTCCCACAAGTAGTGGGCGCTGTGGATGGGTGCCACTGTCTGATTGTGCCACCCCTGGGGCAGAGGAAGAATTATCAGAACAGAAAGGGGTCCTATTCTGTTATCCTGCAAGGGACATGTGATCACACTGGTCGCTTTGTGGATGTGGAGCTTGGATGGCAAGGATCAGCTCATGATGCCAGGGTGGTCCGCAATTCTGTCATTTTTGAAACTATGGAAGCTGGCATCTTTGTGCCAGGCAACCCCACCATTACCATCCAGGGTCAGCAAATTGGACCCCTCCTGCTGGGAGATAAAGCTTATCCTCTCAGGAAATGGTTAATGTCGCCCTACAAGAAACCTACCACTGCCAAGCGGAAGCTTTTCAATAGGAGGTTGAACAGGTGTAGAGTGAAGGTGGAACATGCGTTCGGGCGTCTCAAGGCCAGGTGGAGATGTCTGAAAGGACCACTTGTTGTGGCAGAAGAGAACGTGGTGCCCATCATCGCCGCTTGTGTCATCCTACACAACATCTGCGAGACCAAGGGAAAGGTTTTGGATGAGGGGCTGCAGTACAGGCGACGTTTTGTGTTGCCTACCCTGGGGGCACCTATTCCGGAAAATGACCCTGGCACACAAGAAGGGCACAAAGTGAGGAATGCATTGGCAGAGTTCTTCCAGACAGGGAGAATTTGAACTTGGACTTCTCCTCCATTTGTGATACCACAGCATAATTGTTTTGTATAATCATATCAGTAGTTGAATAAATGTATCCCATCAGCCACAGTCTGTGTGTGCCCATCATTCATGGTCTGCTGTGTGGGCAGTCTCTGCCATGTGCTTGTTGGCTTGACACACACAAACACACTCACAGAAGGTCATGCATAGGTTTGCCTGGTGCCAGATTTCCTGGAAGATAAAGATACAAGCCCATAACTGCCAACCGTTTACTCTGACAATGTATCAATACCCCTTGAAATTCAGGCTTCCCTAATGGCCCATTCAATTGTAACAATATGAAGCCCAGAGGCATCGATTGGGGGAAAGATTCAAAATTCAGCTCTGAGGGGACTTCATTGGCCTGAAGCCATCTCTGCCCACCTTGCCCTCACCCACAAATTTCTATAAAGTCCAAAGCCCCTGTCTTTTTCCTCAGGACGGCGACCATGGCTCCCAGGGTGAGACCTCCAGTTCGCAGGGCCTACTGGCAGGCTGAAGAGCTGGAGATCCTCCTGGAGGCCCTCATGCCAGAGCAAGCTGCTCGGATTGTGATGGCCTCTAGCAGCAAGCCGAACAAGGCCTTTTTTATGGATGCCGCCAGAGCCCTCCGGCGACGAGGGTTTCAAAGGACCTTCCTACAGTGTCGGAGCAAGTTCAAGGACCTGAAGGGAAGGTTCTTTGAAACCCTGGAGGACTATGGTCCGCATCCGCCTGTTCGGAAGAGGCCACCATATTTCGAACAGCTTCGGGCCCTCTGGCAGAGGGCCGGAGAGCCTCGGTGGGAAGATCGCCGTCCTCAAGGTATGTCTGGGCCCCTTTCATTGTGCCTGTGTCCCTGTCACTGACCCTTCCCTCCTGTTTGCCAATGTCCTCCATGGGTCCTCATGCCTGTCCTCCACTTTGCTTTTGCAGGCATGCAGCCCAGGCGAGGACGGAGGGTGCCAGAGCAGGCCCAACAGCCCGGCAGGGGGTCCCCCGCTGCTGCACCTCAGGGAGAGGCTCGGGATCTCCCTGAGGATGCAGCACAGCCAGGGCCCTCTGATGCCGCCCCTCCGGCCAGAGAACAGGCTCCTCTGGCAGCAGGTTAGTGTCCAAGGGGTTGGGGGGGGTGGACGTTGCAAGCCTGCAGCCTCCACAACACTCCTGTCCTGTCCCTTCCCTTCATGTCACTGTATTAACTTCTCCCCTTTCTTCCCTTTTTCCAGTAGCTCCTCCGTCGCCGGATGCTGCTGCTGCCAATGAGGACCAGCCTGGGCCAAGCCGCCGCCGCCGCCGCTGTCGCCTGGACAGGGGACCCGAGGCCCAGGGTCCCCAACCCAGGGAGATGCCTGAGGCACAGCGCCACAGGGGAGGAGGTGAGTACAGGCACCCAAAGAACCGGAGAAGGGAGTGGGGATGCCCATACACCCTGCCTGTGGGAGTGGGTGTGTGGCTCCATTGTCCCCTCCTAACCATTCTCTCTTTCTCTCTCTTTTTTCTTTTGTCCTCTACAGAACGCCTGCTGCATAGGAGGGTGGCAGCGCTGGAGGCAGGCCAGGAAAGGATCTTGCAGCTCCTAAATAACATCTTGCAAGTCCTTCCTGGCGCTGCACCTCCAGCTGCCCAGTAAAGCTGCTTCCCCCCCCCCCTTTCCCTTTCCTTCCCTTTCCCTTGTTTGCTGTTCCCCTTCCTTCCCCTTCCCTTCCCTGTAAATAATGTGTAAATAGTTTGTATAAATAAAAAAGTTTATTTTTTAAAAAAAAATTGTCTGTCTTGAACTGCGCAACAGCGGTAGTACACCATTGACCCATTTGTATGAATGAAATTCTTTTTTTATGAATGAATGGGGGTGTTGCGGTACTGCGGTGTTTCACCATTTGTTAGTGTTAAGATTTGAAGTAGGACAGTGGTGTTCAAAATGTGCTTTTGAAGAGATGTTGAACTTCAGCTCCCAGAAGCCTAAGTCCTACATCTCATCAACAGCGCAGTTTGAACATCACTGCCATAGGGAGTTAGTGAGTTAGCTATAGCTATAGTGTAGTGCCTGGTGGAAAAGGAAGTGCAGGGAAGGAAGGAGACCCTTGGGGAGAGAGATAAGTGCAGTAGAGGACACCACAGTGCTTAATGGGAACTCAGTGCTTGTCACAACACTTCCCTCCTCTTCCTCCCCTGCGCCTGGGATGGCGACGAGTCGCCATAGGAACCGCCACTTGGCTGCTGAAGAGGCCAGAAGACTCCTGTCTAGGTTCTTCCTGACAGACCTCCAGATCCAGAATGACTTCGCCAGGAGTGACATCACAACCCCTTTCCCCACCCTGATGCCCAGATGGCCCCTCTACAGCCATGGGAATGGCCCTATGGGTAACACTCTC
Source organism: Urosaurus nigricauda (assembly GCA_034509955.1). NCBI lineage: Eukaryota > Metazoa > Chordata > Lepidosauria > Squamata > Phrynosomatidae > Urosaurus > Urosaurus nigricauda. Next base: position 141,119,222 of record JAOEGL010000003.1, on the reverse strand, counting down.
CTCCTCACCACCCACTCTGCCACTCTGAGCTGATCTTAAGATCCCTACTATCTGTTCCAGCAGGCCACTCTGCCCTTCAAGAACAGAAGTGAGTCGCCTCTGCTGCTGGATGGATTCTGCCTGCTGCTGAAGTGCCCTCTCCTGCAGCTGAAGTGCCGTCTCCTGATTCTTGAGGGCCCTCTCCTGATTCTGGAGGGCCCTCTCCTGATTCTGGAGGGCCAGCTCCTGCTGCTGAAGTGCCCTCTCCTGATTCTGGTGGGCTCTCACCTGCACCTGAACTGCCCTCTCCTGATTCTCGACTGCTCTTTCTTGAAATTCTACGCTCCTCAACCTTAGCTGATAGAAACGCTCTCCCTGTTGTGTGAGTGCTGTCATGTGTTCTGAGGTGGCACCAACGAGACGATCAATAGCCCTGGCGGATGTTGCTGCTGCTGAGCGACGCACCCGTCTGTGTCTCATGGCAGCGAGCCGCTCCTCCGGTGGCATTGCAGCTGTGGGATTGGCGGGTGCTTCTTCTTCTTCTGAAGGTGGTCTTGCTGCACCTTCTGCACCTTCTACAGGACGAAGCACCAGAGATACACAAAAGCATAGAGTTAGCACATACTCCAGAGGGCATCCAATCCATCCCTATTATGCCATGCAGGAACTCTCGCTCAAAGCACCCTCAATATGTCACACAGGGCCTTGGACAAATGTAAGGAAGAGGAAGAGTTGAGGAGAAGCACAACACACACACACACACACCACAGTCATACAAAGGAGATCTTACAGCATACACTGACATAAACGTTGTAGCCCCTACCCAAAACATGCCATCATGCCAACAAAAACCTTCGCCAGCGCCTGTGTTCCTCTGCTGTAACTGGCCCACTATACAATCCCCCCCCCCTTCCCATGCCACACACATGTCTTACCCTGCAAAGCTTCCTGACCGTCACTATCATTGCTGTCTCTCACAGTCCTCTGTCCTACAGGCGACCGATCACGGTGGCTACTGACGTTGGCAGAGACAGTGCTTGTACGGGAGGATGGCCTGCTTGAGGAAGCTGTAGATGCCAACTTTATGGCACGGGCTTTTTTTCTGAGAGCTTCGATGTCCACAGCTTGCTGACTGTAGGATGTCTCATCAGAGTCCGGGGACTGCTCCCGTTCCTCTGCATGACAAAGGGACAGAGTGACTTCTCCCCTATGCCCACCCTGATCCCACATCTTCCCTATGTCCCCTAGTTCCCTTTCCCTCAGAAGCCGAGGCACATCTTACCTTGAGAAGGCAGCAGAAGATGTTGGGCACATTCCATGCTTGTCTGTGGGCTTGGATCAGGCTCTGGCTCTGATTCTGGCTCTACCTGTGGTTCCGGGGTGTCCTCCATAGGTTCAGCCCTAGCAGGCTGGCCCACTGGGACCCTCACAACCTGTCCGCTGGTGGACAGTCTGTTGGGTCTGATCCTCCCATCCTTGCTAATGAACTCATGAAGCTCCTTGTAGAAAGGAGGATGGGGGCCTGCCTGGGTACCTTTGGCCAAATTGTCTCGATATTTTTTATATTGTGCCTTTAAGGCTTTGCACTTTCGCCGGCACTCTTCCCAAGTCCGCCGGTGTCCCTTCCCTCTCATGGCTTGGGCCACCTCATGATAGGTATCCGCATTGAGGTAGGTGGACTCCAGTTTCTCTAAAATATTGGGCCTTGACCAGATGGAAATGAGGTCTGAGGTCTCTGCATGAGACCAAGACATCCCTCTCCCCCTTTTTGGGCCACTTGTAGAAGTCTCTGCCATTGTGCAAAGTGCCACAGCAAAGCCTCGGCAAGAGTGTCCCTAGGAGCGGCTGAGTTGGACAAAGGCAAGTGGGAAATGGCGCTGGAATGTGTGTGGGGGTTCGTGTGAAAATTGAAAGTTTCCTCTTATCACTGCACCTGTTAAAACATCCGCCACCAAAACTGTCAATATCCCAGAGGCGCTACTGCGCATGTCTAGGGTTAGGATTAAGGGCGGAGCTAGGGTTTGGGAGCTTTAAAAAACTGCGCAGTTAAATCCCAGCTTTTACACCTGGAGGACATAGAACATTTTAATTAGGAGTGGAGTCCACACCACGCATGCTCCCAACTACGATCCATTCTGATCCGCACCAGCAGCGCAGCCTTTAAATGGGCGCCTTAAGGAAACGGAGCCCCATTTAACTGCGCAAGTACACCTTAGCCTTTACATGTACTAGCGCTGTAACGCAGTTATTAAAAAAGTAGTGGGTCAACCGAACTACTTTTTAAAAGCGCGTTTTTTCCCTTAAAACGCCAAAATGGCGTTTTCATGTCACACTTTCCCATTTTATAATGTAAAAGCTGGGTTTTCAACCAGCCTTCAAAACACCTTTTTTTGCCAATGTAAAACGCACCCTAGATTTGTAACTGTAAATGTTGCATGTTTATTGAAATGTCAACCAAGTGGTAAGATAAAATACACAGATTTCTGCATTATGTCTGATTCCTTTTTGTAAACAGACAGAATTGCTATTCGATATGGGAACTTTTTAAAGATGAAATATAATTTATTTTTCTTTTCTGCATTTTTCAGGATGACAGAAACAGATAACACTCTGGTCAGTTTCTAGATGGCTTTATTTTCTAATCCTATATTATTTTTAACACCATTGCCTGATGAAGAAGACAGGGGATCTTCAAAAGCTTGTGGCATATATTTTATGCATTTCAGTTGGCCCAACACTGTTATGACTCTTTTATGGTTTTGGATATCATTGTATTTTGCTATATGGTCAACACAGCTACCCCTGGGTATGTTTCTCAGCTTCAAAGGAAGGCCAGGGCAATCCACTTCCGAACACATATTGCCAAGAAAAACCCATGATAGGGTTGTCTTAGGATCACAGTAAGTCAGAAATGACTTGAAGGTACACAGCGATAGCAACACAATGCAAATTGTCTCATCTCCCTCACATACACACAAAACACCTGAATATTGCTTACACCAAATGAGGAATGTTTCTATACTAGGTGTGTGAGCAAGTGTGCTTTGTACCTAACTTCTTATCTGCTCTGAGATACACTTGACCATTAGTAAAAATCAGGATTTTTAACGATATACACAGAGGTTAAACATGTTTACAATCTTTTGTGTATTACATCACCCCCTATGAAGAAGAGTCACCTGAAGTCTTAGCATCTTTCTACACTACACAGTTATAGCATTATGATTTCACTTTAACATTCACAGTTGCATCCTATGAAATCCTGGCATTTGTAGTTGATCAGAAGCACTATTGGAGATCTTTGGCTCAGAATTTGACATGCCCCTCCCTAAACAACCAATCCTGACATTCCATAGAATGGAATCATAGAATGGTAGTTAAAAGTTAAATAAATTATAGGGCTACAACCGTGTAATGTAAATTAATAAAACAACAGGGGGGAACTGAAAGGATCATATTGTGTAGATCAAATCTACTTATATTGAACTGTGAAAGGGTTTTATATGGCTTAAGAAAAAGAAAGGGAGAGAAAAACACTACTTTATCTCTAATGGATCTTTGAACAAATAGTTCAGAGCAAAAGAGTAAGAAGGGAATTTCAAGACAAGGGGCTCTTTCAGAATACCCAAATATAGCACTGTGATTTCACTTTAATTGCCAAAATAATACCCTATAGAATTCTGGGGTTTTCAGTTTAGTGAGGTAGGGGAGCTCTTGGACTAATAATAATCAATGTTCCTCTCCCAAATGAAGATCCTAGCATTCCATAGAATGTTGTCATTATAGTTACAATAGAATCATAGTGCTATTACTTTGTAGTTTGAAAAGGCCCTAGCAGTTGTATCAGGCTCCATGATGACACTTTGCCATGCACTTTAGTATATTCATATTGGGCACATGAATAGAGATCTTATACTGTACACTAAGAGGGCACTTTTCTTCCAAAAATGCAATTCACATGTGCTTCTGTGGTGTTTTTAACATATACTTTTCCATTTTCAATTCTATCTGCTACACGACAGATTCCAATAGTGAGGCACCCCATGACAGTTTTGAATGTCCTTTGTCTTTCTAGGAGCAGGGAAATTAAAAGCTGGATCCCATTCACAGTAAACAACTATAGCACTATGATTCCGTTTTAGGCAATATCTTATGCAATCTTAAATGTAGTTGTTTGTGAAACCACTAAATGTAGTGGTTTGTTGTTGTTAACCACCTTCTATTTGATCTCAAGCCTTGGCTACCTTGTGAATGAGATATCTCTAAGAGCCTTATCACACTAGATGAATCCCATTCAGAAACGGGATTTTAGAAGTAGAAAAAAATCTGCAAATGTGGGATGATTTTCAGATATGTTTCTCCCGAACAGAAATGCAAAAATAAAATGAACAGAAATTGGACAAAAACAACACTTTTCCTTCACTGCTCTGCTTAGGTCCTGTATATTCATAGCCTTGGTTTCTTTAATAGAGCCCATCTATCTAGCATTTGATCTTCTTCTCTTTCTACTTCTGTCTTCTTTTTCTAGCATTATTGTTTATTTTCCAATGAGTCATACTTTCTCATGATGTGGCCAATGTACAACAGTCTCAGGTTAGTCACCTTGGCTTTCAGAGAGATTTCCAACTTGATCTATTCTAAACACTCCCCTCCATAAACTGCAAAATTCCATGATGCCATAGAACATTATCATGAAACTTAAAGTGGAAACATAGCTCTGTAATGATTCAGAGTGAAAAAGATTTGTGCTTTCAACCAGAGCTGGGATCACATCTTTCAAAAAGTAATTAGTTACCATTAAAATTCCAAGTTCCCCAAAATAGTTGTTGGAAGAAGAGAATATGATGTTTCCCTTTGGTTCTCAACGGTAATTACAATGATGGCATTTGAATTATTTTTTTAACATTTAAACATTTGAATGATGTAAGCCACTGATCTGTGGTAGTGATCTCTTTCTTTGTTGATTTCATTCTCAAAGGAAGCAACAAAAATAGTTTTAGCAAAAAAATTAATAATAATTGAAAATTGCACAGATTTTGAAGGCTATTCACAGTATATGACTTATTTTGCTCAAAATGTGACATTGGTGCACAGAAAATACTATTGCACAGATAGAAAATGCTATTTCACAGAAAATGCTATTCTACAGATAGAAAATGCTATTGCAGACTATTCACAGTACAGAAATTATTTTTCCCAAAAGGTGGCATTTGTGCACAGAAAATAGCATTTTCTGTGCTGTAAATAATATTACTGCACACTAGGACCATTACTCCACAACAGATCATGAGGCAGCAACAGGAGGAAGCACACACACTATGTGATGTTCCTCCTCTGCCATTTTGTTGGGCCATATGCCATAACTACAAGAGTAACTCAGTTAATTGAAATGATACTTATGCCAAAAAGTAAAAAGAAAAGAAAAGAAGTGAAGCCACCCCTTGTTAATTTAATTTTAGTATGTAATGCAGCTATTTCTGTGGAGGGGATGGAGGGGATGCAAGTAGTCTGATAGTTACTTTGATACTTCCAAGTTCTGAGAACAGTCATGTAATGATGAGTTTCTGATTACTCCATGAGCAAGTGGCAGAACGGGAACAGGCCTTGAGCACTTAAAGATGTCTTGTTTCTGTCTTTGCTTAGCAAAAATATCATTGCTGAGCTTTGTACACTGATGCCAGGTTTAAGATATATCTGTGCTCTGCAGTGCCTGAGGGGAAGAAAAGATATAAACCAGATTTATTGGCGATGTAGTGGACTCTACAGATCTTTCTTCTTGTGTTCACACTAAGTAATTGCTGCAGCTATTGCTCAGGTCCCTAGTTCCTCTTTGATGACTGCCTGATGGCTCTTCTGTCTATTAGAAGCCTTTGATGTCATGCTTCCAGGCTGCCTTTTATCCATACCATGTCTTGTGTGCAGAGACTATTCAAGAGAGAGGTTGTCCACATTAATCAGCTCCCATTACATTTACAATGTAATGTTATCTTTGTTATTATTTTTGTTATTATTTGGAGATGCTTCACCTCACATTTCCATATGGACTCATGAAACATGCTCATTTCTGCTGATTTCCTATCCAAATTGCTGTTTTTTGTTTGTTTGTTTTTTTAAAGAAATTTATCCCACTTTATAGCTTAGAGATGGACAGCCCTTTTGGGAAAAGAGGGGGGGGGATTCTCCCACCGCTAGCAGCTCTCCAGAAGCCCAATGATGTCAAGAGACTGGCAGGCCAAATTTCAAGTAGCACTTTTTTTAAAAAAAATCAAGCTAGGAACCCACCAGAGAAGGGAGATGAGCAAAGAAACCAACATCTGCACATTTCAATAGAGAGCAACATTACACAAAAGAAATTTGGGACGAAGGCAGGCAGCAGGAGGATAAACATTAAGTACAGCCTACAGTGCTTTATTATGACATGTTTGGATGGAAACATTTTAGAAAAGGAGGAACCAAATAGCTTACAAGCTCAGGATGGCATACATACCACCACCACCCTTGCCATTTGAGCCTTACAAAATGACTGGTACTGTATGATATTTGTGGAAAGAGAGCCTGACAACTCAAGTCTTTCATCAGACTCTGGTCCCATCTGTTACCTGCCCTTGCAAGCCAGCTCGATAAAATTATTTGGGAATGTGAGAGATGATAATGTATCTCAGTGCAATCAGTATTCATAAGCAGAAGATGAGCAACAACCAGTCTCACACCACCACTATGTAGAGGATCTAGTAAAGTAAAAAACCAGGATTTTTTCTTTGTAAAAACTATCTTTAATTAAATTAGAAATATTAATGTTTTCTTAACATTTCATGGTGTGGGGCTCTGTCATGTTCTCTCCAACCATAGGGGAGAAAAGGAATTGCAGACTACAAAATGAAAGATGATCAAACTCAGATGAACTGCAGACTGAATGATGCAGAAGTGGAGAAGGTTTGGTTAAGAGCAACAAACAAGGAATTACATTAATACTTGCTGTGCCTAAACTCTTAGAGAAAGTATATACTCTCCAACTGTCTTAATTTAGCAGGGACAGTCTTGATTAATCATCTTTCATTATATATTTTCTGCTGCTTTTAAAATGATCCAGTTTCTTTCTCCAACACACACATTCCCTCTTTGTCTTTAGTTTACCTCCCCTGCTGCAAACTAGGGGCCGAAACAGACAACTATTTTGTGCTGCGTTCTGGTCAGCTTGGCAACATTTACACGCCGCATGCTCCGATTGTGCCCGGAAGCCATCCAGAAACTGCCTGGCTGTTTACACAGGGGTGGCATCATGATGCTCTGGCGGCATGCCATTTACATGTTTCAGGGCACCTAAGCAACAAAGCCAGCTTTTTGCTGTTTGAAAAAAGAGCACACTTTGCCATTCCTTTTTCAGGTGGCTTCAAGGTGGATTAGGGCTACAGGAATGTGGCTGCCACAGCCCCAATCCACCTTTGGATATGGTGGCTTCAAGCTGCCCCTTCTGGCCATCTATTTCGGCCCTGAGTTCAAAGTGCAAAAATAGTTTGCACTCAATTAAGTCAGGAGAGGAAAAAGAGGAGGAAGAGTTGAATCCTGCCCTTCTCAGTAAGTTTAAGCAAAAACAAATTGTGGCACCCTTTCCTAACTCGTGTGTTCATCGTCATTATGGTAATATCCATTGTCATCTTGAAGATATTCTGATATTGCTTGTCCACACATGTCCCAATTTTCTTCTGTGGAATTCAGTGAATATGCATTGAATTATCACATGTGAATCCTGTTATTTTGAAGCCAATCCAAAGTCACCCCAGAATTCAGTGAATTCAGTAGCAACCGAATTCACAGAAATCAGTTGTGGGGTCACTTCAGATTCAATCCGAATTGGTCTGGTGTGATAAGGTCTGAAGAGTCAAATGAAATAGGTTCCTCAGCAGAGGAACATTGTATTATATCTCTCCTTCTGCTTCTAGTGCAATTCAGATGCTTACAAATTCAGATGTTTACAGTCTGCTTTTCAGATATATGACTATAAATTGGTCATGCATGTAAAAGCACGTTCATTTCACATGGTGTCCATTGCTTTAAGCAGAATGTACATGCAAGTGAGCATTCAAGATTGTATTTATTAAAATATTTATAAAGGTAAAGGTTTTCCCTTGACAAGATTGTCCAGTCATGTCTGGCTGTAGGGAACAAAGTTCATCACCATTACTGAGCCAAAGAGCCAGTGTTGTCAAAGATGACTTTGTTGTCATGAGGCCAGCATGGCTGCATGGAAAACTGTTTACCTTCCCACTGAAGTGATACCTACATATCTACTTGCACTTTTATATACTTTCAAACTGCTAGGTTGGCAGAAGCTGGGACTAGTGACGGGAGCTCACTCTGACCTGCAGTGTTTGGGCCTTGAACTGCTGAGCTGCCAATCTTGCCATCATCAGAGTCAGTGTCTTAACTGCTGAGCTACTGATCCTACCCCATACCGGAATATCTAAAGTAGAGTACAATAACATCAATTTAAACCATTTAAAATGTTAAAATAATTTTTTAAAAAAATATTTGCTATAATAAAATATATTTAACTATATAACAATTTAAAACAGTTTAACCATGTAAGAGTGCTGATCAGATAAAACCATGAGACCCCAAAACATGGGACCAAAATAAAATCCAGTCAGCATGAATTGGACTTGTAAGAGGAGGACTAATTCTCACCATCTTCATTGTCTCCTTTTGATTATGTTCCAGCTTGTTTATCTCCTTTCTACAGTGCTTTCCAGAATTGGAAACTACTACAGCTGAGAGCTGACCAGTACAAAATAAAACAGCACTATTTTGGTGACCTTGGGTAAGTCACACTCTCTCAGTCTCAGAGGATGGCAATGGCAAACCCCTCTGAAGAAACTTGCCAAGAAAACCCCAAGATAGGTTGCCTTAAGGTCACCATAAGTTGGAAATGACTTGAAGGCAAATAACACACACATATTTCTGGTGATCTTGAGATTTAGAAATAGCCAAATAAATGTTGGACAAAGTGAAAACTGGGAGAACTGTGACCCCAGTGTGAATCAAATATTAGTGATCAATGAACCAGGATTTAATGCAGTTTCCTATCAATCATACATTGAGAGGCAGTGTTGTGAATTATGTAAAACTGTGGATGGAAGCAGGCACTTTGTCCCTCCATAGGTGGAAAGGGGGGGGGGTAGGTATTTTTTTCATTGACATATAAAATGAGTAATTGCACATTGATACTGAAAAGGGGAGAGTGAATTCTTGTAAGGCTGACATTATGTTTTTAGCCATTTCTTGGAAAGAGATGTTCACATGATACAGCTAGTTAACACTACAAGCCACAAAACGAAAAGATGATTTTCCCTGTCACCAAAAGACTGGTGGCAGGAGATCAAAGGAATTCTCAATCAAATATGTCTTGACTATTTCTATGGACAGCCCACATGAACAAACAAACAAACAAAAACCTTATTTCAAACATTCTTGTCCACCTATCAGGTTACTGGAGGAATATAGCCACAAAATGGGTGTGAAGTATTGCTGGAGCCCTTGTTTTGGCATGTGTGGTAAATCAGCTCACTTTCTGAAATAAATCATGTTTGTTTAAGCCATTCCATGTGGACGGAAAAGCCTGTGTTTTGCCACTTTTTACTGATTGATATTTCTGCAGTAGCCCAGCATGGGTCTTATACTTGCACCACATAAAATCTCTAAAATATCACCCACCAGAAAATTGCACAGCTAGGAACATATCATGTTTTATTTAAAATTCATTTGAAAATAACAAAAAGCCTTAAGATCTGAAATGTCTGTCCAAACCAGGGCCTTCAGATTCAGGCTCAGCAATGTTGACTTGTTTCAAGTACCAGAATTGTCTTCATCTCTGGCTGAAGCTGTTTTCAGACTGAAGATCTGGGATGGAAGCGGAAGGAAAAGCAAGTCATGGAAATAACTACGGAGTTGAAAATACTCCCCTTTTTAAATTTTTCATACTCGACATCAACTGAAGAGAGGTCCTAGCTCCTTGGACTAAAGAGCAGTTTCAGAGGCACAGATTTCAAAGGCCAGAAAATTAGTGCCTTTTGTCAACCCTGGATACTATTATTCTCCCCCCCCCCCACCCAATAATAAACAACTGATAGAGCTGGAGGGGAGAGGAATTAAGACAAATAAAAATAATTTTAAAATAGTTCACATTCCCTGCTAAATATTTTCATTCCTTTTGACAGATGAAGCTAACAAATTTAACTTGCAGCTTCTTGAAATGTTTCCTTTAAATAAAATGTCTACAGTTTGGCAAACAAAAGCAAAAAAAAAAAATAAAATAAAAATCTTTCAGTGAACTGAGTTGTATGTATATCAGCTGGGCATCCTTTATAGATGTGACTGCTGCCAGCAGGAGTTAAGACACATCTACACACCGTTAAACTTAAAAGGAACTTCAAAATTCCAATTTTTAGAGAGGTGAGGATGTTATAGCAGTCAAATTAAACTCAGACTCCTTTATACCAGAAGCATGTTGACACTTGAGATAGAAAAAACAAATGGTACTTCTTTTCCTCCAAGGTGGAGTAAAAGCTACAATTACTGGGACACAAATTATAGATTTATAAGTCTAAATTATTATTATTATTATTATTATTATTATTTATATAGTGCTGTAAATTTGCACAGTGCTGTACATACAATCGTGAATTGGATGGATCCCTGCCCTCAGGCTTACAGTCTAAAAGAGACAACACAAAAGGAAGAGGGGAAGGTGGTGGGAAAGGGGATGAGGTCCAGTGGTTCTTCTCTCCCTCTAGGGCCAGGACCAAGGCAGATGGACTGGAAGGAGAGCACGGCTTCTTAATACATAGTTATAAGGAGGCATCCTGGGGCAGATGACACAATCCTGGGAATGCTTCCCTAAACAATATAGTCTTTAACTTACTTTTGAACCTGGCGAGAGAAGTGATGAGGCGTATATGTGGGGGAAGAAGACTTTTTGTCTTTTTAAAGGACAGAACTGCACAATTGTTGTGGCAGCTCACCTCACTCTCCCTAATGGTGACCTTAGTAATACATCGATTGGTAATACCACAACTACAGCCAAAATAAACATATACAGAGAGACTGTTGAAGTTTGATATAAGGTTGCCAAATCCTTTGCAAAAACACTGGGAGAATCTCCACAATATCTGGGCATTGCATCACATCCTTAAACTGCAGGTTCCAACATTAAACTAATATCTACCTAAAGACAATTCCAAGCCAAGAAAGAAATAATTTCCTAATCCAGTATAAGGCACTAGCAGTTAAGTATCTGAAAGGTAAATATAAGACTATCAGTCAATGGGATTTCACCAATGAATTTTCCAGTCACAGCTTTTAGATGCTCTCGGTGTCTTATTCTGTCCAAGATATCTGTTGTGATTATAGATAATATTGATTATGTTCAGATTTGTAGCCGCTTCATCTATAGTGAAACAGTCAATTCTTCTGTATGATCCATAGACCAAGTAAAATCCAATTCACTGAATCACCAGGTGGGGCAAGGGGGAAATATAACTCATTTCACATGTCCAAAATTAATTTTGAAGAGCTCCTGCAAATGTGGAGTCGTATTCATCTCTGATACATTTGAAGTAAAATCACTTGAACATGCTTCTGTTTATGATGTTGCTTGAATTTTTTTTATTTCTTTGGTTATCTAAAAAGCTAGTTTTTCTTTGGTATGTGCCAACTCTACTTCCAGATTTTTCTTATACTGTTGTGTAGTTTTATGCCAAGCTAAAAATGGAGCTCCTAGATAAAAGCCTTTTTTTCTGGTGGTTTTTAGAATATTTTTAGACAATGCTAGCTTTTAACTTTAATATTTTATTATGGAGTTAAATCTTAATCTTCATAATGTTCCAAAGACAGAATTATTTCAGTATATACTCTACTGATGTTTGGATTCAGCTCATGGGTTGGCAATAGAAAACCAACATGATGGCCAATTGTTTCAATACACAGAAAGAGATATTACAGGGTGGCCGGGGGGGGGGGGGGGAGATTTTCATAATTCTGGGAAGTTGTTTTGCTGTCATTCAAAAATCTTGTTATACATGGACAATCTGACTTCACATGAATATTTTACATGAACTTGTGACTGATGAGACAACCTGTTCTACCTGAATGCAAGACAAGATTCTATGCAACTGTCGCCTAATGATAAATTTTTGCTATTTAACCCTAGAACTATCCACTATAAAACCTTTCAGTGTTTGACCATGCTGACCACTATGTCATGAACAGCACTGTGTCAGATCTGCTGCATACGGATAATGCTAAGACCAATGAAACCTTGTTATCGGACATTCAATAGATGAACTGCAACATTTTCTTCATGTTTCTTCTTTTGATAACAGGAAACTTAACACTAGCAACATTGTAAGGCTGCTTCACATATGTCAATATTCCTACATGAATGCCATCTATCAGCAGAATAGGCAGGCTCTAGAAGAGTGTAGAAAAGTTACTTGCCATATTGGCCACAAGAATGAAAAAGTTATAGGCAAAAGGGAAGCTTCCAGAACAATGAATGGTTTCCTATCTAGCACAAAAGGACATACGTATTTTTAACTATACATACAGTATATTCAAGAGACTACAGCCAGGATCCTTTCACACTGCTCAATTACAATGCTGTGATTCCACTGTAACTACCATGGCTCCTGAAACTTTTCAGTTTAGTGAAAGGTATTTTGAATCCTTAGCCAGAGAGCTTCTCTAGCGCACTCACCAAACTACAGATCCTAGGATTCCATAGGATCCAACCATGGCAGTTTAAGTGGAATCATAGTGTTATAATTTTTGGTATAAAGTGTACAACAGAGCTACCCTATATAAACTTCACAAGAGTTTATTTTGCCACAAGATGGTGAAATAGATGAGCCATACGTACACAGTGGGTCATCTAAGAATTGATTCTACTAGGGGTCTGTAGCCAGATGGCTGAGGAGAGATTGGGGTGTCACAGGGTGGAAAGAGGGAGAACCAGGGAAGAAAGGGTGGAAGGAGAGAGACTGGAGGCAGGAGAAAGCTGGAAGGAGCCAGAGCAGGGACAATTGGAAGTGGAAGGAACACAGTGGGAGGAGAGGAGGAGGAGGGACTAGTGGGGCTGGAAATAAGAGACGAGGGCAAGGTGTGGTTGAGGAGGAGAGGAGACAGAAGGAGAGGAGGCATGTGTGAGACAGCCAGGGGGAGGGAGAGAATGGTGGAGGTGCTTCCTTGGGGAGAGGGGTGGACTGCCATCCTGCAGGATTGAAGAGGAAGACCCTGAACTGGTTACCACAGACACATAAAGGTGTAAGACCCATGGGTGGAGGGAAAATTAGGCAAGACAGCACACCTAAGAGGTACTCCATCCTGGTTGGGAGGTGTTGGACTCCATATTCCTCTGGAAATTCAGAAGGTGCCTGGTGGGTATTACAAGGTTGCCAATGGGATCATAGGCTGGGACCATATATTGTTGAAAAGGCTGACTTGGAGCCAGCCGAGAAGTGCCTACCTGCCTCACTAGACCTTCAAGTTGAGGCACAGAGAAGGTGTGAAGATCATTGAACCTCTCTGTCATCACAGCCTGGGTGAAGTAACACAGGTGGATAGTTCAGTGGTTATTCTTAATGTTGCAGAAAGTGTGTTGAATAAAGAGCTGTCAGTATTGAGCATATGGCTAAGAGCTGCCTGAGTTTATTGGGACAGTATGGAACTGAATGTCAAACCAAACCTCTCACACCAGGGGACGTGAGAGTGGCTTCAGGGCCATATACATGTACACTTTTCCACAAAGGCTTCTCTCATGTTGATAAAATATGCTGGAAACATTTGCCATCCCCTTCATAACTGTAGTTTGACTGGCATAGTAAAGATCAGGGAGGGAAATAATATTTGAAAATATTTTTAAAATGTTTGAAAAATGTTTTCTGTGTAGAAAAGTGTATTTTCTGCACAGATAAACCATGCACATTGATTTTTGTGCGGACAAACCATGCACATTGATTTTGTGCAGAATAAATCCTGAACTGTGAATAGTCTTTGAAAAATATGCAATATTCACTGAAGTTCTCACACTGAGGAGAAATATGTATGTATGTATGTATGTATATAACTTATTCTTGCCTGTGATCTACAAAACATTACATCCCTAGTAGAGATTATAATTGACAATATTGGTTTTAATTCTAGAACCAACATTTTTATGCTAGCAACTTTATCCTCCCAATTTTAATAACAAACCTCCTCTGTCTTAGTTGTTTGTGAAGCTGAAATTCTTCTTTTTATTCAGAAGCTTCATATTTAGTCATCTTTGAAATAAAACATTCCTACCTTCTCACCCACAAGTGACTTGTCCATCCACCCACTCCTGCAGCTGACAAAGATGCAATTTTTGATGCTGTCTTATCACCTTCAAGATTCACATTAATTGTTAACGCAAAGCAAACCTGAGATTTAATTATAGTTTTAAGCACAGAAACCTCCAAAGGATGATTTTAAGGAAATGTGTGCAATTCATTGGAAGGTGTATAATCCATGGCTTTGTCTGATGCAGCATGAAGAAGCTTCCTGACCCAAATAAGCCCCTGCTTGGATTTCAGAAGAGGAAGGTGTCTAGAACTAAGTTATAGCCAGATGTATCTACCTTCCTGCTTCATGATCCTGTTTCAGTTGTGATACAGCTTCCTCCACCTCTTCCCTCCCCGCAACACTATATTGTCGAAAGTTAAAGTATGAAGTATAGTAATTGTTCTAGAGAACAGTTTTTAGCCCTGAAGAATTTTGAGGTATCTGAACTTAAACTACTGGCTTGTTATTTTCAGTTCTCATGGGGAATAATTTCATCTACCAATGAAGTGAAGTTTCTGGACTGAAATTCACAAATTGTGCATCAATGCATGTATATGCATGTGTATGTATGTGCATTTGCACACACACACATGTACAGAGGTTAGGGCACATGTTAAGTAGATATTACTGCTAAAGCATTTTAATGTGTTCACCATCTGTTCATGAGTTACAAAGGTATCAATATGCTGAGACTGATGCTCTTGAAAGCCAGATCACAGATTGATATGTCTCAACATGCCTATATCGCAATCAAGTACATGGATAAAATTTTATTTTTTAACATCAAAAGGGTTACATGGATCAGAAGGGTAACTCCTTTCCAAGCAATTTTTTTTAAAGCTGAAAAGTTTCAGCTTTTTATGTTGCAATGTGACTCATGATAAAGAGATAGGAAGATATGGTATATATAAGGGAGATTTTTCCCTCCCTGTCGCCCATCTACCACTGTACCTGGGCTCTCACCCCTTTATTCAGGAGCCCTTTCACACTACTTAATTATAACACTATAATTCCACTTTAACTGCTATGGCTTCATTTTATGGAATCTTGGGAAGCACTTGAACTCTCTGGCTGATAATTCTAAATATCCCTTTCCAAATCAGAAATCCCAGGATTTCATATGATAGAATCATAGTGCTATAACTGTGCAGTGCAGAAGTCATTCAGGACTCAGGAAAACCATTCATTTAAGGATTATGTGTCTGGTTGCTGGAGAAGTATTCTTCCCAAACTGTTAAGATCTCATTGAAAGAAACTTTTGACTCTTTAAATGAAGATCTGGAGTTTACTCATGTATTTAAAAGTTTTGTTTTTGTTTTTTGTTTTACACACACCTGGCATGTTTTTGTCTCTCCTGCCAAGTTCCTGTGACCTTAATATCAAAAAGAAAAAAAAAGATGAATACTGTTTGTTGACAATGAGGAGATGTGGAAACATGTCTTTGTAAAATCCCTACAGGCTGATTTTTAAAAAGTTTCATCAGTGTACAGAAAATTTTATTTTATGTGAATGCATGTTACTTCACTGTACTGTGTTACTTCTCATTTATTCCATTTTCATATAAGTTGCATTGAAGTATAAGTATATATGCAACTCTTGTACCTGTTTAGTACATAACTTGATTTAAAATTGTTAAATTAGGTGTATCGTCCCTGCTGTTTCTGAACAGCTGCTGTAAAAAAAAAAACATATAAAGGTTTATTTGTGAAATGTGTTGGGATAATTTCTGCATGGAAGAGAAAATAAAACTTCTTTTACGTACATGCTGAGATTTTGGATCTCCTTCACACCAGGTTTTATTGGATTTTTGGTTATTTTTTTTCTTTTACAATCTGAAAATCACAGAGGACTTTATTACACAACACTATTCTCACTGTGATCGTATTAATGAAAGGAGCAATTCCTATACACATCCCTTCAACAGTATGACCGAGCTGTTGCTGTCCCATGCTCTTTCTTCCACCCTTGTCTTTAAATCCATGTCCCTGCCCTATTCCACATTCAGCATACCTTTTATTTTGTGTGTACATATATGTGTTTGGTATTTTAATTCAATTCTGGATTTATGCTAATACAAACCCCCCCCCCCCAAAAAAAAAACCCAAAAAATTAAAAAAGAAAAACTAAACTTTCATTTTAACAACTTGCTTATAATGATCATGAAGCTATTAGGATGGGAGACAGCTTATGCCTACACACTTTGATGTAATTTGTCTCTGCCCTATATAATCTCAGTGATTCGTTTTCCATTTCCTTACCTGGAAGGAGGTGCACCCCAGCCCAAGGGACCAGTTAGAAAGGCATGGGGATCAGCAGGGTTAACTCTTTGATAGCTTGAGTAGAAAGTGTTCAGGGTCCATATGATGTGAGAGGATTCTAGAACTCATTGGTAAAGGACTTTGCTCTAGACCACCTGCTGGATCACTGACCAATAAAGCTTATTTTCTAGCAGTGAAGTATATTCATTTTCAATACCAAATGAAGTCTTGGGGAAGTTGCATTTGAAGCTATTTCTAACTCAGAACACATGGCTATCCTTTCTCTTACTTTATTCACACAATAGTCCTGTGTGGTATGTCAGTCTGAGAGAGAGAAAGACAGTGATCAGCTTAAAGTTACCCATGACTCAATGGAGATTTGATCCTAGGTCTTCCAAGTTCCAATATGGCACTTTAATCATTACACCTCAGGGATTTTTTTTAAAATCAAGTGTTTTCTCTTCTACTTTGATAGGAAAATTTGACTAGTTCAGAACTGCGCCTGGGCAAGACTGGACGGGGGGGGGGGGGGGCACAAACTCTATTTGGCCACTTTAATGGCCAAGTCTATGATTAGAGTCTATGGGGCTTGATAAACCACACTGAAAGGGCATGCTGGAGCTGCACATTTTTGCTGCTGAGGGACGCCACAACAGCCAAACTGCACGGCGTCCCTCCGTAGTAAAAAGAACCTGGAAAAATGAGTTATTTTAAGTCCATGCGGTGAACATCACAAGTGCGCCATTGGCGCACTGTGGTGCATCAGTGATGTAAATGACGTGCAGTGATATCTTTACACTGCATGTTGCTTACAGCATGATGTGGCCCCCATGTGGACGGGAAGCCACCATCATGATGACACTGTTACTCACTAGGGTTTGGGAGCGTGCGATTGGTGCGTGTTCCCGAACCCTAGAATCAGCACCAGAACAGTGCTTCCCTGCCGTTTGGACTGGGCCTATGTATCTAATCCTTTTTTTCTTATACCTAAAGAGATTTGGGGGGAAAGGCAGGGTGCTTCTCAGAAGCCAGCAGGGGTCTGGACAGCACTTCCTTCCTTCCCACTTGGTGACTTGGTGAAAATCTTTTTCAAGCACACAAAAACTGTGCTTTATAAGCATGTGAAGAAGAAAAATGCTTTAATTCTGCCCCCTCCCTCCATCCATCACTATCTAGGCATAGAGGATAACCTTTTTTAAAAAAAAAAAACTTGGAAAAAAAAAAGATGACTTTTGAAAAATGTTCCCCATGCAATTCCAAATTCTGGTTGTGACCTTCATGGAGAACTTTCATAGACAGAAGAGACTGTTCTCTTAAAAGTCATCATTCTCACAAAGAAGACTGAAATGCATGGGGGAGGGGGAATGGTAACCTGCCCCACAATAGGCTATGCACTCAACATATGTGTAGGCCATGCAGTCAGTATGTCTCCTTGATCTTTATGCCATAACCATTATCATTACCCAAGTCACAATGATGGATGTATTTTCAAGCAAAAAACAAATCAATATTAATGTAATATTATTTTCCTAGATACATAGTTCCCATCAAGATTCATTGTTCCTATCAAGATTTATTTTTTACTATTGTCATAAACCAACACCATTTTATCTACATTTCTAAATATTAATCAGCTTAGTGCCTGCATTTTATTAGCTTACTAAATTGTGAATGACATGTTAGCAAGCCAGCTCATAGTTACTGTATTTTTCATTTATCCATATAGAGACAGTACAGTTTATTTCAGTCATTAGTTACAAATAGTTTCACATCATCTGAGTTGCATGATCCAAAGATATTCATATTTCATTTCTTTTTCAGGGAAGTGCTTTTCATCCATTGTCACTTTTTAACAAATTATAATTACACTGGAGCTCTGCTTCTAAGTCCATCCATCATTTTCTTCTATTACTCTTTTCTTTTCAGTGAGCTTCAAAGAACTGGCTAGTAGTATCACTACTAAGTCACATCTGAAGTAAGGCTATCAAAACATATCATTTTATCTTTGGATAAAGTACAATTGCAAAGACTAGTATACTACAGCAATGGAATGGAAAATTTTCAGTTGGTGTTCAAGCTGCGCTTCCTGTCTTGTCTCCCCCACTCCCTTTGCAGGGTTTCCTTTGAAAAGCAGCTGGAAACAGCTACTAATCCAGAATATACAGACCTGAGTAGCTGAACAATTTATTTCACACATAACTTCAAGGGACAATCTAGATAGTGTGTGAGATTTAGGGGTACATTTCCTGTACTGTTTTAAGGAATACTAGGAAAGAGTCATTGATTACAAACAAAACAAAACAAAACACCCTTCTATCCTGAAGTTACAATTTTGTTTGGGAAGGAAGCTGCCACTGGTGTAAAGAGAAAGGGTTAAACCTTCCATGCTGTCATGGTCTCAGCCCAGATCAGCCCACTTCATTTGATATTTAAAACAAACCCCAAAAACTTTATTTATTTATTTATTTATTTATTTAAGGGCAGCCCTTCCAGGATAGTAACTAATTTCCCATTTCCTGCCCCCATCCAGCCACCTACAGGGGACTTTGAATGAATGTATTTTAAATCTTGATTTTTAAAAATTATGATTAGTTTAATACTGTTTTAAGAGGAGGGAGGTGGGTATGTTTGGAGGATTTTAACTTTATATGTTTTTAATATGTTGTACCCCACCCCAATTGCTCGCTCAGAGGGGCGGATAAGAAATTATTATTATTATTATTATTATTATTATTATTATTTACAACATTTTTATCACCTTCCAATCCACACCTGCTCATGGGGTGAGAGACAAATAAAAACCAATTAAAACAATACAAAGATAAAAACATTTTAAATATATTAAAATACTCTTTAAAAACTCCTAAAAGGGCAATCCTGAAATACAGTTTTTGAAACAGATAAAACAGCAATTTGAAACATTTAATGCCACGTGGAACAGCACTGTTTTGGCTGCCCATCAAGACGGCACCAGCTTAATTTTCTTGGGCAGGGAGTTCCATAGTTGGGATGCTACTATAGAGAAAGCCCTGTTAAGCGTATCCACCAATTTGGCAGTCTATCCATGGACAGAGAAAATCAACCATTTTTGAGCTGACCTATAGCCCCATAGAAGGGCATTATTCAGCTCTTCTTGTGCAGTCAGCTTCATCTATTGCAAACTGAGTTCAAAATGCAAAATTAGTTTACATTCAGCATCAAGAATTTTCACAAATGTTCTCAAGGAGCTATACTAGATTCCAAACTATATACAGGTTAAATACAAAAGTTTCAGCTGGAAACCCCTGAATTAATACAAGCTAGGGTTATACTGTTATACTGATATAATCTGTTTATGTGGGAAGTTGTTAAGAAGCTGCTTGTTGTTCCTCTATTTCAGAAAGCATGTTTAGTGATTATAGGAATTTGACCTTCTTGTCATAGTGATGGGGCGGTGGTTGCAGTACAAGAGCATAGGAACTGAATTATTCTGGACAATAACGTTCAGAACTCTAGAAGTTGTAGTCTAAAAAGATAACTCTTCTAAGTTCTATGCAGTAGTGGTAGTAGTCCCAGCATCTTGTTTTGGACCAGCCTGAAAGGGAGAAGGTTGAGAATCATATGCTTAATGTTCTGGCCTGGTGGTGCAGTGGTTAAATGCCTGTACTGCAGCCACTCACTCAAAACCATAAGGTGGCAAGTTCAAGACCAGCAAAAGGGCTCAAGTTCGACTCAGGCTTGCATCCTTCCGAGGTCACTAAAATGAGTACCCAGATTGTTGGGCAAGTAGCTTACAGGTGTAAACCGCTTAGACACTGCTTAGGCAGTATGAAGTGTTATATAAATGAAGCTGTTTGTTTTGTTTGTTTGTTTTGGTAGACCAGCTCAAATTGGCAGTCTAGCCAGAGATCAAGGTAATCAATCATTTTTAGCTGATCTACAGACTCAGAGGAGGGCCTTCTAGTTCTAGTTCATTCACAAAGGGGGGGGATGCAAAATGTCACAATACAACATCTTTTACCTGGAAATGTTATTGCTATTATCTTGATTGAAAGCATTCTTTTAATCTTTTCTCGTTATGGAGAGCAAAGTGTACCCATGCCAACAGAATAATCCATACTTAAGAAAAGAAAATCCCCTGAATTCTCAATACTTTTTTAGGTATTACTACAAGCCATGGAAATAAGCCAACTTGAATATTCACATCTACCTGTTAGGAGTCCCAAGGCATAATAAACAATGCACACAGCAACCCACTGCAAGATGGAAGTCAGCAAACTAAGAAAAATAAAGGCATTATTTCATTCCAGGTACACCTGGGGATCCTGGGAGAGAAATTTAATGGAAAATATATCATTAAACTTTTTCCGAGTATGTGTATGCAAGTGTCAACAAAAGACTGAAGAGCTCAAATACTCTTCCTTTTTTAAAACTTGTAATAGAGCTAAACTAATTCACTCTCCTATCCCAAATCCAGAACAAATCCAGCAATAATAGGTGGTGGTGGAAATTCTTCTTAAAGGGAATGCCTAATCCCAGGCGGTCTACAGAAAGGCTCAGCTCTGTTAAAGTACAGATCTGGAGAGTCCTGGTTTAAGTCTATGCTATGTGACAGTATTATGCTGTTGTTTGCATATTAATGAATATTGACAAGCTGTGAGGATATCAATAATAAGAAGGCAAGCTCCAGGTTTTTGATCCAGTTTGATCTCAAAAAGGCAGGCTTGTGACTGATAAGCAAATAAAACAGAAACTAATAAACTTTCTCTCATATATATATATATATATATACACTAACATCTCACACATGGTAATGGTATATATTTCTGTAGCTATTCTCAGTGAATGTGCTAATAGCCCATAGGAGCCTTTTAAAGACAAAACAACACTTACCTCATATCAGTGTCTTTTTGTCAAGGGGGCTTATTTTCATGGAGAGTAAAAGCAGCAGTTTCATTAACTCAGATTTTACTGTATTTCAAAACAAGCAAACATCTCCTCATTATTCTAAAATAGCTTTAAACATTTAAAGACTATCCTAACAGGAGAAAAGAGCAACCAGAGCTGGTCAGTCAATGTCGAAATACAAATCCTGAATCAGTTTCATTTTTTCCTGTTGTCACTGGGCTCAGTCTTTTCTGAATTGTTTTCAGGAGTTCCTTCCCAGTTCTCTTTCACAATTATTGCAGTTTGATACCACTTTAACTACCATGACTGACTCCTGTGGAATCCTGGGATATGTAGTCTGATGAGGCACTAGAATTCTCCGTGGCGGAAAATTCTAAATACCATTCCATAAACAGCAAATCC
Source organism: Urosaurus nigricauda (assembly GCA_034509955.1). Taxonomy (NCBI): domain Eukaryota; kingdom Metazoa; phylum Chordata; class Lepidosauria; order Squamata; family Phrynosomatidae; genus Urosaurus; species Urosaurus nigricauda. Next base: position 141,097,341 of record JAOEGL010000003.1, on the reverse strand, counting down.
CATGAATCCATAGGATGGAACTATGGCAGTTACAGTGGAATCACAATGGTATAAATGCATAATATGAAAGAGATCTTATTATGAACATTTTCAAGTGCAAGATGTAGAGGGCACTGCCAGTGCTGGTCTGGAAAATATTTAGCATTTGCTTAGGAAAAAAAATGCCAGTGCTCAGCATCTTCTTTACTTCAGTGTGCTTCCTTCAGCTGCCTCTAGAAAACCATCAGGATATTTTTAATTCCACCCAGGATCTTCCATATACTATAGGACAGGCACATACAAGGTGCAGCCTGTGGGCCCCATGTGGCCTCCCATCTATAGAGGAAGGCAGGTTGGCTGTTGTCTTCCATGGTCTATCTTTTTCTTCCCCATGGTGCACCAGTATGTTTTATGCGTATGAATTATTCATTTTACCTATTTCCCCCCTTTACATCTGTACAAAATCTAAGTAGTCAAAGGAATTACAGAAAACGATTTGCACTCAGCCAAAGGATGAAAGGAGGTCTTGAACTGAAGCACTAAATCATGCCTGTGATTTCACTATGGGACTAGTGGAAACCGAATAAAAAGTCCAGAGTAAGAGAAATCATTCAAATTTTATTGATTTGTGGAATTCCCCCATTACTTCTTCAAAATCTGCCAAGAAAGGCCAGACTGGATCTGGGGTTGATATCCTACTGACAGCAGGTAAAGATATTTTCCTCTGGGGACTGCCTCTTGTCCTCATTGCTGTTCACTACAGAGAGAGTAAACAAGATGATGAGCTTATTCTTCTGCTCCTCTCTCTTGAACTGGATCTTTTCCTCCAGATAGACATTTGGCCTTTAAGGTGACTTCAAAGTTGCTGAAATAAGTTTTAACTTATGGATGTTATATCTTAATTTATATCAATGCATTTTAATTGATTTATTTTTATATTTTGATTTACCTTGTATTTTACCTTTTTATTCTGGTTAACAACCTTGAGCATAATTTGTAGTTGGAAAGTAGAATAGAAATTTATACTTTCTAAGAAGCCTTAAAATTAATTATCTCCAACTTCAGAACATTTTTTTTAAAAAAAACACCGAATTATTTTGATCTTGAATGTGCAGTTTTTGGTACATTCTTCCAAAATAAATGGCAATGGTATTCTTCACCATTGTCATTGGAGAAACTGAAGAGGTATATGTACTCCAAGCATAGATAGGATGAAAGAGCACCTGCCTGCTAAATAATGTTAAAGTTGAGCAGCTTCTAAAAATAAATAAATAAAAAGGTACCAACGCTCATCCAGTACAAGATGTAGGGTTAATAGCTTTGTTCTCCACCATCATGAGAACTAAGTCCTTGACATCTTTAATGATCAGGCTCCATCATAAAGCTGACACTATCTATCAATAGTGACTTGCCACTGAACCCACTTAGGCTGCATCTATACTGCAGAATTAAAGTAATTTTACACCACTTTAACTGCCATGGCTCAATGTGATGGAATTCTGGGAACTCTAGTTTGGTGTGGCACCAAATAATCTCACTAAATATCTCACATATCTACAAATCCCAGAACTCCATAGCATTGAGCCATGGAAATTAAATCAGTGTCAGACATCTTACTTCTGTAATGCAGATGCAGCCTCAGACTTGAGCATGGGTGGAATTCTGTTAGTGACATAGGTGCACTTTATGCATCCATCTGCATTATTCTTTAGCCTTTTGTACCCCATTCAAAATTACTCAATTGGTAGCTGCCAAGCCCTGTTGTGGAGAAGGGGAAGGTGACCAGGCAGAAGGGATAGCCTCTCATCCCACCCCTCAGCTCAAAAGAGAAAGGCAGAAGAATAAGCTCCTCATCTTGTTTATTCTCTCTGTAGTGAACTGCAATGAAGACAAGAGGCAGTCCTCAGTACCTAGTCCTCTCCTTCTCTCCCCTTCAACTCCTTAATGGTCATAGCCACAGCCCCAAAAGGTTTGACATGGAGTGGGACAGAGACACTGAACTACATGCGCAGTACAAGAACATTCAACACACACCATCTAGCATCTTGGCCTCTGTGTGTTTGTGTAATGCAAGAGTAAATGAACAAGGAACAAGTGGGACCTTGCAGTCTATCAGGAATTGAAGTTGGGACAGGATTTTGATCTGTTGGTGAGGTATAGCACTACTTTCAGTTTGTTAATAGCTCTGATCCAAAACTAGCAATATGCACATATGAAATGGGGAAAAGAAAAAAAGAAAAAGGTCAGGTAAGCCTTACTTAAATAAACAAAACCATTTTGGACCAGCTTCTTCCAAAATGAAGGCAGGGATGACTTCTTTCTTTCTTTCTTTCTTCTTTCTTTCTTTCTTTCTTTCTTCAGTCTCCATTTTTCTTATGGTTTCCTTTTTGGTGACCAGAGTTACTGATCTATGCTTTTTAACATGCTGAGGGTAGCTGGCCAGGAAAGCTTATCTGTTTTTCCCCTTCTCTCTTTTTTGTTTTTTATGCATGCTCAGTAAAGGATTCTGGAGTCAGCTACTGTTTACCGTTCCTGTTGTAGTTAGTCACAGGATTGACTATTTGCCAGAGACTGTCAAATTCCATTTAAAGCACATTATCCCCAACATGATAAAGTCACATTTAATTTTAAAAATGGATTTTATCACATTCACCCATGGCTGGGCAAATGCAGCCTGTATACAGACCAGATGCCAGCTGGGCTTATTCTGCAGCTTTTCAAGAATGGAATTTTCCTGTCCTTGAAAAGCTGCAGAACAAGCTTGGCTGGCACCTGGCTTGTATACAGGCTACATTCACCCAGCCGTGAGTGAATTCAATAAGATCTGTCTATCCCATTGGGGATAAGGCACTTTAAATGGATGTGATAATTTCCTTAGTTAGTCACATGGTTGGCACCAGGATTGGCACCAGCAAAATCATACTTTTTCTTCCCTCAGATTATTATTGCATTACTTCCTGGAGAGATGCTGCTGCAATCCAACACCAAAAGTCTCTATTTTTCTAGCCCTGCTTCACCATCATTCCACTACTAATATTGTTAAAACACTTCCAGCTACGCAGAGTATAAAGAAGACAATGGAAGGGATTGGGTGGGAACAAGAAGACTCTGTAAAAAGGAGGGGGGGTGTCAAAAGCTTTGTATCTGAGGTATTCCCCTGTTTATTTGTCTATGTGTGTGTGCATGTGTGTGTGTGTGTGTGTGTAAGCTTTAGTGAATGTTAAAGAAGTTATTGAATGCATTACATAAAGAAGGCATTGAATGCATTTTCTATCTTGAGATAATCAAGTTTTCAAGTTCGGACTGACACCAAAGTCAGATTTATAGGCCTGCTGACATGAATGTCACCAGCCACCACTGACAGACAGTAGGCCCTTGGGTTTGGTTCCAGGACCCACTGTAGATACCAAAATCAGTGGAAACTCAAGTTCCATTAAATACAATAGCATAGTAAAATGGTGTACCTTATATAAAATGGCAAAAAACAAGGTTTGCTTTTTGGAACACACAAACAAACACACTGAATAATTTCATGTCATGGATAGTTGAATTGGTGAATCTGTGGATGCAGAGGGCTCATGATACATTTTTGTACATATTACCTTCTTTTGTAATGTGCATCTGTGTCTGTATCTGCTTGTTATGGTAAATGCAAAAATGGTGTTGGATTTTTTTTCCAGTCAGATGATGCTAGCCATTTATGAAATTTATTTTAAAATATTTGTTAAACCATTTCCCAGAAGCTACAGTTGAAGATGAATTGTGCTAATTGATTTTGACACATCCTTGGTCTGTGGTTTAGCAAAGACTCATTGGTCGCCCATCTGAGATGCAAGTTAAATCTCAAGATTCAGAACAAATATTATAGAAGGCAATGAAATGCAGGGGGTCAATGTATGGAAAGTTGAACTACAAGATACACCACAAAACACTTGAGATCATGTCTTTCTTGGCTTTTAAAAAAGTAAATTGATCTTTCAGTCACTTTAATTAACAGGAATTAATAGTTCTGCAGCATTAATTTTTGAGACTCTTGCAGAGATAAATTTCACAATAAAAGTAATTCAAGCCGTGCAAGATCCTTTCAAGGACAGATTAAATTGGAAGCTCATGGTTTTGACATGTTCAGAATTTTTGACCTTCATATTAACCATAAGCCATGGTTTAAAATTTGACAATTATTGGTCAGTCGGCTCAATCAGTTTCCCACACCCTTAAATCTGGGCTACTCCAGTTTGTCACCTTTTCCCACCATATGCCATATTCTAGAAACTATCCTGGCAGAAAAGCCCAGACTGCTTCCTTCCTGAAGAGGTATTTTCCCAACCCACAAACTAACTTCTTGAATGTCCAACCTGTTTAAGCTGAGAAAAACAAGGAGGAGCTAAGAGACCAACATGCTCAGAAATTTTGAGTGAGCACAAATGGAAAGAGAGAATCAGGAATGGGGATAGCTCTCTAACCAGCACTATCCACCTTTGCTTTCACAAGATTGTATATGTTTTGAGGGAAAGGACAAAGCTGAACCAAAACATTTTGCTGCCCAAGATGAAAAACAAGATGGCACACAGAGACCCATGGCATACATAGAACACTAAATTGACAGCTGGATCTTATTTTAACATTGGTGATGGGACAGAATCCCCCACCAGAGAACATTAATATAATTTAAGAAAACATAGGGCAGGATGTGTGCCCATCTTCCAGGCTTTTGTTTCTCCCTTCTCAGTGGAGCAAGGCAGGCAAATCATTAACTTGTTGTCTTCAACCTTCTCTGAATACTTCACATTCCATTATCACCTCCATCTCTACATTCTTTATACTGATCCAAGATTGGTAAGAAGATGTTAACCTGTCTTCTGAAACAAGTAATTCCCCAACTGGGCACTGTTGGAAGATTTTTGCATTCTCTTTCCCCCTCCTTAGATAGATAAGGATTTCCTGCATGCAAACTACTGTCTCATTCAAACTAACCATGTGATTTAAATCACTCCCCCTTTGGGACTAACAGACATTCTCTCTCAAAGATTTTTAACTGAACTGTTGGTGTTTTCCATCTTCCTCCTCTATCAACTTTCTTTGGAAAGATGGTGAGAAAAATATGTCTATTCAATCTGAATTATTTACTAGCTAGATTGGGATATAGCCTTTTTATGTAAACATAGATTAAAGCCATTAATAAACTTTTGTACTGAACTACAAGCTATTTGTGTTGTTTTCTGAGTCAGTTTCGGTTCTTAGGGAAGCATAGTTAGACAAAGGCACATTTGTGCCACTCTGCTAATGTAAAGCTAGACCCTGATAGGCTTGGCTTTGACATTTTTGTTATTTTATTATTTTTGTTCCCTTACTAAAAGCTGAAGCCTTAGAAAACTTAAATTACCCCCACATGAACTCTCTAAATAGCTCCACATAAATACCATATTTGGGAATTCACCTTGGCATGGTGGGGCCCATGGCATGTGGTTGCTGTGGCCCCAATCTGGCTTTGTCAGGGATGGCTTGAAGTTGCCCCTTTGGGACAGTCTGTTTTTCTCCTATGTCATCCATGTGTCAAGATTGGAAAAAAAAAAAAAAGGCCCTGAAGAGATATCTTTTCAGTGGTTGTTGTCACCTTCAGCTTAATGAAACAGCAGCATCCAAAAGGTCTAGGATCCTTTGTTGAATATCTCTAGTTAAAAAGATTTCATGTTGCCAAGGTGGAAACCATTCTGTACTTACTCTGCTGGGCTATATATGCTGCAGGGAAAATATCTGATCTAGGAAAAGGAAAATATCTGATCCAGGAAAAGGCAGCTACAATACTAATAAATATGGGATTTCCTTTCGGAGGTTTTGCTGGGTATTTGATTCTTAAACTGGTTTTTCTTGCTTTTTAAACTATTTCCTCAACTCCTCACACTTGAGAAAGGAACAGAATAGGAATTTATCTAAAGTCTAAAGAGAACACAAGCCATGTTGAATTTTCTTTTTGGCATTACATCCTGCCTGATCAGCCATTCTTGTTTGTCTAGAATAGCAGGACCTATTTGTTAAAACATGTATAATTGCATAGATGCTTCTTCAGTGCTATTAATGGCTACATGTCCAATGCATGATAATAGAGAACATTTTTGACATTGATTTCAATGCAGTTCAGATTGTGCTCAAGAAAACAGCCTGTCAGGTGTAAGAGAGAATAGACCATTATCCAAGAGATTCCATTCATTTCCAGGATTACTATTTTATAATGCAGGACAACTCCAAAAATATGCATCAGCAATGTGACAACCATTATTACAGCTTAACTTGCATTCACTATGTAATTACCAGGGGAAAAAAGGGGAGGCAGAATTGCAGAGGTCCAGTGATACAGCACAGCAAACAATGATATGAGTGATAAAACTCTACACTACAAAGTCAAAGCAATTCACCAGGTTTTTTTTTTTCTTATGTCAACCAGTATGGCCCAAAACTCCAGTACTGGGTCATTTAGCCTTCATTATCTAACACTGGAAGACTAAAAATATCACCAGCGTTAGCTCTTTCCAGGAAACAATTACTTGCTATATTTTCTCAACATATTTTTAAGCGACTATGAATTATTGCATGCCATCATGAGACTGAAGGACTCAGCATAAGCACAGTGGAAATAACTGAAACAGACTTATTACAGTTTTGCAAAGGAAGTACTCAGGCGAGTGAACAAACATTGGATTTATGAACACCGAAGCACATTCCTTAAAGTAATTAATGACAGATTTTAAATTAAATCAATCAGCCATGAACAATTCGAGGTTTGTTTTTACCACAGTAAGCCCAATGCGTTAACACTGAAAGGACAGAAAAGGGACAGAAGGTGAGACTACTAGCAATACAGACAAATACAATGGACCTCTTTGAGAGAGGGCTTTCATTTTGTTTTCAGTCCTCTCCTTGAAGATATACTATTAACAGAAGAACTCCCCAACCTGGGCATCATCAGGCAAGGAGGCCCAGTAATGTACATTACAGTCACAATTGAGAAAGTCACATGGGAGCAATCAGTCTCTACATGATATTGTCATTTTACTTCTTTGTTTTCTTTAAAATCTGGAAAGGAAGCTGTAAAAGCTCTGCTTATCACTGCCTCAGACACTTCTATACTTATGGAGAGGAAATGCTAGGTTGGCCTAGGATATTTTGCTCCGGAGGCTTAAAGATAAGATGGCGTGACAGCCTCTATTTCATGATTTGTTGGTTTGGGCGGGAGAGGGGTTGAACAGTAGTACAGAATTGCATACCACTCCTGAAGGCAATTGGTCAGGCACAGAACACACTGCATAGCAGCACACACAGTGCTGCCATGTGATAAAGACCTGAGGTTCCTGAAGTCTGCCACTGCCACGTTCCCATCTGCTGCTTCTGGTGGTGGTTTTCCCACTCCACCTAATGATCCCTGGTGAATGTTACACCTCTGAAGGGGTGATTTTGCTCTGGGAGCAGCCAACAGGTACCACAAGAACATGCCTTTGCTATTGTAGAATAGGAAAAAAGAGGCTGCCATCTTTAGCAACGGTTGTTCCTTCAAGGCTGGATTTTGGATCTCAGAAAAAGGCCTGCCCTTGATGCCAAGGTGGCAAATCCATGCATATTTCCTTCTGGAGAGCTGGTGGCTCTCTTCTGCTCTTTGAGTATGGCCACTTGTTCTAATAATAATAATAATAATAATAATAATAATAATAGTTTATTTATAATCCGCTCCTCTGTAAAAACACTCGGAGTGGGATACAACATATTAAAAGACCTGAATTGAGACAAGGTTAAAATTAAGACAATCCCATAACCCACATGCCAACCTCCCACCCATTAAAAATAAATTAAATCAGCAATAAATTAAAAACTGTAGGATCTAAAAACAGTATAGGCATATCCAGACCCCTTCTTATGCGGCCACATCATAAGTTGAGGGTCGGAGACGTGGGAGTAGGTGAAAAGCATAGTCTAAGTCCTTATTTGCCCCCTCTTTTTTCCCCTCAGTGTGAACTGAGAAACTATTTACCTTCATCCAACCAACTATTCTACATTTTATCCTTATTGGCATAGTTTATTCCTCAGCATTTGTTGCCCCACATGGTTACATTTCTGTCTTCACAGTCAGAAGGGTTAGAAACGCACAATGCAACTCTGGTAGCTTACAGTGGTGCATCTTTCTGCCATTATGTTTAGTGTCTCAACTATAACCATTCTGAAATCATTACAGTCTGGTAAACTGTATCATTGCTCAAATGTTTAGTCTACTGTTACACATTTTACACAGGCCACCCAAAAACTTCAACTGGAACAGCCTGCAGCAGGTAGCTGCTAACTAGTCCATGGCATTGTGATCACATCACTCCAGTAAGGAGAGATGTGAATGTGTTGTCAACTGTTTTTCTGTCTCAGTTCAACATTCTGGCTTTAACTTTGCAAACCTACAAGCCATCTGTCTGAGGGATTGACTATACTTGGAATGACGTTATTTGGTTATTAAGATCAGCAGAAGAGGTTGCTTTGAAGACTGTGCTTCTTAAGCACAGAGAAGGTCCTTGGTCTGCGTTGCTCCCAAATTCTAGAATCTCTCCTTTTAGAATGCAGTCAAAGCATGCTGTTTAACTTGACTTTTAATGTTATTCATGTAATTTTAAATATTGTTTTTATTACATTATTATGTATGTGTTTTTAATGAATACTAAAAGTAGAAATGAAGGACACAGGCAGCAGCTTTGAGAATAATTAATTTATTTTAGCTTGAGCTTTCATGGATATCTATCCACTGCTTCAGATGCACTGACAGAGCTAGAAATATAGCCACAGATATATATTTTATTATGTTATTACACCGTGTTTTTATGTAATTATTCTGAACTATCTTACAGATTTCAGAAAGGCAGTATATAAATATTTAGAATTGATGAATGAATGAAAACTGACTTGCTCAGAAAGATAAGATGTGAGAACAAGACCACACAAAGGGGAATTTTCTCCACTTTGGTCGGCTTGTGGTTTGCACATATCAGTATAGCTACGCACCCCCTCCAGGTTCATGGTAATGAAATCAGGCAGACGGTCTTTAATAAAAGGGTCATACATAATCCAAATGCAGTGATATCATATATTACGCTCTTTTTTGAGACACAAAATCACAATAAAATTTACAGAAGACGTAGCAGTATTCAGCTACAAGATTTATATCTTGATCTCATTTTAAAATGACATTTGAAGAGAAAAGTAAAGGCATCAGCATGATAATTAAACAAGGGGAAACCGCATGAAATGTCTTTTAAAGAGGAGAGGTTTTCTTTTTTAAAAAATGGTATGTGGAAAGATCACAGCAGCCAGGCCTTTAGTGAAGAAAATGAAATTGCTACATTTATGTAGTCTCTTCTCCAAAAAAAAAAAAAAAAACCCTTTATAAAGGGAATAAGCATCTGATGCATGTCTACTGGTTTGCCAAGACAGCTAGAGAAGACACCGAAATGAGGGTGTGATTCAAAGTGCCAAAATTAATCCTATAATACATTTTAACATGAATTCCCATGCTTATATTGTACACACATCTGCTTTCATATAGTATCTTGCAGGGCATGGACAAGCTACTGACAAGACTGTACTTAACATAATCTCTCTATTTCCCAAATGCCCTTAATACTGTCCACAGAGAAGTCATTTCAAACCCCAACTTGTCTGCTTGGAATAAATTAATATTAGCAAATGAAACGGAAGGCCCCCTTTGTCATCACTTCAGCAAAATATACTTAAGAGTGACAGTTAGAAAAAGGATAATAGCATGTGAAGTCCCATCACCCAGCATTTCTGTCTATGGTTGTGAATTTTATCTATGGTGCTGGGCTGGAGGCTCATATGAGCATACTTAGGATGTCACTGATCAAAATTTAAAGGGCCAGGAAGGAATTAACCCAGAAGAGGTAATGATCATTGAAAGTTTTATTTTTCTCTTGTCATACTGTCAGAACATGCAGGTGGCAACTCAAGAGCATAAGGCTTCATGTGCATGCTAGCTCCTTGAATACATAAAGATTGAGGTGGGAGAAAGATTCAATAAGATTTATTCCATAAAGGAAAAAGTTAATTTTTTGGACTGCAACCTTCATAACACCCCCCCCACACACCAAAAAAAAAAAAAAAAAAAAAAACCACAGCCAACATGGACAGTGACTGAACTGGCCAGGAGATTCTGGGAGTTATCCTTACAAGACAAGTAACTTTTCCATACTTTGGTTTATTCAAGTGCACTAGAACCATAGGGAAATTTCCAAAGAGATTTTATTTACTGAGGTCAAGAATAAGATGTTGTCCCATTCCATATAAAAAAGCTGACTGAACTTCCAGTTGCATCTTGTTTCAATGCTGGTGACAGCATCACATCTTTTACCACTAGGATAGCAGGATAGTTTAAGGAATCAAGAGGCCGTATGCCACACGAAATTATGTTTTTCAAAAGAAATAAATGACTATGAAAGAAATTGCTGCCACTGCCCTACACATCTGCCACCTGAGATTATTGCCTCACTCTGAACTATAGTTTAATGCAATCCTCTTTTTGCCTATCCCCTTGTCAGACCTTCAAGGCTCTTACTTTTCCTGGAGGTACTATCTATTTGGAGCTGTGTCTATTTCCATGCAGAGAGTGCTCTTTCTATGAGTTTGTAATGGACACTGTTCCTCATGCAAGATAAATGTATTTTAATCCAGCTGACTACAGGCTTGGACTTTGATGTCAGTCATACCACCCTGCAGTACCAGGTCCCACCTGCTTGATATCTCTTAGCTTCTTGGTCAGCTTTACAGACTGAGTGTTAGGATGTCCTGAATATGATTATGATGGCCAGGTTACTTATCTGAAATGTAGGTGAAGTGTGACTCTTGTAAATGTATTATAACCCATTGATGCAATCATTTCCCCATCTTACACCAGGACATAAATATGTGCACAGGGAGAGTGCAGTGAGATCAATGGCCAGTCTGTCCCTGCTTTTTTAAGAAGACTTGAGAGGCATTTGGGGCATCTGAGGGCATACCTCATACTTACAAGTCAAGTCACACATCAGCCTGTACTGATACCAATGACTGAGATAGGGCTAGCAATTATGGAGATGCTGGAATAATTGCTTGACTAGATGTCTACAACAGATGGCCACACATTCAGAAAGGAGAGATGTAGTACTGATGGGTGACTTCAACTATTCTGATATTTGCTGGAAGTCAAACTCAGCCAAAACTTCAAGGTCTAGCAAATTCCTCACATGCCTGGGAGAAAATTTCATTTCACTTGCCTGGAAGACAATTTCCAAAAGGTGGAAGAGACAACAAGGGAGTCAGCTATTTTAGATCTCATCCTAACCAACAGGGATGACCTAGTTAATAGAGTGCAAGTGGAAGGATGCGTAGGTTGGAGTAATCATGTTCTCCTGAAATTTGTTATACAGTGGAAAGGAGAAGCCAGGCATAGTCAGACACACATTCTAGACTTTAGCAAAGCTGATTTCAGTAAATGTAGGAAAATACTAGGGGTGATCATATGGTAAGGAATACTAAAAGAGATGGGAGTTCAGGATGGAAGGGAGATACTGAAGGCATGATTTCAAACAATTCCAATCAGGAGGAAAAAATGGGAGGTGTCTCAAGAAACCAGGATGGATGATTAAAGAACTTTCAACTGAGCTAAGTTTTAAACAGGACATGTATAAGAAATGGAAAAAGAGGGACACTGCTTGTGAAAGGGATCTAGCAGTCCTAGTAAACCACAATTTGAACACAAGTCAACAGTGTGATGTGACAGCTATTAATGACAATGCAATTCTAGGCTGTATCAATAGAAGTATAGTGTATAGATCAAGGGAATTAATAATAATGTGCACATATTTTTGGTTCTATATAATAATGATGTAAAGCATACTCACAAAAAATTTTATCCTTGAGATATCCCAGTGAGAAAGTGGCCATCTCACTTGATGATAGATGGAGAGACAGAGCGTGATATATCACATTTGAAGATTTGGGGGTGAAAACTGTGTAAAAAGTTGTTTTTGTGCAAAAACAAATAATTTCCTACATAAAATGGTTTGTATAAAACACCTTTTTGGTACTAAAATGAAGTTTTTGCAAAATTGATTTAAAAAAAAAAGTACCCAGATGTGTGTGGGGCACCCTAATCAAAACTGCAAAAATATCATCCAGTGGGGAATAACATTTGCAATTATTTCCAAAATCAACAAACAGTTCCATTCTTGCTTTCAGTTACTTCATCTCAGTATTCCTTACCTAAGAAAACCCTATGGAATTGATGGGGTCACCATAAGTCATCAAGCAGCTTCAAGGTACATGTACAACATATACAGCTAATACAGCTTTGTATCCCCAAGGCTGCACAAAGGGACAAGTGTCTATTTCAAGTGTCTATTTAGTCTATTTTAATGATAAGGGGAGACAGGTGGAATTGTGGCCGAAAAGAAGAAGCAAGTGGCGTAACAACATACATGAGGAAAGGGGAAGTTAAGTATGCCAGTATGCAAGGTGAATCACAATTAGTTCTGTGTGTGCTGAAGCAAGACTTCTGAACTCCATTAAAATTCAAGGAAAGGTTTGCCTGGGCCATCAAAGCCTTGTACTACACTGACCAGAAACTTTCAGGTGTCAGTGTTGTTTCCACCTGATGATCAGAGGGTCAACATACACTTTGTAGAAGAAGACAAGGTGAAGAGACACATCATTGTTTGGTAATTATATTCTCTGATGTGGTTGAAGCATACCACAGCATGACACATTCAATGCAAGAGTGTCTGGTGATCTACTGACATGTATCGTAGAGCTGACTTGTCAGCCAATGATCATGCTTGCAGTCAGTAAACCATCCCTCTTTTGTGGTCTGGATTTCTGCTCCCAGGAGCATGATGTGTTAAAATTAACAGACACACACAGTAACTGTACGGCAGTCTTTACAAGGATATATTCATCTACATGATTAATCTCTCTGCATATTTTTTTGTCCTGAATTGACAGTTTTATATTGTACCAAAGTTCTAGATTTTTGCAAGACACCCTGAGTGGTACTAGAAGAGCAACATTCAAACTACAAGAAAAGAGATCCCACCTAAACATTAGGAAGAAGTTTCTGATAACAAGAGCTGTTCAGCAGTGGACCATGTCTTGGAGTGTGGTGGAGTCCCCCTCTTTGGAGGTTTTTAAAAAGAGGCTGGATGGCCATCTGTTGGATGCGTTGATTGTATCTTCCTGCATGGCAAAGGTTAGACCAGTAGCAGTCCTAGCATGGTGTGTGTGTGTGTGTGGGGGGTGCAGACTGCACCAGGTAACTCCCTAAGACGTGTGTCTGTGACACCACTGCCCTTCAAACATCCAAGGAACATGGGGAAGGGTAGCTCACTGAAGAAGCCACGCTCCTTCTATGCAGTCACTTCAGTGAGCAAGGAGAGTGTCCCTTTCACTGGAAGGCAGGGAAAAAGGGGAAGGGCCAGAGCTGAGAAGGGGAAAAAAGGAGGTGCAAGGAAGAAGGATTGGACTTGCAATAGGCATGCTTGTAGGAAAACCTGGTTTGCCCAAAAAAGAAGAACCTTTGCGTAGCCAGGACAGGTAGGCAAGGGAGGGTGAGTGACCGGGAGAGATAGCACACACCTCAAGGATCAATCCTCTGATGGAGGGAAGCTGTGGGGAGGGGGGTGCAGAGGCCAAGGATGCAGACAAAGCAAGAAAAAGTTGAAAAGACAGAATAGAGGCAAAATATAAATAGACAGGGATCAATCACCCTTTCTTTCTTGGGGGTGGGCTGGAGAAGAGTGGCTTGTTTTATTATGTTTGCTTCCCTTGCTCATCTACATCCCTATGCTTTAGGACTCTCAAGGGAACTTTGTGATAAGCAACACATGGATTTAAGCCTGTTTTTTGCTCCTGGCCACTGCTTATCAGCCTCTCTGCCCATAAGTTTGCTGATGATTTAGGAGGGGAGGTGAAGGGGGCAGTGGCAGTGGCAATGGCAGCATAGAGCCAGCAAAGTCTGGAACTGAGAGAGATGGGAGAAATGAAAGGAAGGAGGTTTAATTTTGTCAGAGCTGCTTGCTTTTATTGAGGTTTTTTTTTTTAAGTTGCTGGTTTTTTTAAGGCTTCAAATGTTCCATTTTAACACAGTTTATTTTTGATATCTTAAAGATCTAAGGAAATACAGAATACAGTGACTTTAAGAGCATCATCTTTTAGAGAAAAGTGTAGTTTAGCCCCAGAGTCCCCTCCCCTTGCACAAGCACAGGCTCCCCGTTTCCTTTGCTGCCTCTGGAGCAAATCTTCCTCTGGTGCCCCTTCCTTTTGAAGGTGCATGCACTTTCAAAGAGAAGGCCTGCAAACGGGGAAGGCAGGCACTGACCCACATTGGGTCAGTGCCTTAAGTTTGTCCTTCCCTTCCTTGCCATACTGCAGCAAAGGAAGGGATAGTTTCATTTTCTTTAAAAGTGGCAGAGATCAAGCATCTGAAATTCCTACTATGTATCTTTGGCTCCTGATTTCAAGTGAATGGCTTCACAGAACCATCAACAGATTCACCCCCCCCCCCAACACACACACCCTAATCTTGAAGAGTGAGTAAAAGAAATACATGCTTAGAAATCTTAACGTAAACCTTGAATTCAGTTTTCTTTAAAAATTACTCTTTTAAATGTTTCTTTAAAAATATATTATCATACCAAATTTTCACTTCAACCACATGAAACATGAAACTAAATGTAAATACATTTAGACTGTGTATATGATATCGTAATTTAAAGATGTAATTTTAATTTTTCTACCTGCTTATGTCACAACTATAATTCAGTGATAGATGGGAATTGTTAGTTGAAAAAAATTACTAAGGATTCTTGGTATAGGAGGAGGTCAATGGGTGTCTGTAACACCATGAGTTACTGCACTGGGTAACACCAACACTAGGGATGCCACTGGGTTAGACTGGATGACCCTTTTGGTCTCTTTCAGCTTTATGATACGGGGGGGGGGGTGATACAGACTGGCAGAAGGAGACCACACTAACCAAAAGGTGGTTAGACCACTTTCTACCCCAGATGGAGACCACACTAACCAAAAGGTGCAGCCTCTGGGAGGCCTAAAAAGAACCCACACCAGTGCTTAAATCTCTCCACTGGCTGCCAATTAGTTTCCGGGCACAGTACAAGGTGCTGGTTTTAACCTTTAAAGCCCTACATGGCTCGGGCCCATCTTATCTCAGGGACCGCCTCTCCCCGTACGATCCTCCCCGCACACTTCGTTCCTCTGGGAGGAACCTACTACAGCCTATCAAGACCAGGCTGGCACAGACCTCCCAGAGGGCCTTTTCTGCGACCGCTCCCAAGCTCTGGAATGGTCTGCCGGATGAGATGCGTCTCATGACATCTCTAGATTGCTTCAAAAAAGCCCTAAAGACGCATCTCTTTCGGCAGGCCTTCCCCTGAAATTCCTTATCCCTGGCTTCGGTTCCAGACTTTGATTTCCTGCCTACTCCCATGTTTCTGATCCCCACTTATGACGTGGCCGCATAAGGAAGGGTTAGGATGTACTTATATGTTTTTAAATAACTGTTTTAATCATTGCTGTTTAATCTATTTTTAAGGGGTGGGAGGTTTGGAAACGGGTCATGGGATTGTTTTAATTTATGGTTTTTTTAACTTGTACCCCGCTCCGAGTGTATGTACAGAGGAGCGGGCTATAAATAAACTATTATTATTATCATTATTACTCCCAGCGAGTTCTTTTTAGGCCATGTGTGGGGTGCCATTGCCATGCTCACATGAGATCATGATGTCTGTGTGGCACGATGCTGTATGGGCCCTGCACTGTGCAGACATCATCATGTGCCCTGTGTGGATGAGGGCATTGCAAGATGGTGCATGGGCACCAATAATGGGGCTGGGCACATGTGGACACCCAGTCCTACCTAGCCCTAATTTAAGCACCAGGCTGGCACAAAGCCTATGATTTTAAGATACTAAGAATTGCTTGCTTTAACTGCATGATCAGTTATTTGTGTGGGAACATAGGAGTTTATCATACGGCAGAATTTGGGGGTATACTCCAATGGCAATACAAATGCAATCATGGCATTTCATGTAGTTGTGTATGAGTGTATCTCACACAATTTCAGGCAATGGGAAGTCATTCCGAACACAATCATGGGGTTTCACGTAATTGCATATTAGAGTATCTCATGCAATTTCGGGCAATGGGGGGGGGTCATTTTCGGGAAATGAAAAGTCATTCTGAATGCATTCCAAACGCAATTAGATTTCATGTAAATTCGCTAAACTAGCGAATTTACATGAATTCTAATTGGCTCCATTCGAAATTGAGAGAAATTCCTCCCATGTGAGGAACTCCATAGTAAAACAGGTGTTAACAGAATACTGAATTATGAATATTGCTTTAGTAGTCCAGTCAGCTTTGTCAGTTAAGAAACTGTTTCTATATTGCCATGGAATGTTTGCTATACCCACAATTCCCAAAGTAGAAACAAAGTAGGAAATGTGGAGGAAATAAATTGGATAAGCAATTAAAAGGAACAACTCCTGAGTCAGTGTAAGTCATTCCTTTCTTAGAATTTCCAGTTATTTAGACAATAGGTGGAGACAAAGCCAGCCCTACCACACAGAACAGCAAGGACAGATTGCTTGTGGCCCTCCAAATATTGGTAGACTGCAGTTCTCATTTGTCTCAGCCAGCATATTCAATAGTAAGGGATGCTGGGAGGGGCAGTTCAACAGCCTCTGGAAGGCATGACAACAGAACAGGCAGACTCCCAGAAGGGGCAGCCATTACAGTGACTAAAATTCCAGATTCTCAAAATAAAATATAGGGGTATTTTATCCCTTTAACATTGGCATTACCTTCTGGGATTCATGAGGCAACTAAATGGGCTTTGTGGACAGAATAATTCGTATATCTATCTCAATATTGCTCACAATGATTACCGGGAACTTTCCACCATTCCAGTCTGATCTTGCAGGGTCAGTCCTAGCCTGGTTAGTACTTGCATGGGAAATTGTCAATGCTCTGGGCTATCTTTCAGAGGAAGGGATTGGGAAAATGCCTCTGAATATTCCTTGTCTAAGAAAACCCTATAAAATTCATTGATAGGTGACTTGAAGGCATGCACACAAACACATAAACATAGAGAATACAGAATTTAACCTGGAGCCTACTCACCCTCCCATCATAGACCCTCCCACTCTGAAGAACTGAAATGAGAATAAACCTACATTAAGCTATTGTCTGTCTAACACTAAAGAGAGATAATCACATGCAGGACAGCCAAGAACACACATGCCAAACCTCTGAAATATGCCCAAACTGACTAGAATATACATTACTTGACTTTATCTCTAAATTGCCATGAGAACAATGAAACACATTATGCTCCTTGCACCATTTCACTTACTGAGTCTTATATAAATCCCCGTAATAACAGAGAAGGTCATTGTCAAGTATCACAGATTCACACATTATTTTATTTTAAAAAAGATTTGCTGGAGTGATACTAAACTTCCAAGGAATATTAAACATCTAAACAATTATCCTTATTAAATGCAATCTGCATCTTTAGCACAAAAGATATTACAATTGCCAGAATAATCTCTTTGGCATAAATCTTAATAAAGTTTTAACTGCATCAAACTGATCCAATGAAAAGACAGCTTCTATTATGCCATTTGTAGAACTGGCTTGGCTAAAGCAGGGCAAAATTAAAGTCTTGTGGGTTTGGATGATGTAACTTCTCCAGATTCATTGCATTTTTAAAGTTTTTCACATCTGAAATCAAGAACAATGCATTATGAAAAGTATTTCTGCAGTAATAGTGCCCTCCTGGTTTGAAAAAGCAATCCTACCAGTTACAGAGCGTGAATACAAATTTCACTTGTTGCTCAGGTGGTCCCAGAGAACTCACATCCAAAAATGAAATGCTTTTCATTTTGCACACAGATGACCAAGAATGCTGCAAAGGGAACCAGCAGCATTTAAATTAAAAACCCAAACAATTACGCAGAAGGTACATATCAGAATCACCCTGTGTTCAAAACAAGAGCAATCTCATCTGTGCTTCAGTGTGTCTATGTGGCAAGGTACTTCAGGTTGCCAATGGGAAAACAATAATGGGACAAATGCCGTTCTTTGGGGTTTCTTAATTCAAACAATCAATTTGTTGTACTTTATTTGAACTGGCTATAAATTCCAGGTGAGGCCCAGGTTAATTGACCTGCCTACTACCCATTATTTGCCTGACAAGGAAAAACCTCCAAATTTTGTTCAACTTCAAACCTATGTGCCCTGGTCAGCAAAATCAATGGTGAAGCCTGCTGGATTTTTTCAGTACAGAAATATATGGAGATCTGGTAATTTGTCCACCTCTGCTGTCTATCTGTACATCTCAAATAGCCAGTTTCCATGTCTACTCACCAGCCCTTCTCCTTGTCTGCCTTTATTGTCATTCCTGTCCCCATACTTCAGATGGATTGTGTAGCCCAACTAGAAAAGGGTTCACCTGCAGATTGTTCCATTCCATTCTACCTTGAACTGGACCTTGTGCCATAATTTCCACTAGCATAATTCAGACCATGCTTGGAAGAACAAAATAAATAAATAAATAAATAAATAAAGACCACTACCAATCTGTAATTATAAAAGAGTGGAAAGGTCATTGTGTCATCCTCTTTGGGGAAAAAACAAAACAAAACAAAAACATCACCATCTAATATGTGTGTTTAAACATCATAGACAAAAATATGGGCATTACGTTATAAGGAGATGATGCCTACCTATAGAATTAAGGACACTGTTTTTTGTTTGTTGGTTGTTTTGTTATTTTGCTAATAAATTTTTGGAAGGTTGGAGACAAAATAAATGTGTGATCTTGTTACTCACCTTCATGTCCTGATTGTACATAGATCTTTAATGACCATATATCTTATCATATATGTTTATATGTCTATACAGCTATATATCTGTATAGATAAAGGTGATGAAAAATCAGACCAACAGTAATTCTCCCAAGTGTGTCCTGAATCCAAGAAACAAATATCTAGCTAGCTGACTACATGGAGAGAAATACACACACACACATACACAGAGACAAAATTGGATCTGACAAGCACAGCATACTCCTAGGGAATGCAGAGGGAATCATCATGTCCTTCAAATCCAGTTCTGATTCAAGTAACTAAAGCAGAGAGATGAAAGGTTATTATTTTGCCTGGGCCACCTATTTGCTAACATTACCCTTTATCTTATTTTGTAAGCTACATGCCTCATTTGTGAGTGGGGCAAAAATGTTTTCCCCAGATAGCTAAAGGAATTACTACAGGCTAGGCACATGATAAATTTCTTGACCTCCTAGACCATGACCATGTTGCAGTTCACTTTGAGTCCCATTTCACAAGACTTACAAATGTCTTCGTTTGGGGCTTTTGTATTAATCAGACTTAAGCTACCAATGTGCCAGTGTTGAGCCTGCCGAGTGGGCTAGAAACAGTTTGCTGTGCGTGACGGGGAGGGTAAACTGAACACTATTTTGAAATAGGCAGATACAAAATTTAAGAAAATACATAAGCACAGAAATACTACTCCATTTATTTATTTATTTATTTACTTATTTATTTCTATCCATATCCAACTTTCTGCAAGTATAACCAACGTGATATCAAAATAATCAAATATATAAAATAAAACAGGAAAATAAACCACAGAATAGAAATATAATGATTTAAAAAAAAATCCAGCAGCAGCAGTACTAAATCCACCACAAAAGGAAATCTGTTGAACTTGCCAAGAGAACTCCCTACCTCTGCCAGGAGGATCCTGTCTGTATTACCTGACAATTTAACATAGATTAGGGTATGGGGTGTGAGCCTCTTATCAGCCACAGGTTTTGTCTTCACTAATATGATGGCAACATTTTTCACTCACTGTCATTTCTGTGCTACATATAAAGACACCTTTATACATTGTAGAACTCACAATGAGAAGATTGCGTTAATCTAGTTTGAGTATAACTGGAGCATGAGGCAACTGAGGCCAGATCCATTTTCTGAAGCTAAGGTTGTAGCTGGCAAACCAAAACATGTGGATGATGCCCCTAGGTATCACCATCACTGGGTCTCCAAGAATAACACTTGAAATTAAGAAAGCTGTATATTTAGTTTTTCTGGTGGAGTCCAACCCCAGTCAGAACAAGTTAGGCACTATCATCAAGATCAGCAGAACCCTGACCAGTAGCACATAAATGAAATCTGGATTAGGCTGTTTGCCCTTCTCCATCCTAGCATGAACTGTCCTCAGTCCAATTTAAATTTTCACAGGCTCTATCCCTACCATCATTAGATAGAAAATTATCATTTCTCATGTGGCACCAGTTACTTTTCAGCTGCTCTTACCAGTGATTTCAAGGAAATTTTAAAATACATTCAGAGACAAAATGAATATTCTGTAGCATTAATCATGTAGCACCTAAAAACAGTGATATCATAAGCAAGACCAGTGTTCCTACTTGTAACAGTCTGCAGGATCAGCTAACTGCATTCTTTTATGGCTGGAACCAGCAAAACAGTTCTCTGAAGAAAAGGGAAATCAATGGAATCAAACCTCTTTCTATCAGTAACACTGTTACACCCCTTTGCTCCATGCTGGGGTGCCATTGTTGTCTTCAGGTATGAGAGACAGAGATCAAACCTTCGACCAAGGGCAAATAGAACTTGCAGTGCCTCCCTACCCCCACCCCACCTTTCATGTGGTTAGCTTAACAACTGGAATCATCCCTGATTACTAGTTATCCTGGCCAGGACAGAAAAGAGTTGGAATACAACAGCTCCTGAAGAGACGCAGGCTGCTTCCCCTCCACTGACCTATGCTCCTAAACGGAGGAGAAAACACCACTTCTTAGTTGCACTGTAAGCTTTAACAGCCACATTTCCAGTAACAGGAACAACAAAACTGCAGAATGTTTCAATTTACAATCCCACAAGAAAAAAGATAGTGAAATTCCTAGCAAAGGCTGGAGCAGAGGGGCAGGGGAAAGTGGACTGATCCTGCTTTATCCTACAGTGGGTTGAAACCCCACTGCCCACATGGCCCACTCCCAAGGCAGGCTGAATGCACATGTCCTGGCTGCATGGAGCAGCAGCAGGCTGTGCCACTGGGTAATTTGTTTTTGTTACCTCCCCATCATACATGTGCACCCCCATACAAACACACTGCTGGAGACCCCCCCCCCCAGTACCTCCCATGTCCACTCAGATGCCATCCCATTGGATGGCCACCGCTTTAATCAGCCACACAGTCTCATGTGTGATGCTCCACCTGTTCAGGGCATCAGGGCATCAGTGTGAGAGTGATACTTTGGCAAAGCACAATCATGAGGGCCTCCCTATATGGCCCCTTCATCCCCTTCACCCTATGCTCTCTTGTGGGACCGTTTGGTTTGTGTATATTGTCATTATATCCATTTAAGTTGTTGCACTTTCATTTATATGCTTTGCTGTAGGCCCACACTTGCATTGGTGCATTTATACGCAAGGGCAAGGATGCACATTTTTTGCAGCTGAAAGATTCCATGTTCTGTTTGCTCTGTTTTTTAGCCCAGGAGAACAGCTTTAGTTGTGTTTCCACTTGCTTTGGAAGCACATGTCATCCAAACATCCACCTTCAAAGTGGGCAAAAGCCTCTCTCTCACTCTCTCTCTCTCAATCTCAATCTCAGTCTCTGTCTCCCTTTGGCACATCTGTTCCACCCCAAAGAGATTCTTTTTATTAGCTGCTTGTTAGTTTCCTGTGCTTCTGAGACTCCATGGCCAAGCGATTAGAACAGGTAATCTGAGATACATACATCTCATTACTTTGCGCATTCACAGTTGCTACAAAAAACAATGCAATAGATCCATCTGCCAACAAGCTCTCATGGTATAAGCACAGTGATTATCTTTTTATCATCTCCTCCCCTGCATCTGCAACTTCGATTTCTTATAGAGACACAATGTCAGAGATTCGGCTGTTTGCCAGCCTCACAGTTAGACTGAGAAATATTCAAACAAAGGTAAGCATTAAGGATTACTGCATGTCCTCTCTTTTGTCTGCCCATGTATTTTATACATATACAGAAATATTCTGTGCCCATAGAAATTGAATGCTATTGGATCCTGGAAGAGGATTTGGTAGACAGAGGAGTTCCTCATCTAACGGTTCCCTGCCCTAAATGGATGCAAGCTGCAGGAAAAGAGATTCCACCTCAACATTAGGAGGAACTTCCTGACAGTAAGGGCTGTTCGACGGTGGAACACACTCCCTCGGAGTGTGGTAGAGTCTCCATCCTTGGAGGTCTTTAAGCAGAGGCTGGATAGCCATCTGTCGGGGATGCTTTGACTGGGAGTTCCTGCATGGCAGGGGGTTGGACTGGATGGCCCTTGTGGTCTCTTCCAACTCTATGATTCTATGATTCTATGATTCTAACCCCATGGAGAAAACAAACAAACAAAAAACAAACAAACAAACAAACAAGGCTCTTGTAGGTGGACATAACTCCTTAGCAAAGAGGTATAAAATAGTAGGAATGTAAATCTTCCCATTTCCTTCCTTCATAGAATTTTTTTTAAGATAAATTGTCTTCCCACAGGGCATGTTTATTTTATTTTTTTAAAATAATTTTATTAAGTTTAACATGAAATCACATACATTAAAAATGTACATTTGCTTTACCACACAACAGGACAATCAGGCCTCTCTTCACTGGATCCCCTTCCCCTTCCATATTCAGTATAAGCTTTTGTTACTGACTTGCATGGGCTGGCCCCTCCTTATTTATCTGAGCTTCTCTCTCCTTACATCCCCACTCATGCCCTCCGTTCTGGTAGTGAAGGTCTGCTATCCCAGCCCAGGTTCTCCACTGCCTCTTCCAGGATTAGTCCCTTCACACTTGCTGCCCTTCACCCCTGGAACCTCCTTCCCCCACGAGCAAAGGTCATCTCTGCTTTAACTGGTTTCAAAACTGAGTTGAATACCATATTATTTAGGGAAGCATTTCCAAGCACTGTGTGATTGTTATCTGACTGTTACTCGATATTTGCTCTGATACTACTTCCACCACCATCCAGGGAGAGAGAGAGGCAGGCCAGCTCCATCGGGCCTTGCCTGAAAGAAGAAGAGCCCCCCTCTTCCACCTTCATCCTGAAGGAGAAAAAGATAGGCAAGCCAGCTCCATCAGGCCTTGCCTGAAAGCAGAAGAACCCTTCCTCCAGTCCTTCTGCCTTGGTCCAGGTCTCGGAGGGAGAGTTGAAGTGCTGGACCTGATCCCCTTCCCCTCCACCATTCCCTTCTCCTTTTTTGTTGTGTCTTCTTAGATTGTAAGCCTGAGGGCAGGGAACCGTCTAATTAAAAAGCTTGTATGTACAGTGCTGTGTAAATTTATAGCACTATATAAATAATAATAATAATAATAATAATAATAATAATAATCTTTATTTCTAGCCCGCTCCTCTGTGAGTACAATCGGAGCGGGGTACAACAAGATTAAAACATACAAATTAAAACACTTCATTGACCCATTCCCAGCCACCCACCCCTTAAAAATAAATTAAATTAGCAATAATTTAAAATCAACAACATTAAAAACATGATTCATCCTCCATAGTTCTTACATTGAGGAAAAGATAACACCAGGCAAGGGGTCAATTTATAGGTCCCATTCGGAGCTGGGATCTAAGAGGTGTCAGGGAAGGCCTGCCGGAAGAGATGCGTCTTCAGAGCTTTTTTAAAGCAATCAAGAGATGTTATAAGGCGCATCTCATCCGGCAGACCATTCCAAAGTTTGGGAGCGGTCGCGGAAAAAGTCCTCTGGGAGGTCTGCGACAGCCTAGTTTTCACCGGCTGTAGCAGGTTCCTCCCAGAGGATCGGAGTGTGCGGGGGGGGTTCATACGGGGAGAGGCGGTCCCTGAGATAAGGTGGACCCAAGCCATGTAGGGCTTTAAAGGTTAAAACCAACACCTTGTACTGCGCCCGGAAACTAATTGGCAGCCAGTGGAGAGCCTTGAGCACCGGTGTTATGTGCTCTCTCCTTGATGTTCCAGTTACAAGCCTGGCTGCCATATTTTGGACCAGTTGAAGTTTCCGGGTTAAGCACAAGGGTAGCCCCATGTAGAGCGCATTACAGAAATCCAGGCGTGAGGTTACCAGAGCATGTACCACAGTTTCCAGGTCCCTCATGTCCAGGAAAGGGCGCAGCTGGCGTATCAGCCGAAGCTGATAACAGGCACTCCTGACCGTCGCATTCACCTGACAGGTCATGTGGAGCGACGAATCTAGGAGTACCCCCAGACTGCGAACACAGTCCTTAGAGGAGAGTGTGACTCCATCCAGGACTGGAGACTGTATTCCCAAGCCTGGTTTTGGGCCTGTGACTGTTAGTACCTCCGTTTTGTCTGGATTCAGTTTCAATTTGTTTTCCCTCATCCAATCCATTACCGCCGCAAGACAGTCATTAAGAGGAGAGACGCCATCTGAAGTCTGTGCTGACGATCTGGACATGGAGAGGTATATCTGAGTGTCATCAGCGTACTGAAGACACTGAGCTCCATGCCTCCGAATGACCTCACCCAGCGGCTTCATATAAATGTTAAATAGCATCGGGGACAGGATGGCACCCTGAGGGACGCCACAATTAAGCTCAATTTTGGAAGAGCAACTGTCCCCGAGCCTCACCCTTTGGGATCTGCCAGAGAGGAAGGACCGGAACCACTGAAGAGCGGTGCCCCCGATCCCTACCTCCCTCAGCTGATCCAAAAGGATGGAGTGATCTATAGTGTCAAAAGCCGCGGAGAGATCCAAGAGCACCAACAGGGTCACACTACCCCTGTCAATGCTCAAGCGGAGGTCGTCAGCCAGTGCAACCATGGCGGTCTCAACTCCATGTCCTGCCCTGAAGCCGGTTTGAAATGGATTGAGATAATCGGTTTCATCCAAGACAGCTTGGAGTTGGGAGGCGACTGCTCTCTCGATCACCTTGCTCAGAAATGGGAGCAAGGACACTGGTCTGTAGTTGTTCCTGTCCAGGGGATCAAGGGAAGGTTTCTTCAGGAGAGGCTTGACAGCCGCCTCCTTCAGACACGATGGGACCGTGCCCTCCCTGAGGGATGCATTGATCACATCCCGAAGGAATGTTCTCAATGAATCCCCTCCCTGGACGACCAGCCAAGATGGACATGGATCGAGGGAGCATGTCGTCTTCCGAGTACTGCCAAGGAGCTTGTCCACGTCATCGGTACTCACCGATTGAAACTCATCCAGTAAACTGACAGCAACGGAGTTTATTTATGTTAAATAAAACATAATAATAATAATAATAATAATAATGACATACAGACATTAAAAGAACATAACTAGCAAATCATACATACCCTATTTGTTACTTCATTGTTACCCACCTTGGTCAATTTTCCTAAAACTATCTTAAAGGTAAGAAAGATAATTAAAAATGTTCCCTTACTTCCCCCCTTTTCCTTCATTTACTTATTTATTTATTTATGTCTCTATCTAGTACTAATCCACTATGCATGTACAGTTTTCCTTGGATTTATTCCACTTCTACTCTCATAGTTGCTATTTTCCCCCATTTTTGAGAGAAGTATCCTAACATTTTCTCCCAGTCTTCTAAGTACTTGTTCTATTTTTCTCATGCTCCTTAGTTTATCCATTTCAAATGGATCCATTAACTTGAGTGCCCATTCTTGCACTGCTAGGATGTCTTCTTTTTCCCCATTTTTACCGTTGATGATCCTTACCACTGATAACATATAAAACAATATTTCTTTTCTAGTTTCCAACATGTTTAACAAAAATATTTCTGATTTAAATTCTAGATTTTCATTTATTTATTTATTTCAGTGTGCATTTGTGTCCAATATTTTTTCGCTTTCTCACATGTCCACCATATATGAAAAAGCAAACCCTTTTCTTTATGGTATTTCCAGCATTTGTTATTCAATTGCTGTATATTTTGCATAATCTTTCAGGAGTTCAATGCCACCTGAAAAAATCTTATAATAACTCTCCTTTAAATTTTGAAAAAGAACATAACTTAATCTTTTTCTCCACAACAATTCCCATTGTTCAAGATCTAATGTATACCCAAAGTTTTGCAACCACTTTACCATATTTTCTTTTATGATTTCTGCATCTGTATAAATTTTCAGGATGTGTTTATATATCCTAGATAATGTGGCCTCCTTATTTGACATTATTTCTTCTTCTAAATCCATGTTACTTTCCCCTATGCCCTCTCATTTGTTATCCATGATAAACCTGTCTCTGAGCTGTCTTCATAAAAACCAACTGCAATTGACCTCTTCCTTTCTTAGTTCTTACAAATATTTTACTCTGTATTCATTTTTATTAGTTATTACTATATCTTTATATCTTATCCAATTTTGTTTTAATGTTTGACTAACTCTAAATAATGCTTTGTGCAGAGAACCCAGAGTGGTATCTTGGAACAAATTATTTTCTTGTATTTCTTCCAAACTCTTATTAAAGAGTTTCAAATGTAGTTATTGTTAAAGTTTTGATTTGCTTTCTCTTTGTTCTAGAACATGAAGGCATGCCAGCCAAATATCAAGTCTGCACCTTCTATCTTCAATAGCTCATTGTTTTTTTAATTGTATCCAGTATTTCAACCAAACAAGACACCTCATAATACTGCTTGAGATTTGGCAAGGCTAACCCTCCTCTTTCTTTCACATCATACAAGTACTTAATGTTATTCTTGGTTTTATTTTTATTTTTTTTAATTTATTTATTTATTTATTTTGCATTCCAGATATAATTTGTAATTTCTCTTTGCCATTCTTTAAATGGTACATCATTTTTTATAATGGGTAATGATTGAAACAAGAAAAGAATCTTTGGAAGAACACTCATCTTAACTGTAATAATAAGTTCAAGTTTTTCCATTTTTTGAGATCTTCCTTTATATTTCCCCATATTTTCTTATAGCTATTTACATATAGGTCAGAATTTTTATTAGTGATCTTAATTCAAAATTAAGAAAACATTCAAAAACTTCCATGCAAAGCTTTTAAAGAAAGAAGCAAATGAAATAAGAAAGACACAAATATATCTCAAAAATATAGCCATCAGGAAAAAAAATGATGAACAAAGAAAGGCATTAAACCATCTTATAACAACAGCAGAATTAGTAAATGCTATAAAAAGGGGCAAAATTAATAAAGCACCTGGACCAAACAGTTTCAGTTCATTACACTTTAAGCAACTGCAAGAAGAATTACTGGAACCACTGAATGAATACTATAAAAGAAGGGGAAATCATACAAATGTGGAATGAAGCAACCACGTGGCATGTTTAAAAGAGTTTCTGCACATTCTAAAATCATTCTTCTCATTTCAGGATTTTTTGGTGAAATTTTCACAATTTTTCACACATTATATGATTTTTTGCAATAAATGTATTGTGCAAAAACCATCACAAAAAAAGCCTCGAAAGTCTCAGGATTGGCTAACATTTTTTTTCCACTGAGTGCCTCACATGTTGAAAACCATCTCATGTTAAGGACCAGAAAAACTGAGAACATTCTTCATATTCTTGCTTAGTATAAATTAAAACTGTAGCAAGTCTGAATCATTAAAGAACCTAAAAAGTACCTCTAAATGTTTTAATGCATAAAAAGTGCAGAATGAGATCCACCATTCTTTCACTTCTTATTTTTAAGACACTCAACTCACACAGATCCTACACCATCTACTTAATTATAAATACATAATTACTGTATATACACATCTATAAGTCTAAAAATATATGCTCAAAAATTGACCCCAAAATCCTAGGTCAACGTATTTAGGGGTCAGTATGGTAATGTGATAGCAGCCCTCTTTCAGATTTTCCCATGCAGTTTATTTCTGACCTGAGCCAAGCAGATAAGAGTCCTTGGTAACTGATTGATTGATTGATTGATTGATTGCTGTTTGTTTAACAGTTGCTCTCCCACCTGCATGCTTCACTCAAGACTGAAGGCATAAACACTGAAGCCTCATATTGATTGCTGCTTCCCTCTTGCCACTAGCGTACATACACTGAAGGAGCCTCCAAGTCTTACAATCAACTTATCCATGGGTCATGTTAAAATCCATAATTCTGGCCCCAAAACTTGCCCACGACTTTCACATGAGGTTGACTTATAAGCAAGGATATACGGTAACTCCTGGCTTGAGCCCACAAACTTAACAGCCAGAAGTCACATTGAATGATGGAGGCATGTTTTGTTGGTGCCTGGGATGCAAGAGAAGAGTATTTCCAGCCCTCTGTCCCCAGTAAGCAAGTCTATGATGAGAAACTGCAACAGGAGTCCTGCTTGTTGCAGACAAACCTGCTGGTGGGAGGCAGCCAGAAAGATCATCTTCTTGCACCCTGATTGCCATCTGAATGAAACTCTGTCATTTGTGCCTGCTATCAGTTAAGTAGACTGGGAAGCATTTACCATTATGGCAATAGTGCCACAATCATGAAGATGTATAATTACTGAATATGAGAATTAAAGATCTGTAACTTCAATACAGAGTGCCTCTGTTTAGGTTGCTGTATATGTACATTTTATCAATTTTCAGCTCATATCTCCTATTTCTTTAAACATATGTAGGTAGTCAAGATACTTTAGACTACAAATCCTATCCTTCCTGGCCATTGACTGTGCTGGCTGGAGTTGCAGTTCAAAATATCTGAAGACCACCAAAGTGCCTATCATTGTGTTCTTGATAAGAAAAATGATAAAACACTAGTGAACAGGAATTAATATTATACAATTCCATTAAGTGTTATTTTTGTGTGGCATTTTCATAGATAATCTATCCATCACTTCAACCATCCATGTGCTGTATACATGATGAAGCTAATCAATGATGTGGAAGGGGGGAAAGCCCTGAATGGAAACCTGTCATAAAGTGCTCATGTGTCAGTTTTGAAATACGATTTAGAAATTTGCCCTGTTCAGACATAGTGTAGAGACACCCCAGGGAACAGCAATGAAATATAATGGGTCATTTGCTTAGTGATGACCATGACATTTTTTACAAAAATGCCCAAAGATAAATGCTTATTGTAATAAATGAAAACTTAAAAATGTGTTGGTATGGTTTGTCCTACTACCATTTTCAACAACGTGCTCTCTCACACTCTCTCTCTGGAATGCTCATAAATAGGTGATTTATATTTGGGGAGCACAGGTCTTATTTGGTCCCTGTTGAAACTACACCTTGGAATGATTACTGAAGAAAATCAAGGAAGAAAGTGTAAAGTCAAGTTTAAAATTGAACATTAAAAACATAAAAATAAAAATAATGACCACAACTTATTTAAAAAATATTTTAAAACAGACTATGAAGACATTGTAACAGTTCAAAATATTCCAAACCATGGCTTGATTAGTCAGAATGGAAACAGCACTCAATAAATCAGAAGAAGACTAGAGGATAGAAGGACAGCTATGAAGGAACTACAAAAGATCCTGTATTGTCCATGCTATCATATTTCCCATTTCTATTCATAGTTGTGAAAGCTGGACAGTGAAGAAAGTGGATAGGAAGAAAATCAGTTCATATTATCTGGCAGGAGATCTACCATGATCATGAAGTTGGTTCTCAAATGGTTAAGCTAATCCATTGCACTCTGGGTATGCTGAACTTTGCAATTTCTACAAATGTGGGAAACGCGACTGCATAATTTGTGTTATTACTATTATTATTATTAACCTTTATTTATATAGCGCTGTAAATTTACACAGTGCTGTACATACAATCTTATATTTAGATGGTTCCCTGCCTTCAGGCTTACAGTCTAAAAAGTGGGGAACTACATTTGTGCTTTCCCTTACAAATAAAAGTCTTGAATATTATTCAGTATTTATAATATCATAATGACCAAAATCAGCCTTGATTTTTTTTTAGATGCAGAGAAAGCCTTTGATAATTTTTTTCTTGAAATTATCTATTTCAAGATTTGAAGATAATGGATTTTAGAGAATATATAATTTGGGCTATAAAGGCAATGTATTCAGCTCTAAAAGCTCATATTCTGGTAAATGCCAATACTATGACACCAACTGAGATAGAAAAAGGATCCCTTCTTTCACCTTTGCTTTTAATTTTTGGCATTGGAGATTCTATTTGGACATATCAGATGAAATAATTGTATCTATGATGTGAAATTTTTAGAAGAAGGATATATACTTATGGTTTATCTGGATGATCTTTTGATGACACAAATCCATTAGATTCAATGAAACCCTTGCAGGAAAACATTAAGATGTTTGGGGCATGTTCTAGATTTAAAGTGAATAAGGGCAAAACAAAACTGTGGACTAAAAATGTGACATTTGAGAAGGAAAATCAATTGACCAACTTAAAGTAGAAAAAGAGGGATTATGTAAGTTATAATTATGAAGAACAATAATTTACTGTTTGAAAATAATTATGAAAAAGTTTGAAAAGGAATTAGAAGAGATTTAGAAAAAGTGGGGAAAATTAAATGTATCTTTGATGGGGAGTATTGCAGCAATAAAGGGAATTGTTTTACCAAGACTTATTTTATTTTCAAACAGTGTGCATTTTAAGAAATGGAATATCTTTTGTGCAACAGCACAAGAAAATTTCCAGATTTATCTGGCATGCAAGAAAACACAGGAATAATTTTAAAAAAAAAAAACCTCTATGGTATTAAGGAGATGGATGAGCTGAGGCTTCCTAATGTTTGATTGTGCTATGAGGCTAAATATTTTATGTAGCTGATCCTGTGATCAGGGGAGGAGCCTTTGCTGGCCTTTCGGTGGAGAGACCAGCTATTTAAATATAAATGGCATGCTTAGTGAGCCATTAAGAGAGGTGGAGGCAGGGTTCAGCCTAATTGAGGCTTGCCCGCCCGTTCCCTCTCAGTCTGGCTGAAACGTTAGTGTAGGAAGGTCCTTGCCTTCTCCAGCGTGTTGTGTTCACCCATCAGAGGAGCTTCAGCCAGGACAGGAGGAGAGCCGGTGGTACCAGCAAGCCAGCTTGATTTGGGGTAGGCCACTAGAAGCTGGCATGCCTGATTGCAGAAAGCTGGTGACAAGACAAGAGATGGGGTGGTAAGCAGATCTCTGGAGGCTAAGTTGTGGGGCTGGGGAGGGGGCCTTAGGTCCTTCCTCATAGCACCCCTTGGTTGGGCCTTTGTGGGTCGTTTGGGTTGGGGGGGCTCTAGGGGAGGAATAGAGTATCCCCTTCAAGTTCTGTGCTAGCTACCCTCCCCGCCCTTGTTAATAATTGTGGTAGCCATTTTGTTTGAAGCTCAGCAGCCATTTTGTACTGTCAGCCATTTTATATAGCTGCATTTGCAGGCTTGTTGTGGGGTGGCCTGTGGCTCAGTGAGGGGCTGCATACAACTGCAGAGGACCCCAGCTTGGCACACCACTCCATAATCAGTCATTTTGGAGTAAAAATTTTCATGCTAAGCAGAGTTGGCCCGGACAGGTTTTGGGATGGGAGTTTGCCAATATGCACAAGGGCAGCTGGTGTTTAATTCACTCTATAACAACATCCTTTGCTGATAAGTGTGGCAGCCATTTTGTATTTCAGCCATTTTGTATTGATGCATTCCCAGCCTTGTTGAAAGGATGTCGGAGCTTCCAGAGGGTCATTGAGTTGCAGTGGATGATCACATTCCAGACATTTCACCAGGTGAGGCAAGAAGGAGCAACTTGATGACAAAGAGGGAAAAAAGTTTTAAAATAGGTTGAGAGAAATTGGTCCAACTGGCTTTCATGCTTCTTGATCTATGCAGGTTTTATAGCAAGAGTACAGCCCCTTCAGGATGCCTCGATATTTCAATATATAGACAATATACATGGAGCCTGCATAGATTATTCAGGACCACACCTTTGAGAATTGCACTCTGGTAAGGGTAAAAATGGGACAAAAGGACCAGGGTACAAGAAAGAGAGGTGGCCCAGCCTTGCCCGATAGATATTGATACCCTCTCTATTTGGTTGAGTTGTTATCCCATCAGAGAGGCTGAATTGTTCTTGTTAAAAGGTTTTAATAATGTTTTTAAGATCCCTTTTTGTGGTATTCAGTGCCCCTTTCTTGACCCGAATTTAAAATTGGTCAGGGGAATGGAAAACCTGGTAAGGTAAATGATAACAAAGGAGGTTTCTGAAAGTGGGGTGATTGATCCCTTCCTGAAGCCTCCTCTCCAAACTTGAAGATCTCCCTATTAGGGATAGTCCCTAAGAAGGCACCAGGGGAATTCAGGCTTATACATCAGCTTTCTTATCCCAAGGGAGAATCTGTTAATGATGCCTTTCCACACGAACTGGCTATTGTTAAGTATAAGCTGCCACGAGGGAAGTCAGGAAATATGGATTGGAGGTGGAATTGGCAAAATGTGATATTAAATCAGTTTTTTGGCCTGTTTCCAGTTCACCCAGGCAATTTTGATTTGTTAGGTTTTAGTTTTGATGGTGCATTTTACATGGATCAGTCGCTTCCTATGGGGTGCTCAATCTCTTGTTCAATTTTGAAACTTTTAACACATTTTTGGAATGGGCGTTGAAGATCAAGTTGGACTTGAAAGGAGTTACACATTATTTAGATGATTTCCTGTTTGTGGGCCAGTGTCTCCAGTTCTGGTCAATGTCTTCAGTTACTATCATGTTTTTAAACATTAGCTGGAGAGTTGGGGTTCCTTTTGCACCGGAGAAGACAGAGGGTCCATGCCAGCAGCTTACCTTCCTAGGTATACTTATAGATATGGTTGACCAATGCTGCAGACCCCCCAGATGACAAATTGTTAGAGCCAAGGCAGAGGGTCAACAGCTTTGCTTCCCTTAGAAAGGCAAAACTAAGGGAATTTCAAGAGCTCATTAGCCACTTAAATGTTGTCTGTAGGGGTTGTGGCTCCAGACATGGCCTTTTTAAGATGTCTCTGTGATGCCATTGGTGGTATTTCACATCCTTACCATAGGCTAAGGTTAACACAAGGTATCCACCAGGATCTACATATTTGGTCTATATTCTTGGAAACGTTCAATAGTATATCCATTTGGAGACAGGTTAAGAAGATAGCTGCCAAGCTACAGATTTCTTCTGATGCTACAGGTTCAATGGGCTTTGGAGTCTATTTTTAGGGTAGATGGTGCACCCACAGATGGCCTATGGAATGGGTAGACTCAGGCATTACTTCAGACTTTATATTATTGGAATTCCTCCCCATTTTAGTTGCAGTACATTTATAGACAAGCGAGTTGACTAAGCAAGTTGGCCCAAGGTCTACCAGTGGGTTTGCATGACTGAGAGGGGAATCAAACCCCAGCTCACCAGTATACAGCCCTAGGATCCCAGCCCTTATCACCCCTATACTTACCATTTTAAAAGACCATTAATGTAATTGGTATTTGCTTGAATGGAGCCTCATCTATTTTGACTCTCCACTTCCTGGTTCTCTTGTTGTGAGGTGAATGTGAGATTCTGCAGCATTTTATTGTATCACCATTGAATAAGGTAACTTTATAGTTCTTGTCACTTGAAAATCTTGAAAACGCTGCCCTAAAATGTTACTAGAAATGACTGATGATACATTAAGGAGATTACATTTTTTAATGTTTCAGTGACAACATTTTAATCAAGGAAATCACTTCTTATACAGAAAGCGAATGCTTACTCAGATGAACTAAACTAGACTTTGCCAATCTTCATAATTGCTTGAGAACTTGGACAATTAAATACCTAAGATTATAAGTACCCTAGGGCTGTATACAGTCAATAGCTTTTCAGGGACATTAAGAGGATGTGATAGAGTCATCACTGCTCATCATGATATGCATTTTATTTTTCCCTGTCCTTTTATGGTCTTTCTAGAAAAATGTCTGCACATATTGACAGTACTTCAAACTGCTGCAAAATCTGTTTGACAATAGGCTGTAAAAAGTTTCCCACACAATAACTATTCCCATATTAACCTGTTCACATGGGGTATGGTGGTGGGATTGCTATATTGTTTCCACTCTACAGCCAGATGTATTCAGCTTAATGTAAGATAGATCATATCTCCATGTATAGATAGGTTTCACTAAATTTGATTGGGATGTTTCCTTTTCTAGGTCTCTGGTTATAAAGGGGGGGGGAAACCAATGTAAATCTATGTCCATATTTAGACAGATAGAAGAAGTGGAAACGTTGTGTGTGATACTACCTGCCTTGCCCTTGATGCACTGAATGTGAAATACACCTGAGAAATATACCTCAGAAATAACTCATGCCAAGATACAAAACTTTCAGATGAAGTAATCCTAGCACAGGTATATCTTACTATTAGGAGAGAGGGTATTGTACTATACAATCACACCCAATGAAGAGAAACTGAAACATTAACTAGCAAGGGATGCTGGTGTGGTGAACACTTTCTTGTTCACTCACCACCTATCTCTACTGAGGCACGGATACCTTTGGTAGTGTGTTACAAAAGTTCAACAGAGACCAAGTGGTATTTCAAAACAAGAATGAAGTTTATTAAT
The DNA here is from genome assembly GCA_034509955.1 of Urosaurus nigricauda. NCBI lineage: Eukaryota > Metazoa > Chordata > Lepidosauria > Squamata > Phrynosomatidae > Urosaurus > Urosaurus nigricauda. Next base: position 141,062,770 of record JAOEGL010000003.1, on the reverse strand, counting down.
AAAATAAAGAAATAAATATTGAAATATAATTAAAGCTTTGTTTATCTTTTCTTTAGCTACAGAAGTTCCTTAAAAATAATACTACAGCCACTCAGGCAACCTTCTCCAATATTAAAGCCAAAAGCTTCCTTAACCTCTAGGCTTATTCTGAGCCTCTCTTTCTCAGACTTCCTCAAGCCTCTTTAGTCCCTAATGGACTTCTCAGACCCTTCCCTGGCCTATAACTATCCTATAAATGTTCCCACAGGAACCCCAAGAGCACACCCTCCCTTTGAAGATGTCTCTTCCATCAAAACTCCAACAAAATAAACCCCCTTTTGCTCCCTGTCAAGGCTCTTTTATAGTCCTGCCCAGCCAGCTTCTCATTGGCTGCACTCCTGGAGCTCTGTGATTGGCTGTTTCCACAGCCTGCTCACCACAGCTGATTTTAAGAAGTAATAGCAATAAGTTAATCAAAGATGAACTAGGAAGAGTCCTTTGTAGGTAAGCCCAGAATAGTGAAGATTTGGCCTGTCTCATCAGCAGCACCAGCCACTATGGCCAAAGAGAGGGTGACCATAATTTCTTCACATCTTGGTTAAGCAGAGCATTCCTGAGGTTACAGAGCCTTATTTTGGGCCTAAAGTTCCCTACTCCCCAGTCAAGATCTGCGTCATAATCACTAATGTTTCCTGCGCACAGAATCTGACAATGGCTACCACTGTGAGACCCAAACAGACATACACATACACACAACCCATTGTAAAATTGAAGTATGTGTGTTTGAATATGGGTTCCTTTCTAGAAACAATAAACTCCTAAGCTATTTGTTTGTTTGTGTGAAGTTGAAGGCTTTCATGGCCAGAATCCATAGGTTTTTTTTGTGGGGTTTTTTTGGCTATGTGGTTGTCTCCTGAAAGAGTTTATTACTGATGTTTTTCCAGCATATGTGGCTAGCTTCTTCTGTCAGGAATAAATTCTTCCAGAACATGGCCACATAGCCTGGAAACCCCACAAAAAACTATGGATTCTAGCCATGAAAGCCTTCAACTTCACACAGTGTAAATCTATGTGTATATTAAGATGAACAGACAGAGAGCAGAAGTCATGTGTGATGCTACCTGCCCTGCCCTCAGTGCACTAAAAGTGACATATACATCAGAAAGCCAAGAGAAATAACTCACGACAAGATACAAAATTCTCATATGAAGTAATTCTATTATGTCTTACTATTGGGAGAGATAGAATCTAAATCCTCAACTATTTTGTCCTTGCATATGAAGACAGATAGTTTTGCATTTTTCCCTTGCAGCAAGAATGACTCCGAAGTATTCTCCCATATTCAAAGTCCCAAAGCATTGTAAAGGAATTACTCTGCAGAGAAAAATAAATGATAGTTTTGGTTTGTTTTTTTTCCGGTGGGATCAGGTTGTTGTTTTTTTCTGTCCAAAAGAATTCCTTTCTTCTGTCCAATGTATTAAGTTCATATTTCATTCTCACATCATGCCATAATCAAGAAGTTAAGTAATTTTCTCCCCACTGGACAAGATAAGAGAGCTTTGGTGCATTTTTATGTAACTCTTTCTTTTTTGTCATTGTTGAAACCTTGTTACACAAAAGTATCTTCCATGCAAAATATAGTTCTATAGTTTCTATGCGATCCATCCTACTTTTCTTTCCCTATTCCTAAAAAAAAGTTACGTAATGTGAAAAACCTCACAACAATTCACCATTTTCTCAATATGGTTTGTCAGTGCATCAAGGCATGGTTTTTCATCAGGGATGAGAAAATTTGGAAGCATTATTTACATCCGCAGTACATACTTTGACTAGCAAAAGCATTTGGTGAAAAGAAAAGAAGAAATCAATTGACACATGGTTGAATGTCCATTAATGTATCCCTTTGGAAAATGCATGCATAGATCCATATGGAACCAGCACAGAAAGAATGTAGAGGTGAGGGCTAAACTTGCGATCTGCCCATCTATAAATATGAATAGTGCAGTTAAAACAAAATTCTTACATCCATCCAAAGAAGACATAAAATGCCTCACGCAGCATTGTTCAATAAAGTGATGGCATTCATGTGACGACTGGTACTCTGGAACAAAGAATATACTACATTGTCAGTCAACCCACTCGCTTCAACAAACTCTCCAAATACCAATTAGGCAAGCTTGCTCAATAGAAGTGGGGGCAATGTGAAAACTGAATGACTCACATAGTGTTTCTGGCTGATAGCAGAAGGACCAGATTTCCGAGACAATGACAAATTCTGCCACATCCCACTGTGAAAGAATTGTGCACATTGATATGAGGCAGCATGAGTGATCTATGATTTCTAAACTAGCCCCACAGGATGCTTGCAACAATTATCATTCTGGATAGGTTAAAGAAAATAAATGTCATCAATAGGATGGGTGCAGGATCTCTTTCCAAATGTTCAGTATGTCTCATCTGCTGTGCTGTGAGAAGGAAGCAGGAATTAACAAGTTGTAAGGACACTGGTACTTGGACTTCTTTTTCTTAAAACAAAGCAAAACACACAATTTCAACATTTTCTCTGCCTCCAAAGCTTGGAATGTTATTCTGCAAAAATAATTAATTCTTTAAAAGAAGAAGAAGATGCAAAAGAGAAGTTCTTATTATTGCTCCCAGGTGTGATTATATATTTAGTTGTTTTAGCTGTTAGTGTTGAATTAATATTAATGGCATCTTTATTTTAGGAATTTAACAATTCAACTTAAGGGGACCCCCATCAGAAGTCCATGGAAGCTGCACCCTGTTTCCTGCCACCACACATACACACACAAAGCTGACTTTCATTTTGTAGTCAGTTCTTCTTTTGTGCTAAAATCTAGCCTGAGAAGTTAGGGACACACACTTCTTCGAAAAGCAAATAACATTCTAGGAAGCTTCTTACAAATGCTAATGATATAATATCTGGGAAGTTGTAGGTAGAAAGCCCATCTTCCTGATGGAAGAGCAATGTTTCAAGCTGTGGAACAATAATTATGAATATTCTTTCTATCCATATTTCCTACAGATTGCTAAATGATGGTTTGGTTTTGAAATCTTTCTCTCTCCACCATCCCTTCTCTGCAAGTCCATCTAAGTTAAATAATTGTATTAAACTGAGAAATGTTTGTTACTGATCTAGGGAGTGCTAGCTGATTGCTTTTCATTCTGCTGAGTTTTCTCCCCTTCCCCTTTCTGATCTTTGTATCCAGTTATATAGAAGGAAGCAAGAATATAATAAATGGTCCCAAATCCAGCTGCAAGATGCTGTTCAGAATGGGGGTGTTTCTTGAGTAATGACCTTCAAAAGCAGACAGATACAAATGGGAGGCCAGATTCTATTCAGCCTTTCACATACGATTTCTTTATGGTCTCAGTGGGATTTCTGTTCTTAGCAGTAAGAGTAGGAATATGCCCAAACTCTCTGCTTAATGACCAACTGAAGAGGAAGAGCTTAAATCTGAACAGTCAAAAATCACACACAAATGCAATACTGAAAACGATCCACCAAGTGTAGTTATCAGAGGAAAATATTTTTTTGTAAAAAAAACCAATGCTTGTGTTAACTTCATTAACATGGGTGGAATCACACATACATTCAAGGGCAAAATGAATTACCCAAATCTATTACCTCGAACTCTGTAGATATCCCCAGGTGGTTGCTGAATGTTCAATGTTTAATTTAGTATTTAATGAATTGCATTGTTGGTTTTGCTACACATCACCTTTGCCTTTGGGCAAAGAAGCAGCATTCCATAAATACTGTTACAGATGTCAGTTTACCATCCATTGTTAAGTGATCACTTGATAATATTCAGAAAGGCTCAACCAGTGTTTCATCACTGTGGGATAAAGACTTGAAATTATCCTGATAGCTGGGAATCTCTCTCCAGCTTTTGCACAAGAATTCCTAGCAGGATTAGGAAATTATGAATGCTAGCTAGTGACCAGGAGCACAAAAATTATTTGGGGCTGGTTTGATCATTGATTATCCACCTGATATTTTGTGATAAATCATGGATTGTTACCAATATTGAAGGAACAATTACAACTTATCAAACTGAAGTCTGTTTGATTGTTCACTCATAATTACTGCAATAGTTGCTGCTGATGTCTCATATAATGTTTTTATATGGAATTTTAATGTTTTTTGTTTTGTTTTATAACTCTGTTTTATTAATATGTTGGAATCCTGCTTCAATCGGATGGAGAAGCAAGAAATAGAAATAAAAATTATTATTATTATTATTATTATTATTATTTGAATTGAGGTGTGGAAGGAATTAGAAAATTGTCAGTTGGTTGAGACATCCTTGGACGACGACAACAACAACAAAAAATTATTTATATCCCGCCCCTCTGCACAACACAACCAGAGCGGCTTACAACATTAAAATCTACAATCCATGACTCTCAATCCCACCCCCCTTAAAATGCAATTAAACAAGTTACAATTAAACTATTCTTAAAATAATAACTTCATATAAACAATACACAGTAGCTGCAGTAAAATCGGGGTCAGCTCTGATCGTCAGGGTTCTCATACAGGATCAGCAATTCTACTGTTTGCCGTGGAAGTGTAGTTAGTTCCTGACACATTCATAAATAAAATATTACAAAGAGAAGACATTGTAAATCTCCAGGTGTTCTTTTATCCCTCCATTTTCTGCAATAGGAAAAAAGGCTGCCGAAATTGTTTCCCCCTGATCTTCCCTGCTATCCCAGAGGAATCCTTGGATCTATCTTGCACTCTGCTGTCAAATTATTCACTTTTCTCATTGCTCTGACCACATCCTGAAATCCTGAAATCCCACACTGGCTTCCTCACCACTCCTAGCTGCAGCATGATCTGCCTTACTTTCAAATCTCTCCACAACCATGTCCCACTGCATGCCATTTGTTTGGATGACCTTTTGACATCTGACTTTTTTATTGTATGTCCTGTGCCATTTATATTTGTTATGCTCTTCTAAATGTTATTCTTTTTAACTGCTTTTAATTTTATTGATAAATTAATTGTATTTTTAATCTTTGTATGATGTCACTTTTTAGCCTTATGTGTTTTAGCTTTTGTCAGCAGCCTTGAGCCTCAAACTGGGGAAAAAGTGAGCTATAAATAAATATAGCAACAAGAAACAACAACAACAACAAGAACATATTAGCTTTCTCCCCTCATTATATTCTGACATTTTCTTGCATGCAACTGTCTCTCTTCCATCTCCACTATCATTAGGGGCCCCTACACATTGTACGTTTGTAGCACCATGAATCCATTTTAATGGTTATTATAGCATCCTATGGAATGTGGGGATCTGCAGTTTAGGGAGAGGTACGTAGAATCTCATCCAGAAGGCTTTATTGTCTCCCCAAGCTAGAAATCACAGGATTCCATAGTATGCAAGCATGAAGTTAAAGTGAAATCATCATACCACAATTTTATAGCATAAAAGGGCAGTGCTCTCCAGAACTGGCCAGCCCCAATTACCTGGCTCTAAGGGATCCTTTCACAATGATCCAGAATGATCCAATGCTCTAGAATGTTTTTTTTTTCATTAGCAAAATGCAGTAAGAGCCCTCTCTGAAGATAGGATATAAGGACTGCAGTGCACAGATTCACAAGGATTGCCTTCTTTCTCTATTTATTTCACTACATTTCACTTATTATATGCTGCCTTTCTCCCAGAAAGGGACCCAGGTTAGCTCACAGATAAAATTGTTTAAAAGATTTTACAATAAAAAATTAAAATCAATTAGCTAAAAACAGTACAAAATAACATAAAAACATACAAAAGTTTTAAAAGTTTTAAAAAATCTAAGGCACACACACTGTATAAAAGCTTCTCTGATGTGATTATTATTACTATTATTATTATTATTATTATTATTATTATTATTATTATTAGGCTGCCTAGATAAAACTATTTTTGTTTGCCAACAAAAGGACAGCAGGGAGGGGGCTAGCCTAGCCTTATGTGGGAGAGAATGCCAGAGGATGGGAGAAGCCACTGAGAAGGCTCTCTCCTGTGTCCTCAATAAGTGAGCCTGTGATCATGGTGGGATCAAGGAAAAACATTCCCCCATAGATCTTAGGACTCTGGAAGGTTCATATAGGGAGAAAAGTCTGGGGAGCTACAGTCTTTCACATAGTCTGGACCTAAGTCATGTAGGGCTTTATAGGACATGACTAGCACTTAGAATTGTGTCCAAAAATGAACTAGTAGCTGATGGAGTTGTTTCAACAAGGGACTTATATGCTCCCTATAACTGGCCCTGGTCAGCATTTTCACCACTGCATTTTGAACCCACTGAAGTTTCTGAACAATTTCCAAAGGCAGCCCCACATAGAGTGTGTTATGGGATGTAATCAAGTCATGTCTCACGATAGCCAGATCTGGCATCTCAATTAATGGGCACAGCTGGCACAATAGTTTTAGTTGAGCAAATGCACTTCTGACAACTTCTGAAACCTGGGCATCCAAGCTCAGAGTTGAGTCCAGGCAAACACCCAAGTTGTGAGCCTGAGATTTAGGTGGAGTTTATCCTCATCCAGCACAAGCAGAGTCCTATACCCTGATCTGCCTTACAACTGACTAGAAGCATCTCTATCTTGTCTGGATTAAATTTCAATTTGTTTCCTTCATCCAGTTCATTACTCACAGCAGACAATGGTTCAGAACTGAGACAGCTTCCTTGGAGTCAGATGGAAAGCAGAGATAGAGCTGGGTGTTATCAGCATATCAAAATTCTGGATGACCTCTCCTAGAAGTTTCATGTAGGTGTTAAATAGCATGGGGGACAAAATGGATCCTGGTGGGACTCCACAGGTCAATGGTCAGGGAATTAAGCAGGAGTCCTCCCAAAACCACCTGAGTTTGGCCCTCCAAGAAATGATTTGAACCACTATACAACAGTGCTCCCAAGTCTCACCTCAGAGAGGCAGCCCAGAAGGATATAATGGTTGGTAGTATCACAAACCACCAAGAGGCTGAGCTGGACCAACACAGGCATAATCCCCTGTTCTTGTAAACAGTCCAGGAAGAATTAAGTTTGCCAAAGTTATGGTCATTTATGAATTCCAAGGAGGATTCAACTCGGTATTCTTGGATGAAGAAATCTGCACAGGTCACAGCAAGAAGGTAGTTTAGCTTGTTTTCCTGTATCAGAGTCTGTCTTTGGACTCCTCCAAATCCATCCTAATGGTCATATGAAGTTGGTTTCTGCAGGCTGTCCACCTATTTGAATTTATATACTCAAAAGCACCTTAGTTCTGAACATATATTCCCTTCCATGAAAGCTACTATAATTCTCTTTATTCACTTGGCCTAAGTAGATGCATGAGCTTGAATATCCTAAAGGCACCAAATCCTGTCTGATGATATTGAAAGCTAAGCAGAGACAGCCCTGGTTAGTACTTGGACAGGAGACCACAAATTAATACCAGATGCTATACAGTATGCTATATTTCAGAGAAAGGAACTACCTAAATCACCTCTGAGTATTCCTTGACTAAGAAAACTCTATGAAATTCAAGAGGTTATCATAGGTCAACAAACAGCTAGAAAGCATATCATCTCTAAGCATATCATCTGAAATCTTCACCCAAATCATTCAGCATACAATGTTAAGAGCAATGTAAGGAATGCTTTGTTCCATCTATACTACTGCACATCAAAATTTCATGGGGCACAAGTGTATTGAGTTGTACCTTAGCTTCAGGAAGACTGATGGTCTTTTTTTTTTTTTTCTTCCTATAAAAAGGCTTTATGCTCTCCTACTGAGCATACACTATCCATCCCAAAACACTGATAACATATTGCCTCCAGTAGGATGTGTGAAGAATCTGCTATGACAGGCTTTTTTCATATAACCATTCCCCAGTCCACAGAGCTTGGACATACTGAATTCTCAAATCCACATGTTACCAAACAGAGATTTTTAATAAAACATGCAGATTTGAAAAGTGTGGACAGAAAAATGTAAACACTTCAAATATGCACAAAAATATAACACAAACACACAAAATGCACGTATTTTTTAAATGTACATACCCACAAATTACCCCATAAGGGGGAAAAATCATCAGAAGCAGGCAGAGACAAGATAAAGAGATGCAAAACCCCAGAAAGCCACAGATGCACACTAGTGAGATTTTGGTATTTCTGTTAGGCATGCAATTATTTACTAATTTTGTTCTTAAAGGAAACATGGAGTATTCTGGAAAACAAATATTTCACTGTAAGAAATTTTTCAAAAATTGCTGCTTTCAAAAACTATTCACACTTTTCTCCTTTGAAAACAGCACTTTCTGTGAAGAAAATTATGTTTCTGCTCAGAAATATTATTTCCAAAGTTTTTTGTAGGGCTTTCAGGCTATGTGGCCATGTTCTAGAAGAATTCCTTTCTTACATTTCGCCAGCATCTGTGGCTGGCATCTTCAGAGAAGATACAAGTGCTACACATTCTCAGATGAAACATTTAGGTTTCAATAGAGGCCAAAAGAGTTTTTTGATAAGGCTTGTGAAGGGGGTTTGCACATACCTCATTCTGAGCAGGCTGCTGTTTGAAACAAACCATCCCAGGATATTCTGTGATTCTGAAGCACCAGAGGAGCTTTGTCAATAACTCACCAACTGGTTTTGGCTATTTTGTTTATGAAACTAGCAATCAGATGGAGTGGGAACCAAATCATCAAAGCATAGGCTCTCAGCAATGTATCTGTAGATCCACTGACTAGATTTCCATGAATATACTCTCTGCTACATCATTACAGAAGGGCACAGTTGGAATTAAAGCTCCCTGATAGCATTGTGGGAGCTACAGACTTGGCATTTTCCTAGAAATGTTTTTACTTAAGTACTTGCACAATATGCCTTCTATAGGACCACAAAACCTGCCTAAAAACAACCAGTGCCTGGCTCTGCTAAGTGAAGAGAGGATATCATGCAATGACTTTTGTTTATTAGGAAGAGGAAATCAAAGAAAAAGAAGCCAAGAAATTACCTGTTGCTTGTCTTCTGCAGCAGAGAGATACTAGAAACACAAATTAGTCATTAGCAAGGCTCAATTTGTAACACGGCTGCCTTGGAGCCAAAAGGGTTTTGTTGCTCTTATTATTTCTGCCACAGTAATTCCTAGGGTACCAAGCAAAGGGACCATGGGATCCAGCTTGCCAGTTATTATGCAGGAACACATAAGAATGGAACATTCCTTCCCCGCCCCCAAATCTATCAATCTAATTTGTTTAAAAACAAAGCTGAACAATTATATGAAAAGAGGATAGGGAAATGTCAGAGGCAAAGCCTTGGTATTTCATTCCCATGCTACCACTTGGCCTGATCCCCAGAATTAACACTAGTGATAACATTGCATGCCACACTAATAGAGCTGTAATCCTCCAGATGAGACACAGCACTGGTGGCCATCCAATTCCTTCCTGTGGTCTCAATTCATCTGGTTATGTGCTAGGTGCAGATTTTTTTCCTAAGAGAGGTATGTGAGCGTATTGGTCAGCTACTACCTCTTCTTACAAAATGAACAGCAGTGCTTACTGAAACCTGAAATGAAAGAAAATGGTGCCCTCTCTCAGTGATGAATCCATACGAGGGAGACATAAGCCAGGTTATCTCCTCCCACCATTGTGTGTGTGTGCCTGCATGAATTTCATGTTGTCATAGGCAAGAAATACGCAGAGATGATTTGCCATTTTCTTCACCTGTAATATAGCCTACAGCACCAGGTATTCATTGCAGGTCTCCTTTCCAAGTATTAAGCAGAGTTGACCCTGCTTAGCATGTCAGATCAGATGGGATCTGGTGCTTTTAGAATATTTAGGCCACAACATGACTGTTAGTCCTATTTCAGTCCATCAGACAGGTAGTGGGAATATTTTAAAATAAAATGGTTAGTTAAAAAAAAAATACACCTGCTGCCTGCGAACATAAAAAACAGTTCAAGTGAAGTATAAATAGGTAACCTTGTCAAATCTGAATCTGCAGTTTAAAAAAAAACTCACAAAAGAAAGCTAAACAGGTTTAATTCCCTCCCTCCCAAGAACACAGTGCTGCTAATCTGAGAGAAGGGAAGACATTTCTTCCTAGGTGAGTGTAGTAGTTTTTATTCCAGTGATGCAGTGGGAAAGGCAATGCTTACATTTACACTTTGCAGTTTACCAACAAATGTGTCAGTTCTGTATCATTATGAGATTTCTTCAAAGAACTATACTTTAAAAAGGGAGGAAAAGGGCAAAGGAAAGGAGGAGAGACTATGGGGCTTTTTGGTTGGCAAAAAGAAGTGTGTTCATGGCTGCATGAAACTCTAGCCTTTAGATGAGAAAAAGGGAAAGTGTGCCATGAAAATGCTTTTTTTTGCGTTTTAGGGGAGAAGAAGCGCCTTTAAAAAGGTGCTGGTTTTCCCAGCTTCTTTTTTAAAAACTGTGGAACAGCGCAGCTCTATCTAAAGGTTGTGGTGCAGCTGCTAAGCATTAAGGAAAAGGCAACTTCATGTCACACTTTCCTGCCAATCTAGAAAGCCCCTATGAAAAAATGGGCTACTTTTTGGGTAGATTCTCATTTGAATCATGAATTTAGGCGTAACAGCAAAGCCTTTTTAAAAATCAATTGATTTAACTTAAACCAATGCCAGATTTTAATACCATATTTTGATTGCTAAGAGTTTTAATATACTTCACATTGTTTTTCTTGTGTGTCTTCAAGTTGTTTCTGACTTATGAAAACCCTAAAGCAAACCTATTACAGGGTTTTCTTGGCATGTTTATTCAGAGCTGGGGTTTGCCATTACCATGCTCTGAGGCTAAGAGAATGTGACCTGCCCAAAGTCACCCAATGGGGTTCCATGGCCAAGTTGGGAATCAAACCCTGGTCTCCAAAGTTATATTCCAATGCTCAAACCACTACACAACACTGACCCATTTCACATACCCACACACAGCATCTATGCTGATCTATTTGCTGGTACATAAACATTTTCATGTTTCACAGTAGCATATTTGCTAAATGTTAACCTAATCACTCCTTGATTGTCAAAGCATATATTTAGCTCATTATGCATTTCTGGGATGTTTACAGATAGAACAGTGATGGGTGTCCTGGTTAGTGGTGTAAAAAAAATGTTACTGGCCCGATACAGTCTGGTGCAAAGCACCATCCTCGATCCAAGATTAGGGCTCACTAGTGTGTGGCAATTGCACACTAGCAAACCCTAGTTCGTATGGATGGCGCCATTTTGAAAGCACACCATCCATACCTGCATGTGACGATGGTGTCATGTGTGCACCGTGTCCAAACAAAGCAGTGTGCATGTGATGTCAGCGCGATGCTCCAGGGTGATTGCAGCACCCTTGAAGAATCAAAAAAAGGAGCTCTGAAACGGAATTCCTTTTTGGGGAGCGGATCATTGGCACAGCCACTACACGGTCGCACCAATGATCCTGAGGACAAAGGGGCCAGGTGTCCCTTTTCTCCTCCTGACTGCAGTTCCTGGGGTGTCCAAGTGCATGAAGCCCCAAGGACACCCCTTTCCAGGCCATGGGGAAGCAACATTTTGCCACTTCCCCATGGCCTGCAAAAGCGCCAGATTGGGACCGCTGGGCTGCTGCTGAGGTTGCCCTGGCCCCAGTCTGGCACAAAAAGGGGCGTCAGAAACCCACCCCTTTGGGGACGTCTGTGTCAGCCCACTGTTTCCACTATTTTACAGCAAAGTGGCTGCCTTGCTTGAAAAGAGTTTATCATGAACACACAGCAACCCCTTTGAGAGATCTGGTCTTCACTATTAGACAAAAGTATCAAATGGGTTTTCATCATCTTTTTTTTTTTTTTTTTTTTTGGTTTGCATAGGTTATGTAAAACTCCTGTTTTTGTGCAAACATCACCCCTTTCCCCTTTTCAACATAAAGCACACAGCAACAGCAAACACAAAAAGACTGATTAATAAGAGAACAGAAACAACCTATCAAGAGTTACTACATTTGGTAATATGTGCAACAGTGTGACAGTTGCCACAATTTTAAATTGCACATATTATATAGAAATATGGGGAGGACTGTTTGACCCAAAGTGCAAATTTTCTCAGAGATCAGTCCCCAAAAGCACACAATTTCACAGCAGCACAGAGGATACAGTGAAGATAAATATGTTAAAGTTTTCCTTTTTACTTAGCAAAGTACAATTAAAGTTTTATGTTCCTATTCTGAGGGAAGGCTTTACTTTCCTATTCTGAGCAATGACCTGTGAGTTTCTCCAGCACAGAAAAACTGGAAGCAGTACAAGGTAAGTCTAACATGAAAGAAGGCCAGAGCTGAGGCAGAATTGACATGACAACCGTATGGGTTTCAGAAGGAAAGCATATTCATAACACAGAGGTCATCATTATAAATCCACAGGCTTAACAGGAAAGTAAGCTCTAGTATACCTGCAAGGTGAAATTGACCTACAAGGATGGGGAACATGTGGTCCTACGGATGTTGTTAATGTGATCACATCATCTCTTACCATTCACAATGCTGGATAGGGTTGATAGGCGTTACAGCCAAAAACAACATCTGGAGGAAGACAAATATTCTTTGCCCATTTGACATTCCTTCCATATAAACAAGACAAAATCAAATAACAAATTTTCAGATTTCATGTTTAAAGCCTATTGTTCGGGACTATTCTGTACATTTTTCTCAGGCAAAGCCACTTTTGTAATGAAGTGCACACTCAGCAATGAGCTGCATATAGTACTCATTCTCTGATAAGTGTACTTGTAAGACAAACAAAACAGCAAAACATGATTGCCATTTTCCTGTTTTAACTTTATAGTGTATGTATGTTTTTTAAAGCACAAACATCAGGAACCTAACATGTAAAGAAGGCACCAAGAGATATTTTCAAGCCAATTTATCCTAAGGTAATAAATGTTTATGGAGGAAGGAAGTGATCTGAAGGACATATTGCTCTCTTGAGTTTTACTATGAGGGATATTATGAAAATGTGGCAAGCTGCCCTCTATGACCCTTTTTCTAATAAAACGGAATTATTTGAAAGATATGATGGCATGGGCCTTCATATCTGAACTGGCATTTAGATTTCTCACATCATTCAATGCTATGAGTGGCAGAATCTCCTCTGGGGGCTCCCAATGCCAATCTCTTATTTACAATGTTCCTTTATGAGATGGCACTCATGTGACAGTCATGCTTCCATTGCCCTCCCACAACCACAAATCTCTGAAGCATGAGTACTCTTGAAATCTGTTTCCTTGATGAAAATAGTGTTTCTAAAAAATTACAATCAAGTGATGTTTTCATTATTTCAAGGAGTTTTCTTCCAGTGTTTCAAGTCTCCTTAGTAACTGAATTAGGGAGAGGATTGGAGCTTTTCAATTCTCAGCTGTAAGCATCTCACTGTCACTAGTAGTACAGAATTTGATAAAGAGATCTGCCTATTGGAAAAGGACAATTCACTCCCTTCTCTCTTTTCTATCCCTAAATGGAGGTTGCTATTGTTTTAGTTTTTCGTGGTTTTTTGTTAGCTTTTTTTGGTATGCCTTACAATTGTAATTTTTAGTACTATTCTCCCATCCACTCTCACATTATGATCATTACAGTGACACATAGCTTTGTTAATCACAATCATTATTTGCCTAATAATTGGAAACAAAACAAACTTTCTTGTAAAAATACACTAGCACTGTCTAAATAATTACAACCTGCCTTTGACCAGTAGATTAGAAATACCATAACAGATGTCTTTAGTCATCACTTTTGCCACAGGGTTCTGTCCTGGGCCCAGTGCTATTCAACTGCTTTATTAATGACTTGGATGACAGTATTGGGGTCATGCTTATCAAATTTGCAGATGATACCAAATTAAGAGGAGTAGCTAACACCCCAGAGGACAGGATCAAAATTCAAAATAACCTGAATAAACTGGAAAGCTGGGCCAAAGCTAACAAATGATATTCAACATAGAAAATGTAAGGTACTGCACCTAGGACAGAAAAATGAAATGCATAGATGTAGGATGGGGGACACCTGGCTGAACGAGACTACATATGAAAGGGATCAAGGAATCCAAGTAGACTACAAGTTGAAGATGAGTCAACAGTGTGATGAGGCCACTAAAAAGGCCAAAACAATTTCAGGCTGCATCAATAAAAGTATAGTGTCTAGATCAAGGGAAGTAATAGTGCCACTTTATTCTGCTTTGGTCAGGCCCCACCTGGAATAATGTGTCCAGTTCTGGGCACCCCAGTTCAAAAAAGATGTTGAGTAACTTGAGCATGTCCAAAGGATGGCAACTAAAAGGTGGAGATAGGAATAAGAATATGCATGCTTAAATCTTGTGGCTTGTTTCATGTCACACCAAACTATTGTGGAGAAAAGAAGGTTAAGAGGTGATATGATAGTCCTGTTTCAATATTTAAAGGGATGCCATGTTGAGGAGGGAACATGCTTGTTTTCTTCTGCTCCAGAGAACAGGACCTGGAACAATGGATGCAAGCTACAGGAAAAGAGATTCCACCTCAACATTTAGGGGCCCATTCTCACTGGAGGAATGCCCCACATTCGATCCCGGGGCTGCCCTGGGGAAAAGGCCTCTCATTCACCCTATGAAAGAGGGCCTACTTGGAATTGGGATTTTTTCCTTGGCATGCTTGTCATTCCCATTGGGGAAGACAAGCAGTCATCCCTTTTCTTCTCCCTCTCCCCCTTCCCTAGGGGAGCAGTGGAGGCAGTCAGGGAGGACAGAGGGTCTCCCTCCCCACTGCCACTCATAGATCCAGGTATCCTAGGATGGCAGATGCTCCAGAGGGACCCCCATGGGGCTGCCTCCCCACTGCCACCCATGGGCCCAGGGATCCAAGGGTGGCAGAGGCCCCAGAGGGACCCCCAAGGGTTCCTCCTCCTCCTCCTCGCCATCTTTCTTCCCTCCCTCCCGCCTCCCTCCCCCAGCCTACATGGGTGCTGCTGGCCCGGTGGCTGCAGCAGCACTCCTAGAAATCATAGAAATCATAGAAATTTAGGGTTGGAAGAGACCACAAGGGCCATCCAGTCCAACCCCCTGCTGTGCAGGAACTCTCCATCAAAGCATCCCTGACAGATGGCCATCCAGCCTCTGCTTAAAAACCTCCAAGGAAGGAGACTCCACCACCCTCTGAGGGAGTGTGTTCCACCATCGAACAGCTCTTACTGTCAGGAAGTTCCTCCTAATGTTGAGGTGGAATCTTTTTTCCTGCAGTTTGCATCCATTGTTCCGAGTCCTGTTCTCTGGAGCAGCAGAAAAGAAGCTTGCTCCCTCCTCAATGTGACATCCCTTCAAGTATTTAAACAGGGCGATCATATCACCTCTTAACCTTCTCTTCTCCAGGCTAAACATCCCCAGCTCCCTAAGGCGTTCTTCATAGGGCAAGGTTTCCAGACCCTTCACCATTTTAGTCGCCCTCCTTTGGACCCGCTGCAGTTTCTCCACATCCTTTTTGAATTGTGGTGCCCAGAACTGGACACAGTATTCCACCTGGGGCCTGACCAATGCAGAATAGAGTGGCACTATTACTTCCCTTGATCTAGACACTATACTTCTATTGATGCAACCTAAAATTGCATTAGCCTTTTTAGCTGCAGCATCACACTGTTGACTCATGTTCAACTTGTGGTCTACTTGGACTCCTAGATCCCTTTCACATGTTGTCTCATTCAGCCAGGTGTCCCCCATCCTATATCTGTGCATTTCATTTTTCCACCCTACGTGTAGGACCTTACATTTCTCTGTGTTAAATTTCATTTTGTTAGCTTTGGCCCAGCTTTCTAGTCTATTCAGGTCATTTTGAATTTTGATCCTGTCCTTTGGGGTATTAGCTACTCCCCCTAATTTGGTGTCATCTGCAAATTTGATAACTAGGCTCTCAATACTGTCATCCAAGTCATTAATAAAGATGTTGAATAGCACTGGGCCCAGGACAGAACCCTGTGGCACCCCACTTGTCACTTCTTTCCAGGATGAAAAGGAACCATTGTTGAGCACCCTTTGGGTTCGGTCAGTCAACCAGTTACAAATCCATGTAACGGTTACCTTGTCTAGTCCACATTTTACAAGCTTGTTTGCAAGGATGTCATGGGGAACCTTGTCAAATGCCTTACTGAAGTCAAGATATACTATATCCACAGCATTCCCTTTATCTACCAAGCTGGTAATTTTATCAAAAAAAGAGATCAGATTTGTCTGGCATGACTTGTTTCTCTGAAACCCATGTTGGCTTTTTGTGATTATGGAATTATCTTCCAGATATTCACAGACTCTCTGCTTAATGATCTGCTCCAGAATCTTTCCTGGTATTGATGTCAGACTAATCGGACGATAATTGTTGGGATCCTCTTTTTTCCCCTTTTTAAAGATTGGGACAACATTTGCCCTCCTCCAGTCTGCAGGGACTTCTCCTGTTCTCCAGGAGTTCTCAAAGATTATTGCCAATGGCTCTGATATTACATTTGCCAGTTCTTTTAATACCCTAGGATGCAGTTCATCTGGTCCTGGAAACTTATATTCATTTAGATTAACCAGGTATTCCTGTACTGTTTCTTTACTTATTCCGTGCTGAAATTCCCCTATTCTGTCCTCTGCCCCATCATGCTTAGGTTGGGCACCCTTTGCCTTTCATGAAAAGACTGAAGCAAAGAAGGTGTTGAGCAATTCTGCCTTTTCCCTGTCTCCTGTGAGCATTTTGCCATCTTCTGCACGCAGTGGCCCTACTGTTTCCTTCTTCTTCCTTTTGCTGCAGACATACCCCAAAAAGCCCTTTTTATTGTTCTTAACGTCTCTAGCAAGCCTGAGTTCATTTTGCGCTTTAGCTTTTCTGACTTTATCCCTACATGTGCTGGCTATTTGTTTGAATTCCTCTTTGGTGATTTCCCCATTTTTCCATTTTATATACATGTTCTGTTTAAAACTTGTAAGTTCCTTAGTCATCCATATCAGTTTCTTGAGACATCTCCCATTTTTCTTCCTCATTGGAACTGTCTGAAATTGTCCCTTTAGTATCTCCCTTTTGAGGAACTCCCATCCATCTTGAACTCCCTTCTCTTTTAGTATTCTTGACCATGGGATCATCCCCAGTATTTCTCTAAGTTTATTGAAATCAGCTTTCCTAAAGTCTAGAATGCGTGTCTGACTATGCTTAGCTTCACCTTTCCACTGTATAACAAACTCCAGGAGGACATGGTCACTCCCACCTAAGGATCCCACCACTTGCACCCCATCAACTAGGTCTTCCCTGTTGGTTAAGATCAGATCCAAAATAGCTGATCCCCTTGTTGCCTCTTCCACCTTTTGGACTATGAAATTGTCTTTGAGGCAAGTGAGGAATTTTCTAGATCTTGAGGATAGTGCTGAGTTTGACTTCCAGCAAATATCCGGGTAGTTGAAGTCCCCCATCACTACTACATCTCTCCTTCCTGATTGTGTGGTCATCTGTTCTAGAAAGGCATCATCCATTTCCTCTGTCTGACTTGGGGGTCTGTAGTAGACTCCCAGAGTAACATCCCTGTTGTTTCCCTCTCCTTTAATTTTTATCCAGATGCTCTCCACCTGGCTTCCAGTATTGATGTCCTGGATCTCTTCACTGGTGTAAATATCCTTGACATATAATGCTATTCCTCCTCCTTTCTTGTTTGTCCTGTTTCTCTTAAAAAGGTTATACCCCTCTATTTCTATATTCCAATCGTGAGACTCATCCCACCAGGTTTCAGTGATGCCTATTATATCATATTTCCCTTGTTGTGCTAGGAGTGCAAGTTCATCTTGCTTATTTCCCATGCTCTGTGCATTAGTGTAGATACATCTAAGACCATGTGTCCCCTTTACTTGATGCCTGTGCATGTTTTTTTGGCTCCTATTGTTGGGTCCTTGCACTGTTTGTCTTCTTCCCTCTATGTCAGTTTGACTATTTTTTCTAGCCGTTTTGCCTTCCAGACTGCTGTCTCCCTTCCCCAGATCACTTAGTTTAAAGCCCTCCTGATCAGATTCTTCAGACTGTTGGCAAAAACGTTTCTTCCAACTGGTGTTCTTCCTACCTGCGTGCTGCTGGCCCGGCAGCTTCAGTGAAACTCCTCCTCCTTCCCCCCTCCTCCAGCCGCAGCACTCTTGTTCTCTGCCCCAGCAGGCCTACATTAGACGGAGGCTGGGGCAGAAAGAGAGAGACAGGCCAGAAGGACAGAGAATGGAGGATATGTGCATGTGCATGCTTCCGTACTCCCAGCCTGCCTCTGGGCCCCTGAAAAGGAAGGGAGAGGAGGAGGAGTGTCACTGAAGCTGCCGGGCCAGCAGCACGAAGGTAGGCTGGGGGAGGGAGGGAGGGAGGATGGGGAGGAAGAGGAGGAAGAGGAGGAAGAGGAGGAACCAACAGGAGTCCCTCTGGGGCCTCTGCCACTCTTGGATTCCTGGATCCATGGGTGGCAGAGCAGAGGAGACTGATGAAGGAGGAGGAAGGAGGGGGAAAGCTGGTGACCAGGAGATGGCAGGGGCCATTGCAGCTGCCCCTGCCATGTCCCTGTCACTAGCGGTGGATGTGTATCTGCCACTGTAGTTTCCATTGGGGTGAATCGATTTATTTTAGAATAAATCAATTCATCCAAAAAACACCACTTTGGAAGTGGTGTCAGGAAGTCTTGGGGTACTTGGGTTTACCCAGCATTTTCCCCTTTGTAATCGATCTGATAAGGATCAGAATCGATTTCAAATGTCATACACATCACATCCTGCTGCAACGTATATCATAGTGGGAATGCGGCCTAGGAGGAACTTCCTGACAGTAAAGGCTGTTCAACAGTGGAACACACTCCCTCAGAGTGTAGTGGAGTCTCCTTTCTTGGAGGTCTTTAAACAGAGGCTGGCCGGCCATGCTGTCGGGGATGCTTTGTTTGGACTGGATGGCCCTTGTGGGCTCTTCCAACTCTACGATTCTATGATTCTATGATTCTACTGTGTAGTGATTCTAGTATAATATGGAAATGCAGCAAATTCATCACTCCAAGGATCAACAAACTAGCCTGACAGTAAAACTCAGACTTCTATTTCCCGCAGTGTGTGTTTATACGACCTGAAATAGATTGTCAGAAAAGCATGATTTCCTCACCAGTTTTAGAATGAGAAATGTAGTTGAAATGCAAATGCTGTTTGATGCTTATTCAACATACCACAAAC
This sequence comes from Urosaurus nigricauda, assembly GCA_034509955.1. Taxonomy (NCBI): domain Eukaryota; kingdom Metazoa; phylum Chordata; class Lepidosauria; order Squamata; family Phrynosomatidae; genus Urosaurus; species Urosaurus nigricauda. The sequence continues at coordinate 141,043,577 of JAOEGL010000003.1, read as the reverse complement.
CTCAAGGCATACCATTTCTTTTTTTTCATGTTATGTATACAACCTGCCCTGGGACCATATCAATCCACCAACAAAAACCACCACTAAATGCTCAGTTCATGTTAGCAGCTTCACTTTAAATATGCTGGTACCAGGTATAGAGCTCCTCTGCATAGCCACTGAATGCTAGGCATGTACTATTAATAGTAAGAGCATGACAAATTATTTTTTAGCCAGATTGCAGCCACCACATGAGGTAGCAGGTCCCAATGGAGGACTGAGCTAGGTGTGTCATGCACCCCTAACTTAAGTGTAGCCCTCAAGTGTGCTGGAGGACACTGCTAGATTGTCAAGAAGAAAGATTCATCTGCCAATATGGTCTATTTTGTGTAATAGAAGGGTGCCATTTTGTCACTTGCAAAAAATTGTCTGGCAGATGGAGAGATGACAGGAAATGAAGCCAAACAAGGATTAGATAAGAATATTCATGCCTGTTTTTGTGCATAAGTGTTTTGAACCTGTCATTCAGCATGCAAGAAGGCAAAAAAATATTTGCAGAATATCTGCAGAAAGGTCAAGTTTCACTCACATCCCTTGCTTCAGAAGATACCACAAATATCCATGTGGCAATCTAAATACAGCTGCCAATATTTCATCATCAAATTCATAATCTAGCATTAGAAAATGATAGTAGAAAGAGATTTTACATGAGGTCAATAGTTGAGTCTGGTCACCAGTCCCTATACAATATTAAATATGGACAGCACCAGGTTCTGCTTTCAAGCTGACAAAAAAAAACTTCCTTCTTAAAATATGGGTAAACACATACTTCTATATTGCAGATTGTTTTAAAATGAATACACAGGGGGGTTTTTTCATATAGTTATTTAAAAAAAAAACCTGAAAAATTACAAAGAGAAGGCTGAAATACACGCAGTCTAAAAGGATCAGAGACAGTAGCTCTCATGCACGAAGATTGGTTGCATCTTCCCTTTTGTTGAAGAGATAGCTTACACTATTATCATGCATTTGAAAAAAGGCAAGAGAGCATAACTTGACATGTTTAAACCAGAAATATTTAAAGCTTGATTGTATCTGAGGCATGGAAAGACAATTCTTCATTTTCTTTTCTGTTGTGCACAACTGTCAGGAAATGGCAGTATGCTTTTAATAACACAGCCTGGCCTTTGTTTTCTGTTGTCTTTCAGTATTACATTTAACATACAGCTACCTGCTGAGACACTAAACAAGACTTTGGGATTTTTTCTTTCTTTCTTTCTCCAGTGAAAGAGGCTCACTTTCGAAGCTCTAGGGTCCAACCACTTTAAAATATAGCTTCGAGGGCTAGAATTAGACATTTCATGTCACATGGACTACTTACACAGCCACTATTCAGAAAGGGGCATTCTTTCATGTATTAATTATGCTCCACTCTTCCATCTCACCAATACTAGAGACACATTATTGTACATATTTAATGGAACATAACTAAAAATATATCAGAATTAATCGGCCACTGTTCTGTACCAAAGAATCAAATTTACCATGTTTTATCCCTCCCACGTTTCAAAGACAACCTGCTTTCTCACTAGAAAATCTGAGAATGAAAAAAATTGTAGTTTTAAAAAGGTATTATTATGGCAATATAGCTGCAGGATATACAAGAAAACCAGCGTTCAGTATACAGAGTAATCTGAAAATGTTCACAATTCTTCTACATCATCTTCATGCCACACAAATATATCTCCTGCCTCCTCTTCCCAAGCACCATGTATCACAAGACACATTTCACAGCAAAGTTGACTTTTACATCATCACTTTGTAGAAGTGAAAACTTCTAAACCAGTAACAAGAAGAGTGGGCTGCTGCCACTGAGTCTGTTGGTCTCCAAATTAAACTAGGGTTCAGCTGACACAAATAGCATGTCCTCAAACTACAGCTTTAGTGATGGCTAAAGGTGGGGTAGGGGTGCTGGTTTTGCATACAGGTAAAGTTTGTTCTAAGAAGACATAGATTAGACTTTATATGTCTGTGAGTTATTATGGATGTCATTTATTGTGTAATGTCTTTCTTTGTCACCTTACAGTATATTCTGTATTTTTAAAGTGAATTTTGGTAGTGTTACATGCATTCCCCTCCCCGCCACCCCATTTTGATGGAAAGTTCTTGTAATGCCCTGTCAACATCTAACCCAAGAATCAGACTTCATGGGTGAATCACAAATTGTTTATTGCAGAAGAACAGCGCTGAAGCACATCTTTTGACAGAACTGGCACCATTAAAACCCCACGCAAGCACTACTCTTCCCAACTGCCCACATTCTTTTACCAGGATGAGAAAAGCTGGCTCTCACAGTACCTTTCAGAATCTGCTTCTCCCCTCTTCCAACACTAGGCTTTCTGTAGCATCTGTAGCATGGCTACAGCATAACTTTAACACGGCAGAAGAAGCCTAGATGGTGACCCTGACAGTAAGGGCTGTTCGACAGTGGAACACACTCCCTCGGAGGGTGGCGGAGTCTCCTTCCTTAGAGGTCTTTAAGCAGAGGCTGGATGGCCATCTGTCAGGGATGCTTTGATTGGGAGTTCCTGCATGGCAGGGGGAATGGATGGCCCTTGTGGTCTCTTCCAACTCTATGATTCTATGATTCTATTAAGTTTTTAATTTTCATATTTTTCTTCCTCTCTTATTCATATTGACTGTAAATATTCTTATTTATAAATGTTATTATATTATTTAGTATCCTTTTGTCTATTGTTTATGTATTTGTAATGGCTTGTTTTGGCTGTAGGCTCACACCCAGGCTATATGGAACACTATATGAACTGATCCAGGCTCTGAGACCCTTCTCTCAGTCCCATGACCATCACAAACATGGTTTTCAGGGAGACCAGAACCAGTCCCCTCCTTGTTAACCTTCTGTAAGCAGGCTAACAGTGGTTTTGTTCAGGCAGGCTTCTAAAGCAAAATGTTTTTAGAAGACCAGCTTGGGGTGTTGGATTGTTTCAAAGTATGTGGTTTTAAGTGCTTTTATCTTTTCTAATTGCATTCTATTTTTAAACAAATGATCTGTTCAACATTATAATAGTTCAATTCAATTTTAATCATCACTTTTGCAAGTTTTTAATTGTACTGTGCTTTTAGACTGTAAGCCACTTTGACTGTAAACTCTCAATTTTGGGGGGAAGTGGGATGATGGATGATTGATGATGATGATGATGATGATGATGATTTTGGTTTGTGCACATGTAGATAATAAAAACCATAAGACATTGCTGAAACAGTTTAGTTTCTCAAAATCCCTCCTGCAAAACATCCTTCTGCTTTCATCAACAGCCAGTTTGCCTCACCTGCCTCCTCACTCCAGTCCCTAGGTCAAACCCAGCACTCAATTATAGGAGCAGTCCTCTGGTATGTGTGCAGACTTGTTCAGCCTCCCAATGCTTAAAAATATTTTTTTAAAAAAGGAATCCACATAAAAGGATAATTGAGATATAAGTATTCATTTCTGCATTTTCTGCTTTTTCTTCACAGAAGGCCATTCTACTGCCCAGTGATATCTGGACTAAAAGTCTTGGATTTCTCCTCACTTCCTCCGGGGACACCCTTCCCTCAAAGGAGGCCTTCAAAGTTATCCTGGTGGCTGAATTCAATGTGAGGGTATCAAAATTTACATCTCTGTGATCTTTCTCTCCTTTCCCTAGCTCCTCTCTGCCTTTCCTATCAAAAAGGAAAATCTTCTGCCGTGTATGTGACTCTCGAACTAATAGAGGCTGCAGAGAAATACAGTCTCTAGACTCGGCATGACATGTGATTCTCCATTGGCAGTATTTTATTTATTTATTTATTTAAAAAAGACCACATCAATAATTTACTTATTCCAGAAATTATTCACACAGTAGATCAGTCCCGTAGCCATACAAGAGAGGGGAAATTTCTAAAGAAAACAGAAAAGCTCACATTGCAGTTTATGTTTTCAATGGTATCACTTGGATGTGTCTCTGTGAAAGAGTTTCAAAATAGGAGGTTTCCTGCATCCACCACCCAACAGTCTTTCCATTTTTGACAGCCACCTCTCCTCATACACCCATATGATGTTCCTAGTATCCTGCTTCCTGTTTTGGTGAATGACTGCTGGAGGGAAGCTAGATAATAAATCCGGAAACCAATGAGTTGCTTGCCCAATGAAACGTTTGAAAAAAATGAAACAAACCTTTACACAAATGAGTACACTCACAGTATGCAATATCATACTTAAAACAAACCTTCCTTTAAACTGAAAAAAAACCCCACAATTTGCTGAGTAGTGTAATATGTTTGCTTAACAATTATGAAATTATGAAACCGGAGAACAGAGTTGGGTATTAAGGGGCCTCTTTATTAACTATTCAAATATTTAACTTTGAATTTTAATGATCTGCAGTGGAGAAGAAACTAAAGGGGGTTCTTCCTAAGGTAGGGGGTCCTAAGCATATCTCCTCCTCAGCCACCCCTGGGCTAAAAACTAGTGCTCTCAATGTCAGCTACCATTTTGGCTGGGCATTCAGCCATCTGTCATCAAAGGAGACTTTTCCAAACAACCTCCCCTTAAGTCTTGCAACATAAAGGAAAAATATGCCCAAGGCTGCCAACCTTCACCAAATCAGCACCTAGGGGTGCTCACGATTGCGCTCCCTTTAATCCCCCATACGTATTGTCTGCGATCAACTATTTGGACTGTCACACTCAGCGTCAATTATCCCGTAATTCCATACAGTTCTAGCACAAGGTAGGAAAAAAAAAAACTTTCTGGGAAAAAGGAGAAAATTCCTATGTGGGCCCAAAAGGTGATCAGTAATTGTCTGCACTGCTTGAAGGGTGGTGGGCTGAGCAAAGATGACAAAGGGAGAGTTAGAGGCAGAGCAGATTAATAAATAGGCAGGATCCACTCTTATCTTCTGTCCTTGGCGCCACACACACCAGTACACAACAGTTTTTTTAACCACTCTGAACTCTTTCCCCAGTGGCCGGTGATGCATCCTCTCCTCCAGCAAAGCAAAGGTCAGAGCATATCCTGCCACTTTCATGGCTTCTCCACACAGACTCCTGAGAATGACCACCTTTCATGTAAAGCGAAAATGGCTGCTAAGCTAGTGAACTTCTAGAATGTGGATACACCCTAAGAGAACAGGCTTTTGAGATTGGTCTAGTGTATTAACCTACTTCATATCTCTTCCCCCAAGTATTCAGTAAACACATTGATGATGAGGACAGGTCCTACTCACTGACTCCAGCATGAACATCCCTACCAGCTTCCCCTTGATTTTTACACATTTGCTGGAACACCCTTCAGTCTGGTTGTAGATTGTTGTTTGCTGAAAATATAAAGAAAACTTTGGGGGGGTATTGTGTTAGGAATTCAAGATACTTTGAGATGGTCTTGTGCCTAACATACTTCAAAAATATATTCAGAATGTGAAAGATGGTCATCATATACTTGTTTTTGAAAGGTTAGAAGGAATATCAAGGGAATAGATATGTATTGCAGTAATTATATTAGGCTTTACACACAAGCACACACACATTTCATCACCATCATCTGGAAGATTTATATTGCTATAATTGCCATTATTTAAAAAGGTTGTTCAATTAAAAAAAAAACAAAGCTTTTTTTCAACACCCAAGAAAATGCTGTGATTTTCCTCATGACTGAAAGTCAATTGCACTACTTAAATTTATTGTCAGCATTACAACAACACACCACAAGCTCTTTTTACAGCCATAATTAACCAAAATGTCAGTCTCATTATTCCGCACCCCACCCCCACCCCTCCTACAAATACATAACACATACTGCTTCAGGAATGTAATTTTATGAATAGCTTCTGCTTTGATATATCAGGAGAAAGCAAAACATGACATGAACAAATGAAGTTATCTGGTTTCAGGCACAATTTTTTTAAAAATTAGAAAAAAAAACCATCACCATAAATATATTAAAATTGTATGTGATATCAAGAATAAGTATTAAAACATATACGTTAATTGTTAACCGTTCAGGTTGCAAAATACATAAAATAAGGCACATTTATAAATCACAATGTTTAAGCTAAGATTGGAACCATGTGGATCTCCAGATGTTAAGCGACTGCTGTTTCCAGCATTCCTCCCCACTGAGCATACTGTTTAGAGATGTTGGGAGTTACAGTCCAACAACATATAGAGGGCTGCATGTTTCCATCCCAATTCTCTTGGTTTAAGCCAAGTAACAATGACATAATTTGCATATCTATTCAGAAATATACCCTACTGCATTCAACAGAACATATAGCCAAGTATGTGTCTTTAGAACTGTAATCAAAATTGCAGTTGTGATTATCTTCTAGCATTTAACCAATGGCTCACTAATCAATCTTGTTAAATTTAGCTAATCTGAGGTTTCTATCACAATACCATAGGAAGGAAGAAAAAACTGCAGAGTATATTGCATGCAGACACATGAAAAACACCCTTCAGAAATGGTGAGGGGATCATAAAATCATGTAACATCACATATTTGAGAAAAACCCTTTTTTAAAAAAATTCTTTTTGTTGTGTAAGAATGAAAAAAGTAAAAATTGACATCCTTGCTGTGAAATGCACTTACCAAGAACTAAATTCCACTGGATTTGGTGGAACTGGCTTCATAGTAGACATGCCTAGAATTGCAGTGTTCATCAATGATCAGTTTTTAATTCCCTGAAGAATAATTCCAAGCATCTCTGGTCTTGTCCAATATTGGGCTATCAGGATTTTTGTTGCCATTAATAAGTACTAGACCTCTAAATTTTGGCTAAATATTCAAATGAACAAGACTGCTGCATAAGAACATAGAAAGAGCCCCAAGTGATTGGAGTCAAAGTTAAACCAGCCTAATACGCTGTAATAATAGTCAAACAGTAGCATCTGAGAAATCTGCAGTCAGGACAGGGAAGCAACATTAGAAATCATGCCCAATCCTACATAAGGCAAACTGGGGGATCCATAAAGAAGAATGCCATGAAAAGACAGAAAATATTACTTATTCACTTTGGAGTTTTTTGTTTGTTTGTTTTTTACTGTATTTATTTTAATACCAGGAATTAGGAGAGACATTTAAGGGGTTTTCTGAACATCCCCCCCCAAACAAACAAACAAACAAAACTACAAAAGAACAAAACCTTACCCTACTTAGTTGTGAGCATTATGCATAGAGTTTTCAAATGCAAAATAAGAGACATATCCTGCATCTTTAATGGTGGTGTAAGAGAGCAAAATGTTTTGGGCTGGCAGTGCCCATGATGAAAAACTATTACTAAATCTGTGTCTCCTTCATTTCTCCACTCCCCTTATAAAGCCATCGGAAATAGTGGCTGTTTTATGGCATAAAATTATATAGTTTAATAAGGAGTTGTGTTAAGTAATTTCGTTTGGCTTTCCTGAACCAACTGCTGATCGTTTTCATTGGCTGACACATATACCCTGCCCAAGTTATGGCAGAATAAGTGTTGCAAAAAAGAAAAGAAAAAAAAAGAATAGTAACACCTGCCAAAGCCACTGTAGGAGACACTATCAGATGTAAGGTTCTTCAACAGCAAAGTAACAGCCTCAGAAATGAATCAAGGAATCCAGCACACTTTAAGAATATCTTCATAACTATATGAGCACGTACCTTGCTTAAAAAATTAAAAAGACAAATATTTGCACAAAGTATATATTTGTGCTTTTGCTTCCCTTCTGAAGAACTTCAGAATGCACATAAACCTGGTAACAGTGATCAAGAAATCCTGTTATAAGGGAAAAATAAAATTCCAGCATTGAGCAATTCCTGGAACTTAACCATTATAAATCAATTGAATGCTCTTGGACTCTGCACCCCCACCCCCCATAGATTAGGAATAAATCAATCGTGATTTAGGTTTACAAGAGCTTATCTCAGTCTTCCAATCATTCTGATCTATGTGTGTTTCCTTGTTCCAGCTTCACTTTGAATTTCTGATCCAAATCAATCAAAAAACCTCCAAGCAAAACTCACTCAAAATGACCTTCTTTAAATTGTTTCCACCTGAAACCATAAATCTGCCAGCGTTGCTTCCAAAATAGCCCTGCACCAGTTGACACATTCACAAATTTTATCTCATCTTTTGACAGCCTATTCCTGCTTCCAAAGTCTCAATGTCCCTGATGTTGCTGCTGTAGCATCTTTGATCCACAGGCCTTCATATGCAGCAGAAGAAAAAGAAAAAAGCCCAAACTTTCTTCACAAAATATCGTGCCAACCATCTTGCACATTTGGCACAAGTGTTTAACACCCTAAACCTTTACCAAGAGGTCTTAGATATGTGGTAGGTTTGTTTTATTTTATTTTTTTAATCTTCACTGTGTTATCAGAATACATACAGCATTTTCTAATTTCAACCACTAAACATAACACCAGGGAACTGGTTTGATGTTGGAACAGTGAATTACCAGGACAATCCAGGTAGTTTTGAGGGACTGTTATGAACCATGACTGCAACATCCCCTCACCACACTGCAACCACTTTGTGCTTTAGTACAGCACAAAGGTGCTTCAAGAAGCTTCCTATAAACACGAGACAATGGGTAGAAAATGGTGGCTCAGAAATCCCAGAGTCCCAGGGACATGGCTAGGTAGGAGGAACAGTCAAGAATACATGAACCCAGACAGCACAGATGCAAGGAAAGTGAGATGAAAGGATGTAGGGCCTGGGGTAGTGATAAAACAGGTAAAGAGGAGAGAATGGATGCTTCTGAAGGGTCAAGCTGGTACCAGAAGGCAGTAGCATTCCTGTCTAGGTGCTGAAAACTGCCAGCAGCAACTGACTTCAATAGAAGCTGGACTGGTTTTCTCTGAAATTCAGTATGTCACATTTTCTAATCTGTTGTCCCATTTATAGCTCCAAGGGACCCGTTGTGGCCCCAGCTTGCAGCTTTCATAGGTCTAATCCCCAAAGTAGCTGCTCCAGTTCATTGGAGACAAGATCCGGTCCTAGGAATATTGTAAGGAAATGTAAATAGGCACATGGATCTTTTCTTATATCATTCTTGTGCAGGAGAATGGAGAGGAGGGCATTAATTTTCCCTCAGCTGGATATATTTGAGAGGTGAGGGTGTTGTTTTTTGAAGTTTTGTAACTTTTCGCAAAAATATCACAAACACTTTTAACACAAAACAGGTGTACATTACAAAAATATTGTGTGTTCTGTTCAAACCCTCCCCACAACCATTTTTTTCTTCTGTTGATGAAAAATTATTAATCTTTTCACTCTTGTGAAGTGGCAAAGAATCCCATGATAAATGACAAGTTTTCAATGGGGTTTCCTGATCACACTTTAAAAAAAATAAATTATGGTTCAGAAAAGCTGAAAATCTCCGTTACTTCCTTTGCCACAGAAACCTGTATCAAATTCCTTGCCATAGAGAGAGGGGCAGCTTGGTGAACCCCTTTTGAAAATGTGGGTCAGGACAAAAGGAACATTCTATGCATGGACACAACATTAAGGAAACCTACTTCAGATCTGTCTGCACATTTGGTGTTCATGGAGGATGTCAGTGGACAGATATGATGAGTCTCTGATCCCAGAGGCCTCACTCTTCATTCTGCAGTTGCAACAGTGATTAATATGGCTGCCACTGACAAAGAATGGAATTGCTGTAGCTGCTGTTTTGCTCTTCCTGTACAATACTTTAGATATGTAGGGGGGGAAATGAGCTCAGAGAAGAGCTGTACAAGATAGGCAGAAAGCTGCACTAATACTGCAATAATATCTCAATATCTCACCAAAAAGCCATGTTCTGTACTTCCTGGATTTAATATATTCTTACTGTATCACTCGTGTGAAAATTGACTCTCCTCCTCTTGATTGTTTCTGCTCTGTTCAAGGTGGTAGTCCCTTACATTTTTTTTCCTCCCAAAAATGCTTTCTCTTATTGATTAAACATGGTTTAAGGATTACTACTCATTGTGCCAATGGTCAATTGGATACCACCACTACCCATTCAAAAGTTTTCAGGAAAGCTTTGAAGGTCATTTGATTCTATTTAGCTATATGCATGTGTTTATGAGCACCAATTAGCCCAGTCACTGTAACACTGGGAGCTTTAATGATTCTGGAAAACTGATGCAACATTTGTATCTCTGCTATGTCTTGGGAAGCAAATATCTGCTCTAACAGCTGAGCATGATGGGATGGCACCTGCTGAAGCACTCACTGTTGTTGTTTGGCAAACCAGCCAAATAAGTTTTGGGGTGGATTTATTGGGGTCCTACTCCCAGAAATTGTGCTTGCATTCTCCACCGTTTTGATGCCACCCTTCTCCAGCACTGGGCTGGGGCCAGGTTTGACTTGCACAGCCATAAGGTCTTTAAAATTATTCAGCAAACAAGTATGAATGGGATACTTGAGTATTCACTAATGCAGTTGGAATAACAACAGTCCAAGTGCTACCCAACCCAGTGTCTACATGTCCATTTTCTTGTCCTGGTTGTTGTGTTTTGATCACCAATACACACTCCATTCTGTTTCTTGTCCTTTCATGCCTTTCTTCTCTTCCACATCTACATTCCTTCCTGCTTCAATTCTCTGCCACCCTGTCTGGTCCTGCCCTCTGCTGCCGTTTCAGCTGCTATGTCATCCTATGCCAGAGAGCACAAATGGTCACCACATAAAAGTACGCTTTAGAATTCCTTGGTCAACATGGAGTGCCAGGGCACTAAGAGAGTGGGATTGGGGAAAGGAGGGCACAAGCCACTTATTTTCTTATTTATTTATTTATTTACTTTATAAGCTGCTTCTCAGGACAGGACATAAAAAGGGTCAAAACAATTTAAAGCACAATTCAGCTAAAATCTTATTTATTTGTTTTTTTAAAGGTTTTAAAAAGAATTGAAGAAGCAATTGCATTTTAAAAGCATAGAATTAAAACAATTTAAAGCACATTTTAAACATATTTTTTTTAAAAAAATAAAAACAAAGGACACAATAATTAAAACACCTATCTGCCACATGTTTTAATAACCAAAGGTTTGCTTAAATAAAAAGCTCTTTGCTTGCAGGTGAAAAGAAAGTACAAAGGAGTCTAACTAAATGCCCCATGGGAAAGAATTCAATAGCCTAGGAGAGCCACTGAAAAGGCTCTGTTCTCTGTCCTCACCAAATATGTGAAGGTGGCAGGACTGAGAGAAAGCTCTTCTCCAAAGGTTTTAAGACTAGAAAAGCATGTTACAATAACCCAAATGGGATTTAATAAAGATATGTGTCACTGCATTCAGACCTGACATCTTCAGGAAAAGGTGTAACTGGTTCACTAGTTTTAAGTTGAACTCCTAGCCACCTCTGAAATGTGGACACCCAAACTGAGATCCAAGTCCGGGTCTAGGTTTAAAAATCCTTAGTCTGTCACTAGACAATGGTGAAGCAAATGCAACTTTGCAGGAAAGTTTTACTCAAAGCTATCTCCCTAGGAGTTTCACACTTTTACTTGTACTAAAGTAAAAGTGCAAGGGGAAAAGAAATACTATAGATGACAAAAATGGGAATCTTCCCAATAATTCCATTCTGTGAAGTGACCTCTGTACCTTTTGTGATGAGGTCGAGAAACTTACTCTTGATTATAGTTAATAATCTGTTGGCAATGACAGAAACTAAGCTGCCATCTCCAGAGCACAGCATGAGAGTGGGCTGTCACTACACAGGAAGGTATTTTTTTTTCCAACAATCAGTAGCTTCATCTTCAGGATGGCAGCTTTTCAACCCCTTCTTTGCAAAACATCATATCCTGGGGAGAGGAGTGGATGGATAATGGCAGCAAAGAAGGGATAAAACTATTCCTTTTCTTTTCTTTTTTTTAAAAAATTACCCTTTTCCACTACCAATTGGCAAAACACAGAATAATGAATAATTAAATTCTTAATAACGTAATCCTCTTAAAAGCATAAAACCACTATGCAAAAAAGGATTAAGCACTTAACAGTTTTCCAGTGCAAAATAAATGGTACAAAGAACAGGGGCATTTTTCTATTCCCCCCCCACCCATTTTTAACAGATTTCAAGGGCCTTAATTGAATTAGAGCTAATATACAACGATTCAGCCAACAAACTATAAGACACTGTACAAAAGGATAATGTGACGTATAATAATGTCACACTGATAGAAGTGTGACTTGGAAAGCAATTCAGTTCAGTTCAATCCAATTCCATCCAATAACTCCTACAAGCAACACTATATCAGCTAGAAGGAAACCAAGCAGTGTGGATACTGGCTAGCACCCAGTGTGCACCACCAGCACCACATACCCCCTTCCCCAATATCTGTCTCCAAAACTAACTCAGAGGTTAGACTTCATATGAATGAAGTAAAATTGGTTCAGCCTTAATTTGTAAATTTACTTTAATTTACTTTAATTTCATGCTATTTTGCTGTTCTTTGGTAATGTGTTTCTTCTCCAAGAACTTTGTATCTTCTACTAGACAGACCATGATGAGCTTGTCAAGAGAAACAATTTCACCAGAGAGAAGAAAAATGTTATTCAGTAAAATATTTGTGCAAGGCAACTGAACCACAATTATTTGCAGCAACATACTGCCTGAGAGACCTGTGTTTTAATCTGATGGTATGATCTCACAAAGTCTGTCTTCTTGTTGCTTCAGATCATTTTGTGACAAGTTTTATCCCAGTACAGAGAGAAAAGTTGGCAACTGTGCTTAATGTTTGTTCCATGGCCTTGAAACACATGGTAAATCCACTTTGACCAAATAAATTGATGGGAATAAGGAAAGAATCATAGCAAGGCAGAAGAATAAGAGGCTTTAGCACTGAATGGAAAATGGCCTTCATAAAACAAGGAAAAACAACCCTGCAGTCTAATTTACCCCTATATAAAATGCAAAGCAAAACTCAGCACATTATAAAACATGAGTTTCTTTACTGCTACATAATCTGAATAATTCCTTATATGATTTATACAATGAACCCCAGTAATTCATCAACACAAAACTAAATATAATCTATATAACTCTGGCTTTTTATCTACCTGTATTCATTAAAGATTTTAGGAACATATGTGTTACATAGTGAATCGATCTTTGAGCAATTCCTGGAAGGTTGGATTCAAAAGGTAGTAGACAAGTCTTTAGTAAAGTAGGATGTCTTCTAGTAGGGTAACAAAGCTTTAGTTTGCAAACCATTGTTCTAATTATCTTCACATCCCAGCCTGTCCAATGAGCAATATAAAAATATACATTTTTGCAGTTGGTTAGGCAAGAGATCTTAAAAATGTCTGCTGGATAGTTGCTACTGATGCTCAGAAGACTCATTATTTGGTAAGACAAACCTGAAGACCTCCAAGTCCACATGTGCAACCCTTGTCATCTTCCCATTCTGCTGCCTAGAGCCAAAGATATAAAAAAATCTTTAGCCTCCTCTTTTCTCACTGACCACAAAGCAGTTTCTAAGGAAATCTACAACCTTGTAGGGGTATAAACCCTTGACAATTATATCTTCATATGTGAAGACAAATAATTAAAATAGTTTTCTCCCTGATGTAGAAGAAAGCAAATAATCCTCCACAGTATTATCTCCATATTCAAATGTTCCAAAGTGTTGCACAACAATTATTCTGCAGAGAAAGGCACAAGAATTTTGTTGAAGAAAACTGTTTTCTATCCAGAAAATAGATTTCCTGCACAGTAAATAATATTTTCTGCATAGGAAATCAATTTTCTCCATGAAAAAAAAGTTTTATGCATGAAACCACCACATGTTTCTCCACAGAATAATTCCTGTATTCCTGTTTCCTGTATACCACTTCACTATGAAAATCGATGTTTCATTACAAACCTGAGGTTGTAGGATATTCTTGCGATCAGTGCTACCTATGTGGTGTTGCAGAATCAAAATACATGGATACCCTTTTAGGATATGTTTCTTACTATTCATAGCAGTTTTGAAAATTTAAGCAAGATTAATGATGTATCCTTGATAAACACCATCTTGGGACAAAATGCCTCAAAACATTAAGAGAGCTTTAGATATACCACACGTTTCAGTTGAAGAATGGTATTCCTTCCTACTGTTTCTGTGGCCTGGGTTATTGCTCACATTATGCATCATTACTCTGAGTAGGTGTCTTATCAGCAGCTCCAGTTGTTGGGAGACGATTGGAATTAAGCACAGAAAGCTTTTTTATTATTTATCTTACATGCCTTTATTCCTACTAGATTTTCAGCTTATAAGCTTCTTTGTTCAGCTCAGAATTGAATACATCACCAAGCATTGTACAGGAAAAAAAATGCTTCGTGATTTTTATAAAAAACATTGTATTTGTTCCCAAATTGGATTGAAAACAAGGTATAGTTTTTAATTAACGCTCCACAGTATAATAGACACCCCTTTCCCCAGCCCTCTTCATGTGTTGGAATTTTTGATCACTTGTGAGGATTTTGCAAAGAGCTCATGCAGTGATGTTCTCTAAGCCTCAAACATAGCTTCAATACCTTTTATACATTAGCAGAGCCCATAGTAATCACTGCTCTTGACAGAGTTCACACAGAGAGAAAGTTATGGCCACCCTTCCAAAAAGCTAACAGCTTAAACAAAAATGAAATATGTAGAATTTAAAGTACATGTCACCTTATGCCAGTGATTCCCAAATGTTTTACAGATAAAGCATGCCTACCTGCACATTTATATTCGAGGCAAATTTTCAATAAAAAGAAACAAAAGAAAAATACAAGATGAATAGTGCTGGATTGGACCAAAGACTTATGTAGTCCAACATCCTATTTTCGTACAGTGGCCAACCAGATGCCATCAAGAAGCCCAAACATAGCAATTGAATATCCCTTTACATCATAGTTTTGCATTCATCATTCATTTTGCTTGCAAACAACATTCATCACATAGGGGGTGGCCAGTATTTGGCAGTCTCTGGAGTCTAGAGATACAATACTCCACTAGGTTTCTTCTCAAAAGTAGCAATGAATAATGTTATTAGTTTTCTTCCTGCTGCAAAGAAGTCTTCAAAGATCAAAGATGCAATTTTCAATGGTTATTTGTAATTTGGGACTTATTCTGTGCAAACAACTTTTCTGAACAAAAATCACCAGAATTTTTGACATATAAAATAATGGGCTTTTGGGGGGCTTTTTAAAGCTATATGACCGTGTTGTAAAAGATGCCAGCCATAGCTTCTGGTAAAATGTCAAGAATAAAGTCTTCTAGAACACACCCTCATAGCCCCCCCCTCAAAAAAACCCCCATAAAAAACTATGGATGCTGGCTGTGAAAGCCTTCAACTTCATATAAAATAATATTTTGAAGCAGAAATATTATTTCCTGCACATGAAATGCTTTCTTATTTCTATGCAAGTCAACCATGTGTGAATTTTAGCCAGAAAAAAAAACTTACAGCATTTTCTGATCAGGAAATAATAATAATAATAATAATAATAATAAATTATTATTATTATTATTATTATTATTATTATTATTATTATTCAAGGCACAAATATTATTTTCTGTGTTTCCTATTATTTCCACATAACAACCATGTGTGAATTTTGTGAAAAATGAGTCCTGAACTTCAAAGATACCTATCAGTCCAGGATTCTTTGCATCAGGGCTTCTCTACACTCAAAACTTGTATTTGATATTGTTTCCATCTCTATGGGGGAAGAATGAAAAGAGACCAAGTCCCACATACTATACAGTGGTCAAAAATACAGTATCAAGTTAAAAGAATAAAATACAATTAAAAAGCATTAAAAGGTGCTAAAAATGTAATGTGACATTTTTTTAAAATTCAACTGAATTCTACACTAAATCAAGAGCAGTATAATATTCAGAACAAAGGGAATCATAGTGTCCCTCTAATCTGCTTTGGTCAGAATTTACCTGGGAAAAGGTGTCAGGTGCTCTGTACCATAGTTTAAGAAGGATATTAAGAAGCTGGATCATGTCCAGAGGAAATGACCCAGATGCCCTGGGAACCAAGCTCTAAGAGCTACAGCTTAGGAGCTAGGTATGTTTACCTTGAGAAGATAATACTGAGAGGTGATTTGATGGCCACATTTTTTTAAGGGATACCACCTATAAAGTGGAGTAAAACTGCTTTCCAGAAACTAGGACATGAACCAATAGTCAAATTATAAGAACAAAGATTCATGCTAAACACTAGAAATACTTCCAGAAGGTAAAAACCATTCAGGGGTGGAAGAGACTGCCTTGGAAAATAACGGATTCTCCTTCTTTGGGGGTTAGACTGACCTCTTGCTTGTTGTCACTGTTGTTGTTGTGCCTTCGAGTCATTTTCAACTTATGAGAATCCGAAGGTGACCCTATAGTGGGGTTTTCTTGGTAAGATTTGTTCAGAGGAGGTTTTGTCATTGCCTTCTCCTGAGACTGAGAGCATGTAATTTGGTTGAGGTCACCCAGTGGGTTTCATGGCTGACCTGGGAATCAAACCCTGGCCTCCAGAGTCATAGCCCAGCATTCAAACCACTGCACCATGCTGGCAAGTCCTGCACCAGTGCTTTAATTGTGTATTCCTACAGGGGTGTGGGGGGGGGTAGACTAAATGGCCTTTGCTGTCCCTTACAACTCTAGGATGTTAGGCAGATAGAAATCAATACATTTTCCCAATGCATTTCATAGGAAAAAAAGAAAAAAAATGCATTTGACATCATTCTGCACACAAAAAAAATTGCAAAAAGAAACAGCTTTTATTTCTAAAATGCAGACAATGGTCTGCTGAGGGAGGGGGTTCAAAGTTCCAGAAAGGTCCTGCTCGCACAGCAACTTTTGCAGATCAGTTAACTGCGGACATTTCTTCTTCAGAGTGGCAGGATAGCTTGCTTCTTGCAATGGAGACTAACAACTCAAAGAAGAAGAAGCGGGGTGGGGGGGGGGGGGAGAAAAAAAGCAGCAGCAATGGAAGACCAGACAGAAAAGAGGAGAAACTGGCAGGGATTAAAGTCAATCTCCCAGAGTAAAGGGATATCTTTCCAATTAGAATTCTGAATTGCTTGTAACTAACAGACTTCAGTTTAAGCAAGCAGGTCAGTGATGTCTGTTTACTCCTGTTTTTTTTGTTTTTGATGGAGTATGAAAAACATTTCATACTTGCAAAGTACCAGCAAAACACTGCAGGGCTGGAAAGTGACAAGGAGTGTTATTTTGCTCCTGTCTCCTGATTGCTGTGTTACCAACCTATCCTTTGACTACCAACGAATGGAAAACACGTGGTGTGGCATACAATCACTTCAGGTATTTTTGTTCCAGTCAACCACATTTCCACTTTAATTTTTTTGCTGACGGTGCCAAAATGATCAAGCCATGAACATACTATGATATCCGGGGTCAAACAAATTAACCATTTGGAAATACATTAAAAGAAACCTGGGTATCAAAAGCTCCCTTTCCATCTGAATAAACATTTTTTCACATCTTTGTATTTTCTGCTTGGTTTAGTTCTAATGAAATTGTATACAAGGTGAAAATAGAAAAATATCACCCTTTGAATCCTTTTCAGACTTAATATCCCTAATTACACATTTCAGGAAAGTAATTACTGAAGTACAAGCTTATAGTAGAAGGAATGCCAAAAATGGAATACAATGAAGTTGGAAAACAATCATTGTGTGTACCTATTCATTATAAGTATGGATGGATTAATCTTTTCCTAGTGTGTGCTACTTTTCACTCATAAAAACATTTTATCCCACTGCCCCATTGATCTAAGAAAAACAATCCACAAGCATATTCCCATTAAAATGAAAGCATATTTGTACAGAATTTTCTCTCAAAAGAAATATTTTGAATGCATTGTCTTGAAAAATATACATTTCTATCTTTTTAACCTAAACTATATCTTTTTGAAACACCACAGGTTGGTGTAGTTGAGGTGAGAACTATGAAGAAACATTGTAAAGGTGTGAATTGCAATAAACACATATGTTCTATCTATACATTGTCTTGGGTGTTTTTCCATAAAGTCTTTCCATAACTGAATACATTTTGGCAGGAAGGAGGGATCAGAGTTTTGGTTTTTCATTCCTATATATTTGGATTTTTTAAAAAAAATAAATCTCAAGATCTTTTCTATCAAACTTATGAAGAAAAATGAATGATGAAAAAGTCATGTCCAAACATGATTTGCCAATGCAGACAGCTTTGCCTTGGGTGGAAAGAATCATGTGCATGTCTGTCATCCAGAGTACCTATTAAAAAAAACAGGAACATGGTCCAAAGAGCTGAAACTGGAATGTGAATTGGTTGGGTGGCGTTTACAGGGAGCACATGAATTGCTAGACCACAATTGGCTGCCAGTTTGCTTCTGGGCACAATTTAAAGTGCTGATTATATTCTATAAAACCTTATACATCTCAGGCCAAGGCTATCTGAACTGGACTGTATCTTCCTGTATGATCTACAAGATCTTTGAGCAAGCCATTTCTGCCTATTCCACTGCCTTCACAAGCATATCTGGTGAAAATTGGAAGAGGGTCTTCTCTGTGATTGCTTCCAGAGTTCAGAAATCCCACCCTTAGAAGAACTGATTGTTAACAAGACAAGCTTATATTAGGGTGCTTTAACCTGTGTGTGTGTGTGTGTGTGTGTGTGTGCATACACACACACACACACACACACACAATGGTTTTAATTCACCTCATTAAATGCTGTTTTAATTTGAATGTTCATATGTGTTTAACTATGTATATAATTTTAATTGTAATTATCTGTGTTTCTAATGCCACCTTGAGTCCCAGTCTGGGGAAAAGGCAGAGTATAAATACAGGAATGGGTGGGTGGGTGGATGACTGGATGGGAGGTCAAGAAAAAGTGCCTAATTAGGAGTTTGGAATGTATTTTTTAAAATCTTTGTAAAGCACCCCAATTGCATCTTGTAGAGGGGTGGGATATATCATTATTATTATTACTACTACTATTATTATTACAGCTTAACCAACATGATGAATCTGCCATCTTGGTTTCTCCCACATTTATTTTTTTTTAAATGTAAGCATCTCTAAAATTTATTAAGAAATTTGCTAATTTTGAACATTTTGATTTAAAAAAACCATATGAAATGCTTAGTATTTGGCAGTACTGAAAAATTTTTTTACATTACTTCAGGCTGCGACAACTGACCTGAGGAGTCAGGGTGTCCTGCATGCACAAGGGGAAATGTCTATCACAAGTAGGAAGCACTGGATTCCAGACTCTAAAACTGGGAAGGGGTGAAGGAGGTGAATGGAGGCCGGAGAGCATCAGCTGGGTATTGGAGAGGGAAAGACCTGGAGAAGAGGGAGAGTTAATAGCGAAGGGCAAGACGAGCCAAGGAGGAGGAGTGAAAGCCCTAGTGGCGCAGTGGTTAAATGCCTGTACTGCAGCCACCCACTCAAAACCATAAGGTGGCGAGTTCAAGACCAGCAAAGGGCTGAAGCTCAACTCAGGCTTGCATCCTTCCGAAGTCGCTAAAATCAGTACCCATATTGTTGGGGGGCAAATAGCTTACAATTGTAAACCATTTAGACACTCCTTAAGGGTATGAAGCGGTATATAAATGAAGCTGTTTGTTTTGTTTCTTGTTTAAAGGAGGGGAAGTAGCTGTAGCCATGGAGAGGGAGAGAAGCCAGGCTGTCCATTCAGAACACGAGGGGAGGATGGCAGGACTGCTTCATGCTGGGAAAGGGAGGGACCCATGAGAATGATCTGGGGACCCCAGAAGGGTCAGTGGTTTCCAGTGCCATTGACAAATAGATAATGATAATAAATAAATAAAAAAACAAATAAATAAATAAAGTTTATTTATATCCCGCCCCTTTGAGAGCAACCGGGGCAGTTAACAGTAATAAAAGTGCAATACATAGTATATTAAAATTACTTCCCTCCCCCCTTAAAAATTATTAAATTAAATTATAAGATTAAAACCCACCATTTAAACAACAGCAAAAAATAACACATTGCATCAATAACAATAAAACTACATTGGCAATATAATTAGGTTCCAGGAACTTTACTGAGAGGGAGAACTTGGGCTGGGATTATCTATCCTGGAAAGGCCTTCCAGAAGAGATCTGTCTTGACAGCTTTTCTAAAGCTGTCTAAAGATGTCAATTGACTAATCTCGTCTGCCAAGCCGTTCCACAATTTGGGGGCGACAGCAGAAAAAGCCCTCTGGGAGGTAGCTGAAAGCCTAAACTTCTGAGGCTGTAGTAAATTCCTCTCAGAGGACTGGAGCGTGCAGGGAGGATTGTAAGGGAGAAGGCGGTCTCTGGGATAGCTTGGACCCAAGACATTTAAGGCTTTGACAGTGATAACCAACACCTTGTACTGGATCTGGAAGCTAATAGGCAGCCAGTGGAGGGACCTCAGTACTGGGATAATGTGGTCCCTTCTCGATGTTCCTGACACTACTCTAGCTGCCATATTCTGTACTAGTTGCAGTTTCCAGACCAAGCACAAGGGTAGCCCCATGTAGAGCACATTACAGAAGTCAAGATGTGAGGTTACCACTGCGTGTACAAAAGTCTTGAGATCCCTTACTTCCAGAAAAGGGTGCAGCTGGCGTATCAGCTGAAGCTGATAACAGGAGCTCCTGACTGTCTCATTTACCTGATTCGTCATCAGGAGTGATGGGTCAAGGAGCACCCCCAGACTGCAAACACAGTCACTGGAGGAGAGTGTGACCCCGTCCAGGACTGGAGGTTGCAACCCTATTCTTGGTTTTGGGGCCGTTACTGTGAACACCTCTGTCTTGTCTGGATTCAGTTTCAATCTGTTTTTCCTCATCTAGCCCATTACTGCCTGAAGACATTCACTGAGAGAGGAAACGCCATCAGAGTTCGAGGCTGACAAACAAGACATGGAGAAGTAGATCTGAGTGTTGTCAGCATACTAATAACACCCAGATCTGTAACTCCAAATAATCTCACCCAGCGGGGACAGAATGGCACCCTGAGGCACTCCACAGATGAGCTCACTTTTACTGGAGCAGCTGTCCCATAGCAACACCCTCTGGAACCTGCCCGAGAGGAAGGACCAGAGCCACTGCAATGCAGTGCCTCCAATACCTAACCCCCTCAGGTGGTCTAAGAGGATGCTGTGATCTATTGTGTCAAAAGCCGCTGAGAGGTCTAAAAGCACCAACAGGATCACACTACCCCGTCAATGCTCAGATGCAGATCGTCGGTCAAGGCAACCCCAAAGCCTGTCCTGAAACCAGTTTGAAATGGGTCTAGATAATCGGTTTCATCCAAGACCGCTTGGAGTTGAAGAGCAACTGCCCTATCGATCACCTTGGTCAAGAATGGTAGCAAAGAGACTGGCCTGTAATTATTCATATCCAGGGGGTCCAAGGGAAGGTTTTTCCAGAAGCAGCCTAACAGCCACTTCCTTCAGACATGATGGAATGTAACCTTCCCTGAAGGATGCATTGATGATGTCTGTAAGGAACTCCCTCAATGCGTCCCCCCTAGACAGCCAGCCATGAGGGGCAAGGGTTGAGAGGACAAGTTGTTTTCTTCATCCTACCAAGAAGCTTGTCCACGTCATTGGTATTCACAGATTGGACCTGATACAGAATAACTTTATCAATGGAGTCACTGGACACCTCATTTTTGGTTTCTGTTAGAAGACTAGCATCTAAGTCAGCTCTTATCTGAGAGATTTTATCCGCAAAGTGGTTGTTAAACACATTACAGCAGGCCTTCATGGGTTGAGTAAGGGATTTGGCACAGAGGGTATCTGCATCATCTCCCTCACCACCCTAAACAGTTCTGCCGGATGAGATTCTGTGGACACAATACGTGCAGAGGAGAAAGATCTCTGCGCTGCATGTATTGCCTCCCGATAGGACCAAAGAAAGTTCCTATGGTGAGTTCTGTCAGATAAGAGTCAAGTCTTTCGCCATTTGCACTCTAGTCATTGTCCAAGCCACTTCATTTTCCTAAACTCAGGTGTGTACCATGGCTTACAATTTGGAGCGGAATGGCAAGGATGCTTGGGAGCGATTCAGTCGATAGCTCTGGTAAGATCGGTGTTCCAAGTATTAACCAAAGCATTGACAGGATCACCAGCATTCCTAACCATTAAACCCTCCAAGGCTTTCTGTTATCCATTTGGTTCCATTAGCCTTTGAGGGCGGACCATTTTAACAGGTTCTCCACCATTGTGGGGCGGATACAGGATCTGAGTTCTGTCCTGACCAGGAAATCATCTGTCCATGACAATGCAGAGGTACTAATGACCTCCACCCACAGATATTCCTGTTCCGTACTAAAGACTTCATCGAGTGTATGACCTGCACAGTGTGTGGGCCCAATGACCAATTGAGATAGGCCCATGTTTGTCATGGTCTCTATGAACTCCCAAGCCGCATCTATTTAGCTGGTCTCAAGAGGAATGTTGAAGTCTCCCAGAACTAACAATCTGGGGGACTCCAACAGCAGCTCCGAGACCAGCTGTGTCAGCTCGGTTAGGGAATCTGCTAGACAACGGGGTGATTGATAGACTAGCAGAATCCCCAAACTATCCCTGTTCCTCAGGCTAAGGTACATACACTCGAAGTGGACTGTGTTCCAGACAGGTATCCTGGTCAGGATCAGGTTGTTCTTGTGAACTAGGGCCACTCCGCCCCCCCCCGGCACACTTCCCCTCACCTGCTCACTGAAAGAGTACTCAGGTGGGAGAGCCTGCACCCATGTGACAGCACTATCCTCTCCCAGCCAGGTATCTGTAAAGCACGCCAGATCGGCATCCTTATCACAGAGGAGATCATGGATGACATGGGTCTTATTCTTAACCAACCTGGCATTGCAAAGAAGCAGAGTGAGGTTCTGTGGAATGGTAGGTCTGCTCTCCAAACCATTCTGGGAAACAGAGGGCACTGAAGGTGGGATAGCATTCAGACAGTGATTCCATCTTCTTTTGTAACATTTGTTTGCTCTGTTCCAGCCATACCTCCCGTTCCTCAGCACAACTTTAATAGCCACCCCCTCCTCATTCCTGGCCTGGGGTAACTCAGTGGATCTTAGAGCCATTGAGGAGAGGGGTGGTTGGGGCATAAAACAATCTCAGCCCTTGTAAACCAGTCCTGGCACTGGTGTTGTCCTTGGCTTATAAAGCCTTTCCCAAAGCTTCTCTACTGCAGTGCCAGGTGGGAGGTGGTCCTGGGGATTTGGCTGTGGAGGCCTCTCCCCCGCCCTTGCCACTGCTCTGCCGCTCTGGCTCAGGGACCGTTAGGCCACGCCCCCTGACCTGCCTTGCCTTGCTTCCAGTCCCAGCAATGGGAGAAGTGCCGGTGTTCTGGGCTTCTGGCTGCTGGCTGCCTTCATGGAGGAGTGGCACACCCCATCTCCCCGAGGTCAGCAGACTCACTATCTGTTAGGGAGAGTGGTGGGCTGTGAAGGTCTCCTGTTGGAGGGTAAAACAAAGCTCCCCCTTACTCAAGAAGGCACAGGGAGAGAGCACTGAGAAGGGGCCCAGAGGTCATGACTCAGCGGCCAGTGAGGATATCACCCATAAGGTAACATGAGCATCTTTCACCTCCCTGACCTGGGCTGGATTGTTCAGGGGTGTGCTGCAGTTAAGATTTTTTTGGGGATGATGGACATTCTGAGGTTTTTTGTTTGTTTGTTTGGTAATAAAGTTGAGCATTGTTTGGAGGAGGACATTTCCATGTCTGTGTTTTTTTGAGCATGGAAGCAGTCTGGCGGACCACGCTGAGTCCTGTGGAAGAGGAGAGGTAGGGCCACATGGACCATATCCATTCATTTATTAATTTACTTGCCCACAGTGTCATCATGATGTAGCCAAAGCTGATTGGCTTTGTTGCATTATGATCTCTTTGCATTCACTTTGTGATTCCTGATTGAGTTGGAACACCCATAGAACTAATATAGGAAGAAGGATTGGGGGAAAAAAAACTGAAGAAATTAAGCCAGTGCAGTTCTAACATTGAAAAACAATAGGTAAATATTTGCACAAACTAGTTTTGTGTGGTGGTGGTGGTGGTGGTGGTGAATTTAATCAAGATTGCAAGCATCTGCCCAAAACCCTGGAGCATCTAGTGATTCTCTGGATAGCTGCTTGGTGTGGGATATTCAACTTAAGAGTTGTTTGTTATGAGCACTAAACTAAATTTCTACTAAAATGATCATAGATGAATCGGATATTGAAATTGTTTTTGAAAATTCAGTCAGATATCAAAAATATTAGGCAGAATTAGGGTAGAGTACCCTTCACCCTGGGAAAATCATGCTGAGAAAACCTGACTCTGGCAGGATCATGTATTCTTATGACAATGAGCAAAAGCGGGAATGCACCAATATAGCCTAGGCCTTTAACTGAAGTCAGTAATGTAACTGTTGGAGGAAAGACAACCAAATTTGTAAAGAAAGAGGCAGTTGAAAATGAAATTTTCCCTGCAGGTTTCATAGCACATTCCTATTTCTGATGCAGAACCAATCAGTTAAATGACAAACAACAAAGAAGAAACATACTGTTTAAGTTACAGACCCATCTCCTTGATAAATTATGATTCACAAATTCACACAGCAGTCCTAACTGAAAGACTACAAAAAATACTCCACATCCTTATAACACAGGAAGGAGGCATGCTTTATCCTGGGAAAACAAGTTCTAAGAAATCTAAGGCAAGCTGCAGATTTGGGAATGTGAAGTAAAAATAAATTATAGCAAGCTGCCATCTTGGATACAGAAACTTCTCTGATATGGGCAAATGGAAATATTTTTTTACCATATTAAAGCTGTTGGCTTTCCAGGCTATTTCAGTGTTTAATTAAAAATTTACAGATTATTAACATTGATTAATAAATGTAGCTCCTGTATCAAGAACATGTGGGTCATAAATATTCACATATGGGAAAGAATATCCCTTTGCTCCATTTCTATTATTTATGTATCTGTCCCAGTTACTGTGGACAGACAGACTAACAGATTGTAGGAGTACAGCTATGGAGGAAGGTATGAGGTTATTGTACTAAAAAGATATTTTTAAATTTCTAACATTGCACTTGAACATTTAGAAATATCACTTCAGCATCTCAAGGGGGGGGGGCAGACAAATTTACCACGAGTGTGTAAATGCAACATGTCAGAATAAATTGCACTCTGGGTAAAAATGTCATAGATGTGGCTATGGCTTGAAACTGGAACAAAGGTGAAAAAGTAACTTCAGTTCAGTTGTGAGACATGATGACTCAACATTTCAAGAGTCTTGAGTCACAGGAAGCTGATGACAGAGGGATAGAAGGTGAAATCAGCAAACTTCAATTCTGCAGAGTCATAGCTATCAGGTGACAGGAATCTGGGTGACATACCAGTAGCAGGCTGGACTCAAATCCCAGGAAGGGATATTGTATAGAAGTGTGTGAGCTGAATGCTCAGTATGGTTATATTGTAAATAGGAGTCTGGCGAAGTATTTTGACAGTCTGAGGTACATAGCTGTAGGGTTGTACAAACACCCAGTTCAGGAGTGGCTCTATGCCACCCCTGAATGGGCTGGGTCGGGGAACGCAACAGCCACATGCCACACCCCCAACCAGGTGCAAATAGGAGCTATGAAATACAGCTCCTATTTGCACCCCAGAACGGGTGCCATAAGAGTTGCAGTTTGGCTTTTTAACGCCCCTCATGTGCAGTGCCGTTTGCACACTGTGCATGAGGGACATCATTGTGGCATGTCCGTCTGTACAGGTGCATGCCAAAATGGTGTCCAGGGCATGTGGTAGGGTTTCTGAGCGTGTAAACACTTAGCCCCTGTGCAACCCTAGTTTGGGTCCAGGTTGTATTGTACATAGGAGTCTGGACAGTACTTTGATAGTCTGATGTGCATAGCTGTAATCAAGAGTAAAACCTCTTTGTGAGAACTCAGCAGTCCAACAGCTCTTGTCTTGCTGACAGCTTCTGTGTGAGAGAACTTTTCAACTGCAGCCTGCATCAAACTTTATAGCAGAGACCTTTCTGTGGTGTCCTGATCCTGGCATAAGTCTTCTGCATGTTGCTCCCAGATTACATGAGGAGGAGGAGGAGAACACCCCCTCTTTCACTCCCTTGGCAATAAGGAGGAGGAAGATGACACAGTGACTAGAGTAAGCAGGAGAGAAGGAAGATTCAGCCCTAAATATCTGGGAAATTGCAGGAAAGAGATATCTAACTTGGTATTTCATCAGAGTTGTAACAAAAGCAGTTAAAGGATATAGCACAAAGCCTGATTCTATCATGTCAATAAGACTTTAGGGGAAGAAAATCAACATAACCATAACCTAAATGTATGCTCCAAATACAGAGTCAAAAAAAAAAAAAAAAGACTGAAAGACTGAAAGATTGTAAGTGGAATTTCAAGAGAAAATCATATTTGATCACACACACCAAAACAGGATCTTCTGTTAATCATAAGTGACTGAAATATAAAAGTAGGAAATGGAATAGAAGGAGAGATAGTTGGAAAATCTGGACTGTGAAAGCTGGATAGTGAAGAAAGCTGATGGGGGGGGGGGGTCAACTCATTTGAGATATGTGTTGGAGAAGAGTTCTGTGAATAACTTAAATTGCTAAAAAGACAAATCAAGCCAGAACACTCCCTAAACGCCAGGAAGACTAACCTGAGGCTGTCATACTTGGGCCACAAGGAGAAGACAGAACCCACTGGAAAAGACAATAATGATTGGTAAGGTGGGGGACAGTAGAAGAGAGGAAGATTGCACTTTAGATTGATAGACTCAATCAGGAATCCATACTGGGAATTAGAAACTATGGCTAGTGTGTACCCTGAAATACAAGTGATGGCTACAGAAAACTGTACAAGGTCTTCAAAAGTCACTTTTAAAACATTGGGGATACAAAATGGTGGGGGGACTGTTAAGAATGTCTGAGACGAGCATGATAAAAAAATAGTTCTGCAGAATTGGTCTGAGGTTCCATCTTGTCCAGATCGTTTTCAGGAATGGTCAGCAAGACACTTTTAATATGCATATGGAAACACAGCATGAAGACAACACCCAGATGTAGAAGAGTTACTTTCTGACTACAAAACCCAGAATTTCCTAGCCAGCATTCCAAGTAGCAAAGCTACTCAGGAATTCTGGGAATTGTAGTCTAAGGAGTTTATCATACAACAGAATTTGGGGGTACAATGCAATGCCAATCCGAACGCAATCATGGGGTTTCACGTAATTGCGTATGAGTGTATCTCACGCAATTTCAGGCAAAAGGGAAGTCATTCCAAACGCAATCATAGGTTTTACGTTAATGCATATAAGAGTATCTCGTGCAATTTCGGGCAATGGGAGGGGTCATTTTCGGGAAATGGGAAGTCATTCTGAACACATTCCAAATGCAATTAGATTTCACGTAAATTAGTTAAACTAGCGAATTTACATGAATTCAAATTGGCTCAATTCGAAATTGGGAGAAATTCCTCCCATGTGATAAACTCCTAAGAAAGTAACTCTTCCATATTCTGCCTCTACCAACATTTGTCTTCCTCTTAACCTGGAGATTCAATTTGCCTGTCATAATTAATAGGTCAGTTACCCAGCTCTGATAAATAGACCTATTCCCCATTTGGCAATCACCCAACAAGTCTGAATCAGAGCCCAAGAACTTCTTCTGCAACTAGCAAAATGTGTAGCACTGCAATGTGCTGGAATGTTGTAGGGGATGTTATGAAAAGATGGGGCTCTTCTTGTTACATCTTTCCTAGGTTTGTAGCCGTGCCCAGTAGCAGGTCCTTAATGTTTCCATTACAACTCCCTATTTTTAGAAGTTAATAGCTTCACTATAGCAATTTGCTTCAGGGTGAAGCTGGCCTACATGGCCTCAGTCAGGGAGCACATTTAGAAAAATACAAGATTACCCTTTTCAGGATTCTTTTCTTACTCCCTCCAGCTCTTGTCCAAACTTTTCTTTTATGTAATCTAAGAGAGAGAGAGAGAGAGAATCTCCATTTCAAAGATCCCATTTAGCTCCTGATTTATCTGTAATGTGCTGTAATGCCAATACTTACTACAATTGTCAAATTACCCACTACTAGACACTAGTATACCCCCCAGAAAAGCAAGAATAAACCTGTATTTTCCCCTCTGACTTCCAGCATAATGATAATACAGTGTAGCTCTGGGTACCTTGTATTTGGTAATTTAATTTGTACTTGATTTAAGCACTAGCTTACTTGTCCTCCTCCTTTGACCCATTTTAATGTTCTTTTTAGTCTTAATTTTTTATCATCATTATCACTACTACCATCCTCCCCTATCCCAAATGGTAGGTAAAGCTTCTAAATATTCCAGGTCACATCATAGTCCTTTGGCTCAGACAGAGAAGCTGAAAGTAAAGAGGGGAAATAATTTTGCTATGGCTTTTGGAGCCTTTTCCCCCTCAACAAAAGCATAGACTTTGGAACTCCCTGCCCAGGGAGATGAGAATGGTCCCTTCCTTAATGTCCTTCCACTGACAGATGAAGATCTTCCTCTTCACACAGGTGTTCAAAACAGAAAGCTTTTAAAGAATGGCCTAGGGTGCTATATTGTTTTAATGTACTTTAAACATTTTTTTATCTTTTTAAATTATTTGATATTTTAATATGTAATGTTTTAATTATTGTAGCAATTATATTTTCATTTTGTCAGTTCTGTGAGCAAGGTTTTCCCAAGACAAGGCAAGGACAAGATTCTCAACCTCTTCCTATTCAGAAGTTAACTAGACTGGCTGATGAATGTGGTGACACGGCAGCATTCATCACAATAGATATGGGTAATAGGCCAGTTTCAGGGATGGGAAGAACAGGATCATCCATATGCTGAATATAGCTCTGTTCTCTAACTGTAGGCACTGCCATGGGTACTTAGAAGGAATGAACAGGGGGCTGCCACTGCTTTCCATAGCATCTGGCATTTAAGACAATTCCTTCATTCTCCCTAACCCATCCTGTTTGTGAGGACTCACAGCAAATTAAAACTCCTTACTTCCTTGTGGCATGATTATTTGGCTCAGGGTCAGACTAGAAAATATTCACCATGTCTATAAAAACAGATGCTCCCTCAAGTGGTGAGAGAAGTCTGTTTGTCCTAACATGTGATTTTACTCACCTATACATCATTTCCTCATCTCTGTATAATTGAGTATGCTTTGTTTTGTGATTAAGTAGAGGAAGGTAAGCGGAGTAGGAATGTGTATGTCTGGTGCTGAAATACATAATTAATAAAATAAAATAAAATAAAATAATCCCTGGGAATATGCATTTCCTTTACTATTTAATTTTATTCTTTAATAAGAAAGACTTGCATTCAGAACCTTTGTGTCCCTTCTGATCCTTTTCTTGACCCAAACATTCTTATGCTGCTGCCACAATTCACAAACTCTTCCATGTCCTTAATGAAAAAGGCAACCATGTGAGGATTCACTGAGCATCAAAAGGAAATAGCCGAAGTGGGTATCTGGGCTTTTCTTTTGCACCAATACAACAAATGACCCACAAAAGGTATTAGCAGAAATTGGGTGAAGAATCCATTAGAAGAAAAATATTAAAATGAACACCACAAAGAAGATTAGTTGTAATCCCAATTTTTGGGGCCTATTGGGTTAAATATAGAGAGATAAATAATCTATACCAAGCAAAGGAGAGTAGAAACAATAGACCTTGATGCTGAGAACAGGAAGACTCTGATCGAGGCTTGACGAAACCAATTCAAAGAAAAGAGCACATAAAATATAACTTTCTTTCCCAGCACACATCATACACATTAATTTCTCTACTGAGCCAAGAGTGAGATGCTCTTGAATTAGAAAATACTTTGTCAGCCCAGACTGATATCTTGCAGCAACAGTGTTGTTTAGAAAGTCCCAAGGCTTTAGTTGAGGTTAGAGCAATGGACTATGACTCTGGAGACCAGAGTTCAAATCCCTGCTCAGCCATGGAAACCCAATTGGTAACCTTGGGCAAATCGCACTTTCTCAGCCTCAGAGGAAAGCAAAGTCAAACCCTCTCTGAACAAATCTTGCCAAGAAAACCTCACAATATGGTTTAGAGTAGCCATATGTTGGAAATAACTTAAAGTCATACAACAACAACAACAACAACAACAACAACAACACTTCAGTTGCTTTTCCACCTTTTCTCAGAAGTTCAAGACAGCAATATTCCCCTGAAAAAAATTCCCAACTAACACCCCAAACTATTTGATTTCAGCAAGCCTGCTGTGTCAAGTGTCACCAACCTATATCACAACAGCACAATGAATCAGATAGTGCTATTGATTCTGCTGTGGCATTTCCTGGAAGCTTCCCCTCCCTTGCCATGCACTTGTCCCATATCAATAGAGGCTTCCAAGAACATTGCAGCCAAGGCTGAAGCCTTGGAACACAGGACACTGACATCAAATCCAACTACTGGACTGTTTAGATTAGAAATACAGCCCCCAAACATAGGCATGCTGTAAAACCTTAAATAAAAAACTGGGACCTATCCACATTTACACAATCTTGTTATGTCTACACAATCCTTGGATTTTCAGTTTTATGAGGGGCAGTTAGAATTTTCAATCAGAGCACACTAGGAACTCACCAAACTACTAACCCCAGGATTCCATAGGTTGGAAACATAAGGAAGTGAAATGATAGTGCTATAAGTGTGTAGTGTGAATGGGTTCCTAGTCCCACTGAAAACAGTTTGCCAGGGAAATTATGTCGAAGACCACCACCAACAAACTTTATTGTTTGTTGTTGCGTTTGTTTATTGCTGTTTCTGACTTATGGTGAAACTATAACAATGTTTTCTTGGCAATATTTGTTCAGATTACTAGTTGAAGTGCAAAAGGCTAAATACTTTAGTAGAGCATAACTGATTAAAACTATCAATTACTTTGTTCACTACCGGCCAAGTGAAAATCTTTTTCGTAGAAGCATTTGCTCTCCCAGCCAACTAGAATAGGGAGCATTTCATGTGTTGGTTCTGCTGTCACTCATACTGTCTGTACTGTTCAACCATAGTAGGTTAATTTACAATTCATGGTCTCCCAAGCTGATGTAAAATTTAAAAGTATTCTGTAATGAATCAAGATCACATTAAAATCAATTTAATTTATTTGATGTGTTTTTCTTACATGAATTGTAATTATATGGTAATAATTTATTCATTAAATACATTAACCTTTTGAAATAACAATTACATTTTAGTCAGCAAAGGCCTTTATTTCTTAGCAAATAAAAAAAATTAGAATAATAAATTTTAAATATATTACCTGATTTATTTATTTGTTTGTTTGTTTTACTTTTTAAGAAGACCATCAACCACCTCACCTGCAAGTGTCCTCCATTCTCCCTTCATTCCACTTTGGGGCTGAGAGACGCTGAAGCAATGAGAGGGTGTGTCCAAGGAGGGGAGGAAGCAGCGGCGGCAACATCACCTGGGCCTTGCCTGGCCCCAAGCCACCCTCCCTCCCTGCAAAAACACCGCGGAACCGGCGGAGGAGGAGCCAAGGACCATCAGGCCTCAAAAGGCCCCAGCGCCCTCCACCTGGCAACGCAGCGGAGCAATGGCGGAGCAACGGCGGCAACAACACCTGGGCCTTGCCTGGCCCCAAGCCACCCTCCTCCCTGCAAAAACGCCACAGAACTGGCGGAAGAGGAGCCAAGGACCATCAGGCCTCAAAAGGCCCCAGTGCCCTCCACCTGGCAACGCGGCGGAGCAGCGGCGGAGCAGCGGCGGAGCAGCGGCGGAGCAGCAGCGAAGCAGCGGCGGAGCAGCGGCAGCAATAATACCTGGGTCTTGCCTGGCACCAAGCCACCCTCCCTCCCTGCAAAAAACGACGCATGAGTGGCAAAGGACAAATTAGACTACCTCTCCCCCTCAATTGCTGTAGAGAAGGGGCAGCCACGAACACTTACTTGAACTACCATATTAGCGACAACATATGCAGCTCCTCTCAGGAGAACTGACTAGACAGGAGAATAGGCAATATTTATTTATTGTCTGTTTGATGTTATATATCCATTCTGAGATGGGAACTTTAGCTGGATTGCTTGTCTTCACCTGCAGATAATGGAGCTGGGAACAATTAGGGGGCGGCGATTGAGGTTGTGTGGGGGCGGGGAAGGTATGGCGGGAACAGAGTGAACACATGTTACAAAAGAAGTAGAGATCGATGGCTAGTATCCATCCCTTCTTCAGTTCACTCTGTTGCCCAAGATAATTTGGAGAGCATACCAACCAATCCACAATCCCTTAATCTGCTTCTCTGCAATGTCAGGTTGGCTAAAGGTAAGACTCACATCATCCATGATCTCCTCGTGGATGAATGAGCTGACCTGGCTTGCCTTACCAAGACCTGGCTGGGAGATGCCAGTGCTGCCACATGGGCGCAGACTCTTCCAGCTGGGTACACAGTTAGTGAGCAGATAAGGGAGAGTGGACCGGGGGGGGGGGGCTGTGTGGCCATAGTCCACAGAACCAACCTGACCTTGATCAGGAGGCCTATCCAGAAAACAGCCCACATCGAGTATATGTACCTTAGTCTGAAAACCAGGGATAGTCTGGGGATTCTGTTAGTATACAGGCCACCCCGTTGTCTAACAGACTCCCTAGGCAAGCTGACTCAACTGGTCCCTGAGATATTGTTGGACTCCCCCAGACTTCTTGTCTTGGGCAACTTCAACATTCCTCTTGAGACCAGCTTTTCTGATCTACCCGGAGCAGCTCGGGAGTTCATGGAATCCATGACAGGCACAAACCTATCCCAATTGGTTAACGGGCCCACACATTGTGCTGATCATACACTCGATGGGGTTTTTAGTACGGAACAGGAGCATCCGTGGGCAGAGGTAACTATGACCTCTGCACTGTCATGGACGGACCACTCCCTGATCAAGCTGGAGCTAAAGGCCACGTTCCGTCCCCCCTGGGGTGGCGGACCCATTCGAATGGTCCGCCCTCGAAGGCTCATGGAACCAATTGGTTTCTAGAAAGCCCTAGAGGGTTTATTGGTTGGGAATGCCGGCGATTCTGCTGAGGCCCTGGTAGACACGTGGAATACTGATGTCACCAGGGCCATCAACACAATCGCTCCTGAGCATCCTTTCCAGCCTGCTCCCTACTGGAAACCCTGGTACACGGAAGAGCTCAGGGAAATGAAGCGGGCTGGACAACGACTAGAGTGTGAATGGCGAAGGACTCGGCTCTCATCCAACAGAACTCTCTATAGATTGCATCTTCGCATCTACAGAGAGGCTTTGCGTGCAGCGCGGAGATCTCGCTGCTCTGCACGCATTGCGTCTGCAGAGTCTCGCCTGGCTGAACTGTTCAGGGTGGTGGGGGAGTTGACACAGCGCCAAACCCCCTGCGCCAAACCCCTTGCTAGAGCCCACAACAGCCTGCTGCGAGGCGTTTAACACTCACTTTGCAGATAAAATCTCTCAAATAAGAGCCGACTTGGATGCCAATCTTTGTTCAGTGTCCATGAGCGAGGTATCCAACAACTCCGTTGCTGTCAGTTTACTGGATGAGTTTCAATCGGTGAGTACCGATGATGTGGACAAGCTCCTTGGATGTGTGAGGAAAACGACTTGCTCTCTCAACCCAGGTCCATCCTGGCTGGTCGTCCAGGGAGGGGATGCATTGAAAACATTCCTTCGGGATGTGATCAATGCGTCTCTCAGGGAAGGTGACGTTCCATCTGGTCTGAAGGAGGCGGCCGTTAAGCCCCTCCTGAAGAAGCCTTCCCTTGATCCCCTGGACAGGAACAACTACAGACCAGTCTCCTTGCTACCTTTTCTTAGCAAGGTGGTCGAGAAAGCGGTCGCCTCCCAACTCCAAGCTGTCTTGGATAAAGCCGATTATCTCGATCCATTTCAAACCGGCTTCAGGGCAGGATATGGAGTGGAGACAGCCATGGTCGCTCTGACTAATGACCTCCGCTTGGGCATCGACAGGGGTAGTGTGACCCTGTTGGTGCTCTTGGATCTCTCAGCGGCTTTTGATACAATTGATCACTCCATCCTTTTAGATCGGCTGAGAGAGTTGGGGATCGGTGGCACCGTGCTTCAGTGGTTCCGTTCCTTCCTCTCCGGCAGATCTCAAAGGGTGAGACTCGGGGACAGCTGCTCTTCCAAAATCGAGCTCAGCTGTGGCATCCCACAGGGCACGATTCTGTCCCCGATGTTATTCAACATTTATATGAAGCCGCTGGGTGAGATCATTCGGAGGCATGGAGCGCAGTGTCATCAGTACGCTGATGACACTCAGATTTATTTCTCTGTGACCAGATTGTCTGCTCAGACCTCCGATGGCATCTCCCCTCTCAATGACTGTCTTGAAGTGGTAATGGATTGGATGAGGAAAAACCGATTGAAGCTTAATCCAGACAAAACGGAGGTGCTCACAGTCACAGGCCCGAAACCAGGTCTGAGAATACAACTTCCAGTCCTTGATGGAGTCACACTCTCCTCAAAGGACTATGGCAGCCAGGCTTTTGGCTGGAGCATCTAGGAGAGAGCATATCATCCCAGTGCTAAAAGCTCTCCACTGGCTGCCAATTAGTTTCCAGGCAAAGTACAAGGTGTTGGTTTTAATCTTTAAAGCCCTTCATGGCTTGGATCCATCTTATCTAAGGGACCGCCTCTCCCCATACGAAACCCCCCCCCCCCCGCACACTTTGGTCCTCTGGGAGGAACCTACTACAGCCTATGAAGACCAGACTGGTGCAGACCTCTCAGAGGGCTTTTTCGGCTGTCGCCCCCAAGTTGTGGAATGACCTGCCGGGTGAGATGCACCTCATTCCATCTTTAGAAGGCTTCAAAAGAGCCCTAAAGACGCATCTCTTCCGGCAGGCCTTCCCAGAGGAAATTAACACCCCCAGCTCCACACCTAGGCCTTAAGGGACTCTTAGGCCCTTTCCCTGCACTTTATCCTCATACAACCTAAGCCTGGATCCGCTCCCTGCTATTGTATATTGCTATTTTAATTATTTATGCTTTTAACTTTATTATGATTTAATGCACTTTTAAGAGAGGGTGGTAAGGGTAAGAAAGGGGGATTTTAATCTGTTATTGTTTTTAATTCTGTTGTACTCCGCCCCAATTGCTTGTTCAGAGGGGCGGATTAGAAATAAATATTATTATTATTATTATTATTATTATTATTATTATTATATTAGATCTGGCCCAATTCTCCTTAAGCTGTGCCTCCTTTTGGGAAGCAGCCCCCAAACAGTCAATCAACCAGAAAAAAATTCCCAGTAGCCTAGTGAAATTTGCCCACTTTATGAACACTACACAATTGTGGGTCACTTAGTCCAGTTCCCTGCTGATCCAGGAAGTCCACAGCTGAAGAATCCCTTAATAGCCATCCAATCTCTGTTTGGAGTTACGATGCGATGGAATTTGGGTGTACAATGCAATGGCAATCCAAACACAATCATGGGGTTTCACGTTATTGCAAATGAGTATATCCCACGCAACTTCGGGTAATGGGAAATCATTCTGAACGCAATCATGGGGTTTCACATAATTGCGTATTAGAGTATCTCATGCAATTTCGGGCAATGGGGGGTCATTTTTGGGAAATGGGAAGTCATTCTGAATGCATTCTGAATGCAATCAGATTTCACGTAAATTCGCTAACCTAGCGAATTCACGTAATTACGAATTGGCTCCATACGCAATTGAGAGAAATTCCTCCCATGTGATAAATTCCTTTATAAATCTACAATGGGGGAGAGTCCATCACATTGAGAGATCATCTGTTTCAGCAGCTTTTATCATCAGGAAGATAATATTATTAATGAGTCAACATTTTTTTTTCTTCAAATCAGTATTGGTTACACTGACCAGCAGGATCTCTCCTGGGCTTTTAGAAAGTCATCTTTAGCAGACCTATCTGGAGACTGCAGCAACTGAAATGAGGGTCTATTGCATGCAAAACAAATATGTTGTCACTGTACATCTCTCAAACAATACTGGGCCCAAACAGACAACCAAAATAAAGCTCCTTCAGGTCACTTTGGAGGTATGCTCAGCCACACCAAAGCCACCTTCCAGTCCCAAGGACTGGAGCACAGCTTTGGCACAGCTTCTGGCCTCTTAAGATGCATGCGTCATTAAAACAGCACACCTCCAAAGTAATCCAAAGCAGTTTTATTTTGGCCTGTCTGTTTGGGCCCACTGTTTCTTCACATATGCTTCCATCCTTCATCCCATTACAGCTATTGCCTCTCCTCCTGTTCTGATCTGAGCACTGATCCCACCTTTTCCTCCCTCTTGGCTTTTAAGATTACTTGAATTGTTAACCTTGAATGCTCTCTGGGTTCTTATTTAAGATTGATTGAAGAAGAGAGGGGTGCCTTTCCTTCAACAGCAACAAGAAAAATGTTGAAAGCAACAAGATCAAATTGTTCAAATTGTGGAGCTTAAGAGGCCAAGATCAATGTTCCAGAAGCTTTAAGTAACCGCAATGTCCATGAAAGTGTTCTGATTTCAAGTTTCCAAGACTGTGGTAACAAACAGGAGTCAGACATTTTCCCCTTTACATATAGACATTGAAACTAAGTAAATTAATTCCACACATCAGGCAAAGTCAAGAGAAAGACTGATGATGCTCATCAGGATCACAGACCGAAAGGGCAAAAGCTCACCTTTCTAAGGTACAAGTAACCAGCAACCACAGCAACCAAAGCAGCAGTTCTAAAGGTTTAATTAGTGGCATATATTGGCTCAGCTACTCGAGGACCCTTCACACAAATTGTCTTAAGAAAAGGGGGAGGGGAAATATCACTTTTCCTAGTTTCAACACTACAGAACAGAAAAAGAAATAGAATAGAACTTTTTTCCTACAGATATTGCAAGGTTTAGGCATTGTTGAGGCAGATGATAAGCAGGAAAATCCTTCATTAACTACAAGCTTACTAATGGGATTGGGGCTGGGGGCTGGAGGGGTGGGTAAACATCACAAAAATCAATGAAGATTACAGACAAGAAAATCTGTCTCTCTTGTTTTATCAGATGTACAGATATTTTCAAATTTTGGCACTTTCCATTCAGGGCACCACCGGTAGGGGGAAAAGTTTCTAGAAGTATTGAAAATTTCCAATACATTTTTATATCAATTGTACCTGTATATTCATGAGTTGCATCCAGTCTCTTTCTTAAAATATTCCAGGTTTCCCTCCCTTCCACTCACATTTCTTTCTCATTTCTGCTCCCCTTAATCACATGTCACATCCATTCTCACGAAACATTGCCTGAAGAGGCAGGATATAAATTATTATTATTATTATTATTATTATTATTATTATTATTATTACATTGCGGGAAAGGATTTTCAACAATTTTCAACAAGCCATTATTATTATTATTATTATTATTATTATTATTACTATTCAGGAAGTGTTTTTTAGCAGAAACACATTCCTCTTTCCCTTGCTTTATCAGTTTTGAATATAGATCCTGGACACAACAGCTGTATTTATTGGTGGCCACCTGTTTACCTTGTTCCAAGGATGTAGAAATACAGAAGACAAATACAAATATATGTTGATGGTGGCATGCCAATGGAATGCCTAAATAAATGTGTGATTGCTAAAACCAGTAACAAACATTCTACATTCTACTCAAACATTATTTCAGAAAATACTGACTTAATTTAAACTGGGAACGAAGATTCCTTGGCAATGGTGGGAGTTCACAGGAAATACTGCAGGATGAATAAAACATCATGTGGCTTTTCAAAATAAAATTGGAAAGCATAGAGACAAAACCCAGGGTTTTCCAGATTTTTTTTTTTTTTTTAGTTTATTCATCTGGAGGCAGCTTTAATAAGGGACTGAAAGGAAATCCT
The DNA here is from genome assembly GCA_034509955.1 of Urosaurus nigricauda. NCBI lineage: Eukaryota > Metazoa > Chordata > Lepidosauria > Squamata > Phrynosomatidae > Urosaurus > Urosaurus nigricauda. The sequence continues at coordinate 141,005,730 of JAOEGL010000003.1, read as the reverse complement.
CATATATTACCCATCAAAACTCCATGTTATGGACAAAGACAGACTTTATTTCTCTCTGGAAGAGTGCTAGATTAAAATGTTTGTTACTGGTTTTAGCCATCACAGATTTATTTAGGCATTCCCTTGGCATGCCATTATCAGCACAGCACATTGGTATAGCATGCCCCAGCTGGCATTGCTCTTATCTCAGCTGATAGTATTGGTCTCTGGGATGGTGTTGAGAAGCTACAGAAAGGTGCTTCTGGAAGACCTCAATATTACCATTGTTTATTTTTATTAATATTATTGAAAGTTTTTTAAGTAATTAAACACAACCACATACACTTTTAAAACATATATCTAAAAACAACATAAATAACAACAGAGAAACAATTAGGCAACTTAGAGAAAAAAATAAAGATAGGTCTCAAACTAGAAGGTATTACCAATGTCAAAATCAAGCTTGATGAGATTTTATGGACAAATAAAAAAGCCACCATATCCAAACTGTTATTGAAAAGAGAAGCAGAGATGGAAATAGTTAAAATATATGGTAAAATGGGCTTTTCATATTGGTCACTCAATACAGCTGAATAAATGGGAGACAACTTAGAGACAAGACTTGAGATGTACTCTTAGCATGGATGTCAAAGAAAATTTCTATAAAATATTATACCAGTGGTACTTGTCCCCAAGCAAATTAGTGAAAATGTATAAAAATAGAAATGGAATTTGTTGGAAATGTGGTAGACATGAAGGTACTTTCTACCATATCTTGTGGACACGTGATAAGATAAAAAGGTTTTAGAGAAAGGTTCACAAGATATTACAAACTATTTTTTGAAATCAAAATTCAGCTAGAACCTGAACTTTTTCTTCTCAACATAATGGATGGTAAAGAGGAATGAAAGCATGTAAAATGTATTGTATACTTTGCCACATATTGTAAAAAGTCCCAATCTTCTGTTTACATTTCCAACATATCAGCATTTTTAAAAAAATTAAACTAATAGTATTCATGATGATGCCCATAATACCTCCCAGTCTTTCTTTCCAGGGATACCCATGAGCAAATAATCACTCCTCAACTGTATCCTAAAAGATAATAGAGCACTTTACTAATTCCTCCTCTGTTACCGTAACAGGACATTTAAAAAAACTGTTACATTAAAAATAACATTTTAGAAGGAATCAATCCAATGAACCTCATACAGGAAATCTAAAGACACCGAATGGTACAAAAAACAACAACCAAACAAACAAAGCAAAACCTATTCCTCTTTTGTACCCAACAACCTCAGGTAGAAGATCTGAGTATATGAACAGTTTTGTATAGCAGCCCTCAAGATGCTTGTTACTTGAGTTTGGACAGTTAAATGCAAGAGGACCTCACACACATCCTTTTCTTTGGGGAAACATCATTCCGAAACAGTTGTAGGAAATGAAACACTCAGACTGTTTATCAGTGTTTTGGACAAGTCCCACTCAAGTGAAATGTCATCCAGGCAAGTGAAAGAAGCAGGCAGAGAATAACAGCTGTCACTCACTAGTTGTCCAGTAACACATCTCTGTGGACAGGCACAACAAATGACATTATCATTGAACAGCACTCTTCCTGTTCCTGTTTGAGAGACACTTTGGCACAAGTCTCTCACATTTTCATTGCAGCAATGAATGTGATGAAAAGTTTCATCAGGTTTCACTATCTTATTTTAAAATCTGTTTTATTATTATTATTATTATTATTATTATTATTAAATTGGAATATGGAACAGCCACAGAACATCGCATGTTATTATGGTTTATGTCAAACCAGTTGGAAATTTGAAGAAACATACTCTGCTTTGACCAATGCGCAGGAGCATTGCAGGATGTGCACAAGTGAACAATATCCATCAATCAGTATATATATTGGCCAGTCAGTGATGATGGATAGTATTTCTCATGGCAGTGAGGCAGGATATCCATTCTGATTTTACTGTGTGAGGCAGTATATCTATTCTGATTTTACTCTGAATTCTAACACATGTTATCCAAGATGTTATAACCCTACTTCCAGAGGAGCAGATCCGCCATTCCACTGCCATGGGAACCACTGCCTTTGCATGTTGATCACACAATGTTCAACATTTCCTATCAAAACCATCAATTTGTGTAAATTATCCACACCTTCCTAGGCATGCATGAAATCTCTTGTGCTTAAGCAACATTGTGTAATCAGACTAAACTAATCCCAGTATTTTAACATGGTCCTTTTTCTCCAAAATCTGACAAATAAGACAAATACAATGCAACAATATTCCAATTCTCTTCAACTATATTGGGGTCCTTTTACTGGTGACCTCAATAAGCAAACCTCTCAAATATGTCACTTTTTTTTTCTTTTTCATTTAAGCCATTCCTCACAATCCCTGTCTTTCTGCTATTTCACCCTTAAGATCCTACAGTCAAACTGCAGTACTTACATCATGACAGTTCAGACTATTAAACAAAAACCCTCTGGGACTCTGTCAGGCAAATTCTAAAACAGAGTACTTTTTAAAAAGAGCTTGCATCTGAGCATATGAGATATGAAATTCCTCATCACCTGAAGAATGATAGGAGGAATAGATTTAATGAAGACTAAGTAGCCCAGGTTAAAACAACATGTGAGGAAGGGAGAACTCTAGCGTCACCTCAATTATCATTATTTTCTGTCATCAGTAATGGACTGGATGCAGGAGAACAAATGGAAGCTGGATCCAGATGAGACAGAGGTGCTCCTAGTCATCTGAATGGCAAACCAGCAAAGAGAGATCAGCTTGTTTTGAGTGAGATGACATTCTTCCAGAAGATACTGATCCATAGCTTGGTTATACTCCTGAATTCAGCCCTCAGTGTGGATGCTGACAGGAGTGCATATGCACAGTTAAGGCTTGCTGTGCTCATTCCTCAAGATGTCATAGCTGGCTACAATGACATATGGCTATGGTTGTGTCTCCACTGATGGGAAAACCCAGAGGACAGTTTGAGCTTCCAGATCTGCAGGGAGGATGGGCTGTTTGTAAACCAGGACCCACAACAGGCTGATACCAACAGCACTGTCTGAACACTCTCCTGCGTCAGCAGCTTGTCCAGCCCAAGGTACCTCCTTCTGTCAAGTGATCCTCCCTCCATCCCTGCACTGGCATACAGTCCATACACTTCATGCAAACAGGGATTCTTTTTTACTCTAAAAAGTTGCTCTGGAGCAAAAATTGGACTTACATTCCACCCATTTTGGCCATGTGCATCAACTTAACAGGTCAGTGTGCAAATGGGGTAGGAAGGTTTCTTTTTTTTCCACAAGGGCATGGCCTACATCCTCTTTGGATGACTGTTGGCATTCTATGCAGGGCTGACTTTGAAAAGCGTTCAGAAATTTCGCTTGGCCATAAGCCACAGTAAGATTGTTAATTAGGGCTGACTGCAGAAAGTATTAAACTCCCTTGTTGTAATAGTTCTAATGTCTGCCAGACCATTTTGGGACAAAAGTGCTGGTTATGACCCATAAAGCTCTTATTCTCATACACCGGTTTGCCTAATGTTTTGAGATCTGCCTGATATGTTGAGCATTTCTCTCTGTCATGCCATCCTCTGAGGGAAATAGAGTATAGGGTCTCCTCAGTGGCTGCTCCCAGATTCTAAGGAGCGAAGATTGGCACCTTTCTTGCTATCCTTCCATGGACAAGTGATGACTTTTTTTGTTTGTTTGTTTTGGCAGCCTTTGAAAACTGATCACACAGGGGAAAAGAAGATTTCCTAATATGCTTCATTGTCTGTATTTGATGGATTTATAATGGTTATACTTTTGAATGGTTTTTAATTCTATTACAGATCAAGCATCCTTAATCCAAAAATCCAAAATGCTTCAAATCAAAAACTGTTTGAGTACCAACCTGATGCCACACATTGAAGGGTTCAATGCACAGAAATATGAAACCTTCTTTCATATACAAAATTATTAAAAAAAATATTGTGTCAATCAGACTAGGTGTGTAAGACATATATGAAACAAATTGATTTCTTTGTTTACAGTCCCATCTCCAGGATAGCTCATTATGTATATGTAAATATTCCAAAATATGAAAAAATCTGAAACACTTCTGGTCTCAAATATTTCAGATAAGGGACACTCAACCTGTAATAGTTTTTCCCTGGAGATCTCTCTGCCTACCTAAACCTGTCATCACATCTTTCATGCAAGTTTCATACGAGATTATCATATGGGGGGAAAAGTCGGGAATAAAAGGAATACTCCTGGCATAATTGCGTAATCCCACTAAATATTTTCATATGAAGTTGTGCTCATCCAGGATTTATCAGGTGAAGATCTACAAATGCTTCAGCAACAAAACATTCACAGGACTTCCCCATTAATTGTTTGTTGCAGGAGCATTCCTGGATCTTCATGGGATAGGTCCTGGATGAGTTTGATGTGTCTGAAAATCTTCAGTGCAATTGTGCAATTATGCAGGGAATATGCCTTTTACTCATGGCTTTTCCCCCCGTCTGATAATCTCCATAGATGCTCAATTTTTCCTATTTCTCTTCCTATTCAAAAGCACTGACAGGCTATTTTGCCTCATGCTGGGCTGCTGTTCATCTGTTCCCCATTTACAGCACAGCCATGGTTAGCTATTGTACATTGTGCTGGCCTATTGCCTGTGCTTTCTCTCTCTCCATCTCTGCCTCTCCCCTCACTCTTCATTCTCTCTTAGCATGAATCTGACAACAATTTTGCAAACCTATTCCTTGTTCAAAGCACTTATTCATAAGGCTGATATGTTCTTCTTGCTTTGGGAGTAGAAATTCATGAATATTCACAGCACACCCAATGAATTGCCTGTTATGGTTTCCTTAGTATTTTAAAATCTGGAAAGACAGTCTCCTAAGTGCAAATTGAACCCCTCTCCCCCTTTTTTTTACCCTTGTGATTCTAAGCAAAGCTTGAAGATTTAAGAGCTCTAGACTCATCTGTTGTCACAAATAAACAGCTGTTGTTGCCACAATCATTTCTAGAACACAAATGTTTCCTGCAGCCACACAACAAGAGTTTTACAACACTGTAGTAATGTACTTGTTCAAAGTGAAAGGCGTTTCAAGGTGGAGAAAGGTGGGATATAAATCCTGGAAATAAATAATAAAATAAATAAATAAAATGAACACCAAGTAACATTAGAGAGTGATCGAGATAGCCAAAGTTGTTCAGGAGGAATAACCTACAAGCTAGGAGAGCTAAAAGCAGTTTGCTTTTGCCTGAGCCTACTGGGAAAGATTCCTCTCCTCTCCCCACCCCAGTTGAATTATTTGAGTACAAACGACTTTTACCCTTTGAACTCAGTTTTCAGCAAGCGAAGCAAATTGAGAACAAAGAAGAGAAATGGAAGGGAAAAATAAAAATGGGACATTTTAAAACAGCTGAAAATGTGGGACAAGAAATGATTTATTGGAACTGTCACTGCCTAACTGAGACAGTTGGAGGGCACAACATTGTATAATATAGGTATTTAAGAATTTGCCTTCCATAAGATATTTTACTGAGAAAATTCCCATTTAAAAAAGGCCTTTGAACATCGAAACACCCCCCCCCCTTACATGCCAGCTTTTCATATGCAGCAGTTTCAGAGTTTGAAAAAAAGGTGTTTGGACATCAAGTCACAGAATGGCACCATCACCAACATAGCCACTGGAGAGCAGGGTTCAAATTCCAGCTAGGCCATGGAAGCCAACTGGGTGACCTTGAGCAAGTCACACACTCTCAACCTCAGAGGATGGCAATGGCAACCCTCCTCTGAAGAAACTTGCTAAGAAAGACTCATTGTAGGTTTTCCTTAGGGTTGCAATAAATCAAAAATGACTTGGAGGCACACAACAACAAGCAACAAAATATAATGTGCATTTGGGCCCGCAAGTTAAGCCTGAGCCATAGTAGTACAAGAACAGGGGAGCAGGACGTTCCCTTTCACCACCACAGGGGGCCATTATTCTGGAACATAATATTGAGGCAACAAATGTGTTACCTCTTATTTAAGAGCAAAAATGTTTGGGCAAAAGGCAGTTGCTACCTACTCCTCTTAAAATCCATGAAGTATGCTACTCTAGTGTCTTTCAATGCTTGGAAAAACAGAAGAGGACCTTTCTAACTAATTTCTAACTAATTTAAATTATTGTTTCTGATTCTGTAAAAGGATTTATATGCTTCCTCCAAATGCTCCATAAGCTCTTCTCTAACAAATGTCTAAAAAGCAAGACACTAAGTATCAACAGTGAATTCAATGGCCACAAATTCCTAAACAAATTGATCTACAGCTAGATCCACTACATTCATCTTACGAGGAAAATATCCTCCTTTATTTCATCTTGATCTCTGACCAGAGTCTCATCTCTGGAGTCCCAATAAGCTCAGCTAGCAAATTACTCTGGCATCAGTTTTAAATCTGAGGGATTAATAAATTTTATTATAGTTTAGGGATACAAGTATATCTGTCCACACACACACACACACGCTTGTGCACACATGCACACACATATATTTCAGAAAGCAAAATACCTGTCATTATACTGTGGTTTTCATTTAGGTAAGAGTCTCAAAAGCCTAAGAGGATTTGCCAAAGCATGAAAGAGATAGAAAAGAATCCCCTAAAATGCACGTACATGCATGCCTCTGTCAAGGTATTTTTCTCATGATTTTCTCAGAGAAAGGTCTACAACATTATTTGTCACAAGCTTATTATTGTTCAGAAGACATCTCCTGTGTTAATGGAGGAGAAGCTTAGACATGTTCACTCACCCTGTATAGTGCCTCTGGCACTTCAGTTTAACAGTTTAAGGACACAGTTGGATTGTGTTCATGAAAAGTCATTCAGCTCCTGAGGTTGTTGCCCCCCTCTTTAAGGAATAGCAGCTTGATTTTCATAGACTTTGGCACTGTCTCATTACCCTTCTATCACCTTGAAGCTCACTATAGTTGACAAACAAGTTGTCTGATACACTGGAAGCACAGAACCGGTATACAGGCCTGGCACTCTCACTCCACACACAAATTGCTATAATAAACTAATAGTCAATAGTTCTTTGCACAGAGCTACAACATCTGCAGCTACAGCAATTGCCTTTGTGCCATCCTTATAATTGCACAGAGAAGGCACATTAAACAGAGCAGGGCCATAAAGAATAGCAAAGATAATAGGGAAAGAGACAGATGAACGAGCAATATCAACATATACTGTTAAAAAGGATTTTTCCCCATTGGGATTACTAGGCCTGTGCCAAATATCCTCTAGTTCCAATTTTCAAGTAATAACAAGCAATTTTAAATTGCTAATGATTTTTCTAAAAATGTGGGTGAATAGTCGCACAATTATTATTAGGTTTTTTGTTGTTGTTGTTTTTTAAAAAAATCTGCTTGTTACTACTGTTTCCCCCAGGTTGCTACTTTCTACGTAGTCACCTGCATGCCACATGTACTGAGTTTTACAGAAACCTTATGAAGAATAGTGGGGATGAAGGCACAAGCTGTTCTCCCTGTGGTAGTATTTTGATGAGTTTAGTGACATAGCCAAGGGAGGGTTCGTGGGGTCCGGACCCCCTTCTATTAATATGCTGGAATACAATGATGGCATGCATGCCAGTGGCATGCGCATGCCACCACATGCCCATGGCATGCACACACCTCTGCACCACTGTGTCCAAGCCCCAAGTCAAGCCCCCCCCCTTCCCAAAATCCTGGCTACATCCCTGATCAGTTCCAGGGCTAATGTCTTCTGCAGTTACAAAATATAGAGTCTGATTTTCTATATTTTGTAGGTGAATCTAATCTAGGATTGGTTCAAAATTTAAAGGAGTTATCCATGGTGCTGGACCTATTTTGGCTTGTCATTAGGCAGAATAAGGAAACCGTGTCAGCTGCAGAAGGTCAATATTCTTCCTGAGCCTCACCCATCATCATTCACCTCCCTTGAAAGACAAAACTCCCTTGAAAGACAAAACTCATTCACACACACACACACACACATCAGGCTGTTGTGCACTCCTTAAAATTATACTGCCACTTGTTGATGTGGTGGAAGATGCTATACCATTCCAGTATTGGATTAAGATTCATCTACCACTTCAGCTAAAGTCTGTATACTGAGTGGACATTGGACACTATCTTTCTCTTTACCTCAGGCAGTAAAATGTCATTGTCCAGCCTTGAGTAAGAGAATGATAGGGCTAGCATTTTCATCTACACTCTTCCATATGAGATTTGCTACTGTTGGAAAACCCAAATAGGGTTCCTGTGAACTGGGTGATATAACAATGCTTTGCATCCAGCCAGATTTGGTGAATAAGTAATGTAAAGCACTGAGGATTAGTGAGGGAAATGTCAAAGTCAAGCAACTGTTTTCTAGACAATGCCAAAAAGGATGGGAGAGAGATTACATTTTTCAACACTAACCTAAACATTCAAGAAAAAAGTGTGTTGTCTTGGATCAATTCAATTTATAACACACACTCATCTGTGTGATGTTTTGTACAACAACAATCATATGAGATATTTTGTGAGACATTAGATGGTACTGATGCACCATGAGCTTATCTGCCATTGCTGTCACGCCAAAAAATTCCCAGGGTTTATGTTCTATTCATATTGATTCATCCATATTTGTAAAGGCCAATAAACCAAAGGGGAGGCAAGACATTTCAAAGTTACTTATAGAATGCAAACATGGAAACTCTTTTTTATCATCTAAACACTAAGCCTTGCCAGTTGTCAGACTGACCCAATCCCCATCCCCCTAAACACACACAATGCACATACTTTTAAAAAATAACAACAGTGCCAACACAGAACATGCTTCACACTTGGCAGACAAATGTATTTAAATTTGTCTTTAATTTTTCCCAAGCAATGGCTCATGTGGAATCTGTTCCTTTTCCTGTGTTACTGAAGAAAGATTTCTAACTATGAGTCTTAGAAATTACAAAAAAACAAATACTATTTATCATTGTTGGAGAAAGTCTAGGCAGATTCCTCCCAGCCCAACCCGGGGGGGGGCAGCTTATGGGATCTCCTTAATCCCACCCTGAAGGCCATAAAGTCATAAGGCCAGAATAAGTTGATCCATGCTGTTATGAAAAATATTCCAAACTAAGAAAATAATGTAGAAACTGCAGAATTACCAATAAGAACCTCAGAAAAAAGCAGATTGATCATTTCCAGAGCATTCTGATTTTAACATCAACCAACTGGAGTGTTTAAAAAATAACAACAGTGCCAGTACAGAATGTGCTTCCCACTTGGCAAACAAATGTAGTTAATTTGTTTAAATTAAATTTGTCTCTATTGTTTCCCAAGGAATGGCTGATGTGGAATCTGTTCACAGAGCAAAGGCTCACATGTGCATCCAGTGGCTCAAGTGGTTAGGGTGCTGACTCTGTTGACTGCAAGATCAGCAGGCTGGCAGTTCGAGGCCCAGGTGCCACATGATGGTGAGCTCCCATCACTAGTTCCAGCTTCTGCCAACCTAGCTGTTCGAAAGCATGCATATGCAAGTAGATAAATAGGTATCACTTTGGTGGCAAGGTAAACAGTGTTCTGTGCAATCATGTGGCCACATGATCACAGAGTAGTCTCTGAAAATGCTGGCTCTTTGGCTTATTAATGAAGATGAGCACTGTCCCCTATGATCAGACATGACTTGACAATCTTGTCAACGGGGCATACCTTTACCTTTAACTAGAGCTTGCTACTAATAATGATAACAATCTGAAGTACAAGGTAAGTGTTCAACATGAACAGCTTTTATGTGGTACTTGCTTGGTAATTTTCCATGATGGTTTAATGGCTGCTCTTTTATGATTGGATAATATATATCTAGTATCTTCCTATGATTTGCTATATGTTGTTATATGCTGACACTGGATGGGTTTTCCCCAACTACCATACATTTTAAATGCTGGAAGTCTGGGCCAGTATGCTGTTTCTCTTTGGAAAATTGGACACAGTTTCTCCTACAATCTGAGGGCAGTAAGAACCGCCAAAGGAAAATATTTTTGTATAAAGTAGATATGCCCCCTTAAGCAAATTCCTGGGATTTTTGATAAAGTGAGAAGGAGAGACTAGGGAGGGATGGAGCAAGCAGAACCAGGGGAAATGTTATAGTATACAGACAGACTGATTTGACTGCTACTACTTTGCAAAATGCATTGGCAGGAGATGGCAAGAAGGACACTGAGAAGATGCATGGGAAATGGATGTGGAAGCCACTATGATTACCTTATACCCTTCTTCTCCTTGGAAAGCCTGCTGACTGTTCCTTGGTGTTTCTCTTCCTTTCTGACCAAACCTAGGGCATTTCTAGGGTATTTCCTGATCAACAAAAGCTATTTTAATGCATGAGGGCATTATTTGAGCACTATAGTATTACATCAAACAACCAAACAGTCAATTGATTTTTGTTGTCATCCAGAAGCATCCTGAAATTCATTTACTTAGAATGCAATCCTATATATATATTTTCCTGGGAGCAAGTCCCACTGAAACTCAAGAGAAACAAGACAAAAAAATAGAAAAATAATTTTAAAAATCCTGTTGCTTGGTATGTATGGAGAAAAGAGAAAAGGACCTCTAAACCTTAGTCTTCTGTCTAGGTTACTGGTCCCAAAACTTTTGGGGGTTACCTTTCCTTTTAGGAGGCAACCCTAGTGTCCCTCAATGTCTATTCTTGATATTAGGTTTACTGCCATCTGACCATCAGTGTCTGCTTCAGCCATATCCAGTTCGCCACTGCCTCTTCTTCCACCTCAGTCTCTCATGTGTCAATACAGGAGCAGTAGCAACAGCAGTGGCACAGACCCAGTCCTTCTCCTACTCCATCTTGCCTGCACCAGCCTTATAGCAAAAGGAAGACCAGATGACCGACTGCTTGGTTGCTGCTCCCAAAGTACAAAGGAAGCAGACACTGAGAAGCCTGTCACTCATGATGGCCTTCGAGCAAAGGCTGATGCAGGTGAAAGGCTTCCCTTGCTGCTTTAACTGGCTGCCAAGTCAATGCTCCCAAGGTGACCAGGTACAAAGGGAGAAGCTTCTCCCCAGTAAGGAAGGACTCTCAATCCTGATTCACTGGGATGGAAAGGGACACAACCAGCTTCATACTTTTCTCTCCAGGGAGGACAGATTCTCAGTCCAAGAGGAGTGAAGAATCAGCCATGGCTATTCCTTACCTGCACAACTTCAAGTCATCCTGCCCACACACACACACATTGTTTCTTCTTCTACCTCCTCTATCAGCCTGTCCAGGCAACGTAAGCAGGAGCAGTAGTACAGATTCAGCCTGCCAGCCAAATCCCAGCAAAACTCACAAAGCTTAAGCAGGGTCCCAAATGCGAAAGCTCCTTTTTGCTGCCACTACTCTCCCACTGTCACATGCTATAATTCTTCATTCCTGCCAATGGCTTCTTTCCCTTGCCTTTCTTATGGGACACTACTTTTGACAATACGTACATGACAATACTTCTGGGACAATATGCTCTGCTGCCCATTTTTCTCTTACCAACCCCTGGATCTTTCCACTGCCCCCAGGAGGGCATACTGTCAATTTTGGGAGTCACTAGAAGGGCAGGACCTTGATTGATACCACATCAAAGATTGTGAGTATTGCTCACAGGACATGAGGTATGAGTTTGGCAACTGAAAGAGAAGAAGGGAGCATGGCTGATTCATTGTCCCTTGTAACTATGGGAATAGAAGGAGGAAAAGCTGAACAAGCAGAGGTGGGAAAGAAAGACCAAAAAGAAACAAAATGTGTGAGAAAGGAGAAGTTGAATGAGATGGTGAAGGCTCTAATGCAAGTAAAGTTGGTACAACCTGAATAAGTATAAAGGTGGTGAGATACTCACTGGGTGTAGCTGGGTAAGTGTATTTTCTGAATAGAGGTGTGGAATTTGTGGTTAGATAATGGATTAACACATTGGCACAAAAAAAAAAAACTTCAGTAGAAGACTCAGCAAAGTATACCATATTCTTATCTGTAGCTATGAGTTTGCCCCTGAAATTCTTTTCTGAATTCTCTGACATGAATTTTGATTTCTCCTTTACCATATATCTTCCAAATCTTGAATATTTATTGAATATTCACTGCATATTTGAGCTAAGCTTTTGACAGCCTGTAATGCTTGTTTTCTAAATGTGATTTTTGATGGTATTACTGCAACTGTAGTAAGCCAGGAAATTTGTGATGATTAAACAACATTCCTTTTAAGTCACCCTGTTGGGTTTACTATACGAGTGCTGAGCACTATGTTGACTCATGTTTAATCTAGCATGGCAATGGAAGGTGTGGCAGAAGTAAATAGTAGGTGGGACTAATATCCTCTTTTTCCATTCGGTTTCCCTCCCTCATCTTCCTTCTTTCCACCTTCCTAATACTTCTTTCCTACCATTTGATGGCTGCTGACCAAATGAAATGGGGAAAAGGGGTCCCTTTCTTTAATTCATTAATGTTTCTACACAACACTGATGGTGCACATAGTATTTTCTTTGTAAATATTGGGAAAAAGATTTTTCATTTTCTGGATCTCAGTGAGAGATGGCTGTAAATAAATAATGTACGATTATGGTGATATATTCAGTCAGTCATAATTTATTACGATCTATAGACATAAAATTTAGGAATTTCATCAAGATAGACAATTATTTGATGAACCTGTCTTTTGGCAAGCACAGCCATTTTTTCTCTAAGGCTAGGTGACGTGTATATTCCATATAACTACTTTTTGGTAGATTTTCTGTTGTTCCTATACTAAAAGAAGATGCTCTTTAATAACTTGGAAGTTGAGTCTATGAAAAATATTTTACTGTACTGTAGTCTTTACAACCAGATTCAACAAGCCAAAAGCTATCCATTATTAAGTAAGATGAATGGAAGATCAGACCTATTTTATGTAAAATTCTTGCTGGAAGATAAATGTCCAAATGTCACTCTTGATGTTTCCAAATTTTGCTCAGTGGCAGCTAAATCAGAACCCGCCATGTCTAAAGGGACAGTCTGAGTCTGAGTCTGAGTTTGAATTCTATTTAGCAACTTCCTGTTCTCCTGTTTTATCGTGGGAAATTTTATTGTGAGGAATTTTGATGACTTGTGATATAGACTCTAGAGTCACCTTCAAGGCTAACTGGTTTAATTTGACTTTGTGTGTGTGTGTGGATTGCAGCCACAAAAGTGCATGCCAAATAAAGCTTGTTAGTCCATAAAGTGGTACTGGAATCTTTGTCAGGGGCTTTTCATCTTATCCTGAAAGTTAAGCAGTGTCAGCACTGGTTAATACTCATATGTGAGACTACCAACAAATAACAGGTGCTGTAGACTATGGGGCTGCACAGACCACCCCTTAGCACCAGATTGGGGTATGGCAACCTCACACAGCAGCCCTGATCTCACCTTTCCATGGTGTAAAAAGGAGCCACAAAAAGTGGTTCCTTTCTGCATCATGGAAAGAGCACTGTAGCCACCGGGACTGCAGCTTTTCGGTGCTTCTTTGACATTGCATCATCTAGACACAGTGCAAGAGGAGCACTGTGATGCTGCGTGCCTTGTGGTGTGGTGTGTGGCGTCACGCCAGCCTGGGGGCAAAGTTGGTACATGTGTCATATGGATGCCATACCCTGACTCCACCCCCAGGCCAGCCTTAATGGCTGGTCTGTACAGCCTCTATATTTTAGAGGAAGGAACTGGCAAAAACACCTCTGAGTATTCAGTACCTAAGAAAACCTGTTATATAAAAGAGATTATAAAATGAAGGACACATGGAATGAACAGTGATATGAAGTGGAAGCTACAATAAGGAAAGCTGAAAGTGAGGAAGGTAACATGCTAGGTGAATGGACTGTATTAGGGAGGTCATGGATATGAGTTTGCACACAGTAAGCAGAGCAGTGGAAGACAGGGAGTCGTGGAAATGTCTCATCCACAGGGATGCCATGGGTTGAAATCAACTCTCAAGGGCAGTTAACCATAATAGCAAAAGAAACCTTATGAAATCCATGGAGTCACCATGTATTGACAGGCGATTTGAAGGCACATACAGAGAGAGAGAGAGAGTCTTTGTTGATTCACTGTAACAGATTAATGTGGCTTTCTCCCAGAAATAGTTAAACTCTACCACCCACCTTGATACCATAACAGTTCCTCTACACTCTGAAGAAGTGGAGCTAATTGATTTACACTGGAGATAAATGCATTAGAATGTTTTAAGAAGTGGTAAAAATGGGGTAATAATGTGGATTGTGGAAATTGTGTGGATTCATTGTAATAAATTATACAGAACATAGCCTTAATAGTGGAAGAACCAGTCTGGTGAAGTGATTTGAGTGTTGGTCTATGACTCTGGAAACCAGGGTTTGATTCCCTAACTGGCCATGGAAACACACTGAGTGAACTTGGGCGAGTCACATGCTATTAGCCCCAGAAAACCCTTTGATAGGTTCACCTTAGCATCAGAATAGGTTGGAAATGACTTGAAGGCATACAACAACATTAATAATAGAGAAAAGGACCAATAGAAGTAACTACAGTTGAAAAGGTATAAGGCTCATGACTGTTTTTAGCATGCCACTTTACTTTCATTTATATAAGTCATTACTTATTTGAAGGTGAAATAAAGTTCGCAGGCAATATTGTGGCAGAGATAAAACAAGTTATATCCCCTACAGCCAGAACTAGGCATTTTTCTTCAGCAACCCTTGATGTGTAGTGTGTATAGGAGGAATCTGTTTGCAGAGATGCATATTGCCTTATTTGATGCCTTCATTTCTATTTCTCACCCTTGAGCAAGAAAGGGGAGAAGTGTAATGTGAACCAAGACGTTAGAGAGACTCATTTTGTCTGGTCACTGGTCTGACACAGATGATGGAATAGGAAACATGCTTATCAAATAGGCAGAAGATGCCAGGTTAGGGAATACCCCAGAAGACAAGGACAGAATTCAAAATTACCTTGACAGATTGAAAAGCTGGGTCAAAACTTAAAAAATAAATTTCAACAGGGATAAATGGAAGCTACTACATTTAGGCAAGAAAAATAAAATGCAAAGATACAGGATGAATGACACATAGTTTGAAAGCAATAGTTGTGGGAAAGTTCTAGAGGTCTTAGTAGATCACAAGTTAAATAAGAATCAACAGTGTGATGTGGTGGCCAAAAAGCCAATGCAGTTCTGGACCTCATCAACAGAAGTACAATATCCAGATTAAGGGAATTAGTAATGCCGTTCTATTCTGCTTCAATCAAACCTCACCTGGAATACTGTATCCTGTTCTGTGCACCACAGCTGGAAGATATTAATACGCTGGAACATGTCCAGAGAAGAGTGACTAAGGTGATCCAAGGTATGGAAACCAAGCCTTAATGAAGAACAACTTAGATATCTGGGTGTGTTTAGCTTGGAGAAGAGGAGACTGAAAAGTAACATGATATCTGTCCTTAAAGTAACATGATATCTGTCCCCTTCCCCAACACCATTCCCTTCTCCTTTTGTGTCATGTCTTCTTAGATTGTAAGCCTGAGGGCAGGGAACCGTCTAATTAAAATAATAATTATAAGCCGCTCTGATAGCCTATAAGGCTGAAGGGTGGGGTATAAATAAATAAATAAATAAATAAATAATAAATATATGAAGTTATATCTTGCAGAAGATGGAATAAGCTTGTTTTCTTGTTGATTCAGATACTAGAACATGAAACAATGGATTCATATTAAAAGAAAAAAGATTACGCCTAAGCATTGGAAAAAAATGTTTTGCTATAAGAGTAGCTGACATAGGCCTGAAACAGATGGACAAAATAAAGTGCCTTATGGGCACTTTGGAGCTGTGGCATTCAAACAACACACACTCCCAAACCACACAGAAGCCACAGCGAGGCCACATAAAGTGGCCCAAACCCAGACACAAAAGGAGCAGCAAAACACCACCCTTTGTTGACAGTCCATTTGGGACAGCAGCAGCATCAAGACCATGGTGTTTGGTCACTGTGGTCCCACAGCAATTGGGGTGGGAGTGGTCTCTGGTTGCTCCTTTTGCCCCATTTGCATGACACCATAGTTATGCAGGAGGTTGGACCCTTGTGGTCCCTTCTAACTATTAGATTCTGTCTTTCTTGGGAATCTCACAAGATCTTAATTTGAAACCCAATCTATTCAGAGCTCATGAACCATATTCACTGATAAGGAACATGAACGTAAGAGATGTATGTAAAAGAAGATTTTAGCACAATTTTATTAAGCGTAATTAATTGAGGTGGATGATAAATGGATTAGTATTAGTACACTATTACAGCAGATATATGTCATATATTATATCATTTCTGGAGGGCTTCCAATTCAGAATGAATAAACCCAGAGAGGTCAGCAAGTTTCCAAGCACATGTGCATTCTTTTACTCCCCTGGGAGGAAGCCAACTTGATATGGCAAAAGTGGTAGATTAAAACTGAGCAGTGTGGTAAAACACCAACCCCTTCACCTGGGGCTTGGAAACACAGAGAAAAGGAGGGGAAGAAACAATCCAATTAATTGTTCTGTATTGTTTATTATGTTTTAACTCATTGCTAATTTAATTTTATTTTAAGGGGTGGGAGGTTGGGATGGGATTGTTCTAGTTTAACTGCTATCTTTTTAATTTTGTTGTAACCCGCCCTGATTACCTGTTCAGAGGGGCGGGCTATAATTATTATTATTATTATTATTATTATTATTATTATTATTGGATTACCTTGGATTATTTGGATGCAGGCTGAAGAGTTCAGCTCTGCTGTTAAACACTCTATACTTTTGAACAGTTCATGGAACACTTGAAAGTGTTCCCTTTTTGTTTTGTTTTTTTAAACATATGCAATCTTACACTGTTTTTATTTTGATGTTTTTTATTGTTTTAAAACATTTATTGTAAAGTTTTTTAAAAAAATGTTTTTATTTATGAGCGGCCTTGGGTCCTTTTCTGGGAGAAAGGTGGCATAAAAAAGAAATAAACAAAATGAAATTAATAAAAAAAAATGTCTATAGCAAAATATTGTGTGCCATCTACAAACAGCTCATACTATTATATCAATATATGCATGTGACCTCTAAACCTCTTGAAGAATACATGGATGATTTTTCACAATGGAAATCAGCACCAGTTCATGAAATTGTTTGTGAATTTGGGAAGGAAAAAATAAATAAATTTTAGGCAGGAAAGATGTAGGAAACTACAAAACTGAACAGAACTAGCTCCATTTTACTCACACTAAGACATTAAAAAAAGCTACCAGCAAAGGAAAGGTTGCGATGCAAACATTTCCAATAAATACTTTAATTTGCATTTCTCTTTCCAGAGTGATCATTTGGCATCAGCCATCATGCAGGACCAATTTTGACTTCATATTTCCTACGAGAGCTCAATGATCGCCTGCCTTCAAGGAAATTAAAGGGAAGGGAAATAGCTGCAGCTGAAAAGATTGCTAAGTACTATTTGAGTGTCAAGTTCAGAATGAAATGGGGGAAAGGACAGAGGAACAGTAGCTGTGCTTTTGAAAGTTAACAAGAGTTACTGGATTTTGCATAATAAAAGCTTTTAGTGAGTCTAATTGCACACTCCCTCCTCAATTTCAGTTACCGTTTTCTCCCCTCCTCTTGTCTTCCCAAGTGTTATTAAGCCAACAATTAAGTAATTTCTCCAGCTGAGCTAAGTGATTGCAAAAACACAGCAATTTGCTGCCTTTCTGCAATGGTCACACTTGAAATGCCCCTCCACCCCATCTTAAAACAAAATGATCACAAAGGATTTCCCTTCATTCGTCTAGAAGGGATTTCCATTCACTCCCATTTACCCTTGGGCTGAACTGCCAGATCCACTACTAACATATAGCTGGGGGATAAAGCAATCCTTCCTTGCAGCCAGCAGAATCCCCACCAGGATCTAGAATTAAGGAAAACTGTTTGATGCCCATATTCAAATTACTGTAAAATGGTTGGTTTCTTTAAAAAAAGAAAGAAAGAAAGAAAGAAAGAAAGAAAGAAAGGACAATAAAGTGACTAAGCACAAAGGAAAACATTTGCTTTGAAGAGTTTTGGAAAAGAGGACATTTTAGTAAGAGTGTAGCCCAGAAGGGCGGAAAGTAATCTGAGCTGTGAAGTGGGCTGGCTGGAACCACTGAGGGGAAAAGGATGTTCAAAGGATGTGGTTTTGTTGTCACACTGTCAGCCTGATACTTCAATTTGTGAATTTGCTACTTAATTAGCAAACTATTCAGATTCTGCCCTTCTCCGAGCATAGGCTACAAGGCAGCTTACTGCGTAAATTAAAATGTAGAGCTAAAAATGAATTAATAAAAAATAAGCCATCCTGGCAATAATAATAATAATAATAATAATAATAATAATTATTATTATTATTATTATTAATTTCCAAAACACACTGCAGAAAATAATCCAGTTTGAGACTGCTTTAGGGGCCTTGGCTCAATGCTAGGGAATTCTGGGAACTGTAGTTTTGTGAAACATTTAGCCTTCTCTGTCAGGGAGCTCAGGTGCCACAATAAACTGGAATTTCCAGGATTCCCTAGCACTGAGCCAGTGCAGTTAAAGTGCTCTCAAACTGCATTATTCCTGCAGTGTGTTTTGCACTTAAGAGAAAGGTCCTAAAGCTTGGGAAGGTTCACACATGGAGATACAATCTTCTGGATAGTCTGGATCCTAGTGGTACTGGGCTTTACGGGTCATAATCAACATTTTAAAATTGTGCGCACAATCAAACGAATAGCTAGCAATGTTGTTGCAACAAGGGAATTATGTGTTTCCTGTAACCAGCCTCAATCAACAGTCAAACAAACAAACAAACAAATAAACAGCTTCATTTATATACCGCTTCATACCGCATAAGCAGTGTCTAAGCGGTTTACAACTGTAAGCTACTTGCTGCCAACAGTCTGGGTACTCATTTTAGCAACCTCGGAAGGATGCAAGCCTGAGTCGAGCTTGGGCCCTTTCTCGCAACCTTATGGTTTTGAGTGAGTGGCTGCAGTACAGGCATTTAACCGCTGCGCCACCAGTCGGTCTGGCTGCAGCACTTTGGGCCTACTGAGGCTTCCATGTAGGCCCAAAACAGACAGGCCAAAAGCACCGCCTTTGAGCCAATCTGGGGTATGGCATTCAAATGATATCCACCCCTGCACTGGGCCAAAGCCATGCCACAGCCACCTGAGGGAGTCCAAACCCAGCTGCAAAAGGAACACAAAAGAAGTGTTCCTTGCTGGGGGTTCATTATGGACTGCAGTGGTGGCCTCAGAACCATGGCATCTGGTTGTCACGGTCCTGTGCCAAAAGACAGCTCCATATTACCGTATATACTTGACTATAAATCAACCTCGTGTATAAATTGAGGGCAGCTTTTGGGGCCAATATGACTCTTGGATCATCTGCCTTGGTCCAGACCCCAGAGGGAGAGAAGAACCACTGGACCTCATCCCCTTTCCCACCATCTTTCCCTTCTCTTTTTGTGTTGTCTCTGTTAGATTGTAAGCCTGAGGGCAGGGAGCCATCTAATTATAAGATTGTATGTACAGCACTGTGTAAATTTACAGTGCTATATAAATAAAGGTTAATAATACATTGAGAGTAAGTTTAGGGGCATGTAACAAATATTGTAAAGGATGAAGCTAAAGATGTAAAGGATGTAGCAAAGAAAAAGTATGCCAAATAACTTGTGTAAGCAGCCCTGATTCCCTGTGATTGGGCGGCATATAAATTATTATTATTATTATTATTATTATTATTATTATTAAATTCCAGGATGCATAATAACTGTTTGTACTCACACTAAAGGCTAGATGGATGAGAATGCAGAGGGGAGTCAGTATTTACTCTCTTTCCTTTCACTAGGAAATGGTTCCTTTTTAAATAAGAGTTAAAGTGTAGTACTTACATTGACCTGTGGATAACTCAACTTGGTTTTTTGGGGGTCAATTTTTTGACTAAAATTTCTAGACTTATACATGAGTATATACAGTAAATGTGTTACAGTAATCCAAATAGGATAGAATTAAGGCATGTGTCACCATAGCCAGATCCTTAACTACATTTCCAAAAACAGGTACAGTTGGCAAACTAATTTGAAATAGAAAAATAAACAGTGGACCTCACTAGCACACAATCAACATGGATATTTAGACTCAAAGCTCTGCTCTCTACCCAAGCAAATAATGAATTAAGGATTTAAGGACATTTCAGTCAAGTAGTATTTGAGTGGTCTCAAGTCTGGATCACAATCATGTTGTGAGGGGAAGTTTATCATTGAATTTCACATGCGTGCACAGACTATATACAAGCCCCAGAACAGCTTTCTGCATGCATATAACAACTCTTGTTAGCAACAATGGGAAGTTCCCACCCACTACAAATATCAGTCAATGAGGGGAAAGTATGCACTTATCCAGGTCATGGCCATAGAAGCCTCAAAAAGCTAAGTTTCTTTCTGTCCCTATCGTGGTTCTGATCTAGCAGGAAGTTTGCAACAACTCTTTCTTAACACAAATGTCTAAACAATTAACAGACAGAATCATAGAATCATAGGCCAGGTACAGATGGCCAAAAAAGGCTGCCTGTACAGCACGATTAGGGCTAGGGAGGGTGCAGCGTTCGCATCATCAATAACCCTAGCGTGTATGGGCACCACCATTTTAAAATGGCAGAGTCCATATGGGCATGCCATGATGTTGTCATGGCGTGCGCAGCGTTTAGATGACGCTGTGCGTGCCTGATAACAACGCACCACAGGAGGGCGCCAAGCATGCCCTTTCCACAACGCAAAAAAGAACTCCAAAATGGAACTCTTTTTTACGCCTGGTCCTTGGCACAGCCTTTAGACAGCCATGCCAAGGATCCAGAGGAGAAAGGGGCTGCGGCGGCTACCCCTTTCTCCCCTTGGCACTGCCGGGGAGAGCGGGGTATAGCAGGTGCCCAGGGTGCCTGCTGCACCCCACTTTCAGGCCATGGGGAAACTGCAGTTCACCACTTCCCTATGGCCTTCAGAAGCACCGGGATGGAGCCTCTGGGGCTGCCAGTGAGGCAGCCCTAGCCCCATCTCGCCACTTCTTGGGGCAGCTGCAGACTGCCCCTTTTGGGCAGTCTGTACCACCCCAAAGAATAATAGAATTATAGAGTTGGAAGGGACCACAAAGGCCCTCCAGCCCAACCCCCTGCCATACAGGAACTCTCGATAAAAGCATCCCCGACAGATGACCATCCAGCCTCTGCTTATAGACCTCCAAGGAAGGAGACTCCACTACGCTCCGAGGGAGTGTGTTCCACTGTCAAACAGCCCTTACTGTCAGGAAGTTCCTCCTAATGTTGAGTTGGAATCTCTTTTCCTTTAGGTTGCATCCATTGTTCCGGGTCCTGTTCTCTGGAGCAGCAGAACACAAGCTTGCTCCATCCTCCCTGTGACATCCCTTCAGATGTTTAGACAGGGCTATCATATCACCTCTTAACCTTCTCTTCTCCTTGGTAAACTTCCCCAGCTCTCTAAGTCATTCCTCATAGGGCATGGTTTCCAGATCCTTCACGGTTTTAGTCACCCTTCTTTGGACACGCTCCAGTTTCTCCACATCCTTTTTTTAATTGTGGTGCCTAGAACTGGATACAGTATTCAAGGTTGGGCCTGACCAGAGCAGAATAGAGTGGCACTATTACTGGAAAGGTCACATGTTTTGACCCTCAGAAAAGTCAAAAGCTGCAAAATAGATAAAATGCATGATTCAGGAATTTTTCTATGCCATTACCTTTCATAGGTCACATAGGAATTTATTTATGTACAGGAAAATGTTAATATTGGGCATCATTCAAACATTATATTGGGCATCATTCAATACTTTTTGCAATTTCAAGCTACTCAGAAGAGCAGCAAAAATGCATCAATGAATTTGGACTTAGCTGTTCTGATAAAAAGCCAGAGGCCCAAAGTCAAACACAGAAGACTCATAGTTGTACTTAGAGTTATAAACTCATAAAGTAGAAAGGGGTCTCATTGACCATCTATTCCTTCCCCCTGCTCAGTTCAGAATCTCCAGCTAGAGCATACCTGGAAGTGGCTGTCCTGCCTCTTTTTGAAGACATCCAGAGGAGACTCCACTACTCTCTAGGCAATTGATTCAATTGCCAAATTTCTCTTACTGTCATGTTTCTTTTAAGGTTCAATCAATCAAACCAGTAGTCTTATTCTACTCTCTGAGGGAGCAGAGAACAGGCCTGCCTTTCTCTCTCTTTTACAGGTTTTTAAAATGTACAATCATGTCATCCCTTAGTCTTCTCTTCACCAAGCTGAACATGCCCAGCCTCTTCAATCTTTCCTCCTATGTTTTGCTCACCATACCTCTAATCACCCTTGTTGCCCTTCTCTGAACCTGATCCAGTTTGTTTATAGCCTTCTTAAAGTGAGGTGGCCAGAGCTGAATGCAGTACTCCTGATGAGGTCTGACCAGGACACAGTATAGGACCAGTACACAATATAGTGGGACTATTATTTCCCTTCACTTGGAAACTATGCTTCTATTTATACAGGCTGAAATAGCATTCACTTTCTTTGCTGCCGTACCACACTGCTGGCTTATGTTTAATCTATGATCAACTATAATCCCAAGGTCATCTCTGTATTCTATTTTTGTGTCACCAATGTAGAAATTTGTATTTGTTTCTATTCAATTTCACTTTATTTATTTTTGCTCAATTTCCTAATTTATCTAAATTGTTTTCCATTCTATCTGAATATGTTAGCCAACAATCCCAATTTTATGTCATGTGAAAACCTGATAGGAATTCCCTCCACTCCATCATATCATTGGTAAAAATGTTGAAGAGTAATGGCCCTAGGATAGAACCCTGAGGCACTCCATTCAAGACCTCCTTCCAGTTTGAAGTGCTGCCATTGATAATGATTCTTTCAGCACAGTATTCCATCCAATTACGGGTCCATCTGACAGTGTTCCCATCTATTCCACCTTTAATTAGTTTGTTAATTGAAACATTATGGAGGACTTTATCAGATGTTTTGATGGACTCTATATAAATGACATTTCCACCATATATTAAAATAGCGACCTGAACAAAAACAAAACAAAAAGATGCAAGTTTACTTTTTCAAGATTTATTCTTGACATTGTCAAGCCATGCTGGCTGCTCCTGATAACTGCATTGTTATCAGGATACTTGCAGACAGAATACTATATAATCCATTCTAATATTTTTCCTAGTATTGAGGGATAATGGATCTGTAGGTTCCTAGATCTTCGGTTTTTCCTTTTTGAAGATAGGGACAATGTTTGCTATTCTCCAGTTCTTTGACACCTCACCTGTTCTCCAAGATTTCTCAAAAAATATGGTAAAGCATTCAGAGAGTACATCAACAAGTATTTTTGGGATGCAGCTCATCTGAACCTAGTTATTTGAACTCGTTTAGGTTATGTAGGTGATTCCTAACTCCCTATTAAACATGATCTACAATCTAGATCCCTTGCCAAGGCTTCTACTGATGCATGGAGGTACACAGTTCACTTTCGGAAGAAAAACTGAAGCAAAATATTTACTGAGTTTTACTTTTTCAATGTGACTTCTTAGAATGTTGCCATCCTTATTAAACAGTGGCTCCACTGTCTTCTTGATCATTCTCTTAGCTCAAATGTTTCTGAAACATTTTTGTTGCCCTTTGCTTCCCTAGTCTCAACTCATTTTCAGCTTTAACTTTCCTTATACTATTCCTGCAAGGGCATATCTGTACTCTTTCTTAGTAATGTGTCCTTCCTTCCAATCTACATACTTCTTTTTCTTTTCATATCCTCTTGAATTTGCTGTGCAGCCACATTGTAAATATTTTATTGATATGCATCACTTTCTTGACTAGTCCCTATAAATTCCAAATTAAAGGAATTCCCTACTAATGCCTCATTAAAATTATTGAAGATATTGGAAGGGGCATTATTTTAAAAGAAAGATCACCTATTAGTCTTCTACAGAATCTTATGAGCTGAAAGTATACATTGATATAAATTCAATTGACTGATACCAAGATTATACATAATAATTTAATGCATACTACCCATTTTTGAAAAAAACAAAACAAAACAATGTGGTGTATGTGTTTTTAAAGTAGGGGGGAAAAAACTGTTTTGCTCCAGGTGTGCATATTCCTCTGATGATTACCAAGAGCATTTCAATGTAAATCAACCTTTAGTAAAAGCCAACCTTAGGATGAATATTTCTCCATTAATCAAAACTTTGAATAATCCATGTTAGCAAAAATCTGGGGGTTTAAAAGGAAATAAAAGATATAAGTGGAAAAACTAAAATTTAAAGAGCTATAATAATGCAGATATTAATGAATATACACAAATTAATATGCACTATTATAGCAGGGTTTGTGATGATAATAGAGGTAATTATCACCACTGAAATTTGGAAACCACAAAAATAAAATAAAATAAAATCTTTGCTCAGATCCCAACCCTATTTTCATCCCTTCTGGAAAAAGCAGTGTTAGGATGGAGAAGTAAATTACACATCTTGTGTAAAAGATGCTTCTCTGGCTAAAATCTTTATAGTATATCTTGATTTCAGTAAGGCCTTTGACAAGGTTCCCCATGACATTCTTGCAAACAAGCTCGTAAAATGTGGGCTAGACAAGGTAACCATTACATGGATTTGTAACTGGTTGACTGACCGAACTCAAAGGGTGCTCAACAATGGCTCCCTTTCATCCTGGAAAGAAGTGACCAGTGGGTCCCACAGGGTTCTGTCCAGGGCCCAGTGCTATTCAATATCTTTATTAATGACTTGGATGACAGAATTGGGGGCATACTTATCAAATTTGCAGATGACACCAAATTAGGAGGAGTAGCCAATACTCCAGAAGACAGGATTGAAATTCAGAATGACCTGAATAGACTAGAAAGCTGGGCCAACGCTAACAAAATGAAATTCAATGCGGAGAAATGTAAGGTTCTGCACTTAGGGCGGAAAAATGAAATGCACAGATATAGGATGGGGGACATCTGGCTGAATGAAACTATGTGTGAAAGGGATCTAGGAGTCCAAGTAGACCATAAGTTGAACATGAGTCAGCAGTGTGATGCAGCAGCTAAAAAGGCCAATGCTATTTTAGGTTGCATCAATAGAAGTATAGTGTCTAGATCAAAGGAAGTAATAGTGCCTCTCTATTCTGCTTTGGTGAGGCCCCACCTGGAATACTGTGTCCAGTTCTGGGCACCACAATTCAAAAAGGATGTGGAGAAACTGGAGCGGGTCCAAAGGAGGGCAACTAAGATGGTGAAGGGTCTGGAAACCATGCCCTATGAGGAACGACTTAGAGAGCTGGGGATGTTTAGCCTGGAGAAGAGAAGGTTAAGAGGTGATATGATAGCCCTGTTCAAATATTTGAAGGGATGTCATATTGAGGAGGGAGCAGGCTTGTTTTCTGCTGCTCCAGAGACCAGAACGCGGAGCAATGGATGCAAGCTGCAGGAAAAGAGATTCCACCTCAACATTAGGAGGAACTTCCTGACAGTAAGGGCTGTTCGACGGTGGAACACACTCCCTCAGAGTGTGGTAGAGTCTCCATCCTTGGAGGTCTTTAAGCAGAGGCTGGATAGCCATCTGTCGGGGATGCTTTGACTGGGAGTTCCTGCATGGCAGGGGGTTGGACTGGATGGCCCTTGTGGTCTCTTCCAACTCTATGATTCTATGATTCTATGATTCTATGATTCTATGAAAATGGCTAAAGTAGTGGTTAAAACCTGCCACCTTTGATCAGACTGCTGAGCAATCTGGTTTGAACAGCCTGGGTGTAAATGCTATCAATGACTGAAATGTGAGTTTGGTCAGTTTTAAAATGTAGGGTTATGAGCTTCTATCACACAGATATCAACATAATAGCAAATGATACATCATTTCCAGTGTTAGAATAAACTGTAAATTTTAGCAGTCAAGGTTTCAATCCTAGCCTCCCTCTTCCTGCTCAGAAACAGCAAAATTATGACATTTTACTTAATTCACATTATTAACAGAGTAATAGATACATGTTTCTTCGGGAGAAAAACACACACCAAAAACCACCAATGCCTTCATTGGGTCTTATTCCCTAGTAAGCAGGGCTTTTTTGCCAAAAGGAATAAACTTCTCCTCTACGGATTATATACAAATAACTTTTTCAATAATTGGAAATACCCACAAAATCCTCCTTGTGTGGGAAGCCATGTCTGACATATTCCCTTCAGTTTTAAAGGGAGATAATTTCATAGGAATGTGGAAGTTGCCTTAAACCACTTTGGCACATTGATGTCATGACACTGGTGAGTGACTCTGCTACTCATGCTGAAGAAACCTATTTAAAAGCATCAAGGACACCTCTCCAAGCCACTGACCATGAGCCAGAAAAACAGCACCCTTCCCCCCCCCACACACAGATTTCTCTTTGGCCTTTTCTAAAGTAATAGCAGCAAGGAATTATAGGAGCAAAACAAACCTCCTTAAAAGGGCAGGCTGGAGGCACCCATTTTTCCTTCTGAGGGACACCACAACAGCCAAACTGCATGGCATCCCTCCGCCCCAAAAAGAACCCAGAAAAACCAGTTCTTGGGATGGTACCTGGAGTCACGAGTGTGCCATTAGTGCATTGTGGCACAGCAGTGATGCAAGAGATGTGCAGCAACATCTGTTCACTGTGTGTCACTTACGTCACGATGGTGGCCCCCATATAGACGGAAAGCCTCCATTACTCCACCATCGTGATGTGCTAGGGTTAGGGAGCGTGCAGTTGTGCGCACTCCCTAACCCTAGAATCGCTGCCAGGATGCTGCTTCCTGGTGGTATGTACTGGGCCACAGATAATCTATATGCTACTTTAAAGGCCTTTGTACTATTTTAACCAGCATCCAATCCTTCCTCTGTCACAGTAAACCTATCATATCCCTAACAGCAGTTATGTTGTCTATAGTGAAGGGGAAATGGCATGGGACTGCCAGCCAGGCAGCTCTTTAAAGGAGTACTCAGAGATGCTGAATTTATTTAAGAGGTGACAGATCCTTTAAATTTTGGAGTAAAACCTGAATCCTATTCACCACTCCACTGCTCCCAATTCCCTCCTGCACAAAGACTATGCACACAAAAATTATTTTATACAGTTCTGATATTACAAATCTTTTTTTTTTTACTTCAGGAATAAAATGCACACTAGGAATACCCCAAGGAATCTCAAAATGAAGACTATTAAGGTTTTGCAGGATTCACTTCAAGAAAAAACAACAGCCCATTGAAACTTTCACATCCCAGTTTATGATATTGCCACTGACACTTTAATTCAGAAGTCTAACTTTTAAGCATGGTTCTCTTCACACAAACTAACACCCTGTTAGTGATTCTAGAATGTGGACATTTAAAAGAAATGTTTATCACTCCAGGGGAGATGATAAAAATAAGAGACTTTGTTGATGGAAAGTCACCTTCTTCTGATTTAATTCTAGAAAAGGTGTTCATATGCCATGGTGGATGAGCATGTTGTGGGGAATGAAATAAAAGAACAGAAAATTGTTTGATCAGAGAGAGAATTTGCTTTGCTTTAAAAAAAAATGAAGAAAACGGCTTTTCTAAAGTTTAGGAGGAACAGAGAGTAATAATGTCACAGAATAGAGGTGGCCTTGTTTGGGATAAAATATATAAAAACATGTTTTCTTTTAATAATGTTGGTTTCATTTCATGAAATCCTCTGTAGATGAATCAGTGCATTCATACCAAAAAGTTTATGTCCTTTGAGATATCTTGTTTTTCAAACTGTTGTGAAGTTGTTGTTAATGTTTAAAAACATGATTTGGCTGATGTGTCTTATATTAGTTAACTTTCATTAATATTTTATATCCAGTTTCCTTCTTTGTTCTTGTTGTTGTTAACTGCCCTCAAGTCGATTTCTATCCATGGTGACCCTGTGGATGAGACATCTCCAAGACTCCCTGTCCTCCTCTGCTCTGCTTAGGTCCTGTAAACTCATACCCATGTTTTCCTTAGTAGATTCTGTCCATCTAGCATGTGGCCTTCCTCTCTTTCTACTTCACCTTTCCTAGCATTATTGTTTTTTCTGGTGAGTTCTCCCTTCTCAGGATGTGCCCGAAGTACAGCAGCCTCTATTTTGTCATCTTGTCTTCTAGGGAGATCTCTGGCTTGATCTACTTTAGGACTCATTCATTTGTCTTTTTGGCTGTCCATGGGATCCTCAGCATCTTCTCCAGCACTACAACTCAAATGCATTGATTTTTTTCCCCCATCTACTTTCTTAACTGTCCAGCTCTCACATCCATACATGGTAATAGGGAATACAATGGTTTGTATGATTCTAACTTTTGTTTTCACTTGTATATCTTTACATTCTTAATCTTCTTCTGATTTCCTGGCTGCAGTCCCCATTTCTATCAATGTTTGATCCTAGGTATCAGAATTCTTTTACTAATTCTATTTCCTCATTGTCTAGGTTGAATTTGTCAAGATTCTCAGTTGTCATTATTTTTGTTTTCTTTATGTTCAGCAAAAGGCCTGACTTTGCACCTCCTTGATTTTTCTTAGTAGTTGTTCCAGGTCTGGGAGGTTTTCTGCTAGTATTATGGTGTCACCTGCATATCTTAGATTGCTGATATTCCTTCCTCCTATAACTCATATGACTCTTCATCCCATGTGTTCTTTTATGTATTGAATCCAAAATATTTTTATTCCTTGCTGGTCTTGAATTATGTTATTTTTATTGTCATAGAGCATCCCAGTCCTTGGTTTGAATTTTCCTCTGATTTCCTGGATTTTGTGAAATAGGTCTCTTCCCCCCCCCCTTTTTTTTGTTGTTGTTGTTGTTGTAGTCTTCTGTTTCTCTGCACTGGTCATTGTAGTACTTTTCTTTTTCTTTTCTCACTAGCCATTGTACTGTTGCATTCATGATTCTTAGTTTGTTCCTATCCCCTTTTTGTTTTTCTTCCTTTCTTTCTTTTATTGCTTGTAGAGTTTTATCTGTCATCCATGTTTCTTCTCTTTCTTTTTGGCTCTTGAAAGTGTCTGTATGCATTCTTCTTTTATTATGTCCCTGGCTTCAGACCATAGTCCCTCTGGTTCTCAATCTATTATGCATAGTAGTGCAAATCTGTTCCTTATATTGTCACTAAATTCTGATGAGATATTATTTAGATCATATTTTGGTATGATGACTGGTTTTGTTTTCTTGTGGAGTTTTACTTTTATTTTTGATATGAGTAATTCATGATCTGTGCCACAGTCAATGCCTGGTCTAGTCTTGGTTACCATCATGGAGCTTTGCCATCTCTTACTTCCAATTATATACGTAATCTATTTGGTTTTTGTGCTGACCATCTGGTGACATCCATGTGTATAGCCTTCTTTCTGGTTTTATGAAAAATGTGTTAGCAATGAATAAGTTGTTGGCTTCACAAAAATCTATGAGACACTAACCTGCTTCATTTCTTTTACCTAATTCGAATCTGCCTAGTGTTTTTGATTCTTCTTTGCTTCCAACTTTTGTGTTCCAGTCTCCAATAACCAGCTTGACATCCTGTGTTGGTGTGCTATCTATTTCTTCCTGTACTCCTTCATAGAATCTTTCAATTTCTTCCTGTTCTGCCTCTGTGGTTGGTGCATATACTTGATTTATGATGACATTCATAGTTTTTCTGTGGAGCCTTATTGAAATAATTCAATCTGATTTTGCATTGAATCCTATGACTGCTTTTACCACATCTTTTCTTAGTATGAAAGCCACCCCATTTCTTCATGTCGTTTCATTCCCTGAGTAAAACACTCTTTAGTTGTCTGAAACAATGTGGCCTGGTCTTGTCCATTTTAATTCACTCACTCCCAATACTACTAAGTTCATGTGTTGCACTTCCATTTTTACTATGTCTAGCTTCGCTCAGCTCATGGTTCTCACATTCCACATCCCTATATTATGTATGGTGCTGCTTTGGATAGCATCTATCCTTTTTTCTTTCCATCTTTCTTATACTTTTACCTGTTTTTGCAAATGTGATTTCACTTTATTTCTTCCTGTCTCTTTGTTACTTCTCTGATCCTACCTTACTTGGAAAGTGTCATCATTGGGTTTTCTAGGTGAAGGGTTACACAAGGAGAGCCACCTACAACTCTCTGTGCACAGTGCCAACACCAACAAGTGTTAGCTATGGTGCCACTGTTATTATGTAGTATTACCACTACTGCTGCTGCTCAGTAGCTGTTGTTTCTCTGAAGCTCCCTCAGGGTGGGGGAGGAGGTAGATGGAGTCCACTTGTGTCTTATTCGGCACAAAATTCACCTGTATTTGTTTTGTGCAGAAAATGCTATTTTCTGCACAGAAAATGGTGTTTTGAGGGGGTGTGTGAATATGTCCCAAGCTGTAACAATTCTTGTTAATCCGGGATTTTTCTCATCAGAATTTTCAACACACAAGAAATACATTTTTAGAAATTCTTTTAAAATGTCCTTAGGCAATCTTTAAGACTTCCTCCTACTGCTTAATAGGGAGAAAGAGAAATGCCTTCTCTTTTACCATCTTCCATTAAAGATTACACCACCACCATCCCACCAACCCCTGCTTCATCTTATGCTAACTTGGGTTTTAAGGGAATTCATCTAGAATGTTTTTCCCCCTAACCCAAGGAAGGCAATAGAAATACCTTTCTGGTGAATGCTGTGTTGCAAGTAAAAGTAATTGTTTAAAAAAGTTTTCATAATGGCAGCATCACATGGCCTGATTACCACTTTGGTAGTAAGTACCAGAAGTGAACTCATTAATCCCGGTAGGTGAGCTTTACCATTTATTCCTGCCTCTGAGGAACTGCTTATGGCTGTTTCACACAATACAGAGAAACACAACCCTGTTAGTTATTGGATTAAAAATATTTTTAAAAAACTTTCTATCTCGTCTATCTCTCTCCATTGCGGCTGACAAGAGCTGATGAATGAAGAATGAAAAAAATGAAGAATGAAACAAACATTAGAGTCTTTTAAAAAGAAAGTTATTACTTATGGGACCTCAAGCAACATATAGGGCATGTCTATTCCCCAGCTTTAGCTGATGCTGATATTGTACCTATTTCAACTACTACTCTTCAAAGATTCCAAACCACAGTGCTTATGTTGGATCATTCTTCCTATGGTAGCTGCCTAGGAAGCACAGCAAAGACAAAAGTATGTAAACAATACATATTGATCCCTCTGTTTGGAAAGAAACCTCCTATCAGCTGTAGTGAGCCTTTTTACCTCTGTGCAAGAGGTAATACTGGGATTTACAGGAAGCAAAGTTGGTTTTCTTTGTATTTTTGTGCAAAAATGTTTTTCCATCAATTAAAACAAAATGTTTTTGCATAAATTAAAACCAAAAGGGCACATAATGCAAATATCACCAAAAATTATCTCGGACCCTTTTTTAAATTTTAATTACCAGTTTCATTTATTTATTTATAATTCATTTATTCCATTTATATGCCACTTTTCCCCCAATATAGAACCCACAGCCACTCACCAAACTAAAACAAGATCAGCTAAACACCTAACACTAATATGAAAACACTATTAAAAATCATCCCACAAGGTGGGAGCAGCCACTCAGAAGTTCTGTCCTGTGTCCTCAATGAATGGGCCCAAAATGTTGCTGGGGCCAAGAGACAGTCCTCCCCTGAGATCTTGAGGCTCTAACAGGTTCATATAGGGAGATGCAGTCTTTCTTATATTGTGAAATGTGTGTGTGTGTGTGTGTGTGTGTTAGAAGCTCAAGGGTATATACATCACTCTGTTCCCCCTTTCTTCATTGTTACAGCATCAAGCTTATGGTAAAGGTAGGTAGGTTTGAGAGAAGGATTCACTGGTCAAAGATCACCCAAAGATATTCGCAGAATTTTAAAAAGCCCAGTCCAGCAATAACTACAGAAACAATAGGTAATAAGGCAACACTTCCATACTATTCTAAAACCTTGGACTAGAGTCTTGAGATGAGACAATATGCACACATTGTTCAGGAAACCACATGCACAATGGGTTCATTCAGCACATTTGTAACTGAAAGGTAATAAAGATTAGCTAGAGAATCAAAACAAAATCTACATAGGTTTTGTACACTTGCTAAATCTGAGCCTTCTCAGCAATGTGGTAACTATGGTGATCGTGCTCTCCCCTCACTGTCCTGCGAGGGAAAGCAGGGGAATCAACAGGGTCAATATGGGCAGCAGCACATTCCTGCAGATAATTTTCCTTAAAAATGCCACATAATTCAATAGATGTACTAAAGTGTCTGAAGGGATATAACAGCTATTTCCCCAGTTTGTTGTTGTTGTTAGCTGCCTTCACGTCAACTTTGACCCATGACAACCCCATGAATGAAAGACTTCCAAGTTACTCTATCCTCAGCAGTACAGTACAGAGCACTGCACATTGCAGAAAAAGGGTACTAGATTGCAAAGAATTCATCTTTTTGTGAGATACTCAGTTTTATTTTAAAACAAAAACAGGTTTCTAACCTTTACTGTTACAAACATGTCAATAAGCATGGGGGGGGGGGAGAGAGAGAGAGAGAGAGAACCTAATGAAATCACATAAGCCAAAGGATTGTCGTATTAAAATTGTGAAGATTCTATGTTATGCATGTGGACTCAGAGATAGCAGCCATGTGCAATAAGAAATGTTTTTATGTATGTATCTGATTATAGTCTTCAATGGCAAAAAATTCAGTTTAAAGATCCTTATTGGAAGTGACGGCGACACTGTTGATGCCCTAGTTAACACCTGGGATACGGATCTCTCTAGGGCTATACACAGTATCGCTCCCAAGCGCCCTCTCAGGCCTGCTTCCAAAAGGAAGCCCTGGTACACGGAAGATCTCCGGGCAAGGAAGCGGGTCCTGCGACGACTAGAGCACGCCTGGCGGAAACACCAGCGTTTATCCGACAAGGCTCTCCTAGATCTCCTTTTGGTGGACTATGGAGAGGCGATACAAGCAGCTAAGAACTCGTTCTTCGCTGCTCGTATCGCGTCCGCGGAGTCGCGTCCAGCAGAGTTGTTCAGGGTAGTGAGGGAGCTAACTCAGCTCCCTCCTGCCCCGAACCAGATCCTTGAACCAACCAAGGCCTGCTGTGACCAATTTAACAACTTCTTCGCGGATAAAATCTCTCGGATAAACGAAGGTCTGGACGCCAGAATTGAAGCAGAACCCAGAATAGAGGCGTCTAGAGCTTCCGTGGACTCTGTTGTACTGGATCAGTTTGAGTCTGTCGGTACCGAGGATGTGGACAAGATCCTTAGAAGTGTTCGGAAGACAACCTGCTCTCTCGATCCCTGCCCCTCGTGGCTAGTGGCCCAGGGGGGATTGGCGGTAACCTTGCTGTTACGCCAAATTATTAATACATCTTTGAGGGAGGGACAATTTCCTGACCATCTTAAATTGGCCATTGTAAGACCGTTATTGAAAAAGCCCTCCCTCGACCCCCTGGTTCATAATAATTATCGGCCAGTCTCGCTGCTGCCATTTCTGGGGAAGGTGATCGAGAGGGCGGTTGCATTCCAACTTCAATCGATCTTGGACGAAACGGATTTTCTAGATCCATTTCAAACCGGTTTTCGGGCGGGCTATGGGGTTGAGACTGCCATGGTCGCCCTGGTCGATGATCTCCGTCTGGGCATCGACAGGGGTAGCGTGTCCCTGTTGGTGCTCTTGGACATCTCAGCGGCTTTCGATACCATCGACCATGGTATCCTTCTGGAACGCCTGGCAGAGGTGGGAATCGGGGGCACTGCGCTCCAGTGGTTCCGGTCCTACCTCTCTGGGAGGTTCCAGATGGTGCAGCTGGGGGACGTTTGCTCCGATAAGAGGGCCCTTACATCTGGGGTTCCTCAAGGAGCCATTCTGTCCCCCATGCTCTTTAACATTTACATGAAACCGCTGGGAGAGATCATCCGGAGGCATGGGGCGCGGTGTTATCAGTACGCTGATGACACCCAAATAGTCTTCTCTATGTCTCCGACTGATGCAGTGACCAGGGATGGCGTCGCTCCTCTCGTGGCCTGTCTGGAATCGGTAATGGACTGGATGAGGGAAAACAGACTCAGCCTGAATCCAGAGAAAACGGAAGTACTGGCGATAGGTTCTCCCGGTCCAGGGATGGAGGTGGTTCCACCTGTCCTGAACGGGGTCACGCTCCCCGTGAAGGACACAGTACGCAGTCTGGGGGTGCTCCTTGATTCGTCGCTCCATCTGATTTCTCAGGTGGACGCGACGGTCAGGAGCACCTGTTATCAGCTTCGGCTGATTCGCCAGCTGCGTCCCTACCTAGACCGGAGGGACCTTGAAACCGTAGTACACGCTCTGGTAACCTCTCGGTTGGACTTCTGCAATGCGCTCTACATGGGGCAGCCTTTGTATCACACTCGGAAGCTACAACTGGTCCAAAATATGGCAGCGCGGGTGGTCACTGGTGCTCCCAGGGCCGCCCATATAACACCAATTCTGAAAGACCTTCACTGGCTGCCGATTCGCTTCCGGGCTCAGTACAAAGTGCTGGTTATTACCTATAAAGCCCTATATGGCTTGGGTCCAGGGTACCTGAAGGACCGTCTCTCCCCATACAATCCGCCCCGCACACTTAGGTCATCTGGTCAGCGGTTACTGAGAGTTCCGGAGACTAGATTGGCGAGTACGACGAAGAGGGCATATTCCATCTCTGCCCCCTGTCTCTGGAACTCTCTACCTATCGATCTCCGCTTGTCCCCCTCCCTTGCTCAATTTTAAAAGGACTTAAAGACCTATTTATTTAACCAGGCTTACCGCTGAATGGACTTTTATTTACCTGCCTGTTGTAATGCCACCCACTGTTCTGCTGCGGCATATGCACTAGCACTTATATGGAGAATTGTGATTTTATTGTGATTTTATTGTCTTACTGGTTTTACTGCTTTTATTGTTTTATTGTTACCGGCTTGTTTTAATGGTTTTTATGTCCTACTGTTTTTTATATGCTGTACACCGCCCTGATCTATGGAAGGGCGGTATAGAAATAAATCATATTATTATTATATTATTATTATCCAAGAGTAGGAAATAAAATAAAGTGAGACAGTACAAGAAAACCATGCAAAACAACCACATTACATAAAAAGAGGTATCCCACTGGGTTAGATTTTAATTTAGCACAGAGTCTACACCCACTAACTGAGTCTCTCCCAAGAACAAGTACTTCCTATAGCTATAAAGAAGGAGACAGAAAAACCAACTGAATGATGGAGAAAAGAAAGCACTGGCTTTTGCCTCCACAAAAATAAATGTTAAGTCACTTGTAATAAACATCAATAGCTGCAGTCTGAAAATAAAAATAAGCATAAAATACTTTAAAACTCAACAAGCTTCCGCTGGGATTTGGAGAATTTGAGAGAATTAGAAAGCAAGATATTATATCTTGTTATGTCAGCTCAGTGGCTTGGCAGCCATTTTACCTACTACCACACAAAAGGTCAGGATTTAAGAATAAACACCAGATTTCTTTGCATTAGGAGCTGCTGCGGGGAACAGAAGTGTTGGTGACCTTCTTGGCTTGGGGAGGGTTGAATGCAGCTAATGCTGCTGATGAACCCACCCCAATAGCCTCCAAGTGCACATTGAGCAAGCATAATGACTACACTAATTACAATCTTGGAGACTATAAAGAGTTGGAACAGCAAAGAAGAGTATAAGAAAAGAAAGATCCTTGGAGGTGTTGAAGACTGTAAGAGGTAAATACTTTACTCTTTGCCATTCCAAAGCACAAAAATTATGCAGCCAAAAAGTTAATTGGTATATTTAAATCATTTGGTGAAAATCTGCCATTGCACCCACAGTCCTGGTTTCTTTGGCTTTGTAGCTTGCGATAACCCAGCAATCTCTAGCTTTGTTCTTTGCCTCCCGCAGCACACCATCCCTTCTCTAGGGTGACCATGTGAAAAAGAGAAGATTCTTACAGTGTTGCAGAAAAAAAAAATCTAAGTAGAGATTCCATATTCCATGCTACTAAGAGAAGGGCAAGAATCCTGCCCTCTTTTCATTTGGCAACCCAACTCTTTTGCCCATTCCATCCTGAGGGAACATTTCCCTTTCTCCTTCAATCTTTTCCTCAGTGTTTTGTCTCTCCCACTTCCCTTACAGGCCTCTTCCACCCACCCTCAATGGGTGTTTACATCTAGTGCCTACTATGCCTCCCTTCAGGCTTCCTTCACATTAACCCACAGCATCTCAGTTTGCTCATCACAGCTGTCAGGAGCACTCTACACCTCATAACTGACATTGAATTCTGTCTGAGATTTTTCCAAATCTTTTTCCTATTTTTCCTATCTTCTCCCTTCCATTGCTGCAAATTCTCAGGCTGGGTAGGCAAAATAGATCAGGGAAGGGGCACAATAGTTCCACTGCTTTGCCAACATTTTGTTACTATCAGTATCCTCATGAGAACTCGGTCCCATAACATTTGAATAAAGTTTATTAATGGCTGAGAAACAGGAACCAAGGATGAATGCCAGGTCATTTTTACCTGAACAGTTCATTCCCTGAGATAATGAAAAGAAAAGGGGAAAACCCCAGGATTTATCACTGTAACTTGCATAACTAGTTTGTAGTCACATATAACATTAGGTAGAACGAGTGAGCTGGGTCAAGATATTAGTGTTCCTGCAGAGGAGTGATGTGGGAAAGGGGACCTGCCCTTCTGTCCATCTTAAATGGCATCCATTCTGTTATCCCAGCTGTAAAGACAGAGAAAGTAATATGTTCAGCTTCTCCCTGAATGACATGCTCAAAGAACAAGCATTACTAAAACTAAAAAACAGAGAAGGTGATGAATCACTATTTGCCATAAGTAAGGAAATAAAGGGATATGCTCTCAGCTCAGCTGAATCTCTTGACAGAAGGAATGACAGCCATTCAGAAGACAATAGCACTTTCACAACCCTTCTTTTACGGCAAGGGCACTAGCCCCATATTTTACAAGAAGAATATTCTACTTGCTCTTCAAGATGTCATTTAAGAATGCTGGGTTCAAAAGCAGTGTTTCAATAAATCACTTAGAGCTGATTTTTATATAATAGCTTACAGTTCTGTTTATCACTGGATCCTGAAATAAAGCAGTTAACAACAAATGCTATTTTTCACAGTTTTTCTGAGATTATTAGAGTTTCTACTCATATTCTTACTGCCATATGCAGTAAAACTACACCATTTTCTATGAGTTTTGACATATGCTGTTGCCTGTTCATTTTACAGTCTTAGTGGGCATGTGGTAAAGAATACTATTGCTAGCAAAATTGCTGCTAAGCCACACAACAAATTATAAATGTCTTTTTTGCAACATTTCATACGTTCAAAATTCCCGTGACATGCATAAAATTTAATAGCTGTACTTAAAAATTATATTACGCAAACCTCTTGCAGATGTCTTAGTATGAACTTCATATAATGCAAAATCCCATGCATAAGTGTTGTGGTTTTTTGTTTTGTATCTTTTTTTTTTTTTACTTACAGGTTTATTGAAATGGGTTCATTCTGTCTCCCACAATGAATCATACCAAAGCTCTTTTGCCAAGACTCAGTTAATATTGAGACAGCCCTCCTCTTGGACAGCTACATATACAAAGATGGATACTTCTGCCACAGTTCTTCCTGTGCATACATGCATGCTTGTTACACAAAAGTGAACATCTACCATTTTATAAAATGTTATAAAAACAATTGCTTTCAACAAACAACACATAAAAACAAAGATGATCATATATATATGGCATATCCCATTATATGGCCTGAACATCTCATCTCAAAAAGGATATCAAAGCTGGAAAATAGTAAAGGAAGGAAAAAGTAAAATGATCAGATATGCTAGAATTCCTTTCTTGTGAAGAAAGTCCTCTCCATGGGTATTAGCTTAGAAAGACAAATAAAGGGAAATGACAAAAGTTTATAAAATTATTAATGGTATGAAGAGAGATTTTTCTTTCTCTTTCAAAACACAAGAACTTGGGTCATCCAATTAAACTGATTGCCAATAGCTTCAGGATAGATAGAATAGAAGTACTTCTTCATGCCATGCATGATTAACTTTGGGAATGTATTGTTACAAGACATGGTAATGACCAAGGTTGTGGCTTTAAAAAAAAAATAGAAATTCTGTGGAGATGCATACATGTATAGTTTCTATATACCATAGAGATAAACGGAACCTCAGTGCAAAGTGGCAATATATTTCTGATTTTAAAACATTGGCAAATTACAAAGAAGCTGGCTATTACCATAAGCCCTAGTACTTAAAAATCTCTTGGGGGCTTACTGGTCATTATCAGAGTCAAACTGAGTCAGAATAAACTGGAAAGGGAGAAAGAGTGGAAAGTGGAGGTATTTTGCAACATTTTATCCCCCCCCCCCCAGCCCTTTTAGGCCTAGGAGAAGACTCTTATTTTAGTATATGAACTGGAAATTGATCTTCTGGTTAGTTCCTGTTAAAATCAAAAAAACAAAAAAGGCCTCTTCTAGGTCTCAAATGGGCCAGGGTGGCAAAGGTATGGTGAAACTGTCCCTGAAATGCATACAGGGTATTGGAAGC
The DNA here is from genome assembly GCA_034509955.1 of Urosaurus nigricauda. Classification (NCBI taxonomy): domain Eukaryota; kingdom Metazoa; phylum Chordata; class Lepidosauria; order Squamata; family Phrynosomatidae; genus Urosaurus; species Urosaurus nigricauda. The sequence continues at coordinate 140,967,085 of JAOEGL010000003.1, read as the reverse complement.
ATTTTTGGAGTAGAGGGCACCAGAGGGGTATAGTGCTTGTCAAGTTCACCTAGAGAGCAAATATGGCCATCTAAATCGTGATAGCTCCCTATCACTGGTCAAGATAGACCATTTTCTCATTTGATAATAATGCTAGTCTTAAAAAGCCAGACCTTGTCTTGTGGCTTCTGCAAGTGGATTGGCATAACATGAATGTGATTAGCTTTTGGACTGATGGGGCTCACAAGTCATGGATGAGTTTGCTTGTGGGATCACCAATTATTTTGGAACCCCTTGAGTTTGGTGGCCCTGACAGGTTTTTTTTCTTATGCTGTCTTTTGCTGATCTCCCTCACATTGTAATTATCATTGCACTTTATTACAAACATCCCCTCCCTGGAACAAATGCCCCCCACCAACCCAGTATCTGTGCAGCAACACACCAACTCTACTCAGCTAATGGACTCTTTCTTATTGTTTCCTGTTTTTGTCCAGATTCACTCACCAACCCACCCACACACTCAAAAGTACAGTTTGCAGAATTCCCTAGCATTGAGCCATGGCAGTTAAATAGGTCTCAAACTGGATTATTTCTGCAGTGTGTTTTGGACCAAACTCTCCCAATTATGGCACAGATCTTGATGTTGCTCACCTGACAGAACAGTTATATTGCTCAAACTACTACAATAATGGCACAGGCTCCAACTCCAAGACAAGGACAGTAATCATAGAGACCTTTAGTTGTTGTTTGACTGCATCAGGCTTAGCCAGCATAGCCATTGATGTCACTCTGGGGAAAGTGATCTGACAACATCAGAAGTCTCACAGTTTTCCCTCTCCAGTCAATGAGAAAGCAAAATTGTTCCAGATGCTTACATAGCCCTTGTGAAAGCCAACATCATCTATTGGTTTGAGCATTGGCCTATGACTCTTCATAGAATCCCCACTCAGAAATGATTTGAAGGCACATAACAAGAACAACAAACACAACAGTTTTGTGGTGGTGGTGACAGATTTTGTTGTTGTTTGGCATTGTATGGTCAGCATTTGTCTATCTCCATTATGTTATTAAAATATATAATATAGCACATATGTCTGGTAGGTGGTGTCACGTCTTCTTTATTTACCACCACTAAGTTTCTTAGTGACCCTGGACCTTTTCATCCCACCGCTGCCACAAAATTAATTCAATTGTAACAACTGACCTATTTAACTAGTAGAATTAAAGAATCATAGAGTTGGAAGAGACCACAAGGGCCATCCAGTCCAACTCCCCTGCCATGCACAAACTTTCAATCAAAGCATACCTAACAGATGGGCATCCATCCTCTGTTTAAAGATCTCCAAAGAAGGAGACTCCACTACTCTCTGATAGCATGTGTTCCACTGTCCTAACAGCTCTTAATGTCAGAAAGTTCCTCCTAATGTTAAGGTGGGATCTTTTTTCCTGTAGCTTGCATCCATTGTTCTGGTCCTGTTCTTTGGAGCAGCAGAAAACAATCTTGCTCCCTCTTCAATATGGCATCCCTTCAAATAATAATAGGTTTTATTTATAACCCGCCTCTCTGATCAAACAATCGAGGCAGGGTACAACAAGTTAAAAAAGCATTACATTAAATATCCTTCCTGATTCCCCCCTCCCACCTCTTAAAATAGAATTAAACTAAAGAAAAAAGATTAAAACAACAAGCAGTAAAATAAACAACATGACATAAAAGATAAAAACAATTTTTCTTTGGATAAGAAGGGATATGACTGCTGGGTGCTAAAACTGGGGGTACGCTGGAGTGTCTGGACAAGAGCTTTAGGAGCCGGGAGAATTAATCATTGTCTGGGAAGGCCTGCCAGAAAAGATACGTTTTTACAGCCTTTTTAAAGTGGTCGAGAGTTGTAATAAGATGTATCTTGTCCAGCAGGCCATTCCACAGCCTGGGAGCAAAAGTAGAGAAGGCCCTCTGAGAGGTCTGCAACAGCCTGGTCTTCATGGGCTATACCAGGTTCCTCCCAGAGGACTAAAGCATGTGGGGGGGATTGTACCGGGAGAGGCAGTACCTAAAATAGAATGGACCCAAGCCATGTAGGGCTTTAAAGGTTAAAACCAACACCTTGTACTGCACCCGGAAGCTAATCGGCAGCCAGTGGAGAGACTTAAGTACTGGAGTTATATGATCTCTCCTCGATGTTCCAGTGGTAAGCCTAGCTGCCATATTTTGAACAAGTTGAAATTTCCAGGTTAGGAACAAGGGTAGCCCCATGTAGATCACGTTACAGTAATCCAAGCGTGAGGTTACCAAAGCATGTACCATAGTCTATAGTGTTAAGGAAAATGCAACATGGGTCATACTGTGGAAGAAATAAAATATGTATATGAAAGTCACATTGACTAAGCAAAAGCAATTAAGAAGCTACACAGGTGAAAAGGCTAATGTAATTTAGAAGTCCTGGGAGCCAAGGACAAATGACAAGGACAGAATTATAGAATACATATTGGAAACACCTGAGAATCAAAAAGTGTACAAGGTAATATGATGAAATACTTGGGTTGGACTTAAATAAGGGTTGAACAATGTGAACCAATCAGAATGAGTGTAAACACCCACAAGTGGCTATAATAACAACAATGTATACCAATGGTTTGTGTGTGTAGTAGTGTGGAGTAGAGAATAGTTGAGTTGAGCATTGTATAGAGTTGAGTAAATAATGGAATATAGCAAAGATTGTGTGGTGAAGGGCATTTAGTATATATAGTTAAATAAAGTAGATCTTTTATACAAGTCTACTGTGTTGCCTGGTATCTTGAGAAAGAGAAGATACAAGAGCCACCAGAACCAAGGAGACGTTTGGAGACATCTCTGAAAGAGGAGTGAGAAGGCTGAGAGAGTTTATCAGGGTCTTCAGCCTATTCTCTGAAGCTCTGCATGCTTAGAAGAAAGCAATAACCACTGATCAAAGCTGGTCTGCTCTGCTGCACAACGAGGTGGTGAGTTAAAGCAAGAATAAGACTAGCTACAACTCCCATCATCCTTGACATATAGGTCCCTCATGTCCAGGAAAGGATGCAGCTGGCATATCAACCGAAGCTGATAACAGGCACTCCTGACCGTCGCATTCACCTGACTAGTCATGTGAAGCAACAAATCTAGAAGCACCCCCAGACTGCGAATGGAGTGATCCAAGGAGAGTGTGACTCCGTCTAGGACTGGGAGTTGTATTTGCAAACCTAAATAGGGCTATCTTATCACCTCTTAACCTTCTTTCTCCAGGCTAAACATCCCCAGCTCTCTAAGTCGTTCCTCATAGGGCATGGTTTCCAGACCCTTCACCATTTTAGTCGCCCTCCTTTGGAAACGCTCCAGTTTCTAAACTTCCTTTTTGAATTGTGATGACTAGAACTGGACAAGGTATTCCAGGCAGGGCCTGACCAAAGAAGAATAGAGTGGCACTATTACCTCCCCTGATCTAGGCACTATACTTTTATTGATGCAGCCTAAAATCACCTTGTGTTCCTGCCACCTTCCTATGGCTGCCACTTTATTCTTAAAACATGTTTTGAATGGATAGTAGCTTGGTAGGTATTCAGGTACCAGACAAGTCTTTTAAGAAATTAACAATAAAATTTCATTTAAACAGTGGTTTGACAATGGTTCACTTGTTCAGTTGTTATGGTCACTTGTTACAGTTTAACTTTGTTGCATTCAGTCACACATGGTTATTTTACTGTCGCTTCCTATAGAGAATATCAGCTACTTTTACTTAAAACTCTCACAAACTTGGTATTAGGTTTCCTTCTCAAACCTATCTCTGCCTTAGCCAACTAGGTTAATTAAATTCCACAGGTTATCCTACTCCAGCAACTCTCTCTCTCTCTCTCTCTGAGTTCTGGATGGGTACTGGTAGGGAGTCCCTCAGGGTTTCCATGGCTAAGATATGATTCGAACCTGGGCCTCCAGTGTTATAGCCCACTTCTGAAACAACCATGATGCAGACTGTCCACCACACTAATGATAGGAGGCTGCAATAATCTGGAGCCATTCAGAGTCATTATATGTTTATTGCAACGCAAAAATTCACAATCAACACATTAAAAAATACTGTATTTAATTCTAATAAATCAACTATTTCATGCTTTCTTGCAGCAGTTTTATGTTGTCTACTCCATAATTAAAACCCTAGACAACAATGAATGATACCATCTGCCTCCTATATGACTTTGTCAGTTATTGTATTTGCCCAAAAGTAATATGGGGTAGAAGGAAACTCTTCACCCAGCTCTGTTGCAGAGATTAAGCTTCTTCACAATCATCACCAGTTCACATCTTCCCTTCCCCAGCTTTTGTGTTCTTCATACGGACTCCTGCCTTACGATAAAACATTTTATATGGTGTTACATTTTTATATTGGCATCTGTGTCACCCCTCTACATTTTCTAGATCAGACATGCCTTGAGACACCTCAGCGCAAGAAATTCATCAGACAATAAAACTGGCTTTCAGCTATACAGTTTTGTTACCTTGTGGAAGAAAAGACATGCCAGTTCATTTCTGATGCTCACAAGGTACAAGTCAAAAGTGTTTACAACATATTTTTTTATTAACTTATTAACTAAAATAGTAAACGTGGCTTTGGATTCAAATAAGTGGCATGCATTACTGAGGAAAGTGAAATTATACCCCCCCCCTTGCTATTTCTCCATCTGTATTGTTGTTGTGTGCCTTTGAGTCATTTTCATTTTATGGCAATCGTAAGATGAACCTGTCACAAGATTTTCTTGGCAATATCTGTTCCAAGAGGGATTGCCTTTGCCTTCCTCTGAGGCTGAGAAAGTGTGACTTGCCCATAGGGTTTGCATTGAAGAACTGGGATCTGAACCCTGGTTTCCAGATTTGTAGTCCAATGCTCAAACCACTACACCATGCTGGCTCCGTCTGTATATACAGACATAAAAGAGAGATAACTGTATCTTTATTCAGAATTTGGAATTCAAAGAACCACTTTCCTGAGGACTTTTTAAATCTGAGGACTGCGGGACTGAATGTTGATTTGACATTTAGTAAATTTAAAGTACCCTAAACCAAATAAACGTACTGGTTCCATGGAGCAAATGATCCTAGACCACAATCCTCTACAGATCTAATTAAAGTAAATTGCATCGAACTAAGTGAAGTTACTTCTTAATAGAAGTTAACAGAATTACACTGTAGGTTTAGGTTTAGGGTTTTTTATTTAGATGCAGGGGTAAGGGAAAGACAACAGAGGTAGGAAAGGCCAGTAGAGGTGAAAGTAAACAAGCCATCATCTTCCCAGAAAGATACTTAGAGTCAGTCTGGTACTCAATCAGTGACTGTTTACAGAAAAAAGACACAATGTGGGAGTCCATAAGTTTCAAGTTCTTTTTATCCTTGCTGAGAATTGTACAGTAAGGTCAAAGAGGTGAGGCATGCAACACTTTTGAAGTCTTCTTTGAAAGAAGTTATTCCCCATTGTTTAGCTTTCTTCTTTAGGTTACAGAAACTAATCAGTGCATTTGTGTTGCTGCTAGGAACTGAGCAGAACTGTCCTCCAAAAATGTATTTTATCTGGCAGGTATAAGTGGCCCAAAATAATGATATTAACAAATTACTAAATCAAATACAATAGATGGAGAGATAAACCTGGTTACAAATAATTTGGGTAAGGTCTACCCAGCCATTTTGCTTTCTCCATAAAAGCAAACTAGTCTTTAACTCTTCCTAAAATGAAGTGAATTATGAACCACAGAATACCATAATCTGAGGTTCAGAACCTTAGTTGCATTTGAAACAAAAGCCGAAACAGAGTAGGACAGTAGCAGCTTTCTCTGTGCCTCTCCACATGCCATTGAAGCATTTCCATTCTCTTCCTGAGGCAGATGGTCATCGAAGCATGCCTTCTGTCTAATGGTGAGCACAACAAAAGGCACACTTGTACAACCATTTCCCTTGAGAAGAAAACAGAAGTGCTATGATGGCATGCAAAAGAGGTATGGAAAAAGTCACTACTTTCCCACCCCATTTCAGCTTTCTTTTCCTGTGCAATAAGGCTATTAGTTCTTACTGAGGTTGAAAAATTGGTGCCTGAACTGCACCACCTCAGGGACTCACATGATTGAATATAAATACCTATATAAACATTGTCTTCCTTATATAATATAAGCAGGTGCAGGATACAGTGAGGCTAGGACCTAAATCCCTCCCCAATCCTTTCTTTCTGAATAGATTTTTTTAAAAAAAAAACAAGAAGAATTCATTCTTGTGAGGTCCCACCAGCACTCTGGTTAGAGTGGCCACTTTTGCATCATCAACAAAGAAGAAAGATATTACCAGAACAAAATTCCATAAAGTTTGTGTATGCATAAGTCACTATAGTATGGAAGACAATGGAGATTATCACATGGGGTAATGCATGGGATGCTCCCATCTTTAACCTGTCCTTATGGTGCAATTGCATGAAGATTATCACATGGTGTCTGTCATTATCCCATCCTTCTGTTGTTCTTATCGCATGATAGCAATAAAATTTTCAGATGATGTCGAGCTTATCCCATCTTTCTCCCATCAGTGAAGTGGCATGGCCCAGTAAGTGTGTATTCATGGAAACTCATGTTAATACAATGATGGGTCCATTGATAGAAGAAGGAAAGGATAAGCACTGATGTGATAAGGACAAGGTAAGGACGGGAGTGATCCCTCATTGCCCTGTGTGATAAACTCCAATGTCCAAGTAGCTTTTGAGTCTCCTTGGTCTTCTGTCCTAGGGCCTTTCTACACTAAACAATTACAGGGCAATGATTTCACTTTCACTGCCATAGAAACATCTGATGGAATCCTGGGATCTGATGTTTGGGGAAGAATATTTTGAATTCTCTGCCTGAGGGCTCCAGTGCCTCTACAACTACACACTCCAGGATCTCAGAGGCTCTAGCCATGGCAGATGAAGTTGAATCATAGTTCTACAATTGTGTAGTGTGAAAGGACTCCCAAATGACAACCTTGCTGGCTATTCTTTCTTATGGCTCTTTATCTTTCAACATAATATGAACTTCACAGTCCTTCAAAAGGAGTCTATTTTCAAGTATATGCTCCCCTCTTCCAGCTCTTCCAACAGCATCCCATAGTGGTTGCCCTGTCTCCCACCTCTGCAAGAACTAAGCCTAATGAGTGCAAAGGATTTCTATTCCTTTTTCAGCACAGAAATGCTGCCCTGAGCTACAGCACATTCTACAGTCTTGAAATTGAATATAGATAAGACAACAGGTGTTGGTAAATGGTGGGGGGATAAAAATTCAGCAGAAACCAATTACATGCTGGCCATTTTTCTCCTCTGAGCAAATAAGAAGCACTAGAAAAGAAAAATGACTGGAACAGAAATAATGTCTTTAATGAGCAAAAGATCTACATTTTTTTCCTCTCTCTCTAAAAACCAAATTTGAGTTTCAGAGTAAATTACAAGTAAATTGTCTGCTTTGCCATGTTTATTATCGTTCACTGCACTGGAAATCATGCCACCTGCATAGAGAGATTCATTCTGTAACCTAAACAAACATAATTAATGTGATAGTCAGAATTAATATGATGTTTTCATATCTAAGACAAAACAGGCAGATGGGACACAAAACTCTGAGATTCATCTGGTACTAAATAACAGGAGTTTGACAAAAGATATTTTTACCCTCCAGTGTTTATTATTTTTGTATTTGATGAAGCGTAATGAGGTCTTTGCTGTTCTTGTGTAACATGGCACTAGACAGCAGCCAATACCGGAATGCCATCTTTAATATTCAAATAGCCCATAGCAGATCCCATACAACAGAGATTTATAAGTACAGTCAGACACCTATTTATTCCCATTCCAGTCCAGAAGTAAATCAAAGTATTATTGCTATACATGGTCAAGGAATCAGCTATGAACCAAGAAGTTAATGGCTCCAGTCTCACTAGTGGGTTTCTACTGCTGGACAGGGATTTAAACTCTGCCCTCCAGAGTCACAGTCCATACTGTAACAATATTGCATTGAACTGATGAAATGGGCTTGATCGGTCCCCCACTAGAGTGTCTCCAGCATGCTTCATCTGGTGAAATATTCTTTACTCATCCATTATTTTTAGGAAGAGGTCTTAATCCACTGTCATATGGTATTCACTCTTTGTCAGCTCTTAACAATAATAGGTTCCTTCTTTGAGGCTGTAATAGCCTCCAGAGGAAATCACTTTTGGGCAGGATTAATACATACCAGAGATGATGGATGTAAAAGAAGCTTATTAACATTCAAGCAGGTATGCTAAGAGTTTAGAGCAAGGAATGAAGCACACAAACTTTCATATCTTCTCACCCCTAGAACCAAACATGAAAACCAGTTTTCATCTAAATTCCAGCCAAATTAACCGAAGATACAGAGTAAAAGACAAATAAATAGGTTCAAGAGCACATTTGAGCCTGAACCTTCACTAGAATCCAGAATGACTAAACCCAGGGTATTGCACTTTGGAGACATCTTAAAACATCATGTCTCACTTTAAAAGACAATAATGCAGTGAAAAAGAGAAGAAGTTTGGAAACAAGGAAGACCCTATTACAGGTGGATTGATTACATTACAAGTGGATGGGAAGGAAGCCACAGTCCTGAGCTTGCAATTGCTGATAGAGGTTATTGCTGATTGAGGCTTTTATAGCTCTTTTTTTCATAAAGCTACCACAAGTCAAAACTAAATTGACAGCAAATAATAAAAACAATATAGAATTAGGATTACCAGGTTGAAACCCAGAGATCAAGGGATAAGCTAAAGGCAAGCATTTTAACTTCAATCTCATCTCTGCCACAATTTTACTAGGAATCATTAGATAAGCCCTGACTTTCAAACTATGGTCCAAAACACACTGCAGAAATAATCCAGTTTGAGACTGCTTTAACTGCCCTGGCTCAATGCTGGGGAATTCTGAGAACTGTAGTTTTGTGAGACATGTATCCTTCCCTATCAGAGAGGTCTGGTGCCACAATAAACTACAGTTCCCAGGATTCCCTAGCACTGAGCCAGGGCAGTTAAAGCAGTTTCAAATTGGATTATTTCTACATTGTGTTTTGGACTTTACCTGCCTATCTGCAGCATGGGAATAGTCCTATAAATCTACCTGGGACAAGTTACTTGTAGTAACATAACCAACTACTGTCTCTCCACGGCACAGCTTACAGATCTTTCACCATTTTGGTCACCCTCCTCTGCACAAGCTCCAGCTAGTCAATGTTCCTCTTCAATTGTGGTGCCCAGGACTTATTCCAGGAGAGAAGTGCCAGCGCTGGAACACCTGACTGCAGTGAGGACTCTGGGGGCGGGGTCGCCGGTGGGAGCAGCGTCCCTAAAAGCCGGCCTGCCGGTGCCTACCAGGAGCCAACATGCATGCATGCACCCACCCGCGCAGTGGAGGTGGAGAGAAGCGCCAGCGCCAGAACACCTGGCTGCAGTGAGGACTCTGGGGGCGGGGTCGCTGGTGAGAGCGGCGTCCCTAAAAGCCAGCCTGCCGAGGCCCACCAACCGCAGCGGACTCCTGAGGGGGCGTGGTGCTGGTGAGACCGGCGCCCATTTAAACGCCTGAACATCCTTGTCCTTATGGAGGACTTTGGGGGGGGGGGGAACATCTTATTGCCCCCGGAGGACTTTGGGATTGTAGCCGTAGTTATAGTGTCTGACCTATGCTTGTACTTGCAATTGAAATGTAAGTGTAAATGATTTATTCTGTTTATATTTTAATTGTCTTATTGATATTGGACTGTATGAGCTGAACTAGTATTACGCATAGGTGATATTGTGAATGTATTTTTGTTGATATTGCATTATATGCATATGTTGTTATATTTGGTTTAATTTTACTATGAATTGTATATGTATTTCATTGCTGTAATCCCGCCTTGATCCAATGGAAAGGCGGGACATATAAATAAATATTATTATTATTATTATTATTATTATTATTATTATTATTACTATTATGTCCTCCTGATGATTGGAAATCTTGGCTAGTTTGATCAAGCCTGAAGACTCTTGTCACTTTGCTACAGAGTATCATACATAATTCTTTGCATAAAGGACAGGTGCCTGCCATTCTTAAAAAGGCAATGGTGTGCCCATTCCAGGGGTATACCAATGGTTCATTTGTCAATGCCCCCTTTCAGGATGTGGTTATTGAAAAGGTTATGGAAGATGAGTTCCAGGTGCTCTTGAGGAATTAGAATATCTAAACCTATTTCAATACAATTTCAAATGGTCGAAGACAGAATCAGTTTTGGCACTCTAATGGATCACCTTCATCAGGAGCAAGACAATGGAATGCAATTCCCAATGGAATTTCCTTGGTGTCCCCACCAAAAAGTATATTCTGGTACTGGCTCTGAGATCAGTGACACTGTATTGCTGTGATTCTGTTCCTACTATAGGTGGGAGATTCCTAAATTAGGGAATTAGATAGATTGCCCGTTCTGGATGGCACTGCACTGTCCTTGAAGGTTCAAGTTCATAATCTGCAGGTACTTCTCAAGTCATTTTTTGTCATTGAAGCCCAGGAGAATTTAGGGACTAGGAGTGTTGTTTTACCACCTTCCTCAGGTATGCTAGTCATGGCCATCCCTGGATAGGAATAGTCTGGTTATAGTGATCCACATATTGGAGACTGCAGCAGTGGATTACTGGAACATATTCTGTGTGAGGCTTCCTTTGAGAGTGGACTGGCAACTGTAGCTGTACAACTCAACAGTTATGTTAACTGAGTGGGGCAACCTAACCGAAGTAAGCTTTATCCTAAAACAACTGTAGCAGCAGCTAGTATCTCACTGGTCCAGATTTAAAGCGATGCTATTAACATATGCTAACAACATGGGACCAGAAAATCTAAGTGAATGCTTCTCTTACAGTAGTTTTCCTGCTTACTAAAAAATCCAGATGAAAACTTACTGGTTGTTCCATCACCTACACAGGTATATTGAGCAGCAACCAGTAACAGGGTCTTTTCTGCTATAGTGCCCCACTTTGGAATTTCCATCCCCCTGCTGTAGCAGGCAGAAAATCTGATGGTGTTTCAGTATTTGTTAAAAATTCAGCCATTTGTCCAAGCATATGTTCATTCTGATACTTAGCTTAGTGATGAATTTTCTTTGCTTTGTTTTTCTGCTTTGTTTTGGCTGTATGCTAATTATTATTTTAATTAATGTGGGATACTGGTATGGGATTTTGATAATGAAGAATAATATACAGATATTTAGAATAAATAAATAATGATGAAGCATACATCCATACACACAATGACAAGTAAGGTAACATAGTACATTTGCAGGTAGGAAAATATCCTATAGGTATTTGTCTCTCAACTTGAGATTTTCTATTATTACATGTGTAAAATGCTATACATGGACATATTTGTATTACCTGTTTTTCCAAAACACTTATTCTTAAATAAAAATATTTAAAACCAATCTCATTTTTCCCCTCCTCCTGTCTTGTTTTGCTGCCCTCGGACTTATGATGAACCATCGTGCAACTAGTCCTGAAAGGAAATGTCTCAAACAACCTCTTCTCAGGCTGACCTCTCAGGAGTGGAAAAATTAAAAGCAATAGCATTAAACACAAGTTTTTCAATTTACAAAATGTCTTCCTGGCTGTCTTTACTCAGCAATGTAGTTGAACTCCTAATTTGACACACAGAAATGTGTATTCTTGGAGAGCCAGGGGTTAATCCGCTCTGCCATCCAAGCCAGGGGAGAGAAGCAGATTCCCAAATGCCACTGCGAGAGAAATTAATCCTGGAGCTTAACATCTGGATCCTTCAACTGCCAAGCTTGCCCCAGTAGTCTGTTTCATTGCTGGGCCAGATTAAATAAGAATGATGAGCAGGAGCAGGTTCTGCACCATCAGCAGCAAGGAAAGAAAGAGGGGGAATCATCCAAACCAAATGAGTTTTACCATTGTGTACACCTGCACTAATGTGCATTTAAACAACATGCCACTTTTAAAGCTGTATCAAAGAAATCCCAGCCATGTCTGTCTTTTAAAAAAAAAAAAACCTTGAAGATGGAGGAGGGAACTGTAAAGACAGTCCTATTAGCAGCCCACCTGTTTCTTATATGTACAATTTATAACATGAGACTTTAAAAAATGTATTCGGTTTCTGGCGTCTTGCAAAAATTGCTTCCATGTATTAATGCAGCTTGCAACAACAGATGGAGCTGCTGAATTCAAATCTAAATTCCAGTCCCTCAACGTGTAGTTATATATTACAGCATAGAGATTAGTTTAGCTCCCTTAAAAAGCAGCTACCACATGCAGAATCTAGATACTGAGTTCGATTTTAAACAATATAAAAGTAGGGATATTTAGAGCATAAGTCTGAAATGACAACAGCTTGACAAAAATCACTGACTGTAGTTTACAAAAAATATGTCACTATAAACAGGTCTCTGGGCATGTTAAGTGTAAACCTTATGCCAGTTGGACATAGGTACTCTCTGGGTTTGATGTGGTTGCATTGGTAAGCCTGATTTTTACATTCATTCCTGGCATTCATTGCATTGCACAGTGACTCTTCTTCATGATTTTTCACATGATAAACATGTGTATGTCTGTGTGAATCATTTTACTTCCTTTTGTATCTCTGTTTATGCCTTTTCTTCCTCTGGTTCTGACATCTCAGCTGTACAAAAAGTCTCTTCTGTTTGTAAATGTCTCTTCTTGTCCACCATTTACATCTAGGCTATGGATCACGTAGCCACCCAGATGCTGTTAGACTGTAGCTCCCAATAACCTTAGCAAGCATTGCCAATCGTAAGAGATAATAGGATTGCAGTTCATCAGCATCTCAAGAACCACATTTTCCATCCCTGTTGTTGTTGTTGCTGCTGCTGGGTGCTTTCAAGTTATCTCTGAACTTATGGTAACCCTAAGGCAAAGATATCATGGGTTTGCTTGGCAAGTTTCTTAAGAGGAGTTTTTGTTAGGAAGTCTCTAATTAGGGGAAATTTTAAGTAGTTCAAATGGCCACAAGGGAGGGATAACAACACCTTTGTGATACCGTGCCCCTTAGTGTATACCACAGGGCCAAATAATCCCTTAAGAGATGATGCAGAGACAGGCTTCTTCAATTAAAGTCCAAATATTTATTAAGTGAGAAAACACACACACAATAAGGGAGAACTTACGCACATGCACACACTCAGTACTCAAGAAAGCAAAGGAGGGAATGTGGGTAGAGATGGAGAGGCAGAACTACAGGCAATACTCACTTCCGAACGCTTCTCTGGGGGGTCCAAGTGGAAAATGAATGATGGATAAGACACTACTGCTGGAATGGGGGGGGGAGGGGCATTGGCCGAGGGAGCTAAAATCAGAGTCCAGTCTGGCATGGAGCTAAGCTGTATTCCAAGAGTAGCACATCTGGGTAGAAAATCCTAGGGCTTTTATAGACAAAACCTAGCCTCTAGCAATGAACTTAATGGTTTGGCCACAGCCTGGACAAAGGTGCTTAATTGTCTGGGCTTTGTTAAGCTGAAGGTTTAGGGTGGTCTGATCAATGCAGTTGGGTTTGACACAATCGGGGAAGATGAACAGATAAATAGGTGGGTCGTTGATTTGATCACTGCCCCATCAAGTGTGAGACTGAGAACAAACAGTCAGCATTGTGTTAGTCTTGGAGGTGATGGCTCCCTCATTAGCAACTCTCAAGCTACCTTTGGGATTTTCTAAGTGTATTATTTCCAGAAACCTTGCCTCCTCCTTTGCAAGCTGTTTATGTGGTCTCCTTGCTTTCTGGGTAATGGCAGGTCCACTGGGGGGGGGGGGCAGCTTGAGGTCAGAGTGAACTCCACACACATCCAAAATTTTATAAATCCAGTTATGGTAACAGTTTGCTATTACTATCCTCTGATGCTGAATGAGTGTAACTTGCCCAAGGTCACCGACTATGTTTCTATGGCCAAGCTGGGGTTGGAATCCTGGTTTCTAGGGTCATAATCCAGGACTCACACCACAACACCACATTGGCTCCCATCTCTAGATTACACCAATAATAATAATAATAATAAGTTTTATTTATAATCCCCCCCCCCTGTCCAGGCAATCAAGGCAGGGTACATCAAAGCTTAAAACAATCACAATTAAAAACAATTCCTATAACCCAGTTCCATCCTCCCATCCCTTAAAATTAAATTAAACTAGCATAGATTAAAACAAGGTAAACAAAACTGACAGCACAATATCACATTATAAAAACCGATAATTCTTTGAGCAACATAGACAGTGGCACCAGGGTTCCCAATACCGGGATCTAGCTGGGAAGTCCTAGGGTTTACCCATGTAGGGCTTTAAATGTTAAAACCAACACCTTGTACTCCACCTGGAAACTAATCGGCAGCAGTGGAGAGACTTGAGCACTGGTGTTATGTGCTCTCTCCTCAATGTTCCAGTAACAAGCCTGGCTGCCATATTTTGAACCAATTGAAGTTTCCGGGTTAAGCACAGGGGTAGCCCCATGTAGAGAGCATTGCAGTAATTCACACGTGAGGTTACCACAGTATGTACCACAGATTCCAGATTCTTCATGTGGTACGTGCTCTGGTAACCTCACGTTTGGATTACTGCAATGTGCTCTACATGGGGCTACCACAGATTCCAGATACCACAGATTCCAGATCCTTCACCAATGCTATAAATATGTGGTGTGCATTCCCAGGATCATCAACAATAGAACAAGGCACAGAAAATACTACTACTGCTAAAACTGCAAGAGAACCATCCCATCTAGGGAGGTTTAATAGAAGATGGAAAGAGTTAGGCAAATGAGTCATTGTACTAGCAACATCTAGGCAGCTAGAATCTTTCCCCTCTTGGGACAGAAATGAGGCCTGATTCCCTTTAACAATGAAGTCAAGGACCTTTCCTATGAAGCAGTGATATGGAAAGGATGGCCTGTGCTGCAAGCCAAGCCATTGAAACCAGTGGTATCTTTGATTCGGACAGTTCCTGGGTCAGCAGGACCTGCCCTACCATTAGGAAGAGTGGAGTGACTTCATCAGGGAGAAGGTGGTGGGAGCAAAGAAAACATGCCCTTGAGCTCTCTGATGTTCACTGTTGTGTACGTGACGGGACCTCTCCTAAGTTCCCCTTAAACTGGCCTATTCTCTCAGATGAGGAGGAGAATGGAACATTAGAGGGGTGGGGAAGAGGGAGAGGGAGAGAGAATGAGGTATATATTTTGTATATGTTTGTGTGTGCATTTAGCATCCTTTAAAATATATAAAACACTATTTTTAGAGAATGCAATGTCCGTCTGCTTGCCTGTCTGTCTGTCACATAATCATTTGGACTGTCTAATCATATCAATCAAATTCACAAATCAAGGCTGAACTTACTAGAATAATGATGACTAACCTGAGGCTGTCATACTTTGGATGTATCATTAGATGGCACGCCTCACTGCAAAAGAAAATAATGTGAAGTCAAAATCTTTCCTGGCCAACATCCATAGTTTTTTGTGTTTTTGGAGGGCTATGCAGTCATGTTCTAGAAGAGTTTATTCCTGATGTTTCACCTGCAGCTATGACTGGCATCTTCAGAAACTGCTGGCATGGAACAGAGTGAGGTATATATATACCTGTAGATTGTGCTCTACAGAGGAGCGGGCTAGAAATAAAGAATTATTATTATTATTATTATTATTATTATTATTATTATTATGTTAATCTGTATATTCTTCTGTTGTTGAATGGCAAGGCCTCAGGGTGTCTATTTAATTAACAATCCATTGTCTGCTATAAAAAACCCCTCGCCCTGGATGGTTTTCATTTGCATTTGCTGGGTCTTGATTTTGGTGCTTTTCAAGACTGGCACTCAAACTTTGTTTATTTAAAGAGCTTCTTTTTTTTCCTGTTGAAGTTGTCTAGGAGTTTATGGATTTCAATGGCTTCTCTTTGCATTTTGACCTGATAGTTGTTGGCATGGTCCAGAATTTCAGTGTTTTCAAACAGCACTCTATGCCCAGGATGGTTTATAATATATTCTGCTACTGCTGATTTTTCTGGCTGACCCAGTCTGCAGTGTCTCTTGCATTCCTTGATTCATGTTTGAACACTGCATTTGGTGGTCCCTATGTAGACTTGTCTGCAGCTGCATGGTATCCAGTAAACTCCTGTTGCCATCAGAGGGTCATTCTTGACCTTCACTGTGCGCAGCATTTACTGGATTTTCTTGGTTGGTTTGTAGACCATTTGGAAGTTGAGTATCCTCACCAGTTTCCCTATTCTGTCTGTGACTGCTTTGATGTATGGTAAAAAAAATAACTTCCTTTCGGGTGGTTGTTTGTTTTCATTCCTATGGGTTTTTCTGGGTCTAGCAGCCCTATATTTGAATGCATGGATGTGATTAAAAGAACCTTTTCCTCTGAAATTATGCCATTTAATTCAAGTTCTGGGATTGGGGTTCCTAATCATGGAGTACTGAATATATCTCTAAGGGATCTGCAATGGCACAGTCTAACTGCTCCTCTACCACTTGCCTAGTGAGAGTTATTTCCAACAGATATGGGTCTCATTCTTTTTGTATAGGTTGGTGCACGCAGAAGTCATTATAAACTGTGTTGCCAACAGAAGCTTATTTTTTCCATTACTTATTCTTAACAGCAAGGAAGTTGATAATATGTCTGCCATATTATCTTGCAGCTGAGTACTAACTTGAGAGCAGAACCTAGTGGGGCACTAAAGCTGAGAATTATGACTCCTTTGGGAAGGACAGGCTAAGAGAGACTTTCACTATTGATCACCTACATGAGAGGAACCCTGTGGGAACCAGCCAAAGGCCTATCTAATGCAGCATTCTTTCCCCACAGTGTCTAGCCATATACCTATGGGAAATCCAAATAAGAGAGCAACAGGACACTCCTGTTTTCATTCCCCAGTAACAGGTATTTCATTGAACAATCTCCTTTCCTCAAAACTTAACCTTCATCCCAAATGAAATTGAGTCTAAAGTAGCACCATTGTTCCTTGCCACCTTCATTATCCTTTGTAACTTCTAGCATTCATTCTTGAACGGAATGCCAAAAAGTTAAAACACATTTAAAAGAAATGTAAACCAGTCAAATGGAAACGGCAGCTCACTCTGGATGCTATTTTGGATGCCGTAAACTGCTTTTCAGTACAGAGTGTTCAGGCCTATCAATTATTATTATTATTATTATTATTATTATTATTATTATTATTTGTACCCCACTCCTTTGAGGTCAATAGGGGCGGTTAACAACAATAAAAATAGTTACATTGAATTAAACAAGCTACATCCCTCCCCCCTTAAAAAAGTATTAAATCTGTTGCAAATTAAAACCAATGATTTAAAACAATAAAACAAACAGAGCAGCGCGGCAACATTTTGATTAATTTTTTCCAGGAGATATTAGGGAGTTCTATGAAAAGGGGAGTCCCTGAGGCCGGGGTATCTATCCTGGGGAGGCCTGCCGGAAGAGATCCATCTTGACAGCCTTTTTAAAGCTGTCTAAAGATGTCAATTGATGGATCTCATCCAGCAGTCATTCCACAATTTGGGGGCGACAATGGAAAAAGAGGTAGCCAAAAGCCTAGATTTTTGAGACTGCAGCAGATTCCTCCCAGAGAACCAGAGTGTGTGGGGAGGATTGTAGGGGAGGAGGTGGTCTCTGAGATAGTTTGGAGCCAAGCCTTTTAGGGCTTTAAAGGTGATAACCAACACCTTGGACTGGGCCTGGAAACTGATATGCAGCCAGTGGAGGAACCTTAGTACCTGAGTAATATGGTCCTGGATGTTCCTGACACTATTCTGGCTGCCATATTCTGTACTAACAGTAGTTTCCAAACCAAGCATGAGAGTAGCCCCATGTAGAGCGTGTTACAGAAATCTAAACACGAGGTTACCAATGTGTGAACAACAGTCTCAAGATCCCTTACTTCCACAAAAGGGCGCAGCTGGCGTATCAGCCGAAGCTGATAACAGGCACTCCTGACTGTCGCATTTCCAGTGGTCCCCCGGGTTACGAAAGTAATCCGTTCCGGCTTACCTTTCGTAACCTGGAAGTCTTCGTAACCCGGGGGACCGCTTTCTTTGTAGCTCTGCGCGGCAAATTTAAAGGGCCGGCACTTTATTTTCCGTTACCCGGGGGACCACTGTATCTGATTTGTCATCAGGAGCGACAAGTCAAGGAGCACCCCCAAGCTGCGAACACAGTCACTGGAGAAGAGTGTGACCTCCATCCAGGACTGGAGGTTGCAGCCCAATTCTTGGTTTTGGGGCCGCTACCGTGAGCACTTCCATCTTGTTTCAATCTGTTTTTCATTATCTAGCCCATTACCGCCCGAAGACATTCATTGAGAGAGGCGACACCATCAGAATTCAGGCCAATGAATGGGACATGGAGAAATAGATATGGGTGTCATCAGCATAACTCCAAATGATCTCAACCAGTGGCTTCCTATAGATGTTAAATAACATTGGGGACAGAATAACCTCCTGTGGGACTCCACAGGTGAGCTCTCTTTTGCTCATACAACTGTCCATGAGCAGCACTCTTTGGGACCTGCCCAAGAGGAAGGACCAGAACCACTGCAATGTGGTGCCTCCAATGCCTAACCCTCTCAGGCAGTCCAAGAATAATTTTCTGTCATTAGTGTCAATATTGATTTATAATTTGGAGTTTTCCAAATCAAATTCCATTGTTTGTTTTCTATTATATCCCAAAATCTGACTCCCATAATAATTTAAATCCTTTAACATCCCAAATTTAGCTTCTTGGATTACCTAATATAGCTTTGAAGTTTGTTATTTGGTTTGACTCAAACCATCATTACACTTTGATTTAATTAAAGGTAATACTCTGAGGGGAGAGGGCTCTTTCCTTATTATATTTATCTTTAATGTGTTGATTTGCATTAACTGCCACCAAGATGGGTTTATTAGATTCAGTCTGTATCAGTTGTTCCAATTGAATGGGCTTATTTTATTCTGTAAATATATTCTGTGATCTATTGTATCAAATTTATTCTGTGATCTATTGTATCAAAAGTCGCTGAGAGATCTAGGAGCACCACTATCCCTGTCGATGCTCAGACACAGATCGTCAGTCAAGGCAACCATGGCAGTCTCAACCCCAAAGCCTATCCTGAAGCTGGTTTGAAATGGGTCTAAATAATCAGTTTCATCCAAGACAGCTTGGAGTTGAAGAGCAACCGCCCTATTGATCACTTTGTTCAAAAATGGTAGCAATGAGACTGGCCTGTAGTTGTTCATATCCAGGGTGTCCAGGGAAGGTTTTTACAGAAGCGGTCTAATGGGTGCCTCCTTCAAACATCATGGAACATATCCTTCCCTGAAGGATGCATTGATGATATTTTCAAGGAATCTCCTCAATCCATCCCCCCCCTTGGACAGCCAGCCATGATGGGCAAGGGTCAAGAGGGCAAGTTGTTTTCCTCACCTTACCAAGAAGTTTGTCCACATCACCGGTACTCAGATTGTAGCTGATCCAGAATGACTTCATCGACAGAGTTGCTGGGCACCTCATTTATGGTTTCTGTTAAAATATTGGAGTCTAAGTTGGCTCTTATCTGAGAGATTTTATCTGCAAAGAAGTTGTTAAACATGTCACAGCAGGTCATCGTCGGGTTAAGCAAAGGATTTGGCACAGGGGGCACCTGCGTCAGCTCCCCTACCACTTTAAACAGCTCTGCTGGAAGGGACTCAGCAGACACAATACAAGCGGAGAAGAAAGATCTTTGCACTGCATGTATTGCATTCCGATAGGACCAAAGAAAGTTCCTATGGCAAGTTCTGTCGTATAAGAGTCAAGTCTTTCGCCATTTGCGCTCTAGTTGCTGTCCAAACCACTTCATTTTTCTAAGCTCTGGTTTATAACATGGCTTAACAATTGGAGGTGGAATGGCGGGGATGCTTGGGAGTGATCGTGTCGATAGCCCTGGTGAGATCGGTGTTCCAAGTATTGACCAAGGCATCAACAGGATCACCGGCATTCCCAGCCATTAAACCCTCCAAGGCTTTCTGGAATGCCATTGGTTCCATAGAATCATAGAATCATAGAGTTGGAAGAGACCACAAGGGCCATCCAGTCCAACCCCCTGCCATGCAGGAACTCCAAGTCAAAGCATCCCTGACAGATGGCCATCCAGCCTCTGCTTAAAGACCCCTAAGGAAGGAGACTCCACTACACTCCGAGGGAGTGTGTTCCACTGTCGAACAGCCTTTACTGTCAGGAAGTTCCTCCTAATGTTGAGGTGGAATCTCTTTTCCTGCAGTTTGCATCCATTGTTCCGCGTTCTAGTCTCTGCAGCAGCAGAAAACAAGCTTGCTCCCTCCTCAATATGACATCCCTTCAAATATTTAAACAGGGCTATCATATCACCTCTTAACCTTCTCTTCTCCAGGCTAAACATCCCCAGCTCCCTAAGGCGTTCTTCATAGGGCAAGGTTTCCAGACCCTTCACCATCTTAGTTGCCCTCCTTTGGACATGCTCCAGTTTCTCCACATCTTTTTTGAAATGTGGTGCCCAGAACTGGACACAGTATTCCAGGTGGGGCCTGACCAAAGCAGAATAGAGTGGCACTGTAACTTCCCTTGATCTAGAAACTATACTTCTATTGATGCAGCCTAAAATTGCATTGGCTTTTTTAGCTGCCGCATCACACTGTTGACTCATGTTCAGCTTATGGTCTACTTGGACTCCTAGATCCCTTTCACATGTGGTCTCATTCAGCCTGGTGTCCCCCATCCTATATCTGTGCATTTCATTTTTCCGCCCTAAGTGCAGAACCTTACATTTCTCCGCATTGAATTTCATTTTGTTAGCACTGGCCCAGCTTTCTAGTCTATTCAGGTCATTTTTAATTTTGATCCTGTCCTCTGGGGTATTAGCTACTCCTCCCAGTTTAGTGTCATCTGCAAATTTGATAAGTATGCCCCCAATTCTGTCATCCAAATCGTTAATAAAGATGTTGAATAGCACTGGGCCCAAGACAGAACCCTGTGGGACCCCACTGGTCACTTCTCTCCAGGATGAAAAGGAGCCATTGTTGAGCACCCTTTGAGTTCGGCCAGTCAACCAATTACAAATCCATGTAACAGTTAACTTGTCTATCCCACATTTTGCAAGCTTGTTTGCAAGAATGTCATGGGGAACCTTGTCAAAGGCCTTGCTGAAATCGAGGTATACTATATCCACAGCATTCCCTTCATCTACCAAGCTGGTAATTTTATCAAAAAAAGAGATCAGGTTCGTTTGGCATGACTTGTTTCTCTGAAACCCATGTTGGCTTTTTGTGATTATGGCATTGGCCTCTAAGTGTTCACAGACTCTCTGCTTAATGATCTGCTCTAGAACCTTTCCTGGAATTGATGTCAGACTAACTGGACGATAATTGGGATCCTCTTTTTTCCCTTTTTGAAGATGGGGACAACGTTTGCCCTCCTCCAGTCTGCTGGGACTTCTCCTGTTCTCCAAGAGTTCTCAAAGATTATTGCCAATGGCTCTGATATTACATTTGCCAGTTCTTTTAATACTCTAGGATGTAGTTCATCTGGTCCTGGAGATTTATATTCATTTAGGTTAACCAGGTATTCCTGTACTACCTCTTTACTTATTCTGTGCTGAATTTCCTCTATTCTGTCTCCTGTTCCATTACCCTTAGGTTGAGCACCCTTTGCCTTTTCTGAGAAGACTGAAGCAAAGAAGGTGTTGAGTAATTCTGCCTTTTCTCTGTCCCCTGTTAGCATTTTGCCATCTTCTGCACGCAGTGGCCCCACTGTTTCCTTCTTCTTCCTTTTGCTGCGGACATATCCAAAAAAGCCCTTTTTATTGTTCTTAACCTCTCTAGCAAGCCTGAGTTCATTCTGCGCTTTAGCTTTTCTGACTTTACCCCTACATGTGCTGGCTATTTGTTTGAATTCCTCTTTCGTGATTTCTCCATTTTTCCATTTCTTATACATGTTCCGTTTAAAACTTAGCTCAGTTGAAAGTTCCTTAGTCATCCATCCTGGCTTCTTGAGACACCTTCCATTTTTCTTCCTCATTGGAACTGTTTGAAATTGTGCCTTCAATATCTCCCTTTTGAGAAACTCCCATCCGTCTTGAACTCCCTTTTCCTTCAGTATTCCTGACCATGGGATCACTCCCAGTATTTCTCTAAGTTTATTGAAATTAGCTCTCCTAAAGTCTAGAGTGCGTGTCTGACTATGCCTAGCTTCTCCCTTCCACTGTATTACAAACTCCAGGAGAACATGGTCACTTCCACCTAAGGATCCAACCACTTGCACCCCATCAACTAGGTCTTCCCTGTTGGTTAAGATCAGATCTAAAATGGCTGATCCCCTTGTTGCCTCTTCCACCTTTTGGACAATGAAATTGTCTTCCAGGCAAGTGAGGAATTTGCTAGACTTTGAGGATTTGGCTGAGTTTGACTTCCAGCAAATATCAGGATAGTTGAAGTCACCCATCACTACTACATCTCTCTTTTCTGAGTATGTGATTATCTGTTCTAGAAAGGCATCATCCAATTCCTCTGCCTGAGTCGGGGGTCTGTAGTAGACTCCCACAGTAACATCCCTGTTATTTCCCTCTCCTTTAATTTTTATCCAGATGCTCTCCACCTGGCTTCCAGTATTGACTTCCTGCATCTCTTCACTGGTGTAAATATCCCTGACATATAATGCTATTCCTCCTCCTTTCCTGCTTGGCCTGTTTCTCTTAAAAAGGTTATACCCCTCTATTTCTACATTCCAATCATGAGACTCATCCCACCAGGTTTCAGTGATGCCTATTATATCATATTTCCCTTGTTGTGCTAGGAGTTCAAGTTCATCCTGCTTATTTCCCATACTCTGTGCATTAGTGGAGAGGCATTTAAGACCATGTGTCCTCTTTACTTGCTGCTTTTGCACATTTTTTTCCCTCCTACTGTTGGGTCCTTGCACTGTTTGCCTTGTTCCCTCTATGCCACTTGGACTATTCTCTCCATCCCTTTTGCCTTCCAGTATAATGTCTCCCTCCCCCACATAACTCAGTTTAAAGCCCTCCTGATCAGATTCTTCAGACTGTTGGCAAAAACGTTTTTGCCAACTGGCGTGAGATGCAGTCCATCGCTTGCCAGAAGTCCCTCCTCATGGAACCGCAGCCCATGATCCAAGAATCCAAACTGTTCTTGGCGGCACCATCTACGGAGCCAGTTATTCACCTCTGCTATTTTCCTCTCCCTTCCTGGACCATGCCCTTCTACTGGGAGTAGAGATGAGATGACAACCTGTGCATCCATCTCTTTCAGCTTCCTTCCCAGAGCCTCATAATCCCTTTTGATATTCTGAAGGCTGTGCCTTGCAGTATCATTGGTTCCCACATGAACCAAAAGAAGGGGGTATTGATCAATAGGCTTGACAAGTCTTGTCAGCCTCTCCGTCACATGATGGATCTTTGCCCCGGGGAGACAACACACCTCCCAAGACATCTTGTCAGGCCCACAAACCACTGCTTCGGTACCCCTCAGCAAGGAGTCCCCCACCACGACCACGTGCCTCCTCCGAGGCTTAGGTGTTCCTTTTCGTGATACTCTCAGGCTCTCCTGCTCTGTCCCTGATGTCTGTCCCTGCTGCTTTTCCTCATCATCTCTGACAACAGAGAGAGATTCAAAGTGATTCTGTAGCTGCAAGCCGCTCACAGAACGTTCCCTGGTTTCCTTACTTCTGTGTGTGACCTTCCTCCAAGCATCTACCTTTGTTGTATGTGGAGTGACCTCCTCCGCCCCAACAACTTCCTCTGTCTGTTTCCCACCCAAGACATTCTGGTCTGATCTGTTCAGGAGAATCTCATGCTCTCTATGATGCTGGAGTGCAGATATCTGCTCCTCTAGCTGCTGTACTTTCTCTTCCAAGAGGGCTACCAACTTGCACTTGTGGCAGGTGTAGTTTGCCACCTCTGTAGGCAAGAAGACAAACATCCCACATGTGTTGCAGGTGACTGCTGCAGGGCCTTCAGTGTCCATACTGAGAAGTCTTAAGGAGGCACTGAAACAAGACTGTGGGCTTCCCTTGCTAGACTTGGCCTTTATTCCCCAGCTCTGTCACTGAGTTCAAGTCACGGGGCCTATAGTTAGGTAGAGAGCTCCTGGCTAAAAGCTCCTTCCAAAGGCAAGTCTCTGATTCACTTCCTCTGATGCTTCAGGCCGGCTCCTCTTCTGTTCTCTAAACACCTCCTTGACTAGATAAAAAAATCAAAATTCGCGCGCCATTAGGCGCACGCTTCTGCTAGCCTTGAGTAGCCTTAAGTAGCCTCCCAGCAGTGGCTCCCAGAATGCAATGGCTCAAGTGTAAATTAGATTAGATCTCACCCAAGCACATGGACTAGAACCTCCTCCTTTTCTTTCTCCTCCTTAAAGGAAATGAAGCTTCTGCTAGCCTTGAGTAGCCTTAAGTAGCCTCCCAGCACTGGCTCCCAGAATGCAATGGCTCAAGTGTAAATTAGATTAGATCTCACCCAAGCACATGGACTAGAACCTCCTCCTTTTCTTTCTCCTCCTTAAAGGAAATTCCATAAGGGCTCAAAGCAAGATTTAAAAACTGTTCTTTGATATATTAAAAATGAAATTGCTAAGAATATCTTAAAAACTGGCAGTGTGTTGTAAGAATGTTATAGCTGCTTTTAAACACCATATAATTACTATACAAGTTTTTCAACACAATAGTTGTGCTACTTTCCCTCACCCATTGTGCCCTTCCCCAAGTGCTTTTTAAAGCTTCTGCATGTACAAGCAAAGCTTCGAATGTTGTTTCTTGCTTTTACAAAGAACCTCATAAACATTACCTATTTCTCCTTAAAATAGAATTTAAATAGTATCATGTTACATTACCCATTGCAAAAATGGCTTTTTAGTTACTTTTTATTCCATTTTTTAAAAAAAATCAGTTCAAATATTAAAATGCCCCCTCTCAAAAATCCTACCAAGAGCCCCCCATCTACCATTTTAGAAGTAAACACAAACAAAAACACCAAACCAGAACAGAGGATAATCAGAAAGGGTGAGGGACCCTTGTGTGGGGGGGAAAACCCTCAAAGTTTATTGGTTATAATTAAGGAAAATGAATGCAGACTATAAACAATAAAAAGCCAAACATAGATTAAAAATTGCTTTGATTCCAGGTGGGCAGATCCTGGTAGGAATGTCAAAAAGCCCAAAGTCAACCTCAGAAAAGCCTCACACACTCAACAAAAGATCAGGGAGAAAGAAAAAGTCAGGGTCTGAGAATCTTAAAATTAAATACATCATTATCCCATTGGGGATGAGGCGCTTTATAAGCAATGCAATAATTTGCCTCCAAACCACGTGCATACCGAAACCATGTGGAAACCATACTGTGCTCCAGGGTTAAAAGTGAGACTAAAAAGAAGCTGATTTTTTTCCACTCTTTCCCAGAGAATGTGCACCTACCCCTTGCATCTAAATGCACCAATGTCAGACCTGTTCTAATTGTGCATATAAATGCCCTGATGCAGAAGTGCATCAAGAAAGGATAGAGCTGCTATACCCAAGTGGTGCAGGTGGCAATGCCCAAAAGTGAAAGTGTGACACATCTAATGGAGATAACGACAACATACACAAACCAGAAAGTCCAAGAGGGGACATGGCATGAAGGGGGTGAAGGGGGCATGAAGAGGGGCATGATGCCCTGTAGTGGTAGAGGGTTGCACATACAACTGTGTGGCTGATCAAAAGGGGTCAACCATCCAATGTGATGGCTTCTAGGGAGGAGGTGGTCACCAGTGGCTGTGTGTTCATGTGACGGTGTGCAGGGATGGTAAGGAGATGGCAATATATATATATATATTACCCAGCAGTGTGGCTTCATGCTGCACCATGGGGTTGGGCTGTTCGCATCCAGGCCGCTTTGGGAGTGGCTGCTGTGGTTGGTGTGGGTTAAATGTGGTTGGGGGGGGAACAGTTCCAAGCCACTTTTTCCTGCCTATCTGTTTTGCCCCAAAGTGAATAAATGAAAACTTGGTCAATTAATGAATGTAATTAATGAATGTAAGTTTCATTAATTCAAGAGTTCTACTATAGTCTGGAAGTAAAATTTGATTTCAACTTGAGATTGCTTGTTGCATTGTTGTGTGCCTTTAAATTGACTCTGACATATGGTGACCTTTTGATAGGATTTTCTTGGAATTTTTTACACAGAAGAAGATTACCACTGTTTTCTTCTAAGCCTGAGAGGGTGTGATTTGCTCAAAGTCACGCAGTAAGCATTGGGACCCTGGTTTCTTGGTGTCCTAGTCCAACACTGAAACCATAAAACCACATTGTCTTTCAAACTAGATTGTTTAAAAACCTCTCTCTTTAGCATGTAGAACAAAGCAATGAAGAGAAGGGATTTGACTCATTTATCTTTTATTAGACCTCCTGGGTTTTCCCTGATATTAGCTTGTGTTTCCTTAAAATTTGTATTTTTAAATTTGTATTTATGTGGTACAGTGCCTCACATGTGGATGAAAGGTTTGACTTTATGAGCATAGGCTGTATTGCTGAGCACTGTGAGCATAGGTTGCATTGTATTTCATAATGAAATTCATGGAACCAGCAAAGAAAGCAGCATTTCCTTACATGGCTCCAGGTTAAAGTATGCCAATGATCCATGGTGCGATGGCATGAAGATGTCAGGAATGACTGTAAGAATCAGGCTTACCATTGCAACCACGTCAAACCCAGAGATTTTTCCCATTCATGAAAAACTGCAGGAGAAGCCCGCAGAATGCCAGATTGCATATGGGCTGCCTATTGCCTGGTGACGGGGCAGTGTGATAAGATCCACTTTCTTAAAGATACATCCCACATCTGTCCCAGGAGAAATGGCAGTGTGATAAACTACATTGTTTCCAGAGTAGATGTGGTAACAGAGTTGGCATTTGGGTTTGTGGCAGGGTCTTGGCCCTGTATTATGTGTCTTAGTGTGAGTCATTGTTACTATCTTTCTGAAACTTGCCTAGGAACATCTGTAGGATGGTTTCCATTTTCACATAAATTACTACAACAAGGTACTCCATAAGAACAGTAAGTTGCAGCTATCTTTGTGAAACCTTCCTATACATGACATATCTGTGTGGTCAGTTATGTGTTTAAAGAGGAAGATAGTGTGAATTTATAATTTTTTGAGATAAGAGTTCACAGAAAGAAACAGTTCAAAAGTGTGAAAACCCACATACCTGATGTTATGTAAAGTTCTGTTTAAATTTTCTGTCTCATGATGTGGTAGAAAGATTTATTCTCTCATCAGTGTCTACTAAACCTGCAGATTTCATCCCATTTTCTCTAAAAGTTACAGATCTATAATCATTTATGTGTTACCCATGATCGTTTATAAGAATCTTTGGATTTCTGAATCTCACTTTTTTATTTGAAAGATGAATTAAATCAGGACTTTCTATGAACTGGCCCTAGCCAAATCCAGCCATTTTCTGAATTGTGACACTGGGATTGTGCAAAAACTTGTGTCCAGTGTTCAAAGATAGTATGTTTTCATTAACACAGTTGAATTATTGGGATGAGGGGGAAGACAATAAAATTGACAAGTTGCCACTTTTCTGGTTTTCAGCCAAACTAACCAAGAGAGAAAAGCAATAACCTGGAGAAATTGTGGATGAAGTGCAGAACCAGACAGAAGGTAAAAAGCAGAAGAAAAAGGAGGGCTCTACCTGTAGCACAAATGAAGTGATGCCCAGCTCTTGCATGCATGGCCAGATTTCAATTAAACATCAAGAGACAGTCAGGATGTATCATCTTTCTGTTTTGTTTTTCATCCCCCCCCCCCACATTAGACTGCAGAGGCACATCATAACACAGTGTCACCTTTAAATTAACCTAGTTTCATGCCACATATACAAAGTGAAATAATTTCATCTACAGCAAAGAAAATTCAGTGTTGTAAAATACAGAACCTCTCCCTAGAGAACTCATTAGCTTTTAAGGGTGCTACCTTGAAATACCAGTATTTTGTAAGCAAGTAGCCTCACTACTAACCCAATCTATTTTTTGCAGCATCAATAGAAAGGTTCCATACAGGCCTGTCTTTCGAGGAGGCAATCAGAATTTCTTAATGTTAATAAGGGTGGAGGGGATAAAATGCTTAGAAATGGCCTCAAATCATTTGGGCCCTTTGAAATCAAAACAGTCATTGTCTAAAAGACACTGAAGAAGACATTATGTCTCCTTTCCCTGCATATTTCAGATACAGCTCGGCCAAAGGTTCTAAAAGTGAACTTTTGCACAAAACTTTGAGGGGTCTTGAACAAGAAACCACTGTGTGTATGTGTGTTTAGAAAGACACTGTCACTATGCAGTATAATTCATTTCAAGAAACCATTTGTGGAAACAATGTGGCCACTGGGTTGTTGAGAGGAATGTCACTGTTATAGGAAAAAGAAAAAGCCTTTTTCTTGTTCCCATTTTTTGGATGAGCCTTTTTCTCTTCAAGATGTCATTAATCATCTGTTTTCCTATCTAAAAATTTGTGGAATATTTCTCACAAGCTTTTATTTTGCTACTAAGGACTTATGGAAGTCAAAAGGCATTTTTTTGACTCCCCACTAATTTCCCAATGGTGAAACAACCAGCATTGTATGTACATATTTGGGTCATTTTCCTCATTCTAAATAACAAATACTTGAATGGAGTCATGGGACTATTCATCATTTCAGCTCTTATGTCATTTGTTATAAATAAACATGTTACATGCATTGTGTTGTACTTCTTGTAACATAATCAAAATTTACTTCTAAAAAGAAATGTAGTGACTGGATATATTGGGATCAATCTTGGATGATTGGCAAGAAGATAGTTTGAACTTTTCATATAGATCATAGAATCATATAGTTGGAAGAGACCACAAGGGCCATCCAGTCCAATATCCTGCTATGCAGAAACTCTCAATCAAAGCATCCCTGACAGATGACTATCCAGCCTCTGTTTAAAAACCTCCAAAAAGGAGATTCCACCATTCTCTGAGAGAGAATATTCCACTGATGAACAGCTCTTACTGTCAGGATGTTCCTCCTAATGTTTAAGTGGAATCTCTTTTCCTGGAGCTTGCATCCATTGTTCTGGGTCCTGTTCTGTGGAGCAGCAGAAAACAAGCTTGCTCCCTCCTCAATATGACATCCCTTCAAATACATGGCTACAATATCACCTCTTAACTATCTCTTCTCCAGGCAAAATATATCCAGCCTCCTAAGTCTCTCCTCATAGGGCATGGTTTCTAGATCCTTCACAATTTTGGTTACCCTCCTCCGGACACACTCCAGCTTGTCAACAGCCTTTTTGAATTGTGGTGCCCAGAACTGGACACAGTATTCCAGGTGGGGCCTGACCAAAGCAGAATAGAGTGGCACTGTTTCCCTTGATCTAGACACTATACTTCTATTGATGCAGCCTAGAATCATATTGGCCTTTTTAGCTACTGCATCACACTGTTGACTCATGTTCAACTTGTGGTCTACTATGATTCCTAGATCCCTTTCACACATAGTCTCATTAAGCCAAGTGTCCCCCATCCTATATCTATGAATTTCATTTTTCTCCCTAAGTGAGGTAATTTACATTTCTCTCTGTTGAAATTCATTTTGTTAGCTTTCACCCAGCTTTCTAATCTATTTAGGTCATTTTGAATTTTGATCCTGTCATCTGGGATATTAGCTACTCTTCCTAATTTGCAAATTTGATTAGCATGTTCTCTATTCTTTCATTCCAGTCATTGATAAAGATGTTGAATAGCAATGTGCCTAGGACAGTGGCACCACACTGGTCACTTCTTTCCAGAATGAAGAAGAGCCATTGCTCAGCACCCTTTAGCTTCGGCTGATCAACCAATTATAAATCCGCCTAATAGTTGTATTGTCTAGCCCACATTTTGGTAGCTTGTTTGCAAGAATATCATGGTGGACCTTATCAAAGGCTCTACTAAAATCGATATGCTATATCTACCATATTCCTTCATCTACCATGATAGTAATTTTATCAACAAAAGAGAGAGAGAGAGATGAGATAAGTCTAGAATGTCTTGTTTCTCAGAAACCTATGTTGCTTTTTTATTATGGGATAGCCTTATAAATGTTCACAAACTCTTTGAAGATTTCCATACTAGCGCTTACCATAGGGTAAGCACTGGTAAACCACCATGTGTCTGAAAGCCTGACATGCTTCCTAAACGTCAGAGAATCAGCCGCTCACCTCCAGTACCCTAAATTGTTCAGGGAGCAGCCTTTTCCTATTAACAGAAATTTAGCATTAATGGGAAATGGCTGCTCCCTGGAGGTAAGTGGACGATTCCCTGACATTTAGGAAGCACGTAAAGCTTTCAGGCATATGTGCTTCCTAAACACTTTACCAGTGTTTTACTAGCGCTTACCCCATAGTTAGCACTGATATGAAAATCTTCTTTGTTTCATGATCTGCTCTAGAATATGAAGTCGAAGGCTTTCACTGCTGGCATCTATAGCTTTTCATGGGTTTTTGAGCTATGTGGCTATGTTCTAGAAGAGTTAATTCTTGATATTCGCCGGCATCTGTGGCTGGCATCTTCAGAGAATATGGAAATGAGTGACCCTAGGTTGGAAGAAGTGATTTGTGTTAATCTGTGTATTGTTCTGTTGTTGAATGGCAAGGTCACTCCTTAATTTTAAAAAAATTAAATGTGCTTTATCCCATTAGGGATGAGGTGCTTTAAAAGCAATGTGATGATCTCCTAAACCTTTTTCCAGAATGTGAAGGTTTCCAATATTTCAGGAAGATTTTTACATTGTGACACAGTCAGAAATGCAAGCCATCACCCAAAATGGTTTAGTCAAGACTGTTACTCCTCAGACTATTAAATAACTCCCCACAGAGTTATCTTGCAAATAATATCAAAGTTTTTTCAGGAGGTGAACAAAGTTTTAATATTTCTGAATTTCAGGAAAGAACACTTTTATTAATAAGTCAAATTGCAAGTCAAGAAGTTTGTGTTCAACCAAAAACACTATTTTTCTATATTTTTTATGACAATTGCAAGGCATTAAATCATTTAAAAAACACTTTTTTTCTACTGATGTTCAGATCTGGGAAAAATTGGGGTACCATTAGACTAAAGTCTTGTATTAAACAATTAGAAAACTTTTGTTTATTGTAAACTAACATCTACCTATGTTAGATTATCAGCCAGAATTAAACTTCAATTTCTTAATTTCATCAGTGGCAGTGTTGAGTTTGCACTTCTCCCACAGTTCCATCTGGACTTGTGGAGGGGTGTTTTAGTTGAATAGCAAAGATCTATACATTTATTAATTGTTACTTTCTCATACTGTGAATTTGTGAACTTCACATAGGCACTGATAATTTTACTTTTTAAAAAATAAAGAGTGGTGCATTTCTTGTTATCTCGTTTTTTTTAAAAAAAATATTATATTTCACTTTGTCATATTAATTTTTTTTAAAGAAAGTTATAAATACTTACAGATAAAGCAATTTTCACAGCAGATCCATTTTAAGACAACACTCAAATTTATTTCCTTTAGCTCTTTGAATTTTCCAAATTATCTTATAGAGTTATGGCATTTTCCTCTGACCGTCAGATTTAATGATAATACAGTGCACCCTTGCCTGTTCGGAGTAACTGTTCCAGGCAAACACACACACACACACACACACACACCCTGCATAAGGCAAATATTGTGTATGCTCAAGCCCTATTAAAAACAATGGGCCTTGTGCATGCAGCACAGCGTGTGCATCATTGCCTGTTGTGTCACATGGCTTTCAGCATTAGCTGAAAGTCATGTACAGTGTACCCATGTATGATAAGGGTGCACTGTATCTTAATCAATTTTCCCCTAAATACTGTATCATAAACCACTGGTGCATGGGACATTTTCTAAGCAACACCTTGTTTTTTTCTTAATTCTGAGAATGAGCATGCCGTACTGTTAAGAGCTTCCAAACCTGCTCTGCAAACTTTAGAAACTGAAAGACCACAAACATGGGAAGAAAGAATATCAAATTAGCATTAGTAGTTAAACAACATTTAATAGGAACCTAATTTTTAGAAAGGTTATCACCATTTGGCAATTAGATGATGATGGAGAGGCAGAAAGTTCTCAGAATTAATGCCAAATTACTAGGACTGAGATAATTAATTTATTCTCACCCTTTGGGTGACATTAATTTGATTCTGCTTTTGTTGATTGGCGCTATGATGGTAACGAGTTTGAAATAATAAAATTGGGCCTTTCTTGTTTTGTTTTGGTTTTTTTCTTCTTAACGCTTGGATTAATCATGTGTGATGGGCTATTGTGTTGATTCTTTATGATGGGGCAGGTAACAGCTGGCAACTCATAGGTAGGATACTGTTCTCAGAGCAGTTTTATCCATCCCATAACAATCCCATGAAATATGAAATCAATACATAGTTACCATGTTCACACAATTTCACCAAGGGGGAAGAAACATTTTGAAAATGCAAATGGATCAGTAGATTCAGATAAAGGGTGAAGAGAGATGTTATAAAATGGTTGTTTGAGTAAGGCAAAGCCCATATCCTCTGCAGCCACATTAGACACAGGAGAGCATATGCAGTAAAGGCCTCTGAAAGGTAAAAATATGCTGAAGGCACTTGATTCTCTCTTATCTTGGAAACTAAACAGAGTTAGCCCAGGTTAGTACTTGAATGGTAGACCACAAAGGTTATACTTCAGAGGCCATTGCAAACCATCTCTGAGTATTCCTTGCTTAAGAAATGCTTATGAAAATTCATGGAGCTGCCATAAATAAGCAGGTGATTTGAAAGCACATAGGCATACATGGTAATGATATACACATATCTTGTGAGGGGTGGGTTGTAATGAGACTACTGCTGGTAAGCAGGTGGGGTGTGATTAACCAAGCATGGAGTGGCTCACTCTGTAGCAGGAAACAAGAATAAGGGAAGGAAATAGCATTAGAGGTACCTACATGGTGAAAGATCTGTTTCTGATTAAGCTTTCTGGAAATGCCTTATGGGATTAGAAGGAGATATGGACCTTGGAGCCCTAGAATATTCATTCTTCCAAAAGTTTGCAAGCGGGAGGAGGGAAAAGCAAGAAAATCCCCTCTCACCTTGCTTACTGAATGTTGAGAGGGAGATGAAAAGGACATGCTGCCATATGTACTGATCCAGTCTTGGAGTCAGACTGGTGTTGCCCTCTATATAGATGGGAAAGTTCCTCCCACACATATTCTCACAGCTACTGGCCTGCATATGTTTGGTTTAGGCTTGGTATATGACTTTGTTGTCCTTCCTCAAGTTTTAAGTATAAAGGTATGGCCTTATAATCCATACTGTTGTCTCAAGTCTTCTTTCTGGAACAAAAATGCGCCCCAAACAAGCAAGTCTTTTCTGATTTAATCCCATACCCCAAAAGCCAGCTCAAACAAGTAGGATTTAAGAGTGGTTTCAAATATAGATTAGTATTAAATTCTTGCAAATCTTTATGAGATGAAGTCTCATATGAGCATGTGGGGCAGATATCAATAATATCTTTTCCTCTATACTGACTGAACCTAGTGCTTTAGAAAGGCATTATCAGTGGAACTGCAGATTATAAAAAGGTACAAGTGGTTTTTCAGCTGTGTTGAGAGCTGTCATTCAAGATTCTAGGTTTATAACCAGCACTTTGAAGATAACAAGAATCCAGCTCATATATGGAACACTGGTTACTGTGCCCTTCTAGATTCCTTGTTGAGTTTGAATAGATTGCACTTAGAAACCCTTAGGAAAGGTTGTCCCCAAATGTAAGGATCAGCAAAAGATGCATTCAGCTTTACAATATGGTACAAATTAGTAAAGAGGATTGATGTTATTGGAATATTTTCTATTTTTAAAAGTAACCAGGGGTGCATAACACAGGGCCAAAGCAGATGACCCAGAAGGAGCAGCCTCTGGCCATTCTGGCCCTGATCAGGCTGGGACTACAAAAACTACAAGGTCGACTCACAAAGTGGGCCTCTGCCATGGGCCCAAACCAGAAGCTGGCAGGACCAGCTCTTGCTGGATTGACATGGGCTTGAAGCAACTTCCAGCCACTTTAGGGACATAACGTCATCTAAATACCATGCCCTCAAAATGGCTGGAAGCTGCTTTATTTGGCCGATCTGTTTCAGGCCACAGTTGAACAGCTCAAGCTTTGCAAATATACAATCACAAGTTGTACAATTTGCAGTGTACAGGATACATCATCAAGCAAAATAGGGGAGAAGGAAACCATGTTCCCAAGCACAGAAAATGTTAAGAGTTATTATGAAGCTCTGAAAAAGGTGTGTGACGCTGGCATGTAGAGGTTATGGTAACACTCTATTTACTTCAGCTCTCTCTCTCTTTCCTCTAACAAGCAACCAAATTTTGCTGTATGAATTGAATGAATGGAGCTTTAATTAAAAAGAGAAAATGGCTTTAGAAATCTCGAGCATACGATGCACAAAAAGCACAGTAGATTGGAAAACAAAATTACATTTTCCCTGCAGAGTTAATTAATAAAAATGTTCTACATTGACACATAATTCAAAGGATTATTTAGAGACATTTCACTGACAGGAGCAACACAACATGGGGGAAAATAGTAAAAAAAAAATCTGCCCTTATCCCATTAAAGTACTGAATCTATAAGCATTTAAAAATCAGATTTTTTCTGTCATCATTATATACAGAAGGAAACATAATAGGATGGAGATGAAACTATTCATGCAGTTTTGCTTTTGATTAATCACAAAGCACTTACATTTTCCAATATTTTTGGTGTACTCATGGGGCAGGTGATAGATCTACCACTGTGCGTGGGGAGGGGGGAGTGATCTATTCCCGAATTTACTGCTACTCCAACAGTAGGAGTAGGAGCTCTGCTAAACTGAATCCCATCACTTCACATCACCCATGAAACGCCTAACAATGCACCAGAAAAATTCAGAGCAGCAGTAAAATAAAGAATGAATTCATCACCCCCATAATGGTGGATTCACTGGACAGACCATGAGAACATCTCCTCCTCTCCCCTAGCCCAACCATTTTTGTGGGATCCTTGCATACAGTGCAACCCTCAAGCTCAAATCCTGAGCTATTCAAGTGCGTAAGAAGGGAAATGCTATGAAAATTACTAGTGGCCGATCACAAATAAAAAGCATGTAGTAGAATGTTTCCTCTCCACACACACATAACCCCACTCCTGACTTCTCATCAGTGTTATGCATGGGCATACAAAGAGGCATTCCTGGGAGCTGACCATTGGCATCATTATGGGGATGCGGCTGGAGCACACTGCACTGTGTGTCACTAATGCCAAATCAGCTCCAGGACCACCACACCACCTCCTTCTCTTCCACCACCACCACCACCCCACAATGGTGTCAGTGTCATAGCCATCCCTCCAGGGGCCTACTGGCCACTGACATCTATAGTCAAGAGTTGAGCAAATTGTGGCAAGGAAGAGGAAATCTCTCTGGCAAGATCACCCCCAGCTCTATATGCTATTTGCATGCAGAATGGGGAGGGTGGCCTTGGCCTGGGGAGCACCATAATGGGATGGACCTCATTCACCCCTCCTGTCCCTTGCTGCCTCTGAGTCAAAGAAGAAACTCAACAAGAGGGGGAGCTGGTTGAATGGGGGGCAGAATATGACTCCTTTTGCTCACCCAGGCAAGCCCCAACAAGACGGGCCTGGCAATACCAAATTTGAAATTATACTATGAAGCTTTTCAACTACTACAATTGGGGAAATTTGTCAAGGACACTTGTGTACAGATGGAAGGAAGTACATTACCAAATGTCATCATGGTAACCAATATGTTTACAGGGGGAAAAAAGTATGGAAGCTATGAGGAAGAAACTGGATGGTCCATTTACCAAAGAACAGCTTAGTACCTGTTTTAAATATAACAAACTACTAGAACCACCCCATTACCTCTTTATCTATTTTTAGAAAACCAATTATCCAGACAGGACAATAAATAGAATCAATTTAAAGGGTGGAAAGAGAAAAGAATTTACAGAATAAATTATTTTCTATGTGGAAGCCCATTCAATTACAACAATTGATACAGGCTGAATCTAATAAACCCATCTTGGTGGCAATTAATGCAAATCAACATGTTTCAGATAAATGTAATCAGGAAAGAGCCCTCTCCCCTCACAGCATTACCTTTAATTGAATCAAAGTATAATGATGGTTTGAATCAAACCAAATAACAAACTTCAAAGCTATATTAGGTAATCCAAGAAGCTAAATTTGGGATCTTAAAGAATTGAAATTACTATGGGAGTCGGATTTTGGGCTATAATAGAAAACAAAGAACGTAATTTGATTTGGAAAACTACAAATTATAAATCAATATTGACACTAATGACAGAAAAATATTCACAAATGATACTATTATTTACTTAAATTAGATAGGATTAATAATGGAATTTCAAACTATGGTGGAGATGGTTGGAGAAAATGGGAAATTGGAGCCACATGCGGCTAATGTGCTAAAAGGTTAAAGGATTCTGGGATGAAGTTCTTTCATGGATAAGCCAAACTGTGGGTGAAAAAGTCTATTTTAGAGAAGCATTTACTGATATCTCTATCTGAAGTGAGAATGAGGATTTATCACATAAACATGTCTTATCACTTGTTATGTGCAGTGAGAGTATAAATCATCAAAATGTGGAAAAAATAGAGAAATTATCTTTTAAGACAAGTCACATGCTCTCAACCTCAGAGGATGGTAATGGCAACCACCTCCCCTGGAAAAAACTTGCCAAGAAAACCTTGTGATAGTGTATCCTCAGGGTAACCATAAATTGGAAACAGCTTGAAGGCAAACGACAGACACTCAGATAGGATGTGGACTATAGCCTTATCAGACAAGTTAACTTTTTTTTAAGACTAGCAAAAAGGAGATAGAAAAGAAGACTGTTGTTGTAGTTGTTGTTATATGAAAGTCATTTCTTATTTTTATGAGCTATAGTAATGATAAATTTAAACCACTGAATGATCAACTTAAATTTTGGATTAATAACTTTTGGTGTGTGCCTTCAACTTGTTTTCAATTCATGAAGGCCCTAAGGCACCTATCACAGATTTTTTGGGAGCTCAGCAAGGCATGAAACCCAGATCTCTAGAATCCAAGTCCTATGCTCAAAATACTACATCATGCCATTCTCATTAACTACTAGATAAATGCTATTATAATAACATGTAATGGAACAGAATGAAAATTGCAAAGGTTAAGAGACTTGATAGAGTTCCTATATTGTACGACAAACTGGGGGAGTGTTAGAAAGGGGCTGGGTTTGTTTTTAATGAAGGTGGAAATTTTTGCAATACTGTTATTGTATTATTGTTAAATATTAATAAAGTTCTTTTAAAAATATATTCTGCCTTCGAGTGTGGTGGAGTCTCATCCTTTGGAGGTTTTTAAACAGAAGCTGAATGGCCATTTGTCAGGAGTGCTTTGACTGTTTATTCCTGCATGGCAGGGGGTTGGACTGGATGAGCCTCAGGGTCTCATCCAACTCTATGATTCTATTATTCTATGATGTTATGCCCTCAACTCATCCTGTCACACAGAGTTAGGGAAGCTGTTTGATGGCTTGTCTCCTACTGCTCTCTCTCAAGTACAGGAGACTTTTTCTCATTAGAGGATAAGTGAAGAGTGAATGCCCTTACTAGCAGTCTTCTCTAGTCTATTACCAACTACTTCCCTGCTGGGTCTCACTCTTCACTGTAGTTAGATGTTTTAACGACAAGAATCTCTGAGACTTCTAGAAAAGATTTTTTTTGTTTACTTGTTTTGATTACTATCCTACCTTCTGCCTATAAATAGACTCAAATGTGGCTTACAATAAATAGTACAAATACTCAAAACAAATAAACAAACATTTAAAACACGTCTTTTAAAACACTCAGTAAATTTGCATCACTCAACCAGCTAAAAGCTTCTTCCATATCAAGTGAAATCAACTGCCACAGACTCACCTGAATAGAAAGATCTTTGCCAAATGACAGAAAAACAACAAAGGAGGAGCTAACCCAGCCTTCCTGGGTAGGACATTCCAGAACTGGTAGCCTACAAATTAAAGAGATTTTTAAAAAATATATCTTGATCCTCTCACGTCACCCCAAACATAAGTTGGTGCAGTTTTGTAATCCTCACCCTTCCCAATTCTCTACAGATAACCATCTAGTTCAGTCCCACCCAATTTACTCTCCATACACATTAATATAGTCTATCAACCAGGTAGGTAAATCCATTGACCATCTACTCCTCCCCATTTTTGCACTCCCAGACAAGCGGGAGTGCACTTGCGACAACTTCTAAGGAGGTTTAATAAATATTGAATGGGCTTCAATAAAAGTGTATGTGCATCTTGGTCACAAGTTGCATGAAATTATTATTACTTCTGCAGATTAAGCATAACAATTCAGACAGTCTTTGATGTTTTCAATGTGCCCTTTATATAGAGCAGTGGCATCACTGGTGTGTGTGGACTGCACTGGATGACACTCTATGAGAGAGGTGACACCGGGCTGAGCACTCCCCCACCTCCCTTGTGGATTCTTTTCAAATTATTCCTTTCCTTCTAACTCATTGTAGTTTGAACTATAAAAATGCCCATTTGGTTGCAGCTGTGGAATGACACACCAAGAGGGAGGTCCCTCTGTAGCTTTGACAGCATCTCAAGTACCAGGGATGACAAGATAAGTGAAAGTGGGAGAAAAGAAGGTACCTTCCTCCCACCTGGTTGGCATCACTACCAAAGCAGCAGCTGCAGTTGATGCTCTCCCATTTGCCAGGAAAGAGGGTACTAGAGTGAAAGCAAAGTAAGCAGTTCTAGTTCAAACAACACCACCAGGGTTGAGCTCACAATGAATTAAAGCTATTTTACTATGATGGGAAGCAATAGTTCAGTTTATTGAACACATTCCCAACTTGTAATGGGAGTGTAGGTGGGAAAGGACAACACCACAGATGTGTTCCTTTGTCATGCCTTATAAATCTCTTATAAATCAGCCACAACACATGTAGTATGCTCTCTTTTTTAAAGCCTATGAAACATAGTAACTTAAATGTTGGAAAACCCAGGTTCAAATAGTAACTCAACTGCACTAGGGTCTCAGGGCAAATTACTGACACACTGCCTGACATTGTGTGAAGTAAAGAGCTGGGAGATTACAAATCCCCTGTTACTAGCATTTGAGACCTATTCAGGTGAGTCTTACAACAACAAATAAATAAAACATTTCATACCAGACTGCTGTATTAACAAGGAAAGCATGTTGCTAGCATTGTCATCTTCTCATGCAAACTGATCCATATTGTGTGCATGGCAAGACAGAGATATGTATTTTTAAATGCTGGCCTCCAAAAACTATAGTTAACTGTTCTTTCATCAGTTCACAGAATTTAGCCTCAACAAACAGCTTGCTCTCAAGGACAGAAAGAACAGAGACGAGGAGTCCTGAGAGCTCCCCTCCCTCTTTATTTTTGGTATTTTGACTGGAAGGCTGGTGGAATTGCTAACTCCTGCAGATATTTAATAAAAGCCAGCATCTGTACTCGTCTCCCTCCGATTAGCCAGCATTATCCTGAGGCCAGCCTGACATGCAGTGAGGCTTGAAGCACAGCTACAACAACAGAAGCCCAGAATGACCGCTTCCTTTGCTTCCAGCAGCAATTGCTCAGTCAATGTTCCGTTTTTGGTTTTATTTGCCTCTAGGTCGGCCTCGGTTATGCACCCTAAATGATAAGGCCCAACAGCTACCTTCAGGAGGCTCCACTTCATCAATCTTGAGTGCCTCTGGGGACAGGAAATCTAAGTAAGGAGCACTGTGTCATGCCTCAGAGATAAACATGGAGCTAGTACAGTGTTGCTGGTGCTTTCATTCTGTTAGGGATAAAGTGCCACAATGCAAATGGAAAGAAAACATGAGATACTGTCAGGAACTGATAGCTCATGCTGGAGACCAGACAGTATTTCTGGAAATTTAAAAGCAGTTTGAAAAGAGAGCTACTGCTCACTGTGGAGAGCAGCTTTTCTTATTGTTTCAAAAACCCAGGTGGCCAAATTGAAAATGAGACCAGGGATCGGTGCACACTCCCTAAGAAGGGACCTCTCTGTCAACTTATTTTACACACTCTCTCAAAATGGTCTTCTGTCACCAATAAAAGAATAAGAGGAAGGATTTCTGGTCCTGCATAAGAAAAACAGGTGCACCTAAGTATATTTGTTCCTGTGCCATTTATTGATCAAGAGGGGATAATTTTAAAAAAATCAACAAACTAAGCACATCACCATTTTTAAAACACAAAATGAAATGAATAGATAGAGGGGGGAGGAATCGCTCTCATCTTCACCTTCAGTTTTTGGTTTGTTTTGAAGTACAAATCAAGAGAAGAGATTTTAAACTTTTGTGTGGGCTTCTGCCAACCAAAACACCCAATAAGAGGAGGAACCACCACATAGATGTCCAAAGCTATGCCCCCTCAGCCATCCTTGAAGGCCAATACAAGAAGATCCTCCTCTTGGATAGACTATGCCCCTGGGAGTCTGGCTAAATAGAGAAAGCAGAGTATTACTTCAGTGCCCATATTACAGGGACATCCAACTCAGCCTTATTCCACCTTCACTGTATAAACATCAAGGACACACCAGGCAATTTTACACTTCTTCGTGGCTTGTGGATACCAACCCTAAGATAACATATAATGTTGCCAGATTCTGCATGGCTGTGGTTAAGATCTGTCTGGCAGTGACCTCCACAGTAGACTAATACCAATCTTGCCCTTCCCAAGCTGGATTTTAAAAGAATATTTTAAATACTGTTTTTAAGTTGTGTTTTTACTTTGAATTACCTTGCTTTTACCTTCTTTTATTTTGTATCCCCTTTTTACCTGTGCTGGTCTATAACAATAATAAAGTGACTTGACTTGACAACAGATGCTTTCATCCAGCCTGGGATAGTGGTGGGTGGAGAATGTGTTACATTTCTAAAATCAGCTGTGATGCTTTCCTAATGATTCATCTATCCTGTTGCATCACCAGATTGTCCTGACATGAAATGGTCTACAGTGGGCCTGCCAAATTCACTGAGGTTAGGGACACAGGACACGGATACAAAGACATGGATACAAAGACTGAGTTACAGTAGGTAGCAGGACCTAAGAGAAAATTATTATAAGATATTTTTAGATGGTATCTGACTCCAGATAGAATGAGAAAAATATATGGTAACACCAAAAAAAAAATGATGTTGGAAATGTCAAAAGGAAAAAGGTATTTTTGTACTACATGTGGTGGACTTGCAACAGAACAAAAGAATATAGGACTGAGACACAAAAGACAATTGATAAGATACTATTGACAGATCTAAAGTATGACAGAAATATTTCTATTAAATATGATAGATGAACATGTACGAATACTATTTTATACGAATACAGTGGCAAGGATGGTGTATGGTAAGTCCTGAAAAAAAGAAAAGATTCCAGATATAGAGGAATGGGAATTAAAGCTGTATGAAATGATTGAAATAGATAAATTAACCAAGAGTCTTGAATATGAAAGCTCAAATAAGTTCTTAGAGGACTGGGAAAAAGTAATATAATATTTTACACATAAGCGGGGGGGGGGAGGAATTTCAAAGAAAATAAACTGAACCTGTTTGTGATAATTTTTAAATATGGAATTTAGATAGGGAAGGAAAGATAAAACAAATTAAGGAGGAAAGAAAAAGAAAATAAAAAAGGGGGAAAGGGAAAGAGAAAAAGGAAAAGGAAAGAAAAAGAAAAATCATAGCAGAAACTGGTGAAAAGAGAGAAATTGGTGTGTGTGTTTTTGTGTGTGTGTATATATATATATATATATATATAATACTAAGACATTCTTCAAAAACAGATACAAAGTTTTTACAGAGTTACAGGGTCTTATGCACATAAACAGAAAAATGAGGGGTTATGTTCTTCATATGAATATACTGCTTTATCACACAGATTATTATTATTAGGGGGCAAACAGGATTTAAACAAGAGTTAAACAGGAAATGTCATATGTTTCTCACAGGACATTTTCTGTTTAACTCTCATTTAGCTCTTGTTTAAATCCTGCTTGCCCCCTAGTGTGATAAAGCAAATAGACTAAACAATGTAAGAATTGGATAACAGGATAAAGTGTTTATAACTGAGCCTTCAAGGAACATACCCTGGTTTTGAAAAGAGGAGAATCATCATTTTATGTCGATGTGAATAATGTTATGGATGGATATACGACAAATTGTATGGATGGATGAAACTTGTGTGTGTGTGTAATAGCCCTCCCTTTTCACCGGGGATCCGTTCCTGATCCCTGTAGTGAAAAGGCCAATCTATCAGCCAATCACAGAGCAGCATGTGACCAGCCAATGGGAAGCCAGCTGGGCAGGGCTATAAAAGGGCCTTGCAGAGAGTAAAAGGGGGGTTAGTTCTGAGTGAAAGAGTTACATCTAAGAGAGGGTGTGCTTTTAGAGTTCCTTTTGTTTGGTGACCACAAAAGGGTCTTGAGAGTCCAAAGAGGGACTGTGTAGGCTTGGGGAGTCTAGTAGGGAGAGACTCAGAACAAACCGTTTATTGAAAG
The DNA here is from genome assembly GCA_034509955.1 of Urosaurus nigricauda. Taxonomy (NCBI): domain Eukaryota; kingdom Metazoa; phylum Chordata; class Lepidosauria; order Squamata; family Phrynosomatidae; genus Urosaurus; species Urosaurus nigricauda. Next base: position 140,924,396 of record JAOEGL010000003.1, on the reverse strand, counting down.
TGGGATTTTGGGTCCATATGCCTGAGATAAGATTGCCTGTGTGGCTGTACTAATATTAATATTTTGAAGCAACATCTTGTCACTGAACAATAAGTCAATATAATAACTCCAAGTCTAATTTATAGTTTACTTTTTATATTTTACAAATAAAGTTTGGTTAGTGTTTGAAATACAACTTGGCCTCCGTTTGAATATCAAACCGCACTACCTAATATTAGAGATACAGAGGTGCTGTGCCATATTAAAGAGAAGTGTTAGGGTAAAGGTTGGCAGGAGTCCTTCACATATTTTGGTGGCAGCGGTGAGATTAAAAGTCCCATAGGACTGCCACAGTGGATAATAGGTTGTGGGTGGACCGTGTGTGTCTGAGAGGGTTTTCCACAACCCCCCCCCCATGAAAAATCACCAGAATTCAAGCCCAATTGGCTTGAATATCAGTGTGTGCCCCATTTTGTCCCCCTCCAATTGCTGCCTGCAAACGGGTGAGGGATGCAGATTTGAAGTCCACAAAAATGGAGACGTAACTGTATACACACACACATGCATGCTATAAAGATAACATATTAATCATCAAAATAAATAACCAAATAATCAAATTCACAAAAGTCAAAGCCACAAATGTGGAGGGTTGACTGTATTAGCCCAGAAAGATGGTCCTATGAAAGGAGGCAGCATCAGAAGAGGCAGAGAAGAGCAAGAATAAGAAGTGATATCCTCCCCCCAGTACTCCCATGCACACATAATAAAGCATCATGCCACTAATTCAGATTAAACATTTGCTGAGGTTCTTGACTGCAGAAGGATTTTATCAACTTCAAAGAATTTTATGCTCAGCTATAAACTGGAGACTACAAATGGGATTACTATAGGAAAGAGTTGTAGTAATTCCCTATCACCCTGAAGCTTCATGAAACAGCAGAAATCTCATTGGAAGAAATAGGCTAATGTTCTCTTACTTGAAAAATAAGAAGCAACAAAGAATCTTTAGAGCCCTTGTGTGTTACTCTCGCAGACTGCTGAACCAAATAGAGTGACTAGAGGTTAGGATGATTCTGTTATTATTATGGACTGACCAGAAAGTGGCCTAAGCAAATCAGTGTTAAAATTATTGCACACATTGCTGCAAAACAGGGTGGATTAAGGATAACAGGGCTGGGAAACGTGTGGCCCTAACAGATATCATTGAGCTAAAACTCTAATCAGTTCTAGACATCACAGTCAATGTGGTGAAAGGATGCTTATTGCAGTCTAACAACATTTAGATGGCTACATGTTCCCTATGCAGAACAGAGTACTGGCATGAATACAATGGTTCACTAAACAGGTACTTTACCCATTGACCCACCCCCCCACACAAACACATGCACACCTACATAAGAATTTTGTCAACAGTAATTGTTCATATTTCCCTCTGCATCTGCTATAATGCTGCCATCGTGTGATGGTAGCAGTACTACTTTTCCCCGCATAGTATCAGCTGATTACTTTATGGAAGAAAGGCTTCTGATTCAAAATGTCAAGCTGAATAAAGTATTCAAAATTCAGCAAGAAGACTGAACAAGATTGTCTGAAAAAGAAGAAGAAGACATTGATAAACAACATTAGACTGAAATGTTTTGATAAGCATGAAGATTGTTTGTTTTTGTTTATATTTTTAAAGAGGAAATTAGCATTAAGAGAAGAAGGATCTTATATAAATGCCTGAAGATTTCATTCATAATGCAACTAGGGTTGAGAGGGAGGGCAAGAAAGGAACCCCAATTGCTGAACATTTTCAGAAAGACTTCAGATTGAAGAACAGTGAGGATATTTGAGGTCTAATTGGTCTTGCTTCAATGCCAGATGATGGACTATTGAACTTTTAAGATCCTCTTCAGGCCTTGAAATCCTACGATTTTATGCTGCAAAGGTTAGGTAAATTCACTTCAGCTGAAAATACTGCTGGAGTGAAAGCACTATGGCACTAGCCTGTAGAGGTTGGCAGGTTGTCACTATAAGCTAATCAATCATTTTCAAATTTAAATACTCCAGTACAACCTCATATCATTATGCTAGGTTGTATGTGTCAGTCAGCAGAAGAACTGCATGGAAAAATTCAAAGTTCATTCAGAAGCCTCAAACATCAAGTCATTTTTTCCCTGTGTGACTGATTTTCACAACCTCTCAAGTGTTAATTTTTTTTAACTCTGCTCATAAATAACTGTGTTTCATGATTTTCTTTTTGAAGAGGTGTTTTGAAAAAGATCTATTTCACAATACATCTCACCACTCCAGTTTATCGACATACATTCACATTTGTTTGAACTGCATGTTATAATCATCAGCATGCACCTTCATACTGAATCTATTTTAACAAACAGAACAACTTATCTTGTTTCCTAATTATAATTAAGCAAGGAAATATGCAGAATAATGACTTCATAACCCAGCATAATAATCAATTAATGGCATAGTCAACCAGCATAATAACATCAGGACATAAATTGAATTCTACATTAATGGAGAGGACTTTTGATACAAATTTGTTGTTATAGGTGGTGGCAGCTCCTTGTTTCTAGTTTCCTTGCCTGCTTCAAAAACTGACATTTGACTATGCTTTTTGAACCTATACATGAAAGACAGGAAAGTAAGACCACATATACATTTCTGACAAGTGCAAAGAATAATGCATATACAATCTATGGTCCTTCAGATGTTGGGCTGGAGCTTCCGTCATCTCTTTCCATTGATTATGCTGATGGGACTTACCTTTTGGAAACATTTGGAGGAGAAGTTATTGACCCCTGGACCTGAGGCTTCACATGGTCATGTATATAGTGGTCCTTTGAGCAACCAACTGAGGCTGTATGAAAAACAGCCAGCCTACTCTCAATATGATCATGCATGTGATAAATGCATGGGTAGGCTTCATGCATGTGTAGTTTCCAGTCTCGTTAGGTTTTCTTTCTAAGTAATATTTCTAACGAGGATGGCAGGGTGATGCTGAAGTATCCTGGGCAATTCTGCACCACACAGTGTTCAGCATAAGCTGACTAACTTCTACAAAATGGTAAAACTGTAGAGTTATGCCAAAGAAGAGATATTTTTCTAAATCTGCATAGTTTATTGTGGGCACAAGAATTCAGCTGTGCTTCTTAAAGGAATCTGAGCTTCTGTGGCATAGAATTTTGAGATATATCATAGATACAGAAAATACAAAACATAAATAATTCCCAAAGATGTACACCTTGACATTGTTTAAGCAGAAAACCCATGCATACCGCAACTCTTCTGGACTTTTAAAATTTTTGTGGATTTTTAACATGCTTGTTCTTACTCTGCTCTCATATGGAAGAGGTGCTAAGAACTGGAACAAGGTTGGGTTTTTTGTTTTTTGTTTTTTGTTTTGCTTTTGGTTTTTTTGGACTACAACCTAAGTCCCATAACTTTCCTAAGATCTGCACTTGGTAACAATAGTTTTTAAAAAGGTCTTGCATCACAGCAATTCAAGAATTGGACATTTTCACAATATCAGGATAAACATTCTTGCCTGCTAACTGCTGCAGAACAAGATGCAGATAAATAGCTAACCATGGTGCCCATCAAAACATTGTTGTTTAGCTGCAGGGTTTTTTTTTTATTATTTATATACAATTACCTCCTTTATATTGGCTTCTGAAAGATGATACATCAGTAAAACTGACCATGAGACTTTTTTTGTAGAAAACAAGCCAAGAGAATTTTATGAAAACATTGCAAATTTAAGCCTTTCCGCAAAATAAGGAAATAATTTATTGTTCTTTTTATACCCAGGGTAGACAGCATCAAAGAAGTAAGGGAAGTTAGTGGGCCTTCCCAAAGCACAAAGGCTTTGTAGAAGGAAGAATTTTCCATTTAAAAATTGTCCTTAAACATGCAATTGATGTAGAAATTTATCAGATTTAGATATCTACCTATCACTTTGACATTTAAGAAAAACCTTTCAGCTGACTGTGTCCTTTCAGGTAGTGATCACATAAATTGCTTAAGTATTTTTGGAAATTTCATTCCCAGCTTGTTAAAAAGATGCTCACGTATCTCAATTGATGAGCCACATTACAGAGTAATATTACAAGCACTGACCTTAAGCAATTACTTGAAAGTAAGTCCCAGTGGTGTCAAGTACTCTGTTTATATTTCTGCTGTTTAATAAGTTTTGCACAAGTACTTTCAAGCTGATTGCATGAAACAAATTGAAGTAAATAAACACAATTTAAACTTGTTTGACCCTTCCGAAATCTGGGATTAAATCAAGGCAAATCCAGTTTTGGTCTTACTCCATTTGTGAAAAGCAAGGTTATAAGACTCTGGTTTGGAGAACATTTTAACTTCAAACGTACTGTGTTGGTTACCATGTCTGTTTGATGCCTATTGTAAAGAATGTGATTTATCAAGCGGCCATGGCTGGTGGCAGACATGAGAACATAGCCCTCTTAAGGCCTTCTAAACATTTAGTTGACCTACAATTTTGGTGACACACCATGAAAAGTCTTTAAAGTAACCACCCCTGCTTGTTTTAAAGGCATTTAAAAGTTTTCTAGTGAGATGCAGCTGTATAATTTGTTGTCACTGCAGTTGGAGGGGTTCAAAAACAGCTTAGTGGATACCTGTGGCCCATAAGCCATACACTGTCCTCTAGTGGTCTATATGCAAGGAAGAACAGTAAGGAGGAGCACATCAGTATTGCCCTGTCTTGTTGTCATCCCTTAAGTGCCTCCATGAATAGACAAGATTTACCTACTCTTGGTCACTTTCTACACATGAGATGATGGCAAATATGCAGCGGTGAGGGAGACAGATCTACCATTCTCATTTCTGTTCTACCTCCTTATGTCCAAGCACTAGATGCTTTCAGAATATATGCATGGGGATTATACGATAACTAGCACTACAATGTAGAATGATTGATCTAATGCCTGACAATCTTCATACATTTGCTTCAATTTACCTAAAGGTTACAGCCACGTGAAAGTGGGTTCCTACATTCGGTCTTCTAACTAGATACTGAACCACTCCCATAATTGTTGCATGACAGAATCTACTTTTTGAGCCAGTTGTGTACTTGTTATTTATTTATTTTTTTCATATTTCTTGATTGCCATCCTAACACTGCCCCCAGCCTAACAAGTGGAGAGAAATCCACTCAGGGATACCATTTTCAATATCATATGCAAACAATCTCAACTTTTGACTCTGTTTTCATCTTTTGTTTTGTTATGTGCCTTTAAGTCATCTCCTGCTTATAGATAAGGTTATCATATGATTATCATTTGATATGGTTATCATAAGGATCAGGTTATTACAAAATATGATAAGTTTTATTTGGCAAGATTTAGTCAGAGAAAGATTTCTACTCTCTTCCTTTTAGACAAAGAGATGTGACTTGTCCAAAGTGCATACGTGCCTGACTGAGAATTTGAACAATAGTCTGACAGAGTTCCAGTCCACCACTCAAACCACTGTACCACTCTGGTTACAAGAATTCCTAGGCTTTTTTAAAAAATAAATATATGGAATCTGCAAAAACCTCTAGCTATGTTATTTCGCCCCCCCCCCTTTTTTTTCTCTTTTAGTTCTTCATCAACCTATGCAAGCTGCTAGAAATTTCTGCACAAGTGTAGAACAGAAGTATTATTTGCATATGAATAAAGCCATCAATGGCCCAGTACCCACGGGTCGTGAAACGCCATCCCTCTTTGCTGTGCAGTGTTGCCACAGCAACCAAACAGGGCAGCAATGATGTGCAGCAGGAAAGGAGCCTCCTAGAGTGGTTCCTTTTTGCGGCATCATAAGGGCAGTGGGCGCTTCAGCGCTCTTATGTCACGAGGCTGTGCCCTGTGTGTTTTGGGCCACAACCTTGTGATGTAATGGCATCAATATTAGGGCTTGGCGCATATGGATGCTGTGTGTACCGCCCCTATATTATTGATTATGACATGGAATTGCACTGCACACTGCTACATGAGTTGGACTTCCTTTTGCACAACACCTAAATGAAAATTATCACCATGCAGCAATAAGCATGTAATCATACCTTATTTAATCTTCTTGTTGTTTTACACGGGCGAGGGGGGAGAGATCTGAACTGGAATTACAACAAGAAGAGAGGTTGACCCTTACACCCCATACAATGGTCCCAAAGAAAACAACCACCATCTTTCCTGAAGCTGCTGCTTATCCTGGAAGAGAAAGCAGTCATGTGTGATGGTCCTGAAAACAGAAATATAGATAAATGAAATGCAGTCATGCATTTCACATTATTATCTAGTTTGGCCCTAGCTAATGAGCAGATGTTGCAAATTTAATTCATAGCAATCCAACAAGGAAACTCCAAGAGAGAGAGAACGCAGTCTGTGGAAAGATGCAGAGACTCATTTATTTAGAAGTAAATGAACTCAACACATTTTCAGCTAGATGTATTTTGTAATATATAAATTATATATTGATCCCATGTGATTTATTCTTTCTCTGCTTGGTACAAATTCCAATCATGAAGAGCCATCAGTGGCTCAAACAGGCACTGAGGTGGTTGTTTTGTTCTAGTTATTCAACAGATCTTTCTATATAGGCTTTGATAAACAGACTATATTATTTTGTTGATGGTCACAGAAATCCAGAACTTCATGTAGCTGCAAACCTGAAACTAAATTTGGGACAGTTCTCCCACAGAATATATTTATTATTCATAATGTAATGCATGTATTGTGTGTTATGATATTGTGCTATTGTAGAGCACTGGTGAGTAAACCTGTGTCACCATCTGTCAGGAATAAAGAAAACCCAACATTATGGCATGGAGCAAATGTTAGACAGGAGAAGAACCCAATATGGGATACTGCTTTACAATCCCAGATACTTTGGGATGATTCAACAACAGTATGTGTGAGTTTACCAAGTTTATGGTTGAGATTGAGATACAGAACATTAAGATGTCATTTGAGGAAGGCAACGGGGGAAGAAAATAGAAGGTAGGCCAAGAGACAAATTTGACATGATCCTAACAGATTGTACTATGTATACTAGATGAGGAGAGTGTAGTTTGGAGAGGGTTCATGCCATATGTTTTTTGTTGTTGTTTTTTAAAGAGAAATTCCCCTTCCTTGCTCTATGGGGGCATTTCAAGTAGAATATAACAAAAGAAGAACACCCTCCTTCCCCACTCTCTAGAGAAAAGCATAAATGTTAAGATCTGGGATTAGCAGCCAGCCCAACCTGAGTATCAACAAGAGAAGACATCAATTTTCTAAGCCTATTCAAAATTCAGATTTTTTTTTCTGAACAAAATTCACATGCTGTTGTTTTGTTCATTTCTACACAAATCAACCTTATACTAATTTTTTCAACAATAAGCCCCCAAATGGCATTTTCTGTACAGATTTTTCTTCACAGGAACTTATATTTTTGTGTAAAAATATTACTTTATGTGCAGGAAATGATACTTCCTATGCAGAAAATGCTGTTTTCTACGCAAATTAACCATGTGTGAATTTTGCTCAGAGTAAGCCCTAAACTGCAAAGAAAAACATATTTTTCAACAATTTTTCAATTGTTTTCTAATATTCTATGCATCCCTCTTGCAGATCCATACTCCTTCTTTCTGACAAAAACTTGGATGATCCAGTATCATTCTGAGTCAAAATTCAGCCAGACCTTTCGACATTTAATTTCTTTCTCCACATTTTAAAGCTGTAAGACTCATTTAACTGATCAGGGCTTACTTCTGAACAGAGGTACACAGACAGAATTGCTGAATTGGTATCTCTTGTCCTGTTGTTCTATCATCCTTATATCATCGTCCCCCAGATTAGTGGTGACAATTGGTAACATTATGTTGTTGTTATTGTTTTAAAGGTGAGTCAAAGGATTTCCACAAACTGTTTTATTTTATTATTTCATTTAAAAGAAATGTGGTCACCAAAGAGCTCCGGTTTATGTGAGTAATCCATTAAGAGAGTTTCAGAAACTACTTTACTTCTACAGGTTTCTTTGGTTGGACAATATATGTTTTTTTGAAAGCATTATTTGCAAAAATGTTGAAATGAGAGCTGGAAAACATTTGCTTTTTCTCTTCAGAACTTGGAAAACTTAATTTCCATCCAGAGGAAATGTTTCCTTATTTGCTGAATTTTGTATATTTGTGCATGTGCTTTAATATGAAGGACATATTCTGAGTAACTGTGGTTGATACTTAAAATGCATGCTTAACAGCATATCCCCACCACCATCACCACCACTCCTGGTGACATTATCACAAGCTTCACTAGACCTCAGACACCCAAACCTATAAGTCTGAAATGTTTCTGGAATGCTGAAGGGGGCAGTTCTGTGGTCTTCTGTGGGTCCATTCAGGATCTGGCATAGTTGCTTACCCAGCAGCTGTGTCAGACTCTGAATGGAAGACATTATCCTCCCCAGCAGCATATTGTAGCCTACTAAGGGCTCTGTCCAAGGTCTGGCATGGCTGCTGGGTGAGTGAGAAGGGGAGGCTATACCCTTTCTCACTCACCCAGTAGGCATGCTAGTCCCTCTGGTTTTATCACCCCACTGGGTGCACACCCCTCCTGAGGTGCCACCAGGTACGGTCAACCCCCCCCTCCAATCCTCTGCATTTTTCACTCATATAATTTCATCTAATTATGTGTTGCTTTTTTATTATGTTAAATGCTAAATATTAAATAGTTTTAATTATTTGAAAATTACTTCCTTTTAGTTATTTCAACAACAACAACAAAAATCAACTGTGTCAAAACAAAAACATAGTACCAAGCAAGCCAATTTGTTTCCATCATGTTCTCATCCCTTCCTTCTCCTTTCCTTCTCAGAATACATAGGTGGAGCACTGTATTTATAGGCTACAGACATCCTGTGAAGCAACCATCCAACTATCAACATGCCACATCTTGGTCACTGTCCCACTCCTTTCTCCAGGAGGAATGTTACAAAATAAATATGAAACTAAGGCCTGATACTGCATGCTCCCAAGCTCTACCCTACTGTCTGGGTGCCATTTTGGCATGTGTGTGTTCACACGTTGTGCACACTGACGATGTGCCTCATGTGCTGCATCCAAATGGTGCAGCATACAAGGGACGTCACCATGCTGCTTCAGGACGCTAATGGTGCCTTAACAGCAGTGGGAAAAGCTGCATTTCATGGCTCCTCTTTCATGGTGCATCGTTGCTGCGCCGTTTGGTTGGCACAGCCACAATCTGGTGGTGAAAAGGGCAGCCTATCCACCCCTTTCCCCCAATCTGTACAGACCCTAAGTCTCTCTGGTCTATTGCTGGCATTTTTCTTATCTTCTCTGAGAATCCACAGCCTGAATAACAGGATATACAGTTTCTAAATAAGCAATGTTATTTGTTGGAAGAAGCTCTGTGCCATTTGTAATGCACAGACCACCCCAGACTGACATCGCAAAATATTCATACCTTTATTGTTAAATTCTCATTGATAGATGCAAAGAAGAGAACAGAGCAAACCTAAAATTTGCAAAGAAGAAATATCTTCTCCTTTCAAATTATCATACTGCTGCTATAAGTGCAATAAGACCCTGGAGCACAGTCACTGTGCCTTCATCGATGTGTGCTGCCTTAGCCATTGAATGGGCAGCACTCTGACTGCAATGTGCCATCTTTATGCCCGAACATTTGCCTCACTGCCAAAGCTGAGCTTGGAAAGAGTTGTGTGTGTCTGTGTCTGTGTCTGTGTCTGTGTGTCCATATATATGTTTCCCTCAAAACGTAGTCAATTAAGATTCTAATGAACTTTCCAGACCATTTTTCCCTCCCTTCCTCTCTCTCTTTCCCACATATATGCATGTTCATGTGTGCACACATGCACACACATTTCCCTGCCCCTTTGATACAATACTCATCCCAAGTCTCAAAACAGTCCAGTATCCTCTTCCCATGTCAATATTTTCTTAATTCAGTTCATATCCTTCAGGTACCTCAGGGTGATGTATAGCCCATAAAAAAGAGAGAAATCCACATCACCAAAAGAAAGCAGCTTTAAATCTTAATGCTCATCCAGATGGGTAAACACATACATACACATAGTAGGAATTCTGGGATATTTTCTAACAGCATGAGAATTTCAGTATACTTCAAGGGGTAAAAATGCCATCTATTATGTGTTTGTGGGCATAAGATGAAGGGAATACCGCAGTATCCAAATCACTCAGAGCTAGTAGTAAACACATGTTCACATAAGGCACAGCATTTATTTAAAGCAGCTGAAGATCTCCTTTTCAGGCTTGAGGGGGAAACAACATAACACTACAATTCCAACTGAATAACAAAGAAACACAAAAAGTTGTTGTGGAATCCTAAAATGAGTAACTGAGATAAACGAAGAAAAAGAGCAAAACAGCCCCTGCTTCACAATGTCTCTCAGTGAAAGGTCTCTTTATACCATCTACTTTATGGTCAGAATGCATCACTTGGATTCCACACTGGTCCGTGCAAGGAAATTTCTCACAAGCCTGCCTGCTTTCTTATCTCCCGCCCAAATGCAGCAATAACAATGTGAGACATATTTCAGTCCAATGGTGCCAACATATGTGAGGTCTTTGGTCAGCAGACATTCTTTTAGTTCTAAACTGGGGGGTTGGAATCAACTCTCACAATATTTCATTTAATATAGAATGAAGGTTCAAGTAGTATTGTCACCATACTGTAACGAAGCTAAACATCCTGTGGTTTCCCAGGCTGCCTGATCTGGTAAATGTCTTCCTTGAGAGGATACAATGTCTTAGCATTGCAGTAGCACCACGCTCGTGTGCCATATTTTTCTCCTTTACCTTGTGTATACTTCCAGAATGAGCATTCTGAATTCAACCAGCTATTCATAAACAGTTCGATCCAGCCCTAGTGTGTTTCATGTTAAATGCTGCACAAGTATATACTCCACATCTCTTTAAGGCTGCCAGTTTAGCAGTGGCTTTATGCATTGCTATTGTTTCCCTGTTGTGATACTTTAGATGCCCTGGGAGAATACAAAATATCTTCTAGTTCATTGTTCCTCTGTCATTGTAGCATTTGAGAGTGGATGCTTGCTTTGAGGATTAGTTCACAGGTTTCCAGCACTGAGTTTAGTAATGCCTAAGACTGCCGCATTTTTATTTTGGTAGGGTTCATCTCATTTCATACACATTTTGTCTATCTGTTTCATGAATTATTTGGCAAAGAATGCTTCCTGTGAGGAATTGTTCAAAGTATTCTGGTATTGTTTCTTTCTTTGCAGCACTCTTTGGCCATGAGCATTGCTGTGACCACTTGCTAGCAAACTGTTTATGGATTTTACACCAAGTCCTTTCACCATTGCCTTGTATGACCACACAAACTCCACTTGGTCCCTTCCTGGACAGGATCATGGAGCATGGGGAAGGATTATTTTGCACAAACATACTCACACCACCTTCTCTGCAAATTTCAAACACAGAGATATCAGACTTTTTAAAAATCATTACATTGCATTAAGCACAAAAGTACCCGAATGGCAAACCGAAATAGATCTGTTGGGACAATTTTCACTCCAGTTTTTTGTCATTACAAAAATGATAATACACTTTACATGACAGGTAGCTGAAGTTTGAGGACATTGTTTAGAAGTGTTGAAGTGAAAATATCATAAAATGCCACCTTAGAGGTCTAGTTCTTGTGAATTCTACCTCAAAGCATGACTTTAAGATTCTAAAATGCCCTACCTACTAGAATAAAGGTCAAATTAAGACATTAACACCATGGGAACAATTAGAAACATGTCATAACACCACTACCACAATAATTTCTGTGCCTGTCATTTACATGTTCAGTCCCTAGAATCAAAGGCTGTTTAAAAGAAGAATGTCATTGTCAGCCTCCTAAAGGACATTAACAAGTCAAAGTGTAGATCTCCCTGGGGAGGAAATTCCACAAATGCATTCACTATTTTATTTTAATCAAGCATGCTGAAAAGAGGGCATTTAAAATGACTGTTCAAAGACCCAGATATTTCAATAACATTCTTATTTTCATGGTAAAACACAGAGCTTTCATGTGACAAACAAAATGAAGACTACCAGAATACTAAAACTAAGATAGACTCAAGAGTAAAAAGGTGGTTTATAGGAGATGTATACGAAATGGGAATGGGAAACCATCTTATTATGAAAACTTTGGTATGGAGAACTTTAGATATCAAATAAAATGACATTACCCTTGAGAAAGGTTAAGTAGGAGATGCAAAAACACATTTAATTCACTGTGCTTTCTCAGTTAGGAAGGCATGTAGAATGGGAAGCCAATCCCATATTCTAGTTACATATGAATTGCTGGGACACCAACAGCACAACAAAATGAACTTACCGCAGCTTTTTCAGGTAACTGTTATGGAACACCATCTCTATGAATTATCTGGGACCATGCTCATCATATTGATATGATCCCACACCAGGAGGTGATCACAGTGATATCCATGCTACCTGACAAATATTCACGCAAGATTGGAGGTTCACATTTCAAATCTTCACAGGAGTGTTCTGCTTCATGTGAAAAGGGAAATATTTTACCCCCACTTTCTCAGTGAAACAAACACATAAAAATAGACCACATTGGAGAAGAGAAAATTTAAAATTGAAATGAGGGACGTGGGGGGGGGGGGGAGAGAATTAGATCCACTTCAGCAGGAGAAAATGGCCAGGGTATTTCACCCAATCTTCCCCACTTGTTGAACTTGAAGTGGATCAGTTGTTGAATAATGAGGCAACATTAATGTCAGTCCTACTGATTCAGTGAGTCTTCTCTGGAGTAGTTACTGAGTAGGTCACAAGTCATCATGATAAATCAGCATTACAACCTCATACAGGCCAAAACTGCCATCAAATACCTCCATTAATGTTGACTCCAATCACTATTCATGAGCAACCATGTTGCTCTATCTTCTTTCTTTGTTCCTCACACATAGGGTCCAAAGTTGTGGAAAAACACCAAAATGGGAAATTTGGCCTGGGTGTCACATAATTGCAAACGTATACACACCTGTTATTAGATGTGAGGACTGCAAAACGAGTAGAAAGAGCCGACAGCCAATCCTGTAATTTTTTCATTCTTTCCTACAGCAATTATTATTATTGCTTTTTCTTTTCCTGGGCATGCTCAGAGGAGCAGGAAATCTGCAGCTTTTCTGTTTTCCACAGAGACTAGAAGCTGCTTCACCAGAAGCAAGTTTAAGTGGGCAAAGCCTGGAAGTAATTCATCACAGTAACATTCATTGCCTGTAAAGAATTGCTTTTGGTGGTCAATGGACTATAACTTTGTTTGTTTTCAAGGAGAAGGAGTAGCACTACTTTTGAGGCACCAGAACAAGACTATGGAGTTTATCAGATGGGAGGAATTTCCCTTTATTTTGAATGCAGCCAATTGGAGCCAATTCGAATTCACGTGAATTCGCTAGTTTAGTGAATTTGCGTGAATTCCAATTGTATTCGGAATGCGTTCAGAATGACTTCCCATTACCCAAAAATGACTGCCCGTTGCCCGAAATTGTGTGAGATGCTTTAATATGCAATAACGTAAAATCCATCATTGCGTTCGGAATGACTTCCCTTTCGCCCAAAATTGCATGAGATACTTTAATACGCAATAATATGAAACCCCATGGTTGCGTTCGGATTGCCATTGGATTATACTTCTAATTTCCGTCATCTGATAAACTCCTATGTTTATGTTGTATCCTGTGTTGTCTCCTATCACTCCTATGTTACCTTATTGTATCTTCCATTAAATGCTCCAGTATGACCCAGTACTTTCTGTGCTGAGTCACATCAGAGGAAACAATATAGTCCTCCAACATGCCCTGGTTCTAAAATGATCTAGAAGCAATTAGAACTGTGTGTGATCTGCTTAAATTTGTACTAGAAATCCAGAGATCTCCTAGGAAGTGCTTGTATGGCTTTTAAGAAGAAAAAATTTTGAGAAAGTAAAGAGAGGCAGTTTTAATAGCGGATAATGTTTTTGGTGTGGAGGGGAGACTTCAGGGGTGTAGGTGTGCACAGATGCACATTATAACTAGGACTACTTGCCATACAATACCCACACAGAGAACAGAACAATCACTAAATAAATTAAATGAAATTAAAATTAAAAACCCCTCCCCTCAAAGAAAGTATTATAAATGTTTAATAAAATCAGTTGCATCTACATTGATAAAAACAGTAACAATAATGAATTTTTTGATGTGGCCAGCAATAAATAATACAGTGAAGTAATATTTCAGTAACATTCTAAAACCAATGGAAGAAAGAGGGGAAAGGGGATAAGAGTGAATGCAAAACATGAGGGTGGGGTAGATGGTCTCTGACTGATTGACTGCCTGACTGAATGAATGAATGAATGAATGAATGTGTACCTCTATAAATAGATGGATGGAATGAGAGTTGGTTAATGCTTGCCTAGGTGTGTAATGCCTGTCTCTGTGTGTGGCCTCCCTATCTACATATGCACTCTTGCCACTGGTTCTGCCACATCACCCCAGTATGTCTGTGTCCCTCCAGCCATAATGAACACCACCACTGTTTGTGAGGGAGAGAAAAAACTTTTGTTGCTCAACTTTGAGTCTGGGAACAGCAGAGATCCTATATTGTTTGGTTTGTTGTTTGTTGTTGTGTGCCTTCAAGTCAATTCCAATTTATGGTGACTCTAAGGAGAACCTGTCCGAGGGGGGAGGGGTCTTCACAAGATATGTTCAGAGACTGAGAGAGTGTGACTTGCCCAAGGTCATCAATGACAGAATTATGTTGCTCAAGGAAAACAACAACAACGAAGACCATGGTATATAAAACTCTTAGGGGCTGTACAGACAGCCCTGTAAGGGATGGCTCTATGCCACCCCTGAAAGAGCTGAATTGGGATCACAGTAACCGGACAGTCAACCTGTGGCCCCAATCTGTCATTTTTCTGGGCTAAAGAGAAGCGGCAGTATACCCCCCTCCCGCCCGACACCCTGACAGCCATGAGGGGTTGCCCCTTTCTCCTCTGGATCATTGGTGTGGCCGTGCCAAAGATACACATGCCAATAAGGAGCTCCAAAACAGAGCTCCTTAACACGCTGCTGCCAAGGCACCGTAAGCACCTTGGAGCATCGAGGTGACGTCACACACATAGCACACTGTTTGGATGTGGTGCACACATGTTGTTATTGATGTGCATGCCATATGGATGACACTGCATCAAGATGACACCTCCATACATGCTAGAATTACGGAGCGTGCGGTTGCTGCGTGGTCCACAACGCTAATATTGGTGGCAGCTTGCCGCTTTTGGCCCGTCTGTCTTGGGCCTTAGTCTCCTCCTCTAAGGTAAATATTTTATTCAGAAACACCACCATTAGCAAAACAGGAGATGAAAGAAGAGCTGGCTCATTTTTACATACTTTCTTGCCTTCTTCCAAGCAGCGATGACAACATACATAGCTTCACCTAATTATTCTTGCAACAATATTGTGAGGTAGACTTATAATGACATAAGAATGACTAGTTCAATGTCATAAGTTGGTACTTTTTGTATTCATGTTTTCCCTCTCCACCTTCTCCTACACCATAAAATCCAGTGTATACATAAGCAGACAATGTGTGCATAATCATACAGCCATTTAGAACAAACGTTCAGTCTTTTACATGACTACGTCCCCCTTGTTGGAAGCGAGGGGGGGAATCATTTCTGTTAAGGGGTGGGCATGTATTCCTCCCTCCCTCCACCATACACAGGATCTATAACGTGGTGTTTTTTGTATAGTGTAATTTGAAATCACATACTCTTAATAACCCATCCTAATAGGGGTATATCTGATTTGTGTTTAAAAAACAAACAAACTAGCAGCTGGTATTTATTCCAGATTAAACAAATCTTTGATTTAAAGTAAGTATGTGGCTCCTTTCATGATGCCATTTCAAACATTGCCCTTTCCCCTTGCCTCAGAAGCTGCTACGCCAAATGATGTCTGTCTACTCAAATGCCATGACCATATACACTACTAAGTATCAAATAAAGGCTTGCCTTCTGCTCCCACAATTGCAGCAATTTGCCCCCCAAATTCAATCTGCTGGAAAATGCAAGAATACCTATATTTAACCTAGCCTCAGCGACATCTTTTCTATACATAAATATGTCAGAGGTTTAAAGTCCACTGTCTTGCAACCCTCCATGGCTACAAAGAGACGACAGTTTTATACCATATGAAATGCAGTGATTTCCCACCTTCCATTCCGAGAAGGTCCCAAGGTAGTGGATGTTAATGTCATGACATTTTTAGGCATAGAAAAGCTTTTAGGTTATCCAGAGAATGTTTTATGGCTCCCATTGAACCCAGAGAGCCTTTGAGCCAACGGTAAATGGGTATCACTCTTTTTACAGACAAGAACAGAAGGTAAGAAATAGAGGTGGCTAGAATACAGAAAACTGGGAAAGCTAAGCATATTTTATGTCTACAGGATATTTGGCTGGTAACAAAGTCACTATTCAAGAAAGTGTTATTATACAAAATAAAATGTATAACAGAAGATATATTTGCTTCAGTTGCAATTTCATGTTCCATGCATACAATATCCCTCACCATATCTGCAACATGATGCTGCCTTCTAAAAAGACCTATGTTGGTCCACCTACTACAACACTTTCAGTTCTACCAGCTGTTAGTCAAAGATCTGAGGCAGGATACCATCCCCGTTCTGCATTCAGAATCTTTTACATCAGTGGTGGGAACTATATGGCCCATTGGATGTTGCTAATCTACAACTACAAGGGGTCATTCCCACTGGCAGGATGAATCGCTTGCTGATTCATTCTTGCCCTGGTTTGGAAAGCGATTTCAAAAGACCCCTTGTTCCCATTATGAAAGGGTGTGTTTTTTTCCTTACCCTGTGTGATCAGGGTTTTTTTTTTTTTGGTATGATTGTGGTTCCCACTGGCAGCACCACTTCAAAATCCCCTGTCCATCATCTGATGGGGGGTGTTGGAGGCTGAGAGTGTGTGACCTGAGGCTGGGAGAGTGTGAGGCTGAGATAGTGTGACATGGAAGAGGGCAATGGACCAAGGCAAGGCCGGGGGGAGTGGAGAAGAGGAGAAGGAGGATGACAAAGGCTGGCAAGGGAGCTTGGAGGCTGGGGGAAGGGACAGAGCTAGGCCAGTAAGGGAGCTTGGAGGCCAGGGGAAGGGACATTGTCAGGTTGGGAAGAAAGAAGAGGAGGAGGAAGATGACAATGGAGGCAATGCTTGGAAGGGAACTTGGAGGCTGAGGAAGACAGCAAGGTGGGGGACACATTTTTTAAAAAAAATTAAATTAATCAAAAAACCGACAGAAAAGTTTAGCAGCTACTTGCCTTTGTTGGAGTTGCTTGACCAATCTATCGGTTTTTCTAGTAATTGTATTTATTTATTTTTATTTATTTTTTAAAAGGATCCAAAAAGGCAGCACTAGATGTGTGTGTGACACTCTGGGGAAGGATGGTAAATACACACCCCCTCTGCCATTTGTCCCTCCCCTTGGAAAGAATTGATTCTGATCTGGAGTTCCCACTGTTAGGAATCATGTCAACTGAATCTTCTCAAAAGAAGCTCAAAATAACTGCTACCAAAAAAACAACAACAAACCCTGTGCTTTTTGCATTTGCTCCACTTTATTTCCCCTGGAATTAATCCAATGAGTATCAGAATCGATTTCTAATGGGAATTAGGGTCATATAACCCAAATCACGACTCAAAGTAAAATGTAGTGGGAATGATGCCTTAGTAGCCCTAGCCAGCACTGCTAATGGTGAGGAATACTGTAAGGAGCAGTTCAGAAACACAATGAGGGCTGCTTGTTTTCTACCCTTGCTTTTTATAGTGATCACATTAAAGAATGTGGTACATTTTGCATGCAGATGACATACTTAAATACTGAGTATTAATCTCTTCACAAAGGACAATGCTATGTCCTTAAAAATTTAATCAGGGAAGTCACACTTCACACTATCATCAGTTTTTCTCACCCTGCTTCCCATAGTAGTGAAAGTCCCAAAGGTGCCTTGTGTCCGCAGAAGTTTCAAAGGTGCAATGGGTGCTCAGGGTGTTTGTGACACTTTGGTGTCCTCTGGCTTGCTGGAGATAGATAACATTTTCTCTTTCTTTTTTTATTATTTTAAAAAAATTATTGTTAAAAGCATTCCATTTCACAATCATAAACACTTATACATTTTACATGGTATTGTTTGTGATTACAGAGGTTTTATATGTACATTTGTATATTTTAAGTACACATCTGCAAGAGATCCATTGTTGATTTTTGTTTATCATCTTCTTTTCATATTGTTGCTTATCTTAGCCTTGTAGTTCTTCTTATCTTCTTCCAACTCTCATCCGTCCTTCTCCTGCATAACCTAAACTTACTATCTCTTTCTTCTCCTTCCCTCATTATCCTTAAACGCACTCTATAAACCTTCTACACTAAACTTCTCCCTCCTTCTTATCCTTCTCAATTAACCTACCATAACTCTCCATCCACTCCAACATTCATACCACTTCCTACTTGTTTCTTGTCAGTATTTTGACTTCATTAAACATTTGGAATCCCTGTAAATTCGCATTTTCTTATTTAACTTGCTTTCGTTTCCTTCTTTCTTATACTTTTTTTTTTAAAATCAATCAATTGTTAACCCCTCGGTTATTCCTTTATATTCACTTTGTTACTAAACCCTTACTCAGAACCTCTTATCTGTTTTATATGTTTGCCATCTACTCTCGTTAAGGATCGAAGTATATCAACTCTTAAATTATCTCATCAGAAGACATTTCGTGTATATAATAGCATAATAAGGAATATTGATGTATTGTGTTATTCTATAACTATAAAATTTATGAATTATGTTCTCTCCTTCTCTACCCCGCATGTCCAAGGTTAAAAAAAAACAAAATAAAGAAATAACAAAAAGTAAAAATCTATATACTATCATGCTTAACACAACAAGGATAGCTGATCTCCCATTTTGGCAATCTTTTCTTGGGTATATTTTATAACTGGCTCCCAGTACCTAAGTACATCATCTCGTGATTTGTATATTAAATTTTGCGACAAGATATCCATTTCTAACACATCCTGTAGTTTTATCAACCAGTCTTCTTCATCAGGAACTATCTTTGTTTTCCAGTATTGTGCATATGTGATACGCGCTATTGATGTCATGTAAAAACAAATTTTTTCATGCTTCTTATCTATCTCTTTTCCACACATATTTAATAAATAAAATTCCGGCGTGAATTGTATTTTTTTCTTTAGGATTTTCTCTATGGCACTGTTTATATTTTTCCAGTACTGCTTCGCTTTTTTACATGACCACCAGCAGTGGTAAAAAGTTCCTGGTTCACTTTCACATTTCCAACAGGTATTAGGGATGTTTTTGTAAATCATTGATAGTTTCATCGGGGTCATATACCATCGTAAGTACATTTTATGAAAATTTTCTCTTATGTTTTGTGACCTGGTGTACTTATTTAAATTTGTCCATATATATTCCCATTTTGATGTTTCTATTGGATGTCCTATATTTTGCATCCACTGTATCATTTGTCCTTTTATTATCTCAGATTCTTGATCTAAATTGATTAGAATTTTATAAATTTTACTAATTTTTTTATCCTTATTATTTGAAAAAACTTTGTCTAATTCATTATCCTCCTCTTGGAATCCTTGACTCATGTAATCTTTTTTAAAACGTTCTTTAATTTGTCTATGATTAAACCAACTAATCTGTATCCCTTCCTTTTGAAGTTCTTCCCATGATTTTATAACCCAGTCGCCATTTATTTTCTTAAGTAAGGTTTTATAGGATAACCATTTATTCCCCCCCCCCCATCATTTCTCTTCTGTAAAACGCTTCTTGAGGGGATATCCATTTGGGTATACCTCTATATAATTTGGCTTTATATTTCCGCCAAATTCTTAGTAGTGGTTTCCTAATACAGTGATTGTTTATTTTTTTATTAGCCTCTATTTTGTCATAATAAAGATATGCATGCCAGCCGAATTTTAGTTCATCTCCCTCCAATTCAAGTAGTCTATTATTTTCCAGTTTGATCCATTCCTGGAGCCAAGTGAGAGCGCAAGCCTCAAAATATAATTTAAAGTTGGGTAACCCCAATTCACCTTTTTCTCTAAGATCTTGTAATATTTTCAATTTTACTCTGGGTTTTTTTTCCATTCCATATAAATTTAGTAATATCTTTATTCCAAATTTGAAAGGGTTTCTCTGATGAAATTATTGGAAGCATTTGGAACAAAAAAATTAATTTTGGTAAGACCGACATTTTAATTATGGATATTTTCCCTAATAATGATGTTCCTAATCTACTCCATTTTATTAAGTCCTTCTTGATTTCTTTCCAGATTTTGTTATAATTTTTATCATACAGTTCCACTGTGTTTTTTGAGATGTAAATTCCCAGATACTTAATAGTTTTTTGTGTTCGTATACCCATCATTTTACTCAATAATTGTTGTTCGGATTTTATCATGTTTTTGGTCAGAATTGCCGATTTATTATGATTTATTTTACAACCTGTGGCTTCCCCAAACTCATTTAATACTTTCAAAACCTCAATAGCACTCTCACTAGGATCATTAAGGATAATAACCAAATCATCCGCAAAAGCTAATGATTTATAGGAATGTTTTTTTCTTTCTTATACCTTGTATATTATTATTATTCTCTTTTATCTTAACTAAAAGTCTTTCCATCACAAGTACAAACAATAATGGCGACAATGGGCATCCTTGTCTCGTTCCCCTCTCTATCTGAATTTTCTGGGTTTTGTCCCCATTAACAATTATTCTAGCTGATTGTTCCTTATAAATTTGTTTTACCCATTTGGTGTAGTTCGGACCTAATTCTAATTTGTCTATTAATTTATGTAAAAATAGCCAATTAACCGAATCAAAAACTTTTTCAAAATCAATAAATATTAAGCCCAATTTTTGATCGTTGTGACATTCGTAATATTCTAGTATATTTAGAATATAACGTATGTTATCTCTCATCTCTCATTTTCTGATATCTGTCTTTACTCACAGATAAGTGGAGCATAGGTAAAGAAACACATCTTAAGCATTCCAACAGCAAATCCTCTGACCCACATTAGATGACCAGAAACAGGGAGATGCCATCCTAAAATCTGCATAGACCCAAACCCAACTCTGTTATAGTTTCTATGTGTTGATCAGTTCTTCTATGTTGTTCAGTCCTACTCACCTTAGGGCAGCTCTACACATACAGGAAAATCAAGGGTGCCTTAAATTTTCCAAATTTGCAATGACATTGGAACTTGTCCATACTATTAAAAGTGACTGGGAGGCTATTCGCAGCTAACTCGGATTAAGTGACCACCATTGCGAATCTGCTGGCCACATTTATCATACATCCAGATTTCCCTGGAAAATCCAAAGAAAATGTGAATCTTTTTTTCCTTGCACTAGCCAAGGAATAAACCCTTTAAGTCTGTTTCACTGATAACAACCAGGTGTTAAAAATGTTTAATTCCACTTGATTTATGCCTGTAGTTTTTAAAGGCAGACTTTGGCTTTGAAATCTAATATTTAGATGGTATCAGAGCTTTCTTCTGCTAGAGTATTTAATCTCCAAAATTCCTATAGTCATAACCATAATATAAATTCAAGGACAAATGTTCTCTCCCTCATAAACTTGAATTAGTAAATTGATCCTCTTTGCCCAGCATGTTTTTAATGAACTTCAAGATACAATTTGATAGGTTCATGAAAACAATTACTGGTAAATTAGATATCACGATGAATAAGAAGCACTAATATAGGAGCGACCATTCAGTGCATTCAATAAACCCAGGTGCACTGGATTGTGCAAATAAAATTCTATTGTACAGTGACAATTGTAATGGTGATGTGATGATTAACATTGGGTTTGCAATTTTTAAAGTCTTTCTTTATGCCATTCTTTTGTACGGTGTTGAAAGAGGTCATGAGAAAAACCCATTGCAAGGACATATCTGAGTAGAAATTATCAGAAAGAAATTGAGATCAAGGTTCAGGTGTCTCAAATGATGACAAGTGTAACCACTAGAAAGAGATTTTTCAAAAAAATCCATATACACTGAAGCATTCATTGTAAGGCACCATGTCTCAACCTTAGACACATAAGCTCAACTTTGTGTATGAGGACTGTCTTCCCCTTTACATATACTCAATTCAATTACTTTGAATGGGTCCAATTTCCATAAATTTGCTTCAGTTTATATAAAGTAGCATCAGCAACAGAGAGATGGAAATGATGCAAACCCCCCCCCCCCCCCATATTTTACTTCTAAATCAGGAGTGCATCAAGAGATCCATGCTTGTATCATGTTCACGTGTTCCTAGCACTGACTGATATTTCAGAATCCATCTCACATTGAAGAGCAATCATCCAAGTCCTGTGAGGACTGTGCACTGACAGTCCACTCTCAGGACTTGTTTGTGCCTTTGTAGATCACCCATTCAAGAGATCAGTCTTCTCTCACTGCTTCACAGTAAATAGTGCAAGAGATACTTTCCTTTGTATTCTTCTTTCAATAACATTACAGTAATATTTGGAAACCCAGAACACAAAGGTGGGGACATCTATATCAGTCCTTCTTATCTGGTTAAGAGATAATAAAGGTACAGTGATGATCAGATAAAAGAAACCATCATATGTCATCCCATCCACATGGCCCTGGATTCCATGCAGCAGCATGAAAAAAGGAAATAAAGAATGAGCCACATGCTACCAAGGTAAGTTGTGAAAGGCCCCTGAGTACTGAAGACCAGCTTCTACATGTGTGGTTTACTGTGTGAAGAATTGGGGGGGGGGGGGATGTCTTAGATTCTCATACTATCTAACCTTGATCACTCCTCCAGATTAATGTGCAGATTGGAGAACAGTTATCCTGTGGGTTTTATCCTCCTCCAAATTTTGTGATTTAACGGGCAGCTAAAAATATGCCAACATGCATATATTTTAGGATAAGCCACATTTAGCAATGCATACTTAGAGAAAATGCATTTAGAGAGGTTATTTTGTAAGAAAACACACCCAAAAATATGCGTTTGAATATGAATTTTTGTGCAGAATTTTCAAAAGCAGAGATTAAGGCAGAAAAGAGACAGCATGGATTTAGGAACGAACAGATGTATAATGGATGCAAATGGGAATCAGACTGATCCCTTCGCCACTAGTTGCCAGTGCTGTTTACACTTATATGACCTGCCTGAGTGAGCTACAATCATGTATTTAGCTTTGCCAGCATAGGTGAAATGAAGCTTCCCTGCTGGTATAGTTAGCAGTAGTCCTTTGCTCCTACAGAGAACTCAGCTGGGTCTCACTCTCCTTGAAGTTCTCTTCACACAAATGTTTCTAAACATTTGGAAAGAGGCCTAACTCATGCATTTGTTTCTAGGATAGACAAATATTTATAAATTTTCATGCTTTTTTTATTTTGGGAGCTCTGTCCATAACAAACAAAATATGTTACAGACATGCTCCTCACCCCACACCAAGAGCTAGGAGCAAATTTCACATGAATTACAGATCACAGTTTATCTACTCACTTCTTTGATTAATGGATTCCATCAATATTCCCTTGCAGAAGCCAAGTGTAACCTAGCAACCTGCACATCCAACCTGGTATTACTTTGATGCAATGTTATCAAAAAAGGACCTTCCCCATGATGTTTAATAATTAAAATTATGTGATTAGATATCCATGGTTCTTTTGTGGATGAAATAAGGTCCTTACATTTCTTGCAATAACTTGTTAGACTGTCTATACTTTACCAAATAAAAAAGACTGCTTGGAAGCTTATTTGTTTCTGTAATGGCAGAATGAACATAGCTACTTACTTTCACCACTTCAAAACTACAGGGAGCTTCTGAGGTTTGTTAACAGTTGAAACAAAAGCAACTGATCTTGTCCATGTGAAAACAAAGAGGTTACATCACCACAAAAACTAACCAAGAAGTATGCATACTTAGTATAAATATACTGAAATCAATGTGATTTAATTTGGTCCAAGGTTGCCCTCAAGATTTTATTGAACTGCAACTCCCAGCAGTCCAAGCTAGCATAGCCAATGACAAGGAATGCTGGGGATCACAGTTCAGCAACATCTATTCAGCATCATGCTACTTATTAAAGACAATATTACACAAGCCTGTTGTCTTGTACCAATAGCTTGGTTTCTGCAAGTGGAAACATACCATTATAGAAAGATCCCTTGCATACCATCACAGCAATAATGCTTTGGTGCCAGATGCTCCTGGGATTGGCCTTCCACACTGCTCCCCTTTCCCGCTTTCCCTTCCTACCTGAGACTACTGGTATCTAGTGCACATAGCGCATTCTCACAACTTTATTTATTTACTTATGCTTCTAGGCTGCCACAATTGCAGTTTCAACTACCTAAAATTGTTTGTATTCCTGTTGTAGTGCATTTGCATGGTTGCATTAAAAATAGTAAATGTAAAGACCTGCTGTGAAATGTACCAAAAAGAATGGAGAGGCTTCGCCTATAAATCAAAATGTCCTCCTTGCTTGAGCACCAGAAGTGGAGTGATTTCTCTGTGCTTAGGAACAGGGCGGAGGAAGACCACTGGGGAACCACACACCCACATGGAACAAGCTAATATCAGAACTGCAGCAGCATGTGACATTCACTCCAGATGTAACAGTTGGACAGTATTGGAAGCCATTTATAGACTTTTCCTGAATGAATGGAATGAATAGATTCCACAACAGTCTATCTACATCAGGCCTTTGGTATCTGCTGGGTTTTGGTTTCAATATGACCCCCCCCTCCCATGGAGACCAAAATCAGTGGATGCTCAAGACCTATTATATATACAATATAATGAGAGGAAAGCCACAATACCATGCAATAAGGAACACTCAAAAATGAAATTAAGCTTCTGTAATGGTGGTAAAAATCCATTATGTGATATTATAAGGCCTTTATCACATATAGCCATCAAAGTAGCAGGATAACATGATAACCGTGTGCTTGATCCCCCCTCCCCTGTGCGCACATGATCTCATCATCATAATGTGGGTGAACCATGGGAGATTGTAGTAAAAGTTATGTTTGTTTACTCACAGGAAAATCTGTTAATGGCCTCCTTTAGCAATGTTGCTGTATAAGATTCACAGTGCAAACATTCAATAGTGTTTCCTGCCAATGTTGCCTGGTTGGTGAGCAAGGGTGACGAAATGGAGTTCCAGATCCCTTCCAGAGTCCTGTTCTGTCATAGCTATGCTTCTCTCTCTCTCTCTCTCTCTCTCTCTCTCTCTCTCTCATACACACACACACACACACACACACACATCTTCCTCCTTTCCTTCCTCCTACTTATTTTTCGCCACCTCCTTCTCAAAGCTTTCCAAATCTTCCCTTCACCCTCCTCTCACAAGCAACTACATGGCTTTCTTGGGAAATGGATGGGAGGGAAGGGAGAGAGAAGAAGTGGTGAAGGTAGTTCAGTGAGATTTGGGCACTAACAGGTGCTCTAATTCCAGATCAGGACTGAAGGGGCAGGAGATCAGGATAAAATCCTGATTTTTGCAGGCTACGGTATTTCAGCAGGAGAGGTCCCCATGCAGTAAGGCTCTACGTCTCATCCAGTCTATCATAGGTATGGCTAAGTCTGAATTCAATTCTGCCTTATATAGACAGATATAGATAGAGGGATGTGTTGGTTCAGTGGTTAAGATGCTGACTATGACAATCACAAGATCAGCATTTCAAGGCCCAAGTGCCATGTGATGGAGTGAGCTCCCATCACTAGTCCCAGCTTCTGCCAACCTAGTAGATCAAAAGTATGTAAAACTGCAAGTAGATAAATAGGTACCACTTTGGTGGGAAGGTAACAGCATTCTGTGCAGTCATGCTGGCCCAATGACCTCAGAGTAGTCTTTGACAATGCCGGCTACCTCAGCTTAGTAACAGAGATGAGCACCACCCCCTACAATTGGACACGACTGGACAATATTGTCAATGGAAAACCTTTACAGTTACCTTTATACAGATATGAGCAATCTTGCAGAAAATCTATCTGGCTTAAAGCTTAATTTTCTTAATTTAATAATGCTTGCACCACTGTATTATTAAATACAATCAAGATGGCAGCTTTGGCAAACAAGAAGGATGGTCCAGAAAAGTAACCAATACAGCACAGGTGTCTTTTGACTCTTGACATACTAACCCTTAGGAGCTTATCCCATGGCTTAATAAATTGATTTACCTCTATCCAGCTTAAAGCTTAATCGAGGAAGCATCCTGTTATCAGAAGGGTTTTGCTGCCAAATTTGCTGCCGAAATACATCTAGGAGCATTTCTCATGGCTGCCAGAGTGCTCCTGGAGGTGGGAATGGACCCGAGATGTATTCAGGTGGAAAAATTGGTAGAAAAAACCTTCTGATAACATCAAGATGCCACCCGAATTAAGCTTTAAGCTGGATAGAGGTAAATTGATTTATTAAGCCATGGGATAAGCTCCTTAGTTAGGATATGGAAGAAAATGTTGAACTCAAGGTTATTTAGAATACTACCAAATGGAATTGTTGCACTCTTCAGCTGAAAGTTAGTTTTAAGAATAAATTAGGAAATAAGAAATTTGTCTAAACCTTAGAACCTTCATTTTTTTTTCTCCTGGTGGTATTTACAAGACTTGAGTGACCATGACATTGTTTTAAATTCCCCAACACATGTTATGGAGCAATATCAAATAACCTTCCATTACAGAATATAGCAAAGCATTCCTCTGTGTAATGAGACCAGAACCCAGTTCCCCCACCAATAATCTGCATAGATGACTGCTTTTGAAAACCATATAAAAACTTCAGCTTCTAACACAAGACTGGCTAATTTCAACCAAACTAGCCCAGTGAGGAAAGGAAGAATGCACCCCTTCTCTTATCATGCATCACTCACACTACTATGCTAGAAACAGCCATCCATATGTTTTGTCACTTATGAGAATTAGGTCTAGATTCAAACTATTGTTAAGTTCTGAAATTGGAAAAGAATGCTGTCATTCTACACATTTTAGAAAAGGTTTAATTGCTATTATTTCTACTTCAAAGTTTCTTTTTAATGAACCAGCATCATTCACAGCGACTGTTATGCCAAAATTTCATGTCTGTGGATATGCGCCAGATTCATGGATGGTTGGTACCTCCTCCATAGAAGTTTACTCATGAACAGATGACTCACATCATCTGTTCATGAGTGGAGATGAATGACAATTTCCACACCAGCACTATCTTGCTCATATACAAGTCTTAAGGGGGAGGGGACTAATAAATTGTGGATATTTAACTAAAAAAGAGAGTTTTGTTCTGTTCATTAATTGCAAATAAGTAATGCAGTTTGTGAAAAGTTTTAATTCTTTCCCCCGCACCACCTTTTTATTCTTGTCTCTCGATTTCTTATTTTTTTAAAAAAAGTACTCCTTGCAAAATGATTAGCTCTTATGTCTCCTTTTAATACTTGAAAGGTTAGCGCAATAGGAAGAGTGAAGCACTTTAATTAAAGAATGAATTATTGAATACTTAGTTTTAATTGATGGAGCGCTTCTGCTATTGTGCGTGTTTATAGATATTTTATGGGAATCTATAATCAAAATCTCTCACATGGAAAGAATGCACCTTCACCCAGGGAGGAGAAAGGAAATTTTAAAAAAGGAAATGATCACATTCAGCCGCTTAATTTCAAGAACGATGCGAAGAGTGGTTGTCATGACAACAAGTCACTAATTGCCAATGTAAAAATCAAGATCAACCTTGATGGAATCCAGTGGCACTGCCAAGACTATAAAATCTTGTGTGTGCATGTGTTTGTGTGTGTGTGAAAGAGAGATTTCTGGCCCAATACAAATAATAATCACTGAAAGATGTCTCTACTCAGTTTCCCAGCAGAGATTACCGTGCTGGGAATTCTAGAGCTTTACAGTTGATAATAAGTTCCAGCCATTTTATGCTTTTCTTTGACCGGAAATCCTACCCATTATCAAGAAAATGGAAACATGTTATTGGTGGTTTCTCAAGGATTTTGGCATCCTCAGGCAAAGCAAAATGCTATGAAGAACGTGTGAGGTAAATGAATGCGATATGGCAAAATATTTCCAGAGAGAAGAAGCAAAACAAAGCAAGATGGCATGGGAAAGGGCACTGCCATCATAAATATCTCTCACATGAGCTTGTTAGTGAGTGATCTGAGATGCCTCTGGCTAGGATGTTAGGGAGCCTTTGGGGAAAAAAGCGATAGACCCTCAGAAATGCAACCACAAAAATTATAGTATTTTTCCCTTGCTATCTATTATTTTCGTTGTTGTTGTTGTTGTTGTTGTTGTTTTAAAAAGAATGCAGCCCAAATTTCACCTTTCACAGCCCAGTAAGTAGTCTGATTAGGTCACTCAGAGTGAAGAAGAACATTTTGATAATACATTGCCATGGAAACAGGAATTAACTATCAGAAATAGGAATGTAGGTGTTAAGAAAACTCTGTTTTTTATAAGACAGCTTTCACATTTTTTTTTTTTTGCTTGTTTTCATTCTTCTTCAACCATTTAGTTTCCATGGCTCTTTTCCAGGACTCTAATTTGCTAGGAGCTGTTTTCCCTTCACAGATCAGAGAAATAATTCAGTGGATGCTTCACTCTGTGGTCCCATCTAATATGATATATATATATATATATATATATATGTTT
Organism: Urosaurus nigricauda; assembly: GCA_034509955.1. NCBI lineage: Eukaryota > Metazoa > Chordata > Lepidosauria > Squamata > Phrynosomatidae > Urosaurus > Urosaurus nigricauda. Next base: position 140,895,616 of record JAOEGL010000003.1, on the reverse strand, counting down.
TTTGTTGTTGTTGTTTACAGGAGAATGAGTACAAGCAGCTTCCTTGTTGCTCTGCTATATGCTTGTGACAGTGTTCCTTCTTCACACTTATTGCCCATTACTGTATGTAGAATATATTGCAACTTGCACTGGATTTTGATTTTAAATACCGGCGAGCATCCCCAAACAAAAAAAAAAAGAAATGTGATGCTTGTGAGGGTGGTTAAACCAGATGGAAAGCCACTTGCTATGCGGCTCAAAGGAGCATGTATGAACATTCATCAGAATTATACAATTATGTCTTGTCTGGGTTTATTTTAAAGGTATACATTTAGTAAACATGAGGATCCAGCTACAAACGTTTACTGTGCCTTCAACAATTCTAAAGCTGTGAAGAAGGAGAACGGAACAAACAAGACAATGATGAAGACCAAGGGGAGAAGGAGAAAAAGAAGGAAGAGTTATCCATAATACATGGATGTAAATATTCACTTGTCTTGTTTGTGCACACAAGAACAAAAACAGCAACAACTCTGTATTGCTTTTCTTACTCCACTGGCTGAGATAACAAGATTTTTTGTGGATTTTGCAAAGAATTGGTCAAAGCGAAGAGAGGATTTTTTTATTTTTTTTTTGTGCAAGCTGCTATTGCTTTTGTTATGTTGCATGGAAGCTAAAGAGAAACACTGGATGGGAGGTTTTGCGTATTTTCTAGCACTAATCCAATTCATTTGTACTGGCTAAGTGTGCAGGCAGATCGGTGGGTGATTTTCTTAACAATTGTGTAGAGACTACTTGAACAAAGGAAAAAGATCATGAAGGGAGGGGCAGATGCTCCTCACTTCATTCTCATGCATGGGGCAAGAAATCTCACAATGTGTGTCATGACATGTTGTGACACCCCTTCCTGCTGTGGACAAGAACATTTGCAAATGTCCTTTACATCTAATAAATACTCATTTTTCTTTACTGCTACATCTAGCAGTCATGATTTGTTTTTATTGGTAAGCTTGGAAGCCATACAGATGTTTCAAACCAAAGTAAAGGAGAGCAGCAATATATTGGATATTATCGCATGTGCCTTATCCTGTCATTTTCCCAATGGGATAGATACATGTTTAACTGTGCAAAGAAGGATCTTACTGCATTCTCCCATATGCAGCCCATATGTAACCTGGGCTTATCCAGTGGCTTTTCAAGGATCGAAAAATCCTGTCCTTGAAAGGCCGTGGTGTAAATCCAGGTTGCATATGGGCTGCATATGAGAGAATGCAGTAAGAGCCGCCTTTGACAGTTAAACACACGTGTATCCCATCAGGAAAATGGTGGGATAAGGTCTGTCCATAGATCAAGAGATGAACAAAAAAAGAGATGTGCTCAAACCAATACTAGTCCTATTTCCCATTATAGATGCTGATGTGCTTAGCTTTAATTGATCTATCTATTAAAAACAAACCTATCCCCCACTTATATTTTTGCCCATTGCTACCTTGAATGCATGAGTTTAACTCCACAGTTCACATAATATATCTTGCTGCAGCAAACCAGTTGTCTGCTAAATCATAGACCCCATCCCCATGGCAGCCACGCAGGTGCTTCTGGAAAGCCCCAAATTGGTCATGTCAACTATCCCCTACATTGCCTTAGTACAAGGAGGTTCAATGTAGCCTTCGTGGCTCCAGGACAATGATATACCTGTCGTCCTTGAATGTGCCCAATCATTTTTAAAGATTTGATCCAGACAGTGGATATTTATCACCCTTGTGTACCACTGAACAAAAAGGTGTTTGATATGTGTTGCTTAAAGTACCTCCTTTTGCTGGTGGAAATGGACATTCCACAAATCATCTCTCATTTCATTTCAAACTCTGCTGTTATCTATTCTCCCGAATATTTGCAGTTTTCCAAATCTGTATCAGAACCTTACATCTTGGTATTTTCTCCTAAGGCTGCAAGTTTTAGTCAGTTTACTGGTAGATTAATCAAGTTAAACTTTAGTTGATTAATGACAGTGTCAGTTTTGGTTTGCGGTAATGCCAGCTAAGAAACATTTGTTCATTTTTAAGGCTATTTTGTTTCTGGTTTACTGTTGTATTAGGGAATAGGAATATATTAAAGATGGTCTTTCCTTCTAACCATAAGTGATAGGTTCTGCTTATTAGATTTGAAACTACTTTTCACTTCTGTAGATGTTTCAAAAACATACATAACAAGATGAAGATTATTTAGATTTCCAATCAAGTGACTAATCAGTTAAGAAGTAGATAAGCCATATACTTTATGTTATACACAGCCCTGTTTCTTCTGAAAGTTAAAACAAAAACACTAAATACTTTGGCTTGTCCTATATTAGTTTCCTAACATGGCCCATGTCTCAATAATTAAGATGTCCCCCATTATTTATTATGTAATATGTTTTTGGAACATCTCTTTACTCAATGAACATTTTGGGTGATGCACAGATGAAAGCAGTAAAAATAAAACACATTTATCTAATCAAACAAAACACAGCAACCTGGAAAATGATAACAAGGAAAACAGATTACAATAAACCTCAATCAGGTACACTAATGTTTTTAAACAACCATGTTTTCTTTACCCCATTATGAATAGGGGAAAACTTCACCAGAGAAATATTCTACAACCAGGATGCTTCTGTACAAAAGGTCTTGTGTTCAGTACCCACCATCTCTCAGTAGTGTATCATGTAGCCTCAGATGATGTTGCTTTAGATCAATTTACAAACTTTGTTTTTAGCATTGTCAAACTCACAATTTTAACCCCCTGAAACAGAGAGTCTAACTTTTCTGTCAATACCAGTACAGAAAAATACAATGCCATCACAATATAAATTTGGCAAGAGGTCAGAGGAAGTACTCAGCAGGAAAGACAGAGGCAATAGAAAATAGAAAGGGAATGGCCTTGAAATTAACCTGTTCGTGTGAGATCTACTTTCCATGAGTTACTGCTCACCTGGAATAAACAAAAAAGGTGAAAGACATGCCAACTGTTTGAGAATTACCAGCAAAAAAATCAATCCCATACACTCAACATTTAGAGTCCCTTAGTTCATACATGATGGAACACATCCAAAAAGATTGGGGAACATTCCTATTGTGCAATATAGATGAGAGACAGCCTTGCCTCCAAGTAAAAAAAACTGCTTGAAGGTTTCAACGTAATAACAAGGACAATGGGAGAGGTTGAAAGAATATATAGGAACTATCTTTCCCAAATGCTATTTTACTCAAAAGGTTTATAAGATATAGTGGGGTAGGAAAAGGTAATGTATGGCATAGTGGTCATGTCTGTGGATCCTTTTCTGGCTTTCATTATATAAGAGGAATCCTACTGAATAAGGCAGATGATCTATCTAATCTAAAACAGGGGAAACTGTCTAATGTGGTTCTTCCACCTGGTGTCCATTTTCTGCAGTTTTCTGCAAGCCAGTTAAGTAACTGAATTGGTAAGTACCTCTTTACAAAAGAGAAACATTGCAAAGAGACCATTGTGAGGTCACTGTTTTGTTTGTTTGTTTTTAAAGCTCAAACATATTGGCTAATTATTGGCCCAGTATTCCATTTTGAGCAAGATTTCAATACATCAACCATGGTATCCTTCTGACCTGCCTCTCTGGGATGGGGCTTGGAGGTACTGTTCTACAGTGGCACCGCTTTTCCTGGAGGGGTACTCTCAGAAGGTGGTGCTGGGGGATACCTGTTTGACTCCATGGCCTGTGGGGTCCCTCGGGGCTCAGTCTTGTCCTCTATGCTTAATAATAATAATAATAATAATAATATTTTATTTATAGCCCGCTCCTCTGTATCCAATTGGAATGGGTTACATCAATTAAAAATTACAAGATAAAACGTACATTGCCCCTGCCCAACCACCCGCCTCTTAAAATAGAATTGAACTAGCATCAAATTAAAACAACATAATTAAAATTACAGTACAATATAAAAATAACAGCCATTACATGGATATCCAGGTCAAGATGTTGAAGAATTAAGAGGGAGGCTTGATACAAACAGAGCAGGGATTTAGCTTTCTGGGAAGGCCTGCCAGAAGAGATGCGTCTTTAAGGCTTTTTTAAAGCAATCAGAAGATGTAATAAGACGCATCTCGTCTGGCAGGCCATTCCATAGCCTGGGAGCGACAGCCGAAAAGGCCCTCTAGGAGGTCTGTGCCAACCTAGTTTTCATAGGCTGCAACAGGTTCCTCCCAGAAGACCGGAGTTTGCGGGGGGAGGGTTGTACAGGAGGAGGCGGTCCCTCAGATAAGATGGACCCAAGCCATGTAGGGCTTTAAAGGTTAAAACCAACACTTTGTACTGTACTAATCGGCAGCCAGTGGAGAGATTTTTTTTTTATTTCCCTCTTGATGATGAATCAGCATTTAGAGGAGTCTTCCTCTTTGCCTGCTTTTCCTCTGACAATTTACAAACCCTTCTGCTAAATCTGTTTCCATGATGATTCAGAAACACTTCCTGGCTTTCAGACACAGGGGCTTTTTTTTCTCTTTCAGCCACCTTTGCAGGACGTTTGGATGATGACTTATAAAAGATTCAGGTAAGTGTGAAAATCTTCTATGTCTCATCTGGCCACAGTAATGCATGCCTTAGATATCTCCTATTTGGATGGGTGTCATTGTTCTACGTAGGGTTGCCTTTGAGAGCGTTCAGAAAATAAAGCTGATCCAGAACACTTGGTCAGTTGAGCAGAGCTGGATATGGATAATGTATTGTTTCCATTACACCAGCTTCACTGGCTGCTAGTTCATTTCCAGGTACAACTCAAAGTGCTGATCATGACCTATAAAGCTCCATATGACTTATCTCCAGGATATCTGAATGACGATGTTTTCCTACAAGAGACTACCCAGATTTATAGGAGAGGCCATTCTGTAGGCCCCACCATCTTCAGAGGTATGTTTACTGCAAACACCAGGGAGGGCCTTCTCAGTAGCTACTCTCAGACTCTTGAATTCTCTGCCCTCCTCCCTCTTGTCCTTCAACCAGCAGGCAACTAACAAGTCTTCAGCAACTAACAGCATGTTATTGTCAGAGGTTTATAAATGGGCTTTTAAACATATTTTGTTGCTTATTCTTTGTAGTGTTTTTTCAGAGAATATTTTCGTGTGTCTCACAATTAAAATAATTTAAGCTATATTTTAATACGTATACAAATATGTATATTTTACTGTGATCTCCACTGGAACTTTGAAAATTTACATTGGAAACTATATTGCACAGCAGGAATTAAATAAATAAATAAAAATACATTTTCAATGGCAGGGAGCTTACCAGGAAAGGAAGAAAAACACATAACGTTCAGCTTTCTTTCTTTTCACAGAAATTTGCCACCTGCCTAAAGCTTCCAGAAGCAATGGACAGTCAGGCTGCCATATTCCCTCACAATGCCATATGCCGTTGTGGGATAACATAGTTAGCTGTCAACCTTAGAGCTGTGAGCTTTAGAAAATGTACATAACGAAGACAAGTTTAAAACAACTACACCATATTCTTATATACTGATAACAAGAGACCACAGCCCCTGTCTCTGAAAATTTCAAAGCTATCCTTTGTCTCTCTCCTTCTACCACATTGTACGTATCAATGAAGACTCTTTTCCTACTTTTCTAACCTGTAGATGGAGCTGAAACAACAAAAGGCCATCTTTGCCACTCAATGACACCAGCAGTCTGCTTTCCAGTAATTATTACCATTATCAAAGCTGCAAAGGCATGCACTGCTGTTAAGAGCACTATTACGGCTATAATGAATGCCTATCTGTGTACTAAAGAAGCTGTTTGCAATGGAAAATATATGTTAACAGCTTTAATGGACTGCATGTTGCGTGTGCATGTGGATGTGTTTTTACACAATCCTAACCAACAAGACAATGTAGTAAATCAGTCTTGATTTAAAACTGCAAGGGCAGACACTGTCAGCCACTTGAGTAGATGTGGACAAGCATAAACCTAATGACTCCTTTTGTTCATCTGCCATGTGGAACTATTCCAACGTTCTTATCTAGGATGTGAATGAGGTGAGCTAATAGCTCAGTGCACTTCTACTCCTGGAACTGAGAAGCTAATGCAGGTAGCGTGCCCTTAGTCATTTTGGCATTAATGATGTGAAATGACTCAGCCTGCTGCTCTCAACAAATCTGAATCGGCAGGGCCCAAAGTCAGGGAAATTGCTACACGAGGCTTCCTCCACAAACCACCCATGACCTTCAGCTGGCTTGAGATGCTGCCTTGTGTCATTTCTCATTAAAGTTATCGTAAGTGAGGTATGAGTACAAGCCACAAATAAAAGTTGCCTTGAACCTGCAAGGTTTCTAATAAGTGTTGCAGAATGCAGGAGTGGAGCTCAGGTGCAGATCATTAGACAATTGGCAAGAATGAAAGGAATGACAACTTGTCACTCCATCTTACATGACACTTGACAGCCTCATGATCTGGGTCAACTCAGATACCATGTATAGGAATGCCTGATACACTAATCACTGAAATGTGTTCTTCTACAACTTAGTCTCACCTTCATCATGCACAGCAACTGAGATACTTACCTTTATAACCCCAGTCAGATAATAAGCCTCAGGACCAACTGACTGCATGAGGAAAAATAGAATGGAAAAGAGAAGACAATATTCTCCATCCCTGCTTACACATCCAGAATGGTGTTCAGGGGTGTCACCTGTGTCCCTTTAAAATGCTGAAGAGATTATGTGAGTGGAGTGAAACTCAGTGGGAGGAGAAAGGCAAGGCCCTGGGTGTTGTTGTTGTTTTTTAAAATTACATTATAATTTTTTTAAAAAAATAAAAAATTGATTTTTTAAAAAAATAAAAAATGTATTCTTTTAATAATTTCTTTAAAATCATAAAATCTTATCAATTTTTTCACTTTAACCACATCAAACTATGTACATGTAAATACATCTAGGCTATGTGTATGTTATTGTAATTTTAAGGTATAATTTTAATTTTGCTAGTTGCTTTATGTCACAACTGATACCATTATATTCAGTGACATATGGGGATTATAATTTATGAGTAATATTAGTATTAAAAATGTCCAAGGATTCTTTATGGTATGATATGGGAGGAGGTCAATCGGTGGGTGACACCACAAGTTACTGCACCTGATGAAGCCAACCCTAGTGACTCTACTGCCTCCAGTCAGTGTTACTGCTTTTTAATGGTGTCTATATGTGTGCAACCCAACCCAGTGGATGGTTCGAGCCAGAAACCAAAATAGACTCTCCAGAACCAAGTTAGATTATGTACACTATCTATTTTAATTGGGTAGTGGGAATGGTTACTCAATTTAACTGGATGACTGGATTATACTTTTCTGGATCTTGGGCAGCATTCTTTGTCAGACCTACTAGCTGAGAATGTCCACTTGCAAGCAGATAATTTGCATTATGGAATGATTGGTTTAAAATGTTCGTTAATATGAAAGGAAGTTTAAACAGGAATCTGTTCAATGTTGTCCTTTTTATTTTATTTTCTCCTTTGTTGTATTAATTACTGAGTAGAGTGGAGGGACAGTAAGGGAGGGGTTGAATATAGAAAAATGGGGGAAGTGGGAAGCTGCTCAAAATATCACAGTGATTCACATAATAATAATACATACAAATTAAAACACTTCATTGACCCATTTCCAGCCACCCTCCCCTTAAAAATAAATTAAATTAACAATAGTTTAAAACCAACAACATTAAAAACATAATTCATCCTCCATAGTTCTTAGATTGAGGAGAAAAATAGCACCAGGCAAGGGGTAAAATTCAATTTATAGGTCCCGTTCGGAGCTGGGATCTAAGAGGTGTCAGGGAAGGCCTGCCGGAAGAGATGCATCTTCAGAGCTTTTTTAAAGTAGTCAAGAGATGTTATAAGACGCATCTCATCTGGCAGTCCATTCCAAAGCTTGGGTGCGGTAGCTGAAAAAGTCCTCTGGGAGGTCTGCGACAGCTGAGTTTTCACAGGCTGTAGCAGGTTTCTCCCAGAGGATCGGAGTGTGCGGGGGGGTTCATACGGGGAGAGGCGGTCCCTGAGATAAGGTGGGCCCAAGCCATGTAGGGCTTTAAATGTTAAAACCAACACCTTGTACTGCGCCCGGAAACTAATCGGCAGCCAGTGGAGAGCCTTGAGCACCGGTGTTATGTGCTCTCTCCTTGATGTTCCTGTGACAAGCCTGGCTGCCATATTTTGGACCAATTGAAGTTTCCGGGTTAAGCATAAGGGTAGCCCCATGTAGAGCGCATTACAGAAATCCAGGTGTGAGGTTACCAGAGCATGTACCACAGTTTCCAGGTCCCTCATGTCCAGGAAAGGGCGCAGCTGGCGTATCAGCCGAAGCTGACATTTTTTATTAGATTAGATTAGCTACAATTAGATGCAAGGCTAAGACATTCCCCTTCTGGCAGGCATTTTGTCCTTTTATTTTATTTTAAGTTTTAAGTTTTAAGTTGGCTCTAAACATTCTAATTATTTTAACATATTTGTTTTTAGTGTAAAATCTGAGATTAAGTGTGGAAAAATTATTCAGCAAGGTAAAACAACCACAACACTAAATCTGGTTTTCTGCGCAGAAAATGCATTTCCAGCTTGGAAAACACTTTTTCTCTCATAGAAAACCTGTGCAGAAAACTGTTTTTGGCACAAAAACACATTTTTCTCTGGAGAATAATTTTTTCTGCAGAACTTTAGAACATTTTAATACTGAGAGAAAAATGTACAAAATTGTCTGTTAATATTATCATTGTTGTTGTTTGTTTGTCGGGTTTCCTGAGGGTTGGGAAATCTGTTTTTCAATCTGGGAACTAATAATTATAAATATTATTTCCATCTCTGCAAATACTCCATACATATATACAGGTAGGAATATTCACATAGAAAATTGATCCTTTCATGCATTTCCTGTACTGTTATCTGGATTGGGGACTGTGACAAGAACCATCAAAGCTGCTTATTTCCCTTTTTTAGAATTCTCTTTCAGATGGTTGCTAGTAATGTGGTTACTTATTTCAGAACCAGACAATCTTGTAAATAATTAACAATAAAAAATTATTTGAAAAATAGTTTGAAAATGTTTCACTTTTTTGGTGCATCACTTGTTATTGTTTCACTTTGTTGCACTTAGTTACACTTTGTAACTCCTGTCTCTCTCTTTCTAGAGAACTCCAGTTACTCTCACTGAGGACCCTCATACCGTCCTCATTTACTATTATCCTTCTGACCTTATTTCTATACTGGCCCTCAGACTAACCCTGACCTAGTATAAACGGGCACCTTGTGGCATCCTTGAGCCAAAACTAGGATTCGGGAGTGTGCAGTAACTGCACACTCCTGAACCCTAGTATGTATGGGCGGCACCACTGAGAGGCAGTGCCATCCATATGTTACGCGCGCCAAGTCCAAATGGTGTGACACACATGCAATGTCACCATGCCACCCTAGGGCACTTATAGCATATCAGGTTCCATGCAAAAAGGAGCTGCTTCTCAGCTGTCCTTTTTTCGTCTGCATTGTCGCCGTGCCGTTTGGCTGCTGTGATGGTGATGCAGAGCAAAAAGGGGCTGCTCCAGCCCATCTTTTTGAGGTGGTCTGTCGAACATCCCATCCCTCAAGATATCAGACCAGCAACTCCCTCACTTGGAGTGCTGTATTAGAACAAAGTCCTTGACTTCTGAACTTGTTCCCTATCATACTCTGGAGTTTATCACATGAAGGGAATTGGAAGTATAATCCAATGGCAATCTGAATGCAATCATGGGGTTTCGTGTGATTGCCTGAAAGCTGATCATACACATTTTCGGGCAAAGGGAAGTCCTTCCGAACGCAATTGTGGGGTTTTGCGTGATTGCGTGAGAAACTATCACACACACTTTCGGGCACTGGGAGGCAATTTCGGGTAGTTCTGAACGCAATGTACAGTGTCAATATGCAATCATGTAAATTCGCTGAACTAGCAAATTTACTCAATTCCGAACTGGCCTAACTTCCATTTCTTTCGAAATTGAGAGAAATTCCTCCCGCGTGATAAACTCCTCTGTCATACAACTAAGTCATTTCCTTCCAAACTTTAGCTCTCACAGTCCCTAACCTCTGGACTTTTCCCCAACCAGACGCTAACTGTCTGAAACCAAAACCCTATCTGACTCCTACTGTCAGCAACGGGAATTGTTCTCTTCTTACCAGCCAATATTCTATTGGCTGTTGCCAGCTGACCCCTGTCTGGCTGTAGCTAGCTTTCTCCTGATTGGCTGTTGATAGCCTGGCATAATTCTGCCTGTTCTTCATGGGGACATAGTGTAGAAGAACTTAAAGCCAAATTTCTTGGAGAGGGGTACATTTTTTTAAGGGAATACACACAAATCATTCACAATCTCTTTCTATTTTTCACCTAATAAGAGTCTGAACGATCTAGCAGAGCACTGTGAACTTTAACTAACCATTTCATGCTCCAGTAATGGCACCTATTATTTGACGTCACTCCCTATATTGGCAGGAAATTCAGACATATTCCAGGCAAAAGACATATTCAGTGACTTGTGATTTTGAAATGTGCTCTCTTTAGCATGCATGGACTGACTTCATAATATAATAGATCTACACGAGCATAAGGCTGGTGTCAGTTTTACCCTTCTTAGTTGCACTTAAAAGTTCAAACTACACAAATCATTAAGTTTATGGCATAATTACACTTGGACAGTCTTAGAGAGCTCTCACTGGGGTAATGGTGCCTGGCAGGCTTCCATTGCCAATGTTACAGAGGTCTTCCAGACCACGCAGAATACCAGAATCAGTGTGGCTGATACACTGCCTCCCAGTATTGATCCTATCAGTAGCTGCTCCAGCCAGTAGACAGTTTCCACCAACTTGGTGTTTGTTTAAGAAGCAAGAGTTTAATAAAGGAACGGGTTCACAATGCTTATTTATTACTACTGTTCCCAAGGCCATAGGCTGAGCACCAAGGAAGGAATTATTAAAAATCTCACTTTTAGTCCCTGCTGTAATGGTAAAAAAAAAAGTTTTTTAAAAAATATATATATCCCAATTTAGCTTGTGCAAAGTGTTGACATAGTGCATATTTAAGGCACAAGATTTCTGCTGGATATTACCTTTGCTTCAGATCCTGTAGGAGACATTCATATATTATGTTTCCACATTTTACCAGAAACATCAATACTGGAAAACTTCCAAGTCAGAGAGGGCCATGTGCCTTGTGCAATTTTCCAGTTCACAATTCTGGCAACAAGCTGGTTGTTGCACCATAATTATATATATATATATATATATATATATATATAATTGGCAAATTCTTCCTTCTACAAAATTACTGCTACTACAATAAGAAATAATTCTAGGAAGGTGGGGTACCACATGCCCCACTCTTCTGCCTAAGAGCTGGGCCAACACTGTGCACACCAGTGGTCCTGAAAGTACACCACACTTCCAGTGGGACAATGGATTCTATGAACAGAGATGGGGTAGCCATGGGAAGCCCTCTGAGCCCCATGATAGCAAACTTTTATATGGAACTGGGAAGCAAGCTCTGGAAACAGCACCAAAAAAGCCAATAATATGGTTCTGATATGTGGATGAAACTTCTACCATTTGCAGCCATAGAGAAGAAGATCTGACCGTGTTTCTGAACCATCTGAAAAACATCCACCCAAACATCCAAATGGACAAAGGAAAGGAAGGAACATTGTCACTCTTGGAAGTCCTGGTCATTCACAAACTGAACCAACATTTGGGCCACACAGTATACAGAATGGAGAGATACCTACACAAGAACTCCAACCATCACCCAGGACAAAAAAAAGAAGACATCAGAAGGGCTGCCAGACCCAGAAAAACCCATAGGAGTGAAGACGAACAACCACCCAAAGGTGGTTTTTACCATAAATCAAAGGAGTCATAGACAGCATAGGGAAAATGATCAGAAAACACAACCTCCAAATGATCTACAAACCAACTAAGAAAATCCAACAAATGCTGCACTCAGAAAAGGACAGGAGGGAGCCTCTGAAAGCCACAGGAGTTTACTGTATACCAGACAGCTGCAGACAAGTCTACATAGGGACCACCCAATGCAGTGTTCAAACACAAATCAATAAGCATGAGAGACACAGCATAATGGGTCAGCCAGAAAAACCAGCAGTAGCAGAACATGTTATAAACCATTCTGGACATAAAATGCTATTTGAAAACACTGAAAATGTAGACCATGCCAACAACTATCAGGTCAGAATTCACAGGAAGGCCACTGAAACCCACAAACACCTAGACAACTTCAACAGGAAAGAAGAAACCCTTAAAGTAAACAAAGTTTGGCACCAGTCCTGAAAAACACCAAAACCAAGACTCAGCAAGGGCAAATGAAAACCAGAGGGTTTTCCCAGCAGGCAATGGATAACTAGTTAAATAGATACTCTGAGGCCTTGCCATTCAACAGCAGACCAACACAGAGATTAACATGTAAATCACTTCCTCTCATTCAATGATCACACAGTATATATGCCCCATTTATTTCTATGCCACCACCCTCTGCAGATGCCAGCCGTAGATGCAGGCAAAACGACAGGAATAAACTCTTCCAGAAAACAGCCACATAGCGCCCCACACACACACACCAAAAACACACACACACACAAATGCCAGAATCTTTCTCAGAGGTTCATTGTCTTCTTTGGTGAAAGCACCCTGTTTGTGGACTCTCTTGTTGTGGACTCCTGGACTGGACCCTTGGACTTTGGACTGATGATTCTGCTTGTTGGAACCCCTGGTTCTTGGACTGATTGACTACTCTGATTGTTCGAACCCTGACTGGCTAACAGACTGGCTAAGGACTTTGAAACTCTGTGTTTGCTCTAACTTCTTGTCATTTGATACTGAGGATTTGCATTGTTTCAGACACTGTGTTTTGTTATTGTTTTGCTTTGCCCTTATCTCAGTCATTTTGCTCACTACCAGCTACTGGCCACTTTTCCAGACAGACATTTTAAAAGCAGTTGAAAAAAGTAGGATAAGAAATGATTAATTGGACTACCCCTGACAAATTGGGACCTTTGAACAGGGTGACCAGATGTCCTCCTTTTCTGAGACATGTCCTACATTTCAACCTGTTCAGGAGAAATTTCAAAATGTCCTCCATTTTGAGCATGGCTGAGAAGCATGAATTTATATTTGCAAGAGTGTTTTTAGCTTTTATTTTGTAATATCCTACATTTTTCATGACTGCTTTACATTTTGTGGCGGCTTGTCCTCCTTTGCGATTGTGACATCTGGTCACCCTGACCTGTGAAGAGTATGCAGAGATACAAACAGACAGATAAACAAACCTTAACAACACTATTGCATATTTAATAATGCAATATTCTATAGGCCCCTCTTGAAAAGCCCATCTTGCAGGAGATATTCTCCAAACATGCTTTTAGAAGAAACCTTTTTTTGCCTCTTGGCTTAACCTCTCCTAGAAACCAAAGAGCATCTGGGCATGCAAAAGAAACCAGCCTGTGGGTGCATGCTGCAACAGTATGAGCTGGCAGCAGTGTCCCAGCAGCAGCCATCATTTCCTTCTGCTCAGCTGGCACTGGCTTTGTAACTGCTTGCTGATGAAGAGCAGCCAAAAGAAGGAAGCCACCAAATGTCACAAAAGAAGAGACCAGGAGGGAAAGAATGAGGCAAATTTGTGACATCAAAGAACGGAAAGAGAAACACCTCCTCTGGATGCCTTTCTGCTAGAGTTTGAGGGAGATGGCATTCCTTTCAACGGGAAACCCCATCACTTATGGCACCAAGAGGAGCAACAGACAAATGTCAGTCAGCACAATTGCCCATAAGAGGCTCTTGCAGTCAACTCAACTGGCTAATTAACCAAAATAACAGCTAGGCAGGCAGCTCAGCAGCCAGCTGGCAATCCTAGCAGTTGCTTAATTTCTGACAAAATTCTGGACATAAAATGAGCTTGGAAATGTGCTAGTGAAATGCAGAGCATTTGAGAAAGGATAGTTTGGGAAGAATGGGGTTTTATAGCTTCATGTCAGAGCAGTATAGGTGCCACCTGGATATGGGCTCCCCATCGGAAAGACAGCCCAAATAAATTTGTTGCCTGCGGAGGACAAGATGGCATTCCCATTCCATGAGCAGACGCCAATTATGATGGTAGCTGAAAATTCCTTCAAAACTTTTAGGCATCACCCATCATACCAGAGGATATGAGGGCAGATGAAAATGCTGAGCTCAGGGATACCAGGCAGTTTGCATGGCACACATGGCTTTACCTTCTAATTGGTCTGTTAGGGAGTATAAACTGTACATAACAAGTACATAACAAGTAACTGAATTTCAAAGGCACAACTCTTGAGATGACAAATCTTAGGGCCTACCTTGTAGATCCAGTTCTGTGTTGAGTTCCACCCAAGAAAGTGATTCTGAGATACTAAAATATCCTGTGTTCTACAATAAAAGATAAAACTCTGCCTAACAACGCTCAAGGGCATTATTTCAGGTTGGGGGAGGGGAATACTGAGGAAGAAAAAAAGAAAAAAGTGGTAGCTGCAGAAAATTATTAGGAAAACACAAGTTCTGGTTAAGATAAATTTAGAGCAAGATCAAAGAGCACATTTTCAGGACATGCACTTTTCTTGTTGAAAATATCAAAAACGTAAGAAAAATACTGAATAGTCCCTAAGACACATATCATTTTGTTTTCAGAGAGATAGACACAGACATAGGAAAGGATGATTTCTATATCTCAAATAAAGAAAACATCTTTTAAAACATCTAATAAAATGTTATCTGGATCACAAGTCTGTTCCTTAAGATAATAATAGCACCATAAAACATACCCTTTAACAATTTGCAGGTGAAAAGTGAGACACACAACATCACATTGTGGAAAAGATGGCAAAAGTTATTTAAAAAGAACACATAAGCTAGGACAGGCTGCAGCCTGAACTGACTGGGGGGCTCAGCAGACAACTGCCCATGGAAGCACTGGGTTGTGTAATGAATGAATGAGAACCCCAAACAAAATGAGGAGGAGTTGAATGCATGATAAAATGATGATTTGACATGGGCAAAAGGAAAGAATACAGACTCAGCAATAACAGAATGTAACAGGACTGGAACAAAACTAGGACAATCTGCTTATAAGGACTACAAGAAAAAACAACATGCACTGGAATATGAAAAACAAGGGAACAGACATAAAGACTAGCAGATATGTATTACAAGATATACCACAAACCAGAAAGGAGAGAGAAAGACTGAAAGACTGAAAGATTCTACAAAAGGTAGTTGGAATTCCCCTAAAAGGTGTGTCCCAAATCAGCTGCAATGGAACATCCAATGCTCCTTTGAAAAGACTGATCATCTTATCAAGAGGAGTTTGTGGTGTGAGTATAGTGTGCATGTGTGAGCTCTTGGTACCAAGTATACTGTGTGTGTGTGTGTGTGTGTGTGTATGTGTGTGTGTGTGTGTGTGTGTGTGTGTATATATATATATATAGTTTTTTAAAATAAATGTTACATGAATAGTGTATAAACTCAGATCTAGTTTCCAACATGTCTTATTAAAAGTGCTATAGTCTAAGGTGGCTATATTTCTCTCTCTGGATAAAAAGTACCAAAACCTTTTTGTGACAGTTGGGGACACAGCAACCGCATGCCACACCCCCAACCTGGTGCAAAAAAGCAACAAAAAGCGGCTCCTTTTTGCACCTCAGAAATGGCACCCTTTTGGTGCTGCCATGGTTCTGTTTGGTGCAGTGTGTCTACACACTGAGCCAAAGATGCGGCTTGATGCCACCCGCTGTGCGGTGGGATGCATAGCATGATGCTGGCATGGTAACGGAGACAGGGCAGTCAGCATGTGGTCACCATGCCCCCACTCTGCCCCGATGCCAGCATTTATTGCCAGTCTGTTGAGGGCCTGGGATAGGCAAAACTCTGCCTCTTCCTCACTTCTCTGTAGTTAACTGAAGGCTAACGACTTTTGCACTTTGAACACTATTTGTGGTAACTGAAGTAAGTAGAGGACAAAGGAGGAAAGCAGGAAGAGAAAAGAGAAATTGAAAAATTTTAAAAGCAGCCGAAGGAGTGTGATAATAGAGAATTAGATCCTTATCACACTTAAATTGGAACTAGAGCAGGATAACTGCATCTTTCCTTCAGGTTTACCACTTGACACTGTTGCTCTTCTGTTAGGCTCACATTCAAAACTAACTTTAGCATGTTTCTTTTTGTTGACAAATATTCTGCTAATGACCTACTTTTCCACAATGGTCCTGCTGTGATTTGCAATGTGGAAGGTAAATTTCACTTTAATGGCATTGTTGGGTGGTTTAGGGTTGTGGGTCGGAAAATGTAACAAACTTTTTAAAAAATCTATAGAAAAAAATGTTTTCCAAATGACTGCTTTGCCCCTCCGGAGGGGGGGTGGCTTGCCATGATCCATGCACTGATGGTGCCTTCATTTGCTCTCTCTCATACACACTGACACATGTGTAGAAACGTTAGGAAAAGCCAAAACAGTCACACAGTTTAATAAAATAATTTATTTCCTCTGTCTCTTTATAGCTGTTTCTTCCTGCAGAAATACTAATAACTGGATGGGGGTTGGTAGTTGCTGACTTTCATCTGCTGTTTATTAGTTTAGACTGCTGAACTATACCAGTCTGGGGTATCTCTCTCTCTCACACACACACACACACACACACATCTGGAAATGTAAGGGCTAGGCCTTTTAAATGGTAAAACTGCTTTTGATTTATTTGATTTATTTTTCCATGGGTGGGAATCTGTGAATATGTGCCTAACTAGAAAAAGTGTTTGTATTTGGTGAGTTATGCCAAATGCTGTGTGCAATAAGGGTTTCAGTGAGAACAAAGGCTGCAATGCTTGGAAGATAATGAACCTGTGAAAGGGAAGAGAGACATCTCAAATTCATTGTGCTTGGGAAAACAGCACTATTTAGTAAGAGGAGAACCTAGTGTTTAATCAAGGCTGTCCCTGCCATATTGGAACAGTTGGATGGTTTGTTTCTAACTTTACTGTGACTCTCTCTGAGCTGTTGATGCTGTTGTTATTGTTGCTGTTGTTTTTGTTAAAGAATTATAAATGCCAGCATCCCTAGCATTGGTAAACTGGCACCAGGTGTTCAATAACAGCAAAGTCAATAATAGCTCCTTTTAGGAGAGTGTAACAGTCTAAGCAGTGCTGCAGGCCTTCTCTAGTCTTGAACATGGGGATCAAAGAGATAAAAGGAATGAAACTGTGTGCCTTTCACTTTATTTTCTAACACTTTGAGGAGCTTTACATGAATTCAATTGTCAGTGACATTGTGTCATTGATCTCTCTTAATATATCTTTTAAATCAGGAGGGCATTTCTTTCCCCACCTTATCTCTTTTCAAAGAAGACAGTGTATAAAAGCAGTCAAGTGTGTCAGTTTACCAAAAAAGCCATAAGGTAGGCTCTTGAAGAAACTATCCAAATTTTCCCAGGAGATTAGGTTTTTCATTTCTTTGGTACACTGAAACTTTTTATAGTGATAGGCGTCATTCCTTACAGCACAATCCTATATGCATTCATACAGAAGTAAGTCTCACTGAGTTTAAAGGGGCTTTCTAGATTGGCAGGAAAGTGCAACATGAAGTTGCCTTTTCCTTAATGCTTAGCAGCTACACTGCAAGCCCCAGGTGTGTAATAAAAAGGCATAGGGCAGACACACTGAAGAGGTGTGAAGACAACTTATCTGAAGTCTTTTCTGTTGCTCAGCAACTACATTGGAAGCTCTCAGGATGCTAGAAACACAGGCGGAGCAGCTGCACGGGTGGCAATGAACGGTTGGCTGCACTGAACCTTTAATTTTTGTTGTTGTTGTTGCCGGCTGCGAACTGCACAGTTGTGCAGGTACATCACACATGAACTGTGCAGTTATGAAGATCTGTCAAATTACCCATTGTGGTTTTGCTTCCCTTTTTAAAGTGCACAGTTGCATCGGTGCACCATGAATGAACCCCTTTATTTTATAATAATAGTTGTTGTTGTTATTATTATTATTATTACTCCACCCCTTTGAGATCAATTGAGATGGCTTACACATTAAAATACTATTACATCAAGAAAACAAACTGTATCCCTCCCCCCCTAAAAAGATATTAAATCTGTTACAATTTAAGTTTATGAATAAACTTCTTTATTTTATGAATGAATTGACATTTTATGCGCAGTTGCATAACAGTTACAGCATCCCAGAGTCCCTACTGCACATGTCTAGGGTTCAGATTAGGCTGGAGCTAGGGTTTGGGAGCTTAAAAAAAAACTACACAGTTGCACTGCAGCATTTAGACACAGCTGCACTGTTACACCCTTTTTAAAAAGAAGCTAGGAAAAGCAGGTCCTTTTTAAAGCTGCTTTTCCCCCACTAAAATGCAAAAGAAATGTGTTCATGCCAAACTTGCAGTGTGGGTCATCTAAAGGCTACACTTTCATGCAGGCATGAACACACCCCTTTTTGCCAGTCTAGATCAACCCAACGAGTCACTGGCAGGCAGAGCTAGCAGCCTAGATTTATTCAACTGCTGGGAGAGGTTTTCCAGGCCAGTCCCTGCACAGGGAGAAGAAGGAAAGCTGTTTCTATGCAGCCATTTGGACTAAATTTTAAAATTATTTTAAACTGTGAGTCACTTCTGTGAATCACTGGGGGGGGGGGCAGAGCTAGCAGCCTAGCTCTATTTAACTGCTGCCAGTCAAGGAAGATTTAGAGCACAGAGAAAGTGAGCTGGGAACAGTGTTTGAGGGGGTCTCCTTTAATTTTTCACTTTCTTCTTTAAGGGGCTTGTGGGGAACTTTTGTTCAGAAGAAGTAAGTCAGAAACTTGCCTCTGGAAAGAGCCAGGATCTCTCTAGTTATATATAGGCCCAATTGATTGAGCACATTGACAGAGTTTAGGGCCAAAGACTAGGCCAACAGGAGTCCTTTATGTGGGTGTTTTAATGGGGGACCTTTCAAAGGGGAAGCCCACAGTCCTGTTTCACTGACTGCTTTAGACTTCTCCGTATGAACACTGTGGAAGCCACAGCAGTCATCTACAACACTTATGGGATGTTTGTCTTTTTGCCTATGGATGTGGGTAACTTCACCTGCGCTTAGTGCAAGCTGGTAGCTCTCTTGGAAGAAAAGGTATAGCAGATGGAGTCCCAGGCGTGCACACTTCAGCAGATTAGAGAGCAAGAAGTTTTCTTGGACAGAATGGAACAGACAGTCTTGGCTGGAGAATACACAAAGGAAATTGCTGGGGAGGAGGTCACTTCACATACACAGGAGATAGATTGTTGAAGGAGTGTCACAGAAGTAGGGAAACCAGGGATAATTTAGGGAGTTTGCAGCTACAGAATCAATTTAAAGCTCTCCCCCTTAAACCAAAACACTAGAGACCCTTTACTTTGGCATGATGCCAAGACTTTAGCTGTCATTGAAGTCCAATACAAGAGGATCAGACAGATTATGCCCCTATGACTCTGGCCAAATAGAGACAACAGCACACTTATTACTTCAGTAGTCATACTACAGGGACAGCCACCTCAGCCTTATTTCACTTCTACTGTATAAACATCAAGGACACATTAGTCAATTCTACACTTCTTCATTGCTTTTGGACACCAACCCTAATATAACATATAATGTTGCTAGATTCTGTGCAGCTGGGTTAAAATCCATCAGGCAATGACCTCCGCAGTAGACTGGTATAAATCTTGTCCTGCCACACTGGATTTTAAAAGGATATTTTAAATACTGTTTTTAATCTGTGTCTTTACCTTCCTTTTACCTTCTTTTATTCTCTATCCCTTTTTACATGTGCTAGTTTATGACTGTAATAAAGATGAACTGAACTGAATCCTATTGACAAAATTGATATCCAAATCCCAACTGAGCCATGAAATTTATGGGGTTATTTTGGGATTGTCATTTTCTTACAAACAGACCTACCTCACGGGATTGTTGTGAGAATGAAGTGAGATGAAGGAAGTTGATGTATACAGCCTTGATCTCATTGGAATATAGAAATGTGACTAAAGTCTTAAGTGCCCTGTTAAACGAGAAAGTAACGATGATGAGCAATCTATGTGGCTCCAAATCACTGATATCTTGCAATGTTTTTTGTACTGTCTGTAAAAAGATTAAATGAAAGATATGATTCCCTTCCTTATGTATCTGCCAGAATTTTTGAAAATATTCTGAAGGGACAGGCAAAATAATATGATGTATTTGACAGAACACCTAACAAGGTTCAAGAACACTGTGACAATGTCAAAAAAATTTTTTTTCATGCATTAAATGATTCTAGCCTTCTCTGATCTTTTCTCAATCTGACAGATGTTTAGAAATGAAAATATCCCTAATTCATGCTTACTAAACTGCCCCACATAGATCCTGTATATAAAAAAGAATCCCACTGTGTATCAATGAATGTGTGTACTTTCTATGCTTGTCCAAATATTTACTGGATATTTCTCTGGGGGGCAGGAAAGAGGAGAAATGCAATTGCTATATTGGTAAGAAAACATTCATATGATGATAATTTGTTTTGTCCACATATCTCCATGAGTCCCCATGCTGAAAATAAAACATAGTAGGCAGCTGATAAAAATGTGTCTGCTTCCTTACATTTATCATTATGTTTGAGGCAATTTCCTCCAAGTGCCTCTAGAGAAACTCTACATGTTAAGAAGATTGGCTATTTTACAACTGGAAACAGTGCAAGAAAAGGCAACCAAAATGATTAGATGACTAAAGCAGCTCTGCCTCAAGGAAAGGTTACGGGGGGGGGGGGGGGGGTGGATATGTGGCCTTCCAGATCTTTCTGGACTGTAGCTCCCATCAGACCTAGCCAGAATAACTAATAGTGTGGGATGATGGGAATCACAGTAATATAACATCTGAAGAGGCATGCACTCCCCAATCTGCAGCATTTGAAGATGTTTGAAAACAGTAAGGAGGGAGATTTTTGTGGGTTTTTTGGGCTATATGGCCATGTTCTAAAAGAGTTTGATTCCTGACGTTTCGCCAGCATCTGTGGCTGGCATCTTCAGAGAATGCTGACAAGGAAGAGAGTGGATATATATACTGTGTGCCCCTGGGTAGGGAGGAGTGATTCCCATGTTAATCTGTGAATTGTTCTGTTGTAGATTGCAGGGCCTTGGGGTGGGAGCATATGCAAAGGGGGATTAGTATCTGCTTAATTAGTGATCATTGTCTGCTGGGAAAGCCCCTGACCCTGAGTGGTTTCTCATTTGCATTTGCTGAATCTTGATTTTGCTGTTTTGCAGGACTGGTAGCCAAGGACTGGTTTGTTTTAAGGGTTACTTCTTTCCTATTGAAGTTGTACATGTGTTTGTGGATTTCAATGGCTTCCCTATGCATTCTGACCTGATAATTGTTGGCATGGTCCAGAATTTCAGTTTTTTTCAAACAGCATTTCATGCCCAAGATGGTTTATAACATGTTCTGCTACTGCTGATTTTTCTGGCTGACCCAGTCTGCAGTGTCTCTCATGTTCCTTAATTCGTGTTTGGACACTGCGTTTGGTGGTCCCTATGTAGACTTGACCGCAGCTGCATGGTATGCAGTAAACCCCTCGGGCTGTGGGAGGGTTTCTCCTGTCTTTTGCTGAATGCAGCATTTACTGGATTTTCTTGGTCAGTTTGTAAACCATTTGGAGGTTTCCCTATTCTGTCTGTGACTCTTTTGATGTATGGTAAAAATAGCCTTCCCTTTTGGGTGGTTGCTTGTCTTCTCTCCTCTGGATTTTTCTGGGTCTGGCAGCCCTTCTGATGTCTGAGCTGGAATAACCATTAGCCTATAGAGCCTGATCCAGGTGCTTCAATTCATCTTCCAAGAAGTTTGGTTCACAGATGTGTTTTGCCAGGTGTACCAGTGTTTTTATTGTGCTTATTTTTTTGTCCTGGGTGATGGTTGGAGTTTTTGTTCAGGTATCTGTCAGTATGTGTAGGTTTTCTGTATACTGTGTGACCCAAACATTGGGTTGGTTTGCAGATGACTAGGACATCCAAGTGTTCCTTCCTTTTCTTTTTCCATTATGAATTGGATGTTAGGGTGGATGTTGTTCAGATGGTTCAGGAACACAGCCATATCTTCATCTCTATGGCTCCAAATGGTGAAAGTGTGATCCACGTAACGGAACCAAGTTGTGGGCTTTTTCAGTGCTGTTTATAGGAGCTTGCTTTTCAAAATGTTCCATGTAAAATTTTCATGTCACAGGGATTAGAGAGCTTCCCATTGCTAAGACTTAGTACAGACAATACCCCTTATGCTGGAAATTTCATTACCACAAGAAGTAGTGATGACTACCAATTTGGACTATTTTTTTAAAGGAGATTAGACAAGTTAATCTTGAGTATATGCTACCTGCAGAATCAGAGGCACTGTGTTGATGAATAATATCAGTTTCTGGGGGGGAACAGGAAGAGGAGGCTATTGCTGTGGTGTCTGGCTTGTTTGCTTCTCATCTGGTTGACTATTCTGTGGAAAACAGGATCGTGGACAGTATAAGCCTTTATTCTTCTCCAGCAGGCTTTCCTTATGTTTTTAAAATATTATATTCCAAGTCTGGTCTCAATGAGTTACAGAGGAGTAGGAACAATGCAATTTTAAAAGTTCAGAGTATGAGGGGGAATAAAGGTATAACAGTGAATTACAGGAAACAGGAAACAGAAGACAGAACTTAAGAATTAAGGAAGGCCAACTATTTTTCTATGAGAAAGTATCATTCAGCTATAAACCACAACCGATTCTCCAGTTCCAAATCAAAGCTATCCAAACTGGAATAATATCCTACACCAAAGAAACATATACTACAGCATGTATTTTGAGTCTTATGTTGGGGCAGTGGGGAATGACATAATGCTATGTTGTTGGTGTTGTCAAATTGTTTCTGATTTATGGCAACCCTAAGGCAAACCTATCATGGGCTTTTCATAGCAAGACTTGTTCAGAGTGAGTTTGTCTTTGCCTTCCTCTGAGGCTAAGAAAGTGTGACTTGCTCAAGATCACCCAGACGGTTTCTATAGGCAATAGAGGATTTGAACCCTGTTCTTCAGAGTTGTAGTCCAGTGCTTAAACCACTACATCCCACTCAGTCCTACAATGTTATGGCTACCAGTCTGGTAATAGTCCAATGTTTAGAAGTCTAACCTGTTTTCTTATCTAGCTGTAATGGAGACAGATTAGTTTATTAACTATAATTTGAAGCTGATTAGCAAATGTTGGCTATAAGGAAACCTGATAAGTGTTCATCTTCAGTGAATATCTGTACCTGCAATGTGTAACCTCTATTAAAGCGAGCCAGCAGGATATGCATATATCATATATCTCCTTCCTGATATCCCCACCATGCTTAAAATATACTCCTGTTAGATCTGCATTGGCAAACATTTTGTTGCTATAGTTTTGCAAGACCAGGCTAAATTTCAGAGATGTTCACAAAGAACCAGAGTCTCTTAAAACCAATCCAGGAGAAAATGTCATACTTCAGGAAAGATTACCTGTTTATTGCAGGGCTTTGCAGACAGATCCTTTTAGTCTCACTCCCTGCAGTGCTGTTTCTGGTAACTATATATTGTATCAAATGGTCTCTTTAAATGAACCAACTTTCCCTCAT
Organism: Urosaurus nigricauda; assembly: GCA_034509955.1. Taxonomy (NCBI): domain Eukaryota; kingdom Metazoa; phylum Chordata; class Lepidosauria; order Squamata; family Phrynosomatidae; genus Urosaurus; species Urosaurus nigricauda. Next base: position 140,871,931 of record JAOEGL010000003.1, on the reverse strand, counting down.
GTACAAACTCCATTAAGTTACACAGATACCTTCACTCGCAGGCAGCTTCTTTTCAGCTTTGGGAAAATTAAACCTTGACCAAAGCAAAAGGATTTGATTGGCTCTAGGAAAACAGAAACCAAGTCATACAAGGACAAGGACAACAATTGTCACCACTTCCTTTTAAACATTACTTCCCCTGAAGATCCACCTATTTTATTAGATAATTGACATTTTTTATACATTTTGCAGTTTAAATTACTGATCTGCAGATATACTTACACACATCAATTAGAGGCCTACAGCCTAAAATCTTAGTAGCTATATTCAATATTTTCAGTTTAGATCCCTTTTCTCTCTCACTCTTTCCTGCCTACCAGTAACATGTAAAACTCTACAGTGCCTAGGATTTGTAAGAGACCTTGCTCCATTCTGTTTGGACCTATTTTTCTTCAGGTTCTTTCTTCCACTCTTCTTTACTGTCCAGGATTTCTAGCTTCCTCTCCTCTTTGGTGTTTTCGCCACCAACAATGTGGGGCTTCTATAAACTGCACGAGGTTTTAATTCCAGCCAAACTAACCAGTGATTTCCATTACAGATGCTGCATTGTTTATTATGTTGTGGGAATCACAATACTGAGCAGATGAAATGATTTCAGATTGGCAGCATCTTCCTTGAGCTCAAAGTAAATTTGAATGCTAAAGGGCTATATGATCCATTTACTGAGCCATTTACTCTCCAGTATTATTTAGCAGTTTCAGATTAATTAGGATGTAAAGTATTGCTATCTATCTATCGATCTATTGATCTCTCTAAAGGGTCTACTGGAACAATCCATAACTAAACTAGGAATGTAAATAATATTTGCACATTTTCTTGCCATCAGTGAGAAAATGTGTTTCAATGTGTCTCAATATATTAAGACTTGCCCTTAGAAAATAAGATTCAATTGTAAGATTTTTTAATATTTTGAAACTTTTTGGTGAAAACTTCAAACAAGGTTTTCCCAAAAAAATTACTTTGCATAAACTACATTTTGTGCAAGTACACTATAATGTTTAACTTTCAAAGTTGTTATGCAACAGATTTCTTGAACCAAAAAAAAAGTCCTCGAAAAAATTTTTCAAAGTCCTGCAATGCAAAATGTCATTGAAAATTGCTCAAGGACTCTCACAAACTTGCCCAGTGTGGTGAGGACTTTTGGAACTCTTTGTTCTTGCATGCAAAAAAAGGTTTAAAAAGTGCATATTGATATCACTAGCAGAGAGTAAGAAATCCCATTCTGAGGAAGCTGTTCTTACAGTATTTTTTCCCTCAAAAACAGCATCATTTTAAAAAAAACTATTCACAGCTCAGGTCTTACTCTGTGGAAACAAGAGGGAGCACTTTGCAAGAAAACCTGCAACTTATCTGTTGAAAAACAAGTGCTTTTTGCAAAGAAAATGTATTCTGTGCAAATTAGGAATATTTTCTGCACAGAAAACATGTTTTATATAGAAAAATAATGTATGTCTGTTTGTGCAGAACTTTCTGTGTTCATGGCAAAGCAACACATATATTTTCCACACAGAATAACTGCTGAACTATCAAGATTTTTACCCATCTAGGAGTCTTCTCATCAGAGTTTTCCTACACTTGAGAAACCCACTTTTCAAGCTTTTAAAAAAAATGCATTACAATTTGCTTTCTATCCCTACCATGTTAATAATTAAATGTTATGACAAAACCCTGCCATCCTTTATCGCATGAACAGAGAAAAAGAGAAGAAAGAAGTGATCCATCTCAGTTATTTGTTTCTCTTTGCATATATTCTCCTCTCTTTGCCTATCATCCTGTGCACAGTACAATAAATTTTACAGGTGAATAGTGGGAATATTAGAGTGGGTGAGCAGGCAAGCCTTGCATTCCAGCTCCAATTTTCATACTGTCTAGGTTTGTCTTACTATTCGCATTACAAAATCATGAAAAAGAGGTTTTTTGATTGTTTGTTTTTTTAAAAGCATTTGGGGCTTGCCAGCAGAACCCTCCAGAATGTAGTCACTGTTAATGAATTAGCAAGTGGCAGAGACTATTTATGCTGTTCTTTCCCAACCAAATGCTGAATTTTCATTACACCAGCAGTCTGCACCTTTAGCTGCTTTCTTGGCAGCTATTGTAGAAACAGCATCTTTGGGGAGAAAGTCATAAGGAAGCAGCTTATTAAATTTGGTAAATCATCAGGCTTGTCTGCAAATGCATGGCTCTGTAGTTGATTTAGCTGTTGGCTTTGAAAGTCTGCTGTTAGGTCCATTAAACAGGTCCAGAGTTTAAGTTTCCTTGTAAATTACACAGAGAAGAAAAAAAGAGACACAGAATCTTGATTTTTAAAATATTGTTTAAAAAAAAAGTACCTGCATTGCAGCATGCTAAGAGGCACCTGAAAGTACATCCAGCATTCTATGATTCGTGGTTTTGTTTTTAAAAAAATGATAGGACTAGCTCCAGGATTGTGATCCAAAGCATTCAAATTTCAATGGTAACAATATGATTCCTGGCAAATGTTATTAAATGCCTAAGAGCCATCTCTTATGATCAGACCCGGGTCTCACACATTTCACCAGGATATGTGCCTACTTCATTCATGCACATTCACATATTCATGGAGATTTGTTTTTTCATCATTTGACAGTCAACAATGGAATATGTGTATCTACTTTACTATCTGTTTTCTTTAAGGTAGCATTAGGCAACATGAGTGCTCTGTCTGTCTTGTTAACTCTGTGAAAAGCTAGTTCCTATACACAACTGTTTATTTGATGAACATAATTAAGTGATGAGCATGAATGTTGGAACAAGCCCTAACCTACCCTTTTCACCACCTCCTCAATTGTACACAGTAGCTGTGAAACTATACTCCTTATGGTAATAGAGCTAAGATAAAGACTAGGCTTAAATTCCCTGAGGATTTGTATAAATTATTTATTCTTTGCCAAGCAAGAAAACTATACATAGAAACTGAACAGAATCAGTTCAAAGTTGCACTGATAAATGATGCAATGCTCAAGTTTTGTATGATGACCCTTCTCTGTTTAGCACACACCCGATCTCATTTTGAGTAATTGTGTTTGCTTTGGGGCACAACAATGTAAGGAGAATCCTAGCAAATGAGGCAGCAGCCAGGCAAAAGGAACTACAAAGATGCAAAAAAATGAACTCATAAAGGGCAAATTGTGCAGTACAATCTTAAGATCACCTAAGATATCAGCACTAAAGGTAACATGACCAATTTTTACCACAGTACAATTGCTAATTAATTTTTCAGTGCCACCATGTTTATCCACACTGTTTGTGAAAGATCACTGAAAATATTTCACTATATAACACAACTTCAACATAATGATCCCTGCCTTTGTTTCTGGCACTTCATTGCCCTCTGACCTAACATTTTAATTCTCCTTCTCCCTTCCTTTCCTGCTCCTCCTCCTCCTCTGTTGGATTGGATGGCCCTTGTGGTCTCTTCCAACTCTATAATTCTATGATATGTATTTAAAGCTGACAATTTAAAATGGCTATTCATGCATCATGCAAGATATTTTGCTGATTGGCAAAAGAACACAATGACACCTCCCATTCTATTTACCAAAGCCAACTGAACAGTCCTTCCTTCAGTTCATTCTTTCTTCAAAATGGCATCTTCTTCAAAAGAACATGCTACATCATATCAAGAGACAGTAGGCTATGTTATGACCAAGTACTAGTGGTTTAACACATTGCTCTCTTTTCCAACACATTGCTGCCACCTCCCAATAACTGCACCTGGGAGATGGCCACCTCACTTTAACTGCCACACTATAAAATTTTTACTATGTAAGCTGTCACACGCTACAATTGTAGTTTATTTTTTCCTGCAACTGAGCAATATGACCATGCTCTGGAAAGATATGTAAACATGCATTAAAAGGATCTGGATGTGATATTATGTCATGTAGGTTAACTTATAAGAAAACAACAGGTCTAGTGAACACTTGATGGCAAATCCACATTTATTGCCATGTCTAAAGTAGCCCAAGCACAAACAGTATGGAAGGGCATGGTAAGTGTTTTTAGATATGTCACAGAGAATAACAGCTAACAAATAATTGGGCTCTGCTTTAGAATTCATAATGTATCATTTAAACACTGGTTTTTAATATACTTTTATTTCACAAGCAGCACGTGACATTTTGGATGTGAGTAAGTAGAGGTAAATTATTTAACACCCACCATTTAAGTGGTTTTCATTGTGTATGTTACTTTCCTAGTCTTAGTTTTTATGCTGCTGAAGAAACAATATAAATGCTTTCAGAAATTGATTTAAGTGATTGTAAATAAAAGCTTTTCAGTTCCTTATTGCCAGTGAATACTTCTGACTATGACATTGTTGCTGTGTTTGCCTGCTGCTGGGTATTGACAAAGATTGTTCTTCATATCAAAAGAGAGAGAAGAGGCATTGTTGGAGAGTGTTCCAAAACAGTGCTACTCAAAGTGGTGGCCTGCAGCTACCAATCCACACTGAGTTTCCAGGAAACTATACAAATAAAATAAGAATATGGCATAAATATGGTATTGGTCCCTGACACTTGAACAGGGGGATTGCTGGACCACCACCTCAGATAGCATGAAAAGCATTTCTTTGAAACAGTGGTTGTCAACACTGGTCTCCTAGATGTTTTGGACTTCAGCTTCCAAAATCATCAGCTATGGGGTCATGCAGACCCGCAGCAAGGAGCAGCCTGAAGTGGCTCCATCCCCAGTCACCTGCCAATGATCATGGGACTCTGGCAACTGCATGGCCTGGTCCTGATCCTGGCCATTGCCATGGTTCTGAATGGGTTGCTGGCAAAGAGATAACTTTTTCCGCTCTTTTTCCAGCCAGCTTTTCATGGCCAGATGTGCTGTCTGTGTGGTTTCTGCCTGCTCTAGGGGCATGTGTCATGCACACCCCACCCTCAAAGCAACCGGAAGCTGATCTTTCTTGGCCATCTGTTTCAGGGTTATGGTTGCTAGGACTTCTAGAAATTGAAGTCCAAGATACCTGGGGGATAAAAAATTGAGAACTACTACTCTAGAAATTTTCCATGTCAACAGATTGATCCACACAAGCCCCTTCCTTTTGGTCCCACTTGCCAAGTCTATCCAGCATTCCTCTTTAGAAAAGTACTTCATAACTCTTTTGACAGCTGAAACATTGCTTAGTACATTAAATAATACCTTAAGTATATTTGAAGTTTTTATATTTAAAAAAAGATGCTCAAATTACAAGGAGAGATAACGTTTAACAACAGAATAAATTACAGGCCAAGACAGATGGCCCAGAAGTGACATGGCAGCAGCAATACTAGGGTTAGGGAGCATGCACCAACCACATGCTCCCTAACCCTAGTATGTGTGGGGGCCACCATGATTGTGTGGCCCCACCCATATGTTGCACCCATCAGTAACGTCGCACGTGCACCCCATCCAAATAGCACAGCACACCTGCAACATCCTATGCTACTTATGGCATTGCAAATGCGACACAAAAAGAAGCAGCTTCTGAGTGCTCTTTTTTTGGAGTTTATCGCATAGGGGCTCCAGGGACAGGTCTGAGGATGGAATTGAAGGGGTCTGGAATGAGTGAGGGAGAAGTGTGGGACATATTTTACTGCACACACAACACCCTCACTATAGTTTTTTGTGGAGCTTTCGGGCTATGTGGCCATGTTCTGGAAGAGTTCCTTTCTGATGTTTTGCCAGCATCACAGATCTTCCAGAACATGGCCACATAGCCCAAAAGCTCCACAAAAAAACTATGGATGCTGTCCATGAAAGCCTTCAACTCCACAACACCCTCACTCCTTCCATTCTGTTCCCCAGTCTGTTCCAGAGGAGGAGATTTTGGAGAACTGTTCAAAACAATTCTCAAAAACCTCCTCCTGTCTGGAACAGGCTGGGAATAAAAGGTCAGGGAATGGAATGAGTGAGAGACTTGTGTGTGTGGTAAAATGAGTCCCCCACTCATTCCATTCCCTTCATGGCCCCTCCCATTTCATTCTGAGACCATGCTGGAGCCCCTGTGCAATAAATTCCTTTGCTGAATAGTGCTACCATGCCATTTGATTGCTGCCGCAACAATGCACAGCAAAGACAGGCGGCTCCAGCCTGCCTTTTCTAGGTGGTTTGTAGTGGCCCTATGTTTAATCTATTAGTAGTCTTTACTATGCTTATTAATATGCTTATTTATATTTTGAAAATCTTGATTAATTGTTTAAATAATTACCCAAACAATTATTCAGACACTTTTTGAAAGTTTCATCAGTACAGTGTAATTTTAATACAAATTAAAACCTAAACTCTGTTTGAAGGTTTCTAATACAGAATATGACATAGGGGCAAAACAGACAGTCCCTTCATGATGGTTTAGGAGAGGTGTCAGAGCACTCCGAAGCAGGTGTCATGCTGCCCACCCAACCACACAGCAGATAGCTTTGCGGCACTCTGGCAGCATTGCATTTATATGCCGCATGCTGCAGGAGAGGCACAAAGCTGCGGTGATGGTGGAAAAGCCAGCTTTTTGCCAGCTCAACAAGGAACAGCATTTTGATGCCTCTTTTTCTGCTGGCAAAAAGCCAGATCAGAGCCACAGCATGTGGCTGCCTTGGCTCTTGATCCGACTTTCACAAGGGTGGCTTCAAGCCACCACTTCAGGGCCATTTGTTTCAGCCCATAGATAGGCTGCACCTTAGTAGACATTTTGACATGATCCACCTGCAAAAGAATGTGTCCTACAATCTTTAAAACTTTAGCCATACCAAAGATTATGCAGACCACATCCAAAGCAAACCCCCAAGGTTTATTAAGATATTTTCCAAATGATTCCGACCATGGAATCCATAAGCCTGATAATCACTGTTTGCAATGTACCAGCTAAATTGAGGATTCTACTAACATACAACAAATACATCTAACTCTTAAGACTGTTTATTATGTTTCCATCTTCTTTGTATTCAAAGAAAAAGAAAAGAAAAAAGAAAAGAAAAGATGGATGAGTTTGTAAACTTGCTCTGGAATCCCTTCTTTACACATACCATTTTGATACTGCAGAATAGATTGCCAGTACTCTGATAGAACAATTCACTTAAGCATAATGTAGACAGTGGGAAACTGGACACAGTTCCTAAACTTTTAATTATTATGCAGAAAAGGGAATTTCAGCAGAAATTGTGTGTTACCTGGCTGCAAGTTAAGCAATGTTGGCTGAAGTTCCACCTTCTACATAATCAGTAAAGGCACAGAGCTCTCTATAGTTTATACTCTGAAAACCCTGCTTCAGCAGCTCTATTTGAGCCAGAACTTGACCTGGAGAAAATGATAAATCACTCCAAATATTGCATCAAATCCCTCTTGAGGGTATGAAATGGAATATACATATTTCCCAGCTACAGCCATGTTGTTCCTTTCTCTCTGTGTAAACCTCAGGTGCTGTCTGAGCCACTCTCTGTTTTTCATGAACCTCTCTTCTCGACTGGTAACTATTGCCCTCTTTTTGATAGCCTGAGATATATATATATATATATATATATAGAGAGAGAGAGAGAGAGAGAGAGAGAGAATTGTCATTTCTGGCAGGCTCCAGGAATGGCAACTCTAATTTAAAACAATGCTGAAGCCTCCTTCACACCTTGTTTTGTCCCTGAATGCCTCCTGAAAGGATTTACAGAACAAGCAGTGGAGTTTTACCACTCTCATTAGGGAGGGGGTAGCTGGTATGGTTAACAAATGGTCCCAAGGTGAAAAATTTGGACTCCTCTGGCTTGTCAACAGCTGCTTTGCAGAACAGCACTGAGTGGGACCAGTGGGTTTGTGACATTCCCCAGCCATAAGGTATGGGTTCTGCAGGGCTGTTTGCAGTGCATCTCTTTTACATCCCTTCCCACACTCCACTGATAACAATAGGAGAGAGATATTAAACTTTATCACACATATATTTTTGCCCGTTATGGGCACTGGAAGGGGACGCTTGGGGGCACGCACAACCAAGAAAAAACAGATTTTATTGCACATGGAAATGTCCTCCAATTGGCCCCATTTCGGCACCTAGCAACAAGCCATTTCCACTCAGTGCTGAGGAATGTCCTTTGGCTCTGACGGATGCTTTCCATTCAAGCCAAAGGACGCGCCTCAGCACGGAATAGAAATGGCCTGACACTGGGCGCCAGAATGGGGACATTTTGAAGACATTTCCATGTGCAATAAAAATCCATTTTTCTTGGTGGCGTGCACCCCCGAGCGTCCTCTTCCAGTGTCCATAACGAGGGGGGGGGGTGATGAAGTTCATTAGCTACACCAGCTCTGCAGCCAATGAAACTTTTGGGCTCAAATTATCTCCTTCCCATTCAAGCAGAATTTGTACATCCACATAGGTCCCTAATTTTTATTTTATTTTATTTTATTTATTTATTTATTTATTTATTTTGCATTTAATGACGTGGACTGGAATCCATGAAAGCTTATGACAGAAAATTCTTTTTTCTCAATTAGTCCTACAGGTGCAGAGGAACTTTTTGATGCTGACACAGATTAACATGGATCTTGTCTACACTTGGGAGGGGGGGGGCAAACACAACCCAAAGCTGGTGCTGGTAATTCTCATGAAGAATAGCTACTTCCATTGCTCAGAACTAAGCAAAGTGGAGGAAAAGTCTAGTGTTCCCCAGAAATCTTGGAGTGACCTGGGGGGGGGGGTTGGAATATGAACAACTAGATTTGGCCCTATTAGACCCAAATCATTCTCCATAACTCAAGAGTGTCATTCCATTTCTCCTTCCTGTGTTGAGAGGCACAGAGAAAGTGAAGGGTATGTTTTTCATATCAGTCTCTGCCACTTCCTTGCAGGCAGGAGCTCCCTGCAAAAGCTTGTCTGGTATGCTGCCACTTCTGCTGAGGTCAAAAATGAGCATCCAAACATGTGAGCAACAAGGAGGAAGACCACTTTACCCTTCTTAATTGATCATATTGACCACAAACCTCTTACAGAGTGCTAGGTTCACTGGTAAGCAGTATAAAAATGTGCTTCCTATTGCTATATTGCTGCTTTCTCATTGACAGGTGCTCCCAACACTCCTTCTGGGTTAGAATAGGGTTCGCCTGTGATCAACAGGAAGGATGTAAATGGAGTTGACCTGTTCTGACCTCAGAAAAAGGAACAGCATTCTGGGCAGGGTCTCATAGGCCCATGAGGAAGCGGCAGTACAGCAGTGGACAGCAAGGACAATGCAATGTCAGCCCAACTGGCCCATGTGTACAGTGCCATAGCATCCCATTGGATTTGGCCTGATGTGTGTGATTATAATTGTGGTCAGTCTGAAGCCAGTCGGGGCATAATGTTATAGGTAGTCCTAGATTAAGTGGCCATTGTAAAAAGGTCCATGGCTATGTCTTTTAATATTATTTTTGCTTGTTGCTGAAAAGATATCAATGTAGGCATCATGGGTGGGGACACGCAATGGAAAAGCTCTTTCTTTATACACCCTCCTTTTACACCCTTCCATCACACCCCCAATCTACAGTCCACCATGGCATATCATATCAGGTTCTACAAGTTCCCCTTACCTTTCCCAGCAGCCTTTCAAAATCACAAGAGATTTCTTCATTAAACAAACTGTAAAAACCAATTGCATGAGCAAATCTGCCCCTATTTTTCTTTGGATCCAAACAATGATTAGTCCTAGCAAGAGGGACAAGAGGCAACAGCTCAAGCATCTGATGCTTGGTAAAGGAGCAGTAACAGCAGCTTCCCACTGGTTCCTCATGAAGTTTCCAGTGGCTTCCCTCCATTGGAAGACACAGCTTTGGCAGACACCCTTCCCTGGACCTCCTTAACTAGCCTACCATTTCAAAACACCTTATCAGATGTCAGAAATTGGAAGTATAATCCAATGGCAATCCAAACACAATCATAGGTTTTATGTTATTTTGAATTAAAGCATCTCATGCAATTTCAGGCAATGGGGGGTCATTTTTGGGTAATGGAAATTCCCTTGAATTTGAATTGACTCCATTCACAATAAAGAGAAATTCCTCCCGTCTGATAAGGTCCATATGGAGTAGAGCTATTCATCTTCATTGTTGTTAGTCCTGTCAATTTCTGTCCACAGAAAGGGTTAGGGGCATCATCTTGCCTTTTGTCCCAGGAAGAAACCATCTTATAATGTCTCTGATCCAAACATACATGCTTCATTTTCCCTGCATATCCCAGACAAATGATTCCAATTTATCTTGAAAAATCAAGAATTTCACTCACTGAACTGCCAGAAAATAACATTCATAATATTGTCAACGCCTGACTAGACACACTCCAGGTAGTAATCTGAACAAAACTTTAAAACAAAACATGAATAAATGTGTGACAGAGGCTGCAGCTGTTTTACATTTCTCACAACATTCCCTTTTTAGCAATTCCCTTCCCTCTTACAACACAGATTGTGTTAAAGGGCAATGTGATTAGGAACCAATCAGGGCTGAAGTATTTCTTGAACAAAGGAAAATAAGATTAGTCATGAGCACTGGGTTTGCCTCTGTTGAACCAGCATGCTAGAACTGGGGAAAATAAACTCAAAGGATTGCTTCGAGGCACCAAAAAAATAGGTGCTTTACATCCTCAGCAGACAACAAGCCCTTTTGTACTTTAGACAGATAATCACATCATTATGCTAAATTATAATCTATAAGAACATAGTATACCTAAATGATGAAAATTTGGCTCCATGCTGAAAATTGTAAATCATTTTATGCCAACTGTCAGCAGGAGGACTATTAATTCATATTGTTTCCATCCTAGTAGCAGGAACAGACACCTTCCTCCCAGTCATCTCTCTTGCAGATTTGCACATTTGGTGTCATTATAATGATCACTCTATAATCCCAAAGTCATAAAGCCGAGGAAAACACAACAGAAGTTGCAAAAGTAAACTTTATTTTTAAAAAGGGAGGGGGGAATATAAGCACACAATTTGAAGGTCACTTTTACTGTGGGGACTGTGCCATTGTGGGCAGCCATCTTGTTTTTCCAAAAATGAATTGTCCTTATAGGGCATTCAGACTAAAAAAGAAGGCTGCTGCACAAGATGTTATTTGAAGTATAAGCAAACCTTAAGAAGAAGAGGAGGAAGAGGAGAGCAATAACAACACATCCTTTTGAGGAATCAAAGCAATGAGGCATCTCACCTTTAAAGGTAGGTATATTCTCGCATGAATGTTGCATGATTTCACCAATCTTGGAAAGCTTCTCCCACATAGATACGTGTAGGGGCTGAATGGTTGCCTCTTAATTGGTTTAGCCTGACAGGGGAGGGAGGGAGATATATCACAGTCTGAACGTTCATAAACATTTATATTTATGCATGCAAATCATAGGATCATAGAGTTGGAAGAGATCACAGGGGCCATTGCGTCTAGCCCCCTGCCATGCAGGAATCCTAATTAAAGCACCCCAACAGATGACCATCCAGCCTCTGTTTAAAACGTCCAAAGGAGGAGACTCTACCACACTCTGTGGATTTTCATTTACAAATACTTGTCTTTACAAATATTGATTTGTAAATACCAGTTGCAATCCTACCGGTAATGAGTATGGCATGCTTCAGACTTCCTTATTAACAGTTGACTCACATCCACTACACAATACCATTTTTTAAAACTTATATTGCTATTTATTTTTTAATTTTTATGATGCAGTAAATCTAAACTGCCCAAAACTCCAGGTTTTTTTTCCCTTTTCCTTCTTTAAGACCTGACCATTCTTTACTTCTATTCCTTATATTCTCAGAATGTTTATACTTTGTCACCTTTCTCTTTATTCAAACACTTGAATGAAGAAAAACTCTGTTTTCATGATCCAGGGTGCCACAGGTGCTGAGACATAGGCCACATGCATTTCATCAACCCCATCCTTATCTTTCTCATCCTCATCCTTGACCATGGTTTATTCTGGGGGTTTGCCACAACATTTGCAATAGGAGGATTTGTGATCACTAATACTACACACTGAGGGGTTCACAGAAAGCAGCACTGGGGTGAAGTAGCTACAGGAGCTAGTTTTTCTGCCACCAAATCATGGTGTGGTCTCCATGGTCAACTTGCCCAGAATGTCTTGTGAAGCAAGTAGGTGATGTGGTAAAGTTGTGAGACGAGACAAGGGAGGGCAAGAAGTGGCAATGGGAGGATGCAACAACAAGAGAGAGAGGCATAAGGTGATGGAAGGCACGAGATGGAGGAGATGTGGCAAAAGGTGGGGCAGGAAAGAAAGAAAGAGAGGGCGTTGCAAGCAGCAAAGTGTAAGAAACAAGGGAGGAGACACAGAACTTTATCACACCCCTTTTTCCACCTGTTATGGGAATGGTGAGGCAAGGAAGCAAGGAACCAGCTACAGAGCCAGGAAGGGAGACATTGTGAAGGTATGAGGCGAAACAAGAGTGAGGAGAAAGAGAGTGTAAGTGTAATGGGCAAAGAAGGAAGTTCAAGGTGAGACAAAATGCAAGGGAAGGCAATGTGGATGGTATGTCTGCCCTACTTTTACTCAGCATTTTCTCTTGAATCAGATTGTACTCATTCTCAGGGGCTTCCCATGATATATTCATTGGCCTGCAGTTTTTTACTCTCTGTGTGTGTGTGTAATGAAAACAAAATGAGAAAACTGATCCTATGAAAATGAAGCACTATTAGACATAACTTTAGGTAAAAAAATGAGGATGGGGAGAAGGAGGAGGAAGTTATTATTGATTACTACAACCACAACAAGAAAGTGCATGCACACTTTTCATGGGTTTCTGCTCTCTGTTGGTCCCCACAAAAACCTTTTTAAGGTAAATTGTCTGAGAGATTGTAAATACCCATGGTCATACAGTAAATTCCATGACCAAGCAGGGATTTGAGCTTGTGTCTCTATATTTCAAATCTAGTACCTAAACCATTGTATTATTTCTCACAAAAAGTAGTTATGAACTCTGAAATAGAGTAGCAGAAAATATGAATTAATTAATATGTTGACTCTCCATAATTAAATTGCAAATGTATAATATAATTATCATTTTCTTAATATGCAAATGAGTGCCTAGATTTGGGAGGCTGAACTATGATATCTTGCCTGTTGGGAAGAGCTGCTCTGTATGCTGAGCCCTCCATATGGATATAACAGAAATTATAAAATGATTAATGTTGCTAGATTTCTGGGCCTTGCCTTGAGACTCCAGTTTTCATAGGTCATCTCCAGAAAAGAGACAAAGATGCAAATTCTCCAGGTTTTATTAGGGGGGAGGGGGTTGCTGGTGGTGTTGGATCGGCATCAGCCAAGAGGAAATGACTGTGTGCAAATCTCCAGCTCAACTGCATAACGGCAACAATTTTCAAGGCTTAAATGATCTATTGCTGCAATAGAGTCTTCACGAGGTCTACGTATTTACTTAGCTTCCCTTCCAGTTATTTTAGCAATAGACTTCACCATCTACTCTTCATCAACTGCTCTGCTAGAAGCAGATAGCACAGATTAAAGGTTTCTTATTCCATCTCCCTAAGTAGGTGAGAAAGGCTTGTCCTCTCATTTCACCTTAAGAGTTTTGTCTTAATTTGTAACAAGAGCATACATTATCTGTATGTGTGCTTGGATGCTGATGTGGCTGGTATTTAACACATAACACTTAATGACATCAGCAGCAGCTCTCCAAAGATTTCAGGTTTTGATCCAGAAATGACTCAGGGTCTGGGATAGCCCTTCACTGGCAATTGTAGTAAGGATGGAGTATGCCCTAAAAGGGTTTGTTTAATTTGTTCCAGCCATGTAATTTCTCTCAAAAATATATTAAAGTTTTACTAATACACATTCAGAAACTTATCTGATCAGAGAAAGCAGTTGAAGATATGCTGAGTAGACAAGATATTGAATACAGCAGTTTAGTCTTCAGGGTGGGGGAGAATAATATCATAATGCCAAATAACTAATGCCATAGAGAATAGGATTATAGCAAACAACACAACAGATTACAAATTCAGCAAGGCAACACTGTGCATAAATACAGGAAATATTACAGTAAGAAGTATTAACAGGAGTACAGCATGCAAAACAAGTGAGGTAATTATTTTGCTCTTTTTGACACTGATTAGGCCTCAGCTGGATTATTACATTCAGTTGGGGGCAAAACATGTTTGAAAGGACACACAAATTGGAGTAGGTTCAGAGGACAGCAAGGAAAAAAATGATAAAAGGTTTGGGAAAATAGGATCTGTGTGGAAAGGGTAAGTGATTTGAACATTTTCTGTCTAGAGACAAGAGGACTGAAGGGAGACATGACCCATCTACAAATTCACAGAAGGTTGCCTTAAAGGAGGAGGATAGAGACCAATTATTCTCATTAGCAAATGAGAACAGAGCAAGAACTAATAGGCTTATCTGGCTGCAAAGAAGATTTGAGCTGAATATGAAGGACAACCATAAGCCACTGGAAGCAGAAAGAAAAGAATGAACACAGTAAGCAGAGCCTTCGCAACACACATGTCTGGTTTGCCCAAAAGCAACTTAGGGGGGATGCCATATATTACAAATAAAGCCCAGTTTTATTATCTTGTGTACATTTGACCAGGAATCAATTTATTATCTTGTGTACATTTGACAATCCATCTCAGTTCTTTGCTGGCAAACAAACACTTGTTGACATTACATTTTCAGGACTGCAATTAAAAACATAACATGTGAAGAAACCTTTAGCTGAGACTAAGATAAAGCACTGATTCAAATTTCAGGTTCCACTTTTCATTGCCCATGCAACCATTCCCTAGTGGTCAAACATTAGTTAAACTCAGTATTGAAATAGGAATTCACAAGTCTTCTCTACTTTCTACTAAGCACAGTCACCAACACTATGTGTAATGCTAGAGGAGCTAGAGTTCTAGTGGTTTGAGCACTGGATTATGACACTTTCCTTTAAATCCCTGCTCAGATATGAAACTATACTAGCTTGTTAGGCAAGTCACATCTTCTCAGCCACTCCCTCTCAAAAAATCTTGCCTAGAAAACCTTATGATAGGTTCACTTTAAAGTTACTACCAATCAGAAATGACTTGAAGATACACAACAACAACAAAAGGAAGCTCTTTGGCTGAAAATTCTCACTAAACAACAAACTATCAACTATTGTCATGGGAGTTGAAGTGGAAGCAGCATCATAACAGTGTAGTGTGAAATGCCCCTTAGAAAGTAGCTGGCCTGCTTATTTTGGTATGAAATGCAACTATGACTTAGCACTGTTCATTAAAACCAGCCAATTGAACAGTACAACTAACAAGAGGGTTTTTTTTCTTCCTATATTCCACATGGGTGCATGGACACATATTTGCTCCTACTTCTCCTCAGGACTGATGCACTCACTTCATCCTACTCAGTTCTGCAATACAGTGACTAATGGCTATTCTCAGAAGTCAAAGTGCTACATAGTTTCCATTTTAGCTTATGCTAATCTAAGAGTTAGGTTAGGCTGTGAAGTTTGCAAATGCCAGTCCTGTAAGCAAATTCAAGATTGCTTCCCACAACGAGCAGTGCAAAATCATGTCCTGCAACATTTCTATACATGCTATGGCATGTGGTATTAAGTGAAGCAAACATCTCTGGCAATGGATGCTGAGACCATTAGTAACTCTTTCTCCAGTCATTCCTCCTGAGCCCCTGGGCATTCCACTCTCTTAGAGAATAGAGCTATATGTGCCACATGGCTAAGTTTCTGCCCTTTGGTGAGAGGGTAGTAATCCATTGCCAGTGCTGAAGTAACAGAGGAGAAGAATACCGTATTGTGATTTGCTTCAGGCTGCAAAATGTCTTAGGGTGGCCTAGATAATTCAAAGAAGCCATGACAGCCACATCAAAGTAGGCTACCATGTGGTTATCTATAATACATTACAGTTTCTGAGCAAAAATGTTGTACACAATCTAAGTGAAATGTTTTAGAGCGTTATGCAAGTCAAAGGAGCACAGGACTTTCTTCTTACCATATTTATGTAGAAAGAGGAATGCAACAATGATTTCCTGACTGAAAACCATCTCAGAATAATGCAGGGCAAAAATTGCCTTTTCCCTTAATATAGGGACGTTCATACTGAAGTAATGATTTGGCAATACAGGTGTAACAGAAGGAAATAATGCATTTTCCCCCAGAAGTTAATGTGGATTACTGTTCAGAAAAGTGCTCCCATCACCTTGGAGACAATCAAACTCAAGCTTTGCAACAGGGGCTTCACACTACAGGGAGGAAGAGCAAACTCTTTGAACTATGTTTTTCCTTGGGTAAGTTGACTCTACGGATCTCTTACAGAGCTGCAGTGCATAGTGATTACCAAAAAAAGTATTTATACCACAGTCAAATGGAAACTTGTCTTTTACAATAGTGCTCTGTAGTTTCTTTAACAGGCAACCTTCTGACATTCCAAGGGATTCTGCATGCTTTGCCAAAAAACTTCCCAGTCAAGAGATTATTAGGATAATATCCCCTTTCATAAGTGAAGAAAAAGAATCGAAAGGATTGGTGATGAGCTACTGCAACAGGAGCACTTCTACCTGGTAATTTAGGATCGCATGACTTGAATGTATAGTAATCATAAGCAAGCCCAATGGATGTGAAGACTGGCATGGCACTAACCTAGATACATTTAATGTTCATTTCAAGATAAAAATATAGATACAAGCCCCATCTGTCTTCCTTGAAGTTATACAGAAAGATATGACATTGTTTCCTATAGTCATAAAGCAACTAATGTTATTTTACTTTAGTACTCAAAAGAGTCACTAAATAAAATGAGGGAGAGGTAAGGTGCTGCTAGAAATATTTCCTGGCATTGCTCACTGTAGAATGTATATTCATCTGGAACTGTAGTTAAAGATATCAATAGGTTCACGAATTTTATTTGCATTTTTCCTCTTCCCTTTAAGCTTTACTGCTTCAGTGATGGCAGTAATAGAAGGGAAGCATATTTGTCTTTCCTAACTGTCACTGATGACACAGATAAGCAAAATGGATGTGGGTGTTTCTGTTTTGTTTCTCACTAATGAGCCTTTTCAAGTATTTTTGTAATGAAATGAATTTGACATTCAAAGTGTTTATATCCATTTCCCTCAGCGGGGTTGCTATGAAGGGGAAAAATATCTATAAAGCATATGCAGAAAGGGGAGGGATGGGGGTGAAGGCATCCGGTCTCCAATAAAGGCCTAAAGGAATTTGAACCATTAATTATCCAAAGGCCATAAAGGGATGTACATCAACAGATAAATTATCACACACATTGCAGACATTTTGTATGACAGCAGCTGTTGGCTCCAGGGCTTTGACAAGGAACCTCAATATGTGTGGCGGTGCCATCATTTGATATCCAAACCTCAGAGCCCGTTTTAAATAAACAAGTAACAGTGATGTGCTGGATCAACCACTATGTCTGATAAGTAGTAGAAAGCTTGTGGACAAATGAGGCCGGGTATTAAAAGTACAGGGTGAAACAGATGGGCAGGAAAAAGTGGCTTGAAGCTGCCTTTTATGAAGCCACATTGAAACCCCACCAACCACACTACCGGCTCCTAAGGCAGCTGGAGTGCTCGTGTCATGACCACATGACATAGCTTCAAGCCAGGAAGAAGTAGGGAAAAGCTGATTCTTTTTGAAACGGCTTTTCTCTGCATAAGGACACTTTCCTGTTGGCTTCAAGGCATGTATCATCTAAATGCCACACCTTCAAGCCAGCCTGAAAGCACCTCTTTTTGCCTGTCTGTTTAGCCCCTACATGTGCAAGGAAGTTCAGGAATCAAAGTAGAAGATTTTAGAAGAAAAGAGTTTCCAGAGGAATGTATTACGAGGTAGGCATGTAGTGGCAGTGAATGGAGAGGTATATACCATACGTGCATGTCAAGTATTTTAATCAAGGGGAAAGCACATAAGAAGCCCAGCATTCAAATTATTTTACACCAGTCAAAATGTTTACTTCCTCTAAGCCACTCTGAGCTAGTGTGTTGCTGGATCAGTGTGAAAGATGGTCTATGTCGTTTTTCACAAAAAGAAAGATCTTACATCTACTTTGCTGTGCTCAGCAAGGATCAAGTTAGCATGAACATTGAGGAAGTTATGAAGTTTGTCCATTAATTGCTTTAGACAGAGTTTGGACCCTCACATCCTCAGAGAAACTGAATCCCTCAATTTAACTCTATTCTGTGCAAAAGCATACCTTGTTCCATTTGTCCTAAGTCTGCTGCCAGTGAGATCATTCAGTAATCCCATATCTGAATATTATGAAGGAGGGACACAAACCTGAACAGTTGAGAAAATGGATAGGAAGAAAATCAATTCACTTGAGAAGTGCTGCTGGAGAAGAGTGCTATGGCTAAGAGTGCTAAGGAAATCCAAAATGACAAACAAATGGGTCCTAGAACAGATCAAGCCTGAAATTTCCCTAGAAGCCAAGATGACTAAACTGAGTCTGTCGTAATTTAGTCACATCATGAGAAGGCCTGTCTCATTGGGAAAAAAAACAATAATACTAGGAAAGGTGGAAGGAAGTAGAAAGAGGGAAAGGCCACATGCTAGATGGATAGGCTTTATTAAAGAGGCCACCAGTATGAAATTACAGGAACTAAGCAGAGCAGTGGAGGGCAGGGACTCTTGGAAATGTCTCATCCATAGGGTCACCGTGGGTCAAGATTGACTTGAGGGTAGTTAACAACAACAGACTACACCTTTTTGCTTCTTTTCCATATCTACAATATTATTTTTCAGTTGCAGTGATAAAAACATTACAAGTACAACTGCAACATAAATTTGCTTAAGGGACTTATGATATAGTACATACCCTGAAGGCACCAGATCCTGCTTGACTGCCAAACAGGGTCAGCCCTGGTTAGTAGTTAGTTAGTAGTTAGGAGACTGCCAAGTAGCATGAGATGCTGTAGCTATATTTCAGAGGAAGGAACTGGCAAAACCACCTCTGAATATTCCTTGCCTAACAACATCCTAGTCATAAACTGACGGATTACTTCAAGATGTGCACACATACACACACACACACAGAGGCACACTGTCTTGTGATATAGGCATTTATGACTGTTGTACTTTGGCCATATCATGAGAAGACATCACTCACTAGAAAAGACAATAATATTTGGTAAGATGGTTCCTAATTGGCAAAAGGCTCATGCAAGGCTGCACACTATCACCCTATCTATTCAATCTTTATGCTGAAAATATTGTACACAGAGCAGGCTTAGAATCAGAGGCAGGAGGAGTGAAGACAGAATTTTAACAACCTACAATATGCAGAAACCAACCTGGAAAAATTACTGAAGAAGGTCAAAGAAGAAAGTGCCAAAGTAGGATTAATGCTGACCCTTAAGAAAACAAAAATAATGACTACAGAGGAACTACAAGAATAAATAATGAGGAACTTGAAAGCAGGAATTCTCATAACATGGATCAAATATTGATCAAAACATGGACTGCAGCCAAGAAATTACAAGAAGAATAGGAATGGGAAGGGCAGCTATGAAGGAAATGGTCAGGATCTGAAAGTGTAAAGATATAACTCTGAACACCAAAATTAAGATTATTCCATCACCATGTATGGAGTTAAGATGTGGTGCTGGAGAAGAGTGATGAGAATGGCCACACACCCCGCACACCCCACGACAGAGAGTTGGAGTGGGGATGGGCTGTTTGCTGCCCTCCCTTGGGATGAGACTGCGCAGTTTAAACAATGCCACAGCAATTATGCCATGGCACAAAGTCTGGGGCCAGAGCTACAGGTGGTTTACACTGGCCACCCCCTAGGGCTTCACTGTACCTTTCACATTGGCCCGCCTGTCCGCTGCTAGCATAGTGTGAAGTTTTCTTGGTCATTTAGGTCATTTAGGGGCCAAGTAGGAATTGTTTCTCTTTTCCACTGATTTTTCGCCTACCCCATACTATGTCCAGTTGGCATATGGGAATTTGGCTCGGGTGGAGTCTAAATAGGATCCAATTCGACATAACTATTTCAATTATGATTTGACTAATATAAACAATTTATTCTGGCATAAATAATTTAATTATATTTTGGCAAGCACCCTGGACAACATTTGGGTGGAAGGGACATTTCTGGAACCATCTCTTTAGGCCATGTGACCTGGGGAGTGGCAGAAAGAAATTGCCCTCTTTCATCTTTCATCTTTGCAAACCCACTCTTTTAATCTCTACCTTTGGGAGAGAGACTTTTGGGTTAGACTTCCTGATGTGAGCTGGCCAACCCAGATTTTTGGTTATTGTTAAGCTGCAGAGGTGGTCTGGAGAAAGACCACTGGCTGCAGCTTCTCCCACGCTTAGTTATTTGAATTAGTTGCAGTTCCTGTTTAGAAATTAATAAATAGGTCAGTTAATAAATGGCCCTGTTTTCATCTCAATCTGTTGTATTGTCTCATTATTTCTGGGGTTGGGCAGCAATACAATGGACAAACAAGAAGACAGACAAATGGATGAAAGATCAAGAAAGAACAGATCAAGCCTGAACTCTCCCTGGAAGCCAGGATGACTCAACAGCGCTTGTCCTATTTTGAGAAAGCATGAATCATTAGAAAACATAATAATGCCAGGAAAGGTAAAGGACAAGAGAAGGAGAGGGTGGACACATGCTAGATGGTTGGATTCAAACAGAGAGGCCAAGGGCATGCAGGACCTGAGCAAAGAGGTGGAAGACAGGAGGTCTTGAGAATTGCTCATCCACAGGTTCACCATGAGTTGAGGTTGACTCAAGAGTAACAACAAAGCTGTAAGAAAGCTGTAAGAAAAGAAAAAGACTGCATTCAAGACGGAGGTACTTAATCAAGGTAGCCACCATTTTAGTCTACAAGAGCTGGGCAGACTGTTGAGGGTAGGGTAACATGGAGCTCTGTTATTCATAGGGTCACCATGAGCCAAAGTTGACTTGAAGACAGTTGACAACAACAAAACACGAAGTATGGGCAACTGTATTAGGTCTGGGAACCAGTTTTCTGCTCCTGAGGCTTTCTAGGGGCTACCAAAAGGCAATAACCTATCCAAAACACCTGAAGCCCACTATTTATTTAAATGTGTGCTTTTGTGAAGTTAAACAAGGCAGGAGGGCAGAATCGTATTAAAGTGTGAATTACTGCTCTTGGGGGTTTCTGGGAGAGTTAATTCATTCCTCTACATGTCTTGGTCACAAAATAAAATAAAATAAAATGTCCAGAGAGTCTGCAGTGGGCAAGGGCCACAAAAACAGCCTCAGAAAGCCACAAAAACAGCATTGGAGAATCCAAGGTCAGACGTTTCCCACCTATCCAAGAAAAGGAGAAAAACAGTAAGTCTGTTGTTGTTGTTGTTGTTGTTGTTTAAAAAAAACTTAAAAGACTCTCTCAAGGTAACTTTAAAGGAGCTGAATTCTAAAACGAATCCTTAGATTGGCACCTTTTGATAAAGTAATTTTCAGCAAATTTTAATTTCCTTCCTGCCAAGCTCTTTTGTGTTCCGTAACTGACACTCCAAATGAAGAAAGGACTTGAAGAGATTGTTTTCAGGAGCAACTTGACTCAGTCTTGCATTTCCTGTTCCTATTTTATGAGGATAGAAAGCTGAGCAAGTGCTGAAGCAAAAAATGGTGTGGTTTTGTGGCTAGGAGAGAGAGAGAGAAAGACACAGAGAGAGAGAGAGTATACTTTGGATTTCATTTTTTTTAATCTTAATCTGTTTTTTAGTATTAATCTTAAAAACAAGTAATCTTGTTTTTCTTTTCCAGCTATAAGTGAGGTAAAACACAATACTACCCCCAATCATTTTTAACATCCCACATTGATAAGGAGTATGTCACAAATAATAGCAAAGATAAGTCTTTCAAGACTAGACAGACCCATTGACTTGCCTCCCCTCCCCCTTACTCTTATCCCCACCTTTACCCCAAGTCATCAATATTGACATTGAAATCATCATTGATATAACCAAGACTCATTTCTCACCCGATTCTGCCCGAAAATCTTTTTTTTTCTTTGTGTTGGAATGTTTTTTTAAATCTCTTGTTGTTTAATTTCTTTGTAGGGGTTGATTAGTGTTTTTATGATTAGGGGGAGGATATGGGGTTTGGGGTTTTTTAAATGAATTTTTAAAATGATATGTTATTTTATCTTTATATTGCTGCAATCCGCTTTGATTCCTTCAGGAAAAAGCGAAAATTATTATTATTATTATTATTATTATTATTATTATTATTATTATTATCTTATTAAAACTGTGTCATGTTGACCAGGAAGCACCACATTTTAAAAGGAAATGCACACCACATTGGCTCATTATCTCCCTATTAAGTGTAAGTCTTCCCAGCCTACCATGTGAACAAATAAGTTAAACAGCTAGATACAATGAATGGCTATAAAGATTTCCATTCTCTAAATAAAGGCATAAGTAGTTATGACCTGCAAATTTATTCAGCTCAGTAGGACTCGATGGAACATTGCATTTGTCACCATGTCAATTTTTGCAGAAGTACCTTTTAGAGGCTTGGTGGTTACAAGCAGCGCCAGGTGACTGGTTGAGTCTGCACACATCTCACCTAATCCACATCTCAGCGTGCAGGGATAGGGAGAGTTAAATCTTGCCTCCCAATCCTTCGGGAGCTAGATTTGGGGCTCATCCCAAACCAAGTGATCTCATGGCCATTCTTTTTTGGGGGGACAGGGGTGATACAGTCTTTTAACTGTCTCATTTTGCAATTGGATTGCAGTCCATAAAAACAGCCTTTGAAAATTTCAGCTAAAGAAAACTTGTTAGGTTTTAAGGTACCACAGAACTCTGTTGTTGTCTGCGGCAAGAGAATGGCACAGCCAGAGTGCTGGAAATTTCAAATTGCAAATGTGAAACTTGAGGTGCATCTAAATAATGCAGTGTGGCGCCACTTTAGATGCCATGGCTCCGTCCCAGATCTATAGTTTTGTGAGGCGCCAGCACTGTTTAGCAGAAAAGGCTAAAAGACCTTGTAAAACTATAAATCCCTAGATTCCATAGGATGGACCTACAGTACTTAAAGTGGTGTCAGACTGTAGATGCATCCATACAATATAAGGTTTAAACCTAATGTTCTGTATGCACTGCTCCCTACAAGACATGGGTGATATCCTTACTGCTTCCCCATGATACATTACATCTACCAAAATAAAATAAAATAAAATAAAAGCTACAGTAGATTTAGCAACAGCACACACAGGTTGTACTATGTGGAAACACAAACTTTCTGTTCCACCCAGACAGTGATATCACAATAGCTTGTGATTCTTAGGTTGTCTTAATAGTCTGAAGGCTATTTTGGTCTTGGTGTTTTGCCAGCAGAAAGACGTGAAAAACACAAAACAAAATAGGTTTGTTTGTTTGTTTTTCTGACAGTGTCGAGCAGCATTTCTGCCTCAAATATTATACTAAAATACAATCTGCAAATGTTATATAACTATTTGTTTACGTGTTATTTATACAAATTCCTCAAGGGGATAGCTAAAAGCCTTTCCACACAGAACACCACATACAAATACTATTTAAATAATAATTCTAAAAATCAAAGACATATAATACAATATAATAAAGACATCAGTTAACAGTGCATTAAAACATTTTCAAACACTTTCAAAGCTTGCACAAATAAGTGTATTTTCAACTGACAAAAGCAATGTAGAAACAACTGGACCTACAGTAAATGGGAGGATTCCATATGTTTATATATAATAGATAGATGGCTGTAATATGTTGTAAGCTGCCTTGAGAAGTTCAGACCTGATCATCAGGTTATAAATACAGAAAAATAAAGTAAATTAATGCAATGTATTAATTAATACAATTTTATATAATTCACCTAGCTATAATTCTTTAAATCTGTTGACATCTTATACAGTCAAAAGGAGCAAAAAATAATAATTGTGTGTGTGTTGTGTGTGTGTATCTTCAGACAAAAGCATTTATATGAAACACTATGTAAGGAAAAAAAGCAGCGAAAGAAAACTAATTTTTCTTGGAAAGATTAGAAAACACAATTTTCTTTTTAAATGTAGCAATAAAAATAAATCATGTGCTCATAGGGGTTTATCACACAGGAGGGATTTCTCCCAATTTCAAATTGAGTCAATTCGAATTCACGTAAATTCACTAGTTTAGTGAATTTACATGAAATCTAATTGCATTCGGAATGCATTCAAAATGACTTCCCATTTCCCAAATATGACTCCCCCCCCCCCAATTGCCTGAAATTGCATGTGATATTCTTTTACGCATTAATGTAATACCTATGATTGCGTTTGGAATGACTTCCCTTTTGCCTGAAATTGTGTGAGACACACTCATACGCAATTACGTGAAACCAATTGCGTAAATCTGATTGTGTTCAGATTGCCATTGCATTATATCCCCAAATTCTGTTATATGATAAACTCCATACTGTTCTTTCCCCACTTCACAACTTTAGTGTAGGATTATAGTTCATCGCACCATATTTAAATGGGGCTAGTTTATTTTTAATGTTTGAAGTAAGTTAATACCCGGGGAGCTTTACTAAAGGAAGTAGGTGTTTTCAACAATGTTATTCTATGTAAAATTATGTATTTGGATAATTTGTTTTATTGTTTAAATTTCAATAAAAATTAATATGGAAAAAAAGTCACTTTGTAACAAGAGAACAAGTTCCAGCAGACTTAAATGGAGACTAGAAGTGACAATGACTAGGAAGGTTTTATGAGATTTTTCTCTGTTCTTTTCTTCTCTCTTTTTTCTTTTAATCTCTCCTACACTAGTTCCATTCAGACCACAAATTTCTGAGAGTACAGTTCTATGTATGTCTACTCACAAGCAAATATAAATCCCAAGGGGTTCAGTTAAGCCTATTTCCAGGTAAGTGTCCATAGGAAGAGCCCAATCCTCTTTTCTTTACAAGACTTTTACATTTCAGTTTTTAAAATGGTAACCCAGAGATCTTCAAGTTCATTTGTGAACAGAATGTAAAAGACAGACAGACAATGGTATTTCTCTTGCCAAATCGGCTTCTGAGTATCTAGTCCATATAAACCTTGGTTTTTCCTGTAGGGAAAAGGACGTGATTCATTAGTACCGTGTTTCCCCGAAAATAAGACAGTGTCTTATATTAATTTTTGTTCCCAAAGATGTGCTAGGTCTTATTTTCAGGGGATGTCTTATTTCTCCATGAAGAAGAATTCACATTTATTGTTGAACCAAAAAAAATGAACATTTATTTTATATATATATATATATATATATATACACACACACACACACACACACACACACACAAACTTTGCTAGGTCTTACTTTCAGGGGAGGCCTTATATTTAGCAATTCAGCAAAACCTCTACTAGGTCTTATTTTCAGCAGATGTCTTATTTTCGGGGAAACAGGGTACAGTCCAGGCCTTGTATTTAAATATCTCAAATGAAATCCCTGCACCTGACATCTTCATGTAAGGCTAAGAAAGAGTGCAGTCTGGACTCCTACCAGCATTGGTCAAACACACATGAAGTTTTTAATCTGCTATTAAAACTAGTGCTTTGGGCAATAATTACTGCATGAAGTTATGGCTGCTTCATTGAGACTTTGCTGTCAGAGAGTTCCTTTTCATTGATGGGAAACACTCATGAATAAGGTCCCAAAAATGCTTTTGTACCACTTATCCTCGAGTGCAATAACTCATCCAGTGACCATTCTATATTGGACAGATACATAGTATTAAGATCTCTTCCCACTCCCTATTCCAGAACAGTCTGGGTTTTTAAAACTTTCTTTATTCCTGACCCCCATCTGCCAAAGGAGAAATGCTAAAGCCTACTCATGAGAAGAGACTTTTTTTCCCCATTGGTAGACCAGGACAAGGGGTAGACATCATTTCTCCTCCCACCTGTCAGCCAACAGAGAAATACTAGAGTCTCCTCATTAGGAGAGACTGTCATTTCTCCTTTGGAAGACCTGGTTGTGGGGAGGCATGCTTAGTATGGCACAGGGCAGGGAGACAGAGCCAAGGGAAAAATGAGAAAGAACATGGAGAAACCCTCAATGGTGGTAAAACCCTGTTGCCCTATTGAGAAGAGTTGTAGTAACGAAAGCTCCAAATCCAGTATGTTTTCATTCTCTTTTAGTAAAATGGCTGTCATTAGACTGATGCAATAAAGAGACTCATGTGATAAAGCCCTATGTTAGACCAATATCCTGAATCTAGGGCATATGCTTTTGAGAAGCAATAGTCTTCCTGGTTATTCTCTCTGGCTAGCACTTAATGAGAGAGCATGGCACTGGCTATATGTATCATAATCATATTTGTGTGTTCTCCCTCATTTTCTTTTCTTATTTTGGCTTGGTTCTTTTTTTTTTTTAATAAGGAACAGTCATGTAAACTGAATGACAACACACATGAAAAACTGCCTTTTCATCATACTTCCATGACGTTTAAGATCAAGGGGAAATGATTTCTCGAAGATTTTGTACAGTTTTACACTCTGGTGGATGATAAGCCTTAACTAATGGTGTTTGACACCTCATGATTATTCCACCCAAAAGAATGTGCTTTGCAACTCTTAACTCTTGAGTTGGGAGGTCTAAAGAAACCAGACTGGATGTTTTAATTTGATTACAAAAGAACAAAATGGACAAACGAATGAGATAAAGGAGCTTATCACGTGCATGTTAATTCAGCTTACCTTTCTGCAGTTTAAAATTTAATTTGGGCGGCATCCTAATGTTATCAGACAGTTTTTACCACTAAATTTGACACCCAAATACAGCTCAGGTCCATCCCTGCTTCCAGAGCTGCTCCTTGCAGCTCTTAAGTTTTCCAACTTAAGAAAATGGCCACCAGAGTAGCTCTGGAAGCAAGGATGGACCTGGGCTATATTCGGACAACAAATTGGGTGGTGAAAACCATCTGATAACATCAGGATACTGCCTGAATTAAATTTTAAACCAGACAGATGTAAGATGAATTAACATGCATATGATAAGCTTCAAAGACAGACACCAGAGTTTTGCACTGGATGGGAGAAGCTACCAAGATGTTT
Organism: Urosaurus nigricauda; assembly: GCA_034509955.1. Classification (NCBI taxonomy): domain Eukaryota; kingdom Metazoa; phylum Chordata; class Lepidosauria; order Squamata; family Phrynosomatidae; genus Urosaurus; species Urosaurus nigricauda. The sequence goes on along the minus strand of JAOEGL010000003.1, from coordinate 140,844,858 downwards.
ATAAGCTTCAGAAGTAGTTTCCACAGTAGCAGGCTGAGTTAAACATTTTCCAAGTACTATAACAGACTACATACTTCCTGTTCACACATAGCCTTTGGACTTTTGTGAATAATTTATTACAATAGGTTATTCAACTCTCCCCGTTCTCACCAAAAAAAAAAAAAAAACAGATTTGAGCTCGTACTGTTTCTAGAACATCTTACCATTCACAGCAGGGAATCAGAGAATGCAAACAACTTCCAACCCTAAGGGAATGTTGGCTAAAATAATACTGTTTTGGAATCAGCCTAAAACACAGGATATAAATTAGGGTTTGAGGAAGTTTGGCCAGATATTTTGGACATCAGCTCCCAGAAATCCTAGCCAGCATGGCCAATGGTAAGGGATTATGGGAGTTATAGACCAAAATATCTCGAGGGCCAAAGGTTCCCTAGCCCTGATATAAATAAATGAAACAAAGAATGCAATACTGCCATCATTTGAAGGGCTTCCCAGGAGGCAGCACATTGAAGATCTTCCCCTTTGTGGAGAGAAGGGAATGTCCATGGGTAGAAAAATTCCACCACTGGAAGACTGTTTGAGTGGGCAGAAATCCTGCTCCATCTTTGGGACTCCAGCAGTAATGGAGACAAAAACAAAACAATGTTTTAGAGGTGTCCAGAGCAGATTAGAAAATACCTTGAATTTCCCATATCCAAAACTGCCCTTCTCCTGAACATAGAACTGACAAGGGGTGGGAAAAATTACTCAAGCCCTGAATCTGCTCCTTATACTTCATTCTCCTCTTTCATTGATACCCATGGATGGGAACATAAAACAATGTGCCACAGCTGAGAGAAGGGCAATGAAAAAATAAATAAAAAACTGCCTTCCAGACTAGACACCAGGAGCCCAAGTGGGTTTGAGATTTGGCAGTGCTTCCTCCACTTGACTCTCCATCTCTCCTTCCCACCCCACAAATCTGCTCTGTACACTACAAAAATAACAGAGCATGCAAAATTTAAAGAGTGTTTGGCCAGGCAAGGCAAAGAGCATGTTGGAGTCCTGAGAGATGTTAAAAGATTAGTGAAATCTCCTGAAGTGAGATGTCATATAGGTAAGCAGTCTTTTGGAAACATAAACCCAGCTTGTTTTACTGGCCTAGTAGGGAGGGGGGATATATATTATAAATAAACATCAGCTTTATTTACTTTTTAAAAAGCCACCACCATGACAGGAGACATTAGACAGAGAAAATTGAATGTGGGCGTGAGAGGCACCACACATAAGCATGCACATATGTAATTAAACCTTTAAAGTACAGCTGAGCGATTTTCTTATCCCAGTCCAAGATTTATTAATACACATGTCAATGTCAAATCTAATAAAGGCAATGTGTTAATTGTAATTGTAGTGCCAGCTGCTAACACCTGTCAAGGTATTTCTGGTGCAGAATGTGCTCATTGTGTACGAGCTCAATGACAGCCTTGAGAACAAGTGGCAGCCTTTTATTTCCAGACTCTTGATTTCAAAAGTTGGTTTAAGTGTCAAATGAGTTGCTTGCTTTATATCACTAAAACCATTAGAAGTGACATTGTTTTGCACAAATGGAAGCCCACGCTCAAGAAAGGCCCACGAGAAAAGTACCATGGGAATTACTCATCAGTACTGACAAGCAAGAGCTGCCACTGGATTTTGCCTAAAGCAAAATCTGAGGTCAATTTCAAGGGCCCTGCTGTGGCAAGATGCATTACTCTTAAGCACCTCATATAACAAAGTGCTAACAACCCTTACCCATGAACTTGCAGTCAAGAAGAGAAGCTCTTTGTATTTTATCTCACAAGCACTTAAATGTTCAGCACTTCACAAAAATAATTAAGCTAAATCAAGGGAGGGAATTATGTGGTACCTCCAGTTGTTGTTAGATTGCAACTCCCATCATTCCTCATCAGTGAATAGGTTAGGACCTTATCAGACATTGGAAATTGGAAGTATAATCCAATGGCAATCCAAATGCAATCATGGGGTTTCACGTTATTGCAAATTAAAGTATCTCACGCAATTTCAGGCAAAAGGAAAGTCATTCCAAACACAGTCATGGGTTTTACCTTATTGCGAATTAAAGCATCTCACGCAATTTGGGGCAATGGGGGGAGGTCATTTTCGGGTAATGGGAAGTCATTCTGAACACATTCTGAACACAACTGGAATTCATGTAAATTGGCTAAACTAGCGAATTCACGGGAATTCGAATTGGCTCCAACTGGCTCCATTCACAATAAAGAGAAATTCCTCCCATCTGATAAGGTCCTTACAGAGCCTTGCTGGCATTGGCTACACCTGAACAACAGGGAATGAAACACACTGGTATAGGCAGGTAGAGCAAGTGGGATTTCCTGAATGTGGAAGTAAAAAATGAGTCAGCTTTTGTGGTATCATTGTTCTCAATCCCATTGAATGATGAGTTCTGCACTCATTTTGGGATGAGTAACCGTCCTTCTAGAAGTTGTTCCCTGGCCATCAGTCATGCCAGTTCGGGCTGATGGGAGATGGAGTCTAATGATATCAGGAGGGTTGTAGGTTCTCCACTCCTGGTTAAAGATACCATTTGAAGCCAAACTATTCAGTCTCTTTATTTTCAGCAGCCGCAGAATTGCTTTGGGTCTTTACACACAGAGAGAGAAAGAGAACTTCTATCTGGCCCTTCTTTACAAGATGATGAAGTGTGACTCTCAGAGCAGACAGAAACTGTAGCCAGTGCTGAACCAAAGGGTTCTGACATGACAGATTGTGCTCTGTTTCTTCTAAAGAATGTTTCACATTTCCCACCAATGTCAGGTGGCCTTTTTCAGAAATTTATTTCCGTGTATTTGCACAGCAGTGTCCCTTAATCATGGCATGACTAATTATACTGTGTACTGTCTTTATCATGACACTGGCCCACACAGCTGATAGGGAAAACATTCATGTAATGTTGGATTGGGGACTTTTGGGGGTCTTATTAAGAGAAATGAATGCCATCAGAGGCAGCAACCCACCCCACCTCAAACATGGTTCCAGCAGTAGCCAGAATATAGAATTTAGACATGTAAATGTTAACTATGTTTCTCCTCAAAGGAAGGAATAAGAAAACTTTAGTAATTTTCTTCCTTCTGCAAGAAAGTTTTCAAATGCCACACAGAATTCAAAGACTATTCTCGATTTGGGAAATATTCTGCCCAAAACTCTACACAGAGAATGCTATTTTCTATGCAAACCAACTGCATGGACATTTTGTGCAGAATAAATCCTTAACTGTAAAGGTTCTTGTCAGTCCATTCTTGCAACCTTTCTTCTCAGGGTTTCTCAACACTTGAAAAAAGACATGCTTTTCAACCCTTTTTTAAAAAACATTTTCAAACATTTTTTTTTTCTCCCTGGCAGAAATTTTCCTTCTTTGCTGATATCCTGGATCTTTCACTCTTACAAGAACTTGGAAATATTACTTTATTAAAACTACACCTCCTAGAATTTTGCAGCCAGTATGTGTGATTCTGGAATGGGAAAATATGAAGTTTTTCTAAACATATATCCTCAAAATGTTTCCCCTTCCTCTGCCCTGGGCAGAAGAACTTGGGGGCTTCATCAGCAGGCAGGGACCATCTTGAAACTTAGTCATGCAGAAGGTTAATTTCCCCCAGTCATCCCCAACAGAATGTGCCACCATAGTAATTTCAGAGTCTGGGGAACTGTCCAGTGCTCCATTAATCAGGTTTCTAAGAAACCAGCTTTATTTGTTATAACCAATGATTTTGACCACATGCTTGAATCCGTCCATCCTGCCCAGATGAAGAACTGTAAGCTTGACCTCTGCACATCTTGATTAAAAAGTAGTAGTAGAGGCAGATTTGTCAGGGAGGTCCAGGGAATGATCAGTGCCTCAAAATTTAGGATTGAGGTACCTGTCACTTTGAAAGTGGATGTACTGGATCCAAAGATATGTCAGAATTACCACCTTTTTTGATCAAGGTGATTGACTGGACAGTAGTTGGGCAACTTCGTTTTTGGAAGAAACATGCTATCTTGATTCCACAAAACTGTCTGTTTTTAAAGCATGAAAATTGTGTAGGTTTTTTTTTTTTTACTATTTTAAATTGTTTTATATGTGTTGAATTCATCATACAGTATGTGCTGACCTGAGATCTTTAGAAAGACAGAGACAGACAGTAGCTAGACAGATAATTGATTGATTGATTGATTGATTGTTCTTCCAAAGTGCTATTTGCTAGCACTTTGGGATAACCATATTGGGAAAAATATTCTAACCTCTGTCACTGCTTTGCGCTTACTTTAGTTTGCCTCTAATTTCAGGAAAACTGAAATTCCTCATTTGATTTCTGTTGAATCTGTGCCTGGAAACAATAGTTGTGTTTACTGGTGGAAGGCATCCTTACTGCTTCTGAAATAGTACAGACACCGAGGCAAGTCTATATACACTTCATTTTTGAGAGTACTGAGTTAATTTAAACTGACATGGGAGTGAGAATGAAATTTCTGTGGTAATTCTGGGAGTCCCCAAGAAATAATTCAGAATGAAGAAAACATTGTGTAGATCTAGAAAATAAAATTGTTTTCTGTGGGTTTTGGGGCTATGTGGCTGTGTTCTGCAAGAATTTATTCCTTTTCACTTAATTTTTATTACTAATTATTTCAAACCATCAATCCATCAATAATCTATCATAAAAGCAATCAAACAAATACAGTGAGCCCACTCCCCTTCCACGGCTTTCAGCATATGCTGAAGCCATGGCACAATTCAATGAATGGCACGTGTGCCACACCACACCATGTGCACACACCCCATTATTTTCAATGGGGCACAAGCGTACGCAATTTTCCCCTTACATGGGGGGGTCTGGAACAGATTCCCCCGCATAAGGGAAGGGAGCACTGTACAAACAAATTCACATCATTTCACTTGCATATTACCATTCTCAAGCCTACTTTCACCTCTATTCTTTAACCTTCCTTCCTTCCTTCCTTCCTTCCTTCCTTCCTTCCTTCCTTCCTCACTCCTCTTCCTTCTTTCCCTCCTACCCCTTCAATATTTTCCTTCCCCTTTCCTCCGCTTCACCTCCTACTCTTAATCCTCTGTTCCCTTGTTCATCCCTTCACTAACCTTCCTATCTGTCCCTTCGTCTACTCAGTCTCTTAACCCCTTCTCCAACCTTCTACACTTACTCTTACCCTCTTCTACTTATCTACACCTCATCTACATACCTAACTTTCTTCTACATATCTCTATCTATACTCAATCTCCCATGTTCCCTCATACTTTCTTTGATTTCCTTGCATCTCTTGTACGCCTGGAATAATGTATTCCTAATGTTTCTCCTGCAAATATGACTGGCATCTTCAGAGGGTGGTGGTATGGAGGTGAGTTTGGTGTGTGTGTGTGGGTGTGTGTGTGTGTATACTGTGTGACCCTTGGCTGGAAGGAAGTGGTTTTCATATTAATCTGTGTGTAGGTATGTTGTTGATGGCAAGGTCTCAGTGTAGGAGGATATGTATTTCTATTTAATTAGCAATCTATTGTCTTTGGAGAAACCCCCCTGACCCTGGGTGATGTTCATTTGCATGTGTTGAGTCTTGATTTTGGTGTTTTTCAGGAATGGTAGTCAAACTTTGTTTATTTTCAGGGCCTTTTTCTTTCTTGTTAAAGTTGTCCAGGTGTTTGTGGATTTCAGTGGCCTCCCTGTGGATTCTGACCTAACAGATGTTGGCATGGTCCAGAATTTCACTGTTTTCAAATAGCATTCTTTGCCCAGATTGGTTTATAACATCTTCTGCTACTGCTGATTTTTCTGGTTGGCCCAGTCTGCATTGTCCTTCACATTCCTTGTTTCGTGTTTGAATGCTGCATTTGGTGTTCCCTATGTAGACTTGTCTGCAGCTGCACAGTATGTGGTAGACTCCTGTGGCCATGAGAGGGTCTCTCCTGTCCTTCCTTGAGCACAGCATTTGCTGGATTTTTTTACTCAGTCTGTAGATTATTTGGAATAGTTGTGATTTTCAGAGCCCTGTCCCTACATTTAAGTCACCCCAGTTTTAAAGAAAGCAGCTACCTTTCTGTGTAAAGTAGTCAGTCACAAGGGCTAGTTAATCAGTGGCTGTTAAAAACACATTATGCATGTGAATTTGAGGCCATTAAAAGGGTGTCAGCAAAACTGATGGCTCTATCATCATGTTACAATTAACCTAGGATTAGTCATTTGCACATTAAAATCACTTCTCTCTCCTTCATAAAGCATTTCCAAGTATGCACAATTTGGGTGTGATATTGTCAAGAGCAGAGCCCTTTTAAGTTCTACTAGCTTCATTGGAGGAGTGTTAAGCATGTGCTTAATTTCCCATTAAAATCAATGGGGTATCGAAATGTTTCACACTGGTTGCATTATGTACTATGTCTTTAAGAGCTGGGGCACAAAAACTCTTGAAAAAGGCAATGGAACAAAAAAAAAAGGCATGTAAAGTGCAGATGGCTGAAGTCATTACATCACTGCTGTGCTCCAACACCTATATTTTCATATCTGACAGCAAAATGCTGCCAGAAAGTGAAGCAGAAACTTGGGGGGGGGGTGGACATTAAATATAGTAAGCTGTTGATTTTATTTATTTATGTAATTAGAGGAACAGAGGTGACCTAGATTTCAGAGGGATAGGTAGAATTTAAAATATATGTTTATAGCCTTAAATGAATCAACTAACAAGAAAATACAAATAGTTCCCCAGGAAAAGGTTGTCAATAGCAGCACAAGAGAGCACCACTAGGACATAGCAACCACTGAAGAAAATCTTGCAATCTTTATTCACATTTCACTGATGGACACACCATAAACTAACGCTTGTTCTGTGTTTCATCTGTTTACAAGAGCAGCAAGAGAGATCTAAGAAAGAGTTGCCATGCCAACCTGCAACAGCAATATATATTAGACTTGCCACTCCCACCAAAAATAACAATCACAAAATATGGATTGTGTATCAGATGTGATGCTACTGATAAACCCCAAATGTGCTCCATAAATTATGGTGGCCACCCCAAAGTTTTCCTTGACATTTTTTGCTGAATGAGTATGTTTTGACTGTGCTTCCACACATTTAGATCTAAAAATCATTGTGCAGCTAGACAAGTGTGTGGCCCTTTCTGTACCCTCAGACTCATCCAGTATCGCCTCTTGCATCGATGTGCAAAGCTACCTAGTAATTTTACCATGTAAAACTCATTCCATTTCCTCCTCTCTCCTTTCCCTTTGTTTTCTGCCCTGTCTTTCTGCAGTCAAATCAGTATTCCATCCTTATTTAAGCATCTTCCATTTTTGGTTTCTCCTGAAATCCTCATCCCTTAAATTGTCCCCTCACCCCCAAACCAGCTGATGATGTCAATGGTTGATATTTTGTGCATGTGTAATGCCATTTTGACAACATAAGGTTTGGTACTCAATGGGAAGGATGTATAGTCAGAACACAGTATGGAAGAGCAGGATGCCTCTGACAGATTTACTTTTTGATTATCTGATTAAGTAATATGGATTTCTTTTCAGGGTATTTGTTACCAGATGCATAAATATTTCATTACTATGCTTCTTGAATTACAGCAAAACCGCACAGCCTGTGTGGCGTGGTACAGCTCCTGCCACACACACCTCCCTTTGTGTATGTGAAATGACACATTGATATTTCAGATGAGAAACAGAACTGCCGTCTGACGTCAAATCTCTACAATCACAGAGCAGACAGTCGTATATTCGCAAGCCTCAGAAGAGCTGAGGTTTAAATGATAAAGGGCACTGCTTTTTATAATCTATTATTAACTGCTATGTGTGTGGCAGGATATACGATCACCAGAATTTCTCCAAAGAGGGAAGAACACACGTTTAAAGGTAGCTTGATTAACAACAGGGTTATGAATCCTGTCCAGAATCTTTTTTGTTCTTTTTTGCTAGAATCTTGCAGAGCATTTATCTGAGTATAAACTACGCTTTTAAAACAATAATATTCCTTCACTGAAAAGAAAAAGACTTATTTAACTACCTATATTAGCTTCTGATGAAATGCATCTGAATTTATTCTAACCACTTTACTCCCCACTCAGCCATAGAAAACCACTGGCTGATCTTAAGCCAGTCTCATATTCTTAACCTTGGAGAATGGCAAATGCAACTCCCTCTGAATACATCTTGCCAAGAAAGCCCCATGATAGGATAGCCTTAGGATGACCATAATTGGGAACTACTGGAGGGCACACAACAACAACAACAACAACAACAACAACAACAACAACAACGACAACCTACAACAACAAGAATCACAACATTTTATTTAAATATCTTATAAACTGGTTGGCAAATCAACACACTGCAGTGCTGGGGGGGGGAGTCCCATTTCTGATGGTGGTAATAAAAAATATATACCGTGACCAAAAGGACACATCAGGGAAACCAGTTAAGAATGCAGTGTTAACCGTACTTGAGTAAAACAGAGGATCTCAACAGTAAGCCATAATGTCAGAAATAATTAAATATACCCAGCCGCCCAATCTTGTCCTTTGGTACAAAAACAAAAACAAAACAGCAATATAAAATGGCCAAGTTCCAAACAATCTGTTGACTTCTTCTCCAGTAAAGCAAAAGTGAGGGTAGGTGGGTGGCAATCAATCAAGGATGAGCCAGAGCAATCCTAGATTGCTAGGAGAAGCTGAGTTTCCCCTTGAAAATAGGTAACTTTTCCAGATGATTTATTGGGTTACGAATCCTGTCCCACTCAACCTGAAGAACAATCATACCAAGAAAAATTCTCTTTCAAACGAGTGAGCTGAGCTAAGGGAGAATCTGCATCCTTTATCCTACAACAACTCCAATGTTCAGTGTGATATGTTGCTTCGGTCTTCTCTCCATAACAAAAAGTGCTGATCACAAACCAGCTGTGTTGCTTTTTGTGTTAGCACTCAATCACCAAAGGAAGAAATACATGAGAGATTAATGAGATCTTTTTTCTTCTCATATTGCACAGTTTATCTCATAAGATCTATTTCCTGTGCTTTTATTTCAAGGGGTGTCATATCTCTGTTTCTACACTCGTCCAATTTTTCATTTTCTTCTTTGGTGCCCTCTCAGCACTTTCTCAGTGCTGGCTTATTATAAGACAGAAAAGTAATTGTTAACTTCATGTTCCCCCATAATCCTGAAGTCTAATGGTATTGTGAATCTGAACTCATTACACCAAACAGGCCCTAATATTTAGATTGGCACATACATTTTGAAAGAAGGAAGCAGAATATCAAGAGAGATCTGGTCTTCATTAGTGGCAATGTACTTCATAGATCAAACTGGAACACAAAACTGTGAGAGGACCTCATCCTTTTACTAGCATATATTACAACTGTGCGAGATAATGGCGTGTCATTTTTCTAAAAGAACAACAGGTTAATTCAGCTGCATTTTGGGCTCTGTATCAGTACAGCAGTTTTGAAATTCATCAGGGATCCAGCAGAGTCTGTCTTGGAAAAGGAGAAGATCCACCCAGGACCTGTTAATTAAGTGATTGATGCAGCGACAGATCAAGATGAGCAGAAATAAGAGACAACTAGGTGCAACGGTGCTTGGCAAATGAGCAAGGAGAAAGGTTGCAGCTGTGCTGGCTTTCAACTAGAATGCTAGGGGAGGAGGGAGGAATGAATTTCCCAGCGCATGTTGACTTTTTAACTTTGACTACTGCAGGTTCCACGAAAGCCTATCATGGTGCCACTCAGTGGTAGGACTTTTCCTAGTTTGAAAAAAAGAATGGGGATGGGGAACTGGGAGAATTGGAAGTACTAAAAGGGACAGCAAAAGTTAATTCAATGCCTGAGTACAAAACATAAAGCATGAAGAGGGGTGCAGAGAGAAAGATCTCAGAGGAATTTTCTAAATCTTAGGTCAAGATCCAATTAAACACTACTGGAGTGAAAATCCCCACTATTGCCATTTTGCTGGATTGTACTTTTGCAGCTGAGCAAATCATTTGCACTTGGTATCTTTGCCTTAACCTTGAAATTGAGAAATCAACTATTGCATCAGGCCATGAAGGAGTGCAATGACATGATTTGATATATTATTTATATTTATTTATTTACAGTATTTATACCCTGCCCTTCAGCCCTAAAGGCTCTCAGAGCAGCTTACAATTATTATTTTTTGACAGTTCCCTGCCCTCAGGCTTAGACATGACACATAAGGAGAAGGGAATGGTGTTGGAGAAGGGGGTCAGGTCCAGCAGTTCTTCTCTCCCTTTGAGGCCTGGACCAAGGCAGATGGACTTGAGGGAGGGTATAGGCTTATAATTTTATCAATCAGGCCCACAGAGCATATAGTGTGTTCACCTTGTGTTATATCAGCTAAGTCATGGTTGGCCAAGTCATTGCCTACTGCCACACTGCAGAATCAATGTAGTTTGACATTGATTTAACTGCCATGGCTCCATCTTATGAAATCCTGGGATTTGTAGTTTGTTGGTGCACCAGAGTTCTCCAAGAAAGAAGGCAAAATATCTCAAAAAACTACAAATCCCAGAATTCCATAGCATTAAGGCATAGCCATTAAAGTGGTATCAAATGCCTTAATTCCTCAATATAGATGCAGCCTCTGTGGTTCCAGGTATCAGGGAACTTTTCAGAGCATTACTGAACTACCACAGCCAGCTGGTGGGTGATGTTCTGCATAATAAATTGTAAAGTGTGCAGTCCTTGTAAAATGGAAAGCAGAAAGTTGCTGGCTCCTGCCTAAAATAAAATACTGTTTTATTTATTACATTTGTATTGCAAAAGGCTTAGGATTGCCAAGTGAAAATATCTGTTAATTTTATTCAGAATGAGAGGTAGACTCCAGATCTACCATTTATAACTATATTCCACCTGGAATACTGTGTCCAGTTCTGGGCACCACAATTCAAAAAGATGTGGAGAAACTGGAGCGTGTCCAAAGGAGGGCAACTAAGATGGTGAAGGGTCTGGAAGCCATGCCCTATGAGGAGCGCCTTAGGGAACTGGGGATGTTTAGTATAGAGAAAAGAAGGTTAAGAGGTGATATGATAGCCCTGTTTAAATATTTGAAGGGAAGTCATATTGAGGAGGGAGCAAGCTTGTTTTCTGCTGCTGCAGAAACTAGAACACAGAACAATGGATGCAAACTGCAGGAAAAGAGATTTCACCTCAACATTAGGAAGAACTTCCTGACAGTAAGGGCTGTTCGATAGTGGAACACACTCCCTCGGAGTGTGGTGGAATCTCCGTCCTTGGAGGTCTTTAAGCAGAGGCTAGATGGCCATCTGTTGGGGATGCTTTGATTGGGAGTTCCTGCATGGCAGGGGGTTGGACTGGATGGCCCTTGTGGTCTCTTCCAACTCTATGACTCTATGATTCTATGATTCTATGATTCTAATTCCTTGAAAAGAATTATGTTTTATAACTGACATGGGACTGCTGCCAAACACAGCAGCCCAATGTCAAGTTCTACTTTTGCATGACATTCTGTACTTACCTTATATCCTGATATTATTTCCATTTGCATTTCTCCATTGCACATTGCAAACATTAGAAATGCTTAAACCTCAGTAATTTCCCCCCCTAAATTAGAGTACGAAGATCTCCATTCCAGTCTCAGCAATAAGAATGAAGAAGAAGACCCAATACATTCTTTCAGAGGTTTCTGTGTGATGTGTTTTACACCCTCTCTAAGAGTCAAATCAGGTATTAGAGGGAATATGTATTTTCTTCAATACACTTGTCTTGGCTCTCACCATGAGATTTCCTCAGAGCTATACAAATGAGCCAGTGTGGCATAGCAGTTTGATTGTTGGACATATATACTTGACTATAAGTCGAGAAATCTTTGCCCCAAAATGGCCTCCAAAATCACGGGGCAATATGGTATAAGTCTACCCAGGTGTGTTCTCTCTGGCCGGGCTTCTTCCACTGGAGGAGGAAACCTGACCAAAGAGAACCCTGGCTGGGATCCTTCATCCGAAGGAGGAAACCCAGCCACAGAGAAGGCCCAGAGCAGTGTGTTCTCCATGGCCAGAATTCCTCCTTCGGAGGAGGAAACCCAGCCACAGAGAAGGCCAAGGAGGGCTCATTCTTCCTGGTCAGGATCACTCCTCCGGAGGAGGAAACCCAGCCAAAGAGAAGCCTGAGGGGCTTCCATTCTCCCTGGCCAGGATCCTTTCTCCAAAGGAGGAAACCCGGCCACAGAGAAGGCCCAGAGTGGCATGTTCTCCCTGGCTGGGAATCTCCTTTGAAGGAGGAAACCCGGCCACTGAAAAGGCCCAGTGCAGTGCATTCTCCCTGGTTGGGCTCTCTCCTCTGAAGGAGGAAACCCAGCCAGCGAGAAGGCCGAGGAGGACACACATTCACCCAGTGGCCTTCTCTCTAGCCAGTCTCCCTCCTGAGGAGAAAGCTCATCCAGAGAGACACTGATCATCCCGTAGCCTCTCCCCAGCTGGGCTGCCTCCTTAAGTCCAACCCTCAACTTATACATGAAGTCGACTTGTACATGGGTATATATGGTATGTCTCTGGAGAGGGACAATTTTCCACTCACCATAAAACCACTGGGTGACCTTGGGCAAGTCACATGTTCTCAGCCTCAGGGAAAGGCAATGGCAAACCCCCTCTGAACAAATCTTGCCAAGATGACCTTATGTTAATTTGGAAACAATTTGAAGGCACACAACAACAACAACAACAACAACAACAACAACAACATGCTTCAGCAATCAAATGTCCAAATTAAGTAGATATTAAAAGTAGATATTTGCGTTCCAGTCTCAAAATCACAAAACTGTGCCCAACCAAGAAAGGAATGATCTAGAGCCATGAAACCAACTTGCTATCCGACATATTTACCAGTGTTTGATATACATGGCACATCACTTCTCAAGTTTCTTTAACTTCTGCCCTTCCCCCCCCCCCAAAAAAAAAGAAATTCTGGTGTCTGGTCACTGAAATCCTGCTCTGCTGTTGGTATCAGCTTTGAATCATTTTAAAATTTCCTTCCTTTCAAACTCTTTCTAATGTTTGGAAACAGGAAATAGTCACATGTCACAAGTTCTGGTGAGTAAGTTGGATGGTCTATGCACTCAACCCCAACTTTTTCAGAACATCCATCATCTTGTCAGACCTGTGAGTGGGCACATTACCTTGGGGGAAAAGAACATATTTCCACAACTTCCCTTGAAGTTTTTTCTCCAGTGTCCCCTTTATTTGGCACAGCAAGTTAGAAACGTAGTCTGAATGAACTGCTTATCCCTTCTAAAGATAGTCAGTCATAAAAATACATAAGTGCTTTCTAGACTGGCAGGAAAGTGTGACATTAAGTTGCCTTTTCCTTAATGCTTAGCAGCTGCATCACAGCCTTTAGATGGAGCTGCGCTGTTCCGCAGTTTTTAAAAAAGGAGCTGGGAAAACCAGCACCTTTTTAAAGGCGCTTCTTCTCCCCTAAAACGCAAAAAAAGCATTTTCATGGCACACTTTCCCTTTTTCTCATCTAAAGGCTAGAGTTTCATGCAGCCATGAACACGCTTCTTTTTGCCAATCTAGAAAGCCCCATAGTTACTCCCAAAGAAACTGTGGCCATGACCTTTCCTGCTGACCACGTTCCAGGTTCTGAAATTTCTTTGACTATGGAGAACTTGAATGCTGCCACTGTTGTCTGTTCTTCAGATCATAGTGCTATAACAATCCTTCAACAGTGATGAGCTTTTCCAGAAAATTATTACTGGATTGCTCAAAATGCTGCAAAATCTGCTTGGAGGCATCCATTCAATTTCATTTCTGGTCAACTTTCAAACATTTTGGCACCTACTTGGCTGACAATTAAATTATAAACCCAATGCATTCCTGGGATAACTCTAGTGTCTCAGCAGTTGTTTTGGCTGTGATTTACTGCTCTGCCAAAATCAGGTCATGAACATAGCAATAGCAATAGCAGGTTCATTTATATACTGCTTCATACTGCACTGAGGAGTCTCTAAGTAGTTTACAACTGTAGGCTAATTGGCCCCAACAAGCTGGGTACTCATTTAGTGACCTCAGAAGGATGCCAGGCTCAGTCGACCCTAAGCCCTCTGGCTGGGATTGAATTCACAACCTTGTGGTTTGTGAGTGAATGGCTGCAGTACTGGCATTTAACCACTGTGCCTCCAGGGCTCTTAGTGCTCAACAATTTAAGGAGCTGATACTGTTGAAGGCCTCCCAGACCTTGCTGCATGCCACTTCTTCACAGCTGGATATGACAGGCACTTGTCACATAGTATTTGCATCATACACTCATAATTTCCTTTGGAGTTTTCTTCTGCAGGAACAGGAACTTCATGATGGTCCAGAGTTCATTACTTGAAAATTCCACATTTTTCATTGGCATGGTTCTATCAATGATTGCAAAAATTCAGAAATTAGAGCTACAATCCTACAAATTGGCTGTTTACAATGCAGGACACTCCTTCAAACTGTAGTGACAAAATTACACTCAAATTCTGGGAAGTGGGTCTGGCTGACAACTTTTCAGCACTCCCTCATAAGTGAGGAAAATGGCATGCTATGATAAAAATATGTCTTTAAGGGACCATTTTGAAAAATATGCTAAATGTATCACCTAGTTTGACCCCTTCCTCTTCTACACTAAATCTACTAGCTCCTGTTTTCCCTCTTTTCTTACTTATCATGTGTCAGCATGCCACATATGCCTAACCAAGTACCGTGTGGCCAGAAATTTATGCAGTGTTGCCATCCAGGATGTTTCTCACCCATCACTACCATCTGCACTCTTCATAAATAAATTGAAAAAGGCATAGGGTCATTTTCCCTCTGCCAGACACATTAAATACTTTTAATACTTTTTAACATTCTGATCATAAGAGCCAATGGGACACTGGGATTGGAGACATCCTCAATGTCTTCATTTCAATTATTAAGTTCAGAAGTAGTTATAAATGGTGAAGTAAGAACTGTTGAGTTGTAGGAACATTTATTGTCTGCTCCTATGTAACTATTCCAGTATCTTTTCACTCCTGAAGGGCTGTTTAACTCATATGCTTAATGCCCATAAAGTTGGGGGGGTGGTGGAGAGAGAGGTCTGGAGAAATCTGCTTACTCTGTCCTCCTCCTTACCTCATTCTCCAGTGATCCCACTGTGATAACCAAGTTCTGCCTATTCATAAGAAAATATTTGTGTCCAATTTCTGGGCCATTTCCCCATTCCAGAGATCCACCAGAGTTTTACAAGAAGTAGGAAAATCCCTAGAGCATTCAGGTGACGCACCTATCACCCTCTGACATCCATCAGTCTCTGGAGCCAATTCGCAATTATGTGAATTCACTAGTTTAGCGAATTTACGTGAAATCTGATTGCATTCGGAATGCATACAGAATGATTTCCCATTGCCCGAAATTGCGTGAGATACTCTAATACGCAATTACGTGAAACCCAATGATTGAGTTCGGAATGACTTCCCTTTTGCCCGAAATTGCATGAGATACATTCATTCACAATAACGTGAAACCCCATGATTGCGTTCGGATTGCCATTGCATTATACCCCCAAATTCCGTCGTATGATAAACTCCAATGACAGAGTTATTTCAAACTCTGTTTTCTCAAATAGAATTTTCATGCTGTCCAGAAAATATCACATCCAGAATGTGTCTAGTTGGTTATAACAGGACTGTTGATTGTTGAGACTTGTGACTACAATGGAAGCCATGTACTCCAAAACTGCTATAGAAGGGAGGAGCTATCATGGATGTTGAAATCCTCTGTTGACCAGGCATAAACCTATACAACTCTGAAGTGCAAGCAAGGTGAATATTGAACAATGGGCTGGTGCTTTACTATAATAATCTTAATCCTGACCCACCCACCCCTTACTGTACACACTGAAAATCAAGAATTTTCTGGGCAGCATACCATTATAAAGGGATGATCTTAAAATACATCATCATCAAGAAATTAAGATAAGATTGGAGTTGATATTATTATTATTATTATTATTATTATTATTATTATTAAAATACATAACTATGGCTGCCTCACCACCCACTGAATCTTGAATTCTGGTTCTAATAATAATAATAATAATAATAATAATGTTTTATTTATACCCCGCTCTTCAGCCAAGACTATCAGAGCGGCTTACAATTTGTTAAACAAACAGCTTCATTTACAATTGTAAGCTATTTGCCCCCAACAATCTGGGTACTCATTTTAGCGACCTCGGAAGGATGCAAGCCTGAGTCAAGCTTCAGCCCTTTGCTGGTCTTGAACTCGCCACCTTCTGGTTTTGAGTGAGTGGCTGCAGTACAGGCATTTAACCACTGCGCCACCAGGGCTGATAGATAGACATCACTTTAAGAACTGTAACTCCATCTTATGGAATCCTGAGATTTGTAGTTTTAAAGGTTCTTTAGCATTGCCAGTTAAAGTGGCATCAAATTGCATTATTTCTACATTGTAGATGAACCTCTGGAGTCCTAATGGGAATGATGCTATCAAACTGTGCCCCTTTACCTCTTCCAAGTAGGTTTTTGTTGCATAGGCCAGGTCAGCCCTTTATAGGAAACAGCACCTAACGGACCAAGCATTAAACACTAGCATTTATAAGCAGTAGTGATGGTAATAGTATTTCTAACCCACCTCTTCCCATGGAATGAATCAGAGAACAGGAACAGATTAAAACCACATACAATAAGGCTATATCCACACAACTACAATTCCGTTCCTGGATTGCAAACCTGAGGGAGAAATAGCCCTAAGATGACTCCTCTCCTTTCAGAAGGTGCATGCTAGCTGGCACACACAATACCATGCTCATGCTCCATATTTTGAACTGGTGGTGGTGAAGAAATATAGTGGTGTCAGATGTGATTAAGAATAATCAGTGTCCCAGATGGTTAAGAATTCCTGGTTAAAGGATAGCAGAAGGGGAACTTCATCTGCCCAGCATTTTTTCCCCGCCAAGGAATAGATAGTCTTGAATGTGATATTAAACTATTAATATCAGATTAGTATCGGGAACACTCTTAAGGAAGAGCACAGGACAGACTCAAAGAGAAGGACATCAAAATAAATGAAGTCGCTATTCTACCTGAGGCAGTTGTAATTTTAGTGCAAAACCTGTTCTTTCCTTCATCTCTCCATCCCAAGGTATGGAGAAGGGAAGGGCGGGGGAAGATGACAGCAATGTCCAATTACTTTTGTGAGATTTTTCCCAGTCTGGCTGTTTTAGTTCTAATTGAAACAATTTAGATAACATGATCCAGCTGAAAAAGAAGGACTTTCTGCTCTTTAGGATGTATTATTGAGGCTGCAACAGGCTTTATCAGCTATTGCTCTCCATCTATGCCTACTGTACAAGACATTGCTAGGAACTGGTGTGTGTGTGTGTGTGTGTGTGTGTGTGTGTGTATTTCATTTTCCTGGCCTTCCAAGCATGTCAGGTCAAATTCTCTTTTGCTCCCAAATTGATTTCTGATATCATATGATAGAAATTCACTACCACGTATCTTTAGGAAGACTTTGGAAAGGGTATGTGATTGGCCCTGATAGACCTTGACACACTGAATGCTTGGAGGCAGGTATCCTTTGACCTTATACTGCTAAATGCTTTTGTATCAGAGCAGCACTGCAATTGTACACCTATAGAATAGGTAATGAGCTATCTTTTGCTAGACCAATTGTAGCTGCTCAAATTGATTTTTCCCCTCTCTTCTCTTTTCCTTGCTGACTGGATTTTTGGAACTCGTGGCCAGGCCAAATCATTAAACAAAAAAAGAGGGGAGGACCTTGCACTATCTATCAAATGACCATCTTTTGTACTTGATTGCTCGCTAAGGGTAGCTGATGTTTCTAAAATGAGACTTGATGGTTCAAGGCTATTACCAAGCAGGTCACAGCTGAGATGAGTATGCTGCCGATAAGTCTTTGGGACTGAGAAACAAAAAGGAAAGAACACAGTCTGGAACTGCACAGTGGCAGGGCAAGAGGGAGAAAGATAAGTCTGATGTTTGTAGCTCAATAGAAGGAGTCTTTGTGGAGTCCAAGAGAATGATATTTGTTTTGGGGAACTGATGCTGCATAACTGATATCTGGGTGCTCCACCAAACTACAGATGGTTGAAAAACATTTCCTTGGCTTTGTGATTGAGAGGAACATTCCAAAATGTATACATACATTCAATGGATAGAACTTGAGATTAAACTCATTAAAATGGGAGTGGGAAAAGCAAAACTGACAGGCCCACCCATGCATGCAAAAGGCTCTGAATGCTTGTTTGGCTGTAAAAAGTCTGGCATTGAAGACCTGTTTATTCAACCATGTTTGCTTTGCTGGATTAGGGTTGTGACTTCTTTTTTCTGAACAGGCTCTTCATTTTTAACTGCTGCTATACATTGCTGTCAGGTATAACATGATCTTCTCTATACTGGGATGGCTATGTTACTGAAATAAGTCTGATATTTCAGATGTGTTATGAGATAACTCTTCTTAAGAGATAAAGCTTGGCAAAATGAAAGGCAGCAGGAAAAGAAGTAGATCATATTATAGTCAATTGACTCAACCAAGTAAGCCACAACTCTGATACTTTCATCAGCATCTGTGGCTGGCTATATATATATATCCTGTGTGACCCTGAGAAGGAAAGAATAATTTGCAAAAGTATTGTTCTATTGCTAATGGCAGTCTTCAGGGTGGGAGGATATGCAAACAAGGATTAATGTCTGCTAACTGGTGCTCATTGTCTGCTGGGAATCCCCTGGCCTTAGGCTGATTCTCATTTGCATAGGTTGAGTCTTGACCTTGCTGTCTTTCAGGACTGTAAGCCAAGCCTTGTTTACCCTCAGCGTTTCCTCTTTCCTTTTGAAATTGTCCAGGTGTTTATGGATTTCAGTGGTCTCCCTGTGCATTATGACATGGTAGTTGTTGGCATGGTCCAGAATTTCAAACAGCTTTTTATGCCAAGGATGGTTTGGTTTGCAAATGACTAGGACATCCAAGAATGGTTGTGTTCCATCCTTTTCTTGTTCCACTGTGAATTGGATGTTAGGATGGATGTTGTTCAAATGGTTCAGAAATACAGCCAGATCTTCTTCTCCATGGCTTCAAATGATGAAAGTGTCGTCCACATATCGGAACCATGTTGTGGGCCACACAGTATACAGAAAACCTACACATACAGACAGATACCTGCACAAGAACTCCAACCATCACCCAGGACAAAAAAGAAGCAATATAAAAACACTACTAGACTGGGCAAAACGTATCTGTGAACCCCACCTCTTGGAAGATGAACTGAAACACCTGGACTGGGCTCTACAGGCCAATGGTTACTCCAGCGCAGACATCAAAAGGGCTGCCAGGCCCAGAAAAACCCAGAAGACTCAAGACAAGCAACCACCCAAAGGGAAGATAGTTTTACCATACATCAAAGGAGTCACAGACAGAATAGGGAAAGTGGTGAAGAAACACAACCTTCAAATGGTTTACAAACCGATGAAGAAAATCCAGCAAATGCTTTACTCAGCCAAGGACAAGAGCGACCCTCTCACAGCTGCAGGAGTCTACTACATTCCATGCAGGTGCGGACAAGTCTACATCGGGACCACCAAACACAGTGTGCAGACAAGAATCAAGGAACATGAGAGACACTGCCGACTGGGTCAACCGAAAAAATCAGCAGTAGCAGAACATGCTATAAACCATTCTGGGCATAAAATGCTGTTTGAAAGCATTGAAATTCTGGACCATGCCAACAACTACCATGTCAGAATGCACAGGGAGGCCATTGAAATCCATAAACACCTGGACAATTTCAACAGGAAAGAGGAAACCCTGAGAGTAAACAAGGCTTGGATACCAGTCCTGAAGGACAGCAAGGTCAAGACTCAACCTATGCAAATGATAAACAGCCTAAGGCCAGGGGATTCCCAGCAGACAATGAGTACCAGTTAGCAGACATTAATCCTTGTTTGCATATCCTCCCACCCTGAGGACTGCCATTAGCAACAGAACAATACATTTACAAATTACTCCTTCCTTCCCAGGGTCACATAGGTTATATATATATATATCCAATCCTTTTCCAGGCTATCATTCTCTGAAGATGCCAGCCACAGATGCTGGTGAATCGTCAGAAAGGAACTCTCCAAGAACATGGCCACATAGCCCAAAAGCTCAATGAAAAGGTATGGATGCCAGCCATGAAAGCCTTTGACTCCACAACTTTGACTTTGTAAGACCTGAGGAGGGGTATTAATAACCAAATGCCAAAGTGATCTCATTCATAGGGTCACTGCTAAGGTGAAGCCAAATTGGTGGCAACTAACAACAAATATTTATTGAATATAGCCAATGTAGGAGATTGAGAATCCTATCCATTTTGTTTTTAATAAGAACTTCCCAAAAATTTCCAAGAAAAAAATATTTTGCTAATGAACTTGAGGGTTTTAACCAAAAAAAAAAATCAATATGGGAAACAATATAACTGACCTACTTATCCATCTTGACTTCCAATGCTGTGCAACATGTACATTCTGCATCAGCAGTGGGCATCATGCAGTTCTCTGGATGTTACTGGACTGCAGGTCCCCTATACTTTCACTAGCATTGCCAACAATTAGGATTGCTTAGGGCTGTAGCCCAACAATATCCAGAGGACTGCATGACATTCACTTGCATTCTATATCTGTCTGTGTGGAAATGCAGAGGGACACAGAAAGAGGGACAATGGCCAACACACAAGGGATGTTTGAATTTTTTTTCTCCTCCTTTACCATCTGATTTTTGTACCATCATGCTTCATCAGGAATTCTAGAGAATACAGAATATAGAAATTCCGACCACCTTTGTACTATTTCTGTAAGATATTTGTGGCCCTTATATAAAAGGTCTTACGCAGCTCTGAAACTTGGACAGTGCATCAATAAAGGAGTCCCACCAAGTCTCCCACAAATTGGCCTCCAAACAACAAAAGCTTGAAGGATCTTCTTGTTTCATAGGTATGCATGAAGTTAGAAACAATATCAGAAGGTAGCAAATAGAGCTGAGAGGGTTAATCTCCCAAGAAGGAGTAGTCAGAATGAGAAAAGAAAACTATTTTGACTGCAAGTCCCAAAATGCCACAGTCAGCATCGCCTTTCTTAGGCCTGAAACAGACGGGCACGAAGAGGCACCGTTGTGGCACCATTAGGGTTTGGGAGCAAGCATCATTTACATGCTTCCAAACCCTAACATGTAATAGCGCTGGCACAATGGCACGTAATGACACCGTTTTTGTGTTGTGCCGCAATTGCGCAACAAAAAAGGAGCACGGTTTACCTGCTCCTTTTCGTGGCTCAACTGCGCAGCATCATCTAGCTGCTGCAGTGCAGTTGCACCCCAAAAAAGGAGGTTCCTGACCACCCATTTTGGGTGGCCTGTACCGCCCCAATGAGCCCTATTACATAAGCCTCTTCTCCCATTAAAACCGGGCTGTTTTCAAAAGCGCTAGCCACTTGGGACTTCTCTCTTCCTTATCACACCTTCATAAACTTCTCAGCACTGGACACATTTCTGCACAAACTGTATTACATGCAGCATTTGATACTCCCTAGCCATACCAATCAGTACGACCTCTTTTCCTAGTGTGACATAGAGAGAGAGAAGGGGGGGACATTCAACAGAAATATAAATCAAATTAAAAGCAGTCTTAAGTGAGTGAGAGAATGAGGATGTTAGAACACCATTGTGTTATAGCATCATAGCAAGAGGTTGTTTTCAATATTCATGAGTGCTAAGAGGGAGAGGCAGGGGCCAGGCATCAGAGCCTTTGGGATGATCTGTGGACTGTGATAGTGACAGTGAGCAGAGATCCCAGAAGAGATGAAAGTGCCATTCCTTCCTGCCCCTCCAAGAGGCTGCCTCATCCCTTCCATGCTTCCCATGGGCACACCAGTTGCCTTCAGATCCTGCACACCCTTTTTCCTCCCTCCTGCTTTCACTGCAATGGCCCACCAGCAGTAGCCTGAGTCTCCTCATCTTCTTACCCTACCCCTTCTCACACAAACACATATGCACAGGGCACACTGGAATCTATTCCTTCCTCCCTGGTGCCATGGATTACTGGATTCCCTGGGCATTAATGGAAGCACTTCTCCATCTCTCCTGATCATGTGGACTGGCATTTCCACATCCAAAGCATAGCCTCTGACCACCCAAGATCAGCATAAAAGCACAATTGAACATAAGCATTGGAAACTGAGGCACAACAGAAGTGAGAAAAGAAAGTCATTGACCGATCTTTATGTTAATTTTTTTCTAAAAGCACATTTCAAATGGTCTCCCATGGGAGGACAACAGAAGAGGAACAACATCATGCAATAAGCCCCACATGGAGGTGCAATTATCCTAATATAATTGTGATTTCCTTGCCTCGTACAATAAAGCTCTCAGTAGCTAGGTAGTACTTTGGATGGCAAGGGCCTATTAATGTTCATTTTCATTAAAACACAACAACCAGACATCTGATTTTAGTAGTCCATTCTAAAAATCCAGTGTCAGAATTAGTCTGCTATTCTCCACCTCACTTTACTCTGAATGCAGCACAAGTGGCCAGTGTAATATGATGGGTTGAATAAGCACTACTTATTATCTCCCCAAATAAATAGGAATTGGTATGATACATGCAAACTTGATGATGTGATTCACATGTTAAAGTGCCCCTGTGGTTTGATTTGCATATGAAAGAATCCCAGGGCACGAAACAAAGGATTAGCAAGCATGACAAGGGTGCTATTAGCATAGAGAACAAAGATTGTCCTACAGACCAACCTTTCAAACAATTGCAGGAAATGTATCACTCAGAAGAATATAGGCCTTAGTGAATTTCGCAGACTCCCAAGAAGTGGGGGAGAAAAAGAAGGGGGAAAAACAGGTGTTTTTTTTTAAATCCTCATAATAGGAGGAACATTAACTGAATATATTAGTATTGCTTCTTAGGATTTAAGATCGGACCTGAAATTTGCTCTCCTTGACTGCATTTCTCCCATGTCGTGGGCTGTTGAAGAAATTGTAGGATGTGCTTGCCTATCAGTGGAGAAATATACAAAGATAGACCTTGGCAACGAAAAGAAAATGGTCTCAATCCAATGTTCTCTTAACATAGTATAAATACCTAGAGTGTATGTCACTGCAGCACTACACAACCTCCATGAAGAATAGCAAGTATGCCATAGAGTTGAAAGAGATCACAAGGGCCATCCAATCCAACCTCCTGCCATGCAGGAATTCACAATCAAAGCACCCCTGACAGATGGCCATCCAGCTCTCTGCTTAAGAGATCTCCAAAAAAGGAGACTCCACCACTCTCTGAGGGAGTGTGTTCCACTGTCAAACAGCACTTACTGTCAGAAAATTCCTCCTAACGTTGAGGTGGAATCTCTTTTCCTGCAGCTTGCATCCATTGTTTCAGGGTCTTGTTCTCTAGAGCAGCAAAAAACAAGCTTGCTCCATCCTCAATATGACATCTCTTCAAATATTTAAATGGGGCTATCATATCACCTCATAACCTTCTCTTCTCCAGGCTAAATATATGGAGCTCCCTAAGTCTCTCCTTGTCAGGCATGGTTTCCAGACCTTCATGATTATGGTCTCCCCTCTCTGGACATGCTCCAGCTTGTTAACATCTGTTTTGATGTTGATGTCCAGAACTGGACACAATATTCTAGGTGAGTTCTGACCAAGGCAGAATAGAGTGGCACTATTACTTCCCTTGATCTAGACACTATACTTCTATTGATGCAGCTCAGAATCACAATGGTCTTTTTAGCTGCTGCATCACACTGTTCACACTTGTTCAATTTGTGGTCTACTAGGATCCCTTTCTAGATCCTAGATCCCTTTCACACATAGCCTCATTAATCCCAGTGCCCTCTATCCTATATCTATGCATTTTTTTCCTAAGTGCAGTAGCTTACATTTCTCTGTGTTGAAGTCCATTTTGTTAGTTTTGGCACAGCTTTCTAATCTAGTCAGGTCGTTTTGAATTTTGATCCTGTCCTTTGGGGTATTAGCTACTGCTCCTAATTTGGTGTCATCTGGAAAATTGATAAACATGCCCTCTATTCATTCATCCAAGTCATTGATAACACTGGGTCCATCACAGAACCCTGTGACACCCCACTGGTCACTTCCCTCCAGGATAAAAAGGAACCATTGTTGAGCACTCTTTGGGTGCGGCCAGTCAACCAATTACAAATCCATGTAACAGTTACCTTGTATAGCCACATTTTACAAGTTTGTTTGCAAGAATGTCATGAGGAACCTTGTCAAATGCCTTACTGAAATCAAGATATGCTATATCTACAGCATACCCTTTGTCTACCAAGTTGGTAATTTTGTCAAAAAAAGAGATCAGATTAGTCTAGCATGACTTGTTTCTCTGAAACTCATGTTGACTTTTTGTGATTATGGCATTGCTTTCTAAGTGTTCACAGATTCTCTGTTTAATGATCTGCTCTATAATCTTTCCTGGAATTGATGTCAGACTAACGGGGCAATTATTATTGGGATCCTCTTTTCCCCCTTTTTTGAAGATGGGGACAACATTTGCCCTCCTCGATTCTGCTGGGACTTTTCCTGTTCTCCAGGAGTTCTCAAAAATTATTGACAATGTCTCTGAGATTACATTTGCTGGCTCCTTTAATACCCTTGGAGATAGTTCATCTGGTCTCAGAGACTTAAATTCATTTAAATTAATCTGGTATTCTTGTACTACCTCTTTTAGATTAACCATTGTGTAAAGCACAATACAAAATGGACAACCAGAATGCAAAGTATAGAGTGTACAACCAAAATGTGTAATCACAACATGTAAACCTACAGCGCTTTATAAATAAAGTTTAATAATAATAATAATAATGATAACGTAAAGTATGGGATGCACAGCAACAATGAAAAGTATAGGGTGCACAACTGCAATACATAATCACAATGCAAAGTTTTAAGATGCACAACATATCTTGCAAAGACAAGACACAGATAAACATGCTGTCAGCACAACTCTGCTTCCTCTTGTATCAGTAGAATGCATCTGTTGTGCAATGGTGACTTTTTTGGCCCCACAAGCATACTGTGACTTATGCATGCTTATATCCCTAAGTGAATTCCATCCACTTGAAAGTTATATTCTCTAGTTCCTCAAAGTCCTTATTAGTCTGACCAGTGTTGAAACATGATCAGTGTAATATTTTGACAATATCTGGAGGTCTGAAGACTTCCTCACTACTATAGTAGGTTCATACCCCACTGATATAACACCATATGGCTGCCTTCAGTTCACTGAGGAATACAAACAGAATGGGATCTGCTAGAATATATAGTTCAATGTATTAACACCTTCTTGTACACCACAGCCCAGGGGGAACAAATGCTTACTGACCGTACTAGTCTGAGGAACATTGCAGGTAGATACCTGTGGAGTTCACAGTGAAAAATTTTTTTGTGGAGTTTATTCCATAAAGTAACTAAAAAAGAAGTACCATTTTACAAACATGCTGTCACCTGTGCAGCACACAAAACTGGCAGGGGTGGTAGGGAGGCATGAAACTTTCTTGTCTTATTTTGTACTTAGAAGCACGTTTGAGTGTGAAGAATTAGGAGCTTATCGCATGGAAAAAACACCCGACTGCAACCTAACAGGATACAGCCGGGTTGCAGGATGCAAGCAGGAATTACCACATGTAATTCCCTGCCGATTCTGTCAGGCAAGTGCAGCCTGGCTGCATCCCAGATCCCAGACATCCTCAGAAACTGCTTTTCAAAGCTGGGAGCTTTCTGACTTTGAAAAGCAACCTTTGAAGCATGCCTGGGACTCTCTTCCAACCTCCATATCTGCACCTGTAATGGCTTTGCTCTCCAATAGGGCCTTAACAATGAAATTCTACTGTGTGTATCTACTTAAAAATAAGTCCCACTGTGTTCAATTCTGTTTGCGCCCAAGTAAGTGTGAATACGATGGTAGCCTAAGCTAGTGGGTACATCTGCATCAGCTCACAACTCTCATTTGCTATTTGTAAAATAATGGAATAAATACATTTCAGCAACAGAAATCAGAGTTCCCATTATGACAGAAAACAGTTCTTGTGAACATTTGTAAAAGACCATGCAAGGAGTCTGCACAAGGCCAGCTGAATTACAGATAAATTTGTTGCAATTGGTATATGTCAGTATTCCAAACACACAAACACACACACACATGAACAAAAGATTTCCTCAGTAGATTTTGTAATTTGTAGATGTGTGGTTAATTTTGCTAATTTGTCTCTTTGCCTTGTTTTATTAAGCTATTCTGCTATCAACAGAGCATTGTACTATTTCCATTTAGAGGCAATTAAGGCAGTGGTGCAGTTTTTTAAAGAAACCAATTCACAGTGATGATTCTGATAGGCACATATATTTTTAGACAGTTTTGGGAAGACCAGCACATATAATTAGCACATCCCTATTTGAAGAAATCTTGGCAAGAAAACCCCATGAAAGGTTTGCCTTAGGGTCACCATAAGTCAGAAATGACTTGAAGGCACACAACAACAAGAGAAAATGAGTGCCTGTCATAGCCCACATAAGCTTTCAGTTTTGGAGTTTCCAGAAATATGAGAAATTCCAACAGTACAGTAATTCTAAATGGGTATCATTATAGCATCTTATTTTATGTTTAATATGAGTTTACCTGAAAGTAAGGTACCATCTTTGATACATTCAATTACAGAAGGGGAGTCAAGAGAAAACATACCATGAAAAAAGAATGTGTATTTCTAAACTTAAAACATAAAATATATGATGGGCCCATAATTTAAACCATAAATATATGTAGTGCAATTTGTTTTTAGGGTTGTTGTATGGGTTTGTTGTTGTTTTGTTTTGTTTTGCTTTGCTTTGTTTTGCAAGATAACTCCATGTTTGACATGAAAAATCAATGAGAGATCTTCATAAGACCAAGAAGCATGCAGAGATTATCTGATGGAAAAATCAGACAATTCATCTGATTCACAGCAAAGCTACCAGCTCTGTTTAACAAAGATAACATAGTAAAACTTACAGCTGAAGATTTTTCAGTAGCATCTGGATGCTGAACAGGAGAAGGGAGAGGCAGAGATGAACTAATATATATATATATATATATATATATATATTTTTGAAAAGAAAAATCACCAAAAAGACAAAGTTCAATGGCCACTGCTTGTATTGACCTACAAATCCCTTCCCACTGTTTCCCTGGCAGGAGATTAATGATGAAACTTCTAAGGAGGGCCATGTATGGTTAAGAGCACACATCAGATTCCCAATGCTAAGGAAAGGGAGGTCTGTCAGGAACATAGGAGGAGGTCAAGCTCCCATACTTCTGACTTACAAGTGCCATGCATGTAAGAAAGAGCCAAGCAAAGAGATCTGAGCAGCAAGAGGCAAGATCCAAAGGCCTGTTATGGGAGCACTTTCCAGGTTATGATCCAACCATACTGTACCTGCCAAGAGCATTTATTGTTAGTCTTAGTATATCATCACAAATATAATATTAACAACACCGTTGGGTCACCTTTGGCAGGGGGAGCCTAGGCAGCTAGTGCAGAAGGGGAGGACTCTGCTATGACTAGTGCATCTGCCCTTTCACAAACCAAAAGTGGCTAAAATAAAATAAAATAATTCAAATACAATAAATAAAAAGCCAGCTATACCACACAAAACATAACACATGACAACCAGATATATACTACTTTTTTTTTTGCATAAAGCAATATTGTAATACATTTAGTAAAGCAACATTGTAATACAAGCAAGTACCTTATATCAATTTGTGTAACAAGTAGCAGCTTTTATTTATTTAAACTATAAGTGTGTTTATTCTATGATTTTTTTTCCCAGGAGTGAGGGCCCTGTGTTCTAAGTGTTATAATTGTATGCAACTACAGCTGCTCCACGTATAGAGACTTTTAACACATAAGAAAAGATCAGCCAACTTATGTCACAGAACTTCACCACAAAAGACTATTCACAAAAACCAGTGAGGTCCATGTGTATAGAAGGCACTTGCCAAGGATGCCACTCTTCAATGTCATGGTCATGGTCAACAGCACACTCCTGGAACTGAACAAAGGAATCAATCCAGTTCTGCTGAATCTGACTTGCAACATAAATTAAAGAAAAACAATTTAATTAGTATGAATACAAAAGTTTAAAAAACAAAGTGGACCCTTCCTATCTGCAGGCTCTGTGTGCACAGATTCAACCAACTGTGGATCAAAATAATAATTAATAATAATAATAATAATAATAATAATATCCAAATGCTGTTATCAATTTCTTTTTTTAAAATAATATAATAATTTTTTAAAAAAAAATTGAAAAAAGTAGTGCAGAACGTCTCATCTTCCCCATCCCACCCTACCCTGCCCTGCCCTGTTCAATGGCCTCACAGGAGGTGCAGCTGTCTTCAGTGTGCACATGTAGTGAAGAGCAAGAGACAAGATACAAATAAGTTTATCACACAGGCCCCTGGAATGGGCTTGGCACATTACAAAAGGGGCTGGGATGGGAACAGAATGAGTGAGACACACATTTTACTGCACACAGGAAAGCCCCTGTTCCATTCCGTTCTATTCCCCATCCATCCCAGAGGAGGAGATTTTTGAGAACTGTTCTCCGAGTCCTGTTCTCTGAGTCCTGTGCGATAAACTCAAAATAGAGGGAAATGAGCTTGAGGGGTAGCTGGGGATCACACACATGGAGGCTGTCTTTGGAGATTATCGCAGGAAGCTTCCCTCCTGATGCTATTGTAGGTTTTTAAACACCCGAAACAGGAACAATTCTTTTGACATTACCATGCAATAGCAAATTGATAACAGGTTAGCCATGCATTTTATTGCACTACCATTCTGTTTACTCATCAGCTATCTGAGATTAATCAGTAAAGTAGTCTTGCCTTCATTAGCAGTACAGTGAAACCCCTTTAAATCCCTTTTTTACTGCCCCAGAAGAAAGGGTTGCCTCCTCAGCACTAAGATGTCTTGTTTTCATTGGGAATGGGAGGGGCATGCAGTGAAGCCTCTTTAAATCCTCTTTCTTCTTCCCAGGAGAGTTTGCCTCCTCAAAAGTAAGAAGTTTTGCCTTCTGAGTTTAGCGCACAGCTAAAAAAAGCGAGTTACCGCTGCCAAATTCAATTTTAATTCAGGCTACATCTGAGTGTAATCAGACACATTTTGCTACCACTACCACCACCGGGTGCAGGTCAGGTAACTTCCAGGCAGAATCCAGGCTCAGCCATCCGATTTGCAAAGCCGGGAGCGTCCTGATTTTGAAAAGAGACTGGCTGAGCCCGGATTCTACCTGGAAGTTATCTGGGCTGCCCCCAGAGGCAGCATCAATGGCAAAATGCGTTTAATAATACCTGGATGCAGCCTGAATTAGAATTGAATTCAGCAGCGGTAATTCGCTTTTTTTTAGCTGTACAAAAAAACTCCTTCATTAGGAATGGGAAGGTGTGCAGTGAAACCAGTTTAAATCTCTTTCTCTCTGAATTAACTATGGCATATACGTCAATAATTGGCTAACTGCAGGACTGACAGCTAGTCACTGGATTTTACCATTTATTAAAAGTAGTGGCAGAAGCATGGACTGACTACAGGATACCTTCTGCCTAGCCACAATGTTCTGTAATAAAATCCTGGGATTACAGTTTCAATCCCGCTACTATCCCACTATTTAAGAACCATGTGATAATCAATCCCCTTTGGTGTGCAGATGGGAGTGGTGGGGTGAAAGAGATCAGATGGTGCTTGAGCTTTATATATTGTAAAGGCTCTTTATACAAGAGCACTCACATTTTTTTAATTTTTTTTTATTTTTTTTGGTATCCACAGAGGGACCTCAAACTAATCCCCCATATTGTCAGAATCCTTGTAGTATTCTTCCAGATATGTGTTAGTAGGTGTAGTTGGGGATGATGGTACATAGTTAGCTGCTAGATAGAGAGGAGGAGTGCATAACGGTGCCAGGAGGAGTTATCAGTTGACCTTGGTGCTGCTCAGCTCTAAGCTTGGAATGCAGAAGTTTCTGGTGGGAAGCGTTCAGCTAAGGGGGGAGATGAGGTGGAAAACGAAACCTATGGAAAAATACTGGAATAGGTTTCGCGGGCTTTTGGGAGAAGGGGGGAGGTGTGAGCCTTTGGAAGATATAGGGGTGCTGGGCGGGGACTGGTCAGTCTCAGCTAAGAAGCTGAATGGTGTGGTTTGCTGATCCTGGAGCATCAATAAAGTTCTGTTTATTCTACATAAAGCTGACTGGTAGATTGTCTGGGATTCTGGACCCCCTGTTCTGACACATATACACTGAGGGTTCATTGTACAATTCAATTAAAATACTATTTTTAAAACATTAAAAATAGTAGCCCAACCACGCCATGGAGGTCTCATAGCACCAGCGCTGGAACAGCAACCACACTGTGGAGGACTCTTGGGACGGGGCGCCGGTGGAAGTGGTGTCCTCTTAAAGCCGGCCTGCCGGGCCCCACAAGGAGCCAAGCGCCAGCACCAGCAACCCAACTGCGCCACGGAGGACTCGCAGCACCAGCGCCGGAACACCAACCACACCGTTGGGGGGGGGGGCACCAGTGGGAAAGCCTTTTCCTGATTGATAAAAGACAACAGAGAGGGGGCAATTCAAAGCTACTGTAGGAGGGAGTTCCAGTGCCTAAGAGCAACCACCAAGAAGGTTCTCTCCCATGTCAAAACTAGCTGAGTATCAGAGGTTGGCGTAATGGAGAAGAAGCCCTTCTCCAAAGACTGTAAGACTTGGGGTTCCATTTTTGTAATTGCTATTTCTCTGTCCTCATTGTTGCTGCTAGTTGCCTTCACGCTACGCTGGATGTTGTTGTCATTTAAATGTTTTCACTAATTACAAAAATAGATAAAACACAATGGGTGTTATTGCTATTTAAAATTCTAAAACAATCACAGAGTAGCTTGGTTCTGTTGGACCTTTACTATAAATAAAAGCAAGTTATAAAGCACACACAGCAGCAGCAACAACACCAACACGGCTACACAGCAACCATCAGCTGTGCTATTTTGTAACTTAAGTTTTGACATTATTTAGGACAAGCCTGACCTCTCCCTATAACTGAAGATAATTAAGTTAGGCTGTCATACTTTAGGCCTACCATGGAGTTTATCACATGGGAGGAATTTATCACATGGGAGGAATTTCTCTCAATTTCAACTGGAGCCAATTTGAATTCACGCTAGTTTAGCAAATTTACATGAATTCTAATTGCATTCGGAATGCATTCAGAATGGCTTCCCATTTCCCAAAAATGACCGACCCCCCCCCCCCATTGCCCAAAATTGCATGAGATACTTTTAATACACAATTACATGAAAGCCCATGACTGCATTCGGAATGACTTCCATGTCGTGAACACTTTCTTGTTCTCCCACCATCTATCTCCTACTGAGGCACTGTTATCTTTGGTAGTGTGTTTCAGTAGTTTAACAGAGGCCAAGCAATACTTCAAAACACGAATCAAGTTTATTTATAAAATAAAGAAACAAATATTGAAATATACTTAAAGCTTTGTTTGTCTTTTTTCCTTAGTTACAAAAGTTCCTTAAAAATAATACTACAGCCACTCAGGCAACCTTCTCCAATATTAAAGCCAAAAGCTTCCTTAACCTCCAGGCTTATTCTGAGCCTCTCTTTCTCAGACTCCCTCAAGCCTCTCTAGTCCCTACTGGATTTCTCAGACACTTCCCTGGCCTATAACTATCCTATAAATGTTCCCACAGGAACCCCAAGAGCACACCCTCCCTCCGAAGATGTCTCTTCCCTCAAAACTCCAACAAAATAAACCCCCTTTCGCTCCCTGTCAAGGCTCTTTTATAGCCCTGCCCAGCCAGCTTCTCATTGGCTGGACTCCTGGAGCTCTGTGACTGGCTGTTTCCACGACCTGCTCACTACATTCCCATTGCCCAAAACTGCATGAGATACACTCATTCGCAATTACGTGAAACCCCATGACTGCGTTCGGATTGCCATTGCATTATACCCCTAAATTCCGTCGTATGATAAACTCCCATGAAATGATGTGACTCATTGCAAAAGAAGATAATACTTGGTAAAGTATAAGGCAGTAGGAAAAGAGGGAGGCCAGACTACAGGTGGATTGATTCAGTCAAGACTTGAGTCTGCAAGACCTGAGCAAGGCAGTTGATGCCTTGGTATCTTCATATCATTTATAGGGTTGTCATACATCAAAGTTGACTTGAGAGAAAAGATCAAGAACAAATTATTTGGGAATATTTTTATTTGTCAACATAAAATTTGTCCCTATATAATTTCATTTTTTTTAAAAAAATGCACTAGGCAAATCATGCTATCTTACAGTGTACATGCAGACATGCACACATGCATAGTGCAATTCTAACACTACCACTTTAAAAAAATCCAAAAAGTCACATAAAGAGGTCAACAGATTAAGAATTTGTTACTAATCACTCTATGGCACATTACAGAAGTACACAGAAGCCACAGGGAAGGAATGATGAAAATAGGGACAGGCAACTCAGTTCCCTCCTGCTTAAAGGCAGAATCAAAACAAATGTACATGCTCCCAACATCGCTCCCCTGAGAGCAAAACTAGTGGGTTTGTTTTGTTTTTCTTTTTAATAGCTTCTCTTGGGTGCTTTATGGACCAGTTCTCTCATCTGAAGTGTCTGATCCCAAGACATAAATTAATTTTAGATGCACCTTTTATCCTTTGTGGCTGCTACAGCAATGTTCACTATTTGTTTTGGTTGCTATGGAGATAATTGACTTCCTGCAGTGGCAGAAGCCTTGTTTGGGGTATTAAAAGGGTTTGGGTCCAGGGATTCTTTAATTTTCATGTGGAGAGGAAAACTCATTTCATCAACAAAACCTTTGTTAAAAAAAAAATCTCTCCCCTCATAATTTGTATCACTCCCTTTATAACCTAGTGAACATGTCCTTTGTTTCCTTTTGTGATCCATTTTGTAGCATTCATTCCATGCTCGTCAATGATGGCAAAAACCACAGTGAGAGGCATATTGCCTATTCATTATAAATTTTTTTTAAAAAAAATGGCCAGGCAAAGTATCCCTTCAGATTATTATCTGGCAGAATTACAAAGAAACAGCAGACCTAATAGAGCAGGTGGTTGCCAAGACATGTAACCTAGTTGAACGAGACAGCAATTGTCAATACATGCACACACCACTTCGTACTAGTGCTTCACCAAATATGTTCCCATCTGAAATTTTAGTTCCAAACTGGTATATTTAGAGCTGAGCAAAAAGCAGGAAGAATACCACTGACACTTGTGTTCGTTGCTAAGCTGTTTGTAGTCTTTATTCCCCTTGAGATCCGTTTTCGTCTCTGTTCCATTTTTCTCCTTTGCCCTCAGCTTCAATCTTCTTTCACTGCTAATTAATCTGATTGGTTGTGGCAAGTAGGTGATTTTGTTTATGACCGCCCATGGCTTCATCCAATCTGACGCTAACCTCAGGGGGTGCGCCATAACTAAATGAAAAGGTAGGGAGAGCAAGCAAGGCTATGAATTTTGACGGCAAAGAAGAAAAGGGGTGAGAGGATGAGAGAAGAAGAGCAAAGAAAAGCAATAGTCCTGATCACAGTTGGTGTTGGCAGGTATCTGTGAGAAAACCCAGCATGGACTATTGCTAACTCTTAGATTTTTATCACACTAGCAAGATCCTGCAGGCAAACGGGATTTAAACAGAAGCTAAACTAGATTCGAATTTAAAGAAGACTTACAAATTTGGTTAGTTTGTCACACCAAATTGGCGCCAAAGTGCAATAATGTGAAGTTAACTCACAGTTAAAGTGGAGGAAACCAGCAGCTTTTTAAATTCGGTTTCTTCAGAAAGTAAAAAGTTGATGGTTTCCTCCACTTTAACTGTGGGTTAACTTTGCGTTATTACATGTTAACAGCGACATTGTGTGAGAAACTTTGGGCATTTCCTGGTTTTCTCTAGTAAAACTCTTGTTTAAATCCCATTTGCCCGTGGGCTCTTCCTAGTGTGATAAAGCTTTTATTGAAGAGGAGCAGCCACCAGCTGAGATATCACTCTCTTGTAGGTCACCCCAGAGAGCACTGGATCTCAACTGCCACTACCCCTGTTAGTCAAACTTCAACACCATTTTTCTTCCTCTTCCCTGCATTTGCTGCTATCCAAACCCATGGAGAAGAATGATCTGCAATTTCTGTTGTTTGGATAAAGCAAGCAGACAGGACTTGCAATATCATTATGCATCTCAGGAGACAGTAATGTGGCACACCAGCTTACTCACCCCTTCTGTGATGGCTGGGGATTTCTGAGAGTTGTACTCCAAAAGATAATTTCTCCAACTCTACCCAGGATTGCATCCACTGGCCTCTGCATTCAGACACTGATTTTAAAGAGCTTTTGTGCATACATAGGTGCATCTTTGTAGACCCTACATAAGTGCATGAACCACTGGTTCTACGGGATTTCCAGTCTCACGGAGAACCTACATGCATTCATAAAAGGCTTCAACTGAATACTCATAAGTCAGGGGAGTGAGTCAAGTGGATGAAATCCCACTGCCCACTTAGTGCTCATAATCTATGTGCAACTGAGAGGATTAAGGAAGTTGGTCTAGTAGACAGGGCAAAGGGTGAAGAAACTTTGCTTCTGTTGTGGAAAAGCATGGAGATCATTGTTTTGTTTTTGTTTTGTCATTATAAAGGAATATTTTTAAAATTGGCACCAAAGAAAACAGTGATGAGAGGCTTGCTGTTCAATATTAAACATGGTGGCTCAGCATAATTTAGTCCTAAACAATGTGGAAGTGCATACCTCACTGGAACAACAATGGTTCTGCTTCCCCATGGCTGTACCAGGCTCCTTCCCTAACATATTAACTGTCTGAACACTCAAAGAGATGCACACAACCTCACTGAAAGAACATTGAAAGCACATGAGGAAGAGGTTAGATGGCTGCATGGACCAGCTTGTCCTTCTCCCACAACATCCAAACACTCAGCACACCGGGAAAAGGAGCATTTAGGAAAACGTCTTTTCCTGGCCAATCCTGCCCCTGCCATGTTGGACCCATTTCTATGTGCACAATGCTCTGTGCCAAACAAATCATTTCTAACATCTGCCAAATGCATGTAGGTCAGAAAAAATAGTACAAGGCTATGACAGGAAGCAGAGCTAACTACTACGACTTTGCAGCCGTTTTGGCAGGTTCTTGCCAAGTGCAGAGGTGCAGCCCTAAACTCCAGACAGTGCAAGGAGTTTATGGAGATTGTTACAAACTGTTGCAGCAGGGACTGAAGTACACATAACCACAAGTATATCCCGATTATGTTAGGAACCAGGGGAAATGGCCCCTGCATCTGCCATCCTTTCACTTATGCCTCATCCAAAGATGGAGCTTATCCTGTCAGAACAGTCAACACACTGGGCATAAAGGATACTTCATTGATACTTAATATAATGAACTAGGACAGTTTGTAAACAAAGGTATGGAAGCAAACAACAAAAAACCTCCAGCAAGCTCATAGATGAAAAAGAAGTGCTTACTATTGGTTACTAGTATTTACTTTGCCTCTATCTCCCTCTCTTTTCCTGAGACACTGTGTGCCTGCTAAACAACATTTAATTATGAAGACAAGGGGAAAAAATCTTACAGGCAAACATTTCTGAGTTAACTGTGATGACCCACAGTCAGTTCTTTTCTTCCTGAGCACATTATGCCCCTGGAACTTGATCAGCATTAGGCGGCTTTCTCCTGTTAGGTCCACCTTGGGCCCCTTGTATATGTGTATGAGTGCATGTGTTTTTGTGTGTATGTTGTGAATTTCCTTAACAAAACTACAACTAATTCGAATTTGCCTTTGGAGTTCTGTGTGATTTGGACTTGTGGTTATCCTTGGATGTCTGTTACCACAGCTATAATACATCTCTCATTGAGCAATTGTTACATTTTTGGTCATACTCTTACTAATTTTGCTCAAAGTAGACAACAGATTCACAAGAAAGGCTTTTATCTGAAACAGCCAGATGCAGCTCCTGTCCTTCCTTGAGACAGTGCTTTTTTTCCCAACAATTTGAAGAGGAGATGGAGGTGTGGCAGAAGTACCCTTTTCATATTAAGTATGAATTTGGATGGCCAGTTTTGTTTAGGTTGTGTTTTTATGTACATTCACCTAATTTTGCTCTTTTGAACCAATGCATGAACCAAAAGTCACCAATCCTTCAACATTTTATTTATTTATTTATTTAAGATTTTATTGATTAAAAATAGATACAGACATATATTATATATAGTACTTGTGTGTTATCTTTACTGCCAAAAATATGGACCTATTTAAAACAATCTTCAAAATTTGAACTTCTCCAAATTTGAAAATGAAGCATCTAAAAATGTGTATAGTAGAAAAATCCAAAGAATTTCATGAATATATTTTTTAAAATGCATTACATTAGTTAAACTGGTTGTAAGATACATCTCATCATTCAAGAAACTCTTGAGACTGGAAGAATTTCCCAACTAAGAGAATATAAGATTATCCATAATAAGCAACAAAACATAAGGTTGCCTCAACAGAATAATGCTCAAAAAAACTGAGAAATAAAGTAAATGGAAATTCAGATTTGAAATAAGAAACCGATTCAGTGTTTACAAAACTTAAACATCTGAAAAGTTTGTACAGTAACCAGATTTTTAGAAAAGGAGAAATAAGCATTGTCTCTGACAGTGCCATTTAAGCAGAGAGTAGTTAATATAGCATTATTGATATGGCTGCCAAAGAAAAAGTTCCAGAGCTGGGATAGATAACACTGGAGTCATGCAGACCAACAGCCTGGAGCAGCCTCTGATCAGTACAGGACCATGGCAACCAGATGCAGTGGTACCAAGGCAGATGCTGCCATGGCCCTAAATAGGCTGCTGACAAAGAGCAGCTCTTCCCCACTCTTTTTTCAACTAGTTTTTCCCATCTGCACATGCTCTCCACACAGCTTCCGACTGCTCTGGGGTATGTGCCATCTTGTTTCAGGCCATTGACTCTATGCTCTTTAAAATTCAAGCCTCAGTATCTGAGATATCTAATCAGATTTCCAATTTGATTAAACATGTAACAGAAAGAATACTAAATAAACTGGATTTATTTAGACCACAGATTATATGACAGGTAAATCATATTAGAGAATGTGTTGAAAAACAGTTTAAAGAGATCACAGTGTCAGTTCAAAATCTCACAGCTACGCTCAGAAACATCAACAGGTCTCCAATAATTCTGAGTATTATTTTAAAGTAGGATTTGGAAAAAGGGACAAGATAGAATTATAATGACTGATGTAAAAGCAGAAAAGACACAAATTAGGCTGAGAGCTGTGCCAGAAGAGATGATTGGTTTAAAACTGGCAGTTTTAAAAGCTGTGACAGATCTTACAAATATCTTTCCCGAATGACATGATAAGAAGAATGAAGAAATATACAGGCAAAACTTTGCTTATGTACAGAGGGGAAAAATTCCAAGAGATGATGATGATGATGATTATTATTATGAGCAATTGGGGTGGGGTACAGCAAAGTTAAAAAAGATATTATTATTTGCTTTACGCACGAAAGTGTTAGAGATGAAGTATAGAAAGCACCCTTTTAAAATAAAAGATTCAAGAGGAATGAGAATTAAGTAACTTATGTTTAAAGTAATTCCAGAAATAATGCTGAAGAAATGTGGAAAATAGAAATTCTTGGTAGAGATTTAAAAAACGAAAGAAAAGACATAGCCTTTTGTTGGCTAGTCCCAGGAGGTTTGATAACCACCTATGCAAGCAAGGAATATATGATAAATTCTTTGGGGTGTGCAAATATCTTGTTAAAAAGGTGAAGAAGAGAGTCTCAGATAGGGATATTTAAAGGTCTGAGACCTGTTAAGAACAAATAATAATAACAGAATAAAATATTTTAATAAAACAACTAAAAAGAATCTGAAAATAATTTCATGGACATTTTCTTTTAAAAACATAAAAATAAAATTAGTCTGCAAGAAACCCATGTAACAGATACAGATGTAAGAGCCCTGGTGGCGCAGTGGTTAAATGCCTGTACTGCAGCCACTCACTCAAAGCCACAAGGTTGCAAGTTCAATACCAGCAAAAGGGTTCAAGCTCGACTCAGGCTTGCATCCTTCTGAGGTCGCTAAAATGAGTACCCAGATTGTTGGGGGCAAGTAGCTTACAGTTGTAAACCACTTAGACACTGCTTAGGCAGTATGAAGCAGTATATAAATGAAGCTGTGTGCTTGACTGCTGTAATGCTCTTTGATTCCCAACGGAAAAAGGTGGAATAGAAATAAATCCTATTATTATTATTATTATTATTATTATTATTCAGGTTGCAGGTTCTGAAGAATGGAAGAATGGTCCTAGAATGTGTTTCTGTAAACAAGAATAAAATAAACGGAGTAGGTTTTTACATAAACCAAACATTGCTACCTAAATTGATATTTAAAGATGGATGAGGCAGATATGTAATTGTGGAAATTAACTAGAATGGCAAGATAATGCAACATCTTATGAACATTTATTAAGAAAGACAGCTGAATTAGACTTTATTTTTTTGCTTTATATATAGTAGATGTATGTAATCTGCAAATATATGTGATTTGTGTGAGCAATTGGATATTCTAGTAAAAGAATTAAAGAAGATCAAGGGAGGATTGAAGCAAACAGCCTGAAAGGAGAGATCTCCAACTGCTCCGGCTCTGGGGCTGCAGCAACTGGACAGCCCACTCCTGAAAGAGGCCACCACTATAGTCAAGAACAGGTCACTGACAGAAGCAGATAAAATTTTCTCCTTTTGCTGGTGGCTTCCAGCTGCCTTAGGTGGCCTTGGTGTGGCTTTCAGCTGCTTTGGGGACATGTGTCATCTAAACACCATGCCTATGAACCTTCTGCAAGCCATTCTATTTGACTTGTCTGCTTCAGGCTTGAAGGGTGTGGAATGTGCCAATTAAACGACACATGTCTCCATAGCATCCCAAAGAGGTGTCAAACCCTGTCTTAAGAACTGGAGCAAAAAGGAGCCAGGATCATCCAAATCTTGGTGGCGCTGTTTGCGCCCTGCATCCACAGCCCATCTTGGGACCAGGGCCATGTGGACAGTGGTCTTCCAACCCACTTCTGGCTGGAGTGAACGTGAGCTGTTCTTTCATGCCCATCTGCTCCAGCCTGGAGACTACCAAGAAACTTCTTTAAACCTAGAGTGTATTTTGGGCTAATTAATGGTTGGAGATATTAGTAGTCAAGTTTTAGAAACTTTTTTTTTTTCAAATTGTCTCCAATCTTTTTCTAAAATAGATATGGATTTCTAAGAATATGGCTAACCTAGTAAAGAGGATGGATACGTTTCAGATCATAATCCGACCATAATGTCCCTGAAACGAATGCAAATGCAATTTAGTTGGAGACTAAATGAAGATTTACTTGAGGATGGAAATATTACAACAAGAAATGAGAGGATTCTTTGACCTGATTTTAAATAAGGTTTGAGATGTAAGCAAAGCTTATATGAGAGGATAATTTATAAAAGAAAATATTAAATTACTTCAGCGCCAGTTTCCATTGTTTACAGTACAAAAATTGAATTCCAAATTACTATATATGAAGCAAAAGAATTTGCAAATAAACCTGGGAAGTGGGTTTCTTATAAGTGGAGACAGGAAAGGATGAAGAAATTTGTTGCAAAAATCAAAAAAAGAGATCAGCATGTAATGGATAGTTTGAGAATTTTGAAAGCTTTCTAAGAACACCACAGAAGATCATATACAAGGAACAATGAGAAACTCTCAGATTTGCAAGACTGCTAGGATAAACTTCAACTGGATAAACCATGGAAGAAAAGTTTGAATGGACCAGTGACAGCTATGGTGACATAAGATGACAACTATTTTAAAGGGATTAAAGCTGGAAATTTTCAGGTCCTGACAGATTATCTGGAGTTTATTATAAGAACTGTAAAGAAATTTTAAAATGGTGTATGATGAATTAATAGGAAAAGAGTGGGTCCCAGATTCTTAGCAAAATGCCAATATTACAGTGATTCATAAAGAAGATAAAGATGAGATTTTAACAAAGAATTATATACCTATTTCATTACTAAGCAATGATTATAAGACCTTTGCTATTATTTTGGCAAGTAGATTGAGAAAACTTATTTCTCGGAATATCCGTGAGGATCAGAGCAGTTTTTTTTTTATATCCAAAAAGACAGTTAAAGACTAATGTAAGAACTGTTCTTAATTCTATTAAATTTTTGGAACATTATAATAACAAAAAGGCTGTACTAGTTATTTTATATGCAGAGAAAGTGTTTTGACAATATCTCTTGGAATTACTTATTTTGAGTATAGGAGAAAATGGACTTTGGTGAAAATATTATTCAGGCAATAAAAACAATTTGCTCAACTCAAAAAGCCCAGATTTTAGTAAATGGCAATGCAACAAGATCAACTGAAATACAAAGGAGGAAGGCAGGGCCGTCCTGTTTCACCTTTATTCTCTATTTTGGCACAGGAGACTCTACTGAAAAATATTAAATAAGATGACAGATACTGTAGGGTTAGGTTAAAACAAAGTTGAGGGCTTATGCAGATGACCTTGTAATAATGACATTAAACCCACTGGATTCAACAAAGGTTCTTCTGGATAGAAAAAAAAGGCTTTTGGGATATGCTCTGGTTTTAAAGTGAACACTGATAAAACAAAGGACCAAAACACACAGGCCAAAAGTGCTGGTTTTGGCCAATCTGGGGTGTGGCATACAAATGACGCACACTCCTGGGTCAGGCCAAAGCCAAGCCAGAGATGCCTAAGATAGCCAGGAGCCACCGGCAAAAGGATCACAAAAAAAGTATTCCTTGCTGGTGGCCCATATGGGACTATGATGGTGGCCAGCCTCAGGAACACAGTGTCTGGTCACTGCAGTCTTGTGCTGAATGGGGAGTGACCAGAACTGGATGGGCTGGGGACTGCTCCAAGCTGCCGGTATGCTTGACCCCAAAATTGCTGACTAAAATATGATTCAGAAGAGGGAAATGAAGTACAGTTGGCCCCTGGAACTCATGACAGATCTGTTCTGGACCACCCTCAAATTCCAAATATCACGCATATTCAAGCCCCATAGGCTTGAATGGGCCATGTGCATGCTGGGCATGCACCACGGGTGTGTGTCCCTTTGCTGTCAATCGATTTCCAAGTCTGCAGTTCTCAAGTCCACTGACTTGGAGGGGTGACTGTAATTACCCTTTCCAAAGTGGAAGAAGGAGAAACAGATAGCTCTGAGTTACAATCACAAAGAATAATATTTTATTGTTTCAAAAGAACCGTAAATGGCTTGGGTCCAAAATATCTCCGGGACTGCCTCCTTCCATACAAGCCACCCCGCACACTTAGGTCTTCTGGGAGAAATCTGCTACAACTAGTAAAAACCAGGTTATCTACAACTGCCCAGAGGACCTTTTTGGCTATCACCCTTCTAGGCAAGGTAGCAGTTATATAGATGAGTATATTGCCCAAACTCCTTTTCTTATTCCAAAATTTGTAGATTATTGCCCACACAAACTATTTAGATATATGGTAAAGAGAATTGTCTAAATTTTTATGGAATGGGAACCATGCCAGAATTAAGTGGAAGATTCTGACTGATGATCCAACCCGAGGAGGATGCGCCTTACCAAATTTTAAACTGTATTATTTTGCAGTGGGACATCAATGGATAGAAGATTGGGTTAGACTAGATAACCAAAAATACTGTGTCTGAAAAGCATTAAACTTTTTATGTTATGATAAACTTAAAGATAATAAAGATTTCTCCCACCATTATATTAGAAAGGCTTTATTAAATATCTGGAGGAAAATCAAAAATATGTTTTATATTGCACTACTGTTGTGGACCTCTCCACAGGAAGCTTTCTTTTGTAGAACAAAACAAAATAAGAATATGCAATGGCTGACATATAAGAGGTTACTAACCCAGAAAGGGTTACAGGAGGCACAAGTAGTTGGGCACACGATAGAACTTGAAAAGTGGGATAGAAGTTGTTGTGATTCCTTTAAATTTAAACTCTGTCAGAATTATAAGGAAAATTTCTTTAAAATGCTCTACCATTAGTACTTGTCACCCCATAGACTTAATAAGATGTATAAAACAGGAAGATCAATCTGCTGGAAATGTCTCAAGGCAGAAGACAATTTCCTCCACGTGTGGTGGAAGTGTAAAGAGGTGATAAAATATTGGAAAAACATACGCGACTGGATGTTAGAGATATTGCATATAGAAGTACCCTTTGACCCTCTCTTGTTCCTGTTAAACATGAACTCAGTATTAGATAAAGATATAGAAAAAATGCATAAGCGAATTATACTATATATGATTACTTCCACCAGAATACTGTATGGAAAAGTATGGGGGGGAAAAACTCAATTCCATCTAGGGAAGAATGGTTAAACAAGTTATCAGAAGCTATGGAAATGGACATCCTTACAGCTTTAATGAAGGAAAATACTAAGGAAAAGATTGAAAAAGAGTGCAATTGTTTAAAAATCTACAGAGAGAAAATGTATAGAGGGAATCATACAGAGAAAAAATATGACAATTAGCTAATTAACAAATCAAATTATAAATTGTTATTTTTTATTTTTAGATGCTAACTCTAAACATAATTAATCCCACTAATATGGAATACTATAAAGGGTCAGACAATGTTAGTCTTCTCTTTATGTGAAGCAAGTTTACTTTTTAGTGAAAGGAAGATAAGTGTATTATTCAGGAAGCATGATTATTTCTCAATATATAATGATATTATAGCTTTTTTGTTATATGTATAGTTTTTATATGTATAGTTTGTATTTTTAAATTATTTATTTGTTCATCAAGTCCGTTATGTATTATGTCCATATATGTTGTAAATTTGTAATAAAAGAAAAGAAAAAAGAAAAAAAGAAAATGGATATTGTTTAGAGATGAACTCTTGGA
Source organism: Urosaurus nigricauda (assembly GCA_034509955.1). Lineage (NCBI taxonomy): Eukaryota > Metazoa > Chordata > Lepidosauria > Squamata > Phrynosomatidae > Urosaurus > Urosaurus nigricauda. The sequence goes on along the minus strand of JAOEGL010000003.1, from coordinate 140,801,745 downwards.
ACGTGAAAGTCATGTTTTAAGATTTCAGTGGCATAGTTATTTTTGGTATGATAAAGTTACAGCACATGCTGTACCTGAAAATCATTGTATCAGGAAGGTTCTCCTGTATGTTAGATATGAGTATGAACAGAGACGTTTCCCTATGATAACATTAGCCAACTCACTGCAGGAAGCCTTTTTTATGAAAGAATTAGTTAAAAATCTGAGATGGTTGTTTCATGTTGATCTTTTATTATTTTTTTCAACAAGACAGCTGGAAGTTTAAATTAATAGAGAAGCTTTTTAAAGAAGGCAAAGATCTTAATTGGTGTGCTTATACGCAACTTAATGACACGGGGCAATAGAGATGAGAGAAAATGAATTTTATTTAGAGTTCTGGGAAGATGATGTCCATGTAATTTAAAAAGTGCATAAATAGCTTTGGAAACTAGAGATAGAAACTGAAGCTGTAAAAGATAAGGTGGGGCCAAAATTTTGGGCATAATATTCAAATGAATGTATAGTTTAAAAGGTATAGTCCAAAAGTATAAAATTTACTTTGTGTAATAATGGGATCATTCCCACTTGTAGGTTGACTCGAATCTTGATTTGCTCTCACTGCCTTTTGGAATTTGATTCCAAAAGGACCTTTGTTCTCACTATGAAAGGTTTTTTTTTTTCCTGACCTTCATGAAATCACTTCTTTTTGTGGCTCGTTTTTCATTCCTAATAGCTGCCCTGCTTTAAAAGACACGTCAATAATTGTAATGTAAGCAGACCTGGACTTACAAGCCGGGGGGGGGGGGTGTGAAATGGAGGGCATGTCCTGGAGAAGGAGAACCCATGGACTCGATCCAAGCATGGCAGGGGTGAGGGAGACCCCCAGAGATTCTCTCCGGACCCATTCTATGCTTGGATCATTCTATCCAAGCATGGAAGGGTCTCTGGACCCATTGAATTGAATTGCTGGATCCAAGCATGGCAGGGGAGAAGGAGACCCCAAGGGTCCTCTCCAGATCCCTGCCATACTTGGTTGGAGTGATGAAGGACCCTGGGAGGGGAAGGATAAGGAGGAGCAAATCACATTCTCTCTGACAAGTCACACTCTCTCTGCCAGAGAAAGCAGGAGGAGAAGGAGCCAGGTGGAGGGGCCAGGCTTCCCAGTGAGGCTGCCAAGGGCAGGTCAGGACTGTGGGGCCGGAGGGGCTGGGGGCCTGGCATGAGGGGGAGGAAGAAGAAGAAGGACACATGAGGAGGAGGATGGCAATGGCGCAATACCGGGGGGTGGGGGGACACAGAGGCCAAGCCAGGGAATGAGGCAGGAGGATGAAGGGGATGACAATGGGTTTTTGTTTTTTACATTATATTGAACACATATTCAATTGATTGCTTTAGTAACTACAGGAATTGAATATGCATTCAATTTAATTTTTTTTAAAAAAAAGCCAAGTACAACAGCAGCACGGGGGGGGGGGGGGAGGAATGGTGGATCTATCAAAAACTGAGGAGAGATGGTATCAAATTTTTTGCCTTTGCCTCGCTTTATCACAGGATTCAATCACATCATGACAAGAACTGGTTTCAAATGGTAACTAGGGTCATTTGTGGTGAATGGCACTTCGCTTAACCCTAAATACTAAACCCTAAATAAATTGTTGAAAATGCCCAAGAATGTTTGGGCCAAGTCCCAATTTTGGTGGGAGGGGGTGGAAGGAGAGAGATATAAATACAGTGGAAGAGGAGGAGGAGAGGAAGCAAAAACATATTGGTCTAAGATTTATATGTTAATTCAAAAAATATTAAAGGTAGTTTTTTTGTAATGTTACTCAAGATGTTTCTGCTGGACATCATGAATGAAGAACTGATAAGTAAATGTGGATTGTTTTTTGTTACATAATAACAGGAACAAGAATATTGTTTGCCTGAACTTGGAAATGTACTGAAGCACTGAAAATGGAAGAATGGATTGTTAAGACTGCTGAGTTGGCCCAAATGGGCAACGAACATGGTTAACATGTTAACTAACAACTAAAGGATAAATCAGCTAAAATCTTTTGAAAGACTGGAAACCGTTTAAGGAATTTTTTTTAGCAATAAGAACTCTAACAATATTCTGTGGTTATGGTTATTAGCAATTCTAGTAGAATTATTTAGTTGGATTTGTAATGATAGAATAATATATTTATTTTTAATTTATCTTTTCACTACAATACGAGTTGGGGTGTCTGAGACCTACTGTGTATTAGGAGATTATCACATTGCAAAATCAGCCATGCTGAGAACGGGCTAATTGTGTTAGGAAATTTTTGAAAAATTGCTAAGATTGGGTGTTATCACACACCTTGGTGCTCAGATCAGAGGCAAAACATTTTGATCTTAGCCATCCCAGCCCCAATCTGTCCTTCTCCCATCCTTTGCAATGAACGCTTAACACCCATTCTTTGCAAAGGACAGGAGAAGGACTGATCAGGGCTGGGGTAGCTAAGATTGGGATGCGATGCTTCTGGTCTGAGCACTGAGGTGTGCAATAACACCCAATCCTCACAAAATTTCAAAAATTCTCTAATACGCTCAGCCTGTTCTCAGCACAACCAATTTGGCTGTTCGATAATTTCCTTTGAATGTCTTCTCTCTCTTTCTTTTCTTTTTTTCTTCTTCTTCTTTCCTTTTCTTCGTCTCCCCTGCCCCCATTCAATATATTTATCTTTAATTATATATTATTTTGATTGTAAATTAGATTGTGTACATTAAAAATTAATCTAAAAATGAAGGAGTAGGAGGAGAAGGTTGTGCAGGTGAGCTTGAAGAATATTTCATTTTGACAATTTATCTGGATTTATCGCAAGTCCAAGGAAAATCCTCTTGGGCAAGTGTTATTTTGGAAATGTTGGTCTAGCAAGGATCCTCTTCTGCTTCTACATTAAACAGCTGCCAAAAATATGATCAAACAGTTTCATATTTATATAACATCCCTATTAATCACATCATTAGCTCTAGAGTCCCAAGGTGTTACTTAGTAAACTAAAGACTATGACTTACAAAGGAATGGCCCAATTAGAATTATGCTGAGATGGCATTTCCTGGACACAGACCAGCAGTGCCAGAAGATCCCTAAGGGAACGATGGGCAGTCTATTTTGCCTTACAGAATTTTTGTCATTTGTTCCTTAAATGACAAGCCCTTCTCTGCAAAGGAAAGATGAAAAAAATAAAAAATCAATAGTACAAATGGAAATCTTTAAGAGCAAGTCATACTGAGACAAAACCTCTGAAAATCTCCCTCAGTTCTTTTTAGTGTGCTACACAAAATCAATCTGCAATGACCCTACGAGCGAGTCAGCCTCACCCCTCTGACAGCCAAAGAAGAGAAGGGGAAAAGAGAGAGGGTGAGGTAAATGGAGGTCCTTTTTTTCTTTCCTGAAACTTTAATGTGTTTTTGAACAAGAAGGACACTTTGAGAAGCACCCTTGTGAATTTATTATCAATCCAGCCATCTCCCTGAATGAGGATAGGTATCAGAGCATTGATACCTGAGTGATTAAATGCTGCTCTGTGATTTATATTTTCACGTGTATATGCAGCTGTGCATGGGACATGTTTAGCATCACTATAAAGCAAAAGAGGCAGCCAGAATATGCATCTCACACTTCCATCTTGCTCCTGTGTTGGTTCTCTACATTCTATTCACTATTTCTATTCAAGCTCTTGTCCTGAACATTAGTACCCAGCCATCTGCTATTTCCAATAATCTCATTATAATCATGTGTATTCAGTGATGCCACTGAGGCCAGATTTTGGGACAAAAGTTGCAATGGATCTCCTTTACACAACAATCTCCTTTATGTTATCTCTAATTTCCAATCTCCATTATCTAATTTCTCCAACAGAGAAAGCAGGGGAAGAGGGGAGACCTGAAATAACAATCAGGTCTTTAAAAGCTCCCCTCACTTTCTATTGCAAAGGTGGGTACTGTTGACTTTCCAAATGTTTTGGACAACTCATACTTTGGCTATGTTGTCTAAGACTTCTGGAAATGTAATAGCTGACTTCTAGCCAGCTATTTTACTCCCACTTCTGAAAAGGAACTACATCTTTGAAACTTTCCCTTTATTCATATCATCAAATTTTGTTTGGGACAGCTTCTGCACCCTTGTAACTGGGAAGTACATACAATTTGATTTAGCTAATCCTGTCAAGTTCTCCCCATAGAAATTTGGCATGTAGCCAGAGTATGTATTTGTTGTTGTTATGCATCTTGATGTCAACTCTAGTTTATGGTGACTCAATCATAAGGTCTTCTTGGCAAGATTTATTCTGTGGAACTTTGCCATGGCCTTCCTCTGAAACAGAGGGTGTGACAAGCTATAGATCTCCCAGTGGGTTTCCATGCAGGGATTCAAATCCTGATCTTCTGGTCCAAAACTCAAACCACTACATCATTTGGCACAAAGTATACTGCACCCTAAGGGCACTAGTTCCTGTCTGATCTTGGAAGCCAAGCCGGGTCAGCTATGGATGGGAGACTGCCAATGAAAACCAGGTGCTGTGGGCTATATTTCAGAGGCAGGAACTGGCAAAACTACCTCTGAGTACTCCTTGCCTAATAAAGCCCTATAAAATTCATGGAAATAGAAACCGGGCAGCTTCATGGCAGCTTCCTGCTGGTTCAAGGGCATGTGTTGTGCGTATGCCACACCCCCAAGCCACCAGGAAGCCAGTGTATTTTGCCAGTCTGTTCCGGCCCTAAGTTTATAAGTGCATTCACTAAAAATCTTGTAATTTCCTGAGAAAGGCTTTTAAATTGTGGCTATTTTTAGATAATTGAGAGGCTGTATCCCTTGTCAATTGACAGCACATCACACAGAGAGAGTCACCAAGAGATTCTGATCCACTGATCCTGATCCTGATCCTGATCCTGATCCTTCTGCTCCACTGTTAATGTAGGCAGGCCCACAAAATATCTTGAATTAGTCCTGATTTATGAACAAATCATTTTTCTGAACTAAATGATCATTCATTTTGCAAGATAAAAGGACTGTGTGAATATGTGCTGCCAATTATAATTCCCAGAGATAGACTGAGAGGATATGGGCATAGGCTATATTCAACAGTGAACAAAGGCTTCATTAAATAATCAAACAAAACCCCAGGTGAAAATACACTTACAGGAAACTGTCTGAGATGCTCATGGCACCTGCCATGGCCCATCTTTTTTACAGCATTATAAAAATCCTGAATGGGAAGATCTGATTTTCATATTATAAAAAGGTCAAATTCCATCAAGCTCTTTCCAGTAAAGAAGATTTTCAGCATCATACTTGAATGTTAATAGATCTAAAACCTCAGAGACCCAATATTGTGGTCTTTCACAATCATTTCCGGTAGATGAAATTGATATGCATTTTTGACAGCTTGTTAATGAATAGATTTAAAAAAAAAAAAAGTAGCACAAAAGAGAAAAGTTTCAAAATTACACCTATTCTGTAGTTATGTTATCTAATTCCCCGGAATTTGACATTCTGCATTCATATCTATTTGCCTTAGCATTATAAATAAATGTTAACATCTGAAGTTTCTATGGTCTTTGAGAAGTGATTCAGTGCTACAGCCTATAATAAGATTACAAGTTAGGTCTGAAGTTAAAGAATTCATTGCTGAAGTTCTTTTCCAGCTGTCCCCAATCTCCCTTCTCTATGTGAGGTTAGTAAATCAAGTATTTACAAAACCGAACACAGAATTTCAATAAGTTTACAAGATAGATGTGTCTGTTACTGTAGTAATATAGCACAGATGTGTCTGTTACTGCAGTAATATGTCTTTTCTCTGCAAAAAGATACCCTGTAATATAGTCGAAACCTTAAACTATTATGCCAGCACAAGCCTCACTGGAATAAATGGGACATGCAGCTGTGGAGCTGCTTGCGTTTTACAGAATGACTTTGCCAAGGATTGAAGCTATCAGCTGCAGCAGATGTTCATAATCCAGAGGTCCCGACTTGAAGGTGTAATAACCACAGCTGGGTCAAACATACAAAGTACAATAAAGTAGCTGGCAAAGAAAATGAAGAACTATTTCTGAAGTTCCAACTATCAATGCCGAAAGACAATTTAGATATACATCTCATATTTCAAATATATGTCCCCCCCCCCCAAAAAAAATCCTCTGCAGCTTTAGCCAGTCTTTTTCTACATTTTGAAGGTTGGAACCTGCAACCCTATGTACGCCTACTTAGGAGTAAGGCCAATTGAATGCAGTTGGATTTTAATCTAAGGAAGCATTCACAGGGCTCAGTCTACAAGACATATAGAAAAATATTTAACAGAGTATGTCCTGTCTTCACTTCCAATGGAAGCCTATGTAGGACTAGAGTGGAAGTCTATTAGGGGCTCAACAAAGAAGTCCAGAGTTGCAGGCCTTTTGAGCTCCAAGCATTGGCTAGCTCTGTGGAGAGTTTCAATGACATCTGGGGAAAGTGTTGGCCACAAAACAAAATCTAGAGTACACATTGTAGTGATGCCTTTAATAAGCCAATGAAATAGTAGAAAATAGAACATACTAGCATTTAAAAGAGAGCCATCATGGCATAGTGGTTTGAGCATTTGATTAGGGAGTTTATCACACAACAGGAATTGGAAGTATAATCCAATGGCAATCTGAATGCAATCGTGGGGTTTCACGTAATTGCATGAGAAACTATCACACACAATTTCGGGCACAGGGAGGCAATTTCGGGCAGTTCCGAATGCAATGCGGTGTCAATACGCAATCACGTAAATTCGCTGAACTAGTGAATTGACTCAATTCCAAACTGGCCCCACTTTCATTTCTTTCGAAATTGAGGGAAATTCCTCCCGTGTGATAATGTCCTAGGAGACAGGGGATCAGTGTTCAAATCCTGGATCAGCCATGGAAACCCTCTGGGTGAGCTTGGGCAAGTAATACTCTCTCAGCCTCAAAGGATGGCAATGGCAGATCCCCTCTGAACAAATCTTGTCAAGAAACCCCCATGATAAGTTCTTCTTAGGGTTGCCATAGGTTGGAAACAACTTTCAGGCACACAACACACAGCTTTTAAAACCTACTGACTTCTTCATCTGTCAAAGATGGTTTGAAAAAATCATGCAGGGGGACTAAAACGATAGATTCACAAGCATGCAACTTGCTTAATGTGCTTGCTTGAGATAGATCTTAAGGTGGCCTTGATGGAGGGTCAATGCAGGTAGACAGGTCAGACCAAACCCATGGCCTTTATGTAGGAATAAACTGTGAGTCCCTGAGGAAGCTTCTCTAAAGTCAGTTTTGAGGGTAAATTTATGTGTTTCAAGAGGCCAAGCATGACAATAGGATCCACATTCAGATTGTTTTACCCTATAATGGATGCCACACCTCTTTTAAAATTGAATTCCAGTGTCAGTTCACTTTCTCTGGGTTAGGATTCTCCTGTCCTTTTTGGCCAAAGGAATTTGCTACCTGAGGCAGTGCAGAAAATTATGATTGCCATCCCAAAGTTAAATCACACAGTCCCAAAAGCCTGATTAAGTCATTTTAGTACCTGAAGCAAAAAAAAAAAAAAAAAAAAATCATCTCACTAGCAATAAAAATCAAACAATGATGATTCAAAACTAGCAATTCACTGTTCTTTTGTGACACTCCAGATCCTTCAAATAGTAAGGTTGGCCCTGCTGCAGTTTACTTTCTTGTGTATTACATTTATATTTTACCTCTACTCCAAGACACTCATGCCCTACATTTTATCTTTTCACCAGTCTTGTGAAATAACCTCAGGTGAGAGACAAGGTCACTCAGTGAGTTTCATAGCTGTATGGGGATTTTAACGTGGGCCCAAAATTCTAACCACTATACCTGTACTATTTTATCCTTGGGAAGCAAGTCAAACTCCTAGACCAAATCCTCAGCATCTTCAGCAGAGAGAGGGAGGGAAAGAGAATCCAAGCTCACCAAGTCATCAGTAGAAAAGTAGTGGTTACCTAATCCACTCCAGGTCCTTCATGAGTCAGTATTCAGTTTGAAAAGCAGTCCCAAATGGTAATCTGAAAGAATAGTCAGAGTCCAGGCAGAGTTCAAGGCAAAGGCAAGCAATGAAGGAATGAGGCACCAGAGCGGCTTTCTCCCAAGGAAAAGGATGGTTATCAGCCATACTGGATCAAAGGAGGTGCTGGGATATTTATAATATACCTGGGTCTTGCAATATACTTCTTATTTAAATGCAGAAAGCACCAATGTCTTTCTTTTTCCTGGTGTATCTCTGTGGAGCTAGGAAGTAGTAAGTCTAAGTCTTCATCTGACGGTTGTGGCTGCTGGGAACCTGGACCCTTTGCTAACTGAAGGCTCTACTCCTAAGGGGCTGCTGGGGCTATTGCAGTCCTGGCACGTCCCCTGGGCTCTCAGACTCTCCATCACAACCTTCAGACTCAGAGGACATGCCCAGATCCTGAAGGCAGAGCATGACAATACTCACTCTGTTTGGCTCAGTACCACTCAGGAATGTAGACTAATTGTGGTTCATAACAAGAAAGCTGTCGGTGTTTTCTAAGTTTTTCTGAGAAACATTTAATTTTATTTACATTTTTAAAAAACAAAAACTTGTTTCCATGATAAGTTTGATAGACATCTTGAGTCCATCCTATCTGAGGGACCACCTCTTCCTGTACGAACCTCCTCACACTCCGGTCCTCTGGGAGGAACCTGGTACAGCCCATGAAGACCATGCTGGTGCAGACCTTTTCAGCTGTCGCCCCCAAGCTGTGGAATGACCTGCCGGACGAGATGCATCTTATTCCATCCACTGAAGGCTTTTAAAAAGCCTTAAAAATGCATCTCTTCCAGCAGGCCTTCCCAGAAGAAATGTAACACCTCCTGGCCTTGAATTGCAGCTCTTGAGTTTTTCCATCTTTCTCTCCTGCATTCTTTCACCCATGTACAGCTAAGGTCTCCAGGTTGGAACTTTTGTTGCTGTTTTATTTTATTTTTATTCACTCATTTTATTGATTTTAATTTTGCTGTGATTTAATCCTGTTTTAAGGGGGTGGAGTTGGGTGATGGGATGGGATATTTTAATTGTACTTTTTTTTTAACCTTGTTGTAACCCGCCCCAATTGCTCGTTCAGAGGGGTGGGCTAGAAATTTATTATTATTATTATTATTATTATTATTATTATTATCTCCTGCAGCAGTGAGCTACCGACTTGGTGAAAAGTGCTGGGGTGCTCTGTGTGTGTGTGTGTGTGTGTGATCACAATAGAAATTACCAAGATATTGACAGTTTAACACAGAGATGAAGATTGCTGTTGTTACCACAGTTTAGTTTTGGGCCCTCTTTGTTTATTTGTTTGCCTGCATACAGTACTAGCTGCATATTCCATGACTTTTTATGAAAATAAAAAAGTAAATAAAGAGAGCCACTTCTAATCAGAGGAGAATATATGGTGTCCCATCATGAGCTAATATTTGAACTCTGTACTAAGCTATTTTATACATGCCATGATTTTGCTTGGTTTTCTCTCCCTCCCAGTCTCTTTCTCTCTCTCGCTTTCTCTCACTCTCTCTTTCTTTCTGTTTCATCCCCCATCCTCTTTCATTCTTTGTTAATTTCTGAAGACAAAGCACTTTAATGAATTAACTAGTGGGATGTGCTTTGCAGTTTCAGTAAGGCACTATTTCTCTCTACATTAGAGGGTCCATTTGCCTAGAAAATTCAAGCTGCTCTTTGTAAAGTTAGCTCAGATTCATAGCTTAATCATTCATAATTGCTAGATTCACAGAAACTCAGTTCTGAATCTTTCCATCATCTATCTTCCCACCCCAGCATGTATAAAGCTTAGGTAATACATATTCAGCAGAACCTCCGGCTGTTGCTGCAGGCATTGGTGAACTACAGAGAAGTATGCCTAGATGGTCTTGAAAGGCAGAAGCAAGGAGACTCGCTTTCAGAAACCAGATGTTACAGCAAGTCAGAGCTTCCACCCTAAAACTATCATCTCTTCTTTCTCTCTTTCCCTTTCTTCCATTTTGTGCTGGTAATATCCCCATGCCTGCTCTGCTTCAAGGGCTGCTGCTTGCAGAGACAGAAAACTTTTGAATACCAAACACACTGCCCTGTCATGGATGGACCATTTCCTGGTCAAGATAGGATTAAAGGTCGCTGCTAACAAACCCCCCGGGGGTGGAGGACCTATTAAGATGGTCCGCTCTCGAAGGCTGATGGAACCCAAAAGGTTCCAAGAAGCCCTAGAGGGATTTATGGTTGGGAATGATGGCGATTCTGTTGATGCCCTGGTTAATACCTGGAACACCGACCTCACTGGGGCTATAAACAGTATCGCTCCTGAGCGTCCTCTCCAACTCGCTTCAAATAAACAACCTTGGTATACTCAGGATCTTAGGATAATGAAGCGAGAGATGAGATGACTAGAACACCACTGGCATCAACACCGACAAGGCACTCCTAGAGAACTTACTAAAGTCCTATGGAGTTGCAAGCGATGCAGCAAAGAATTCACTCTATGCTGCATGTATTGCATCGGCAGAGTCTCATCCAGCAGAGCTATTCAGGGTGGAAAAAGGTCTAATTCGGCCCCCTCCCACCCTGAATCCATTATTAGAACCAACTGTTGCCTGATGTGATGCTTTTAATGACTATTTTGCCAATAAGATCTCTCAGATAAGAGCCGATCTGGACACCGGCATTAATGCAGAACAAATATCAGAGGCGTCCAGTGACTCCGTGGACTTGATTAAACTGGATCACTTTGAGTTTGTCAGTACCGAGGACGTGGACAAGCTCCTTGGAAGTGTTAGAAAGACGACTTGCCCCCTCGATCCCTGCCCTTCATGGCTTGCCAGTCAAGGTGGAGTTAGAGTGACATCACTTCTCCAATTGATTATTAACACCTCTCTCAAGGAGGGGAAGTTTCCAACAGCATTGAAACTCATGGTGGTAAAACCACTTTTAAAAAAGCCCTCCCTTGACCCTATGATTAGGCAGAATTATAGGCCTATTTCATTGCTGCCGTTTCTGGGCAAGGTGATCAAGAGGGTGGTCGCCTTCCAACTCCAAGCTGCCTTGGATGAAGCCGATTATCTGGACCCATTTCAAACCGGCTTCAGGAGGGGATACGGAGTTGAGACGGCCATGGTCGCTCTGGTTGATGATCTCCGTCTGGGCATTGACAGGGGAAGTGTGACCCTGCTGGTGCTCTTGGACATCTCGGTAGCATTCGATACCGTCGACCACGGTATCCTTCTGAAACGCCTGAGGGAAATTGATATTGGAGGCACTGTACTTCAGTGGCTCCGGTCCTATCTCTCAGGCAGATTCCAGATGGTGAAGCTGGGAGGCAGTTGCTCTTGTAAAAGAGAGCTGACAACTGGCGTCCCTCAAGGTGACATTCTGTCTCCCATGCTATTTAACATTTACACAAAGCCGCTGGGAGAGATCATCCGGAGACATGGGGCGCAGTGTTATCAATATGCTGATGACACTCAAAAACACTTCTCTATGTCTCTGGCTCTTGCAGCAACCAAGGATGGCATCTCCCCTTTAAACTCCTGCCTGAAGTCAGTAATGGGCTGGATGAGGGAAAACAAACTTAAGCTGAATCCAGAGAAAATTGAGGTACTTGTGATAGGCTCTCCCGGCCCAGGCATGGAGATTTGCCAACCTGTCCTGGATGGGGTCACACTTCCCCTAAAGGACAAAGTTCGCAGTCTGGACGTACTCCTGGACTCGTCGCTCCAGATGACATCTCAAGTGGAAGCGACAGCCAGGAGTGTGTGGTATCAGCTTCAGCTGATACGCCAACTGCGCCCCTACCTGGGCAGGGAGGACCTTGAAACATTGGTACATGCACTGGTAACCTCTCGATTAGACTTCTGCAATGCGCTCTACATGGGGCTACCTTTGTATCAAGTCCAGAAGCTTCAGCTGATCCAAAATGCAGCGGCCAGATTGCTTACAGGGACTTCTAGATTCGATCATATAACCCCTGTTTTAAAATCCTTACACTGGCTCCCAATTAGCTTCTGGGTGCAGTACAAAGTGTTGGTTGTTACCTTTAAAGCCCTATATGGCTCAGGCCCGAGTTACTTGAAGGAACGCCTCTCCCTACATAATCCACCCCGCACCCTCTGAACGTCAGGTAAAAACCTATTGGAAGGTATTAATGTAAGATTGTCATCTACTTCCAAGAGAGCATTTTCCTCTATGGCTTCCCAACTCTGGAATGCCCTACCGGATGAGATCCGTCTTCTTACTACCTTAGAGGCTTTTTAAAAAGCACTGAAGACGGATCTCTTCTGGCGGGCTTATCCATCTGACCTATTGTGATATTGTATGCTACTCAGAATGCTGAAATTGAGTAAGTAGCAGATACTATGGCTGTAAGTTTTGCACTGAATGTTTTAATCACTTTATGCCTATTAGTTGCACATGGTAATTCATGTTTTTAACTATAAGGAATGTGTTTGTTTGTTTTTTACTTTAATGTTTTATTGTGTTCTCGTAAGAATGTTTTATTGTTACTGTTTTAACTGCTGTAATCCCGCCTCGATCCAATGGGAGAGGCGGGAAATATAATATTATTATTATGTTATATTCACAAATGTTTGTTTGTGGGGAGAGAAAAGCTGTTTGGTTGTAAATCCCAAAAAAACTCCCCCCCCCCATCATTTTCATTCTGTTTGGGGGGAGCAAAGAAATTTCTCACTAAAAATGTTCAGAGATGGAGACAATTGTGCAGGAACTCTCTTGAGAGTCTGGGATTACCATACCTCTGAGATGGCATAGAAAAGCAGGTCAATGTCCTTCCACTGTACTGTTAACTCTCTCAAAGCTGTGAGCTTCCCAAACAACAGTGTGAAGTAACTCCTTCCATGCGACTTTTTGAAACCAAGAAGTGAAGACAGCTAAGGAACTAGCAGAGTGGAACTGTGAAGAGTATTCTGAAATATTTTCATTCTCAATTAGAATGGTTGACTCAACATGCCTGATCTAAAATAAATGGTATGTTCCATAAGATTTTCACCCTCTTTCAAGATTTTACAAAAGGTGTATTCCAAATAAAAACATTTCACATAAAATTAGGTTATTTTGTACAGAAAACTATTTTTCACAAAGACCTTCATGATTATTCTTTTTACAAAAAATCTTGAAATGCGAAAAATCATCCAAAATGTGTAAAAATTCTTGTAATCTGACCCATAAGGGGGGGAATTCTTCCTGTTCATATGTGCAAGAATAAAACAAATAAAGATTTACATCTTTACTGCAGAAAAAGGAAAGACTATACACGAGAAAGAAGAAGAGAAATACAGCATCCTTGGCCATCTCAGAAATAGATACGTACTTTTCTGGTTTTTTCCAAATGTTCCACACCTATTTTTAATTTATTTATTTATTTTGGTTTGCTGGCTTCTCCTGTCCCCTTGATCATGACTGGTTCCATATATAATGTCCCAGAACATACAATATCCCAGAACCATGCTTGAAATTGGGCAATGCAGAGGCTCAAATGTAGTGGTCAGTCTACAATGCCAGCAAAAAAATTAATGCATTAGAAACAAAGGGGGAAAAATCTGTTCTACAAGCACAGTTAACAACTTATGCCATCTCTGAGAAATGGTTGGAGAATTTCTATTAGCCCTGGATGAATTCAGTGAAATTGTTTCCTCCAGTTTCTTTGTGCAAACAGGGTAGAAAATTTCAAGAGGCCATTTGCACAGAGCTGTAGCTGATATGTCTAGTTCTGTTTGGCCACTGCTAGAAAGAGCATGTTGGATTCAATGAATTCTCCAAGTGATCCATCATGGCTCTCTTTATGTTCAAGGAAGTGTGACTGAAAATGTTTCTGCACCAACAAGGCATGCACATTAAACAATATAGTCACAATCGTTCCATGCTTTACCACTGAACTGACTTAGTCTGTGCCAAAGGTTTCACTTTCACAGACAGGGTAATATAACAATACAGTGTAAATTTTATACATGGATTATAAATATTTCAATAAAAAAACATAAAGAAATTAATGCCTACAAACTACATTCAGAATGTTCCACCCCTGGGCTTTTACAGTATTTTACCCAGAAATTAAACCTAAATAGATGTGATTTAAGATTTGTCTTTGAAATGCCTCAATTACAGAAACCCATTACAGTGTAGGAGGTACAATAGATCTTGTTTACATTATTTCATGAAACATCAGGACTGAGTTGGCTTTAATCTGCTGCTTATGTCTGGTTGGAATATAAACTAGTGGATACAGAACACCTTGAAAAATTAAGATTACCCTAAATGTACCCTATATGATAATGAAGTTTTTGAAAGAGGACAAACATCTTGGGACAGATAAATTTTGGAGAAAGAAAGAAAGAAAGAAAGAAAGAGAAATTGGTTTTTTATATTATCCTAAAAATATGCCAAGTTGTAAACAAGGGATAAAAACAAACCAATTTCTGCTTTGGGGTATTACAAAGAAAAAGAGGTCTGTATTTCATTCCCATTTGCAGTTAGACACTGAATGTAGCGAAATCCTTTTCAAAATGCGAAGAGCTCTTTAAAAATCTCAAGTGCACAAGGCTTTTTGTGGTCATTTGTACACTATTTCCAGGCTACTGATGTACTTTGGTAGTGTTCCTCCCCCACTTGCAGTTAAATGCTTATATCCTTTATTCAAAAGAACAGCAAAACAGAACTTCATAATTAGTGAGGACTAGTCCTTGTGAGGACTAGAAAAACATAAAGCAAAAGGAAATTTGTGAAGTCTTTGAAGAATTTTCTGAATAACTTGGCACTTCTAGGATTCAAGTTTCTGGATAAGAAAGGTCACATTATACAGGCTAATGTGTCTAGCAATTCAGCAGAACAAAAAAGGGCAGACTCCAAATATTCCCCCGAGACCTAGGCGATTCAAAAGGTGATTTAAAATCATGCCAAAGAGAAAAGCCTCCGGGCCTGGCAACAACATTTGCAATGTTCTTTTCATCTTTTCCTTAGTGGCTTCCCAACCTCCTGCCCTTGTCTGGGTGTTCTGGGAATGGTAAAACTTCATAGATTGAAACTGTGGCTGTTTGCTTGTATTGTCCCCATTGCCATTTGGGCATACCTTCTTAAAGTTTTGTTAATGTACATGGATGTGCACTACAGGGCAAGTTGTAGGGCCCTTCCCACCCAGTAAAATCTCTGAGTCAGAAGGGAAATGCAGCTCTGTTGTAATGTGAATACATTTAGAGACATTCAGGGAGACATGCACCACCACATTGCATGTTTCCCTCTCACTGTCTCTCACTATAAATATATACCTTGAGACCAAGCATTACTTGATGTGTCTGAGGTAGAAGAATACGTGTAACACAGACTTTGCAGTAGGCTTTGCATTGCCTCCCAAGAGAAGCTTGCCTGGTTGCCTCATCACTGAAAACTTACTTCTTCAGTAAAGCATTTGGCCGTTACCTATTTTATCTTTATGAACTTTGTTTTAACAGAAGGTTGCTTTTAACAAAAAAACAAATGATGAAAAATTATAACATCTCTAATAGCTAAGTTATCATTATAGCTATAATTTCCCCCAAAGTAATTACTTCCTCTTTCTCAAAATTAACTACAATAATTACCTTTTATGTTACCTTGGAATAGTGGTCCCCACATTTTTGTAGGCTACCAGCCCCTTTTCTTTTGAGCGACAACCCTAGCACACATACACACACACCATTAAGCTTATTGCACAGGCCCTGGAATGGGCCTGTCGTGTTACAAAAGGGGGCATGATGGGAATGGGAGGTGGCATAGAACACATTTTACCACACAGGAGAATGCCACTGTTGCTGCTGGAAGTTCTCATTGTGTTCCCAGAGGGGGCGATTCTCAGGAATGGTGTTCCTGAAAATCACCCCTTCTGAGACGCATCCAGAATGCAATGAGAACTTCTGGAGCCACCGGTAGCATTCTCCTGTGTGGTAAGATGCATTCTATGCCACCTCCCGTTTCCATCACATGTAACGTGACAGGCCCATTCCAGGGTCTGTGCGATAAGCTTACATGTTTACTTCTTGATGCAAGGCTTACTGCTGGGTGGCAGCATCTACCTCAGCCATGCCCAGCTTGCCACTGCCTCCTTCACCACCTCACCCTCTCAAGTGCAAATACAGAAGCAATGCAGGCCTGCTCCTCCTTCTTTCCCACACCAGCCTTACAGCAGAAGGTTGCTGCTCCCAGAGTGACTAAGTGCAAAGAAAGCCACGACCAAGCAGCCAGTTAAGTAGCAACCAGGAATCCGGTCAAGCAGTGACTGAGAAGCCTCATGCCTGTGCTAGTCTTGTGACAAAAGCCAGTATGGGCAAGAAGCTTTTCATCCATTGCTCAACTGGCTGCTTGATCACTGCTCCTTTTGCACTTAGTCACCCTGTGTGCAGCAACTGACCAGCCAGCGGAGCAGTGACCAAGAAGCCTCTTTCCTGTGCCTGCCTTACAACAAAGGCAAGTATGAGTGAGAGGCTTCCCATTTGCTGCTTGGTTGCTGCTCCCAATGGGACTAGGTACAAAGAAAGAAGCTTCTCCCCACAAGGAAGGATTCTCAGTCTTTCTTTACCAGGGTTAAGAGGGGTACAGCTGGCTTCCCACTTTTCTCCCTGGCAAGGAGGGAGTCTTAATCCCAAAGAGGTGAGAAAGGTGAAGGACTCTTTGGAAGAATTTACTCTGGATACTCCTCCCCCTCTTTCCCCAGAGACATACATTCCCCAAACTGCTTCAAGCTATCCCCTATCCACCCACAAACATTGCTTCTCCTACTACTTCTTATCTCAGCTCCAACTTGCCAGCCATGTCCCAGCACAGCTCAAAAAGTTTCAACAGAGTCCCAAATGTGAGAGCTCCTTTTTACAGCCACTTCTTCCCTACCACTATGTGCTATAACACCTCATCTCCACCATTGTCCTAAGTGCCAATGGTTATCTTTCTTGCATGCCAGTACTGAAGGTGTGAAGTCCAGTATCATATAGAAGATAACAACAAATACAAACACACACACACAAATATACTGAGAAAAATATAAATTGCATGAAGCAATACATCAGGCAGAGGAGGATTTTTAAATGTAAGAAAGAAAGCACGCACATGCCACTTGCATGTGCACAAATAACATTTATACACACTGATATTGGTTTGATTAGGAATGGCTTCCAGAAGTGAACAGAGAAAGGAAAGTAACTGGAATTATTTCAGATACAATAGGGCAGAAAAGGAGATGTGTCCAACAATACTACACACTAGGCCGGTACAGACTGGCCCTTTGCGGCACCCTCATCATATGCTAAGGTTGCCTGGGGGCAGAGCGCATCCATGCCCTGCAACCCTTACACATGACGAGGGCATCAAGATGGCGGCACCCTGTTTACATGGGTGCCGCCATCATTACGTAAGCCCCTTACAGCATCCACATGGTTGCACACAGCGCTTATGTAATGAGTGTGCCAGTGGCTCACTCATTACGCTGTAGCTGCACACAGCCATGGCTTAAAAAGAACCCACTTTTCGCGGGTTCTTTTCCGCTGGCAGAAAGTCGCATGGTTTGGCCACTGAGGCTTCCCTCCAGTGGAAAAACATTTGGGGCAATATGTAAAGCCTCACTGTCTCCATCCAAAAGGTTTGGCTATCATCATCATAATCACCCTCACTACCACCACTGTATTCATTTATATCACACTTCCCCTCGAAAAAATTGAGACTCAAAATAGCCCACAATTAAAAAGATCCATACAATTAAAAATGTACTTTAAAAAAAGCATTAAAATAGAATTAAACTATTTATGGTATTAAAACAATTAATTAGCATTACTTAGTTGCACTGATAATTCAACCTGCAACATTGCAAATGCAGATCAGATATACCACTGCTGAGGTAAAACTGAGCTATTAATTTTTCATTGTTGATTTGTTTCCTTACCTCCTTAGGTGGGTATTGTAGCTTGAAAAATGCCTGTTGTCAATCACAAGACAGTAATGTGTTCTTGATGGAAACTGAAGGCAAGTATGTGTCATGGTTAGTGGTTTTTCAATGATGCATGGTGCTTAAATCCATTGTGCAGTTGCACAGTGGTGTGAAGAAAGTGAATTTGTTGTACTGATAGTTCTAGGCTCAAGTTGATGGTAGGGTGGAAGTTGTAGAAAACTTGGCGTAACTTCCCAAGTGATTGCTTGGCCAAATTACAAAGATGTTATCAAAAAATTGTAGGTAGAGGAGAGTGCATTAGCTGAGGCATTGTTCCAGGTCAGCCATGGAGATGTTTACATATTGTGGTATCATGTCGGTGCCTATGGTAGTGCCGCCGACCTGTAGGTGTATATTATTCCCCAAAGTGAAGTAGTTATGAGTAAATAGAAAGTGGCAAAGTTTGATGGCTAGATCTGCTGTAGCTTCTTTCAGGACAGTATTCTTGATAGCTTGTAGTCCATCCTAGTATAGGATGTTGGTTTATAGGGATTGCACATCTATAGTGGCTAGGATGATGTTCTCAGGATAGTTGTGGATGGACTGTATTTTCCTTGGAAAATCATTGTATTCTTCACATAGCTTGGAATTTTGATGGCATACAGTCTGATCAATGAGTCCATATATCCAGATATCCTGTTGCTTGAAACAATAGGTCTTCCTGGATTGCCTAATTTATATATTTTTTATTATTTTTTTGGTAGTTAGTAGAACATGCCCAGTTTGGGCTCCTAAGGTCTGTCCATCTGAATTCAGTTGTGTACATTAATGAAGAATGTTGTGAGTAATTTGTATCGTACCTTCAGATATTCATCAGTAGGATCTTTAGAGATGCTTCTATAAAATGTAGTATTTAGACAGTTGTCTCTCAGCCTCCAATATGTAGTCTGAGTTGTTCATGAGGGCCACAGTTCCCCATTTGTCAGTCTGTTGTATAATAACATTAGGACTGCTTCTGAGATTCTGGGTGGCATCTCATTCCTTATGTGATAAATTTTGTCTCCTGTTGATTATCTTAGGCACAACAGTGAAAGCATTCGATGTAGAAATCCATTCCATCTCCTGACCTTATGGAGGGATCCGTGTAGACGTTTGTTGTTGTTGTTGTTGTTTGTTTGAAAACATATTCTTGTGTGTTGGTGCAGTGGCCATTGTCATGTGGTACAGGCTGAGATGATCCTTGTGAGTTGTTGTCCTGTCTGGTGTCACTCTCTTTGAAATATTCTTTGAGTTGTAGATGGTGGCAGAAAGCCTCCAGATCCCCAGAAAACTGAATCATGTGTTTAGGTTTTGAGTGGCAGAAGTATAGGCCTCAAAGACAGACATTGTTTGTTGTGGTTGGAAAGTTTTACAATATTATTGTCTACGTTTATGGTGTTTCTGCCGTAGGCTGTTGAGCTTGTAGTAAGAAAGAGAGATTCTTTTCTTTCATAGAAGACAGCTATTGCCCAACAAGTACTGTGTTAAGCAAATGTTTCCATGACATTTGATTGGACCAAGATGAATGCTGTCAACAAAGAGGGCCTACTGTATTTGTTGTTGCTGCTGCCTTCAAGTCATTTATGACTTATGGCCACCCTAAGATGAACCTATCGTGGGGTTTTCTTAGTTTAGAAGAGGTTTGCCATTTCCTTCCTGGAAAAGAGTGTGATGTGCCCAAAGTCACCCAGTGGGTTTCCATGGCCAAGCAGGGATTCAAAGCCACATTTATGTCTTCTAAACCTATGAAAACATTATAAAATAGATTAGTGATGTTAGAAACCTGTAACTTGAGATATCTGTCATTTGCATGCTAAATACAGTTACTCATCCCAGCTTAATCTGACCTATTCAATCGCCATCCAGTGATTTATTTAATAGGTTTATTCTAGTTGGGACTATCATTTGGATTTAACCTTGTGATTTCAAGTGAGCCTATTTATGTAGCCTGTTAAGTCGCCCTTGGCTCCTATAAGGAAGGGAAGGATATAAGTACATTACTATTACTGCTTCTTCTACTTACTGTTATTATCTCATCCAGCAAGACTGTTCTTCTGTTATTAGTAACAACTATTATAGGCACTGCATAAAACTGTCAAACAGCACAAAAACAAGCAGTGAGGGCAACCTACTGTATGTTTGAACAGAGTAGAGATCCATTATGCTTCCCCTAGACTTGCTTTTAAACAGGAAAAAGCTAACATAAACCAGGCTTGCCAATGAATATATCAATTGAATTCAGGAAAGACTTTCAAGCCCCAAACCCACAAAGTTCAAGCAAACAGCAGCTATATCTAGGGCTTGTTTATTCCAAGAAAACCGAGATACTCAGAAAGAGATTGAGAGAACAAGAACTGATCAAAAGGACCACAGTAAGTCATTCAACATTACTCCCTCCCCCTCCTTCAGTTATACACACTTCACTAATATTATATGAAAGGAAACAATTCATTGAAATGTCACTCGCATAATAAGGTCATGATACATTTGCCAGAGTTACTTTTCTTAATGAGCTGCAAAAGCCCTATATTTGCAGCGACCAGAATGAGGGGTGTGGTTTCACTCCTTCACATCCTAACCTTTCCATACATCTTATTACAGATTGTCATAACTCATTAGGGAATTTAATTTTCACTTGAGTGAGTAGCCATAGGAAAAGCATAATAATAAATCCTTTAAAAATCACATTAACATATCCCCATTTGAAATGCAAGAAAGATTCCCTGTGCATACCTCTGTGAGGTGTCTTTTTAAAAATATATATAGCAGCAATGACATATATGGCATTCTACCCTGTAAATATAAGCAAAAGATGGCATGTCCCATCCACCAATAAAATTACAAGCTACAAGCTTTGACTCTGTTTGCTTTAACAGAAGTGGGGAAGGGAGACGCAAAAGATTAATGAGCAAGTTCAGCTATATAGAGCCCAAACTATTTACCTTAGTGCAGACCTGAGCCAAAACTATTTGCCTCATTTTTATTTCTATGGCAAGAGGCATGTCCTGTTAGTGGTTTAACATTTTCACATCTTAACAGTGCAATTTTCTGGTATCATTTTCTTTCTTAATGGCCTTCACTGTTCTTGGCTTCCTTTGCCATACAGATGTTTAATCTCTTTGGTCATGCTGATCCATGCAACTGTCAATGGCATTGCAATGCTATGTTATAAGAACAGAAGAAGAGTCTTATTGGAGCAGGCCAAAACCCTATCTCATGTAATGTTCAGTTCACACTGTGGCCAATAGGTTGTCCAATGAGATGATGCCATGTACACAATTAAACAACATTGTATCTGGTCTACCAAAGGCAATAGGATTAAAGAGAGAGATATACAAAGTGAGACAGAAAAGAAAGTGGGCGGCTGGGGGGAAACTTACTCAAATAATTGACAATTGAGGCACAAGAGGGGTTGGAAAAAACATTTGATGCGATGTTCATATTTACAGAGATGGCTGAGGAAACAGATTTGCTAAACAACATTGAAAGTGCTATGTTCACAGTAGATATCAAAGAGAGAAGAATAGTATGTCTAACTCTGTTTTATTGTGATCCAGGAGACAGTTCAAGCCAAAATCTTGATGAAAGAGATGGCGTGAGCTATGAGGGAGTAGGAGGAAAGAGTGTGCATGAGAAAGAGAACATACCATGGAAGGAATTTTTTCTTCTCACAAAGGTGCAAGAAGGGAAAATGATCAAATTAACTGGGACCCAAGGATGGTGAAGCTGAAAAAACAATGGCAGAACTTCCTTTTTCATTTCACTCTATTATGTTTAAAAAAATTTCTCCACACTTAGTAATGTAGGAGCCTGCTACCCTATTTATGTCAGAGTGTGTGTCTTACCTTGTTGTTGTGTGCCTTCAAGTCTTTTCCAACTTATGGCAATCCCTAGGGGAACCTATTATGGGACTCTCTTGACAAGAGTTGTTCAGAGAAAGTTTATCACTGCCTTCCCATGAGTCTGAGAGCATGTTATTTGCCCAAATCAAAGAAGCCCTAGTTCCAGAGTTGCAGTGCAACATTCAAACCATTATGCCAGGCTGGCTTATACTGGCTTATTTCTCCAAAAATAAGTTTTAAGTGAAAATTCTTCATTACCAATTGTGTTCTAAATGGCACATCTCTTTTTGTCATTGTTGAGACATCAATGTTTATGCCAAAAAGGCTGAAGAATAAAACAAGTAGGCTGTTGGTTTCTTTCTGGTTCTTCTGGATTCTACAAAATGCTAAGAAATACATGAATTGGATCATCCTCGTTTAGCTCCTTCAGGTTGTATCTGTGCAAAAGTTTGCAGGAGTTGCTACAACGGTAACCCCCTTGTATCTCCTTGAAGGCATTGACTCCAGCCCTTCTCTACACTTGTATATTCGCTTATCACAGAGAACCGTAAAGCAAGACTTAACAGTTGCCTAACAGCTAGTAATCTACTGTAGCAACTCTGAAATGTCTTTTCAGAATAACTATCCGTTGCACAGAAGTGGGTGAATTAAGTCATCAAAAAGCTTCTTTTTCCTTTGATCTTTGGAGTGAGGTCTGACAGCGCAGGAAGACTGCCTCAAGAGAAGTGCCAGTGCCTTATGCTACTTATTTTAATACCAAGATTAATTTGCTAGTAGTAAAATCAAGAATATTGCCTCACAAGAGTTTTAACTACATGGCACAGTGCATTGCTTCATGTCTTTATGAGCTGAAATTTTCCTACCAGTTTTTATAAGCATCATAAATTCCAAGTTCCATTTTTGTCACCTGATTTCCACAAAACCTGTATTTGTCACAAATCAACGCAGTTTAATATACTAAAACTGTAGACAACAGTAGTTGAATAACAAATTCTTCCCCTGTAAGAATACAAGTTCACCCATCATTTAGGTTAAAAGAGGGAATTCAAATTCAAATGACATCACCTGCAACAATCAAACAAAAAATGTGTTGCTTATGAATTGGAGTAGTAGTTTTTACTACACGATGTCGATTAGCATGCAAATTGTTGTGACAGTGTATGCCTATTAGGGCACTTTCCACATCTTTCCCTTTCATAAAAGAAGCCATTCCAGAATTTTTAGGATTTTATAGTAGAGCATTGTTTTGCTTAGATAAACTATGTACTGGGATGAACTCTCAAAATTCAGGGCTCTTCTTAATCCAAGTCTACATGTACTGTTTTTATATAATTCACTGTTCGGAGTTTGACCTCTCCCGCAGCTGGGTAACTCTGTGGCAGCCCTATCAGTAGCATCCGTGAGCAGTGGGGGGTGTGTGTGCAAATCACATTGGGTGACACCCCACCCTGCCCCATCCCATGCCTCCTTGCTGTGGCCTGGTTTTACTCAGAGGAAAGCAAGGAGCCAAGCTGAGTATATGCATACTCCCACACCTCCTTACTGCAGCAACCTGAAGGGGTGAGGCTTTTTCAAGGAGGTGCAATGAGGCCGGGCTCGGCCTTGCCGAGCATGCGTATGCCCTTCTGCTCCTCCTTGCTGCAGCCCAATTTTCCCCTGAGGAAAACCAAGCTGCAGCAAGGAGGGCCAGAAGGACACATGTGTACACAGCAAGACTGAGCCCAGCCTCCCCACACATCCTTGTGGAAGCTCCACCCTTTAGTCCCACCCTTTCTTGTTTTGAAGACTCACACCCCACACCAGGTGACAACAGAGGAAGGTACTCCTCTGAGCCCTCTGCAGACTTTGATCAAAACAAACAAAACAGCTTCATTTATATACCGCTTCATACTGCCTAAGGAGTGTCTAAGCGGTTTACAACTGTAAGCTACTTGCCTCCAACAATCTGGGTACTCATTTTAGCGACCTCGGAAGGATGCAAGCCTGAGTCAAGCTTGAGCCCTTTTGCTGATATTGAACTCGCCACCTTATGGTTTTGAGTGAGTGGCTGCAGTACAGGCATTTAACCACTTCGCCACCAGGGTCAGGACTAGTGCCCCTCCCAGGACATAGGGAAGGAAATACCTCTTGCTAGTTGGGAAAATGTTTGGAAAAGAAACTTACACTTTACAAAATGTAGCAATTTAAAGAAAATTACTACAAACTTTTCTTTCGATGGTATATAACTCCAACCAAGATAGCAAAAACATGCAAACATAGAAACAAGAACTGTTGGGAATGCAATGATAAAGTGGGGTCTTTATACCACATGTGGTGGCAGTTTATCAAGCAATTTTTTTTTTAAAAAAGGAAAACAATACACAAGAACATTATAATTATTTTAAAAGAATATACCATTTTGAGGCCTGAACTTTTTTTTGTTAAACATAACAGATATAATTCCCGACAGTGTATTGCTCTATATGATCACTGCTGCCTGAATAATTTATGCAAACTATTGGAAGTGTAACATAATACCAACGGTAGATGAATGGATCCTAAAACTGAATGACTAAGCCATACTAGATACTTTATCAATGTATAATAGTAATAGAACCACCCAACAATACGAAAGAAAATGGAAAGAGATAACAAACCTGTGGGAAATAAATATGAAAAGATTGGTTTAGTTTAATATTGTTTACTAATCCAGAATTAGCTTTAAGTGCATTACCTGTAACATGGAAGTTGTAAAAGTTGAATGAAATAAGGTATATTTGAATTATTGAGAAAATTAAAAAAGAGAGAAAAGAACTAGTGCCCCTCCCACTCTCCTACTGGTAAGTCCAAGCCAGCATGACCAACGGTGATGAAACTGGGAGACCAACTACATATGAGCAACAAAGATTTCCTACAGATGGCCTCTTTGATGGCTGCAGTGATAGAGATTCAAGTTGAATGATGCAGACTGAAGTTGGACTCAAGTAGATTCTACTTGAACTTGACTTAACAATAAATGATGCACTGACTCAACTCAATACTTGTAAATTTTTAGCAACTGATTTGCTGGCCCTGGTTCAGTAACATAACACATTCAACATTCCTTCACTCCCACCTGCCTTTCTTTGACTCTTCTCCGCACACTTGTGCGCATGGTACCATGTCCTTCCCCTTCCATCATTTCAGGGCCTGAGTAAAGGTCATTTCATCTCCCCTGACATGCTATCTACACTGCCATCGCTGCTGCTGTCTTCCTCATGGTGTCTCTTCACTGCCTTCTCTCGTCCCTCCGCATCATGTATATGCACATACCTGCACTGCCACATTTGTGTCCCCCTTCCCATTATCCATGTTGTCATCTAACCAGAAGGAAGACAATTAAGGAGATGAAGCAGAGGAGGAAGAAGGAATGCGTGTGGGCTGAGGCCACATGTCTGGTGAGAAGAAAGAGGGGGAGAATGGATAGGTTGTGGGATAATGCTCTTAACAGTTTTGAGTCCAAAGCAGTTAAGACCCATTAAACTCAACAAAACTTAGTACTAAGAAAACACAAAAAACTTAGTACTCAGAAAACACACTCCTTAGTACTAACTAAACATTGCAAAACGCTCTCCACTAGTTTTAGAGTTATAAAATGAGAGCTGTGAAAAGGGCACCTGAATTTTTAGAAGACTGTCTCTTTTGGATGTGAACTGTAAGTAGAATGAACAGGCTTG
This sequence comes from Urosaurus nigricauda, assembly GCA_034509955.1. NCBI lineage: Eukaryota > Metazoa > Chordata > Lepidosauria > Squamata > Phrynosomatidae > Urosaurus > Urosaurus nigricauda. Next base: position 140,776,251 of record JAOEGL010000003.1, on the reverse strand, counting down.
GAGGAAAGTATTGTAATGGCAGGCTCTGGCATCAACCCAGGTGTCAGACAGAAAAATAAGAGTCCACTCTGATTCTAAACTTATCAACCAACAAAACAAAGAAAGTCGTGGAAAGAGAATCTGTAATAAAACATAACAACTGGTCATCAATAAGGAATGAAAATAAGTATACATGATTTGTCCATAAATCTTAAACAAATTTCCTTAAATTGGACCAACCATCTATATACTGCTCCAGACTACTTATCCCAGGTTTGGCAAACCTATATCATTAAAATAGACATACACATATTTCTAAAAGAGGGTTGCATGAATTGCTAAAGGTACAGATGTTCCAGACGGTATATACCAAATACATTTCAACCCACTCAGGTCAGAATCCTATTGTTGTTCTTGACTAGAGTGAACCCATTGAATAAATTCAATTTACCTATGTGTTACATCTAATTAGCACTAAGCAACGAACTTCTAGCCTCTGTCTTCATCAAAGGCTAATAAATAAGAATAAACTACTCCTTTGTGGGTGGCAGAACAGTAAGATTTTTAGGATGCCAAGTTTTCTCTCACTGAGCAAGAAGAAGTGGTTTAAAATATGAATTAAAAACTGTATCTCCATAAAACTTTCTAAAGATATGTGCAACCTTTCTAACTATCTTAATTTAAGAAGAAGAAAAACACCTTACCAAACTAAAGGTATATATAGATTTTATTGTGAATGGAAATCTTCCCCCTCCATATTTTTGGGGGAAGAGGAAGTTGATTTCCATCATTATATTATTCCTTAGGTAAATGTAAAGGTAAAGGTAGTCCCTTGACATGAATGTCTAGTCGTAACCAACTGTAGGAGGTGGTGCTCATCTCCATTTCTAAGCTGAAGAGCCAGCGCTGTCTGAGGACTGCTCTGGTGGTCATGTGGCCCTCATGACTGTACTGAATGCTGTTACCTTCCCACTAAGAAGTGGTATCTATCTATCTACTTGCATTTGCATGCTTTTGTTGGCAGAAGCTGGGACTAGGAGCTCACCCCATCATGCAGCACTCTGGCCTTTAACTTCCAACCTTCTGATCTTCCGATCATCAGAACTGGCATCTTAACCACTAAACCACTTCATCTCTTATATTATTCCTTATTGAGAAATATTATTTTATATCATATAGTGTTCCTTTTTCATAACCTAAGACACATCTAAACTGTTGAAAATGTCCCAGATTTTGTTCCTATCCTTTTTGTTTTGGAGATCCATACACATTTTGCTTATTTCTTATTTTCTGTCAGCAGCTGGTAGAATCATAAACCTTTCATACCAGTTCCCCAGGTTATTTTAACCTAGTATAAAATCAGAAAAGACAGAAACAAAATCTTGGACTTTTCAATCAGTCTGGATGTGGCTTACATATTTTCTTTAAAATACCTGAGCACACTATAACTACACGAAGCTCTTTTCATGCAACTGAGTAAGTGGCAAGCTCTTGATATCTTTATACACCACAAAGGCTTTGTCCACATAGTCTAAGAAACACCTATTAGGTTAAAAATGTGGACTTGTCAGCCCACCTAAAGTGCATTAATTCAATATCCAAGCCATGGCTAAGAAGGGACAGTATTGCTCAAAACCTTACACTGTACATGTATCAGGAAGACTGGGACTGCCATATAAAATTAAAAACTCATCATGTTTTCCAGACATTCTGCCAGAAAACATGCCTAGCATAGCTTACTAGTATTTGGATGCCTCACAGTAAAGTCCATAGGAATTAAGAAGAAAAATGTGTGTTTGCACTTTTCGGTGTGGGGGGGGGGGGGAGTTTTAGTTTAATTAGCTGTCCCTCAATATGTATAAAGTATGGGATTAATAATATCCCTATATCACTCAAACACAATTGACTTCTGCTGTTAAGTAAACTGAGGCATCAGTCAGCAAACTAAGGTCCTGTTACAGCTAGATCCTACACAAATATACTCAAGGCCTGCAACTGCATGTATAGAACAAAGCTGGAAAACCCAAAGCACTCCTCCTGGTGTTGGAACTACACCTCCCATCACCTTAATTCATGGCTGTGCTGGCTGGGGATTATGGGAGTTGTAGTCTAATGGTATCTGGAAGACCTCAGGCTTTCTGCACCAGATACAAAGTCTCCATTTGTATATTTTGCATGTTCAAATCTGTTCAGATGACCAAAAGAATACATGTTGGTCAGTACTAATGAGTTTATCACACAGGAGTAATTTCTCTCAATTGCGAATGGAGCCAATTCGCAATTATGTGAATTTGCTAGTTTAGCGAATTTATGTGAAATCTGATTGTGTTCAGAATGCATTCAAAATGACTTCCCATTTCTCAAAAATGACCCCTCCCATTGCCCGAAATTGCGTGAGATATTCTAATATGCAATTAGGTGGGACCCCATGATTGCGTTCGGAATGACTTCCCATTGCCAGAAATTACGTGAGATACACTCATTCGCAATAACATGAAACCCCATGATTGCGTTCGGATTGCCATTGCATTATACTATGATAAACTCCTAAGACTTGCTACTACTTCTTCTTCACACACTGTCTGGGTGCTTAGTTGAACATAGCCAAGTGATCTGCAGAGTTCTGATCAAAAGATGGAAGAAATATTTGAATGAAGAAGCTAACTTGAATATATTATTTGCTCAACAGAAAACAAAAACCCATTTAATGGCTGCTGTAGAAATGCCGTAGATACACCACTGTGCCTTGGCATACAAAATTTGCAAGAGTAATCAGGTTTACATCAGTATCTTTCTATAGACACCAAGTTAAAAAGCCAATGTAGCCTATTAGAAAGACTCTGGAGATGAGCATTATTTTGCTAACAAGTTCTCTTCTTCTTGCCAACAGGAATAATATGCCAATTTTTTCAGGGGGGTGCAGAATTGCAGCCACTGAGCTGTTGCCAGTCCCTGCTCAGAGATGGTAAGGAATTGTTACAAGTAACAATGATATCAGTAACACATTACGTTGGAGTGTAATGAGAATATGTCATTTTTTAAAAATGCTTTAAGAGATATATTCAAACAGCCTTTGACTTTTCCACATTTTGTTGTGTTATAACTTGGAAATTAGAAATGATTTACTTGGCATTGTTATCATTTGAAGTACATATGATACTTAACACACTGAAGGTGCAAAATATGGGTTGCAAAAGGGGTGAACGAGACAAACGCTCCCATGGCAAAAATGTTTCTTTAAAATTTCTTTAACTCTCATGCAAGTCTTCTAAAATTATAAGACAAATGCACCCCCAGGGGAGTATAAACTGCCTCTATCTGTTAAGGGCCCATGCATTTCCTTGTACATATTGCAATGAATCTGGTATATTAGTCCTTTGACTTACTTGTATATTAGTCCTTAGACACAGAATGCACAGAAAGCTGAGGTTCAAAAGTATCTAAGGGTTGCAAGACCTAAGAAAATATGACGTGGAAGAATCACATTCTGGATGTTTTGTTGGTGTTTCTAATGCTCCACCTTTATTCATGCCAAATCTATGTGATTTGTAAATGAATGGGTTATAAAATACCAGTTTTCCTTCTGTGAGCTCATTCCAAAGAAAGCTGAACCTGATTAAATGCTGGACCCTTTTAATTTCTCACAGATTGGAGATCTGGAACATACCAAGTGCTTTGCTACCTTCATCTCTTCTATTCTTCCTTCATCCCCTTTTGCAAAGATATTATTCTATGTAGTACCATATGCAATCAGGAATGCAATTGATAGCATTAATATCATTCACAAATGGGTGTGATTCCCCTTCCCTCCACTAAAACAAAACAAAACAAAAACAAAAAACCACAGTGGCCCAAGATTTGCCCACACAAATGTCCAAGATGTTCCTGGGGAGGGATATACACTTCTCCCTCCCTGTTGGTGGACTTGACACCTGTGGTTTTCATCTTTCGCAGACAGCAAGCCAAGAGGGACAAAATGCTGTGTGTGCTTGAGACATTATAATCAATGGGGAATAGAGTATTTGCATTTTTCTGATTCACGGGGGAGGGGGATCTGGAACAGATACCACATGAATTGGGAGGGACATCATACTTGAATGAAATCAAAAGGGGAAGGAGTTAACCATGATAAGACTGCATGAACAAAGGGAAGAGTTCAATTAGACTGGGCAGAATTCAATATTTTCTGACAGAATCAGAGGGCTGGACATATCACCATTTCTGACTTTATGTGAATCATTTAATAGCATCTCAGATATTTGAGTTTTCCCAACACATTCATGTACAGTACATGGTAAGGTTTTTTACAAAATATTTTCCTCAGCAGGATAAAATCTATCAAGTCATTTTTTAAAAAAAGTGCAATGCAACATAATGTCCATTACACCACAGGACAGCATTATTGAAAACATTAGGTTCTTGGACTAAAAGACCATTTTCCCTGGTTGAGTGTGAAATAATCTTTAGCTGATAAAATCCATTATTTCACTTACATCAAATTACATCCCTGTGTTGAAGGAAAGGGACCTGTTCATTCTGCTGACGGGGGCCCTGGATGTCCGTCTCAAATGCAGGCTGTGGGAGGATGGAGGCATAGAGGGTCCAACCATCTTCCCTCAAACCCCCTTTGTTAAAGTGGATGTTGGCTGGCCATTGATGTCACTGGGCTTATCTTTCATCTACTTATTTCCCAGCAGAGAACATGGAGCCTATTTAATGGTGCTTCAGGAATTGTACCTTGTTGTACCTTGCTGTTGTTGTTAACTGCCATCAAGCTGACTCCAACTTATGGTGATGCAATGCTTGAGAGATATTCGTTACCTTATCACCAACAGTGCCTCTTCCTTTCCTGAACCCAGCTTGGACATCTGGCATTTCTCATTCCATATATGATAAACGTCTTTGTTCTGTTGTAAATATATTTCATCTTCTGGCACTATCTCGTTTCATTTTGGATTATCTCATCATAGGGTTTCCATGGTAAAAGACATTCAAAAGGGGTTTATTCATGCTTTTGTCTTGGAATGATCCTCTCCCAATGTCAACACCCCCACTACTGCTGATGCCCAGTACTGTTTGACCTATATGATTTAGTTCCTCAGTAAAAACCTGTCTAATATAGGAGACCCTAAAAACAGCACTGCTGCCATCAACATAGCCACTTGCCTCACAGAAGCATACAATCCCACCACTGTGGAAAGGTTGCGCCATTGGTGGGATTGTACCTTACCTACTTTTCATTTAGCTATGCTGACATTTCTTATTATATTCAGCACAACCCGATTTAAAATTTCTGGATTGGAACTGGCTGAATCAACACCAAGTTGTTACAGTGGGTGGGTATGGGCAGGGGAAAGAGAAAAAATGACTTTACAACTGGGATATGTTATTTCCCATCAAGTTGAATTACATTTCAATGTGAGCCTTCCTAGAGCCTGAACTCTTCAACAGCCCTGTTCAGCTCTTGCAAAAGCAGAGCTGTGACATTTTTGATTGAATCAATATTCTTTTTTTTCCCTCTTGCCTTCCACTTTCCCAAACATTACCATTTTTTCCAATGAGGCACATCATTTCATAGGATCATAGAATCATAGTTGGAAGAGACCACAAGGGCCATGCAGTCCAACTCCCTGCCATGCAGGAACTCCCAAGCAAAGCATCCCCGACAGATGGCCATCCATCCTCTGCTTACAGACCTCCAAGGAAGGTGACTCTACTACATTCCAAGGGAGTGTGTTCCACTGTCAAACAGCCATTATGTTGGGGTGGAATCTCTTTTCCTGCAGCTTGCATCCATTGTTCCGGAACCTGTTCTCTGGAGCAGCAGAAAACAAGCTTGCTCCCTCCTCAATATAACATCCCTTCAAGTATTTAAACAGGGCTATCATATCACCTCTTAACCTTCTCTTCTCCAGGCTAAACATCCCCAGCTCCCTAAGGCATTCCTCATAGGGCATGCCAGACCCTTCACCATTTTAGTCACTCTCCTTTGGACATGCTCCAGTTTATCCGCATTGTTTTTGAATAGTGATGCCCAGAACTGGACACAGTATTCCAGGTGGGGCATGACCAAAGCAGAATAGAGTGGCATTATTACTTCCTTTGATCGAGACACTATACTTCTATTGATGCATCCTAAAATTGCATTGGCCTTTTTAGCTGCTGCATCACACTGTTGACTCATGTTCAACTTGTGGTCTGCTTGGACTCCTATATCCCTTTCACATGTGGTCACGTTCAGCAAGGTGTCAACCATCCTATATGTGTGCATTTCATTTTTCTGCAGAACCTTACATTTTTCTGTGTTGTATTTCATTTTGTTAGCTTTGGCCCAGATTTCTAGTCTACTCAGGTCATTTTGAATTTTGATCCTGTCCTCTGGAGTATTAGCTACTCCTCCTAATTTGGTGTCATCTGAAAATTTGATAACCAGGCCCTCAATACTGTCATCCAAGTCATTAATAAAGATATTGAATAGCACTGGGCCCAGTACAGAACCCTGTGGCATGATACAGTTGTTCCTTCAAATTCGCAGCGGTTAGGAGAACAAACCCCTTGTGAATGTGAAAAATCCACGAATAAGGCTCTCTGACCTCCGATGCCTGGAACAACTGTCCCAGGCTTTGGAAGGGAGGGAGAAGGGCCCGTGCGAGGTCTCTTCTGACCCCTCCCATGCCTGAGACAGTTATCCCAGGCATTGGAGGGGAGGGAGAAGGGCCCATACAAGCTCTCTCTTGACTCCTTCCATGTCTGAGATAGTTATCCTAGGCATGGAAGTGTAGAGAGAGAGAAGAGCCCGTGCAAGCTATCTCTTGAACCCTCCTATGCCTGGACCAGCTGTTTCATCAGGAGAGACCTCGCCCATAACAAGATTCATGAATGCCAAGTTTGCAAACGTGGAGGGACTGTATATCCAAAATACAACAACCTCAGTTTATTCATCTTGGCTTCTAGAGAGAGGTCAGCCCTGATAGATTCCAGGTCTCATTTATTTGCATTTTTAAAAGCACATAGTAAAATATCCAGTATGACATTTAGAATGACATTATTTTCTTCTTGTCAGCTTTTTTCATTGTTCAGCTTTTACATCTATACAGAAGCTGAAAATATGATGATATGGATGATCCTGACTTTGGTATTTAACAATATATCTTTACCTATAAGGATCCTATCTGGTTTCTTCATAGCTGACCCTCCAGTGCTAGTCTCAACTACAGTCACCATTTTAATTAATGGGTACACCAAAGCATAGAAAATCTTTAACTGTTTTGATGTCTTCATTATCTGCTTTGAAGTTTTGCAATTCATCTATGGCCCATTTTACATTGGCAAAAAGAGGTGTGTTGATGGCTGCATGAAAGCCCAGCCTTTAGATGAGAAAAAGGGAAAGTGTGCCATGAAAACACTATTTTGGCCTTTTAAGGGAGAAGAAGTGCTTTAAAAAGGAGCTGGCCCATTTTACATTGGCAAAAAGAGGTGTGTTGATGGCTGCATGAAAGCCCAGCCTTTAGATGAGAAAAAGGGAAAGTGTGCCATGAAAACACTATTTTGGAGTTTTAAGGGAGAAGAAGTGCCTTTAAAAAGTAGTTTGATTTCCCCACTACTTTTTTAAAAAGGGCGCAACATTGCTATTGCATCTAAAGGCTAAGGTGTAGTTGCACTGTTAAATGGGGCTCTGTCTCTTTAAAGCGCCCATTTAAAGGCATCGATACAGGTGCGGATCATAATGGATCATGGGTTGGGAGCATGCGTGGTGTGGACTTCACTTCTAATTAAAACGCTCAATGCCCTGCAGGAGTAAAAGCTGGGGTTTATCCGCGAAGTTTTTTAAAGCTCCCAAATCCTAGCTCCACTCCTAAACCGAACCCTAGACATGCGCAGTAGGGACTCTGGGATGCCGTTACTGTTATTCTACTGTGGATAACATGTCAATTCATTCACAAAATAAAGGGGTTCATTCATGATGCACCAGTGCAACGGCACAGTTTAAAAAGGCAGAGGAAACGCAATGATAATTTGACGGATCCCCATAAGTATACATTTGTCCTGCGCAACTGCGCAGGTTTGCTGGCTGCCGGCTGCGAACTGCGCAATTGCTCAGTTCCCAGCCGGCAATGATAATTTGACTGTATGGTGTAACTGCGTTTGTGCAGTTCGCAAACCTGCACAGTTGCACAGCACAAATGTATACTTATGAGGATCCGTCAAATTATCATTGCGGCTCCTCTGCCTTTTTAAACTGTGCCGTTGCACTGGTGCATCATGAATGAACCCTTTTATTTTGTGAATGAATTGACATGTTATCCACAGTAGAATAACAGTAACGGCATCCCAGAGTCCCTACTGTGCATGTCTAGGGTTCGGATTAGGGGTGGAGCTAGGGTTTGGGAGCTTTAAAAAACTTCACGGATAAACCCCAGCTTTTACACCTGCAGGGCATTGAGGAATTGCGCAGTTCGCAGCCGGCAAGGAAAAAAAATTTAAAGGTTCACCGCGGCTAAAAGCCGCGTTCATTGCCGCCCATGTAGCTGCTCCGCCTGTGTTTGTAGCGTTCTGACAGCTTCCAATGTAGCTGCTGAGCCACAGAAAAGACCTCAGATAAGTCGTTCCCACACCCCTCAGTCTAGCTGCCCTGTACCTTTTAAATGCATACCTGGGGCTTGCAGTCTAGCTGCTAAGCATTAAGGAAAGTGCAACTTCATGTCACACTTTCCTGCCAATCTAAAAAGCCCCAATGATATTGATTTCTTTGTTTTCCTCAAATGTAACTCTACTTTAGCACTTTCCTCCTCAGCTTTCATCAGTAATTGTTCTATATCTTTACTGTCCTTTGCAGACTAAAGATTTCTAGATTCAGATTCTTGCCTTGTCTTTCTTTCTTTCTTTCTTTCTTTCTTTCTTTTTTTTCTCCAGTTCCATTCATATTTCTGTCAAGGACCTTATGGAGACAGACAGTAACTGGCCCAAATTACCCAGGTGAATTTCATGGCCCAGCAAGGATGTGAACCAGCACCTTTGCAAAACTTTACAGATATTGAAGTCCAAAGCAGATGGGTGGCAAAGAGTGGTCTCTGGCCACTCCAGCTGTAATCGGTCTGGGCTTCTGGCTGCTCTGGGAGAAGGGTGTCATCTGAATGCCATGTCCCCAAAGAGACCGGAAGCCACTACTTTTGGCCTGTCTATTTTGGGCCTGAGTTTCCTTTTATTAGCTATATTATTCATCATAAGGAAACATGGTAGCAAATTCCCAAAACCCATGGAAACATCTGTAACCATACATTTGGATAAATTCAAAATAAGTTTGAATTATACTCTTATTTTTTATATATAAGTATTATGATAATCTACACACAGTGATATTGATTCTACCTTGTTATTTACTGCTCATTTTTTGAACTGTACCTCTTGTTTATTACATTAAAAAAATAAAATAAAATCCAAGGCCTTCCTGATAGTCCAAACTGTGCCTCAGACTGTAAGTCTGGCACTCGCTTCATCTTAACTGCTACCACCCTGGCCTTGGAGGGAGAGAAGAACTGGCAATATGTGCTGGACTTGATCCCATTCTCCTTTTGTGTCATGCCTTTTTAGATTGTAAGACTGAGGGCAGGGAACTGTCAAATTAACAATCTGTGAACTGCTCTGAGAGCCTTTGTGTCTGAAAAGTAGGGTATAAATACTCTGCATAAATAAAATAAATAAGTTCCTTGAACACATAGACCTATCTATTATTTGCACACAAATCCCAATAATGAGCCATGTAAACCAGTGGTGCTGTATAATAACATGCAGACACAATAATTTGTGGCCAGTATTTGATCTTTGGTGGTATTGCTTTCCATCTTTATTCCTAAGGACAAAGGAAATAGGATTCTTTAATAATGGATATTTCTTAGCAGTCTGGGAGCACACTGCCATCTCTTCTTTAAAAGTAAATTTACAGCTGCATGTGCAGTAGCATGATTATACACTCTATGGTCATATCCTTGGATATAATCTCACATGCATGAGTTTGCACATTGTCAGTCCTTTTATCTTTTAATGGGATTTTTCTTCCAGGATCACAGCAGCAATATTCGCATACTTATACCAGCCAGGAATGCCTACAATCTGCACTGAAAATACCCTGCTGTTGTGTCTCTTCTCTCATAATCTCAGTATAAAATTTAATTACATGGATTGAACATTTTAGTCTTGTCTCCAGATATAAAAAGAGTTTCCATAAATCACTTGCCCTCTGAAATCTACTGGGTATACTCCACTCCTTTTGCTCCTCAAGTAAGCCTTTGGTTGGGCACTGGCATGACAACTTACTTGAGATGGACATCGACAAAGTTAATTTTTTAATTTATTTGAAAAAAACTTCTGCTCAGAGGTCAGCATGGCAATGGCCTTTTTTTTAATAGCAAAAACATGCTCTGTTGAGTTGTTTAAACTGTTCACTAATTGGATGCTATATTTAAGGTTCAGCAGTGATTTAATAAAACTATGGTTCAGAGAAGTATGCATTTTTAACTGTGATCCCCCCCTCTCCCAAATCCCACAGATTTTAACTCATGCATACCTAATTTTCATATTTCATTTTTCACGGTGCCTTAACTCCATATTTAACTGAGATTTGACACTTAATTTTTCCTTTTCTTTCAGTGTCAGATATTAATGGAACAGGGGCCCATTACAGTTGTATTTCTAGATGATACATGCTACTGAGTTAGAAGCACACTGTATGGCACTAGAACTATGTGCTGCCACAGAAAACACTTCTCAAAAGATTTTCTGTCTTATTCCAGACAGACAGACACACATAGACACACAATACAGACACATGATACAGATAAAGATTTAAAGCAATTTCAGTTAGGGCTAATCCTAACATCATGGAGAGTGAAGTGACAACAATAAACTCTGGTTTTCCTTGACAGTCCCTATCAGCAAATGCATACATATACATACATCTATATATGTATGTTTGAAAAATTCATATTTATTTAATTGATTTTTATGTTTAATTTTAGGATAGTGTATCTAAAATTACACAATAGACATTTGCCTTCAAGAGGTATGGAGGTCTTCTAGTTTCTTCTGTCCAAACAGGATAAATTATAATAAAGGCAACAGATTATATGGCTGGTTAGCATCAGATCTGAAAAATTAGCCTCTCACATTGGAGTATGTTTTCATTCTAATTTGTCCATCAAATAAAATCATGTAAAATCTAGCCTTTTCCCAGAAGGAGGGGGAATGAAATGATGAAAACAGATGAGCAGGGATGAAAATCATGCAGCCCTTCAGCAGTTGCATCTGCTAGCATTCTTTACTATGCTGCCCAGGGCTACCAGGACTTACAGACAACAACATCTGAAAAACCACATGATTTCCACTCCTGCTCTAAAGCTATTTAGAAATAGAAACCGTGTAAGTGAACCCATTTAGCCCGGTTGCCTGCATGCAGGACACTACCTTCAACTTATTCATCATCAGGAGGAAAACACACGGCCTTTTCACATAAGTATAATGCTATGATCCCATTTTCACTACCATCCGATGGATTCCTGGGATTTGCAGTTGAGGGAGAGTACTTAGAATTCTCAGCCAGAGAGTTCTAGTGTTTCTTATCAAACTACATATCTAAAGATACCATGGGATGCACCTATTCCAGGTAAAGTGGAATCATAGCACTATAAATGTATGAAATGGTCCTACAGGAACAAAGGAATATGCAACCTGAAACATTTTATCAAAATGAAACAGACACAAGTATTTCTGAAGCCCTAACCAAAAGCTGAACATGGAAAGACTCAGTGAATACCATTATCTGGGGTGCTATGTGATACAACTAGAAAGATTTCATAATATGGAAAGACTTTAAATACACCCAACACAAAATTATGGGGGAGACACATATTTTTAGTATTTTCCCTAATCTTAAAGCACAGACACATCTTATGACACTCATTCTCCATGACTGCCAAATCCACTTTCAGGGAAATCAAGGGGAGACAGAAGGGGGGTTATCACATGACCTAAGCAAACTCTGTTCTTCTGAAGATGACCTGAAATGTTCTAATTATTGGTTATTCCCTCTAGTTGGCAAATGCAGCCAGCAATCACGTAAAGTTCAGTGAACCCGCAAGTGTACAGCTGTTATCTTTGACTTGTGGCCAAAACAAAATTGGAACAGAATTTACTCAGACAAGAAAAAAGTCTTCTCTTTAAAAGCAGTTATTTTCTGAGCCAGATAAACAGGTTTGAAAATAAGAAGGAAATTTTTTGCACCCTGTGAATTGTGCCACGGTCAACATCTTGGAAGACAAAATGTTAACATGGATTAGCTCCTTGACTGAACAAAGTCTTACCAAGACTTCCTGCCTAGAACCTATACAGCTGTGGATAATTTTTTTCTCTCTTTTGAAACAGACTTTTCCATGCTTGATCTTTCAAGCCAACTTTTTTTTCCTTTTTGTATTTATGAAAAACATAGTTGAGTTTATTATGCTGCAAAGAAGGATTTTCAATGTTGCTGGCAGTAACGATATTCAGGCATGCTTTAGGAGACCCAAAAGAATGGCAATGGGGTGTGGGTCAAGGGTGGGAAAAATGAAATGGCTCACGGCTGTTTCTATCTTATTTCATTTTCCTTATATCAATTTCCTCTAAACTGTAATCCAGGTTCTTGTCATGCGGCATGACAACTAACAACTTCCTTTAATTTTCTCCCAATGAAAATCTGAGGACCCTTAGATTGATCAGGCATTACCCAATACCGTAGTTTAAGACTATATTATAAATTAGGATTAGAATTGCAGAGGGGGATAGTTACAAGGAGTCAAGACATGGGTCTAGGTCCCCAAACTGTGCTCTTTAAGGGATTTTGGACTTCAGTGCCCAGAAGCCCAGACTATTGACAAACATGTCTGAGGCTTCTGGGCACTGAAGTCAAAAATCTCTTAAAGGGCACAGTTTGTGGACCAATGCTTAGACCAACCAGAATAATCCAGGCTACTACTCCCTGAGTGTTCTGGTCCTGAAATTGTCCTGAATCCCACCCACTGTCTCCACATTCACGAGCAATGCTGGGTGACTAATTACACAGCATCCAGTTGTGCCATAGGTCTCAAAAATGAAGGCACCCAGTTTCAACATGGCTGGCTGCCTCATTATGATCTCAGAGAGAATAAATCATGCCAGCAAAAGCAGCAGGTTGTACAACAGGATGTGTCTGAGGACCAGCATCTCTCTGGATGGCTCTAGTTTTTGCTGGAAACTCCAGAGCAAAAGTTCTTTTAAAACTGGCATCAGTTATTATTATCATTATCATTATTTACCAACCTCTCCCCATGGATTAAGGCAGGGAACAACAACAATTAACAAATGCATCATATCAATTAAAAACACATCAGTTAAAACACATCAGTTTAAAAGGACAAATATATTTGGTTGTTGTTGTATGCCTTCCAGTGCAATTTATGGCAACCCTAGGCTCTGCCAGGGTGTTTTATTGACAAGATTTGTTCAGAGGAGGTTTGCCATTGCCTCCCCCTAAGGCTGAGAGCATATGACTTGCCCAAGGACACCCAATGGGTTTCATGGCTGAGCTGGGAATCAAACCCTGGTCTCTAGAGTTGTAGTCTAGCTCTCAAACCATTACACCATGTACGTACACATATTTAAACAATCCACATTTTAAATCCATCATTTAAAATGGACAGTTTAAAAAATCATCTGGATATTGTCCAACAATTCTGAAAAGAGATTGTTCAATTGATGTCAGACATCACTAAGAAAAAGGTTTAACCCACCCCAGAGTTTCTTCTCTTGTCAATATTTCAATTTGATAATAAATTTCTCCATCATAAAGAAATTATATCCTTTTCAGTTGCTATAGCTAGATTATTCATTGCCAGAAACTGGAAAACAGGTCATCTGTCCATGGATCAATGGTAGACGAAGTTCTGGGAAGGATGGTTAATGGAGAAGCTTACAGATGATGTTAGGAGAACCTCTGAGGCAAGAAACTGTAACCATACAGGAGGCGGCAACCTGGACCTAAACCATGCAGGGCTTTAAAGGTAATAGTAACTGGCAGCCAACTGAGTGATTTTAACATTGGTGTAATGTTAATTTAAATTTAATTTTAATGTTGGTGTGATATGATCGTTCCAGGATGTCCCAGTAACAAAGCTGGCTGCCACGTTTTGAACTAAATGAAGTTTCCAAACTTGGTACAGAGGTATCCGAATGTACAGTGCATTGCAAAAGTCTAGCCTTGAGATCACCAGCATGTGCACTACCATCTTTAGGTCATTCAGCTCTCGGTAGGGGTGCAGCTGGCATACCAGCTGAAGTTGCATCTGTCTGAGCTGTCATTTGTAGCAACAGATCCAGAAGTACCTTCAAGCTGTGAACAAAGTCTTCCAGAGGGAGTGTAACCACATTCAGGCTGATACATTGCCAAACCCAGATTAGGACCCTTAACAGTAAGCATCTCTGTCTCATCTGGATTCAGCTTCAAGTTGTTTTTCCTCATCCAGTCCATTACATCCTTCAGGCATTCATGCAAAGGAGACATACTATCCTTAGCAGAGATCGTATTTGAAATCATTTGGGTGTCATCAGCACACTGATAGTACCCCACCTCATGCCTCAAGATGATCTCTCCAAGGCTTTTCACACACATATATATATATATATATATATATTGAATAGCATTAAGAATAGGATGGCACTGTTATCCAAAAAGGTGAGGGCTTGAAAACCCCCATCAGAAATGCCAATGTCTCTTTAAAATATTGGTGAATATTAAATCAAGTGGAGGCATGGAAGAAATTGGGGGACTTTGGACATCTTTCAAAGCCTATCTTTACCAGTACAACCGTAATGAAATTCAATTTTGAATAACTAAGTAGTTTTTATTTAGAACTGTGCGTAAGTACACGCACACACGCACGCACACGAGCAAAGCTGCACATACAAGATTCAGCCAAGGCTACAGAAAGTGAGGTTTGGAAATTTGGACAGTGGACAATGAAAGGGTTAATGGGGGAATAGTTTAGTTACCAGTTTGGCAGAAGAACATCCATAGAAAAGCACTCATAATGAAGGCACCCAGCGAACATCAATAAAGAATGAATACAGAATAAATGTTAAAACCTTGGATATCAGCCAAAGGTATACTGTAAGGAGTGAACCTTGTAACAAAACAGCTATCCCAAGGTTCACAAAGGATATCTATACAGAGACTATATATATATATCTATACAGATACTTGAACAAGCCGAGAGTCTCTCTGAGAATAGAGAAAGACAAAGAGAAGAAAGAAAGAAAAAGCTGGAGGTTCAGGTAACCCCCCCGAAAGAACTGAACTTAGGAAAAATGTTGGAGACTCAGAAAGAGCTGAGGGAACACCCAGAAGGAAGTGAATAAGGCGGCTTGGATTTTAGGAGGGTTTTTATACCCACATATCTTCCCTCACAGCATGTGTTTGTGGACTCACAAAGGGTTTGGAAACAACTTTGATGTTTTCCTGGGAACAGATGAACTAGTCCAGAAAGCGCAAAGTTTTAGCACCAAGTGTTAAGGCATTGATACAGTCTGAAACAACTCCATTGATTTAGGGATTGGCAAGGGAAATGATAAGGAAACTTCAAAGAGCTGAGGGGGTCTGGTCTTTTTCTATTTTGACAACTGCTTCCCCCTGTTCCTTTCCCATAATAAATGCAAAAAAAAAAAAAAAAAAAGCTCATGGGGGAATTGTCCTCTTTTGCAGAACCCACAATGCTTGTCTTTTATACTATTTAGGCTGGGCATGCCCTAGGTCAAGTGATCTTGACACTGGTGCTTTATGTGTATATATAATGTGTGTGTGTGTGTGTGTGTGATATAATGTAATATAATATAACATAGATTTTTGTAACAAAGTGGAACATACTAGGTAAGAAGAACAGGTATAGTATGTGTTTCAATTTCAATTAATATTGAAAAAGATTGGTGCCAATATTCTAAAAAAAATGTCTAGTTTGTTTAATGCAGATGCAGTCAAAGAGAGGAAGAAAATGGATTATTGTTGTTATTATTTAGAGAAAAAGCATATGATATAGCAATTTAGAGTAAAAATATATCAGTAATTGGAATATAAGGGGAGATGAAGTAGGGAGCAAGAGACAAAAGGTTGCTTTGAAAAGAGAAGGCATTAAGGCATAGCGGCACTATAGATCAGCATTCCAGCAATTAGAATGTACAGCTTGAAATACTACACAAGATATATGTCTCGTACAGCAGTTACAGGAAAATATCACTAAGCTAATACACTCACAACTATCTACTTAGTCCAATATGGAGATTTAAAAAAAAAAGGTCTCCTAGTTATCAAAATCTCAAAACAGTTTTAGGACTTTGTAACTTTTGAACAACTTTCAGTAACTTTCCCCTGCAGAGGTTCAGGCAACGGGACCAAAAGTTCCTCGCATCAGAGAGGCTTGCTTCTAGTGCTGCCATGCCCAAGACAGTGAACAACCTTTCCTAGTCTCACAGGCTGCACCTTCAATTTGTCTGTTGAACAAATCTGGTGTCTATGGCAACCTAATGTCAAGGGTACATGGAGAAGCAGCAGCCACAAATTTAAATGTGATAGAAGCATAAATGTTTTCAGTACATGAAAAAAACAAAAAACACAATTCTCATTTTGTTGTTGTGTCTATTCCAGAATGGAGAACTGCCCCCTCTAGGTCTTCTTGGACTACAATCAGACCCAGCCAGTATGTTCAATAGTTCAACAACCTCTGGGGACATACAATTGCCTATCCCTGGTCTTCTCCAAAAGATTTGGTACGCATTTGAATTTATATAACATAGAAAACATATTTACCACAGACAATTCTAGGAAGAAAGGGCATTCACATTTTTCAAAACATATTCAATAACTTTCATGCTGATCTCTTTCCAGTCATGCTTTCCATACACACCACACATACACATTATTTTTTAACATATTTTTATTAACATATCCATGCTAAAATATAAAACAACATATAGGGCAAAACTACAAAAACACACTTATCAAATCTATATCCATGAACTGCACAAACTAACACAATATTTAAAAAAAAAACACAAAGGGGAGGTAAGTGGTTTCCAACTTACAAGCTATGTTATCAAATTATTCCACTTCTTCTAAATATATCTATTTCACTTCTGTCTGTATTCTCACCTGTCTTAATTCCACTAGAATGTAATTGATTCAAATCAACTGATTGGTTTGGTTCTGTCTTTGTATCTGTAGGTATTTTGATAGGTGTCATGACAACTCTCAAAATATATAAAATTATATTTTAAAAAAAGTTGTTGTAGCTAGTCTAGTTCACCAAGAGAGGTCCCTGTTTATTTATACCTTCATCAGGTTAAACTGTATTCTATGCACTATCAACAGGAAAGTAATCTCTTCCATTCACTTCCTCAGTCAACTTAAAATGACATCTTTGCCTTTGTCAGGAAAGATAAATAATAAGATGAATAATAAATTCTTGCCCATAGTGAATTTAACTCTTTCTGTACAGCACATTCTTTCCAAACCAAATAAATTGGGGCTTTATGTTTGTAAATTCACAGTGTTTTAATTTCTGTTTACTGTTCTTTCTTACTACAACTTATAATTGTTATAAAAGAAAATGGGGAAAAACCCACTGACTTCTACTTTTAAATCTGTTTGCATTTGGAGTTGATTTACTCACTATTTCAATTAGAGGAGTGTTGATACTGGAAGAAAAATGTCCCCATCAGCTAGTAAGTTTCCTTGGCTCTTTAGCTTGTTAATTGAGGAAATCAAAAATGTTGAATGCATCATTAAGGTCCTTTTGTTGGGGGTGATGAACACTCCTTGGTCTCCCCCATTCCACCCACATCCTGATAGCGACACTTATCAATTTGATACTAGGAATAGGAATTAGGCACAAATAAAGCTCCTCTGAGTCTCCCTTACAAGGGAGGCAATTCCTACCAATTCATTTGGTTCCCAAGGCATTGGCAAACTCTCTCTGAACAAATCTTGCCAAGAAAACCCCATGATAGGTTCACCTTAAGATCGCCATAAGTCCAGAAGTGCCTTGAAGACACACAAGAACAACAACAACAGAATAAGACAAGACACATATCAGTTCTACAAATAAACAGACACATATGTTGGTTGTTCTTTCATCAACACAAACAATTTCTCATTTCCCATTGCCTTATAGCAAGGGTTCATTTCTCAAGTGAGAGCTATGTTGAGGCTTGAGGCTCTGCCTAAGTACCACCAAGATGCCATTTCAACATTCAGAGCATAGTGTGCCAAGGCCCTGTCCTGGATAGGAGCAGAATTAATTTGTAGAAGAGGCAGCATAGTCTAAGAACCTTAATCATACAATGTTGTCAATAGAAGTCAAAGTATCATTCTCTTAACCAATGCGATTTATTCCCTTCAGCACACATATTTAGTGCATGTGCCTGGTTAATTATTTGGAATAATATTTATTCAGTGTACAGTGTATAGCTATGCTTAAGTGTTTGTGTATGTGTGTACATGTGCCTTCAACTTCTACCTCGATATTAATTATCTTAATAATCTCACATGGCATTTAAAACGGGCAATGCCATTTTCCTGAACTCCGCAATAGAGGACACTGGATATCACACTCTGATGCATAAACATTTCCCATAATCCCAATGTTTTGGGTTTACTAGCTATAGCTTTAGTAAATCTCCCTAAATGTATTCAGAGAACCTCTTGTGTCATTAAATCATGCCAAATTATACTGAGGCTCACTACAGAATCCCTATCTGATGGTTTTAAAGACTAGATAGCAATGGCTACATTTCTTTTGATTTCTGCAGCGTGGATAATGTTTGTTTTAAAAGCACTGCAGTATCAAGAAATGACTCAAATTGGCTCTATTTCTGGGAAGCAGCAATTTTCCAAAATACCTATTGGACCTTTCTGACCAGATCTGTGCCTGTAGCTGGAGCAAAGGTAAACGGAACATTGCCAACCTAGTGGCTTTCTCTTCTGCTTAATCAAAAATGGCCATCTGCATTAGCCCTAAAACCATCCTATAGGGCTGCTTTTCCCTATATTATGCTCTCAGAAAATGCTTTTTGCCTTTTTTCCTTTAAGAAAGTATACAGTTTGATCTATATGTGATAAAGTAATGATTTCCTCTGAAAAATAAGTAAAATTGCCACAGAATTGTGTAAACCAGCAGATAGACACTCAAAGATGTCCTTTTAAATAAAGACTTTGAAACAATACTTGCAAACATTCAGAGGCCTCTGTTGAACTAAAACTTCCCTACCCAGGCAACTGAAGGCCTGCACAAGAAAGGTTATTTTAGAATATAAGCCAACTGTCCTAATTTGCATATTCTGTCTTTGCACCATTCACCATCTTTGGCTGCTTGCATAATAATTTTGCAATAACGTGTTGGCTTGCTTCATAGAATTCTCCAGACTCTTGTCACTTGGAGCAAAATGTCCTTGTATCTGACTTAATGGTAACCTTTCCATTCCTTCCACTCTCACACATCATGACCCTCTGTGGGTGAAATGTGCACAGTGTAAAATCATATTTGCATGATTCATATGCAAAGTAGGAACAAGTTCCTGTTTTGCTACAAGGCATTATAGACCAAAGAGCATGGCACTGGGACAGTAAAAGAATCAATGGTATCATAATTGAAGCTCTCCAACAATAGACCTTACTTCTTAAAAACATAGACTGATGGGAAAGCAAGTAAAATTCAAACAGTTGTTCTTGTGGAACAGATAAGAAACAGAGTTGTGGAGTTGAATTGGGTTCACCCATAAAACAATTTAGAAATCTTGCTAACAGAAAATGTTTTAATGAGCTGCCTGAAATTGGGTAGTGAAATGACACATTAACAAGGTTAATTAGGTAAAATGAGATTACCATTAGGTAAACTGAGGTACCATTTCTAAGAGGACCAAGCGCCAGACAATCCAAAGATATAGCCGTGTTAGTCTGTAGAATCAGTACGCAGAGAGATCTTGTAGCACCTTCAAGACTAACTGAAAGAAAGAAATTGGCAGCATGCGCTTTCATAGACTTCAGTCTACATCCTCAGATGCATTTGGTGGAGTGGAAGACAGGTGCAGACATATATATGCCATTGGTATGTGAGGATGTCAATACAATTACAAATCCTCTGTGTATGGAAATGAAGTTGCAGGTCCAGTTTTAACTATGGTCTTAGTGCACAAAGACCTAGGAACCTGGTCTTTGTGCATGGAGATGAAGTGGCAGATCCAGTTTTGCCATGGGACTACCTTGTGGTGAGGGGAATAGATGAATGTAGGGCACCCCCCATGAAGATGGGGTCAGACAGTATTGAAGTACATCAGGAAACCATCGTCTTTGTTCAATCCATTGCTAAGGGACTATAGTTTGTGGATGTTTCTTTTTCCAATCTACCTTTGTAGTTCTTTTGTTCAATGATCACTGTTCTGAGGTCTGAGATGGAATGCTCAGGGAGATTGAAAGGTTCTGCCACCAGTTTTTGTGTATTCATCTCTCTCTCAATCTTTCTCTGTGTGTGTGTCTGTGTAAGAACAGGAAGAAATGCAAGACAATCGAAGAAGAATAGCTGTAAATCCTTCCCAAATGTCTGTTAAGAAGTGAATACGAGAATTCTGCATTAGCTGACACATCCAAACATTCTTGAAAGTGTAACCCCACATTGAGAGTGCAGCACTAAGCACATTATAACCATCTGTAAAAGCATCATATACACTGATGGTGCTGTAGAACTAAAATGCTAATGCTAACCTTAGCAGTAAATAATGGAGAAATGGAACACTTGTTGGAACATTCCACGAGGCCTGATATGGAAAGCACAAACTACTCATAGTATTTATTAGAATAAATCATTTTGCAAGGAAGGGGGGTGAACAACAACTGACACAGGCACACATGATGCTGAAGAGTGCTTTTTCACTGGAGCAAGCTGTCCATATCCTAAGTGCTATGTTGTTTTCAGAAACAACATATTACTCATAACAGGCAGGGTAGTTGAGACCAATATAGGCTAGATTGGTGATAAATTATACATTTATAATTAGGTTACGGGACTCACCTAGTGTAAACTCTGGTGATAAAGAGGGCCATTCATTCTGAAGACCAGCTCTTTTGTTGCAGTGTAAAGAGCTGAACAAAAGATAATGCAATGCATTATTTACTCTATCAGAAATAAATGAATCCAGAGACTCAAGGGGAGAAGTGTTCACAAAAGCAATAAGGGAGGAGGGCTATTCAGTACAATTTGTCATCTACACGGGAGGGATATAGTATGCTATAACTAGAACATTAAAAGGCGACTGAGACGGTAAGAGTTTTCCGGAATAGTTATAAGTAGAAAAAGCAAAACAAGCTTTTTCCATTTGCTGTCCTACAGAGCCCCCTGTCTTTGGGCTTAAGTTCTGGAGCCTTTCTATTATTCTCCGATTCTTTTCAGAGGTATGTCCTGCAAACTGTCGTGCATCTCCTTGCAAGTAATATGAGGAATCACATTTTGCAAGTTGTTGCGTCATCTTCCCTTGAGACTTATCCATACAAATAGATGGCATATCTATGTATGTGGGTGTTTTCCCCCCTGTCACAGACAATTCTTCTTTTCATTTTCATCAAAAGCTAAAAAGCTTCATTTGAATTTTTCCAGCCAGAGCACCTGTCTAGACTGCTGTGATGTTGAAGAAAGAAATAGCCTTGAATGTAACTGGCCACAACAGACAGCTATAAATCTAATATATTTTACTGTACCATTTTCAGTTTTGGAGCAGCAAGACTTAGAACAGTGAAAAGAATTATATTTGCATGGTGAGGGTAGATTATTAAGGTTTTTTTAAAAAGCCTTAATCAGTAGAAGTTGATAAATGTGTATAATTTGAAATTCAATCATTAAAACAGATCCAGTACACATTAGGCTAGAAGAAGAGCAACACCTTGAATCAGGGTGACATAGCGCTGTGAATTCTCAAGTTTTCACAGATACATGCTGCTGTATTGATTAAAATACTTTAATTACATGTTCCCACTAAAAAAGTCCTCATGGAGGGAAGCAAAATCTTAGCAACTAATTAAAACAGTTAAAATGTGACAATAGAGTATAAAAACAAGTAAACCTTACAAAACACCAAAAATACAGCTTAAAAAAATTACATATAGGTGCTTGCTCAATTAAAAAAAATCTAAGGTGAGTAAAACTAACAACTCAAGAAATAGTTGGATGCAGAAGAAGGTTTTCAAAGAGGGAGGAAACAGGGCCTGTCTTGACGAAGAGACCCAAAGTCTAGGTGCAGCTACTGTGGTCAATTAATGTGAATACATTAAGCAGCAACAAGTGCTCCACTATCATAGTACCCAATTCTATCTGATGAACACATTTTTTTAAAAAAATTTCAAGATGCAATGGTGCTTTTTGCAATGAGCCCACCCTTATAGATTATTACTTTGGGAATGTCTCTCTCCGACTTTGGACACTTATAAGAAACAACATAAAATACGTTTTGGGGGGGGGGGGTGCTCTGCTTTTTATTAGCTGCTGATGCTTATAATAATTGCATTAAATGTTTTAACTGTTATTCGTTTGTTTAAAGTTCTGCAAGGTGGTTTCAGTTGGATTAGTATTTGATAAGGCCTAAAGATGAGGATGAAGAAGGCAGAGATTAAATTATTATTATTATTATTATTATTATTATTATTTCTAATTTGAGGCTCAAAACAGCCTACAATAAATTGAAAAAAACACAATTAAAATTGACAAAATACAAAGGTTTAAACAAATAAAATCAGAGAAATGCATCATTAAACATACACACACACACCAGCACAACAAACAGGGAATTCCAGCATATTGTTTAGGTGGGATAGGCTTTACACAATTCTCATCAAATAGTTGTTGAAACCAAAAAGTCTTTGCTTGTCTGTGAAAAGAAAGTAGGGAGGGTCCCACTCTAACTTCTCATATTCCTCAACACTTAACTGCAAAAACCATAGATTTATATCCTAATCCTCCTGTTTGCTGTTCCATCAACGTTCTGGAAGCTCTGTGGTCTGTCCTGGCTGCCCTGTGTCAACCGTACCATGCTGGGAGGCTGGAGAGACAAATGTCTTGAAAATCAACCATTAACATTTCAGAGTGGATTTCCATAACTTATTTTCATGTTCATTTCCATTAGCCTTTAACTCATCATGTTTAATTCATGGTTAATTACATCTGAAGCAACGGGCTAGTTAACCCTGTTTTCTTTTCAAAGCCCGAGTGGTTAAATTTAGTCCCTCAAATGGATAAATATTAAATGCATTTTATTTCCAAACCAGTTCTAAGTGGGGAATTGGGGACACTTGTGTATCCTACAAACATAGCATTCTGTGTACACTGCGCTGCAAATACTAAGAATATGAACTATGAACTGAAACATCTCATCTTTTCAAAATGTCAGTTCTTCAATAAGGTATTATATAGGTGATATTAGCACTTTCCATCTGAAAAATATAGCCTGGTTATGCTAATTTTTTGGATACAAATATCCGTATGCAAAAGGATCTTGTAGCACCTTTGAGACAAACTGTGTGAAAGAAATGATGAGTTTTAATAGAGCTGGTTTACTTCAGAGGTAGATCAAGTCTAGGAAAGCTCATGCTACAACTTCTTTTGCACAGTTAGTCTCAAAAGTGCTACAAGATCTCTTTGCATACTGATATTCCAAATTAACACGGCTATGTCTTTGAATTTTGGATACAAAATGTAAAGAAACCAAACAGATTTATACAAAATGTACAATAACTAAACACAATTAAGCACAAAATGTACAATAACTAAACACAAGCACAATTAAGAGTGAGAGGCTGCAGTACAGGCATTTAACCACTGTGCCACCAGCATCCTAGACAGGTACTTTACAGTTAAGTTCAATGACTAGAGCAGATCCACTACTCCAATAATATGGAAACCATCACCACACTGGTATTTCGCTTTGTGATGGGTAAGATGGATAGGGCATGTTTTGTTTGAAGTTGTGATCTCCAGTTGGGCCGGGAAATGAATCAACTTTATTCATATATTTGCTTCTCTTGGTAATTTTTTGGACTAAAGGAACTTTAGATTGAAGAAAGATGTTGTGACAAAGTTGTGGCTACTCAGCTTCTTGAACTTATCTACTGTATAAAAAAATCAGAAAATGGTCAAAATCGAGATATTCAACAAGGAAAAAAAATGTCCATGAATTATTAACTTGATATTTTCTTTACACACAAATTAAGCACAATTAAACACAATTAAGCACAAACCATTGACTGAAGTGCTAAACATTGTCTTGGAAATGGTTCCCATAAAAAGTGGTGGGACTTAATTTTGAAGAAATGAAATCAGCATTGGACAATTTCACCTGTGATCTGCTCAGTGTTATAAATTCTAAGCAAACCCAAGTAAAGAATGATAAATACTGTGCATTATGTGCTAAAAAGCAAGCTAATTAAAGTATTTATGGCTGCAAGTTAGAATCCAATATGTAAAGAAAATTATTGGAGTAGTGGATCTGCTCTAGTCATTGAACTAAACTTTAAAGTACCTGTCTAGGATGCTGGTGGCACAGTGGTTAAATGCCTGTACTGCAGCCTCTCACTCACAAATCATAAGGTTGCATGTTCAATACCAGCCAAGGGCTCAAGCTCGATTCAGGCTTGCATTCTTCCAAGGTCACTAAAATGAGTACCCAGATTGTTGGGGGCAATTAGCTTACACTTTGTAAACCGCTTAGGGAGTGCTGAAGTGCACTGATAAGTGGTATAGAAATGTACTTGCTATTGCTGAACACACTCTGTAAATGGGTTTGATGTCCTGGCGCAGTGGTGGTGCATACAAGCAGGTTGAACTACATTGTCAGTGAGCTACAGATTTCATTGTTCCCATGTACTGGATAGACAACTATGGTGCACCTAGAGGCCAGTTTTCTGCCTCTGAAGGCCTCAGGGATGGCCATGAATTGCCAAAAGAACAAAGGGCGGGATGGACATCACTGGACATTGACTTCTGGTTTTCAAATTGATGTTTTGTGTTGCATTGTGTGGTTTGCTATGTTAAACAGTTCAACCTACTTGAATGGCAAACTGCTCCTCTTGGATATTTCCAGAAGATAAAATGAATGCTTATCTTCTGGTCATCCAAAAAAAAAAGGTCAGTCTGGGAAGTCTTGACATTTTAAAAGCAGTTGAAATAAGTGGAAAGGCAGAGGATTAATTGACTATACTTACCAAACTGGGACAATTGGAGGCATGTCAGAATTAGAGAATTTCAGCAAATTTGGCAGGCACCACCAGATTTTAGAAACCAGATTTAAACAATTGATCCTATGCCATTTTGGTGCATTCATCTTAGTTTTGTTTTGTTTGGGGGTTTTATATGCTTAATATATATATATATGGTACAGTATTAAGTACTCAGAAATGCAATCTCTGCTGCAATAAACAGGCTTACTTGCAAGTTAGGTATTTGGAACAGTGTGACGAAAGATGCTTCAGGGGAGTGTAATCTTTTGATGCCCTCCATGGTCAGAGATCAGGAGGCTTTACATGGGGTTTATGGCAACAAAACACAGCATGTGATGGAGGTTAGGCTGTTAAATATTTACATCCTGGTCACCCCCGCATGTATTAACAGATAGGTCTGGAATGCTTTACACAGAGGACAAGGCCACTTTCTTGCACTTCCTAATATTCATTTTAATCAGCCAGAGTTCTACAGGGCTGATGGTATTCATTTATCAGAAGAAGGCAATTAGATCTTCCTAGGGAGTGAACACTTTATTGGATAGCCTGGTGGAGCAAAGGGACTATGCAGATACTAGTCCCTTGTTTGTGGCAGGGGGGAGAATTTAAGATTTTGGTATATACCTTGGCACACATTTGGTGAAGGGTAAGGCTTTGGTACAGCTTCCACAGGTCTTGGGATCTGGGTTTGGAGAAGGTGTCTAACCTTGAGGCTGGCCTGGGGGTTTTGCTGTCACTTATAAAGTTGTGGGACTTGAGCAGACATACCCTGGCTTTACGTTCCAGTAAGTAATTGGCCAGGGAGCAACTCAGCCATTGTATTGACTTTGGGCTTGGGTATTTCACCCAAGTAAAGGCTGAAGAGGTAGTTTAGGGGAGGCATCTGGTCTCAGTTGGAACACCCCCAACAAAACAAATAAATATCAGGCAGGATTCTTGCTTCTTTCAGGTCCAATCAACTTAAATAGGATATAGGCCAAATAAAGTGGCCCTTATTTAACCTAATTTTCTGTATCTGGTCTCATTATTCCATGGTTGGTCTTTTTTTTAAAAAAAAAAAAAAGCATGACAAGGGTTGTGCTGATTCATTTGTATGTGAAAACAAAAGCTAAGAATAAAAGCTCTAGCTTCTAAAGGTATTTCATAGAATCATAGAGTTGGAAGAGATCCCAAGGGCCACCCAGTCCAACCCCCTGCCATGCAGGAACACTTGATCAAAGAATATTCGACAGATGGCTATCCAGTGTCTGCTTAAAGACCTCCAAGGAAGGAGACTCCACCACTTTCCGAGAGCGTGTGATCCACTGTCAAACAGTCCTTACTGTCAGGAAGTTCCTCCTAAAGTGGAATCTCTTTTCCTGGAGCTTGCATCCATTGTTCCGGGTCCTGTTCTCTGGAGCAGCAGAAAACAAGCTTGCTCCCTCCTCAATGTCACATCCCTTCAGATATTTGCTTATGTTACTGTAGATTCTGCTTAGCAAAACCAGCTAAGACTGCATGACAGGGCTCTCAGGCACGCTTAGCCTGTTTTTGTACACACCCATGAGAAAGCATGGACACTACCTGTAAGATTGAAAGCACCTAAAGCTGGAGCAAAAACAGGAGGGTATGCCAATTATTTCCCTACCAACTTGATCATGCTGGCCATAGAACACATTTATTCTGCCAGGTTAAAAGAAAACTGGTGTAGGATTTTCCACAAGCTCAGTGAGATAATTACTGATTGTGGTCTTGGCAAACCCAGATGGTCAGGAAACATTTTGATCCTCAACCTACTTGATTTGAAGTATCAAACCGTGCTCCGCTCTGCCTCTGCTCATCAATTCCGTGAGCACTCTGCAAAGAAACCTGCTTTGTAGCTTACAATACTTCCCCACTGCCTGCTTATTATTTATTTGGTATGTATGTTTCAGGTTCGCTTAATAGGCATTACTTAAAGGAGCAACCAGTGCTCAGGGCAGCCAGATGCAATGTGTACAAACTCATTCATGACTGCCTCAGTCATCTCCGTTAACACAGACAAAAAAGGCAAACTCCTTCTGAGCACCTAAAGAATAAAAATTCTGGTTATGAAACTAGAAAAGCTAAATTATTCAGGCTGTATATGTATCAGGTAAAGTTATATAAATAGGCATCTTTTTTATTTTACAAAAAAAGTTATGGTTATTTTTTAATACATGGAGTGGGAAACTTGCACCTTGTTTCAAAGCAGAATCACATTTACAGGCAGCTTCTAGGAGTAGGATTCTTTGTCCTTTGTGTGAGCTCCTTTTTACTGTGTTTTAAAACAAAATCCTAGAAGAAAGTAGCACTGCAACACTGCTG
The DNA here is from genome assembly GCA_034509955.1 of Urosaurus nigricauda. Taxonomy (NCBI): domain Eukaryota; kingdom Metazoa; phylum Chordata; class Lepidosauria; order Squamata; family Phrynosomatidae; genus Urosaurus; species Urosaurus nigricauda. Next base: position 140,748,638 of record JAOEGL010000003.1, on the reverse strand, counting down.
AAATTCAGTGATAACTCAGAGGGTGGCCATATGTGACTTATCCACAATAGTGGGTAAGGGATGCATGTAACCCATGAACCATGCGTTGATCAACCCTTGGTTATCCACTAGGCAAAACAATGGCATTACTGTACATGTTATGCTCAATAAATAAATAAATATGAATTGCTGAGTCAGGCAGCTGTCTTTTGCCAGAGTCTGCATGCATTATAAAAAGGCATGCTGGAAGGCAGGGTAAGAAAGCCTGGATCTCTGTCCAGGTGAAGCCTCAAATTAAAATACAAAGTGGAATTTCCTTACACACACACCCTGCTGCTGATAAGGAAATAGTTTCACTGATGTGTTCAGGACAGCAATGAGTGCTTAACTGTCTTGTTTACCTTCACTGAATTGAAACCCTGCCAAACTGCTTCAGACTATTATAACCCCCATTGTAAGGTATTGTGCAGCTCCCAGAAATGCTGGGCAATCCTATCTGGATTTGAAAGAGGGTAAATATCTGAACTTCATTGGCTTTATCTCATGCATGCAACTCCATTATTCTCAAATCTCCAGACCATCTATGAGATTATCAGTGTCCAGAGGGCATATTCACACCTGCCCTTTTGCACATGAGGCACAACCTTTGCAGCCATCACTTTAAGCATGCGGTTTTTGAACCCTCAATAGAGCAACACTGAGGTCATGTCTTGCCCAACCCAGAGGTGTCTCCTCCACTCTGGCAGACAGCTTCCACGTTAAGAAAAGGTTAAATATAGACAAAGGGACAAAGCAACATAGAGAGAAAAGGAGATTATCATACAAGACCTAGCTCTCACCACAGTCATGTTTATGAAAGGAAACACATACATACTGGCTTGGGAGCAGTCCCTATGACATGTGTCTGCAATCACTGTAGCAGCCACTGCTGATCTGGGACACTCTTTCATAGCATACACATAATCCCACATCAGTGCCCTATTGCTTTATCAGATTTTTTTTTAAAAAACAATCTCTCCCTTTAACAAAATTTGGGGGGGGGGGGAAGTTAAAATAGAAAAAGAAAACAGGCTGCTTGGGAATACCAGGGAGAGGGGGAATGAGGGAGAGGAAAGGAAGCCCATCAATGAAAATGCATTTGATAGACAGGATTGGAGGACAGACCAGCTACAGCTCAGCCACAGCATCTTCTGATTAGGTTTGGCCATAGATGCATTCATTCTGCTTTATTTCCACTTTTTAGCCTTGAGTTATAATCCCCCCAGACTCATCTTCATGTCAGAGGCTTAAAAAAAATTGTGTGTGCATTTTAGTCTGTAGTCCCTTAAGCTTAGCTACACTCCAAAAACAGTTTGCAATCAATATGGAATATTCTGTTATTTTCTACTGCTATCTTTTCTGCCTTTTTAATAAAGAAATAATTGTTTTTACTACAAAATCAGCTGGTCCCCAACCTGATTTATTCCTTTCTACCCCATTCTCACTTGAGATCCCTCTACAGTAGTTTATTCTCTTTTTAAATCCTTCAGCCTGTAATGTCCTGCAGAGAGTTGGTATCTGGAGGAACTTTCCCCCAAAACCAGTAAATCTAGTGCACTGACCTTAACAATGTAGTCACACTTGAGTTTTTGCAGTCATGTTTCTGGTTCTAAGATGTTGTCAAGCATTGCTCACACCTTTTGAAGTATAAGGACAAGAAACATGCTTAGATTGTTAATGAAAACAGGCTCTTAATTTACTAAAAACTTTATTCAGTGCTACATTATTATGCTTGCATGAAGTTGCAATATGCATATTTACACAACCCCAGATATGATCTTCCTGATTCTCATCCATAAAGAAGGCTTTTTGTCCTTATTTTGAAAATAATCTGAAAATACAGCAGGAGAGTCAACAGATTTAATGCAAATTCTGACCAAATAATAGAGCTTTTCTTTTTTCTTTTCTTTTCTTCCTTTGGTTTATGTTTCTTTTTAAATGATTTTAGCCATTATGGCACTGTGATGGGGTGGGGAGGAGGGGCAAAAAGAAGATAAGATAAGGAAGGGACAGAAAATTAGCCTTCTTGGAGCTAGTTGGGATGGGAGAGAGAAGGAGGCATTAAGACCATGTGACAGCCCTATGCTTTGTCTGCAACCGAAGACATTATCACACAGCCCGACTAATGGAATAAATGTATGATTGGGAGCCTATTCATGGGATTTCCTCATGAATGAAGAAGGATTCCCTAACCATGCTTCAAAGACACAGCCACCATGCTTTAGGGGCAAAGTCATCAGATATGTATTGCCAAAGGAGTTTTTTTTTCCTGCTTTAATCATGGTTTAAAAGCTATGTGTGATAAAGTCCTTTATCTCAACGTAACTGCTGCTTTCATATCACACTCATATCTCAGACACAGTGGGAGTCAGTGCCAAAGCCAGCTCAGGGCTCTCATTCCCCCCCCCCCCCCATTTTGTAAAGTCCCATTGCCTCAAAATCTTGGGAAAAACGCATAGGCTGGATGGGGTGAGGTTGAGGAAGAGATGTCGAACTGGGTGGCAACCGTCGGCAAAGCATCTCATGGATAAAACAGCATGATCCTAATTTGGATATTAGAAACAAGAACCACAAAACCTACATAAAGCAGAGCTCCCTAAGTACAATTTAAAATTCTTCACAACAGCTCTATTATTTTGCAGCAACCAAGCATTGTAATAGCTCCAGCCTCCTTTTTTATTACCACTTCTAGGATATAAAAGGCCACCTTGATACTAGTGTTTTATTGATTGCTTTCTGCTACTGTTGCTATTTAAATAAAAATAAACGGAGTTGCTTCTGTGGGAAGGAGACTTCAAAGGAAAAATACAAAAGTTAAAGCAAGGTACTTAACATAGAAAACTCATAAACATCCACCTATGTAAGCTTTTACAAGGGAGCCGATGTTTTGAGTTTGACCGGGTAAATGGCATAGCATTACAAGCCAATCAACTGTGTTGACGCTAATTGTAATGTAACATTGTAAAAATGGCACTTTATCTTAACAATAATTCCTGTTTTTTGTTGAAGTGAGGCAATGGAGAATGAGAGGCAGACAATTTCCTGCTTATAATAAACAAGCATTGTTTTAAAATTCCACTCTGGTTATTTGGAAGTGAAATTTAAATTTTCTGCACAGAAGGAGATGTGCATTCACAGGATACACTTCCCATTTCTTCTTTCGTGGGATTCACTTAGTGCTATAGACAAAAGCCTTCTTCAACAAAAACAAAGCAAATGGAAACCCATTAAAAGCAGACATAAGGCCCATCCAGAAAAGAAAAAAGTTTCCTGGAAGTATTGTGACAAGAAAGGTCTCTGGATATATTGAGACATTTTAGTTCATTGTGTATTGATATTAACTACATATTCCCAGGTTTGCATCCAAACTCTTTCTTGAAATATTTTGGGTCCCCCTTCTGCTTTGCATTGTACTTTTCCTCTATCTCTAGGAATCATGCAACATTTTCAAAACTTATTTAGGAGTTATTGTCAAAAAGCTAAATTGCTTTAGCAATACTACACTTGTTAATTATTAAGACCATTTTGTTTTGGTGCAAATATTTCTCTTTCCCTTGTTTGATCTCTGTTGAATCTGTGACCTGGAAGCAATAGCTATCTCATGAAAGCAACAAAAAGTGTGCCTCTTGTCATTAATATCTCATTCTATCCCAAATTTTCTGAAGTATATGCATAATACAAAGTAGAGTGAAACAATTTGTCAAAGAATTCACTTCTTACATTCTTCACTGCACATCTGAACACTGGATCTGGATATACTTCACATACTCCAAATAACTGCCAGATCTTTGCCTTTTTTTTTTTTTACATATGTAAATTATCTGAAATGCTTTGCACCAGAAGTGTTTCATATTTCAGATTTTTTAAAATATCTGTTATTGCATATACACTATACACAACACAAGGTTGATGAGAGACATGGCTGTAGAGAGACAGGATCTGTGAAATGCCAGGAATCCAACCATAGTGCAAATCCACATCTTCTGCCATTTCACAGATTCTCTCCAACCTTGCATCTTGCTTGTTCACTACTTGTGTTGTGTATGAGATGTAAGGCTGGAGAGAACCTGAGGATCTAAAAGATGGCTAAGCAAGAGTGCCGCAGCTATCACCTTGAATGTAGAAGTGGGTGGATGGTGGCAAAGTTTAGGTTTTTGTTTTTCACACTTCTGGATGAGAGATGGTGAACCTGTTTTAATAGTGGACACTTTTTAATGTTACCAGGTAATGGTACTTGATTTGGGAGCATATAGGAATGGTTACTTAAGAATATTGTACAGATAGACATGCAAAACATTTGAAATACTTAAACTGAGTTTAAGTTCACATGTGATGAAAATTTTGATTTGGAGAGCTCTTGATCACTGGCAGCTTATGAAATTTCATATCCAATGCTTTCAGAACAACCAATGTGACATCAAATCAAGAGACTCCAGAAACATTGTTTCAAATGCCACATTCAGTGTATCTATTTGCAATTTTACATTGAGAAACCGAATGGCAAGACTGGAAATTTCAGCAAGTGTCAGGCGTTTGTTCAACTCTTGCCCCAAACTATGCTAAAAGAAAGAAAGAAGATTATTAAACATGTAGGTGTACAAGAGGTTCCTGATGTGTATGATCCGTCAATTCTTGGATGAATCTTTTGCACAAAAGAGAGTTTCAAAAGGTGGGGGATGTGTCAGTCATTTGTTGCTGCCCACAATATGTTTCCTTTATTAATTCTCAAACCATTTCATGGTACTATTCCTAGGTACAGGGCAGCTGCCCATTGCTTGCTGTAGAGAGGGCTTCTCTACAAAGGAATGAGCTAGCCCTTTTCACTGCTGTATTCTCCGTTTAATTAAAGTGGAACTTCGGATAATTGTTCTGTAGGTGAGATGGCTCTTCATCATACGCCAACACCTGGCAGCTCTCTCAGCCATCATTTTCCTCTCTTGCTCACTCTTTTTCTCTCTTTTTTGAGACTTTTCTTTAAGGAAAAAAATGGCTTTGAAAGCCCAAAGTCTATGTTCATTATAGCGCATTCTTTTTTTCTTTCAAAAAAGGAAAATTGAAATAAGAAATTCTTTTTGTCCCTGTGTGACTCTAAAACTACACTAGCAGCTTGGCCTTATCGAGTCAATGCACTGAGAAATGGCAAAAAGAAAAAGAAAGAAAAAACACCCCTGCCATTCTTTGTCATATAGATTGGCCCAAGCACTGAATATGAGCTAGTTTATAAAAAGATATATGGGTTTCACACATAATCCCTGTGTGTTAAGACTACAAATGTAAATTCACCTCAGTGAAAAAGGTCCACTGATTTCAGGGGGAAATGCTTGTGTCGAATGTGTTTGGAACTAGGGTGCTGGTGCATCATTTTGCAATATGGGACATTGCTCCGTAGCAGAAGTTCTCTGAGATTAATCCAGCTCTGTCTGTCTTTGCCCCAGTTGCCAATTTAGGAACAAAAAGTGGCATGGGTGAAGTAACATCGGTGGCAATAATGAGCTGTAGGAAAAAAAAAAAAGGTGAAGTCATGGCACACCATCTTTCATGTCCTTGACAAAGTAGCCTGACACACTTACATGAATCTCTCTCCCTTGATTAAAGGATTTGGCTGTTCTCAAACAACGCCACTGCTGATCAAGCCACATGAAATTTGAAAAGATACCCATTTTGGGTTGTTTCTTTTTCATTTGTTTTTCAGCAACACAACATGCGTCACTGATTCATTCTAGCATTCACAACTGCATACATTCAGTAATGGGAAGACTCAGAAAAAGGTTTCACAAAGTGAGGAAAGAAGTTGTGAAAGTTGATATAGGGGATACCAATGCTTGCTCTGCAGTCTTTGTAGGTGAAAACCACCACTTTGAATAAAATCCCAGGTAAATGAGAAAGGATCACCATAACAGAATTCAGACTACAGGCTCCAGTCAAGATGCATTTTGAGCCAGCTGAACTTTGTGAACCTGAGAGTGAGCGGAGACCATGAATCACTAAGTCTGGGCTCCCTTTCTACAAATGACAAGAGAATTGAAACAAAAACAGAGAAGTGAGAATTGCATTCAGCTACTATCACTACATGGGCAGGGCTGAAGCTAGGAGCATCATCAAGCTGCAAGCCTTCTGTTTTAAAGGAAGAAAAACTTCATCCAACACAAGTAGCATATGTATTCCTAGATCACCAGGCTTACTAGCTAATAGTACCTCAGCCTAATCTGAATTGACTTTTAGACTATTTGGTCTCCACTGTCACCAGTTCAGAATTAATAATAATAATAATATTTATTTCTATTCCGCACCTCTGAACAAGCAATCGGGGTGGAGTACAGCAGAGGTTAAAACAATATCAAGTTAAAATACCCCTTCCTTACCCTTACCACCCTCCCTTAAAAAAGAATTAAATCACAGTAGAGTTAAAACATAATAGATTAAAATAGCAACACTCAATAGTAGGGGTGGACCCAGCTTAGGTTGTATGGGGAAAAATGCAGGAAAAGATTTAAAAAGCCCTTAAAACCTAGGTATGGAGCTGGGGATATTCACATTCTCTGGGAAGGCTTGCCGGAAGAGATTCTAAAGATGTAATGAGACGCATCTCGTCCAGCAGGTCATTCCACAACTTGGGGGCGACAGCCGAAAAAGCCCTCTGGGAGGTCTGTACCAGCTTGGTCTTCATGGGTTGAAGCAGGTTCCTCCCAGAGGATCGGAGTGTGCGGGGGGGTTCATATGGGAGGAGGCGGTCCCTTAGATAAGATGGGCCCAAGCCATGACGGGCTTTAAAGGTTAAAACCAACACCTTGTACTGTGCCCGGAAACTGATCGGCAGCCAGTGGAGGGCTTTTATCACAGGAGTGATATGCTCTCTCCTGGATGTTCCAGCCAGAAGCCTGGCTGCCATATTTTGGACCATTTGTAGTTTCCGGGTTAGGCATAAGGGTAGCCCCATGTAGAGTGCATTGCAGTAGTCCAAACATGAAGTTACCAGCGCGTGTATCACAGTTTCCAGATCCCTCCTCTCCAGGAAAGGGCGCAGCTGGCGTATCAGCCAAAGCTGGTAACAAGCGCTCCTGACCGTCGCATTCACCTGACTTGTCATGTGAAGCGACGGATCAAGGAGTACCCCCAGACTGCGAACAGAGTCCTTCGAGGAGAGTGTGACTCCATCGAGGACTGGAAGTTGTATTCCCAAACCTGGTTTCGGGCCTGTGACTGTGAGCACCTCCGTTTTGTCTGGATTAAGCTTCAATCGGTTTTTCCTCATCCAATCCATTACCGCCGCAAGGCAGTCATTGAGAGGGGAGACGCCATCTGAGGTCTGAGCAGACGATCTGGTCACGGAGAAATAGATCTGAGTGTCATCAGCGTACTGATGACACTGAGCTCCGTGCCTCCGAATGATCTCACCCAACGGCTTCATATAAATATTGAATAACATCGGGGACAGAATAGCGCCCTGTGGAATGCCACAGCTAAGCTCGATTTTAGAAGAGCAGCTGTCCCCGAGTCTCACCCTTTGAGATCTGCCGGAGAGGAAGGACTGGAGCGTGGTGCCGCCGATCCCCAACTCTCTCAGCCGATCTAAAAGGATGGAATGATCAATTGTATCAAAAGCCGCAGAGAGATCCAAGAGCACTAACAGGGTCACACTACCCCTGTCGATGCTCAGGCGGAGGTCGTCAGTCAGAGCAACCATGGCTGTCTCCACTCCATAACCTGCCCTGAAGCCGGAATTTTCACTACGTCTCCAGGATGAGAAGCTCAAAAAATGTCTTGCCCAAATAAAGTAGCTTTGAAACAAAGTTATGCTTATTAAAGTTAGCTGTATAATCACAATTGCCTCCTTCAGAACTACTGCAAGGATGAGTAACCTGTGACCTTCCAGAATTAAATAGACTTTTACTTTCAGTTGCTTACATCATGGAGCAGTGTAGCAAGAGCTGGTGTCTGGAGGTGCAACAGGTTCCCCACTCTGAATGAACTTGAAACTTGCTCTACCTTTTTCTTATCCTAATTTAAGACAGAATGCCCATGAGACAGGAGCACATGTGTTGGATCTCACCTAAGAATCTTGTCCCCATCTTCAGGTCATTTTGCTTAGCTATTGGTCGTACCCAGTTTGGTACCTGAGAAAATATCCTGGGCAAGGTTGTTAATCCTAAGGCACATAACAAAAATGTTTATAACTATGCTTAAAAACAAAGCTGTTTTAGGTAAACTTTGTTATAAGTCAGGGATGAGCAGCTTGCCCTCCTCCAGTATTGTTGGACTCCATCAGTCCATGCCAGCAAAGTCAATGGTGAGGAATGTTTAGGATATGGGAGCCCAACAATTTGAGGCACAGGTTGTAGACAAATGTCTAAACAGACTAGATTCAATAGATATCTAATACAATTATGGAAAATCTGTAGTCTTGCAAGAAGCTTTTGGGCTCTAGGTGAGATTTACCTGTGCCTGTCTGGCCAATGATGAGGGATGCTAGGAGCAGAAGTTCATCAATAATCAGCAACTACATCTTCTGCAGCCTTGTTCTAACAGCACAATCCTCAGAAGGAACACCCATACTCTGTATGTTGCATCTTTCACTGTTGAAGATTTTTGCTTTTGCTTTTGAATAAAGGGCATTGGTTACCTACAAATTCTTACCCCTTATGTTAAACTGACCAGATTCTAGCTGAAGGACTCTGGCCTGTGTAGCACAAGAGTTGCAGTTATTCCAAAAGAGTAATTCACCTTCCCAGTGAGCCTATGATAAACAGACACACCAGAGGGACAGATCCAAACTCATAGAATCATAGAATCATAGAATCATAGAGTTGGAAGAGACCACAAGGGCCATCCAGTCCAACCCCCTGCCATGCAGGAACTCCAAGTCAAAGCATCCCTGACAGATGGCCATCCAGCCTCTGCTTAAAGACCCCTAAGGAAGGAGACTCCACTACACTCCGAGGGAGTGTGTTCCACTGTCGAACAGCCCTTACTGTCAGGAAGTTCCTCCTAATGTTGAGGTGGAATCTCTTTTCCTGCAGTTTCCAAACTACTGTATGTATGCAGCAAAGTGGTGTCCAGGGTTAAAAGCCACAAAGCAGACATGAAGGAAAAGAGCAGACATATAAGCATTTACGAGTATACATTTCTATATGGAAATTGCAAGGCACTGTAGCTCTATATTGCCGCCACATCACTAATGAGCAGGTCAAACTTCTTGAGTATGCATGCTAAACATGTTGCATACATACCTTGTTTCCCTGAAAATAAGACATCCCCCAAAAATAAGACCTAGTAGAAGTTTTGCTGAATTGCTAAATATAATGCCTCCCCCAAAAGTAAGACCTAACAAAGTTTTGTGTGTGTGTGTATAATAAATGTTCATTTTTTTTGGTTCAACAATAAATGTGAATTCTTCTTCATGGAAAAAATAAGACATTACCTGAAAATAAGACCTAGCACATCTTTGGGAGCAAAAATTAATATAAGACAGTGTCTTATTTTAGGGAAACACAGTATATCCTTTATGGGCTTTAAATTTTAACTTTTACTTCTTGGTGTTTACTATTTATCTTCCAGAGCCTGCATGGTTAAGGAGGAGTAATCACATCTGCCTACATGGATACCTCTCCATACCATCTTAACTATGACAACATCTTGATGAAATGTAGGAAGATGACTCCAACATCATCTCTTTGTTTCTCCATTTTCCTGCTTGCCAACACCTTTGCCTGATGAAGATGCCAGTTGAGCTTTGAAAGCTTGCAACATGTACATTGTGCATTTTGGCTGGCCAAATAAAGGTATCACTCTTTCATGGATTTTGAATGTTATTGTACTTTGCTGTATGGTTAACATGGCTACCTTGGTTATGCTTCCAATAATAATCAGTTATTTAACTATTTTTGTTTCATTAGCATGGTAAGTTTCCATGGGGGGGGGGACTTTTTAGTATTATAATGAGGGATAGACTACAAAATTTTACAAACTCGTAATGACCTTTAGGGGTTGCTATGTGTTTCTAGGCACCTTCTCCATGCTGGCCTCCCTTATTTATACCGTTTCCATTAAGCCTTGTATTATCAGCCTTTTAGTACATTCTGTTCTCTGTTGCCCTGTCAGGATGATTCCCAGGACCGTTAAGTGCATTAGGTACAATTCTCCTGGGGTCTGGAAGATGGGAGAGCAAACTGACACTTTCCCATCCAAGTTGGCAAGTTTTATTTTCCATACTAGTGTCCCAGTTTCTTCCAGTTTGCCTTATCAATATCTGCCACCTTGCTTACAACTGTGGGCATTTACATTGCAGTTTTGATTCTGCATTGTTGATGAGGTTAAGATGGCCTCAAATGGACTGAAATGGGGACATGTAAAAGGACTCAAGTTACTGTGCCAGATGAGATTTAAGCATCTTTTTGAAAGATGTGAACACCATGGCCAAGGCTTCCTAAACTAAATCCACCTGAAAAATGTGTTCTGAGCTGGTTACAACCTTGGCATAAAACAAACTAACAAAAATACACAACTACCACAATACACAAAAATACAGAAAGGGTAGGCACCTAAAAGGGAACTCAGTTTTGGCATGATTAACAGGATGACATGAAGATTTTTGGAGTTAAGCATCATTTAAAATCATTGTTCAGAAGCCACTGGAGTGCTTGATGAGCTACTTAACTCCCTTCATTTTGCTTTTGTTAATTTCATTCTAAATGATTTTTAAAAAAAAATACAAATTCTGCTTCTGGGTGTCAAGTGACCTCCTGGAATCTCAAATCCTTTCAAACAGGGAAAGAAAACTATTTTCCCTGATCTCTTGTTGGTGGTTATGGGTTTAAATAATCCAAACAAACATGTAGCATGCAGGGTCATGTCCAACTCTGTGTTTTATGGTGGACTGTTCAGAATCCTTGCTTTCTTGGATAGAGCCTTTCAAATTTGGCTTAAACATTAAATTGGGTTTTCCACCTCATTGACATTGGGTGGTACCCCCCCCCTCCAATTTTTTAAAGTACTGTAGCCTAACACATCACCACCCCAAGAAACAGAGGAAAAGAGAGAGAAAAGGAATAGGTCTCATTTACCAATTAGGCCACCAAACATGCCTGCACATAATATGGAAATTACTATAAGACACTCTTAAGTTTCAAAAGTCAAACTAGTCATATAATGTAGCATAATCAGAATACCTCAAATCCTCTGTACTTTCTAGAAATGCCAGTATGACCACTGGAGACAACGTCTGTATCTTTTACTGGTTGTGTATAAAAGTGAATTTCAGCAGGTGTTGCTCATCATACAACTAGGTAGCAAGCAACACCAGCTGAATTTCCTGTTTCTACACAACCATTAAAGGCACAGTATGCAAAGGGATCTTGTATTTATTTTTATGGTATTTATACCCCACCCTTCAGCCCTAAAGGCTCTCACAGCAGCTTACAATTATTATTACTTTTAATTAGATGGTTCCCTGCCCTCAGGCTTACAATCTCAAAAGACATGACACAAAAGGAGTTGGAGTGGTGGTGGGGAGGGAGATGAGGTCCAGCAGTTCTTCTCTCCCTCTGAGACCTGGACCAAGGCAGATGGACTGGAGGGAGGGCTCAGCTTCTTAATCTAGGCAAGGTCTGATAGAGCTAGGCCTATATCTCTCCCTCCATGGCTGAATGCAATATGCAAAGGGATTTTGAGACTAACTGAAAACCTCAAAGGTGCTACAAATTCACTTTGCATACTGATTGTTCAGATTAACACATCTATGGAGATTATAGCATTTACTTGTTTGCCTGATCTGGGCATGGGACAGGATTGGGGTAGAACAGGAGGAACAGGTGTTATCACACTTGAAATTGCTGTTGTGCTGCCGGCTGGCCACCACCTGTCTCTGAGCTGGTTGATTTTGAAGGGTGGTAAGCTTCCATACAACCAAAATCAGCAGGATAAGCTTGGCTCAGGTACAGGTGGTGGCCAGCCAGCAGCAGAACAGCAATTTTGTGTGTGATAACACCCACTTTCCCCCATCGCAGCCTGATCTTGTCCTGTACCCAGATCGGGCAAAAAAAAATGCATGTGCAATAATCTCCTGTCTTTGAATTAAACCAGTTTTCATTCTGGCAGCCCTACCTCCTTTCATGTTTAGATTCCTTGATCATCCCTTCTCAGCTCATTTTTTTGTCCCACCAATTAAAATTTGCTCCATACATTGGGGTGGTGTGAGGGGGCCCTAGAGATCTTTCATGAGGCATTGTCTGTTTGACAAAAGTGAGTATGCAGAGTTTGATGTGACACTTGTACAAGCCAACAATCATTGCAGAAAATTAAGAAGTCCTCTGCCACAAACATAATGAAAGCGGGTGGGGGGGGGAATAGTTAGGCAACAAACTGAAAAGCTCTCCATAGATGGCCTCTGAATATGGCATGCCCCAGCTACAGTTAATTAGTGTCTGAGAGTCCCATGGGACAAGAGAACCTGCTGGCTGTTCATTGCAGGAGTAATCCAGATGGTGCTAGCAGAGCTAGCCAACAGAGGCAGGATGGAGGAAGTTTCCAGGGTGCCAACGAGGTTACTTAAAAGGAGAGAGAAGAAGAAGTAGAAGAAATCTAGCTCTGGTGCTTCTTGAAGTGCACATGTTTTTAGATGAAGCTTTTCTTAATAAGCAGATAAATTGATGGTGAAACTCTCCAGTTACATGTTAAAGAACGGTCCAAAAATGTTTTTAGATGAAAAAAAACAACACTGACAACCCAAACTTTACAGTTGTCTTTCTTATAGCTCAACCCTGTGTTTATTCAGAAGTAATTTTTACTATGTAAAGTCGAAGGCTTTCATAGGCCATCATCCATAGTTTTTTTGTGTGTGGTTTTTTTCAGGCTATATCACCATGTTCTGGAAGAATTTATTCCTGAAGAATTTATTCCTGTGGAAGATGCCAGCCACAGATGCAGGCAAACATCAGGAATAAATTCTTCCAGAACACGGCCACATAGCCCAAAAACCCCACAGAAAACTATAAATTCTTACTATGTCCATTTGACTTACTCCTACTAAACATTAAAGGTTTACCAGACTAGACTTCTTGTTTTCGTTTATCCCTCTTATCTACTGCAAAAAGCCTCAATGCAGCTTACAAAATGCAAATGCTTTTTTTAAAAATGATTTTTTAAAAAAATTAACAACTGCACACATGAGAAAGCTGAAAGCAGTAGCAAAAATAAAAAAATCCTGAATGTTGAATAAGTACAATTAATCAGCAGTTTTATATTTCTTTGAAGACCACAGAAGAAAATATGAAGATATCCAGCAGTTGCCCTAACTAAAGCTATTCAAAAATATATCCCATTTATGTCAATAAAACAGAATTTCAAGAAAGTAGGTACTGCAGACCACACTGCCAAGCAAGTTAATCTAAGCATGGTAAACCCAGAAGCCAGTCCAACTCAATTCAAGGGGGTTTATTTCCTACTTAGTGTTTTAGAGTTACAGATTTAGATTTGAATCCTGATGGTTAGTCTGAACTGGAGAAGACATGTTAGCTGAATGCTGAATGAACATATATGCAAATCCCCTTAATTGAATAAGCCTACTCTAGCTGGTGACTGCCAATAGGATCCAGACCTTGGATATATAGGCTTATTTTTAGCTGCTGTAGTAATAAGACCTTTACCCATACTAGTGGGGAAAATGCTGAAAGGGTGGTGCCATCTGCAATCCAGATGGCTGCCCGCCATCTTCATCTGACCATCTGTCCCTGTTAAGAAAAGCCATAGTCAGTGCCCTCTTCTGCATCCATTTGGATCTAGAAACCTGATTATTGCAACATCAGCGTCCTGCCAAAATTCCACTCCATTAAAATCACTCAAAATGTGTTGCCAAACCAATAAATCCTGCTTTGTAGCCAGTGATCCATCCTTATATTGTTGGCCTTCTTACTTTATTTATTTATTTATTTATTTATTTGCAGTCCTTTTTATGCCTCCCATTAAAATTCATTCTCTGTGTGATGTGCAAACATTTAAACCATGAACCCCCCCCCCCCCCAAAAAAAACCCAAGAGTAAAAACAAGTTAAAGTTACCATCTGAATAAAACAAGCAACAGAAATGCCTGGGATTTAAACAAGAACACCAAAGTCCATTTTGGGAAAACTAAAAGGGGGTGGGCAGAGGCAACTACTTGGTGCTTAAAAGACTACAAATAATCATCAAGCAAGAGACATTTTGTCTATTTGCTTATTACATGTACATCTTGCCTTTCTTCCAAGCAGCTCAACACGTGTTGATACTGGAGTGTCTGACCATCTGAACAGATGCCCTAAGATATTTGTTGGGAGGGGAGCATAGGGGTTACTTCCAAGTAAGCATATTTAGCTCCTTAAATCAAAACAGGGACACTTAGGAAACATGATATTTGTCTGCAAAGAGGAACACAAACACTGCCACTTTTTCAGGTAACTGCGTCTTTAACAGCAGTTTCAAATGCAGCTATTAGTGGGTGATGATAAGTTATCTTTAATACACCTGCTGATTTTTGTACATTAAGGTTAAACTTACAAGAATAGGATAGGCTGCCACCTACCCATCCCCACCAGCACCCAATAAACTGGCCATTTGACAAACCTAATAGAGAAATGGCTGAAATGTGTGACAGGAGGTAGAAGTGGACAATACCCAGAGAAAGCTTACTTGTTCTGACCATTTTTCTCCTGCAGAGAGTTTGATTCAGTTCACATGTGACAATGGTTTCATGCATAGAGCGTACAAATGTCAATTTCCAAAGCAAAGTTTGTCAGCTAAGCCTGTAATTTCCATTTAGATTTGTTTCATTTTTCAGAGCATGGAATCCACAGAGCGGAGAATATCTTGGCTTGTAAAGTCACTTTTCAAATAACAGGAACTGCATTCTGAGTACTGCTTCACACATTACATTTTTCACTACACTGAGGTAAACAATTGTAGGAAAACAAATCTCCTCCATCATCTGAAGTGCAATGCAAAGAATCTTTTTGTCAAAGCATCTGTCACTGGGTACTGACCCAGTCCCATTAACCAATTGCACACATGTCACACAATTAATCTTCCACCATGATTTTGTATCAATTCTTTCTCCACCTCCACATTACTCTTTCCAGTCTTTCTGAGTAAAACCTGTCCAACTGTGTCAGTTTTTTGCTAATGCTGTTCAGACTCAGGAGAAGAAATGCCTGCGAATTAAATTTATTATAGGATCACAATCATTTCTCCGATCACTGGCTAGTGATCAAATGGTGAAGCTTGGTGCTGCTGTTTTTTTCCTTTATCATTTTTCCACCTTATGATTTCCTTACAAGGGAAGCATACCCTCCAACCATTCTGATTTAGCACTGACAGTCCTGATTAATCCACTGTTATCTCACATTTTCAGTAGCATTTCAAATGCCACAGTTACTCTCTCTTCCTTCCACCTTCTGCCTTTGTCCTCAACTTACTTTAATTGCTGTGAATTGAGTTCAAAACACAAGAGTTGTTTGTATTTGATTAACTCAGAGGAAGGAGGGAGAGGAGGAGAAGGAAACATGCATTTCCCAGTAGGCTCAAGCAAAAGCAAACCTCTGCAGTTATTCATAGCATGAGTGTTTGTCTTCATTGATAACTCTTGCCATCTTCACCACATGCTGACGTTGTTTGGCCACACATGTCCTGATTTTCATCTGTGAAATACTGGAGGGTATGGGGATGGAGAGTCCAGTTCTTGTACTATTTGCATGATAGTTCTACCTCTTCAGTTCAATTGCATCTCTCATTGGTAGCATCACCCTCCTCTCTATACTTCAGGTAGTGAGATAACAGGTCCAGCTTTATTTGGTAGCTTAGTTCTTTATACTATGTTTTCTCAAAGTGTGAATTGGAAACCACCAGCAAGACTTGGTCCATATCAAGTATTCCTCAGTGCTGTAATCCTACTTCAGTACCTCCAGCATTAGGAGAGAAAGGGACTGACATAGGGATGGGAATTACGTGGCCTTCCTGATGTTGTTGGATTGCCAGGGCCAACAGCTGGTAGCTATCAATATCCCTTATTGATGCCAGTAAGCATTATAACAATAAAAAAATCATTATAACATTGAACACCAGTCACAGTTGCTCAGAGCATGTGATTCAAATAGTAAACACCAAGTGTAGCAAATGAGAAAATATTTTCTAGTTGGAAATTGAAATTTCCAAGCTCTGCATTGAAGGGGGGGAAATACTTTTCCTTCCTTTCTTTTTAAAGATCATTTCAAGCACATGGGAGAGGTAGTCCAACCAAAACATTTTTGAGGCTCTGATTTCAACAGCCAATGGTCTATCATTGCTGTGCTAAAACAGCCTATAGGAATAGAGGGACCAAGAAACACATAGACATATGTAATTTTTCAGGTCTGTGCTCTTGCCTTGAGATTCCTTTCTTGCCTGCTAAGAAATAGAGGCCAGGGAGACCAGGCCTTGAGATCTAGGGACCCTACATATATATATATATATATATATATATATATACACACACACATATATATATATATATATGTTCAAATACCAGTTTGTTACAATACCTGTTTTAAAAAATGTTAAGAATAAGCACTGAAGCTACGTACAATAGCATTTTGGCTGCTGTTGCTGCCACAACTGCTGTTATTGTTATTGTGTCTTCAAATAACTTCTGACTTCTTGTGACTCTAAGGTCATGGGGTTTTCTTGGCAATATCTGTTCAGAGGGGGTTTGCAATCCAGTGGATTTCCATGGCCAAGTGGAGATTTGAACCCTGGACTCCAGAGTCACAGTCCAATTCTCAGACAACTAGACCATGCCATATACAATGCTATATGGAGTATGAAATCCTGCATCAAAAGTAAGTTTGTATTTAAAGGCGTAGGTTTCCTAAGAGCTAATTGCTTGTTCTTAATTCTGCAAACCACACACACACACTTAACTGGGAGCTGTGCTGTTCTATACCCTTGCTTATACTTAGGTGGGGGAAAGGAATAGTTCCCTGGTGATCGTATCTTTAAGATATACTGAGAAAGAGTGTCTGTGTACAACATTATAAAATACATCCACACAAGGAACTTATTGGCAAACTGTAAACCTTGAAGAAGCCCATCAAAGAGTTTCTTTGTTACCAGAGTTCTGACATAAAAAGTACCTCCCTACACATTATGTTTTCACTGTGTGATTTTCTTTAAGGGAAAGAGTTCTTGGTTGGCGGTGAAAGAAGCCATAAATAGTATTTATGGAAGACTGAATGGGGTGAGGAGAAGCTGAGTTTCTCACAGAAACTATTTATTGTAAGTATCCTTTAGGCCAAGGAAGAGAAGTATTTCTGCCTCAGTGTGGGCCAGCCTGAAAATATTTGCTATTGCCATTTGTAAAGTTCTTTTCACTTGACTGAACTATTCTGAGTGGTTTATTTTGGTGTCATTGGCTTAAACCAGAGACTGTGTTGCACTGACATAGTGTACTTCCCAAAGGCCATCTATGGATGGCTTTTTGATTTGTTTTCCCAATGGAGCTTCTGTGGAGCACATGAGGCTGTGGGTGCTGGCAATCCTATGTTCATTACTTACTATTTTGCATCTGAGCAAATATTGCTAGGTCTTAGGTGGCTTATCGGCCCAAGGCAACTTCATATGTTCATATGTTCATCAGTCAAAGCAGAGGAGGAAATTGTTTTCTCTCTTTTTAAAGGCAGGGCTCACTTTTAGGACCAGATCAGAGTTAGCATTACTTTATTAGTGACCAATTACTTTGCAATTTACAGGTTACTTTTATTTCTCTGGCTGCTGTAGTTTGCTGAGGCACCAGGGCTCTCTGACAGAGGAGTATATCACATGGGAGGAATTTCTCTCAATTGCGAATGGAGCCAATTCACAATTATGTGAATTCACTAGTTTAGCAAATTTACTTGAAATCTGATTGCATTTGGAATGCATTCAGAATGACTTCCCATTTCCCAAAAATGACCCCCCCCATTGCCCGAAATTGCATGAGATACTCTAGTACACAATTACGTTAAACCCCATGATTGTGTTTGGAATTACTTGCCATTGCCCGAAAATGCGTGAGATAACTCAGTCACAATAATGTGAAACCCCATGATTGCGTTGGGATTGCTATTGCGTTATACCCCCAAATTCCATCATATGATAAACACCAGAGAATGCTAAATATCTCACGAACCTATCAATCCCAGAATTTCATAGCATTGAGCCATGGCAGTTAAAGTGGTGTTAAATTGCATTAATTCTGCAGTGCAGGTGCAATGGCTACAATTGTAATGGTTACAATTACAATTTGTCTCTTTCAGGGAACCCAAGGCTGTATGTGTGGTTCTCTTCCCCTTTACTTTATTCCCACACCTCTAAAAGATAGGTCAGACCAGAGCCAAGAAACTTTATTTTTTAGGACTACAATATCCAAAATGCCCCAACAGAATGGTTAGTGGCTATGATGGCCAGGGCATCCTGATGTTGCAGCTTTCAAAAGTAGTTTCCTGAGTTCTGGATCAACAGAAGGAGGCTATGAGAGTACTATACTGGCTAAACTCACCCAGTCAGATTTTTTAAAAGAAAAGAAATAGAAATAACAGCCACTGCATGGATAGGTTGGATCAATACAGCATCAGAACTGTAACGGGTGGGGAGGGAGAGTTTAATTCTTTCCCAGCAATTGAGTCATCTTCTCTTGAGCCAAAACACGTCAGAAATAATCCAATTTGAGATCGCTTTAACTGCCCTGGCTCAATTCTAGGGAATTCTGGGCACTGTAGTTTTACGAGACATTTAGCCTTCTCTGTCAGAGAGCTCTGGTGGCACAACAAATTACAGTTCCCAGAATTCCTTAGCACTGAGCCAGGGCAGTTAAAATGGTCTCATATTGGATTATTTCTTCCATGTGTTTTGGCCCAATATCAGTGAAGTTGCAGGTTCCCTTTCTGAAATAAATAGCAGTTTTGGATGGTGTTTTATCATCTGTGAACATGCCAGGGAGAAATATAGTTGTATAATACCAAGGCTGCTCAGGGACCCTCTCTGGCTGACATTTTTTTCTCTTTTCCCCAAATATGCAAAATTTATTTTATCATTTGTATTAACATTATGATGATCAATATGTCTTGCTGAACCTATGTTCTAAACCTAAGAGCATATGAATAACAATAACCAAAGTATCAATGACATTGATAATGTAGGGCCAAAACAGATTGCACAAATAATCCAGTTTGAGACCACTTTAATGGCCCTGGCTCAGTGCTAAGGAATGCTGGGAACTGTAGTTTTGTGAGACATTTAGCCTTCTCTGTTAGAGAGCTCTGTGCCACAACAAACTATAGTTCCCAAAATGCCTTAGTGCTGAGCCAGGGCAATCAAAGCGGTGTCAAGTTGGATTATTTCTTCAGTCTGTTCCAGCCCTAAATGAACAACCAATAAAACGTATGTTGAAAACAGATATTTCCAGACATCCCATATACTTCTCAAAAATTTCGTGCCAAAATCCACAATCCTTTCATTGGGCATGCTCTTCAGACTTACTTTTGAAGCTCACTCCAGTTTTGATCACATCACTGCAGTAGTCTGTCCTTTCTCATCATTTTCTTTGATGGTATTCCATACCAAATTGCCTCATTTCTGTTCCCATGAAGTCTGTATCGTCTTCCGTGTAAAATCATCCTTATCTCAACATACCCAAACTTGCAACATGAGTCACTATGCCTACACATGTTTTTCTAGGGTCCCATATAAAACATAAGATATTATAGAAAATATAGAGTTCATGGTATAATTTTGCCAAGGCTCCCATCTCCCAGCAGATATCTATTCTGAGGCTTTCGGTAAGAGGAGAATTCAGAGACAGATCTCTCTTAGAAGGATTCACCCAGTTCTAGTTATTTACACCCCTAGCCCTCCACATGTTGTTGGGCTGCAACAGTCATGAGCAATAACAACAAAGCCAAAAAACCCCCAAACAACAACAAGATTGGGCTGAGGTGCAATAAGTTCGGCTGCTTATATGTCAGAGAGTGGCTGTACAGTCATCCTGTCCAATAATCTACCTTGGGGAAAATCTGTCTCCATCTCTTCCTACCAGCAAGCATAATTTCATCACAGGGTCAAGTTTAGACATTTTGCTGTTCCACAACTTTCAATGGACCATACTGAATAGAACTTGCAAAGCATAAACAGATTTGTGATATATGGATTGCAGGGCCCTTTCTAGCTTTCAGGTGTGAGATGAATGTTTAAATAATAATAATATGATTTATTTCTATTCTGCCTTTTCTGGGTGGATAATCAAAGCGGATTACAGGAAATATTAAAACAAAATACAATAAAATCACAGTCAATTTAAAAGCCCCTTCCCCTCCCTATACTCCTCTATAGAAAAGACCCTCCTCATTAGAGAGGATGTTCTAGCTTTGCATGTCTTTTTCATTGTGTACCTTCAAGTTATTTCCAATTTATGGCAACCCTAAGACAACCCTATCACAGGGTTTCCTTGGTAAGATTTGTTCAGAGGGAGTTTGCATTTGCCTTCCTCTGAGGCTGAGAGAGTGTCACCCAGTGGGTTTCGATGGCTCAGTGGGGATTCAAACCCTAGCCTCCAGAATCATGTCTATCATTCAAAACACTACACCACACTGGCTCTCTTGCAACTCTATGGTGTACTTAATGTGATGGAACATTAGAACCACCAATCAGTTTTTGGAAAGGGTTCATCAGCCCAGCACATGAAGCTGCTGCTCATGTGCTTCAGATTTTGATGTGCTATTAAAACCTAGCTCATACAAAGGACAGGAGTATAACAACAAAAGAAAGAAAAAAAAAGGAAAAATGACTATAATAATTTAATGATATGAAAATCTTCATGAAACTAGATATCACTAAAATATAGTACTACAGCAAAGTCAGAATGAATTTACATTCTCACTATAAAATAGGAGTATAATGCTACCAAATATATGAATATTTTAAAAGAAACCCAAATGTATTTTGACCAATGTCTTCTCCAGTAGTGTAAAATGTGTTTTGCTGTAGTAGCTAAGAGAAATAGCTTAAAAATAAGCCTGAAACCTGTGTGAAAATAATTAAACAAAAATAAAACCACCAGTCGAGAAACTAATGAAAATATTCTGAAATAATGCTCACCCTCGAGTTTAAGTATTCAAACAATGAGAAAAGCTCCTTTGGGGCTTTAAAATATTCAGCCAAGAAATAAATGAACCGATGTTGGAGATTATCCCAGAGAGAACTCTTGTAGAGATAATCTTGCAACCGTGACTCTTGATGGATAACAAGAGGTAGATTTGTCAGCAATGGGTTAATTGGCCTGATATTGTAACAAGTACCTTTTAAGACTGATATATTAACCATGTTTGTTGTGAACTTTACTTGTGGGTTTCTTGTTTTGGATTTGTCTCTTTAAAAAATATTCGGTTGGAACAGACAAGGATATACTTTACACCTGTTCATCCTGTCTGTTTCATTAGAGAAGAACCTCAATTCATTTGTTTTCTTATAGCCAATCAACATACCAAAATACAACTGTGGGGCACGGGACTATTCAGGATAAGGTAGAGGTTTCCTTACCAAATCTATGTTCTGATTTCAAAGCATTCTGTCACAAGGTAAAATGGAACTATGGGATGAAAAACATCGACCAAATAAAGCAGTTTCAAATTTGAAGGTGGGGCATTTAGATGATGAATGCCTCCAAAGCAGGTGGAAACTGGATTGAAGCCAGAGTCTGGGGCCAAAAACTGGAGCAAAAAGAACCTGGGATGTTCTGACTTAGCCCAGAAAATGTGTACCTTTGACCCTGAATATAAACACCCTGATGGCAGAATGGTTCTGAAGGAGTAATCCATCCTAGCCCTAACCCTAAAGCGGCATATAAATGCAGCAGTGCAGGTGCACATTTAAACAGGACAGAGTTGCCATACCACAGTGGTTGGAGCAGAAATGAAAAAAAGTAAAAGTGTGATGGATATAAGTACAATATACACAAACCAGACAGTCCAACAGGGGGTTAAGGGGAGGTGAAGGGGGCATGATTATATTTTGCCAGTGTTCAACTGGGCACACTGATGATCCAATGTCTTTTACCAGTGGAGGCTTTGCAGGTGCAACTGTGTGGCTGTTCAAAGGGGCAACCATCCAGTGGGATGGCATCTAGGCAAAAAGCAGTCGCCAGTGGTGTGTTTGTGCAACAGTGTGCATGGATGGTGAGATGACAAAGAAAAAATTATCCAGCAGCGTGGCTCAATGCTGTGCTGTACAGTCAGGTCAAGTGCATTCGGGCCGCCTTGGGAACAGATGGTGCAGACACTGAGGTTTCGAACTGCTTTTGGGAAAAACAGGTTCAAGCTGCTTTTCCCTGCCCATCTGTTCTACCCCTATGAAAATACTGATGTTCCCTTATCTCAAAATGCTTAAGCAAGAGTGAGGTTTATCTCTGCAATGTTAGCTGATGAAAAGAGAGGATGGGCAAAAAAAGGATGAGGAACAACAGCTGCATAATATTTCCCAAAGAACTTTTTTTTTTAATTTCACATTTGAATTTTGATGTTTTATCCAGGGAGTCTTTTACTGAATCTGTTTATCACTTTCTGCAGTTTGTCCATGTCAGACGATTTACTGCTGTGCAGCTCTTCTGAGGAAAAACAAAAAGAACAAAATGCTCTGATCCTACTTGGGAGACTCTATAATCATGATGGAAAAAGCCTCCCGTATTTCAAAGGTGACATTAATGAGAGGTCACCCTGCTATATTATAGAGTAGAATGCTCTCAGTTCAGATACTGTAAGGAGCAAAGTGACTCTGCAGTCTGGGTGATGTTCTGTTTCAACAGGATTATCCAGCAATATAGAACTGCCAACTGTAAAACGATCTCACTTAAGAGATAAGCATCTGGTGCTACAACCGATGCAAGACAGATTTGCAATATTTTATTTATTTATTTGCTGGTGCAACTGATGCAAGACTTTTGTAAATTAATGTTTTGGTAAGATCTGTTAAAAATTACAATAATAATAATAATGTTTTTATTTATACCCCGCTCTTCAGCCAAGACTATCAGAGCGGCTTACAATTTGTTAAACAAACAGCCTCATTTACAATTTGCCCCCAACAATATGGGTACTCATTTTAGCGACCTCGGAAGGATGCAAGCCTGAGTCAAGCTTCAGCCCTTTGCTGGTCTTGAACTCGCCACCTTCTGGTTTTGAGTGAGTGGCTGCAGTACAGGCATTTAACCACTGCGCCACCAGGGCTGATAAGCTGCCTTGGATTCCATTTTGGGAGAAAGGTGGGATCTAAGTGCAATAAATAAATAAATAAATAGGACTGATTTGGGATGTTTTTTTTTTTTTAATTTAATACTCAACCTTTGTCCCATTATAGAGATTTAAGGCAGCTAACAGTACATTTTTAAAAAATACAAATGTAAAATAATACAATTAAAAGCTATATACAAATTATTTAAAAACTGAAAAACAGCATGGCACCACATGTAAATCCCAACCCTCACCAGTTTGCAAAAGCCTGATGGCACAAAATGTTTTTACCTTCTGCTGAAATGAGAACAGGCTCTAGGGAGGGAGTTGCAGATCCTGGGAATAGCCACTGAGAAAGCCCTCTCTCTTGTTCCCACCAAGGAAGCCTGAGAGGATGGTGATACAGAAAGAAGGACCTCTCCAGATGAACTTAGTGCTCTAATGGGCTCATTAAAAAAAACCATAGTTAAGGAATCCAAGAATTACTAAAATGTTACTAGGAGACCTAATTTATGCAGCTACTGGTGCTCCCATAGTATACCTACCTACATAGAAAGGGTTTCTATAAGCCCAACAAAGTTGTTTCCCCTAGTTGTGCCGACAGTGGGGCAAAAAACAGTGAGAAGTAACATTAGTGCGAATGAAAATTCTGTATAAATTTGTTCAGAATCCCCATTCTGCCTCAGTGCAAGTTTAATGTGCTCCAGAACAGCAGTACCCTGCACCAAGAAGAGAGAGAGGCCTGGAAAGAAAGATGGAAGCAAGACGGCATGGAGAAGCATGCATAGACAACACTAAGAGCATCTAATGTTGTGCACAATTAGGTTTATGGATGGTGGGTTGACATAGAGTTTCAAATTCTACATAACTGGGTGGATGATAGATAGATAATGTGTGGTGTTTTGTAACAGATTATCTGAAAACAACACACTTCACAGTTATGTGTATCATGGAAGTTGGGAAAATCCCCCCCCCCCCCCCCAAAATCTCATGACTAACCTGGCCAGTGGTTTGCTGGCTAGGAGATTCTGCAGATTTTAGTCTTAAAACAGTGTTTCCCAAGCTGTGCATCTCTGTTTTACTTTAGTATTTTCATCTTCTTGCAGTTTTGGCACCTAGTGCTCCAGACAAGGAGCCAATACATGAAAAGGGACCAACCTGCCTTAAAAGTTCTGATACCACCAGTATTAAAAGCTCCATTGAAAACAGTCAGTGCATTCTTTAAAGTGAAATAGATTAATGTACCAATTTTTCTCATGGTGTAATCAAATAGTGTGGCATAAGCCTGGGTCTCTTATCAATAGGATGAAAATCAAGAGCCTGCAACTACTCACTAATATATGCCAGTATTATAATACAGCAAGAGCAAAATGTTTAATTTACAAGCTTTCCACAACCCCACAGTTTGGGCATCATCTGCTTCAACTGACATTTAGATTTACTTTGAAGAAATCAGATGGGTGAACCATGTTCACTTTTTCCTGCTGACACATACTCCATGTTAGATATTTTTGTCACATTCAAGAAAATAGGTTTTCTGAAACTTCAAAAAAATAGGATGAAGTGAACTGAACATTCTTTTTATACTAATATGTCAAGCTCCTCCTCATCCACTCATCCTAGGACTGAAGGCACAACCCCTGAACCAGAGCAGATTCCTCAAACAGTTGGACTCAGAAGATCCATATTATCTTTCCTTTCACTCCATTTGGCAAGAAAGGGGCGGGCAGTCTTCAAACTTTGATGAAAGAATTGGCCTTGGATCTTCTCTGAATGAAATCCTTTTTTTGTGATTCCTCCCCTCTTCTATGGATATATTCGCACATGGCATAGAGAAAGTAGATGAGGAAGATTGTGCCAACTTTCCTTTTATTTTCCAGGAAGAGTAGGTGGTTTCTACTCTTCTACTCTATACAACCTCTAGTCTTTTGTTCTGTCTATATGTGAAAACTGAAGTTTGACAACACAAGTTATTGATAATACAAGTTGTTAAGGCATCCTATTGTTCTTTGTTGTGTGTCTACAAGTCATTTCTGATTTATGGTAACCCTAAGGCAAAGCTATCATGGGGTTTTATTGGCAAGATTTGTTCAGATGAGGTTTGCCATTGCCTTTCTATGAGGCTGACAGCATGTGACTCGCCCAAGGTCACCTAGTGGGTTTCAGGGCTAAGCAGAGAAACAAAACCTGGTCTCTAGAATCGTAGTCCAACATTCAAATCATTATGCCATGCTATGCCCAGCCTATGTACCCTAAGGGCACCAGATCCTATCTGATCTAAGCAGGGTCAGCCTGGTTAGTACATGAATGGGAGAATGAATACCAGCTGCTGTAGGCTATATTTCAGAGGAAGAAACTGGCAAAACCATTTCTTATACTTCTTGCCTAAGACAAACCTTTAAAATTCATAGGATCACCATAATAAGTTGATGGGCAACATGAAGGCACATACATACACACACAAGGCATCCTATAATGATACTGTATTATAATAAGCATAAGGATGGCAGTCCTCAGATATACTGGTGGGCACTGCTAATCCACTGTTCTTTTGAACAAAGACAACTGGAACGATTATTTTTGTCCACATTAAAGGAGCACAAATTGGACATGTCTGAACCTACATTTCATCTATAAACCATAACAATTCAGAGTTGTCTACATTAAAAAAAGGAAATCTTGTGCAAAAATGGTTCAAGGACTAGACCACTTCAGACTGCAGGCAAGAGATTAGATAGTTAAATCACAAAAAGCATGATTATATGGGGAGAGGCAGAACTCTACATTTACAAAAGCATGTGCAAGTGGTTAAACTGGAGTTGTTCTTCACAACAGTTTGTTCCTGAGGTACACTACTGCACATTTGAAGTGGGCACTGAATGCTTGCCCATACTGGCCAAACGTTCAATAGTGATATGACTCAGAAACAGCCATACCCCTATTGAAGTGGTATGACTTGGAAACAGTCTTGCCACATAGTGTCTTTAAAACAGGATTCAATCATGCAACCATCTGAGATTTCTTGACATTTCATTTTATTGAAACCAACTAGAATTTTGCTTTGGGGTTTTATTCCTTGGCACTTTTAAAATCACTTTTAAAGGAAAAAAATATACAGTATATGTTTGGCTTTCATGGAGTTTTCTTCTGTTTATTTTGAACAGCTTGAAAATAGTGCAATAAGGTAGGTATTTTTGCACACATCTTTAAATATACAAGACACCTGTGGCCGTACCAAAGCAACATCACCTACCATCATTTCCTTTCTGACCTTTAAAGATGTCATTTTAAGCAATTTTATTTCCAGTTGCTTCATTCTGCACAAGATGCAATTTCAGTTCCCCAAAGTGAAATCAAGTAGCACATTTATCAGCTCTGCTTTCCAACCTCACTTTTCTTACATGGTTATACTTGTTTGCTGCCTGGTATAACACATATCCCAAAACAAGGGAACAGCAGCCTTTCAAAATACATTTTATTCCTACCTGATCATCAGGATCAGTCTGTAAAGATAAGGGGAAGAAAACCAATTTGGATTATGAAATGCTTTATCTGCCTTTTAGGAGGTTTAAGTTCAAGCTTTTCATCCATTGTAGCATGATCGGCCAATTGAGCCATACTTTCCTAGATGAAGATACCATTACTTCAGAAATGCAAAAATATTTGTCACTTCATAGACTGTTCAAAGTTAAGATTGGACATTTCAACAAGCATTATATTAACGGTCAAAAACACATGAACTTATGGGAAGAAATGCAATATTCTAATTCAGGCCTGGTTTTGGGACTAAAACAGCCTTAGTCACCTTGATCATCTGCTAACCTTTGTTAGCAGAGGGATGTGCTTCTAAACTAGTTCCAAGAGTTGGAGTTGTGAACTTTTGTCTGCACAATTGATTCCAGAGAGTGGCATTTTGTATCTTCCTTCCTTGAAAACTCAACTGTGGTCCCTGTAGAGAATGATCTTACTCCTAACACACGTGTGAAGCTATTGGGTCAGTTTATTAGAGTATCTGGTGTGAATGAGTGTCACTAGACATATTGTACTGAGGTATATTTCTCATTTAAATCTGAGCTAGTTGTGGGCATGGACAACCTGAATCAGTGCCTGGATGCATTTGCATGCTGGATGAAGGTCAACTAATGAGCATGGAATATTGGTAAGGTGGTAATCTTGTGGTGCAGTGGTTAAATGTCAGTTCTGCAATCACAACATTGTGAGTTCAATCCCAGAGGACTCCAAGTTGACTCAGCCTTCCAACCATTTGTAGGTTGGTAAAATGAATAACCAACTTGGGGGGGGGGTATTTGCTTACAGATTGTAAACCACTTAGGGCAGTGATTCCCAACATGTGGGTCAGGACCCCTTTGGGGATTGAACGGGGTCACCTAAGACCATCGCAAAACACGTATTTACATGTAGCAATGAAAATAATTTTATGGTTGGGGGTCACCACAACATGAGGAACTGTATTAAAGGGTTGCAGCATTAGGAAGGTTGAGAACCACTGACTTAGAGTGCTGAGTTCACTATTAAGCAGTATAGAAGGACAGGTTGCTTACCTGTAACAGTATTTCTTCGAGTGGTCATCTGTGAATACATACAAATGGGTTCTTCTGCGCCCACGCAGTCAAATTCGGAACTCTCTGGAATCACTGGGCAGAAAAAGGCTTGCAACTTTTTGGCGGTAGCTCCACCCCTCCTCTATATAAGCCCAGTTCCTGCTCTTTTCCCCAGTTCTGAAATTTTTCTGCCACAAAGCGACGGAGGAGCAGAACTAATGTTGAGCAGGACACTGAGGAGAGGAAGAGTGGGATTTGTATGTATTCGCAGATGACCACTCGAAGAAATACTGTTACAGGTAAGCAACCTGTCCTTCTTCTTTGTGGTCCATGCGAATCATACAAATCATATAAGCTTAGGTAAGCGGCGGAGGGAGTGTCATGACAACAGTTGTAAGATGAACCAAAGAACATTTATTGGTCCACAATAAAAATTGCCAAATTGAACTCAATCTTGTGCGGTTCTTATTTTTAAGCATAGAAATCAACAACAATGGTAGAACAACTGCTCACAAGAGCAGAGATATAACCCAAATACTCAAAGAGTAGAATATAAACATGGTGCATAATTGCAACAGGAAATATACCACAAGAGCACCCAGGCCTGGATGCGACGCAAAATCAAGTGAAATAGACAAAACTAGTGCAACAAATAATACAATAGGTCATATAAAATATGGTAAAACATGACATCAGTGTAAAGCAGACAATAACACTGCTCCGCCAAAGGCTGCCTCAGTCCTTTCCCTAGTGTCCAACCGATAATGTTTTATAAAAGTCATTGGTTGGGACCAGACAGCAGCCTTACAGACATCCTCCAGCAGGACTCCAGTCAAAAAAGCGGAGGATGTCGCTACCGCCCTAGTTGTATGTGCCCTGACCCTGGATGGGAGAATTCTACCCAACAGTTCATAGCAGAGGTGGATGGTACTGGCCACCCCTTTAGAAAACCTCTGGGCAGTCACAGGTAGTCCCTGCTTTGGCTCTGAATAGCACTGGAACAGTCTGTCAGAGTGGCTCGAACCCGAAGTTCTGTCCAAAAAGAAGGCCAAAGCCCTCCTAACGTCCAAAGAGTGCAAACGGCGCTCAGTATCGGTGGTCGGGTTCGGGGTCAGGGTTGGGAGCACAATGTCTTGGCACATGTGAAAAGCAGACACTATCTTAGGCAAAAAGGTAATGTCGGTACCCACAGCGAGGCGGGACCTGGAGGGGCTGGTCTTGAGGTGAGACCTCCCTTGGTACGGAGGCAGTCGGTACGGAGGCCAGCCTCTCGGTGGCAGGAGTCTGCTTCGGTGTCGAGGCACGTGGCAGCTCGGTTCCCACATCGGAGTCGGAGTGGGCTTTTTTACGGAGGGTTTCACCCTCAGAGGAGCGCTTTTTCCAGAGGGACTGACTCTTGGCAGAATGCTTCCTCTTAGCAGAGGCTTTGTAGCTGGACTCCTTAACGGAGGAAGAGCCATCTGCTGCGCCCTGAAAGGGATTTTCACCTTCTTTCCCCGACTCTCATCCCTGTGGTCTTTGCCCGACGGGCTTGTCCTTTCCCTCCTTCCTGGAGGACTTGGACTTCTCACCCGTCTTTTTGGCTGATTTCTCGGCGGGGTGAGCCTCCGTCTCCCGGGGGGACTTGGAGGGACCAACAGGGGAATCAGAAGTCGCTTTCTCCTGGGACTCATGAGGCATTTTGGAGGCTGGAGCGGACACCTTGGAGGTCGAAACCGGAGTGGAGGTCGAAGGAAGGATCTCCTGCAGGGCCAAAGCTCGATCCAGAAGATAGGACTTCAGCCGGGAAGCCCGGTTCTTCCTCGCCTGTGGAGTCAGGGATCTGCAAAGGGCACAGCTCTGGGTGTCGTGAGCTTCACCCAAGCAGATCCGGCACTTGTTGTGGGGGTCCGTGTGAGGGACCTTGGCCCCACAAACAGCACAGTGCTTGAATGGAGCTGGAGACATCAAGTCCAAAACACAGTTCAAAATCGGGGTCAACAAGCCGAGCGGTCAAAACAGGAGCCAGTCACAGACGAGAGAGAATGGTAAAAAAACAAGCCGAAAATCCAAATACCGAAGAGAGACAAACCAAGTGATTCCAACACTGTTCCTTTTGAGTAGCCTACACGGCAGAAAAAAAGGAACTGGGGAAAAGAGCGGAAACTGGGCTTATATAGAGGAGGGGCGGAGCTACTGCCAAAAAGGTGCGAACAGTTGCAAGCCTTTTTCTGCCCAGTGATTCCAGAGAGTTCCGAATTTGACTGCGCAGGCGCAGAAGAACCCATTTGTATGATTCGCAGAGACCACGAAGAAGAAATGTAAATACTATTGCTATTGCTGTGTGGTAAGGTCCATTTGTGCAACTTACCTCTCTTTTGAATCTAAAGGGCTACCGCCCTCTACTCTAAAGAGTAAAGAAATGAAACACGAAGGAAGATATCATATTTATCTGATTCATTTGAATTTTTCTATCTCAATTTTGGGCCAAAGAGTACCTGTTACCAACTTTGGCTAATACTACCTTTGGCTGATCCAACTTTGGCTATTATGGCTAATGAAGGGGAGCAGGGCTTGGAGATGTCTCATTCAAATGAGTCCACTTGAGGACATTTAACAACAACAACCAGCTATGGATTTTCTGCACACGGGTCATCTGGTAAATTGATCAATTAATTAGTAACTTCAACATTAGAAAATTACAATGTGCATCCTTGAGACTGGAAGGTTAGAGCTAGTACATAGGAAAAGACTCTAGGAGAGGCCTAGCAACACTATCAGGCCTGACCTCAAGTAGAAGATCCCTCCCTTCATGACTACACCATCTGGTCGCCTAGGAGGGAGTGAAAGGACAGGCCAAATTCCATGGGGCCTGTCCTAGATTAAGAAGACAAGCCCTCCCTCCAGTCCATCTGCCTTGAGGGAGAGAAGAACTTTTGGACCTGATCCCCTTCCCCAACACCATGCCCTTCTCCTTTTGTGTCGTGTCTTTTTAGATTGTAAGCCTGAGGGCAGGGAACTGTCTAATTAAAATAATAATTGTAAGCCACTCTGATAGCCTTTACAGCTGAAGGGCAGGGTATAAATAAATAAATATACATAAAACTGTAGCTACATTGTTCTATGGAATTTCTATGGAATTTCCAACCCCTGTGATTTTCAGTTGTATGAGCTGTATTCTTCCTGGTTTATAAGGCCATGGACAGATCAGAGACAAGTTGTCTACAGTGCCTTGCAGAGGTATTTGTTGCATGAAAATCCAACTGCCATTGTTAATGTTTGACATACTCAACCCTGTGAAGGTGCAAAATAATGGTATTGTGGCACAAAAGAAAACAAAACATATACCTTTCAGTTGCATAAGTACTCACTCCCCTTTATTGTGACACTGTCATGTCCTACCTGGAGGAGGCCTCTTCAGACAAAGAGAGAACATGAGAGCAAAGATAACAGGCTCGAACTCGAGCCACAGGAGACTGGCAGTCCTGTCCTGGTACTAGCAGAAGCAGAACCTGGGCCATGCCCTGCATATTAGGAGAATACAGACACACTGTGCCCTCTAGGGTGTCTTAAATTAAAGCACAGATTGCAGACAAATAGGTAATACTCTGGTCTGCTTTAAAAGGGAAACAGTGAGCTAACTAGGGCTATTTTACTGCGGGTCAGCCAAAGCCATTCCATGACTCAACAGACCGCTCCAAAGTTAATTTGTTTTTAATCTGTTAATTTAATCCTATTTTAAGGGATGGGAGGTAGGGACTGGGTTGCAGTAATTTTAACTATAATCATTTTTACCTCTGTTGTACCCTGCCCCAATTGCTTGCTCAGAGGGGCAGGTTATAAATAAAAATATCATCATCATCATCATCATCACCACCACCACCACCACTATTGTGCTGTTTTGCAACCTGGTCTCTGATTACTTTGGCTTTGTGCATCACTGACCTTTGGTAAGTAAATTGGATTTATCTTTCTAGGTGCATAAACTCCCTTATTGACTTTGGACCTTGCTCAGGACTGCTTTTCACATTTGGACCTGACTGCCTGGCCATGCTTCAACTTCCCCGAAAACCCTGTGTATGACCTGGAACTGGCCTGCTTTCACCTATATGTTTCCGGAGACTGTTAGGTACCCTCACCTAAACACTTGCCAGCATTACAGATATGCCTACGTTCTAATGCAATACACAGCCTCCAGAAATCACATAAATAGTTGAATGGAGTCTATGTGCAAATTCTAGTGGATATGTGGAAAAGTCAAAGAGTATGTGAATATTTCTGGGAGGCACCGAAAATAATAACCTTATTTATCTGCCTCCTCACTTTGGGGCTAAACAGACAGGCAAAAAGAGGTGCTTTCAGGCTGGCTTGAAGGTGTGGCATTTAGATGACACATGCCTTGAAGCCAGCAGGAAAGTGCCCTCTAGGTGCCTTATGCAGAGAAAAGCTCTTTCAAACAGAAGCAGCTTTTTTCCGCTTCTTTCTGGCTTGAAGCCATGTCATGTAGTCATATGACATGAGCACTCCAGTTGCCTTGGGAGCCAGTGGTGCAGTTGCTGGGGTTTCAATGTGGCTTTAGAAAAGGCAGCTTCAAGCCACTTTTTCCTGCCCATCTGTTTCGCCCCTTTGACAGAGGGGAGGGAATAATATAGTTAGCTTCACCTCTTTATCATCATAATTATAGAATAGTCCAGGGGTGGGAGATTGTGCACCCTGCAGCTTGTATGCAACCCTCGAGGCCCACCATTATATTTTTATTTTATTTTTTTGGTGTGGGAAGGGTGACATTTTTACCTGAAAAAAAAGCCCCAAATGCACCAGAACAGCTCACAGATACAATGGTTTAATTTGCCCACCCACTCCCAAACTCTTAAATCTTAGCAAAATCTGCATGACTGAAATCAGTCCAAAATGACAATTGGACGTGATGTCATGTCTCTTCCAGTGTGACTGAAACACATAGATGCATCTTAAAGGGGTGAAACTTAGCCCCTGATTCTGTATAGATGCCAATCTCTGGAATATGATATTTGGAATAAGGTAGTAATTCTGGAGTAGTGCATTATATGGCATCATGTGTGAGAACTGTATTTATTTTGTTATTGTCACTAAAGCAATGCAGAATAATATATAACATTTTCAAAATAAACAGATTAAAATACTTTTTTTCAATAGCATTTCAGATTGTAAAACATACAGCAGAATTTCACGGACTTAACTGTCAGCCCTGTTTGCTATTAGTAAACAACATACACAGGCAGAAAAATGTAAGAAAATCCAAAGCAAGGAGCCAACCAACCAACCATCTGGTTCTGTGAACCCAAGAGGCCTCAAGACTTGCCTCCTACCATGGTTTTCAAATAGTTTGCTGTAAGACAAGTCATTGGACAGAAATTCAAATGGAAAAATAAAACATGATTAGGTGTACACAAGTCCTAGGACAAGCACAAAGAGCTGTTTAAATCCTTGCTAAGATTGCCTGTAGTTTAGATGTCTACTGTGAATGCTATTTTCAATTATTTTTTCTTTTACAAGGTAGATAAAAAGTGTTGAAATTTTTCCTGCTTTGGCAAGGTTCTCTGAAGCTTAATGCAAGGAATGAGTTTCCATACCATATATTGATCATCTTTGCTTTTTATTAAGACACCCAAATTCCCTTTGATGCCATTTGATGATGGTGCATCATCTTTACAGTATCAGTACAGTTAACGAAAGGAGAGATTGAGACCAGCAACATCAAGTATTGTGTTGCAGGGACTGGGCAAACTGGAATATTAACACTCCATTTTTATCATTCGTACTAATCCAGTTTGGGCTCTTGACAGTTTCTTGTTCTAATATAGTAACTTTGCTCTAAGGCAAGAATAGCAATTCTGCACAGATTGCCTTTCACTACTTTCTTCAGTGTACTACATGAGAAAGTGTTATCAATAATACTTTTAAAAGTGTGTTGGCATATGCAATCCAGACTTCCGCATGCACTCAGACATGCAAGAACACAGCAATTTTATTTTAATCAGATGCAAAATACTGTCTTTGGGTTCTAGACTTTATGGAGAGACTGGATTAAGCAGATTGCCATCCAAAGAAGCTTTGGAAGAAGAGTTGTTGTTGCATGCCTTCAAGTCATTTCTGACTTATGGTGACCCTAAGGCAAACCTATCATGGGTTTTTTTTGGTAAAATTTGTTCAGAGGGAGTTTGAGGCTAAGACTATCTGCTTTATCACACTAAGGGGTTAACAGGATTTAAATGAGAGTTAAACAAGAGTTAAACAGGAAATGTTTTCTGTTTAACTCTAGTTTAACTCTTGCTTAAATCCTGTTTGCCCCCTAGTGTGATAAAGTAGTATGATTTGCACAAGGTCCCCAAATAGGTTTTCACAGCCGATTGGAGATTCAGATCCTGGTCTCCCAATGGCCTAGTCCAAACAGTCCACAATACCTTGCTGGCTCTCTTGGAAAAGATTTCCTGACAAGACATCCCTCTTTTTATGGAAGTTGCCAGTTTCAGAAAAAGAATATGAATGGCCTGTCCAGAGAATAAAGAACAAAGCAGGATATCATATGTATCTGAAGCAAAAAGCCCTGGAAAGAAAACAAAAGAAAACAAGACTAATACAAGACTAATACAGAACTGTTGCCATAGCAAAAAGGATTTATTCTGTGGTAATAAACATGGCTTAAATAGAAGGGCCTTAATTAAAAGGATGAATACACAATGAAAGCTAGCTACATTCTGCAAATGTTGTTCATTTAGTTTTACTGGGCAGATATTTATTAAAAGAATTTTGATCTCCCCTGTCCTCCCAAGCCACTTTGGGGAAAATATCTATTTTATATGAAGAGCATGCTCTCACTCTCTCTTACACACACAGAATTTTTTTTTCTTGGTGACAGGACTTGAGGAAAGGATTTGAATAAAGTTTTTAAAAAGCTTTTTGTGTGCACACATGCACACACACACAATGCATTTCCATATGTGGTTGTTAAAACTGGGGTATACGTAAATGATAAATGTAAATGTTTTTAAATGGACATGTCCTACTGACTTTGTTCCTCCCTTATAATACAACTCTATGCTAATCATTTTGGAAATAACTGCAGGTGGCACAGAACTTGCTTCTCCTATTATAAAAAGTATTTGGTATTCTACTCTTTAGTGTTTTACCAGATACCACAAAGGATGTGCAGATGTCACCAACCATGTCAATAACCCTCTCTCAGCCTTGCATGTTCTTGCTAATCCCTACTAATGATGAGGAACATCTGGCCCACAGGACAAATGTGGCACATGGGGATTTTGCATTAGATTTAAAAACTGCTTCTGTTTTTTTCTCTGAAAAGTGGCTATTTAAAGCTTGAGAAGCTTAGAAATGAGCTCTGCTTTGCCGCCTGGGAAGTAGTTTGTAGTAGACGCTATTTCTGACCAGATATGCCTGGAATGGCATTTACTCCCAAGTAGATGCACACAAAACTGAACTCTGTTTTGCATGCTTTGTGGGCTGACTCAGGCTGATAAGAATTACAACTGCTCCCATCTACTCTACCTGAATCCATCACCCTAAATTTGAGTTCAACGGTTCTCCGTCAGTGAAGCAAAAGGTATCACACCAGTGTGCTCCCTTCGATTGTCTGCTGATTACACAACAGAGGGGAAACATCGAGCACAATGGTACCCTATCATTACTCCTTCCAGGATTTACTATGTGATGGAGACAGATCAGATGCTGCTCTTAGCAGCTGCCATGTGTCTCTTAAGGCCCTTAAGGACAGGAAAAGTCACCGGAATCATCAGTGTCTAAAACAGAATTGCTGAACCTTCTCTACATTAGAATAATTTCAGTGTTGCAAAAGCCTTTTAGCATATTTTTTTTAAAAAAGAATAAACCGTGCAAGAAAAAATATTATAAAGCAATATATTAAATTCAGCAATCTCTACAAGATACTAATAAGGATTTTGGGGCATGTTATTCTCTTTCACATAAAATGCATTGTGGCTTTCTGTTTTTATTTGTTCTGAAATAAATAAGACTCACCTTTTAAAAAAAATCTTTGGCTTATTTTGATAACATTTTCAATATTACTAATCACCATGTCCAAGTAACCTGCAAGTATGAGCTGACAAAGATTGTATAAACTAATCAAATGTCTTTATATAATTAAAACTGGAATCAACATATTATTATAGCGATTAGAAATCTCCACAGAGGAGTGCAATTGACAAATGAATTAGAAAACATGCCAATAATGATTCATTATGTGAAAGACCTCTATCAAACACAATACTACTGTGAATCATGAAGTGAATAAAAGAAGCTAGTTGTTTCCTAACATATCTTTCCATTCACACCATACATTGTAAGATCATTTATGGCCTAAAAGAAACTAAGACTCTTTGATATTTAGAGGGTTAACATTTTGAACCAGCAATAGAAAACTGTATTTTATATTTCAAGTTTGAGAGTAACTATATATTGAATATACATTTCATCATACATTTATGCATAAAGTACCACCTGTGCATTAAATATAGACAGATGCACTTCAGCACATTTTGGCAACCATTTACACCTGTACAACTTTATAAAGCATCAGTGTCAGTTGAATGCAGACTCAGTAATACTAAGGAGAAACCCATTAAAACCAACAGAATGAAAAGTAGTCATGATTAATACTTCCCTGGTTTCAGTTGGTCTACTCAAAGAATTACCAAGTCTGGCTCTAATTTGGTGTATTGCACCCTGGCTTGCTTCTAAAATTTCAAACTGCCAGGAACAGAATACACAGAATATACATAGTTTGATAGTCCTTTTTAAAATACAAGAGAATGGCTTAAAATTGTTTTAAACTACACATATAGTAAAGAAAATGTCACCCATTATATTAGCTTTGAATTGCCTTCTAGCTACTAGTAATAGAATGAAAACCACATTGTCACATTATAGTGATATAAAGAACTATTTTATATTCAGAAAAAATCATTCTCAGTGTGTAGTTCAATATATAATAGTGAACCTAAGTGTGCATATGTGCATCATGCCAAGTGTTCTAAATATGTAACAGCTACGAAAATCTTATTTGAGGCACCTATTACAAAATGCAGGAAACACCTGTTATCAAGATAGTGTCACTTTGGATGGCAAGTAGAGATCAGGTCTTAGAAAGCTCCTCTACACTGCATACACCTTTGCATGTTGTGAAAGCTAACATCATCGAGGTGTTCCACCCACCCTAAAAGTTAGGAATGTACTTTAAAAAAAAAAAAAGATTGCAAATATTTCTGGTGTGGGGAATTATTCCCCTTGTATTCTGTAGTGATGATACATGCTTTTCCTGAACTTCTGGAGGGACTCTCATTAACTGATTAAGTGGAGAGAGAAATTACAGTGCTCGTAGTCTTGCTAACAAAGCCTCCACTTCAGGAAGTGTTTCTCCTTTAGGGACAATGCAAGCAGGTTCCATTTCCTTCCCTCTGTCACTTCTTCCATTACTGACGTCCTTTTTCCCAACAGCTTTCTTCTTTTCTACAGATGAATTAGCTTCCATTTCACGATGAAGCTCTTTGCAGACTGGATTCCTTGTTGAGCCTGCATTCATACTGTGATGGAAATGTAATGTTTCTGCTGAAGCTTGCTGATTTCCTGTAAGGATGAGCAAAGGAGGAAAATATATGTATTTATTTATTTATTTAAAATATGTATTGCTTGCTTTCCCGCCCTAAATCAATGGTTTCTAATTCAGTGGCAAACTCTCCTCACATTATACCCCCCATACATAGGTAAAGACCACTATTTATTTTAATTTCAGCCCCCCGTATTCATGAAAAGCTGTGCAAATCTACATGTCAATTAAATGAGAGTATGTGCAGTTATTGAGGAGGATGACAAATGAAAAGTGGGACAGATAAGAGCACCTTGAATAACAACACACACACACACACACACATGGCACTAAGCTCTATGGCCAGGATCCAAAGAACTATGTCAGACAACCCCGGTAGGATTTTAAATGCTTTTTCCCCTTAAGGCCATCTAACTGCTACACTACAACCTTCTTATGAATGTCCCTTAAGTTTCACAAAGTGGCATAAGAAGGTGATGTTGAAGAGACACAACGCCAATGCTCTCTCAGGTATATGGAAGGACTTATATTTCAGATGCCAGAGCAGAAATGCTTGCCAAATGTTGAGCGCTCATCACTCACACTGAAACCAACATCTAGGAACCTTCAGAGTGAAGAATTAGTCCTAAAGGAAATAAGAAGTAAAAGCACAATTTCCTCTTTTAACAGTTTATGTCATGGCAGTACACCAGAGTTGTAGGAATAAACAGGAATAATTGTGGTTAAACCGAAAAGGTAGGGAGTTTTTACATTTGTTTATTCATGAAAATGAGAAAGTCCTTCCAGATTTGCAGGATTTGACTGTGATTTTGGCATATGCATAAACTCTCCAAGGCGTTTATAGATAATATACTAGGAATTATGTACTGAAACAACACATGAGGGGATTTAAGAGTCTTCTAGAAGTAGAGATCTCAAAGTTGTCTCTCATTTCACACAAAGAACCCTCTTATTTGCACTAAAGGGGTATAGTGAAGACTGTTGGACATTCAATAAACTGTATGAGTGAATAGTGATTTGAACCTGGATTTCAGTGATCTGTATCCCATTTTCTCTTAGCATAACCTAAAACTCAGACAGTTGTCCTAAGGATAACATGAAGAAAATTTTGCATCAACAACATGTTTTCCTCCCATAATGAGGATATTACTATTTCAAATGAATCAATGCATAGGTTTTTCTCAGTTTAACTGACAGGGAAATCCCAAGTCTAAATTGATTTCTGTTGGAATGAGTATGAACAAACAAACATTATTTATTTGTTTATATAGATTTAGTTCTTATTCCTTTAGATGCAAATAATTATTAAAGTCTTTCTTTTTTCAAGTTACTTTTGTCCACTTATCAGTAAAAACTAGTGGCCAATCCAGCTATGAACTGTTTCACTGTATCAAACCAAACCCCATCTAACCCAGTATCCTTTCAACAGTACCAGATGCTGCAGGAATATCATAATCCATCTCTTATTGGCTGCCCCAGAATGTGATAAATTAAGAGGCAGAATGAAACTTCAGATTCAATTTAGTATTTAAACAGTGAACAAAGCAATTAAAAAAAATCAAGCTATTCTTCCATCTATCTGTCTTTGAGTGAACCTTCTGACAGATCTCTAACTTTTTTTTATTTTTTTAAAAAAGCATATTCAATATTCATGTAACCTTGAACAAGGCCTGAAAATGGCTTCAACAAACTTGACATGACATTTAGAGTTTTTTGGTTATTCGCTGAAAGATGTTCCATCATCCCAATAGTAATGACTTTGGAGCACAGGCAGTCACTCATGACAGTGTGTTTTATGTGAGTGCTGAAAATCCCTACCGAAAACAGCTTGTACATTAAAAGGCTGCTGCTGAAGATATTTACTGCACTGTCATTCCCTGACCAGGGGCTCACAATGATGGATGAGTTTTTTACACAGTTTCCTGGGCAATCTCAACGAATTTTAGAAGTATGATCACCTTTTGGCTGCTGGGAGAAAATAAATACCCCTTTCTATCTCTTCCTGCATCAGGGGGACAATTGTAACTTACAATCTAATAAAGGAAGAACAATTTTCATTTGGCTTGTTTACTACTTGAGAAATTAACAAATACATATAACCAGAATTTAATGCAGATGAGGCTGAAAGGAACAGTAGGAGACAAGGCAAAATGAATTGTCTTTTGAACTTACATAGAAGAATTTAGATAAATACGTCAAAGAGGGACACATTCTGGAATAGTCATATTAGCCTGAAAAATAGCCATCTATGCTGCTCAAAGCGTCAGAAAAGCCCTTCACACAGGAAAAAAAATATTTTCTTCTGCCTTACATATGAAGCTCCTACTTGCAGAAAGATTTTGACATGACAGATTGTTAAGCCTCCTACACATGGACATATATGTAAAATTAAACTATACCATTTTA
Organism: Urosaurus nigricauda; assembly: GCA_034509955.1. Taxonomy (NCBI): domain Eukaryota; kingdom Metazoa; phylum Chordata; class Lepidosauria; order Squamata; family Phrynosomatidae; genus Urosaurus; species Urosaurus nigricauda. Next base: position 140,708,797 of record JAOEGL010000003.1, on the reverse strand, counting down.
TGTGCCATCTTATAGTCTTAAAATCAGATGACTGAAAGTTTTGTGCAGAGGTTGGAAATGTTACTTTTTTGGATTATAGCTGGAGTGATCAATTGGGCCAGTGTGGGCTGCTAATTTGATGGGAGTACAGGAGAGAACAAAGATGCTGGAGGAAACTTTGTTTTTTTTACATGTTTTTATATGCTTGAAGGGATATCTTGTATGGTTTTCAGGCAAAAGTGCCTACAGAGTGCTGATTTTCTTTACACAGGATAGGGTTGAGGGGATTTGGAAGCATCAGAAGCTGGAAAACTGGGCTCCAGGGAGCACACTATGCCCACCCCAGAAACTGCACTCAATAATCTCTAGTTCTGGGATATGGCAAACCCATCTCCATTGTCTGTGTGTCTGTTTGGAGGACTTATTAAAAGAATATCTGGGGTCAGATTAAATGACTGCCCCAAACATGGTAAAAAACATACAGGAATTTTCATGGCTGGGTGAGAATTTTAATCTGGGTCTTCCCAATCTGAATCTGAACATCTAGTCACTTCTGTCTGGTGATTTATAGGGGCTCTGAGAAGCAATATCAGGAGGCTTGACAGACCATCAGTACAAATACTGAACATAATGTATAGTCGTCCCTACATTTTCACGGGGGATCCATTTCGGTACCTCCCCACCCCGCGAAAATGGAAATTAGCATATATTCAAAGCTCATTGATTATAATAGGCACGCACATTTCAATCCCTCCCCGCCTTGCTGTCGCAAAAAGTGAGACCATCGACTCCACGTTCACAATTTAGAAGGGATCACTGTATTTTTAACCTTTGATGAAGTTTTTAAAACTGAACTGAAATAATTGTTAAATTCTTGTGATTTTTGATCCTTGGGGAGCCCATAATGACTTCACATAAGGTGGAAATGCCCTCCACATCTCTTATAACGCATTCTGGGACCCTAAAATTTAGGGGGGGGGGAGTGTTTAAAATATTTATATTTGTTGGGTAAAAACTGAATTTTTGGTTGTTGTTTTTTTAAAAAATGCATATACATTTTTGATCCTTGGGGTCCACAAAAATTGCCCTCAAGCAGTCTGTGGCTTGTAGGCCACACTGCCCATTCCTGCCTTAAAATAAAGCAAGACCATCTGTGTGTGTGTGTGTGTGTGCATCTTCAAGTCAGCTGTCAACTTATGGCGACCCTATGAATTTCATAGAGTTTTCTTAGTCAGGGAACACTCAAGGGTGGTTTGACTAGTTCTTTCCTCAACATGGATGCATCCTATGTCCCAAAGTTCTATGTCCCAAAACAGGTTGTACACACCACCCCTTACCTCCTGCTAGCAGCAAAATTCAAAATAATGCCACTGTAAGTTCTGCCCACATATAGATTAAAAATGCATTCTCCACTACAAGTTTTGAATAGTATTTGTTCACTATGATACTCTCATACCAAAGGTGAATGGTAAGGTTTGACAGTTTATACTTTGTTAAGTTGATAGCAGTTTCTTAATGTCTCTCCAGCTCTACACATTCTATTCAAAGATTTTTTTCCCCTTAGGTTTCTTTTTTTCTTTTCTTTCCAGCCACTTCACTTTTGATTGCTGGGAATTGTGTTTGAAAGTCAAGTTCACTACATAGCTCACAGCTGAATCACATTATATATTTTTTCTGACTTAGATATAATTACTCATCTCAAGAAGTGGGTGTTAAATATAATGTGAGAGGAACTGTGAGCGTTCTTTCTGGATATATGAATCAGGAAGCAGATAAATGTAATAGCTTCCCAACAAGAATACCTGTAGAGAAATAGATACTTTTGGTAATCCATACATTACCACTTACTCGCTTTTGCCTCATGAATATGTTCATGTTGAGACAGGTGAGGCAGCCCTCCTAAATAGCTATATCTTTGTCACTTTCTGTAGATTAATGTCTTTGATTCTAAAAAGAGAGCTTTTGGAAAGGCATCAGATTCCTATCACCAGGATCATGACTGACTTTATGGGATCAGCTATATGGTGATGCCAAACAACTAAAAAAGTACAACATTAATCTATTGGGAACAGGATCTTGCTCCCAAGCTTATAACAGCTGTGCACATCTCCATCAGATGAATGTGAAAAGACAGAGTGCAGTCAGAAATCTGATGGTTTGAAGGACTGAATTCTGAAGATGCTGCAATGTATCTGAAAGATGGATTGCACATATACAGATATGGAAATGCTTAATATTTGCAACACTCTTTATCTGTATTATCTGAGTAAAGAAATCATGTGCAAAAATTATGTTTAATGTACCACTATCTAATTTGTAATTCTAATCTATTTTTGTATCCTGACTTTTAATAAATTTTGAATAGTTTTAACTCCATGAACTGTTTTTTTAAATACATATTGCTATATTTCATGTTTTTGTCCGTTTTTAATTTGTACTGGGTTTAATAATTTATAATCCAGTATTGGGAAAAGGGCATGATAGAAATGAATGAAGTCATCATCATCATCTGCATTGAATTAAAGAAATGATGTTTGTCTGAAACAATATTTTAAATATGGATGAAAAGGGAATCCAGGGAGCATCTATGGACACATGCTTATTATCAGTTTTGATCACTCTCTTCTTGCTGTAACTTTCTTTCTTTCTAGCATGAGACCTCACAGATATTGAAGGCACCCAGTGCACCACAGGTGACACTTATATTGTGTAGCAAGATAAAGCTGCCAAATTGTCTTTCATACCAGAAAACTGAGAGAGGCTTAAAAATCTTTTAACATTCCCTTAAAGGCCACTGCATTTAAATAGATGGGTATACATTAAATGAATATGAACATCATATCTAATATGATACAATATTAAATAATTATAAAATAATTCAACTGGCAGTTCCTTCCAACAATGTAATACCCAACAACTGATTCTCAAGTTCTGATGTATTTGCATTTACTAATATTTATACATTACTCTTTCTCAAGATTCCTGACATGTTCTTCCTGATGAAATAAACAAATATTTCCATCAGTCTGTTCTGCTGTAGTGTATTACACACACAGGTCTTCTAGTGTGAGGACAGCATACAATGTGTGTCATACCCCAGGCTAAGATGGATCACAGCATTATCATTTTCTCTTTGCTGGGTGTGTGCATGGGAGGGGACAAACAAGAGCAACCAGTGTCAAATGAAGACAGCAGAAAGCTTAACAGAAAGTTTATGCTTTCAATAATTCTGAGCAGAAAAGCCCATCTCATCTGGCAATACTTTTCTTAACCGGTATGATAAACTGTTACATTAACACCATCATATTTTGTATAATGATTACAAGAGTCCTGTCTTCTGTTACATCTGTTCAACCTGGAAAGGAAAGCTACAAGACAACTATAGTACAGGTGTTTAAAATCTTTTTTTAAAACAACATTGAAGTAGGAGTCAGGGCACAGTTACATGTAGATCATATGTCTTAAAGACACATTGCTGTGGAACAGGTAATAAAATGGTAACATGCAAGTAACAGTTGCACAAACACTTAACACTGTATGGCTGGTGCCAGGTGAACTTCTGCAACCTCAAAATGCTTAGAACGAACCCCACCCTGAATACTACATTCTTCCTACATTATTCAACAATCACTTTTCACTTAAACTAAGTAGATGCGACAGAGTAGGGTCACATTGTCAAAGTGTTTCAAGGAAGAAGCTTTATGAGCTGCTGACAGAGAAGCCAGTAGAAGTGAGGTGGTAGAAGGATAGGAAGTATGAAGAGGAGACATCATAACTGACAAATGGAAATCAAAACACACAATATACATGATGCAGAAAATGCAGAGGAGAAATAAAATGGCAGTCTAATAAAGGCAAAGAGCTGTGTAAATGTAATAACTAAAATGTACTCTGGACAATATAAAGGAGATAAATTTAATACAAGTCACCAAGCAACAGTTAACAAGTCCAAGGCTGATAAGATACGATAACAGTTTAAAAGTAGCAAGTCACTCCGAAATGATGTGCGTGTGTGTGCGCGCGCGCTTGATTTCATATTTGGTAATGTGATTAATTCACAAAATACTTGATGTTGCCCACCTGTATAAAAAAATAGAGAAGGCAATTTATCACACAGTAGATATACTGGATTACAAGTTCTATTGTCTGTATTGTACTGATAGGAGTGGCACTGCAACAACATTTCTGGGAGCACCACAGTTGGCCAGCCTTAACATACAGCATATGCCCATCATCTTGCTAAATTAATATTGTCAGCTTTCTTCTTGGAGTAATTCAGTCTCTCAAGATTAACGGTTTCTGATATGAAATCAACCATTAAATCTTGCCCCTCCCCCCATAACTGACTTCCCAACTTAGAATGTGTTTATTCCTTTAAAACTGTGTGCACAGATTAAAAAGGAGTTCAGGAAAAGTGTAGCACTTAGTTAACTCCTTAAAATAATAAACAAACTAACAAAAATACAGGAAGCCCCTATTTATCCGATGGGTTAGGGACATTGTCAGAAAGTGGAATAAATTGAAAAGTGGAGCCAAGGCTTTTTTTTTAGCTTGCTACTTGCCTTTTGGCTGCCTAAAAACATAAACAATCCACTAAATATAGCTTTTGAATGTGCACAAAAGCTAAATGATCACACTATGTAAATTAACTAAACTAATACACTATATTTTCTTTGTTACAGGAGTCAGACTAGATGACCCTCAAATCTCTTTCTCAAAAGAGTCAGACTAGATGTCCTTTAGATTAATTTCCTGCAAGGGTCAGACTTAGTTACCCTCAGATTATTTTCCTATGGGGTGGAGAGAAGTCCTGCTCTTGTGAGGTGGCAGCAGTTTCAAGCAAAAGTGGGTGGGGGATCATGACATTGTCTGGGAAAGCAGCCAGAAACCAATAACAACCAAAAATTACTGAGATAATGTCAAAGCAAAAGAGCAACAAAACACAGCATCTGAGACAATTCAAGTCCTGAGTATCAGACGACAAGAAGTTAGAGCAAATGGAGAGTTCCAAAAGCAAAGTCCTTAGCCAGCCCGAGAGTCAGAGTTCGAGCAATCAGAGTAGTCAAACAGTCCAAGAATCTGGGGTTCCAATAAGTAGAACTATCTATCTAAAGTCCAAATGTCCAATCTAAGAAGTCAGGCAACAAAGAGTTCATGAACAAAGTACTTTCACCAGGGAAATCAGTTAATGTCTGACAAAGGTTCTGGCATTCTTCCCAGGCTTTTATCTCCAGCTCTCACTTTTACAGCCATTCCCTGATTGCTCAGCATTTCACATAAATTCTTTGTGAGTGCCGCACACCTGCTTTTTCTGATATCTGCTCACTGAACTAAGGCACAGGTACACCTGCCTCCCCATTGCTCAAACTAACAAAAACATCTGCGGCATTTGTGCCTCGTGCCTAGTTCCTGCCTGTCCTCATTGGTAGTATTCTTCACTAGCATTGGCACTGGCACTGAAGAATCGGGGCCACCCTCCTGGTTGGGTTCTTCTGCTTCCTTCTCTGAGTCTCCAGTTTCTTTACAGGGCATGACACTCACCTCCTCCTCATGTGGCTCCCAGGGCCCAGCCATGACATGATCCTACACAGTGTTTCCCACAGGAGGAAACTGGCAGGTCAGTGGAGGCAGAGGAAATGCAAAGCAAGGCAAATGTAGCCACACTGCTTGCTCCCAGCTTCCTACCTGCCTCCCCAACCCTCCCTCATTCCCGCCTGCTTTGCTTCTCTCTGTCTCATCTTTCCCTCCCTCCCTCCTTCCCTTCCTACACTACCACCTGCCTCCCTTGGTAAGCGTTATTTTAGGGGGAAGGTGCTTACAACCTAGACATTGTGGGTCCAGCAAAGGACACCTTTTCCAGTGCCTCATCACATATGGACCAGGATCTGCAAAGTTGAGTGGCTTACCTAAATAGTGCAAGAGAATAGTTTTTTGTGGAGTTTTCGGGCTATGTGGCCATGTTCTAGAAGAGTTCCTTTCTGACGTTTCGACAGCATCTGTGGCTGGCATCTTCAGCTTCTCTGAAGATGCCAGCCATAGATGCTGGCGAAACATCAGAAAGGAACTCTTCTAGAACATGGCCACATAGCCCAAAAACTCCACAAAAAACTATGGATGCAGGCCTTGAAAGCCTTTGACAGTGGAAGAGAATACCTGCAGTCAAACCAGGCTAATTCAGTACAATGTGGCCATAAAATCCACTGAGTGAATTTGGGCAAGTCACATAGTTTCACTCTCAGGGGAGCCTGGGAGCAGAGTTGAAGCAGCTAGCTTTCCATTCAGCCTATGCACTTTCATTTGAAATGATTCATCACACAATTTAGAATCCTGAAAAAAGAGGTCCCCAATTTCACAGAAAGGTCCCCATGCATGGCACACACACACACACTTTTCAGACCTCCAAATCAATGGATGTTAATTAGAAGCAAAAGCTGATGTCATAATCTTCCTCTCAGTGCTCTTTAGACATATTTAATATTTTAAGGGTCTGACTGAAATCAAAACCAACAGAAAGTCTTGTGGCATCTCAAAGACAAACTGTTATATTAATGGCATGAGGTTCTGTGGATTACAAACCACATAATCCATGAAAGCTAGTTCCACAATCATTTTTTTTACTCTTTAATGAATCACTGGATGCTCTCTGTTTGTCTTCCTCCAACACAGCTATCTTTCTGAAAGCTATAATTAAGTCGTAGAACATTCTACTGAGTTATGAAAGAACACAGTATCAAAACATCTACTTTGCAAATACAAGGTCACAAGTTCAGTTCCTGGTGCCTCTCATTAACAGAACAAGTAACAGATAATGAAAGAGACTTTTTTCTGATAGAGGAGCACTAGCTGCGTACATACAGTGGGCCCTTGTTATCCACTGGGGTTGGGTTCCAGGACCCTCTGTGGATAACAAAATCTGTGTATGCTCAATTCCCATTAAATATAATGGCAAAACAAAATGGCGTTCCATGTGTAAAATGGAAAATCAAGTTTTGCTATTTGGAATTAATACTTTTTGGGAATATGTTCAAGTTGTGTCTGCTCAAATCCATCGATAAAAAATCCGTGGATAAGGAGGGCCAACTGTAGTTGTGAGATAGATGGACAATTAGTTCAACAAGGTCCACATCATCTTCTTGGTATGTTGACTCTATCATACCTATTCACCATATATCTGACCAGCACACAATTATAAATACAATTCTTAAGCAGAAAACAGGCCTGGCAGGCAATGGCCCCCTTTACAAGTTATCACTTCCATAATGAGAATATTTATTCCTTCATTTAAAAAAAAAGCGGTTGGTAATTGTATAAATGCTTGCTGTATACATATATTAGCTAATAGCACATTGGCATAAGAAACTAAAGTCAGGTTTGACACACACCCCATATGAGTTTCAACAGTTAGATTATTTCTTGAAGGACATTTGACAGGAGTTATCATGATACAATATCATGGTACTATTTACTTTGTATTTTTACAAGCCCTTTGAGGGACTTTGGTGACTCTTCCCCCAATATTGCAATTTATTTCTATGTGCAGGTATGTGGCTGAAGCACTAATCACTGCTATGTCTGCCTCATATGCTTTCAAAAGGTGTGTGTGTGGGGGGTGTGTGTGTCAAACCCTTTAATGCTTAACCCATTTGAAAACTTTTTTCCATTCCAAAAAGAAATCTATGAACCTCCTTCTCATTGAGCCTGTGGGAAAAGGTGAGTAGTTTGTGCTTGTACCTTCAAGTTGTTTCCAATTTATGGTGGCCCTAAGACAACCCTATCACTGGGTTTTCTTGGAAAGAATTGTTCACAGGGAGTTTGACTTTGCCTTCCACTGAGGTTTGCAAAAAACATACAAAAATATTCTCAGATAGGTGTGTCTGTGTGTTTAAGTAAAAAGTGATACTGAAAGCTGGATGCTATGGTTGATGGTATCTAGCAGAACTGACAGGGACACATTCCCCCTGCCCAGTTCCCTGAGTAGGTCATCCATAAAGGCTGGTTCTGTCCCAAAACCTAAAGGTCTGAAGCCATCTCATCCAGGAACCCACTGAGAAGCCACCACATGCTCTAGTACCTTGCCCAAAAATGAAAGGTCAGAGACTGGCCTATAGTTATCTAGTATAATAGGATCCAGGGAAGTCCCCCCCACCCCGCTAAAAAAGAGAAGTCTTACCACAGCCTCATTCAGGTTTTTGGGTATCCTGCCTTGTTGTAAAGAGGCATTTATTCCCTCACCCACTCAGCAAGTCTTCCTCTGGCCTGTTTAATTAGCTATGTAAAGCAGTGGTCTAGCACACATGTGGTGGCTCCCACCTCTCCAAGGATCCTCTCCACATCCTCAGGCTACACAAATTGATAAGTATCCATCAACGTTCGCCATGCAGGAACCAGAGTTAAATTGACTGCAACTATATCACCTCTGGCATCTAAGTCAGAACAAATCTGGGTAATTTTATCTGCAAAATGATGGGTCAATTCTTCACAATAAATCATTGAATGGCTTACATTCTCCTCTGGACCAGATCATAACAGATCCCCCGATCACTTGAAACAGCTCAGTTGAATGATTCTGTGTAGCTGTAATGGCTTTAGTCAGAAAAGCCTTTTTTTGTTATTCCATTTCTTCATATTCTATCTGAACAGTCACCTCTTGTCTTGAGTACAGGTTCATTAGAACCATTAAATGTTGAGGCACACCCATTTCTCTAAGACAGATCCATATTTTCCATGATCTATACAAGCAAAAGATTTACTATAATCATAGATTATAGTAATCAAAAAAGTAAATCAAAAGATTTACTATAAAAAAGCAAATCAAGAGACTTACTATAAAACAGGCTGATTTTCTTCTGAAATGCTGTGGTGTGCTCCATTTTGCATTGTACATTTGGAATATGATCCCTAGTGCCTCCTCCTTTTCTTGGAGGTCTGGAACCTGGCTGTCTATCTGAAAATTCTGGTTCCATATCTGGTAAAAGTCTTTTTTGTCAAATTTTGAGCATAATTTGCTTGCAACAGAAATTAATGCAATCACCCTGTGATTACTTCAGTCTCTGGTGTCCCCTTTCTTAAACTGAGTGTTTTGAATCTGTGGGCCTCACTATTAATGCCACTCCATTTCTTCTTAGATTTCCAATTCCTGAGTAAAGAACTGTGTAATTATCTAACTCAAAATGTCTCATTCCTCTCCACTTTAGCTCGCTCACCCCACATACTGCAAAATTTATACCTTCCATTTCTTCTTTTAATATGTCCAACTTCCCCTGATTCATGCTTCTCACATTTCATAACTTTTGTTTTCCTTTAAAATGATTTTATACTGTTTTAAAGTAATGAGTTCAATTGCTTTAAAATTATTGTTAGGCTTTTAATTGATTCTTTATGTTTGCCACCTTGGGTCCCATTCCAGGAGAAAGAAAGTACAGTGGTCCCCCGGGTTACGAAGGTAATCCGTTCCGGATTACCTTTCGTAACCCGGAAATATTCGTTTCCCGGGGGACCGCATTAGGAGACGGACCACGCGGCCGATTTAAAGGGGATCCTTTAAATTTAAATTTAAATGGGATCCTTTGGATCCCGGAGGATGTTTTTTGGTCCCGCCGGTTTCGGCTCCCGGGGATTTCGTTCCCCGGGGGATTCGTAAACCGGGGAACCACTGTATACAAATGAAATCAACCAAACAATCAATACAGTATTGTGGGAATAAAGAGATCTCAGTAGCAGCAGCTAGTTATATTGATGCTAGAATAGTTCTGATGCTAAAATACTTGCTAGAATATGGTGCAAATTAAGGTTCTTGTTTTGTCTATTATTCACCATCAACTGAGGCCCTGTGCAGACCAGCAACCACATGACAAATGCCCAAACTCTGCCCCTAGGGTGCTGTGACGCGGCGTTTGGTTGCTGCAGCCCTGATCCAGCGCAGCTAAAGGCAGCCCCTGACATGGAGCTCTAAAATAATGGAGATATTTGGTTTCAAAGTTAGGAGATGTGGAAGAGTTGACAAATTTTTTGCCTCCTTGTCAGTTTTCTGTACATCAAAACCACATAGCACTGCTTGTCTGACCTGCTCATTTTTTCCTATTTCAAATAGCTTTCAATTACAATAATATATATTTTCTCTTTTCTCAAGGTTGTTGCAAGTCAACTAATAAGATACAGGAAATGTATAGATTTTTGTTTTTTAAAAAACCATTTAAGATAGATATTAACTAGACTAGCTAATATCCACACACCTTAAATAGTAAGTCAAGATTAACACAATATGAAGAATTTTCAAAGCTCTGCCACAGATGTGATCAATACCTCAATATAAGACCACCAGCAATACCATAAATGGTTAGACTTGTCTTAGAAAGGAAAGGGATACAAGTATACACAGCAAATTAGCTGGTGCCAAAGCCTGGAGCGTCTAATTGCAAAATATGACTTAAAATTTAAATATTTTAGAGTAGGAAATATTATTCCAAATAGGATATCAAACCAAGAATGCCAAACACCTGAAGAAAAATACAAACATCTGTGACTTAATTCAGAAGTATTTTTAGCTCTTGGTAGAAATTCATGTAAAATTTATTCAGTCTGAATAATTTACTAAGTGCATTTCCATAAGTATCATAAAAAGCAGTAGCTAATAAAAAGATAAATACCTTAATCATCCCCTCATTTTCCAGCAAATCACAGCCATCGCTTTCTAATTATTAACATTATTACATTCTGGGAACAAAAAATCCTGCTCAGCATGAACCATTAACCACAGCTTCACATGAACATATGCAATATCTTTATTCAGTATGCAATAGATGTAATCTAAAGTTACCCTTCAGTATATGCAGACACCTGAATACGCATGCTGGGTTTGCTCCATTTTGCTCCCTAGCAGTATCTTACATCATGTTGAAGATTGTTTCTGAAACCCCTATACAGCACTTTACCACTTTAGTGTCCTATTATCTTTAAAACGTTATAGCCTAGGTTCCAGCCTAGGATTGGCCAGCTGCTTTGGGGGGTATAACCTTAAAACCATCTATGAATTAGCCTTCATATGGGAAGCACTTGGGGAAGAGAGACTCTACACCACACCTCTCTTTTTAGTATGTCATTTGCTTTAGTACTTAAGGTTTGGTATTTAACTTTTGAATTACTCAGTATATTGGCTTGTGTTTTACATATATCCTATCTATTAGGAAACAATAAGGCAGTGACAAATCTGTTATCAATGCAGTAGCGGCCTTTGTCGTTGCAGCTATAAAGATAATGCATAAACCACTTCAAAAGTACAGTGAAGAAAATGATATGACACATCTAATGGAAGCAGTTTCTAACACTTTTGGGAAAGTATTTTGACTTATGATTTATATTTCATACAAATGCAGTAAAAATCAATTGGTTTTTTTTTTAAAAAAAACCCTAAGAACAGTTTAGTCTTCTCACTTGGTTCAAACAGTTAAGAGTGAAATATTAGTCTTTCCTAATAAGGACCACTAATCTGTGATTATATATTATGTAGTAAGAAAGACATTCCTTGTTGAGTAAAACTTTACTGAAGGTCAGGACTTTTATATTTTTTTAATTTTTTTTTTCAAAGAGAAAATTAGCAGGAGAGAAATGTCCCTTATCTGAAAGAAATTACTGTTCTAACTAAGGCAAGCAATTAAAAAGATATGCACTAGTACCCTCTTCGGTAATTTGTGTGTGTGTGTGTGTGTGTGTGTGTGTGTGTGTGTTTTTAAAGATCCCTCTTCTAAATTCACCCACAGAAAAACAGGAGAGGTACATTCTTTCCTTTCAAAAGCAAACCTTATTTTAAATTATACGAAGGACCTTCAACATTAAATACAGGTGATTTTCCATCTGTGATTAAAAGTCAATTCTATTTTAATTGCCTTTAAGCTAATTTACTTCTTTCTGCTTAGATAAAATGTCCTTTTTTAGCGACTCTAATTGCTTTTTCGGCAACACCAAGAAATAATGTTGCAAAAATGATGTATCAGAACAATCATTTGTTTAGAGGAATGCTCATTTTCAAAACAACAGACCTTTGATTATATTTATACAAGCATTTGGTTGATTGCATACAGAACATCAGACAGCTATTACGAGAATACTATTAGAACAGAAAACTGAGCACAGTTTTAAAAGCTGTCAGTAGATATAATTACTGTTTCAAAACATAAGGAATTGTTTCTTAGCGACAGTGACATGTTCTCCTATGTCACAGCTTTGCATTTCTTCAGTTAAAAAAAAAAAAAAAAACGAGCCATGAAAGCTGCTATACAGATTAGTGAGGACAAATATCTGCTGTATAACTCTGAATTCCCTTATAGTGGGCTCATTCATATTTATAATACATCTGCACTGTTGATACAATCACTTCAGACCTCACCATTATTTCAAACCAATCCATAACTGAGAAAAAGGCAGGCTGTTGACAGGAGTTAATGTGGGTTTTATTTTGCTTACAATTGCTTTCTAATCTACTAAATGGCTGTGAAAATTGATGCACTGTTCGAAGTGCTTTTATACAGTACTATAGATAAAGGGCTGTTGTAGTGCAGTAATCTCCGTAATGCTAAATTGAATTTGACAAAATTCTTTGTTTTCTCAATTTTAATGTAAACAGGTAGGTCTACAGAATTTCTATTAAACTCAAAAGGAAATATACCCTGTTAATTGAAATGAAGGCTGAAAATTACTGACATGAAATAGTAATTATTATTTTTTTTTCTGTAAAACCGTGATAAAACTAGAACCCAGGCACCAGTATAACAGCTACCCTGTTTCCCCGAAAATAAGACATCCCCTGAAAATAAGACCTAACACATCTTTGGGAACAAAAATTAACATAAGACACTGTCTTATTTTCGGGGAAACACGGTAGGCATCCCAAAGATACCATATAAAGTACTCCAAATTGAAAACAAGACAAAACTGAAAACCTATGACCTCCTGCAGTTTTATCCAATACAGCCCAATATATTTTAGTGCCTAAATGTGCCTCCAAGTGTAAAGGAAAGAACACAACATTGAGTTTACTGCCATTTATGAGTGTGCTGCCAAGATCTATAACTTACAATTGTTTATCTCAGTCTAACTATTGGATCCATCTGGTCCTCATAGCTAACATAGCTACCTACAATAGTGAATTTCTGTTCACTTAGCTGACATGAAAGAACTTGAGAGGAAAGTGTTCAAAGGTCCAGCATGAGTTCACAGCTGGAAATTAGGTGGTAAAACTATGTTGTTGTTGTGTTGCTTTTTGTTTTGTTTTTAAATCAAAGTATGGAGATCATGTAATAAAATTCATAAATAAAACTCAACGAGATATAAAATTGAATCTCTGGCACCCTAAGAAACAACCAAACAAGGAATATGCTTTTTTAATGACAAAATCTGAACAGCCATCATCTTACAGGCTGTGAAGCACCTATTTGGCCTAGAAGATAGTGACAAAGTTGTATTGCACACCAATGGCCTTCTTTGTAACAGACATACAATGCAGTTGAAATAAATAAATAATAGGCCCAACAACACTGAGCAACTGAGATGCACTCAGAATAGCATCTAAACTTTGCAATAGCAGCATGGCTCTGGTGCCCTTAAATGCAAAAAAAGATACAGCAACAGATGACAGGACAACCAATTTGTTGTTGGCTAATGACTAAGCAATACAAATGGCAATCTGTAATATGAAAGTTAATCAGCACAACCCATTTAATGACTCATTGCAAAAACAACTTGAAATTTTTAGCGTCACTGTACAGACGGAATGTTATCACAAAGGAAAATAATTAAGTCTGAAGTTAAACTTGTGTAGGGGCTGCTGGATGTTGCTGGTCCAGGCTGAATGATACATAGACCTGATGTCTAATTACAAAATAAATCTCTTGTGACAAAGGTTAGATGACAGATAAGCACTATACCAAGGGCACACTATATCCAAATTTTTACTGCCAAATACTCTATATGCAGGTGTAAGGAGATCAAAACTAAACTTTTTGTTCTTGCTGTAAAATGTGATGTGTTGCACAAAGGGAATAGTGAGTAGACAAAAAGTTAAGGGAAAATGAAAATGGAAAACACCACAGTTTTATTAAAACAATATGTTGCACTAGAATGCTAAAAAATTTTGAAAGAAATTACAGAGCAGAGAATATATGCTATCCTGAACACAAAAAGGCTTATTCTGGCCTGTGAGCCATGTCCAAACATGCACAAGGCTAGTTTAACCAGTCAGTACTGGGCTAGGGAACTGCAAATCCCTTAAGGAGATATCAAACACTCAAATACTTGCATATACATATCTTGGAGATGGGACTCAAGTCTAATCATGAAATTCATTTAGTTTTGTATACACCTTATACACATAGCCTGAAGGTAATTTTATATATATATTTAAATAATTTTATGAATGAAACAAACACTGGAAGCAAAGGTGTCACTATCTCAGCCACCCATGTGGACAAATATAGATTTTAAAGCATTACAAATTTTGGAATTCTGGATAAGGGATCCTCCATGCCCTTTAAAGCTTGGGTCCATCCTATCTTAGGGACTGCCTCTCCCCATATGAGCCCCCCTCCCCGCATGCTCTGGTCCTCTGGGAGGAACCTGCTACAGTCCATGAAGACCAGGCTGTCGCAGACCTCTCAGAGGGCCTTTTCAGCTATCACTCCCAGGCTGTGGAACGACCTGCCGGATGAGATGCGTCTTATTATGACTCTGGACGGCTCTTAAAAAGCCACAAAGACGCACCTCTTTCGGCAGGCCTTTCCAGATAGTGGTTAATCCTCCCGGTCTCCAATGATACTTACCTAGCTTTCCTGGCCATATATCAGATGTCATCCTCAGACTACCCAAGAATGATGATTTTAATATATTATATTGTTGTATTGATATTGTTTTAACTCTGTGCTAGTTTAATTTCATTTTAAGTGGTGGGAGGTAGGGATTGGGTCATTACTTTTACTTGTATTTGTCTTTTACCTGTTGTACCCTGCCCTGATTGCTCGTTCAGAGAGGTGGGTTATAAATTAAAAAATTATTATTATTATTATTATTATTATTTTAAAACATGGTGGTGGCACCATCATGTTGTGGGGATGTTTTTTTTTTTTCAGGTGAGGACTGGGGAAATGGTCAGGACTGAGTGCAATCTGGGTTAAGTGAAATACAGGGTAATCCTAAAAGAAAATCTTTTTTCAGTCCCAGGATTTTGGGAATGGGGCAGAGATTCACTTTTCAGCAGGAAAATAACCATAAACACATGCCCATACCAACAATGGAGTTGTTTAAAAGTAATAACTTGGATATTTTAGATGGCTCAGACCATACTTTAATCCATTTGAGGAGCTATGGCAACTTAGCAACATGTGAAAGTGGATACTTGCCAATGGTCCCCACCCAACCTGAGAAAGAGTTGGAGCAATTTTGCCTACATGAAGAGGCAAAAATTACAGGATCCAGATGCACAAATCTGATTAGAGGCTCAATCAAGGAGGCATGCAGCTGTAATGACTGCAAAAAGTTCTTCCAACTATTGACTTGGAAGAAGGAGGCAAATACCTATACAACCATTGTGCCAGTTTCCTTTTATTTAACTTTTGTGCCACAATAACAATACCTTGCACCTTCTCTGTTGAATATTTTGTTGAATATTTTGGGAATATCAAATGGTAACAATGCTGGTTAAATCCATTTTAATCTAAATTTCTTGTAACACAACAAACTAAGGAAAAATGAAAGGGGAGGGGGATTTTCTGCAAGATACTGTACCAACATCATTTAAAAAACAAACAAACAAATAGAAAGCTGACAACTTGTGTTTACCATAGAGGCAGTTTCAAAAGCAATTCTTCCTCTGGTTCCTATTAATAGTGTATGCTCAAAAGCTTTAGAACCTTGGCTCTCTGAACTACAGGAAAGGAGGAATTACAAGGACAAGAACAGTACAGAAGTCTACCATTGTATTCTGACTACATAAGAGCCAGTAATGGCTCTCATATGATATTTTGTACCTATTTAAATTTGTGAAAATGTAACCTTACAATTACCTTTTTTTGTGTTAAAAAAAGTCATCTATACAGAAATGATCTGGACTATACAAAACTACAGATTGTCAAGTGAGTAAGCAAATAAAACACTATACAAATTGCCTAATTTTAGAAATAAAGGACACACCAGAATTGTAAAAGGAATGAAGTCAAGAACATTTAAGGATAAACTGGTAATTAAATTTAGTTGTATAGGTTATAAAAGACTGTTTAAATCTTCCCTCTTAACTTGGCATGATGTTTTCACTGAAATGGGATGTTGAAATCTACCATGAGGGCCCATCCTCAGGTCCAGCAACAGCTGTGCCTGAAAGGAATAATAATCTGCTTATCACAATACAAGAAAGGAGAGAACATATGATCCTTCTTTAAGTAAGTTTCTTTATGTAATCTCCAGCTCCAGTTCAAAAGCAGATACAGAATGCAATTGAGCAAAAACAAAGAGAGGTCCCACCAGCCCAATGGGGAAAATACTACATAATGTGAATACATAATATTGTATAAGGCCAAACAGACTCACATACACCACATTTACTCGATGGAGATACAGTAGATGATTCTGTTGCAGTTTTACAAAATGAAGCCTTATGGTAAAATCCAAGTTCCCTTTCTCTGAATTTCCCACCTCCCATTCTCTGAATGTGATGTCTCCAAGCTGCTTCTTAGTAATGGAAGGTGTGTGGCTAGGGATGTCAGGTCAAAAGCACCCAGACCCCGAGATTTCACCTGAAACCTACAGACAACCCTTGGCAATATTATGGGGGCAGATTTCAGGGGGTGGCTCTGATGATGGCATGAGCCATGATACATTAAGCCTCAACCACAATTACTTAGTCCATGTCATTCAAAAGAGAAAGACTTGATGAGACAAAGGAAGGGAAGGAGGATAATGACAACAGTTAGAAGGTTAAACAGGATAAGACTAATAAAGAGGAAGACAAAGAGGAAGAAGTAAAATGTAGCTTGGAAAACTGGGAGAGGAGAGAGCGAGAAAGAAGATGAGACAAGGGAAGGGGACTGGGGAAGGAGAGAGAAAACCGTGCCTGTTGGAAATGAGAAGGCAGAAAAAGTAAGAGAAAGTGGAAAAGAACGGAAGAAGGAGACGCTTATTCAGAAATTGTGGGTAGGAGAAAAGGAAGAAAAATTAAGAGAGAAAAAGTACGGAAGACATTTAGCCAGCAGTTGTCAAGGAGGATGAGACAGAGGAATGAAATTAATACAGTGGTCCCCCGGGTTACGAATCCCCCGGGGTACGAAAACCCCGGGGTACGAAAGAGCCAACCCCGGGGTACGAAGAAAAAAACCGCGCGGCCCCTTTAAATTTTCTGCGCAGTCCGGCAAACAAAACGGTCCCCCGGGTTGCGAATATTTCCGGGTTACGAAAGGTAATCCGGAACGGATTACCTTTCGTAACCCGGGGGACCACTGTAGTTAAAAGAAAAAAAGAAATCAAGTGCTTAAGCAGAGTTGAAGAGGGAAGATGTTGATATCGCTCTTTTAATTTTTCTAATAATGGTGCAATTCATGTGTGCCTCAGACTAAGAAAGGAAGTGGGAAAATTAATGATAGGAAAAGACAGAAAACAGCAATCTTGTAGTACCAGATTCAGTTATTCATTGGGCAGCAAATACTGAGGCAAAAATCAGTGTTTTCCTGCAAGATTTCATTCTTCCACTGAGCCCAGGTGCCAGCCACCATTTAATAAAAATCTAAGAAGGGGAAGAGATAAGGAAGGAGGTGCCGGGAAGACTCCATGAACTCCAGTACTTTTTATAATTTCTTTTTACCTATATGGCTATGTATGTGTTGAACTCCCAAACATAATGATAGGATTACATATTATCTCCTGTAGCATGTGGATGAAAGAAAGCCTATAGGGCTGAAACCACGACAGGTCATTAGCCAGCTCTTTTACCTGAACTGGGAATGTTGCAGGACATATCCACAGTGAAATGTGTAGTCTTCAATCAAATGTCAGATTGAGTCAACTGAACATGTGTAATAGGGTACCAATTCCTCTTGAGAACAACAGAAACTGGATCTTTCTTCTAACTGTCCAGTTAAATAAACAAAACAATAACTTAGGTATATTTGACAATTCATTCAAACCAGAAACAAACAATAAACTCTTTTTCTTTGTCCTCTGACAATTCATTCCATCATCAGAATACAACATTTCATAATTAAACTTAAAATAGTGGCACTTACTTTATTAATTTGGAGAAGTGATTTTGGATCAAGCACATTCACAATCTATTCCAACTCATAGGATTGTTAAACAAAAATGGATGGGGGAAGAGCTTAGCATGCTGCCCTGAAATCCTCAGAAAAATGTATTAGTAGCAGTAATAAATAATGTCAGTATCTCAGTTGCTAGAAATACAAGTCAGAATCCTTATTAAAATACAAAAGCTAAGTCCCTTTATAAAGCAGTACCTCAAGTCCTACTCCATAATGTATGAAACTGTTGTTCAGTCTTAGGAACATGAGAACGTTCTTCCTGAACCAGATCAAGGTTTTTCCTACTGACTTCTGTCTTGAAAAACATTATTGCCTTTTCTAAAGATACATCCTTTCTCATGATAAGGTGAAAGTATGACATCCTCAGTTTAGTCATTTTGGCTTCTAAGGTGTGTTCAAGCTTGATTTGTTCTTCTTGTCTCAGTTCTTTCATAACTGTCCTTCCAAGTTCTAGCCTTCTTTTGATTTCCTGAATGCAACCTCCATTCTGAACAGTGGTTCAGCCAAGATGATGGGAAAACTTTAACTTTAACCAGAAGTACATTCATTTTTTTAAAGATGTGATTTTAATATTCTTGGTATTTTAATAAGCTCACACAAGCAATAAAGATATGTGAGGTAAATACAACTTACATCTACGATGTACAAGCAACAGAGCAAGAACTGATTAATTTTAGAAGTTAAAGTAAATGCTTATTGCTGGAGCTAAATAAGACTTTATGCAAGTGTTTAGTATACTGAAATGCAATCCAAAAGAAGCAATCCTCAATTAAAATGTCTTTAATCAATGTAATATGGCAAGCATCTTTAGCTAGCCATAGCAAAGCCAAGAATGACACATACCCTGTAGGTATTTTGGAAAAGCTGGTAGGATTAACTGTGCAGCAATGTCTGATCACCACTTATTTTCCTCATAAAGGGAGTTATTTATCATCATTTACAACAACAAATACGGTATATATTTTGATGTAAAAACAGAAAGGTCTAAACTGGCATGCAGTTGCTGTTTGCCAGCCACATTTTTCCTAATGAATTGCCCCTGTTGCTCTGCATCTCTCTGATTACAGTCAACAGCTTTCATTAGTCATTGCAAATAAGGCTTGGTGCCACCTTATTTACATTCCTATTGCAAATAATTAGAATTTCATGTTATAATCATGCAAGAAGCTTCTGAACTTGCAGAAGGGGCCATTTGACATCATTCAGTGCTTAATTTTGCCCAGAACAAACTTGAAACATGGAATTCAGCATATTTTGGAAATGTGGCATCAACATTATTCTAAAATGCTTAACACTTCTGTGCCCATAATAAAACAGAACATCAGCTTCCTACCTCAGGGAACTAGTTTCTTCAGTGAGAAACATTTAAAATGATTTCCTCAAAACCACAAAGAAGCCATAAATAATTACAAAGATAAATCTATTATTTAAATATTATGGCATCCCAAGTCTTTCTAACTACTCTGTGAAAATGAAGTAATAATATTCATTGCCATTCTGCAATCATATTATAAATTTGTACCATATAGTTTTATAGTCCACCACAGCTTTTCACTGATGATGGTATCCGTAGCCCTCTCCACTTCAACAATGAGTAGGAATCTATCAGAATGCACAGGAGTTTGAATAAGAATTTAAAACTGATGACTTGTGGAACCCTTTTAGTATGGTTACTGATTTCAACTTAAGTAGCAATGAGATTCTTAATTAGAGGGGTGGAATTCCAGAAACATGCTTAAATATATTGAGGCATATCTGTTACCATAACTTATGGTCCAGTGAAAACCTTGGCCAGTTTCTGGAATGAGGAAATGGCCCCAGCAGTTAGCACAGACACACCCTTTTCCCTTGCTGAAACCTGTTTACTTTGGTTTATCCTAAGAACTGGAGGCAATGTAGGAGTATGTTTGATAGCTGGAGCAATAGTAAAAAAAATAATTATGATAAATTTAATGGGCCAGTACCTATTTCAGAGCTTACTCTGATATAGCCTCTCTTCTCTCTTTCCACCACATTGGTGTTAGATCATTTACCAGTCAAGTGAAGCTGGCATCTGGGATCAGAAATGGACTGAATATGGGCACAAGAAACTAAAGCTCAGCCCATACAAGGCAGAAGTACCATTGGTAAGAGTAGGCACTCACTGTGTAGCATCACTTTTAGAGCAGTGGCTGGATTCTGATAGAACACTGACAGGTAAAATTAAGAGACCATCTTTGCAAAGAAGTCAGTATCAGAGTGTACCAAAACTCTCTTTCTATAGAACCATGTGTGGTGGATGAGAGTGTAGAGCACAAATTTGGCTCACTTTCTGTGTTGAAATGATGGAGATACAAATTTAAAGCAAAGTACTGCAGTCTCTGTTCACCAATGGGTACAAAGGACCACTTTGTGAGCTGTGAAAGAACCAAAGACAACAATTATTCACATAATGCAAAAACAACTAGACATCAGATATGTGGAAGATCATTTGACCAGTGGGCCAATAAACACAGAACTAGAGTGTATATAAATAACAGCTTCTAGAAATTAGCAAATATTTATGTTCCAAGGAGCAGGATGTATCAATGCAATGAGACCTAAGGAGAGATCTGTCCCTTCTCAACTTGAGTTAGCAGATCCAGGTCTGGAAGAAAACTGAAGAACACATGGCTAGACAAAAGGAAGAAGGTTGGGAAACATGGTATTGGGGCATATGTGGTGAATAAAATGTAATGGTTGCTAAGGTCTACCAGAACAATCTTGTTTTTCATATAGTAAGTACAGGTCCCCCAATACTCCACCACCTCTTGCACATGTCCCAGTCTGCCAAACTACCTTTCCTCAATTTTGAAGTCCACCAAAAAGGAGATGAATGAGGGGAGGCAGGGTGGACTTATGTGAGGGCACAGATGACCACTGAAAGAACCACAGTTACAGGTAAACAACCTGTTCTTCTTTGTGGTCTCTATGCCTCACACAAATGGGTGACTGTCAAGCTTATCAGGGGCTGGTTGGTTAGGTTACTAGAGCACAGAAGACAGTACAGTACATCCAAAACTGGCTTCTGTCCTTGACCTACAGTCCAGATGGTCATGTTGAACAAAATATGAAGGTTGGGAAGACCTAGCAGCTCTGCTGAGGTCAGAGAAGGAGATGCCTTGCAAGAGGTTCACCGAGGAAGCCATTCATCTAGCAGAGTGGGCCTTCAGATGTTCAGGGACCAGTCTTTTAGCCATCTCACAGGCAAGACAAATAGTTTGGACAATCTATTTGGAGAACCTCTGTGAAGACGCTTGTTGTCCTCTCTGAACACCACCATGACATATTAACAGCCTATTAGAAAGGTAAGATCAAACAGACTATTGATGCCGAGCAGCCACACAGTTTAGATTTCTCTAAAGGTGTCTGAGCCTATGGATAAAAAGTGGGTAAAACAGTATCTTGGTTGTGATGAAAAGAAGACACAATCTTCAGTGGAAAGGAGATGCCAGGCCATGAGACCACCTTGTCATGATGAAATATCAGGAAGGGCACCTTAAGACAGTGAGTTCCAATACCCTCCATGCTGAAGTGACAGCTACAAGACTACTACTTTCAGGGTAAGCAAATGTTTGTCTGAAGAGGCCATCAGTTCAAGAGGATTAACTGAGAGAGAGCCAACGAGAAAGGACCAATGACACAAACTAAGGAGAAGTTAGTGGATGCGCCAGAGAGTAAAGGGGATCCAGGCCCTTCAAGAACTTTTTGACTACCAGGTCAGAAGATAAGAACAGAGCTGTGGAGGGTGGTAGCCACAATTGCCACTAAATAAACTTTCAGTGAAGAAAAGGCAAGGCCTTCTTTCCTGAAATGAAGAAGCAACTGTAGAACTTTGGACACACAATAGAGGATTCAGACTGAGAATCTGGAAAGGAACAGAAACATTCCATATGCGTACAATTGTGTTCCTCTTTGTAGCAGATAAAATGGAGAAGAGACCTAGAAGCACCAAGAATGGATCCTCCAGGTTGTCAATCGGTGCATCATGAGACCTGGATGAAGGACTTATCTGTGGGAGTGGGACACAAGGTCTGCTCTCAGTGGGAGTCATGTACCTTTTCCTTGAGAGGTGAAGCTGCGGAGAGAACCAAGGTTGTCTTGGCCAAAACATTGGTTTTGTCCTTGGATAGCTTCACTACTACCTTTAAGAGCAGGAGAAATGGCAGAAAAAGATACATTAGCATGCCTGACCACTTCTGGAGGAAGACATCTCCCAGGGACCTGAGACTTCTTCCTGCTCTCGAGCAGTACTGGTGGCACTTCACATTTTCCTGTGTGGCGAAGAGATCCAGGAGAAGCAATCCACATTGAGATGTCAGTAGATGGAATGCTTCATCTCAGAGTTCCACTAGTGGTGAAGCATTGGGGTCCAGCTGAGAGAGTCTGCCAGGACATTTTCTGCCCCTGCAAGATGGACTGCAACCAGATGAATCTGATGACACACCAACATCACACGATCGATGCTTGCTTGAGGAGGGTGGACAAATAGGTAGTTCTCTGTTTGTTGATGTAACAAAAAACATTGTTGTCTGTGGACAGTTTTGCCTCAAAGATGCTTCTCAAATGCCTTTAATGCTTTGAGGCCTGCCAGCAGTTCCAGTGCACTGATGTGAAGGGTCAAGTCTCTATGAGACCACTCCCTTAAATAATAATGTTGTCACAATGAGAGCCCCAGCTTGTCATGGAGGCATGAGCGGTCACCATCTGCTTTCAGCCCTGCATCCAAAATGCCATATCAGAGAGGAGATTGTGCCACCCTGTCCACCATAGTAGAGAGAGGAGACAGTCAATTGCATGGATTATTGGTCGATAATCAGATTGAAGTGTAGCAGGAATCAGTGCTGTAGGGTTCTGAAATTCTGATGAACAAGGTAAGTAACTGCTTTAGTGGTGGCCATAAAGTCAAGTAATTTCTGTATTGTATGGGCAGAACACCAGGGATAAAGCAGGACAGAGTATACCTTGTCTCTGACAGCATCAACTCAAGGCCAAGACAGATAAGCACATCCATAATGGGAGTTGGGCAGAGCCCTGATGAATTCTATCATGTTAGGTTCTAGAACAGATTTCTTTGTATTTCTTTGTATTGCCATTCAAACCTTGGTTGTGAAGGAGGCACAACATCGTGTGAATGTCCTGAAACAGTTTGGAATTTGAGGATGAGACCAGGAGCCAGTTGTCAAGGAATGGGTAAATCTCGATTCCTTGAATTCTCTGGTATGACACCACTACTTTCATACACTAGGTAAATACTCTTCGAGCACTTGACAGACCAAAGTGGAGGACTTTGTATTGGTAAAGATTGTCAGAGGAATTTGCCATGCTGAGGCTGAATTCTGATGTAAAATTAGTCAGAGGTCTATTGAAGAAAACTATTTGTCGATATGTAGAAAGGGCAGAATGGCATGTGGCACAACCATTTCTAGGGTCTAATATAATTCATGCCCCCTCATAAGTCCAGTACTGGACCTAAGCTCCCACTCCTTTTTGAGACTATGAAGTATCTGGAAAAATTGTCATGTTTGCAAGAGGTAGGTAGTTTGTTCACATCTGAATAAGCCAATGGGTGGAATGCTTGAGAATTCTATGGCTTAGCCCATACGGATGATGAACCCAGGAATGTCTGGTAATATTTTGCCAGGCGGAATAGTGGTACAATGGTAAAGGGCCTGGGCTGTAATGATGAAAGACTGACTGATACTCTGGGTGAGGAGTCTAAAACATGATTTGGAAGAAGTGGATGACATCTTGGAAGAAGGAGGAGGGTATCTAGGCTGCTTGAAATAATGTTTTTGGGAAGTAGAAGAGTGTTGTAAGGCAGGGTGAGGACCTTGTCAGTGGCCTGGATCTGGTGAAGGTGGAGGTAGAGGCCGGATGGTGCCAAGATTTTTTGAATAAGCATTGATGGTGTACCGCTGAATGTTGGTGGCATTAGCCCTCTATTCAAGGGCTAACAGAGGTGGAAGGGCTGAATAAACTAAAGAGGGCTGGCAGCTAAGCAAAATAAATAAATAAATAGCCACCTCATGTAAACATGTCTGTCAGCCGGGGTCATTTTTACTATATACCCTGCAACACAATGGATAAGAGCTTAGAAAAACAACAACACAACAATGATTTCATTCAATGATTTTTTTTAAAAAAACTTTTTTGGATGAAGGTTATAAAATCTAAAACTAAAATATGTACTCAGACCAAACTCTGCATATACTTTTTTTAAAAAGAATAATGTATGTCACACCTTCAGTGATGAGGTTCTAGGGCAATTTATAGGTATACAATAGCAATATAAATGAGTGTCATAAAACAAAGCATGATAAAACTGCTCACTAAAGTTACAACTATCTTGCCTCATAAAAAGCACAAGCTATAAAAAAGTATTTTTTTTAACATAATGTTCCCAAATGTATCACTGTGTAAACAGCTTTAGCTTCTTTCTGGTTCCCTTTAGAGTGTGTTCAATCCCTGAAGAATAACCATACAAACATTCTTTTTAAAAATTATGGAATGCCCTAGCAATGACTCTACTTATTCTTCCTCGAAAAATATACTTACAATTCACAGGGAAACTTCACTGCTCATGAACAACTATGTTCCTATTAATGTGTCATTGTTTTTAATTTATGTTTATATTGATTATTTTTTAAAAAAATGCTTTTTAAACAACACTGGTTTGTCAAGTTATACAACTATGTTATCTGAATAAAACATGCAACAGTTTCCAATAGGCAGAGTTTCAGCCACTGCACAAGTATACCCATTGTTGTGGATTTCATAACACCAAACAACTTCAGGAGACAGAGCTATGAAGAAGGTTCAGATGAGGCTCATGAGAAATTTAGATTTATGGTTTAAAAAAACCCTACACATTGAATATATTTTTTTAAAAAAGCAATAGGGATGAGCAATATTTTGGGGAGAGCAAGTTTTACAATTGGGAACAAAGTTATTTCTGTATGCCAGACATATTAGGATGCTTAGATGTTCCACAGGAGGGTGAGGTTTTGTAAAAACTCATGAAGTATTCTTAAGATGAAAAGATCACCAATATAAGAGAAGCCTCACTGAAAAGCAGCCTGCCCACAATAGCTGCCTTTCCATGCTAAATGAAGGTGCTGGAAAGTATTTGATAAGTTTTAAGTTATTCCCTCATGCATGGACTTTCATTCAGCTTAGAATCCTGTTCAGTGGATGGTTTTTATTATGACAGATACATGTGGTTCTTATCAATATGGAAAAGATTGTTTGAGGCAGAAAAATTGAAAGGCACTCTTAAGAACAGTGAATGTATGCTCAGAAAAAAAAAATAGTGTGACATTATGCTGCAACCAATTAAACATTCCCTTGATCTCACATTCTATTTACAAGAAAAGTCATATCCACAATAAAGTAGAATAATTAAATATGAAATCAGCAGTTATGTGTCATCTCTTCTGTCATCTTTCTATTCATGTGATTAGGAAGTCTGAAAAATTCACTGTTGCACATAGAAAGCAGTCATGGAAGTGGTCAGGCTAGCATGTTTCCACTCTGTGTGTTTCTAAACACTTTAATCTGCTTTACCCTTGTGCTTAACCTGGAAACTTCAATTGGTCCAAAATATGGCAGCCAGGCTTCTCACTGGAACATGTAGGAGAGAGCACATAACACCTGTGCTCAAATCTTTCCACTGGCTGCCGATTTGTTTCCGGGCACAGTACAAGGTGTTGGTTTTAACCTTTAAGGCCCTACATGGCTTGGGCCCATCTTATCTCAGGGACCGCCTATTCCCGTATGATCCCCCTCGCACGCTTCAGTCCTCTGGGACGAACCTGCTGCAGCCTCTGTAAACTAGGCTGTTGCAGACCTCCCAGAGGACTTTCTCCGCCACAGCTCCCAGGCTATGGAATGTGTCTTGTCATGTCTCTTGACTGCTTTAAAAAAGCTGTAAAGACGCATCTTTTTCAGCAGGCCTTCCCAGAAACTCCTTAATCCCCCGGCTCTGAAACTAGGTTTCGTGACCTCCTTCCCAGTCTCCAACATTATGACCTTTGAGCCCATGCTGTCCATGGAACGGATAGTTTTCTGTTTTTTATGATGTTGCACTATGTTTTTAATCTGATTGCTTGGTTTTAATTTATTTCAGTTTAATTTAATTTTAAGGGGTAGGAGGTTAGGAATGGGTCATTTGTATTGTTTTTAGCTGTGACTTTTTATCATTGTTGTACCCCGCTCTGATTGTTTGTACAGAGGAGTGGGCTATAAATAAAACCTATTATTATTATTATTATTATTATTATTATTATTATTTAATAAGACTAGAGTACAGTTGTTCAGATTCTCTTTCACCATATCACTGAATTTTCTGACAAAACCTTCAGATGGCTGGAGTCATTATCAACCAACATCAAAGCAGTTGGAGAAAGAACCATTTCACCAGCAGCCCCTGGAAATTTGATGGTCAAAAGTACTTTCGTGGATGTTCCTTCTTTAATGTCAATCATTGAAATATTTGGAAATAATACACACTTTCTAGATAAAAGTCAAAGCCGTGGATATCTACAGCTGCACTTCAACTTGATTTTTTCCCCTGGCATGAAGAGCATTTTGATCAACGTTCGTGCACATATAACTTTGCCTTTGAGGAGTCATGCCATTTCCTTTCCGTGTCAATTCTCTGCATCGTTGCCCTGCGACAATCCATGATGCCCACTAGAGCTCAACTTGGATGTAGCCATCAAATCAATTATAACAGCTTGCTGCTGTCTTATACCGACAAGAGATGATTGATAACAAAACCTGCCTACTTTCAGTTCTCAAGTGACAGCAGCAAAACAGCCCCTGACTGCTTTTACTGGTATTTGTCATAAATCAATAGCAATTTCATCACTCAAAAAGGTGCTGTCAACTCTGTTTAGTCCAGATGATTTTACTTTAGTCTCAAGTTTTAACTAAAGCTATTCAAAGACATTAATGTATATCCTTCATTTCTGAGTTCCAATACAAACTAAAAACACTGCAGTTGAAGGGGGAAAATTTTTCCACATATACAGAAATATAAAAACAAGGCCTTGTTGCTTGAAGTTAATGATAATATTTAGTACTCTTGAAGTACTTTTCTGAATTACTGAAAGCAAAGCACATAAATTATCTTACTAACTTCTACAGCAGCCATGTAAGGTTGAATTCTTTTATTATAGCACAGACTGAAAATGGGTAGTAAGTTCATGGCTGATTTAAGATTTTTATTGGGGACCCCTAGGTCACACATCACATATCTTGTAAACATTTCCTACCCACCTGCAATACATATCAGCTTCTCCTATTTGAATTGGATTGTTGCATCTACATAGGAATAGAGCCATGAGACCCATGCTGAAATTTCTGCCTTAATGATATGGCTTAAAAAACAAACAAATACCACAAGACTGGTTTTTGATTAAGACAAGATGCATTTTTTACTCACAAAGTGAACAGGCATGTAAAAGGAGTGTTCAGTGTCATTACAGCTCCATAAACAGTTAAATGAAACCATTTTACTTTCACTGTAAAAATAATTGCACACAATATTAAACTGAATACCTTCATTTTATGCACTATTAACTGGTTTCTAGAAAATCTACTTCAAACACACACACTTAGCAATGTCACTACAAGGAATTTTAACTAGCAGGCTTTAAGAAAAACTAGTAGAAAAACTAGAAATTGTGATATAAATCTGGAGGGTTTTTTATCATTATTTTTGCAGAATCCCACATGAAATAATAAACATTGAACTTTCATTGCTGGGTAGCAGCAGGATTTACCTGTAGTGCACTCAAGAAAGTTTGTCTTTTGCCCTGAGTAAAGACATCCCACACTTATTTCTAGGCAGTGCTAGGGAGGAATTGGTAAGAAGGCCTGTAGAAGAAATTTATGGATTGGATGGTGATTCAATCTGGATTAAGCTCAAAGCTCCCGTCCTTTCTCCAAGATATCAAAATTCTGAACTATGTAATCTTTCCTTCCAGTGGTGCTGTGTGTCATTATTCACATTAAAAATAAGTTTGCCTAGATACTGGTTGGGCTTAAACATGTTTAAACTATTGTTGGATGGAAGACCATTGCAACCTGGAAAATACATTTCTGGACCCTAGGAACATGAACAAGAATGTCACGCCTGTCTTGGACACAAAGGCATTCCTCAGTGAGAACCTGTCTGACATCTTTATTGACTATCTTGTAGGGTAAGCTTCCCTACAATGTATAATACAGAACAAAAGCTGTGGACAGAACTAAATGGAACAAAGAGAACAAAATGCAACAAAGCTTCCAAAGCAAAGAGAAACAGTAACATTCCCACACGATAGTTATAAAAAAATGCTATTAACCCATGAACAAATAAAGAAACCTTGCTTGGCACTGCTAAACCATCCACGTGGCATCAGGCAAGGTGTCCCAGTTATGGAATGACATAACCAAATGTGCCCTCACTCTAAACTTTAAACTGAAATGGTGAGATTCTGACAAAGTCTCTGAACAGCTACTGAGAACACAAGACACATTTTACTAGAAAATTGTGGTATTCCAATGTCAGAATTGTGAGGACTGTTTTGCCTGCCATCATTCAATACCCATGGAAGTCTCTTATACTGTACTGAGAGAATCAAAGATACAGCTGTGTTAGTCTGAACCAGTATGAAAAGGGCTCTGGCAGCACCTTTGAGTCTAACTGAGAGAATGTAGTTGGTAGCATAAGCTTTCGGAGACCTAAATCTACTTAACTTTATGATAGCAACTTCTTTCTCTCAGTTAATCTCAAAGATGCTCTAAGATTCCCTTGCATTCTTGTACTGATAGTACTGGAAGCAGTACTCTTAACTATTTTTTCAGAATTTTGCACTCTTAAGGCTTTATTATCGCAGTAAGTTTACCTAGAATTCCCTTTTATTTAAATAACTGTTACCCCATAATTCAGTAAATATTCTCAGGTTAGCTGAAATGTCTTTGTGTGTATGTTTTGAGCACATACCCACCCACGACAAATGAACACACATATAGGGAATTGGGAAGTAATCTGAGTAGTGGCCATACAAAACATAAGTGGAAGATCAAATTAAAGTGAATCTGGAGTTTTAAAACTTGTGTGTGTGTGTGTGTGTGTGTGTGGGAGATCTTGGGCCTGTGAAAAAAAGAAAATAAGACTAGGTACTAGGAGACACATACTAGGCAGACTGAACCATATCCAGAATGTACAATGAAAAAGTACCTCTCACACAGACACAATGGTCTACATCTACTGGAATATATATATATATATATATATATATATATATATAGCCTAGTGACTCAAATTCACTCAAGGTGGTACTGCAGAACACATTTTTGAATTAAAATTAACTAATCAGTTTTAAAAATGAAATAACTTCCTGATGCACATCATCAGGGTCACCTTAATAGGCATAATAATTCCGCATGTGTAGATGTCAGTATCTTGGAGCTATAATGGACACACACACACACATCTATTATTACAACTCAGTTTGGAGAGATGCCACAACAGAGTAGGCACCCTTGAACAAGCAGGCTATGACAATGAGGTTTTCTTTCCCTTCACATTTTCCTGTTTTCTAAAGTTAATAATAAAAATTTTACCATGCAAAACACCCATCACAATTATGCCATTTCTGGTTTTGCCCACATTATTATAAGAGATTAGTAGGAAGCAGCTTTAATATAGGGAAACCACATCTAGGTTCATTGACAAATCTACTGTGATGTGTGTATCCAGTTCACAAGAGCCAGGGTAGTATAGTGGCCTGAGCATCTATTATTCTGGAGACCAGTATTTGAATCAACTAAGAAAATTCACTGGGTGACCTTAGGCAAGTCACACTCTCTCAGCCTCAAAGGAAGGCAAAAGCAAACTTTCTCTGAACAAATCTTGCCAAGAAAACCCAGTGATAGGTTTACCTTAGAGCCATGATAAGTCGGAAATGACTTGAAGGTACACAACAGCAAAGAACAATTCAAGTTTATGACAGCTAGGAGTTCTACGCACTAGTTTAAACTATGGAGAGACAACCTGTAGCATGTTAGTACCAAATCAACCTAGGAAAAAGATGGCTCATGATTCTTGCTATGGCATAGTCAGGTGTGCCCTCTGGTCATGCCTGTGCTATACTTTTGCCCATTTCTCATTTTGGATTTAAACTAAGCCAACACAGAGGAATTAACATGCACATATTAATCACAACAGAAATGGAAGAATCACTCTCACTTAAGCCTCAATTCTGAAGGCTGCATGCGTACAATATTCACTTCTAAAATGCATAGATATTAGGCAAGAACTCCAAGAATTCTAAGAACAAGAATACAGTCATACCTAGGTTAACAAAGCCTACGATAAATGAATTCCTTCTTTACAAAACCTTTTTACATTGTCCAAGACTCCCCTTTCTTCTCTCTAGCTGGAAGATGTTTACCAGCACTGGCAGGATGGTAAAGAATGGGTGGAGAAGCACAGGTTGCCTGTAACTGTATTTCTTTGAGTGGCCATCTGTGAATACCCACAAATGGACTATATCTGCACCTGCACAGTAAAGCTTGGAAACGTCTGGAATCACGAGGCAAAACTTCAACTGAAACTTTTTGGTGGTAGCTCTGCCCACCCCTATAAAGCCCCTAGTGTTCCTGCTCTTTCCCCAGTTCCATAAAGTACGCTGCATAGTAGTGAAAGAAATCTTAGCAATGAGGAGGACACAACTCAAGGGAGGATGGGCGGAATTTGTGTGTATTCGCAGATGAACACTTGAAGAAATATAGTTACAGGTAAGCAACCTATCCTCCTTCTTCGTGGTCTCTGTGATCACACAAATGGGTTAGACTGACAAGCTTCAGTCACTGGAGGAGGTAGTGTCATGACACAAAATTTAAAGTTCAAACAGGTATTTATTAACAATAATAAACTCTTGAACTTTAAAAGTGCATTTATCAGTGTCATTTTTCTTGGTTTCAAAAGCATATACAACATGTAATGCATTTGTCAGTGTCAACTTTCAACAGCATAGACAACATGTAATGCAATAAAACTGTTTTAGTGCAAACCCAAAGCAACACTGCCCTCTCAAAAGCTGCATCACGTCTGGCTCTGGTGTCCAGGCTGTAATGTTTGACAAAAATCAATGACTAGGACCAGACAGCAACTTTACAGACATCCTCCAAAGGCACCCAAGTCAAAAAAGCAGAGGATGTTGCTACCTCCCTAGTTGAGTGAGCCTGTACCCAAATAGGGAGAGTTCTACCTGAGAGTTCATAACATAAGTGCATGGTACTAGCCACCCATTTCAAAAATCTCTGAGCAGTCACAGGTAGGCCCTTCTTGGCCTCCAAGCAGCACACAAAAAGTCTCTCAGACCTTGAACCCGAAATCCTATCAAGGTAAAAGGCTAGTGCGCCCTGGACATCCAAGGTGTGGAGATGGCACTTGGTATCAGTGATTGGGTTTAGGGCCAAAGTTGGCAATACAATGTCCTGGTTGATGTGTAAGGGCGATACCACCTTCGGAAGGAAAGTTTGTTGAAACATGTTCAATTGCTCTACTTTCTTGTGGTGCAGGTTCCTACCCCTATTCTCTTCATGTTCTTTCTGCTTCAAGTGCCCGTTTTTGTGTTAAAGAGGCAATGCCAGGAACACATCTATTTAATTAACTGGAGCATACCTGTACTGTCAGTCTAGATGAGAAGGCGCCTAGTGTTACTGCCGCTAGGTCTGGTAACACATATTTGAGCAAAGGGAAGGCTGCATATTTTCTTTTTGTCACTGTGGCAACAGGAGGACTAGAAGGAGAACATGCTACATCACTATTCCCCCAGAGCCTCAAACAGTGTTTTTAGAGACAACCTAAAAGGCCACTGATGGGCAGAACAAGCTGCACAAGAATAAAGGAATATCCTCTATCAAATAAGAGAGAGAGAAAAAAGATGGAGATCAAACTATAATGAGCAGAGGCTGGCCTTAGAGGTTGCTCCCAAAGAGCCACCTTAAGCTTGAGATCCCCATTTTTAAGAGCCTGTGTGGTCATAGACTTGCAGAGAGGGCAAGTCTTTACATTATGTGTCTCTCTCAAGCACAGCACACACAAATCGTGGTGGTCTGAAGTGGGAATTTTAGCCCCACACTTGCTGCAGCATTTAAAGGAGGCCATTTCAACAGAAGTTGAAGTCACAAATCTGAAGAACAAAATTGAGGTCAGACAGTCCATAGGTCAATCAATGAATCACCAATATCCAAGCCAAAATCCAAAGAGTGGTCAAAAACAGCACGAGCGATTCCAAATGCAAAGTTTCTTCAAGCTGGTAGCGTGGCGGATGAAAGGAACTGAGGAAAGAGGTGGAATTACTGCCAAAAAGTTGCAATTGAATTTTGCCTAGTGATTCCAGAGGCTTCCGAGCTTTACCGCGCAGGCACAGATATAGCCCATACATGTGTATTTGCAGATGACCAAAGAAATACAGTTACAGGTAAGCAACTTGTCCTTCTCCAGCCCTCCGTTACCATCCTACCAGTACTGCTAAACATCTTCCAACTAGAGAGAATAAAGGGGAGTCTTGGACAATGTAAAAAGGCTTTGTAAAAAGAGAACTCATTTATCTGAGGCTTTGTTAACCTAAGTATGCTTGTGTTCTTCAGAGCTTTACTGTGCAGGCACAGATATAACCCATTTGTGTGATTTCAAGAGACCATGAAGAAGATATACAGATATTTGGTATCAGCATGTCTATAGTAAACAATGCAATAATGCTTGAGTTGGAATGCAATAAGATTCTACTCTATTTGATCATACTGCCTCTGTGTGTCTGTCTATAAGAGACAAGATAAACAGTAGCTGCCTCCAGAATCTGTACTGAGAGAAAAGGGGGGGGGGGCAGAAAAGGGAGAAACAGATATGCCTGCATCACCAGGCACTTCCAACATGATACTAAGATAGATAGATAGATAGATCTACAAATCTAGCCACCAAAATAGATATACTAACAAAAGTGGAGCCTGGAAAGAAATAAAAATTGCCCCGGGATGCATTTTGGAAGAAGCTTTCAAGAAAGTTCAAAATGATTTTGCTTGCTTATGCAATGCTTACCTGACCTGGTTATTTCTTTTTACATTACCATATTGTTACATCTGAATGAAAAGTTTGTTGAAACATGTTCAATTGCTCTACTTTCTTGTGGTGCAGGTTCCTACCCCTATTCTCTTCATGTTCTTTCTGCTTCAAGTGCCCGTTTTTGTGTTAAAGAGGCAATGCCAGGAACACATCTATTTAATTAACTGGAGCATACCTGTACTGTCAGTCTAGATGAGAAGGCGCCTATGTCACCTTATGATACTAACATCTCACTGCCACTAGGTCTGGTAACACATATTTGAGCAAAGGGAAGGCTGCATATTTTCTTTTTGTCACTGTGGCAACAGGAGGACTAGAAGGAGAACATGCTACATCACTATTCCCCCAGAGCCTCAAACAGTGTTTTTAGAGACAACCTAAATGGCCACTGATGGGCAGAACAAGCTGCACAAGAATAAAGGAATATCCTCTATCAAATAAGAGAGAGAGAAAAAAGATGGAGATCAAACTATAATGAGTACTTCAGAATTAAGATGTTTTGGGATGATTACTCTGTTATCCAATTTTACTGTATAAATTGTTCTGAAAACTTGTTCCAAATGTGGTATACACAGACTTTCAATCAATACATTTTAAGAAAAAGCATTCTCACATTATGGCACATTGCCTGCTAGAAATTTATATCTGGAACAGATAGAAATGCATTTATTTTCTTGGAGAAAGAGAATAGATTGCAGGGAGGCTGGATGAGTGAGGAATGATTATATAGGCTCAAAAAGGCCTATATGAATACCAAATGATGTGTACACCATTGGTTTTGTTGAACTTACACATAATATGAATAAAAACCTAAAGTTTTGTTTTCCAGTGTATGAAATTCATCTGAAACCCTTTACTTCTTTATATTGTTGTATGCCTTAAAGTTGTTTCCAACATATCCCAATCCCAAGGCAGAACTATCACAGAATTTTCTAGGGCTGATTGTCCATGGTAACCCAGTGAGTTTCCATAGCCAAATGAGGAATCAAACCCTGATTTCCAGAGTCGTAGTCCAATGTTCAAACCATTACACCAAGCTGACTCTATTATTCTTTTATTCATAAGATAGTGTGTATGGAAGACTATGGGAGCAGGTGAACATATTTACAACCCTATCAGGCTTATAGCTAAAAGGAACCCTCAAAAATCCCTATGAAGATATAGCAGCTGGAGCCTGCAGAAAAGCTGTGTGTCTTGTGGTTTGGTGAGAGTCAGTTAAATAAACTCACAGAAAATTGTTTTTTCATTGCCTCTAAGATATGTCAAACACTAACACAATGAATGCACCTGTGGTAGAAGTAGTAAACTCTTAAATGAGCAGAGTGGAGAATAACTCCTACCTTAACCTCTGAGAAGAGATCTACAATATTCCACAAGTCATTTGGCTATTAAGTGCTGGAGGCATGGAGCTGATACCTGAGAAAAACCTTAAATTGGGTATGTAGCTGCAGTTGATCTTGATATATTTCCTCATTATGTTCCCACTGCATAATATGCCGATAATTTTATAATGAAATAAGGATCTTGTAGGATATGAAAGAAGTAGAGGACAATGGTTATTTGAAAGCTATTCATAGTAATAATTTATGCTGGAAATTTTCTTTTTACCAGTTAGTCTCAAAAGTGCTAGTGGATTCTGATACATCGTCAAGTTGAAGATTATCATGTGCTGTACAGATCAAGAAGAGGAAGAAGAAGACATTAATGCTGCCACTGTATTTAAAGTCTCTAGAATGGGTCAGGGACTGCACAAGGTCTTTGCTAGAAGGTTTTCAGTACACAGACGTGATAACAGACCAACATAGATAAATAATGAAGGGAAAGTGGAAGAAGGCAGTAGAGTGGATAAAGCAAGAGTGGGGTGATTCTGAATAGGCTTCGTAAGGGAAGGAGATTTTAAAAGGGAGAAATCATAAATAGTAAAGAGGAAAAATGATTCCATGAATATAGAATAGGAGGCTATTCCAGAAATTGACTGGGATCTCCCAGCCACAGATAATGCCTGGGAGATTCGGGTGATCTTCCTCGTCCAGCTGCTCTAGAATGCTGAGGCATCAGTGCAGGTAAGAAGCATTTAGCATCAAGGGAATCACTAAACTATCTGTTCACTTTGGTCAGTGATGCTGGTACATTTGTTAGACATTTCAATAGCACAGAGGGTAGGAGTCTGGCTTAGGGGGCTTCTGAATCACCCCTATATTCCCTTCAGGCCCTATCAAAATAGGCAGATCATATAAGGACAGAAGCATTTGACAGAACCTAGTTTTGAAACATTCACCAACTGTGTATTTATGATAAACGAAAGAAAAGGAGCCTCCCTTGATAACTTTGTAGATGGCAAAAGTGATGGGGATGCACAGGGGTGCAATTGTGGTGGGGCTGGGATTGGTGGCAAGTGATCACTGGGGTGTAATTTGGATGGCCTCTATGCAGTCAGAACCACAGCATGGAAGCTTTTCTGTGTATGACTGACTGCAGAATAAAAGATTGGCAGTTATGTTGTATGCTGTAAACACTAAACAGTACTATAAGAAAAGGAAGGACAACCCACATCCTTTCTGGAACCACAACACTGACTTTTCTAGGCAGACTGCACAGACTGCATCTCCCTACACCTAGTATAGAGTCAACACTGAATACTTCCTTATATTATTCAATGACTGTATAATACCCAAATATGATTCACACACACAAACCTCCAGAACATGCAAAACTCCTTTCATAGTATTCTGTATTATTCTTTTTGAAGCCATATGCTGCAAATTTGTCCAGTGTACCACTAGCAGTCTGATTTAACCATTCCTTGGGCATATGGTTAAAATACAAAGAGGTACTCTAAACTGAATAATGTTCACTTTAGCTGTGCAGTTAATGGCAACCCACTGCTGAATGAGGGGTAAAAAAAAATATAGAGAGAAAAGAAACCACTGAGATTTCACAGTGTAAAAGAACCAGCTCTGATGCTTTACAGAGCAGCTGTAGTACAAAATCAGTATCACTACAAACCACAATGCAGAATGTACTACCCAGATGAATAAAGTGTTCTGTAGCGCCAGACTACAATACTGTGCTGAGGTCAATCAAAGCTGTTATGGAGGATTCAAATCCACCCTCCCACGCCTTCTCTTCGCGTGCCAGGGTAGCCTTCATCTAAGCAGACGTTTCGCAACAGGCTTTAAACAGTTCTTTTTACCTGTGATTCTCCTTTCTTTATCAACAGCTGCCTATTTTTTTTTCCAAGCCTGACTGCATCCCTGCTTAGAGTGCGGCACTATCGGCACTGCCAACTTCTGGAACCATCACTAAAAGCCAAGCATCCGGTTGCCTTCAGCAGCAGCAGTGCTTTTCGGGGGGGGGGGGGGGGACATTCGGGACTGCACTACTCACCCAGCAACTCTGACTGCTCTGCAACTGTACTAAGTTGAGGAAGACACAGAAGGAAACAACAAATGGCAACAATTAGCATTCACCCGGCTTCTGCAACCGAGTTTCATTGCTATGGCAACTGGAGTTGCCCAGACGACTTTGGCTTGAGCTCGTGTGCGGCATAATCACCATGGAGCAGAATAGCCACCCTTCTGGCCCAGGCATTCGCCCACTGGCACTTCAGAAATGTTTGCTCTATTTTTCTAGATTAATTAAGAAGCTGGGTCTTTATTTCCCTAACAGACAGGGCCTCAAAAAATAATTAAGCAGAAAGATTGGAAAATGGCTCAA
Organism: Urosaurus nigricauda; assembly: GCA_034509955.1. Classification (NCBI taxonomy): domain Eukaryota; kingdom Metazoa; phylum Chordata; class Lepidosauria; order Squamata; family Phrynosomatidae; genus Urosaurus; species Urosaurus nigricauda. The sequence goes on along the minus strand of JAOEGL010000003.1, from coordinate 140,671,669 downwards.
TTTCGGCTTTCTTTTTACAAAACGAATTGCAAAAACACCCTGGAATGCAGCCAGAAAGCCAAACAGGAGGTTCTTCCAAATATGCAAATTCTCACAGGTGGCTAATATTTTACAGCAACTGGTGGAAAGCAGGGACGGGGGATGTATTTTTTTTTGCACAGAAAAGCCATCTCTGTGGTGGTCTATAGGCTTGTTGTGCTGGTGTGTGTGTGTTTTAATGATGTACATTTTAACCTGGTTTTCATTTTCTTCGCTTCACTGTGTTTTAATTTTTGTACCCTGTGGATTTGTAACTATATATGTATATATATATTTGGCTATAAGCTGCTTTGACTCCCAATATGGAGAAAAGGAGGGATGGAAATAAATATAAAACAACAGCAATAACAAGGCTTCTGTATCAGTAGTCTGTATAGCAAACGATGATACTGCAGCATGATTATCCCAAAGTGGTCCATGACAAGTTGCTTAATTTGTAATGTATTCAGGTCTACTAAAAACATTGTATCAGGAATGAAGAAATGATAAAATTTATTACTTGTGTGTGTGTGTTGCTGTTGTCGTTTTTACAGAATTCAGTTTAAGGAAATAAATCTGGAGGTGCATATGCATATTGTGTTCAAAATTACAATGAATACCCAAAATGTTAAGCATCTTGGAACTGGTTTTGTGTTTTGTTTTTTTTTAAAAAAGTAATTACCTAGAAAATAAAACAAACATTTTAAGGGCTGTCTCCTAAGATTTCAAAATTACCTCAACTAATCAGGGCACTGAACTGGGAACAATGAAAATGAACTGAACATGGACAAATGGGATTAGTCAGTCAGTAAAAGCAAATAATGGCTGTTCAAATAATGGCTGTTCAAGCCTATCCTTGGGACTAACAGCTATTGGAAGCAGAAAAGACAAGAGTTATAGCTGATTAAAACCGTAGATGAGTCGACAATGTAATGCTCCTTCAGGAAAGGGAATGCCATTTGGTTTGCATTAACACTGTTCAGGACAGAATGTGCCCATTCTACCAACCACAAGTAAAACATATCAGGAGGCTTGTGTCTCATTTCACAAAAGATCCTGAAAAGAGCTGAAAAACAATGTTAAACATCAGAGTGTCTAAATAATATTTATTTCATCTTATGTCTATATCAAAGGTTGAATGCTGTTAACACATTATTAAAAATGAAAATATTTACCTTATCTACACAATGCATTTTACAAATGGTTGCATTGTTTATCAAGATTGCTAAAGCTGGATCTGTAGCCCCGACACCTCACTCTGTGAAAAGTCTTTTGGTGGTACTACCAGCTCACTTCCATTAATTGGGGAATTCTCTTTTTTTTCCTGTTGCATCTCTGTAACCTCAAGTATACCAAGATATCTTTATTAGAGCTATGAAAACTGTTGGCCCTGTTCATGTGGGAACTGACTTAAAGCCACACTGAACATGTAACATTCTCAAGAAAGAAGTCCAGTAACTGTGAGTTAACACCACAGCCAAACCAAATAGTATACAGTTGGCTCTTCGTATCAACGGATTCAACTATCCATAGCTTGAAAACACTATATATATATATATATATATATATTCCAAAAAGCACACCTTGATTTTGCCATTTTATATAAGAGATACCATTTTACTTGCAGGGTTTTTAATGGGACTTGAGTATCCATGGATTTTTGGGATCCATGGAGGGGATCCAGGAACCAAACCCCAGTGGATACCAAGGCCCCTCTGTATTTGCTTGGCTTCCTCCAAAATATCCAATAGATAAATTTATATTTCTACATGTTGGACAAACTCAACTCCAGTTCTATATCTTGATTTTCAGTAGCCCCATATTAACATAGTCCACGCTGCATACTTATGCCTGCTTGCAGAGGAAGTAAGAAAACCAACCACAGAGCCTTTTGTTTTGTGGAGCTTTACTTTTCTGAGTCGTTCTCCGCCAATAAAGCAAGATTTGCAAAGTATGACTCAAAGACTAACCCCTGGATACTTTTTTTAGTTCGCCGGTGCTGAGAATGTGAAAGTACTGGATCTTTCAATGTGTGAGGAAGCTTTCAAGTCAGTCACTGCAATCACCTAATTTACAGATGTTAATGAATCTGCTCAACTGAATAGTCACAGAACTACACCTGGGGCTGCACTTGGGTACATCCAATTAAAAGGGCAGACATCCCAGGGCAAGGTAGAACAGGTGTCCTCCTATTGGTTGACTCTTATTTTATTGACCCATTTTGTATTCAGTTTTTAAATTATATTTTTATGTTATTAACCTTTAATTCAGTAATTGTTGTAATTGTTGTCTTGCAAGTTGCTTGATAATGCCCTCACTTAAACTCTCAAGAGTGAGACATATATGGTGGTAGTGTTCTATTAGGCTATAGTTCTGAAATGCAATATTTGTTGAAACAGCATACATCTCAGATCACTATATAATATGCCATACCAGCACTGGAACTGTTAACAATTTAGGATGTTGCTCTTGCAATTAACAAAATCCAAGAGTGACATCAGATGAATCAGTATTGATAATGATGATGGCAGCTCACAGGATAATAGTTAAAAGTTGGAAAACTGGAGAGCTCCTGATATCTGGAGCTCTGGCAAATAGCCAGGACAGAAAAGCTGACATATAAATTTAAGGTATTTAAATGTAATGGTAAAATATAAGATAAGATTCTTATACAATATGCTAAGATGATTTCATCTTCTATATAAATTAGACATATCAACAATATCTATCAAGTATATATTGGGGCTTTCTAGATCGGCAGGAAAGTGTGACATGAAGTTGCCTTTTCCTTAATGCTTAGCAGCTGCACCGCAGCCTTTAGATGGAGCTGCGCTGTTCCGCAGTTTTTAAAAAAGAAGCTGGGAAAACCAGCACCTTTTTAAAGGTGCTTCTTCTCCCCTAAAACGCAAAAAAAAGCATTTTCATGGCACACTTTCCCTTTTTCTCATCTAAAGGCTAGACTTTCATGCAGCCATGAACACACTTCTTTTTGCCAATCTAGATCAGGCCATTGTTACTATATTGTTATTATGTAGAAAAGCTCCAAACTGAGATTTCACATTCTCCATTATGAAGAAAGAGAAACCATTATTTAAGGTACAACTTACTGTCGTAAAGCAACTGTTTCTCCTGAAGGGAATATTATTTTTTTGTTCAGATTTCTCTTTTTGTCATTATTTTTGAATTAAAAAAAAGAGATTTGTTAAAGCAATATTATTATTAATTCAAGTAGAAAATTTCAATTCAAGTGAAAAATTCCTTCTCACACACCACAGACCTGTATTTTCACATTGACACAGTCCCTAATATAAAACAGCTCATCACCAGAAGCAAACAAACAAGCAGAGCATGCAACAAACCCAAATACTAACTGTGTCCACATATCCACTCAGACAATAGTGCAACAGGATCTAATATCAGGGACACATTCATCTTACAATGTGATATATATACATCAGCTGCCAACAACACACTTCTTCCTTCTATAGCAGACAGATCTCAACACAAAAGAAAAATAGACACAAATCTGACATCAGAAATGGCAACATTGAAAAACCATCTTCCAGAGAGGTAGCCGTATTAGTCTGTTGAAGCAAAAATCAATCCAAACTATTACATCCCAGTGACATGCATAAAAGGGACTAGGTCTGGATCAAACCCAAAGAATTTTGTAGTTCCTTAAAGACCAACTAATCAGTTTGTTAGACTCTAGTTAAAATAAATGTGTTAATCTTTTAAAGGTTCTATGAGTTTTCACTGCTTCAGAAAGGAGTAAATGAATATTTTAGCCTCTCAGAATACACTATTGTATTGTTGCTATTTCTCTAATGAAGGAATTTCAGTGGAAGATACCAGAATGAAACTGCTGGGTTATAAATAATTAGAAGTTTAATTCTTTTTATTTAGACATTAATTTAGATAATAGTTCCTGTCTCAATATAGGTGTTAACATAGTCATTATAGTGGTTATGTTATTACCAACTACTGATACTGTGAATGGTTACTTTGCCTAACTTAAGCTTTCTTCACCTACGCCTGCCTACCAACTGTGTAACATTTTATTTATCTAATGAAGTGGAGTCTTGTTCACAAAAAACAAAGACCCATTGCTCTGTCGGTTTTATAGTGCAGCTTCATTGTTATGGAAGACAGCCATGAATGACTGTCAATCTTGCTACATTTGTGCAATTATACATGTGCAGATCTCTTTAGTGCTACAGTATCAAAAATATGTTTTCACGTTGTGAGATAGTAGGCATGTCTTTAACCATTTGCCTCATTTCAATTACCTCAAACCACTTCCATTCTTTGTTCTTCGGGTCCAAGGAAGGTCACATGTATTACTTGAGCTGTGAGATTTTGATTTACCATCTATAAATACTGTGTTACATGGATCTAATCTTATACAGGTGAGATTATGGAGATTTTTTTTAAAAAAAACACTGCATGGGAAAATGAGGGGAGGCTTGGTGGATCGAGGGAAATGAGGAAAATAGATGACAAACATATTGGTCAATGATCAAGGACAACACTGGAATTAGCAGGTAATGTGGAAAAAACTGTTTCTGTAATATTGTTGAAAACGTTGCAATCACAAGAAAACAATCATGCAAATGCAATGCAAAATGACCCTCATGCGGTAATCTCCAGCAGATGGTAGCATGAGCTTTTGTAGACTTGAGTTTATTTCCTCACATGCACAGGGAAGACTCAAGTCTACAAACTGTTCTTTTTCAGTTAGCCTAAAAGATGCTAAAAGATCCCTTTGCATACTGATTTTCCAGACTAACATGGCTACGTCTTTGAATTCTACCAGCATAGATAACTAGATGTAGAAGACTGGGAGCATCTAAAAGACTTACCCACATAGCCAAAGCTGCGCCTGAGAGCTCTCTAGTGTAGTCAGATGATTTGAATCTGTCCTTATGTGGGTTCAGTGTTTCTTTGGGGACATAAGAATTACACCAGAAACTGTACAAGAAAAATGCTTCTCTGTTGGTTCTGCTGGGTCTATCAGAAGCATCACATATCATCATCGTTGGCATTGTTTTGGGATACTGCTTACTCACTGTAGCACTATTTTGCAGTTCTTCCACATCTACTATGCTCTATAAAGTCCACTTGTTTTTCAGTATATACATTAAGCCACTGGGATGTCATTCCGAATTTTAGAATTCAGGCGCATCATTACATTATTACACCTAGTGCTATCTTTCTCTTTCAACAAATGCCAAAGAAAAGCTGTGGGAAAGCTGAACATTTATTTGGGTAAAGTGAGCAATATGGGCCAAAAATATCCAGGCTCATTCCAGTTGGAAATATGTTGGTCAGCAGAGGAATGATGATGGGTTTAAGAAAACAGTATATCTAAATATGGTTATGCTCCTTCTGAAGGACACAGTAATGCTTGGGTATGCTCTTGCATCCATATTACTCTTGGAAGACCATGTGTGTGCTGTAGTCAGGAGTTCCTTTTCTCAGTGTTGGCAGGTAGACAAACTATGCCCCTTCCCTAGAAAAGTGCTCTGTTCCTTAATTACTTACCAGCTACTGTAACATCTTTAAATAGGACTGCCCTTGGAAAATGTTTTAAAACATCACCTAATACAAAATGCAAACAGCTTTAGGCTATTGTCTGGCATATGCTGTACAGACCATGTAATATGGGTCTGGAACCAACCATGCAGGCTTCCAATTTCTATCCAAAAACAATCCATTTCTATCCAAGAGCTATATCTAAATGGCTTGGGTCCAGAGACTGCCTCCACCTGTATCAGCCCACCTAAAAAAAGATATAAATTTCTAAACGAGAGATCTAGTGAAGGAACCCCCTCCTAAAAACTGTATTGTTTTGGCAGGGTTTTAATGGCTTCTGATGGTTTTTAATGTGCATTTATTTAATGTGCTGCCTTCTTTTTTATTATAAAAATAATGCCCAAATCTGGTACAATGATACAGAAAGATCATAAAATCATAAATCATAAATAAATCATACCAGAGAGAATCTATACACAGTGAAACTGCTTACCACTGATTCCATGTAAGTATTAGTTGAAGATTATTTGAAATAAAATGTAATTTTGCCTCATAGAGGATGGGACAGTTGCACTTAAAAATGAATAGATGTAAAGAAATATACTGCCATTGTGATGTTGACTTTATAAAATGAAATGGGACTATCCCCATAGAAAGTAATTGGCTGTGTCCCATTTTCATTTAGTGCCTAGCAAACAAGAAATCAGCTCAGCTTAAAGAAGGGTGTAAGCCTGAAGACTGATTAGTTAGGAAGCTATTGCTAAAGGCAATAAGAACACAATCTGTCCCATTAGCTCTCTCACACAACAGTTTTCTCTGCCTTGAGAGACTCCACAGGAAATCCCTTAATGCACTATGCCCTTCATTTATTTTTGCTACTGGACATTTGAGAACATTTAAGAATGCTACTTTTTGAACAGTTGCCTCATGATGGATCACACTGAATTAAATATATTTTACCCCCTCCCCCATCAGCAGGAGCAGGCAAAGAGTACCATCTACAGTACAATTGTGAAACTAAGTATTTTACCTTCATTTCATAACATTCTTTATCCAATACTCAATAACTCAAATATTATTCAAGATAATAATGCCACTTAAGTAGTCTTTATTCTAGCTATAAATACTTAAAGCACCTAAGGCTCCTAACAAAACTGATCTGGATTAAAGTGATATAATTGGTTTGGAGTTTCAGAAGTAGAATAGCTCTTACAGTATACAAAATGCTGAAAATTAATATTAACAGTATATTCTTCTCAAGCTGTAAAAATCTGCATGACATAATTACAATTATTGCTCATGAACTCTCCATTTGTGTATATTTACCTAAGAAATGACACCACAACAGAAATAATTATTTGATCAGGCACTATGATGACAGCTAGGCATAAATCTTTAGAGAATATATCATCTGTTTCCTTAAAAATTAACACACACACACTCACTCACACACACACACACACACAAAACCCTATGGTTTCATGACAGATTCATTTCACTGTGACTTAGAAGAGAAAAATTTTCAGCTGTGTTCACCCATTTCCAAAGCAGTGGCTCATCAGTTCCAAGACCAAAGAGTGGATGACTGGCACCCCCTGCTGTTAACATTATTAGAAAATACTTCTGGATATATCAGCAGATGAGTACAGTTTTCAGAATTAATGGCCTACATATTATAACATATACATATATGACACTAGTGGTCCCTAAACAAATTTTTGTGCAAACTTCAAGTCTGGCACATGTCAATATTACTTATATTACATATATTTGCTAAGAGAAAAAATGGCTGTTTGAAAGACTTCCAACCATTCTAGCGTTTTGTTATATATTAAATTATTATACAACTTGCTACTATTGCTACTTGCTACTATTGTTGGAAGAAATTATTCCTTAGGGAGAAAAAAGCAAATATTTAATCTGTGTTGTATCCTAACAGATTTCCAGAACATGGACACATTGCCCCAAATAAAAGTCTACTAGGAACGTTAACATCCTTAGTGCTCTGGTTCTTCATCTATGCAGTTTAGGCTGGTGGCTTGTAGTAATGCTATCCAACATCTCTACTGATGCTGTTGGTCATCTTTATTGGACTATTTGCAGAAATTATTTGGAGTTGCTGATGAAAATGTGAAATATAGCCAGACTGAATCTCCTTAAGACATGATAATATTTCAACCATGTATTAGATGAACTATCATCTTTCTCATTGCTTCCCATTAGCAACATGAGTGATGCTGCAGTGGTTTCTGCCCTGCAAAGGGTCGTGTGAAACTATTTTATACAGAGCTAGAGTCTTATTACATCTAGATCTATACAGTGGTCCCCCGGGTTACGAAATTAATTGGTTCCGGCTACTTTTCGTAAGCCGAAAATTTCGTAACCCGGGGCCTATTTCCCATAGGAAATAGGTAATCAGTTCCCGAGGCCTGGCGGGGGCCTCCTGGCTGAGGAAGGGAAGGTCCGATCCGGCGGATCGGGCCTTCCTTTCGTCAGCTGCGGAGGCCCAGCCTGGCTGGGGAAGGGAAGGTTCCCTTCCCCAGCCAGGCTGGGCCTCCGGGCCTGACGCGGAAGGAGGCCCGATCCCGCTGGATCGGGCCTCCTTTCGTTGGGCGCGGAGACCCAGCCTGGCTCCCCAAGCCAGGCCGGGCCTCCGCGCCTGAGGCACGAAAGGAGGCCCGATCCGCGGGATCGGGCTTCCTTTCGTTGGGCGCGGAGGCCCGAAAGGAGGCCCGATCCGCGGGATCGGGCTTCCTTTCGTTGGGCACGGAGGCCCGGCCTGGCTCCCCAAGCCAGGCCGGGCCTCCGTGCCTGAGGCACGAAAGGAGGCCCGATCCGCAGGATCGGGCCTCCTTTCGTTGGGCGCGGAGGCCCGGCCTGGCTCCCCAAGCCAGGCCGGGCCTCCACGCCTGAGGCACGAAAGGAGGCCCGATCCCGCGGATCGGGCTTCCTTTCGTCTCGGGCGCGGAGGCCTGGCCTGGCTTGGGGAGCCAGGCCGGGCCTCCGCGCCCAACGAAAGGAAGCCCGATCCGCGGGATCGGGCTTCCTTTCGTGTCTCTGTTTCGTCCCTTTTCCTCCGAGGCCTAGCCTCAGAGAGAAAGGGACGAAAGGCCGTTTCGTCCCTTTTCCTCCGAGGCCTAGCCTCAGAGAGAAAGGGACGAAAGGCCGTTTCGTCCCTTTTCCTCCGAGGCCTAGCCTCGGAGAGAAAGGGACAGCCTTTCGTCCCTTTTCCTCCGAAGCCTGGCCTCGGAGGAAAAGGGACGTCCCTTTTTTTCGGATCCCGGGGGATCCTTCGGATCCCGGGGGATACTGTAGTGGTCCCGCCGGTTTCGGATCCCGGGGTTTTCTTAACCCGGGGGATTCGTATCCCGGGGGACCACTGTTTAAAAGATTATACCTTTTATCTGTACACAAAGTATAAGTTACAGTGACTGGCAGCAGCATTCTAGAGTTTCAGACAAGTATATTTCCTAGGCAGGACCTAAACTAGGGACTTCTGAATGCAAGCATATGATCTGCCAAAGCACTACAATGCTTCCCTTTACGATGACTAAAATAGGCTCTGTATCTGCGGTCTCCAACATGATCCCCATAGGTGTCAGTATATCCACTGACACTACAAGGCCCTTGCCTATATCATGGGTGGATTATGAATTAAAATTATTGTTGAGGTCCCATTTCTCTTCATTCTCTCTGCTTATGCCACCCCACCATCATCATCACAACCATGTTTATACCAGCACCAGAGACAATAGAAACTACTTAGAATGTTGTCTCTGCTGATAGCATCACTGTCCAACTAGAACTGTTTGCTTACAGGCAATGCTACCAGCAGATGTGAGACAGAACACTTCTAAATTGATGCCTCAAGTAGGGAGGTATATGGATTTTGAGGAGAGCACAATCCCAAAATGGGTGGGAAGGAGGAGCTTGAAAAGAAGAGGCATGGGGACAAGACTGAGAGAAGGAAGATAAGAGATTTTGGAGCAAAGAAGAAAAAAACTCTAAGGATCACTGCCAATGGGAACATGGAAGATAGAAAATGGTTAAAAAAAGAGGCAGAATAAAGGAGGGGAGATGTGAGACAGGGAGGGAAAAAAACTAAAGGATCAGGAAAGAAAAAGAAACTTTGGTACTTATTGTGATACATTCATTTCCAGCAAATAAGGTCCTAGGATCCTGTATACTGGGTAGCTCTTCCCAGTTGCTCCTATATGCAGGGAAACATAAACGAGGAAAACCACACCTCACCCCGTGTGTTCCAAGAACTAAGTTCTTCTTGGCTACTCTGGAGCCACCAGGATCACCCTTGAGCTTTCCTTCTGGATCTTGCTCCGAACTCTTTGAAGGAGCGAAAATGGGGGAAAAGCATAAACCAGGAAGTTCGGCCAATGGAGATTGAGTGCCTCAAAGTCCTCCACCCCCTCTGTCATGTAGTGGGAGACAAATCTCGGCAGTTTTGCATTCACTGGCAAGGCAAACATGTCCACATGGGGTCGGCCTAGGCTGACCACAATCTCTTGAAAGACCTCTGGGTGAAGATTCCACTCTCCCTGGTCCACATCTGTTCTGCTAAGCTAGTCGCCTTCGAGTTCAGCTCTCCCCGTAGGTGTTCTACCTTTATGCCTAGGAGATTTTCCTCCACCCACTGGAACAGGAGCCTTGAGTCTTCCATCAAGGGTTCTGACTTTGTGCCACCCTTGCGCAGGCCACGCCCCCTCCTGTGAGTTACCAGAGTCACCAGGACCTTTGTAAATATTCTGGGTGTGGAAGACAGGCGAAAGGGTAGAGCCCTCTACTGGAGATGCTGGTCGTCATAGGCAAAGCGGAGGTAACACCAATAATCTTGAAGGACTGGGTTGTGCAAATAGACAACCCGAAGGTCCAGCAATGCAAAAAAGTCTCCTGGTTGAATTGACTCCAGGACAGAATGCAGGGTCTCCATGCAAAATGTCCTCTTCCTGACCAAATGTCTTCCACTTGCCATTCTTTTTTGGCACAATAAAGTGGAGTAGCAATCCCGTCGTCTCTGCAATGGGGGCACAGGTTCTATCGCTCTCAACTGCAGCAGATCTCTGATGGCTTCCAGCAGGCGGTGATGGTTCTCAGGATTGTTTGACTTGGGAGATGGGATGAATTTGTTGTAAAGTCAGCAGAAGAACCGTACCTTTTAGCTGGATCTGTGGGTGTCCAATACCCACTGATCCCTAGTGGAATTCTCCCAAGCCCCGATGAAGCCCTGAAGCCTGCCCTCTACTGGCAGTGTCACATCAGGCCTGCTAGTTTCTTCTTAAGCCCTTACTAGCTCCTCCCTGGCTCCTGTTATGGCCACCGTGGCGCTGCTGTCTCAGCTGGAACTTGTAGTCTTCCCAGCGCTGTCGAAGGGTCTGGCATCCCTGGCCCAATAGGAGGAGGAAGAGGAGGGGAAAGGGGCCCCCTTGGGGCACAAAAAAACTGGCACCTGTGTTTACCCTGCTTTCCGTTTTCTCCCTTTCGCCCTCCAGGAAGAGACTTCTTTTTGTCTCTGTCCTTCACTAGGACACGATCCACAGACTCACCAAATAGTTTGGTGCCCAGGAAGGGAGTAAACACTAAGTTCTGCTTAGACTTCGCATCTACATTCCAGTTTTTTAGCCACAGCTGGCGGGCAGACTGCCACCACTGCTTCCTGGGCCCTTGCGCAGAACTGCACTGTGTTGAGGGTCCCATCAGCTGTGTAGGCTGATACCAGAGAAATCTTGTTCAGGTTCTGTCTGAGCCAGGTGTCTTGGAGAGGGATTTACTCCAGCAACTCCCTAGTCTACTGGAGGGATGCCCTAGCCACTATCGAGGCAGCAGCTGCTCCTCTGATGATAATGGAAATAGTTTCATGAGCCTTTTTCAGGGCTGATTCTGCCTTTTTATCCTCAGAGATCTTAAATGGTGTCCTCTCCATCTTTAGAAAATATGGTGGAGGACACCAGAACAGACACAGGGTCATCCACCAGGGAGGAGCTATCCATTATACAGGAGGATGTGACCTTGTCTGCTGGGAAAAGAACCACATTGCTGGATGGAAAACTAACCATGTTGGGGGATGAGGGGGCACAAAAAAGAGACACCAGAACAGTGGTGCCTGAAAGTGTTTCTGGGAAGGAAAAGAAAATTGAGAAGTCAGAACCTGTAAAAATTAAAAATAGCCATCAGGAATATTTGAGTGATCGGGGTAGAGGCAGGGAAGAAAGGAGTGAGGACAAGAGCATATAAGTAATGTGTGTTGAACTTATTTATAGTTGGTTTAGGAAAGTTTTCTTGCAGTCTGTGAAATGTGTCTTGGAGTAGAAAGTACTGAAATACAAAATTGTGGGTTCAATATTGAGGTTTTGGTATTCGATAGCTCAGGCTCTACCTCTGGCTTCCATTCATTTCTGTGACAAATTACTTCTGTAATTTTACCTTTCAATTTAATTTTATCTGTTTGCCTTTTGCAAAATGCTTAGTTCTGATAATAACTATCATGTTTGTTCATGCCACTAAGGCAACCATTTTGCAACTGAACATGCTCCCCTAAGGGTACTCTTTTGAGGACACACAAGATAGTTTCTTAAAATCTCAAGTATGCTTACAAATCCAGCCATTGGTATGCAACTGGAAAAGGAGATTAAACAAGCTGCCATCATTTATATGGAAGGGGATTACAAAAGCTACACCTTCACAAGAACAAGAAATTACATCATTTACAAATTTAGTCTACAATCCACTCTCTCTGTCTCCATTTTCATTTTATTCTTCACTTTGAAGAATGACAGTCACTCTTTATGGGAAAAACATAAAGAGACAGGTGAAGAAGGGAGGGAACCACGGCTGCCTGGGCCACCAAGGGGTGATCAGGATGGCGTCCGTCCGGTCTCTCAACATCTTGGAGACCAACCTCGTGATGAGTGGGAACGGAGGGAAGGCATACAGGAATTCCCCCGTCCAGCTGTGTAGAAAGGCATCCCCCAGCGAGCGTTGGGACCGATCCCGGGAGCAAAACCGGCTGCAGTGTGAGTTGGTCTCCGACGCGAAGAGGTCTATCTGCGGGGTGCCCCATCTGGAGAAGAGGTCCGCAACCGCCTCGGGGTGGAGAGTCCACTCGTGGCACTGCGAAGCTGACCTGCTCAGTTGGTCCGCCAAGACATTCTCTTCCCTGGGAAGATGCACTGCCTGCAGGAAGATGTTTCTCGGGATGCACCAGTGCCAAATCTGAAGAGTTATCTCCAGCAAGGTTGGAGATCTGGTTCCGCCCTGCTTGTTCAGGTAGTACATGACGGTGGTGTTGTCCGTCAGGAGCTGTACTACCTTCGCACGAAGTTCGGATTCGAAGGCCTTCAAGGCTTTTTCGACGGCCAGCATCTCCAGGGCGTTGATGTGGAGATCTTGGTGACAAGCCTGCCACTTGTCCCTTATGGTGAGGCCCATAGTGTGGGCTCCCCAACCATCCATGGATGCGTCCGTGGTGAGGACCACCGGTGGGTCCGGCGAGACGAACGGCATGCCGGCACAGACGTTTTGGGAGTCTAGCCACCACGCTAGGGACCGAGCGACCGGCCTCGGTACCGTGAGCCACTTGGTTGGAGGATCGGCCAACGGGTCGAAGACTGAGAGGAACCACGATTGCAGCGGCCAGAAGCGAAGCCTGGACCACGGGGTGACAAAGGTGGTCGAGGCCATGTATCCGAGTGCTACCTGGACTTCTCGGGCCCGAACCCGTCTGTTGGCGCTGCAATGCCTGACAGCCCTGTAGAGGGACTGGAAGCGGTCCTCTGGCAGGTACGCAGTGCAATTTTCCGAGTCAAGGATAGCCCCTATGAACTTGATCCTGGTGACCGGGGTCAAGTGGGACTTCTCGAGGTTTAGTACCAGGCCGAGAGACTGGAGCAGGGAGACGGCAAAGGAGATGTCTTTGCAGAGATCCTCTCTGGAGTCTGCCGCGAAGAGCCAGTCGTCTAGGTAGGGGAAGACTCTTGACCCTCGCTGGTGCAGATAGGCGACTACCGGAGCCATGCACTTGGTGAAGACTCTCGGTGCCATGGCCAGGCCGAAGGGCAGGACGTTGTAGTGGTACATCTCCGTCCCAATGGTAAAGGAGAGGAACCGTCTGTGTCCCTCTCGAATGGCGACCTGGAAGTAGGCGTCCTTGAGGTCTATCGTGGCGAAGTACAGGCCCTGATGCAAAAGAGGCAAAATAGAAGCAAGAGTCACCATTCTGAACTTCTTGTACACCAAGAAGGAGTTCAGGCTGCGAAGGTCTAGAATCGGGTGCAGTCCTCCATCCGGCTTCGGTACCGTGAAGTACCGGAAGAAGAAAGCCCGATGCACCAGGGATTGGTCCAGGAGGGAGATCGCCCCTTTTTGTAACAGAGTGCGTACTTCGTCGATGTGGGTGGGTGAAGGAGGGGTAGAAACAAGAGAACCCGTCGGAGGGAGCTCTTCGAACTTGAGGGCGTAGCCACTGGCTACTATGGAGAGGACCCAGGAATCGGTGGTGATTTGGGCCCAGATGTCCCGAAAGGGCTTCAACAGGTTCAGAAAGAAGGGGGAGGAGACGGAGGCAACGGAGTACGCAGGTACACATCATTGCCCCTTCTTACCAGGCTCGGTATCGGTCCTCTTGGTGAATGGCTTCCGGTACCGAAACTGCATGCGGCGCCCAGAGGAGGAAGAGGAAGGCGAAGAGAAACGCTGGCGAGTGTCCTGTCGCCTATACTGCCTGTCCTGTCCGAAGGGTCTCTGAGATTGGCCCGCCGGGGATCTGAAGCCTCCGAAGCACCTTCTGGAGAAGGCCGTCTGCGAGGTGGACATGCCGTGCTTCTTGGCGGCTAACTTCATCCGATATTTGAAGTTCAGCCGCTCGTCTGTCTCTTTGGCAAAGAGCCCTTCGCCGTCAAATGGCATGTCCTCAATCGCCGCCTTGGCCTACGGGTTCAGGTCCGATGCCCGAAGCCAAGCATACCGACGGAGGGCAATCGCCGAGGCCATCGATTTCGCCAAGCAGTCCGCCGTGTGCCTGGCCGAAGTGATCATGAGACCGGCGACAGCATGGGCTTCATTCCTCAGTTGAAGGGCCGCAGGGCTCCTGTCATCGGGGAGGTCGGAGAGAAGAGGGGAAAGCCTTTCCATCAAATATTGGACATAGGCCCCCATGCACGCGTTGTAGTTAGAGACTCTAAGACACAACGCGGATGCCTCAAAGGTCTTTTTGGCCAGTCCATCTATCTTCTTAAGAGTTCCGGTCAGACGGAGATAGGGAGGCCTTCGGAGTAGACGATTTCTGGGACCCCTCAACGATGGCCGAATTCTGAGGGGGATGCGAGTGAAGCCACTCAGCCGAAGGGGAAGACACACGGCACAGCGCGTCGATCTTCCTCGAGGTGGAGGGGACCGAAGACGGATTGAGCCAAGACCTTTTGGCAATCTTTTCCATGGAGGGGAGGAACGGGATCGATGCCAAGGTGGGTGCAAAACCTTGAACACGGCGTTCCACCGGGTCCAACGCCTCTTGCTCCGAACAAGCGACCTCTAGCTCGAGAGCGTTGGCCATCTTAATCAAGTGCTCCCCGAAGTTAACTATGTTATCTGTATGTTATCTGTAGGGGAGACCGGGCCCGGCTGGTACAACCCGTGACGAGGCTGGGGTCTGTCCTCCTCTCCTTCGGAGTCGATGGGCGACGGTACCGAGCCCACCTGCTCCAAATTTTCCTGCTCTGAGTCTGAGGCCTCCAGGCAGAGCACTGAGCTGGAAGGGGAATAGGCCGTTTGAGTGGCGGCATCTCCCCAATGTTCTTCCTCCTGCATAGCAGCAGCCGACTGCTCAACCCCTCGGCCAACCGTGGCGGAGACATCGAGTGGGCGCCAGCGTCTGCCCTGGGGCTTGTCCAAGGTGGACGGATCCACCGCGACGAAGTATCTGCCCGACTCACTGTCGTAATAATATTCTGCCTCTTCCTCCGACTCTGCCATAGGCGTCGGTGACCTCTGGGATCTATGGGATTGCTGAGGCGAGCGTTGTGCAGGAGTGAGGCTGCGTGGGATCGAAGCCTCCCGGCGCGAAGGCTGGACCTCCAGGGACGCCTGTCTCAGGACGGAGACTATCGGTACGGAGGCAGCGCTCTCGGTAGCGGGAATCCGCTTTGGTGTCGACACACGTGGCAACTCGGTAGTGAGAGTTTGGCTCGGTGTCGACGCACGTGGCAGCTCGGTTCCCACGTCGGAGTCGGAGCGGGCCTTTTTTCGGAGGGTTTCACCCTCAGAGGAATGCTTTTTTCTGAGGGATTCACCCTCAGAGGAGTGCTTCCTCTTGGCCTTTGAGCTGGATTCCTTCTGAGAGGAAGAGCCATCTGCCACGCCCTGAGAAGGAATTTTGACCTTCTTTCTCCGACCCTCATCCCTGTGGTCTTTGCCCGGCCTGGGCTTGTCCTTTTTGGAGGACTTAGAACTCTCACCCTTCTTCTTAGCCGATTTCTCGGCAGGGTGAGCCTCCGCGTCCAGGGGAACTTGGAGGGACCAACAGGGGAATCAACAGTCTTTTCCTTCGACTCACGGGGCATCCTGGGAGCCGGGACGAAAGGCTTGGAGGACGAAACCGGACGAGAAGCTGACGGAAGAATCTCCTGAGGGGCCAAAGCTCGGTCCAGGAGATATGACTTCAGCCGGAAAGCTCGGTTCTTCCTCGCTTGCGGAGTCAGGGACCTGCAGAGGGCACAGCTCTGGGTGTCGTGAGCTTCGCCCAAGCAGATCAGGCACTTCGCGTGGTGGTCCGTGTGAGGGACCTTGGCCCCACAAACAGCACAGTGCTTAAATGGAGCCGGAGACATCAAGTCCAAATCGGGATCCAAAATCGAGGTTGAGCAAGCCGAGAGGTCAGAACAATAGCCGAGTCACAGACGAGGGAGAGTAGTCAAGAACAAGCCGAAGATCGAAAAAACCAAGAGAGACAAGCCAAGCGATTCCAACACTGTTCCTTTCGAGTAGCCTACGCGGCGGGAAAAAAGGAACTGGGGAAAAGAGCGGGAACAGGGCTTATATAGAGGAGGGGTGGGGCTACCACCAAAAAGTTGCAAAAAGTTGCAAGCTGCTTTTCTGCCCAGTGATTCCAGAGAGTTCCGAATTCGACTGCGCAGGCGCAGAGAACCCATTTGTATGATTCGCAGAGACCACGAAGAAGATGTATACACACATACACACACAAGTATTCGGTGGGGTTTGGTTCTAGGATCACCACCACCACCACCCCTCGCACACACACTCACACAACCCATGGATACCAAAATCCATGGATGATCAAGTCCCATTATTTACAAAGGTGTACTTACTACACTTGATCTTAGCCAAAAGGCTGAAAAGCTATGTACTCTGGTTTCTCTTCAAATCGTATAAATTATTTGCCTATTTTCAAAGGTGTAGTAAAATTGTGTCCCCTAATATAAAATGGCAAAATCAAAGTTTCCTTTTTTGGATTTGGATTTGAGAAGGGTGATTAATATGTTTTCAAGCTGTGAAAGGTTCAGTCTGTGGATGTAGAACCTGTGGATATGGATGGCTGATCCTGTGTGTGTGAATGGGCCCTCCACCCTATTTTTGATCATCGCCTTCTCTCTATCTATATACCATATATACTCAACTTATAAGCTGACTTCATGTATAGGTCGAAGGCAGGCTTTGGGGCCAAAATTATGGATTTTGATATGACTCATGGATAAGTTGAGAATAAAACTTAGAGGCATTTAACAAAGGATCTAAAGCAAAGAAAAATGATGTCAAAGAATTTAGAAAATGCCAGTAGGCATAACTGTATGTGCTCACACTAAAGACTGAATGGATGAGAGAATAGAGAGAGGCCAGTGCTTCCAGGACAGATTACAACCTTGCCAGGGGACGGTTCCTTTTTTATAAGAGTTAAAATAAAATGCTTACATTGATAAGTTGATGCAGGTTTTTGGGTCAATTATGTGATTAAAATTTCTAGACTTATACATGAGTATATACAGTAGGTAAGTAATTGTATTATGACTCCCTAATTCCAATCACAGAATTGGAGAATTGGAAGGAGTTACAAGGGCTATTTTGTCCAACTCCTGCCATATAATAATACACACTGAAAGATTCCCACCCAACCTCAATCTAAAGACCTGTAAAGGAGACCTCATCCCTTGCCTCTCACTCACTGCCTTGGTAGTCTATTCCACCATTGAATAGCTCTTACAGTAAAGAAGTTCATCCTAATGTTTAAGTAGAATCTCTTTTCTTTAATTTAATCTATTGATTTGTGTTCTAATTTCCTGTTGTTGTGTGCCTTCAAGTTGTTTCTGGCTCATGGTGACGCTATCATAGAGTTTTCTTGGCAAGATTTGTTCAGAGGAGTTTTGCCATTGCCTTCACTTGAGAACAAAAACATGTGATTTGCCCCCAGGTTCACTCAATGGGTTTCATGGCTGAGCTGGGAATCAACTCCTGGTCTCCAGAGTTGTAGTCCAACTCTCATACTACTATGCCATGCTGGCTCCTAGTTTCTGGAGCAGCAGAAAACAAGAATGTTTTATTTTCTATGGGCATCCTGATATTTAAAGATGGCTATCATGTCACCTCTCAGTCTTCTTTTCTCCACCCTAAACGTACCCCATCTCCCTAAATCATCCCTAATAAAGCTTGGTGTCCAGACCTTTGATCATCTTAGTTATCCTTCTCAAGAAAATATCTTTCTTGAATTGTGGTGCTTAGAATTGTACACCACATGAAATCTGACTAAAGCAGAATAGAGTAGCCCTAAAACTGCTTCACTTGATCTAGACAGTATGCTCCTGCTGAATTGCTTTCTTTTCTTTCTCTCCCCCCCCCCTTTTTTTTTTTTTTTTTTTTTTTTTTGGCTGCCTCATCTCGCCCTTGACTCTCATCAAGCTTGTAGTCTAGTAAGAATCCCTATATCTTTTTCACATGTTCTGCTTTCAAGCCAGGTTCATACATCAGCTATTTGTGCATTTATTTATTTATTTGCCTAGATGTAGTTAGTGTCTTACATGTATTTCTGATGAAATTTATTTTGTGAATTTTGGTCCAATTGTCTATTTCAGATTTAAAGAAGCCTAAACAATATGGGTCAATGCTGAAATGGCTACCCATGCCTAGAATTACATGAGATAATATACAGTGGTCCCCCGGGTTACGAAAACCCCGGGGTACGAAAGAGCTGGGGCCGCAAAAACGGCCCCAGCTTACAAATAAAACCCTGGGTTACGACAGAAAAAACCGCACGGCCCCTTTAAATTTGCCGCGCGGTCCGGCAAAAAAAGCGGTCCCCTGGATTATGAATATTTCCGGGTTACGAAAGGTAATCCGGGGGACCACTTTATCTAGAATTGCTTTTAAAACATTTTTAAGGCTTTCTCACTGACTCTTTTACTTATATTCATCTCAAAATATGAGAAGGTGGTTTTAAAAACATCTCCCTTCAAACTCTGGAACCAACTTCCACCCCCAGAAAAAAAAGTCTCTGGGAAACTCTTATGTTTTTATGTTTTCATGCAAACACTGAAGCAAGTTGTTTCTGACAGAGAAAATTCATCAAGAATAGGCAAGAAGCAGAAGCAGTTAAATACACACGTGACTAACTAACAGATGTTATAAAGCATGACCAATTATCACAAATGATTTAATTGTATACAGACGCCTGAATATCGGATGTGAGGAGAAACAGATTGAGGTCATTAGTGTTATGCCTTCCTCTCTAGTTCTTAGAAGTATATGGCTGGCTGCAAACAGATGCTGGACTACACAGACCATAGTGCAACCATGCAAGATTATCTATGATGCAGCAATGATAAACAGGTTTAAGTACTAAGAATATTTTTGTAATAAAAGAAAATGATTAAATGTAATAGCTTACACAGAATCACATAAAAATAGCTTAGATATATATTTCATTAAATAGTACAGCAAACTGTAATAGAGAGAGAGAGAGAGAGAGAGAGAGAGAGAGCCTGCCTTTCATGGTAGTGTACAAAGAATTACTGGGCAATGTCCCAGCCAACTACTGATCAAACTCAGGTGTGCTTAACTTCAGTAAGTTTGCTATGTAGAATATCTTCTGTTTGCTTGGGACCACAGTATTCTACCACTATAAAATAATATTCCCCCATGTTTTATACACATATGTTAAATTTAAATTGGTTAAAATGCTTCATCAGAGAAGGTAAATAAGGAATTACTTCACTGGTGAAAGAAATAGCATGCCCGTCCATTTTATATCTAATGAAAATTACCAGGATAAATTCATGAATCTCCATATCTTCACTTAACATCCCTGTCCAAACCAGTGGCATTACTAAGGGGTGCACACACCACACTGGGTGACACTATCAGAGGGGGTGACAACTGAGATGACTTATAAAGGTGAAATTATCAGGTTTTAGAGACTGTGAGGATATACAACCAATATCAAACTGGAATAAAAACATCCCCAAGCAATCAACGAGAAGGGTCACGATTAGAAGGTCATGTGCTTAGAGGCTGCTTCTCGCTCCCATCAAGGTCCTTCTGCTTTTGTGAGTAGAAAACGTTAAAAGAAAAGAGGTTATTACTCTCCTTCCCAATGCCTTGGCAATGCTGGGGTTTGGCAATGCAGTTGAACTAAATGACTGCAGTGCGGCTGTTGAACCAGCTCCTGGCCTGTGTTGGGGACAAGTGAGTAAGGAGCTGGGAGGAGAAGGTCCATCTGGGTGATACTATGAGTTATCATGAGCAACTGCACTGGGGGACAAAAACTCTAGTGATATCACTGGTCCAGACAAGGAAGTAGTTGCTCACTTCATAAAAGAGACAAAGATTTAGTTTGCTTCAAAAGTTCGCAACATACTTTGATAGTTGCTTGAATGAAAGAATCTAATATCTACAACTCTTCAAATTTTAGAGGAAGAGAAAAATTCAGGCCTGATATGTAAGGATCATAAGACAACATCTAAGAACACAGGCACTAAGCAAGAGAACTTTACAATCTAGTCCCATGTTTTATTACACTACTCCAAAAAGACAGAAAACTAGGAATATTATAGCAGCTCATGGAAGTCTATAGTGAATAGGAATCAGAGGGGAAAACATGGGATTTATAAATTACCATGGTTACAGGCTTTCAGAACAGGTCTCTCAGAGACTGGGCTGAGATTCTGTGGTACATCTGTAAGTAAAGAAAAGAAACAAATAATATCCACTATTAACATTTGTACAGAAGTATGTTTCCAAAGGGACCTTTTCCAGATTATTTCTGGAAGATTATCTCTGGGAAAAAGTTGCATTTTGTTATGTTGTAATTTAATGTTGTTATTATAAGGTCCAGAGAAAAGTTTTATCAAAAATAATCAATCTGTTATTTACACCCTACTTTGGGGGTTCAAGGATAATGAAGACAAAGCCTAGAGAAGAAGTGGGGGACCTTGGGTCATTCAGATTTTTTTCCCTCCAACTTCCATCTGTGCTGCTGAATGTGGCCAATGGTAAAGGATTCTGGGAGCTGAAGTCCAAAATACCTAGTTCCCCACTCCAGCCTATAGCAGCGGACTAAAATGGAATGAAAATTTCCTTGCTAAGGGAATCTTGCTTCATAGTTTATTTTAAAAGGCAGGCCTACTTCCAATGGATCTAATAATACACATGCACATACACACACATCTCTTTGGACATCTCTTGTCCAAATACAAAATGAAAGTGTTTTTGGACAGGAAAGAAAAATACTGTGATTAATTCATCCATTGTGACCTGCACTGTATAGTGGGGTCTTGGTATCTGCTGGGGTTTGGTTCCAGGATCCCCCATAGATACAAAATCAGTGGAAGCTGAAGTCCCATTATAAGCAATGGTGTAGTAAAACGGTGTCCCTTACATAAAATGGAAAAATTAAGGTTTGCTTTTCAGATTTTTTTTTAATTCAAGCCAAGGATGGTTGAATTCATGGATGCACAATCTATGGATACAGAAGACCAATTGTATTAATAAAAAAACAAACAAAACTGTGGTTTTGGAGGGAGAAAATATTATACTAATCAGAGAGTAGGAACATTTTTTGAAGTGCAAGTGTTTTTCATTGGATTCCATCTTAGATTCAGCAAACACAACCAATACTTCTGTGGCACCTTAAGGCTAGTAAAGTTATTATAGATCAGACTTTTATGAACAACAGGCTACTTCATCGGAAGGATGACATGTTGTATAGAGGTGTGTGTGTGTGGTATGCATAGTTGGGTAGTGAGGTCAAGGAAGTACAGGCTGCTTACCTGTGTTTCTTCGAGTGGTCATCTGTGCCCTCACACAATAGGGTATTGTGCCTGCGCAGACTCATTGGGATAGCTGAAAAGCTGAGCAGATTGGCCGTAGCCCCACCCCTCCCACTCCCTGAGCATGCTCAATCCCACCAATCTAGCTCCTCATTCAGTTCAAGTATGCCGCAAAAAGAGCAGGGACCTGACTGAGGGGAGGTAGGGCGGGATTTGCGTGAGGGCACAGATGACCACTCGAAGAAACACAGTTACAGGTAAACAACCTGTACTACTTCTTTGTGGTCTCTGTGCCTCACACAATAGGATGACTAAAAAGCTTACCTGTGGAGGTCACCTCATGCCTTCCATCTCCTCACATCTCGCTGGGGGACTCCCTATGTGGATCTGTTTGCTACTCTGGAGAACACCCAGTGTCAGCTGTTCTACTCCAGCGCAGGCAGGGGCCCAGGATCACTGGAAAATGCCTTCCTCTGGAGCCGGGAATTCCTGTACGCCTTTCTTCTCCTGCTGCTGATCTCCAGGGTAGTGGCCAAGATTCTTTTGACCCCCTTCTGGCTGAGACAGCCTTGGTTCACCCCGCTGCTCCATATGGCCAAGGGCCAATACTTCCCCCTCCCAAATTGGCCAGACCTTCTGTCCCACTCCAATGGGGCAGAGTCCTGCATCCGGACCTTCACAACCTACGAATGACGGCTTGGAGGATCAGGCCCTGGCCTCTCCTGAACTGCTCAGGGTCTTGTCAGCCTCCAGAAAGGATTCCGCTAAGCTGTCTTATGCATATAAATGGAGACACTTTTGTGCCTTTGCAGAGGCCAGAAATGAAACTTCCTCTCCTGTGGGCCTCTCTACTGTGCTCCAATTACTATTACACCTTCGAGGTCAAGGTTTGGCCTTCTCATCTCTCAAGGTCTACCTTTCAGCCATAGTTGCCATCTAACCACCTGGTTCTCCATCAGCTCACTCTTCACTTCGATGACGCTCAAGGGGCTTCACCATCCCTATCCACCACTGCCTCCATTGGCCCTGGCTTGGTCTCTCTCCTTGGTACTCACACAGCTCATGAGACCTCCGTTTGAGCCCTTGGGCTTGGCCTCTCTCAGGCTGCTGACACTCAAGGTGTCCTTTCTTGTTGCCATCACCTCAGCCAGACGTGCCTCAGAGCTGATAGCCCTATGCTTGGATGAGCCATTCCTCATTTTCCACAGGGACAAGGTGGTCCTCAGACTGGACATCTCATTCCTCCCTAAGGTGGTTTCACCATTCCACCTTTCTCAAGAGATTATGCTACTGAATTTCTATCCAGATCCTTCTTCGCCTCTGGAAAAGACTATGCACACTCTTGATGTTCGCCGTGCTTTGGCCTTTTATGTTTAACATTCTGCTGAGTTCAGGTTGCCCATCAAGTTATTTGTTATGGTGGAGCCAAGAAGGGCAACCCAGTTTTCTCCCAAAGGTTTTCAAAGTGGATTGCCCAGACCATCGTTCTGGCCTACGAACTGGCTAAGCGCCCTTTACTGGTTGGTGTCCGTTCTCACTCAACCAGGGCCATTGCTTCATCTGCCACCTTCCTCCGAGGTGTTCCAGTACTGGAGGTCTGCAAGGCGACTACGTGGTCACAGCCTTCCATATCTGTTCAGCATTACTGGCTGAATTGCAGGTCCCGAAGTGATGCCAGTTTTGGTCATGCTGTTTTGTCTTCTATTCTGCAGTGACCTTCCCACCTCCACAGGTAAGCTTTTTAGTCACCCTATTGTGTGAGGCACAGAGACCACGAAGAAGAAGTGCAGCTTGTTTACCTGTAACTGTGTTTCTTCAAGTGGTCATCTGTGCTCTCATGCAAATCCCACACATCCTCCCCTCAGTCAGATCCCTGCTCTTTTTGCAGTGGACTTGAACTGAAGGAGGAACTAGATTGGCGGGATTGGGCATGCTCAGGGACAGGGAGGGGCGGGGCTACCACCAATCTGCTCAGCTTTTCAGCTATCCAAATGGAGTCTCTGCGCAGGCGCAGTACCCTATTGTCTGAGGGCAAAGATGACCATTCAAAGAAACACAGTTACAGGTAAGCAACCTGTACTTTCTCTCTGTCCACTGATAGTGTACTTCCTTTTTGGGTGTTCTCATACTGAGTACTTCCCTCCTTGCTCTCTTCACTTTGGTTTCTCTTTTCTATTTCTTTGTCTCTTTTGGTCTTCTAACACTGTCATATAAAACAACAACAAAACCTTTTTTCTTTACTTTAGAATTCTTCTTCCATTCTCCCCCCTACCTCTCTCTTGAGTCTATGAGCTCTACTTCTCTCTTCAATCTGTGTTCTACCTGCAGTCAGAAAGTCTTGCTTTCTGATACACACACAGAGTGCCTTTTTTGCTTGAGGGAGAGATGCATTGTAGAAAACTGTGCCATTTTCAATAGCTTTACAGATCACGCTCTGAAGAATCAAGCCTAGAAGTTAAAACTCCACTGCTGGGAGATGTCTCTTCAGTTAGCGGATTGTGCCGCTGTGAATCAACAGCTGTTTTCCATGTCAGCTGCTGTTTTGAAGCCTCATAAGTCAAAATTGGTGTTGGTATTGATGGTGGTTTCAGTATCCGTGGTTTCCATTCCCACATTTGACTTTGGTGTCAATTTTTCCAGCAGTTTCTATGGCACTTCCTTCTGCTGCTGCCTCATCAGAGTCAGTTTCTCTGGCTCCACATTCTACTGGTAGTGGGGAAATTGTTCTCAGTATGCAGGAGAAGACAAGAAAATGAGCCACTCATAATCAGGCTGTAAAAACTAGTCTCCCCAGAAGCTCATTTGAGATCGAGAGACAAAGAGGATGCTCCTCCTACAAGGAGGAAAAAGCACTATAAATCTCCTAATCACCATTTGCTACAAATGGCCTCATCACCACCATGACTGGCACCTTTGATATCAACAGCTCCTACTACTCTTGAAGCTGTACTTCCTCCTGTGCTTTCTTCCCAGCAGCTTGCCTTGCCTTTAGTCTGACAGCCAGAGCCTTCTATGAAGCAATACATTCCAACATCCAGTGCTGAGGTCTATTAAGTCACCAAGAATTAGGTTGTTGTATCCTTCTCCAAGGCAGGAAAGGTCTCCGTTGGCAGAAGAATGCTATTATGCCTCTTCCAGGCCATCCTGCCAAGACTAATGATATAAGGTGGATTCTCTGCACACCTCTCTTTCCTATATTGATAAGTATTTCTTTAAGCACCTGTGGAGGGAATGTCCCAGTTCTTATCACTTATATTGAACATAGTATAGGGATTGGTATCACTGCCAAGGATATGTTCCATGTTGCTGTTCCCCTTACCATTTCTACTGAAGCCATTCTCATTCTCTAGAAGGAAGACTAAGTCCTTTGGAATTCCTCTCCACCACCTTAGCAGCAGTCTAGAATTCTGGACGTGCCTCCATCACTTCAGTACCAGTCTTGCACGCTGTCATCACCTCTTCTCCAGCCTCCATTGCCTCCTTCTCAGACAACTGTAATAGTAGTGAGACCACCACTTTCTCTAACTGTATCAAAACCTCCACTTTCTTCAGTTGTTCTGCCTCCTGAGGTATCAACTTTCTTGGCCCTGGTGTCCAGCATCATTCCAGCTCTGCCCAATTCAACATGTGCTCCATGTTCTTCTATCCCAGTGCCTTCTACATCCATTGCTGCATCTGGTCTTCCTGTCCCACAGCAGCAATTTTCTCTAGATCACTCTGATGACTATGATTCCTGACTCCTCTTCTCATGCCTATCTCTCCCTGCTTACCTCTTTGTCAGAAACAAGGTAATGGCCTTCTTGTCCCATCTTTTGGAGGAGCACTGAAATGCAGCACTGTTGTTCCACCAGGAGGCTGACTGGCTACACAGGAGATCCATCACCTCCAGATGTCATTAAATTGTTTGCAGATGTTTTCCTCCAGATGACACTCCATCTTTTGGAGGAGCACTGAAATGAACCACTGTTTTCCACCAGGAGGCTATGCCTTGGCTACACAGCAGATCCTTCAGCCTGTCATTTAGTCAGCTGTGCAGCCAAGATCATGGTGGAAGCAGTGGTCTTACTTTGTTCTACTGGTCTCACTATGATACCAGGAGCAGGATCTGCTTTTTGAGAGGAGCGCAAGTGGTGTATGTATAGGTGGTTTAAAGAGGACATGCTCTGGACTTGAGACTGGCAAGGACAGGGAAAGAGAGATATTTTAGCTACAGGAGTCACTATTGTGAGAGGCACAGAGACCACAAAGAAGAACTAAGGGGACAGTAGTTTGGCAGGCTGGTAGATGGAGGGGTCGGGTTCCTGCCAAGCTACTCAGCTCCAGAACACTTCAAATGGAATCTCTGTGCAGATGCAAAATCCATTTATGTGAGGACACAGAGCTCACAAGGAACTATAAGTCTGAACATTTAGGACCAAGTGCTCAGCTGAAAATATAGTAAACTCTAGAAAAGTCACTGATGTAAAACTGATGGCAAATATGGAGGATGGCAAATGTGGAAGTTAATAATGGGCTAAATGTACCTAATAGCTGTGTATTTAAAAGACAGTTCACCTTTTGTTCTAATACAAAGTATTCCACACTGTATTTTTCATTTAATCACTTGCATTATATATTTTTCTACTTGTTTTAGATTCTTGTAATTTCTTCCTTATTTCATAACTGATCCTTTATGTTATCTGTTAGGAATTAAATAAATCTTTTACATTTCATGAACATGTGAATAACCTCTGATCATTTCTAATAATACTCTTTCACTTGTAGGAATCTAAAAACTTCATTTTCATCTGTGCCATTTCCATTAGTTTTAAGATCCACTCATCTATAATCAGAATTCGTTAATCTTTCCATTTCTTAGCGTAAACCATTCTCACAGCAGTAACTACATGTAAAAGAATACGCTCAAATTTCTTCCCTTTCTGATTTCCTAAACTGACTGGCCTATTTAATAGATAAAGATGCAAAATGGTTGTTTAAATATGTACATAAAGAAAATATAACAAGAAAATGTGTATAGGGTTAGATAGATGTTAATATGAATATATGATTGCATGGATATGGCTGAACTTTGTTATTGTTAATTTTTTTTCTTTTTAATAATAATAATCAAAAAATGAAAAAAAAAAACCCTTTCATTTTCAAAGGCACCATTATGTCTAGGATATGAATTTGTAAAATGTATTGATTGTTGTTGTTATTGTGTCTTCAAGTTATTTCTGACTTATGGCGACCCTAAGGCAACACTATCATGGGGTTTTCTTGGCAAGATTTTTTCAGAGGAGGTTTGTTATTGCCTTCCCTTGAGGCTGGCAGTATGTCACTTGCCTAATATCGCCCAGTGAGTTTTAAGGCTGAGTGGAGAATCGAACCCTGGTCTCCAGAGCCATAGTCCCAACACTCAAACTACCATGTTACATTGACAGTGGGTAACAAGTTGGTAACAAGGTTCAAGCATCTGGTTTTGCACCAATGGGTGTATTCTCTAAAATATTTGCTACAATTCTATATAAACTAACAAGGGGAAAGTATTTACCTTTAAACCTTGTTGTTCGTTTTCTTCGGTCTCGGAAAGCAGCACCTGACTGCAAGGCCTCCAGTAGGCTATCCATCACTCCTGTCTCATCACCGTCTGCAGGAAAAAAGCAGAGAGAGGGTGGGGGAGAGAGAGAGAGAGAGAGAGAGATGGAAGGAATTCCTTTAGCTTTCAGGGTTACTATAGCAATGCCAAAGGATTTACAGGTATAGAGAAGAGACTCTAGCAATAAAAAGCTGGCAATTCCAAATTCAGACAAGCCTTTAATTTACTCATAAATCAGATCTGCACAAAGTCAGCCCTGTTAGTGTTCATATTGTGTCCACTAAAGCAGACCGAAGTTCATCTGATTCACTTCACACCACTGCATCCTAAAATGAGATAGAGCAGTAACTTCAAATGTAATGTAACACCATTCATATTCTTCTACATCCTTCTGAACCCTGAATGAAGCTACAGATCATCATAAACCCTGCTTTCCTTGCAGAAGCAGGTTGCTCTGTAGGACACTATTTTTAAGCTGAAATTGATTATTTGCATAAAACATATTAGTTGTTCAGATTTTGCTTGCCTGAATGGATCATACAAATTGTATTTCACTGTAGATCTCTCAAGTGCACACTCATGAGAAGAGAGTAGTCATTCATTGTACTTTGATCCCCTCTCCTGCTCTTTCTTTTTTTTAAAAAAAACAACAACACTGCAATATTGCATTGAAAAAAGAATTCTCATACAGAATGACTCAATGTGCTTCTCTCCTTTAAAGCATCACAGATACTTCTACAAATATTTATATATACTCAAGAGCTATTTACATCAAGTAAGCACTGCCCTTTCAATGATAATTTTCCATTTTTTTCTGGTGTTAGGACATACATCAAATAACCAGAACAAATGTGCTTGATTTACTCCAATTTTAATTATTAATTGCATTAAATGTTTTGATCAAAGTGTATTCCTTAAGTAATAAAAAGTTATTGGTACACTGTATTGACTATTAAATTTATATTACTATTCTTCTCAGACTAAAAGGAAGCATTGCTAAATTGCTTGCATGTACCTTGTTTGTATCCTTTATATACCCAGAAGATTGTATTTGTGGAAAAAGTGAAGAAAACAAATTCAAAAATTGCATGTTCTATCTTATTATGGATGTACAACCTAAATTCGATGGTTAATTAGAGGATACAGTATTTCAAACTGTGGTGTATGCCAAAAGCATCATGCAACTCTGCATCAGAACCAAAATCCAGATTTAATCCAGACAAGATGGAGGTGCTCCTGGGGTTACACTCCCCCTGAAATCTCAGGCTCGCAGCTTGGGTGTTCTCCTGGACTCAACTCTGAGCCTGGATGCCTAGGTGTCAGCAGTGGCCAGGAGTGCATTCGCACAGCTAAAAGTAGTGCACCAGCTGTGCCTATCCCTTGAGATGTGAGATGTGGCTACGGTGACACATGCTTTGATTACATCCCATTTGGACTACTGTAACACACTCTATATGGGGATGCCTTTGGAAACTGTTCACCACAGCTAGAATGTTGACCGGGGCCAGTTATAGGGAGCATGTAACTGCCTTGTTGAAACAGCTTCACTGGTTACCAGTTCATTTCAGGGCACAATTCAAAGTGCTGGTCATGATCTATAAAGCCCTACACAGTGTAGGCCCAGACTATTTGAGAGACTGTATCTCCCCATATGAAACTGCTAGAGCCATAAGATCTTGAGGAGAAGGCTTTGTCTTGGTCCGGCCAAGATCACAGGCTCACTTTGTGAGGACACATGAGACAGCCTTCACAGTGGCTGACCCACCCCCTGGAATGGGAGCCAAGCCAAGATATTTTTTATTTAAGCAGACATTTGATATATAATTGATATCAAGGTGTGTATGGAGCAGGTGGGTTTTAGTTAAGCTTTTAACTTTTGTATATTTTATGTGATTTTATATTGTTTGTAAATTATTTTAATTGGTTTGAATTTTATTGAAATTTTTTCAATGTTTTTTTAATCTGTGCACTGCCTTGGGTCCCTCCTGGGATAAAGGTGGCATACAAATGAATTAATAAAATAAATACAAGATTAGTCATTAGATAATGACTAATAATAATAATGGCAAGTGTGGATTGAATATGTTCTTATGTTCACATAAGGCTCTGAAACCAATTAAACAAACTGTTTGCAATTTAGGGGGGGAAACTACTGAAGAGCTCAGACTCAAGATATACTGAGTTCTCTTTTGTATTTAACAGAAATGAAAACCTTTTAACAATTAACACTGTGTCTTAGCAAATGTTCTGTGAAGCCTTTTCAGCTAGATTGTGATATCTTTAATACAGAGTATGATTACGTGAGCAATCGACGTCTATTGAGTGTACGTATAAGTATAGTCTATGCCAACTATGCAGCTGACACTAAAGTTCATGTTTACCAGGCTTCTGGTGGCAATTCTTGAGCTGCACTACAAACTGAGTACAACATAACCAAGAGGTTCTTCACCATAAATAGTAAAGTGAACCTCCGGGTATTCACAGATAAGCTTTTAGATAAGTACTTTCTTGGGCACTTAAGAATTCAGTAAAGATGTCAAGTATCTTAAGAACTACATGAGTTCAAATTTAACAAAAAATATTACTGCCAAACATTGTTGTGAATATGATATTGTGATTCCCAATACTGAATCAACATAGCTGCTATATGTATCTATATAAAATCAGAGATATGTGCTGCAAAAACGTGCAGCCTTTTCAATCAATGACAGAAAGAAAAACAGCTTTAAAAAGCTAAATAGCAGACTTGGAGAGACTTGTCTTACTTGGCTTCTTAACTCTATTGCACAAGCCAAAATGCACCCACTACACTAGCACAACCAGTATCAGCACAATACTTTGACTAGCAATACTGTCCCTTACATAGGGAAAGAATGTTGTATTTCTTTACCCTCTTATTGACATATCATTGGCATCATGCTGAACTTC
The DNA here is from genome assembly GCA_034509955.1 of Urosaurus nigricauda. Taxonomy (NCBI): domain Eukaryota; kingdom Metazoa; phylum Chordata; class Lepidosauria; order Squamata; family Phrynosomatidae; genus Urosaurus; species Urosaurus nigricauda. The sequence goes on along the minus strand of JAOEGL010000003.1, from coordinate 140,641,330 downwards.
ATCATACATGAGTGGTGTGTATTCCCACACAATTTCTTTTCTGCCACAGAGGCAGTTAGAGGTTATGATTCAATGTGACTTACTGGCTCACTCATGCTGCATGAAAAGGATTGCATGCAAGTGCATACTAATTCTGCATATCCCTGTTAAACAGGTGTTAGAATGTCCCAAAGCAGACAGTGTTACAATGGAGAGACATTATCTGGAGACTCCAAAACAAATTACTTTGATTCCATATATTCCCCATGCAAATATCATATTGTCTTGAAAGAATGACTATGATTTACACACAGCTGTGAAGTTTAAGTGAAATGTTTTTGTCTTTAAGAATCCCACAAAATAGTAACACAAAGCAGCTGTGCTAAATACCACCTAAAAGTCTCAGGTTGTTTCCAATTTACCTGTTTTCACTGCTAGCAGACATTTCTTGTTTTCTTGTCTCTCCAATTTTTCTTTTTCTGCTTTTTCCTTAGCAATTCTAGCACGCTTCAGCTTTTCTTCTGCTTCTTTTCTTCTCATGTTATCCTTTGCTGCTTGCTAAAAAAAAATCAACATAAAGTGTTAAAATGTAGAAAAACTTTTACATAACTGTAGAGTTCTTGCCCAAAAAGTCACATGATCCTCAGTAACAGCAATTCTGTACAAGAGATACACAGACACTTAGCACTCCCTCTCTCTCTCCCCCCCCCCCTCTCTATGTATGTGTGTGTATACACAGACACAGACATACACAAATGCAGCAAGAAATGGCAATACTTTATGGGTATCAAAAAGAACCAGAATGGTGAAGAAGATATAGTGTTCTGACTAAAAATAATTTTAAATCTGATTCTGTACATGGAATCTCAATGTAGCATTTTTAACTAAACCAATTCCTGAAACTTTGGCCATACTCTATGAAAGGGGCCATAATTAATTTATTAATTGATATCACATCAGTTTGCAAGGTAAAAACTCAACACATCATTATTTAACCTTTTGTGTGTTACATGGGGATTGTGTTTATGGAGGTTGTCGTTATTGCCAAGGCAGCCTCTGCATCATATATATAAGGCATATATATAAGGCATATACATATATATGGGGAATCTTCGGCCCATAAACCAACTCTGCAGATGAAGTTCCAACCCCTGCCATCTGGAAGGAAAAGTGGTACAAAACAGAAACTGGTACAAAATGGGCTCAGTCTAATAAACTAACAGCAGAGTGTGCAGACTAATTTTGCAGACCAAAAGCAGAGTGTGCAGGTATAGGCATTCTTTACTAGAGCAACTCCAACCAAAAATGTTCTTTTGTTGTAAAAAAAAAAAAAGTTGCCAGATGTCATAAGTGCTGGCAAAATCTGATTGTCTGCCATAATAGTCCTAGTTGGCATTCACTGTAACATTCCTTTGTCAACCATTAGGGTACTACATCGTGGAAATACTGGGCCATGATTTTATCTGTTTTTCAGAAAAGACTGCAATAACATTTTATCCCAAATCTAGCATGAAACACATAAAAGTTTTTAACTTTCTACAAATGTGTTTACATTGAGTTGATTTTCTTTTTAGAAATTGTTTTGTAAATGTATGAATTAGTTTGACAATTAATTCATGGTGTTAAATATTAAGGGAATAATCTCCTCTAAACCAAATATGACAAAGCTGTCACTGTTGAAGATCAAGTTCTCTAACACAATGAAGGAGCTAAAATATATGGACTAGTTAATAAAAGCAATGCATATCTTTTACCATATCTGTCAGCAACACAGTTGCAATAAGCTGTGTTACTGCAACACAGCTGCAATAAAACTGATAGATTGGCTTAACTTAATCAAAATTGATTATAAAACAAAAAATGTTCTCTGATAAACTGCAGGGGGCCATAGCAATGAAGCAATTTGTTATTTAAAAGAGAAGAAAAAGCAACACACAAAATGGAATGGGGTCTACAAACAGTGCCTACAACAAAAATGCTTCTGGATTGTCACTTCTGACTAGAGTACTCCTCTTTAGCCAGCAAACCCTCTCCTCCTCTAGGATGCTACTATAAGCTGTAAGGAATTTAAGCAAGAACTGGGAAAAGCAGATTAAGGTAGGGAGAATTATTTACCTAGGCAGGTAAAATCGTCCCAGATGGTAGCCTCTTTCTAGCTGTGATCAATGAAGATGATGGTTTAAAAAGGGGGAGGGGGGGGAGCAGTGGAAGATAATGAATATGTCATGTTGAAATGTGGTCAATGTGTAGGGAGGGTCAACTATCCAAGAAAATGATTCTGGGCAGAAAAGGATGAGCAAAGAGGTAATTCAAGTGGAGAAAAGAAAAAGGAGATGCTGACTCCCTCTAGACTTCAGCAGGCTTTTCTCCACCTCAAAAGGTCTGACAGGACAACCCATATCTCCAGCTAAGTGTGGGATTACAGAAAGCCCTGAGGAGGACTGAGTCACTATTCCCATCTGCTTATGCTGTACGTAACTAATAATCAGGCTAGAAAAAGCAAGGAGCACTGCCCCATTCCACTGGCCATTCTGCCCCTCATTTCTCCTTCTTTGCCTGTCACTATTGCATTGTTCTATTTACATTTGCCACCTTACATCACTCCAGGTATATTTATTTCATTCACACTTTTTTCCTGTAAGTCTACCATGTACTTCCACCACCCCCTCAGCTCTCATCTCCTCCATGTCTTTTTCTCACTCATATTTCTCCCCATCCCATGATATGCTTCTGGACTCAGCTTTCCCTTCTCTGCTTCTTGTATCTCCCTTCATACAAGGTTAGAAGATAGCAATTTGCATTGAGTGTACAACTTTGCATAAGCGTGTGCATCAGTAATTTCATTTTTTCCTGGTTGTGGGGGTGTTTTTAAACTGTTTCCTGCTTTTTGGGAAGACAGGGGTAAACTTTTTCACAGATGAGCATGGAGACATCCATCCAGGGTGGTGCAGTTTTGGCTACTTGGCAATGAACTCCTGAATGTTAGAAACAGAGGGAATAATCTGCAAAACAGTATTCAGACTATGCTAGCTGTTGATTAAAATACATGATATTTTTTCTTTGAGTAAATGGTCCATTTTGCACATTAGCTTGTTTCTACTTATCGTTTAACTACTGTAAAGTATTACCTTCCCTCTGAAAATAGTGTAAATAGTAGCTGAAATATAAGCACACTTGATTACGATATTTCTGAAAGGCTAATATATTGCTGCTGTAACTTACCATGAACATTGTTCTGAAATTGTTCAAGTCAGTTAGAAATTCTTCCACTGAAACCTTCTTCAGATCAAGGGCATAATACTCCATTACATTTCGATAGAGCTTTTGCATACTGTCATGCATTTTAGAGAGTTTCTGGAACTGTTGCTTTGCTCGAATTGCAAAAGTGTATTCATCTTGTTAAGGTGACATAATCAAGAAGACGGACATTACTTTAAAAAAAAAAAAGGTCAATACAATCATGCTGTAAGCAGCTTTTCAATGCAGTCTTGGTTTCATCTTTGACTCCTCTCTGTCGTTTATCCCCCAGATTCAGGCCACCGCAAAGACCTGTAGATTCTCTCTTTACAACATTGCTAAAATCCGTCCATTCCTCTCAGCTTCCACTGCCAAGACTCTGGTCCATGCCCTAGTGGTTTCACGACTAGATTACTGTAACCTTCTTCTGACAGGTCTTCCTCTATCTCACCTCCATCCTTTAATCTCTGTCCAGAACTCAGCTGCATGTATTATCACATCTGCTCGCCGCTTTCACCATGTTTCTCCCCTCTTGTCCTCCCTTCACTGGCTCCCCTTCCCCTTACGCATCCAGTACAAGCTTTTGTTACTGACTTTCAAAGCCCTCCATGGACTGGCCCCTCCTTACTTGTCTGACCTTCTTTCTCCTCACACTCCTTCTCGTACTCTCCGTTCTGGTAGTCAGGGTCTCCTGTCCCAGCCAACGATTTCCACTGCCCTGTCCCGGATTCGTCCTTTCTCACTTGCTGCCCCTCACTCCTGGAACCTTCTTCCCCCACATGCACGCCTCATCACTTCTCTAACCAGGTTCAAAACTGAGTTAAAGACTATATTGTTTAGAGAAGCTTTCCCAGATGTGTGACTTTGTCTGGCCCGTTTTAACTGTGCATTACGAAGCCGAGCCCTCCCTCTAGTCCATCTGCATTGGTCCAGGCCTCAGAGGGAGAGAAGAATCACTGGACCTGATACCCTTCCCCATCACCTTTCCCTTCTCCTCTTGTGTTGTGTCTTTTAGATTGTAAGCCTGAGGGCAGGGAACCGTCTAATTATAAGTTTATATGTACAGCACTCTGTAAACCTACAGCGCTATATAAATAAAGGTTAATAATAATAATAATAATAATAATAATAATAATTCTTAAATTATCAAAATGAAGCAGAGCAAGATTAGAAAAAAATGACTGCAATCTCATATCACACATTTAACTCAATGTTATCAGGAGGAAAATGCATGTGAATGCTATTGCCACCTGCAGCCATACCTCTTCAACAGCATGTGGTTCTGACAGTCCTCAACAGTTTTCAAATTCTCCTGACCATTTCTATTAGATTGTTCATGTCTTGAATATGAACTTTCTTTTTACAGTCTCATTTCATCATCTGAATTTTATGGATTTTGGAGGTTTTATGGATTTCTTCATTAAAGCTAATGTAACCTGTAATTACAAATTCTTCTAAACATTTTGGGATAAGCTTTTTGAAATGTTAGTCTTCTGCAACAGTCAGACAAAACTTTTTCAAGTAAATTTATCTGGTACCAAATTTGTTACCTATTCAAAATCAAGAGATTGTTGCAGTAAGTACTGGCTGCATCCTAAAGAAAATATTGATGTCCCAGTGCGTGTAACAAAGGTTTTATTTTGGTACATAAAAATTAGTGTATTCAAGATATCATTTCAATTACTACTTGAAATTAATGCAGCTGTAAGAACACCGAAAATGTATTTGCATGCTAATTGACATAAAAGCCAATCTATTGATATTTTTAATGTTTAAAATATTTTATCAGTGTTCATAAATTAATTGCTAGAAGCAATCTGAAAGACAGGTGGAGTTCAGATCTTGAAGCTTTTAATCAATTGTTCCACACTATTTGCACATAATAGTCTACTTCCATGCCACTGCAGCTTTTAGATATCCCTTTTCTGTTTATTTCATAACACTAGAAAGGTACTATTATTATTTTTCAGTCCACGGTTTTCATGACTACTATCTGACACACATTTTATCTACTACACCACAGCATTCTTGACAACTTTGTAATGCTAGAGGTTCTCCCTAGGTAAACAACAAAACTAATCCTAAACTTATACTTTACTCTTTGTTTTTATTTTTGTAATTTAGGCTTAAGTTGTTCCTGATTTCCTAAAAGACTCTTAATATTTAATGTATCTTGCTGGTAAACAATTAATAACAAACTTGGAAGGTACTAGTTACTACTGGAGCAATATTTCTACATCTCTACACTCCTGTGATTTTAGATACTCAGTCTTTATTATTTCACTAAACATAATGGGAAGTCATCATTGATACTGTGTTTTTATATTAAGTGAAAGACTGCAGCAACTCCACTCGCAATTTGATTTTTCATCAATAGATCTTCATTTGGTAATGGTATCTTAAAGGAAACTATCTATACAAATCTCTTTAAAGCTAAGCACACTATTAACCACACTACTATGATTAATAAACCAAAGTTAGCAATCTAACTTAGTCATATACTTTTTAAATGCTTTACTTCCCAAACTGTCAATTTCTTAATAAAATGAGACATCCTTTCCCCGCTGCTATTCTGAAAAAGCAATGAAGTGCAGCACACAATTTAGTAGCCTATTCATTACATTAATATTAAGCATGGGATTTTAAATACATATTTATATAGACATGCCATTTTCTGCTATATTTCTTTATCTGGACTTATAAGTGAGCAAACACACTGAGAAAAATGGAAGTTATCTAATGACTAATCTTCAAGTAATAATACTTGAAGTCCATCTGAATGTTTTGTAGATTAGAACTCCAGCATGTATAATTAACTTGGAAAATAATATATTCATATTATAATCAAAGAAAAACTCCAATGCGGCTCAAGTACGGAATGTTCAACTTGTTGTTTCCATATCTGTAATACATCTGAAGTAATTCTAATTGTCATTTCATACAGTGTTTGCCTAAATAGATTTAATACTCTGCTTTCTGTATCATACCTATCTAGACCAAACAAAACCATGTAATAAATTAATTTAATGTAATTTAATGTGATGCAATATAATGTAATGTACACCAATGAAGTGGATAGTCACTGAGGAAAAAATAGGTGTGAGCCACCTATATAATTATAGATTGTATCAAGAATAAAGCACATGGATTGTGTATATGCCAGACTTCCAAAAGACGTATTAATGCTGATCAAGTCATTAGCAGGCTCCAGGTTGATATTTGATGACAGGACATAGCAGCTTTATTGCCTATGAGACATAAAGAATGAAGAATGAAGCACAGTACTATTCTTCCTGTCTTAACTTTCCTACTGACTGCTTTTACAAGATACATATCTTTCAAGATATTGGCATCGTTCAACTTCCCATGTCATAAAATAATAGCTAGGGCAGGCCCTGACTTCTTCATGCTGCACAGATTACTTAAGCTTTAGATCATGTCTTTTTTGGTTTGTCATTTACTGTAGCTTCACTTTTTCTGGAAGTGAGTTTAATTAGGAAACTCACAGCCATTACCAGAAACCACATGTAATGTGCTATTCCTCAATTATTCCCTGTCTATGGGGAGTGTTAAGAGAAGACAGCTAACTATTACACGTTAACAGTATTTAAAGATCAAACCATCTGTTCAAATGTCACATGTGGATTTAGCTAAACGGGTGACACATTTCTGTGAAGTTTCCCATAATGCACCACCTTATAAACAAGACAGACCTGTATGTGCATTGCATTATGCAGACATCTTCATATTAAGGACTGCCATGAAAAGCAGTCTGCTTAGGAGTGCACCTTATAGGAAACTGTTCAGTATGAAGATTAAGCAAGCAAGGAAAGACAAGAATTTATGCACAACCAACTATTCATATGGAAACAGAGAAAATATCTTCATTCTCATGTCTTTAAATGATGTTTAGTTCATCGGATCAACTTCTGGTTCTTACTTAAGAATCACAGACTCCATGAGGAATGCCCATAAATTCAAATCCAGTAATATACTAAGCCTTTATGGATGCTACAATAGAAATTGTTTTCTGACTGTGGCATTTGGGACTTAGCCTTGTTACTTTTTCCTTCATGGCAAACTACATTCCTTCTTGGCAAACTACAAAATAGCCACAGAACAATTTTGGATGACCAGGGGGGTTTGAGCCTCTTAAAGAAGCTGAAACAAATTTTTGTTTGCACTACAAACTAATCAGCTCAGGCTGAAAAACAATCACAATGAGCAATCTGAATGGTTATCCCTAGTCTTCTCTCATGTCTAAACTCAGCTATTTTCTGTCCAGATGAAAAATACTGTGCTGAATCAGCCACCTTCTCAAAACAGTGTTGTTGCTTCTTGCAATTTTCTCTCATTCAAAAAAGTACTTTCATGGCTATACGAAGAAAACTCTGAAGCTCTAGAGAAGGCTCTGTATCACTTTCAGATTATGAATTATAGGTGAATCTTTATTAAGCCGTTTTAGGTTCTTAGTAATTTAAGGTAAGAATGAGGTTAGGGTTGTCAAAACTGATGGCTTTAAGTTGAATAAAGATTATGCAAATACATTTAAAATATGTTAAGGAAACTTAGACAAAGCCAGATAAGTTATTTAACAGAAAAAGGATATGGACATCTTTGTCACAAATTTGTCATGAATATCTTCAGAGAGGGGAAAGGTCTCCAAATCCCTCTCAAGTTGTTTAAGCTGTCCTTCCATCTGCTTTAGGCTCTTCTCCAAGCTTTCTGCTGAAACTGAACATACATTAATAATTAACTACTTCAGATATACCAAAAGATGAATACTGTCTAAATGAATCTTTGCAAAAACATATCTACAAGGTATCTACAAGATTCACTTTATGGAAATACATTTTTTCCAAGCATAGGGCACATAGCCTACTGCACAAATTATTGCTTCAATAACTTACCCATCTAAATATCACATTACCTAAAGCAAGTTCAAATGGGCTGTGACTAGATAATACACACTGAACGATTTCACAATAGATCCCCTATTCTCAATTATATCAAAGATTATGGTCATCTTAGTGGAAGATCATTTCCATGTTTTATTTCTATGCTCCAATGCAAAAACTATTTGTAGTGTGGCATACAGAAGTCTGTACAATATGGAAGGTATTGGGGAAACCTCATGTCTGCTTATTTATTTTTGAGATCTGACCTCAAAATGTTTTGCTACAACTCCTAAGTTTTTGTTTTGAAAGCATATGTCAAGGTCACAGGAAAAAATTACATCCCAAATATTGCTACTTTCTTACTATATAATACGGCCATGGTCTTAATGTTGTTCTGTGTGATATGAACTAGTTTCAGTAAATGTACTGACTTTACCCATAGATCCTCCCTCTCAATTTAAGCTAAGTGGCAGTCAGTCTGAAAAAGCAAGAATATTCCCAGATAATATGCAAGCATGGGTTGATGCACACAACAAAGTTAAATCAACAGCTCAAAAATTATTCAGTCTGAATAAAAGTTTAGCAAAACGGAACATACTAAACTGTTTTTTTATACAAACCTCTGCTTGCTTTGTCTAAGTCTTGCAAGTCGTCTACAAACCTCAGGACATTAGGATACTTCTCTTCACAAATTTCAACCAGGAAATGAAGCAATGTTATTGTCTGATCAATTGATTTGGTATCCTTTAACTAGTAAGGAGATCAAATAATCAAAAATATTAATACATTTCAATCACATCTGGTATGGCTTTTAACAAAAGTAGTTCATTGTTCTTGTATATGGATAGAAATTTTAAAATTTTAAGTGGTAATTTTGATTTTTGATTCTAAATTTCATGTTCTACTTCAACATTAGGAGAAACATCTAATAAAGTTATCAAGATATCGAGTGAAGAAACATGAATAAACAGACCTAAGTCTAGCCAGTGCCTGGATGGGAAACTTCTCATGAATCCTATGCTTACTATTTTGATTGCTATTAAATGAAAGCAGGATATAAATTGTCATAAACAACATTAAAATACATTAATTAGAATTTAATGTTAACAGATTTGAAATTCAGCTGTTTGGGATGTGTTTCATTCATGGATGCTTCATGGTTACCTGAATAAAATGGGTTCTGGGGGAAAAGTTAAATAAGACTACAGTTGGTCATCTGTATCCACAGATTCTTTATCCGTGGATTCAAACCATCCACGGTTTGAAAATATTTATATAAAAATTCCAAAAAGCAAACCTTGATTTTGCCATTTTATACAAGAGATAACATTCTACTATGCCACTGAATTTAATGGGACATGAACATTGGCTTACCTTGTGATATGTTTGTTTTCAGCGATGGAGGCGAAGGAATCCTCAACTGGGTTAGTTCCCTCCTCTCGCTCCAGTAGGCAGGGACTAGAGAAGTTGCAGGTGACGTCACAGGAGGGAACGCCCCTGACCCTTCCAGTCTATAAACAAGCTGAAGCTAAAGATTTATTTAACACTAATATCTACTAGATAAACAATAACAACATGTAAAGATAACTTAGATAAACTTGACCCTCTCCACAACCGAAACGTTATCTCAGTTCTGGGAGGGCAGGATTCCTTCGCCTCCATCGCTGAAAACAAACATATCACAAGGTAAGCCAATGTTCATTTTTCCAGCGATGGAGGGAAGGAATCCTCAACTGGGATATGCCAAAGCTATCAACTATGGGAGGGAGAACTGACAATAGCTCTTAAACAACCGTTTGCAGGACTCGCCTGCCAAACGACGCCTCAGCAGATTGGAAAACATCTAAGCGGTAGTGGCGGACAAAGGTAGAGGGAGATGCCCAGGTAGCAGCCCTACAGATATCTAATAAAGGGGCATTGGTGGATAGAGCTGCCGAAGTGGCGGCACTTCTAGTGGAATGGGCAGTGATGGATCTTGGTAGAGAGGAGTTGTTGGAGCTATAACATTTAGCTATGCAGTCCCTTATCCATCTGGATAATGTAGTGGAGGAAACTTTTTTGCCCTTGGAAGATGAAGAAAAAGAGACAAACAGGCGATCAGAACTGCGGAATCTGCGAGTACGCTTGATGTAAATCCGAAGAGCCCTGCGGACATCTAGCGTGTGCCAGGATTTTTCTAAATCTTTTTTGGGATTAGGACAAAAGGAAGGCAAAATTATCTCTTGAGCCCTGTGGAACGTCGAATTGACCTTTGGAATAAATGTAGGATCTAAACGTAAGACCACCGAGTCGTCTCTAAAGGTGCACAGTTCTGACCTGACCGACAGGGCCCCCAGCTCTGACACTCTTCTAGCAGAAGTGATGGCTACCAGAAATAATACCTTCCAAGTAAGGAATTTTAGGTCTGTCTGCTGTAGAGGTTCAAAAGGAGCCTTGGTAAGAGCTGCCAAAACTAAGTGTAAATCCCACGTCGGGTAATGGTGTACTGTGGGAGGGCCAAGAAGCGAAGCAGCCCTAATAAACTTTTTTATATATGGATGAGAAGAAATGAAATTTGACTGTTTCAAAGGCAAAGCTGAGGTGATCGCTGATATTTGTCTTTTAAGAGTGTTAGGTTTAAGTCCCTTATTGAGACCCAGCTGGAGGTATGAAAGCAGGTCGCCTATGGTAAAGGATGACACAGATACCTTGTTAGAGACACACCAGGCTGAGAAGTTACGGTAAGTATATTCATATATCCTTCTAGTAGAGGGTCTTCTAGATTGCAAGATGGTATCTGCCACCTGAGGGTTCAGTCCATCCTTTAGCAGGATGCTGCGCTCAGTCTCCATGCGTGAAGGTTGAGCCATTGAGGGTCTGGATGGCATATCTGACCCTGAGACAACAGGTCTGGACGGAGAGGGAGCTTTATCACATCTTGCGCCAGGGCCAATATTTCTGGAAACCAAGGCCTTCTTGGCCAAAATGGGGCAACCAGTATCAGAGTTGATCTTTCTCTTCTTAATTTTAGAAGACATCTGGATATCATCGGAATTGGAGGAAAGGCGTAAAGTAGTCCGGACGGCCAGGGAGCGTGTAGGGCATCTGCGCCTTCCGAGCCCTGTGTCGGGAACCGGGAGAGGAATCTTGGCAGCTGATTGTTTACTGGGGAAGAGAACAGATCTATTATTGGGTAACCCAGCACTTGGGATATCAGTCGAAAGACTTCTGGGTGTAGCCGCCATTCGGCCTGGTCTATGTCCTTTCTGCTCAACCAGTCTGCCCTTGTGTTTAGAGTTCCTTTTATGTGTTCGGCCTGAAGGGAAAGAAGGTTGATTTCTGTCCAACTCAGGAGCTTCTTTGTCTCTAGCATCAACGAGCGCGATCTCGTTCCGCCCTCTCTGTTGACATGAGCTTTTGCTGTGATATTGTCGGTCCTGACTAGAACATTGGCGTTCACCAACTGGGGAGCAAAGGACAGAAGTGCAAGGCGAATTGCCCTGAGTTCCAGCCAATTTATGCTGTGAGCCTTTTCGCGGTCGGTCCATCTGCCCTGCGCCACCTGAGACTCTAGAGTGGCTCCCCATCCGTACAGGCTTGCATCCGTGGATATTTGTATCGGCTGAGGATGCCATATGGGACGCCCCTTCTGTAAGCGTTTGGACATCCACCAATGAAGTGATCTCTTTACACTGAGGGGCACATGAATTTGTTTGTGTAACTTTAGAGCTATCTTTTGCTGAAAGGGAAGGAGAAGCCATTGTAGGTCTCTAAATGGAATCGGGCCCAGGGAACACAGCTCATGGCTGAAATCATCAGCCCCTGGAGCCTTGCAAGTATTAACAGATCTGTTGAGGGAGATGGAAGAATCGATGAAATCAGACCTCGAATGGACTTGATCCGCTCTGGTGGCAGGGACACGGAGCCCTTCTGGGTGTCTATCAGAGTTCCTAAGTGCAGGATGCGCTGGGATGGAATAAGGTGGCTCTTCCCAAGATTTACCAGAAAACCATGGAGAGAGAATGATTTCAAGACCGATTCGACCGCACTGGAGGCCTGTTGGTAGTCTGGGGCGGAGATCAGTAAATCGTCCAAATACGGGAAGACGAATAAACCCTGCAGTCTCCAATGAGCAACCAGAGCTATCATTATCTTTGTAAATACTCTCGGTGCCGACGAGAGACCAAACGGAAGAGCCTTGTACTGGAAGTGGCGCTTGTTGTAACAAAAGCGAAGGTATTTGCGGTGAGACGGGTGAATCAAAACGTGAAAATAAGCGTCCCTTAAATCGAGAGATGCCAAGTAGTCTAGTGGCTTTAATGACTCTAGGATAGTCCTTAGGGTCTCCATCCTGAAGTGCCGTTTTCGGACCCTCCTGTTGACTCTTCTTAGGTTGAGGACTGCCCGCCAAGATTTGTTCTTCTTGGGAACGATAAACAGGATGGAGTAACACCCTTTGTGTCTCTCTAATGGTGGTACAGATTCGATTGCCCCTATCTGGAGAAGGTGATCGATGGCTTCTAGCATTAGCCGATGTTTGCGTGGACGCTTCGACCTTGGCGAGACTGTGAAGTGGTCGCTGGGTGGATAAACAAAGTCTATTAAATATCCCTCTGAAATAGTCTGGTGGTCTCCGCTGTTTTCGCCACCTCTTCCCGATCCCGGGAAGCGTGATGGTGGCGTGGCGCATCTGGGCTCGGGGACAAGGGTTCTCCCTCCCCCGGCCGCGCCGCTCTGGAGGCCCTTGCCTCAGCCTGGGCTCGCTGCAAGGCATCCTCCGACTGAGAGGTTTCCCCGGACATGCCGGGGCTGTCCTCCGCGTCCTCCATCTGGCTCCTATCTCTCCCTAACTAGCCCTGCACTCAGGGAAACAAAAGGAGGGAGAAGAAAAAAGGGGGGGAAAGGCTTTGCTTTTTTTTTTTAATTATTATTATTATTATTATTATATATAAGTAAAGAGGAAGGAGAGGAAGGAAGGAAAGACCTATCTGGAGCGAGGCAGGAAACAGACTGGAAGGGTCAGGGGCGTTCCCTCCTGTGACGTCACCTGCAACTTCTCTAGTCCCTGCCTACTGGAGCGAGAGGAGGGAACTAACCCAGTTGAGGATTCCTTCCCTCCATCGCTGGAAAATTGAGAGTCAGCTTTATCCCAGAAAGGGACTCCAGGTGGCTCACAAATAAAATAGTTTTAAAACATTACAATATATTTTTTAAAAAATTAAAAGTTTAAACCACAAATAGAGCACATACCCCATATAAAAAACCTTAAAGTGAAGTCAAAGGCTTTCATGGCCAGCATCCATAGTTTTTTGTGGCCTTTTCGGGCTATGAGGCCATGTTCTAGAAGAGTATTATTATTATTATTATTATTATTATTATTTTATTGTTAAAAACACATCAACAATATATACATACATAAAATATTTTTTATTCCTGATGTTTTGCCTGCATCTGTGGCTGGCATCTTGAGAGAAATTCTCTTACTGCTCTTACTGTCAGGGAGTTTTTCTTAATGTTGAGGTTGAATCTCTTTTCCTGTAGCTTGCAGGTCTTATTCTCTGGAGTCCTATAAATAGGTCCTATTCTCTGGAGCAGCAGAAAACAAGCTTGCTCCATCCTCAATATGACACCCCTTCAAATATTTAAACAGCGCTACCATATCACCTCTTAACCTTCTTTCCTCAAGGCTAAACATACCCAGCTCCCTGAGTCTTTCCTCATAAGGAATGGATTCCAAACCCTTTACCATTTTCGCTGCCCTCCTCTGGACATGCTCCAGCTTGTCAACATCTTCTCTGAACTGCGGTGCCCAGAACTAGACACTGTATTCCAGGTGAGGCCTCACCGAAGTAGAATAGAGTGGCACTACTACTTCCCTTGATAGAGAGACTATACTTCTATTCATGCAGCCTAGAATTGCACTGGCCTTTTTAGCTGCTGCATCAAAAAGTGCCTATGGGAAAATACTCACCTTCAGCATCTAAAAATAAAGTTGAGCACTATTGGTTGTAGCTCTAATTGGTTGTACTGTACACATCTGAAGTACTTTATTGAACTGGACCTAATCAGCTTGCCACATTGATCCCTTAATATTACTCATTAGATCCAGGCTTTCAGTTTTATACCTAAGACACTGCTAAAAATACTCAAAGCTGAGACAATAAGCAGGAACAATAGTTCACTACATGACATTCATTCTGTCTTCTTCACTTAGTGCTAAACACAGAAACTTTCAAAACAGAGTGTACAATGACCTCAGAACAGAATGTACACATTTATTTTGATATAGCAAAACTACTTTTGGCTGCCTCAAAGGAAATTAAGGACTGTTGTAAGTGGGTGGATAGAAGTGAATAGATATAGATATTTCACATCACTGAAGAGGTTAAGTGTAAAAAAAAGCGGGGGGGGAGAGAAAGATGGAAAACAAACAATTTAAATAGTGCAGTAAATTAAGAAAAAGGAAATGACTGCAGCACCGACCTCAGCATTCATATCCTTCAAAACACTCACTTTACATAAGGAGCAGAGGTTAAATCCAAATGTCTGTGCATTTCGAGATCCTGCGTTCATGTAATTTCCCGTTAGCAACACTAGCTCCAGAAGCTGACTGAAGCTCTTGCTCTTCTTTATCTCTTCACATGCAGCACTGACAGCCATGATGTCAGGTTTGATGTTGTTCACCTGTTCCTCAAACTGAAGCTTAAAAAGAATTGCACTCAACCGTGGCTTCAACCTCTTCACGTTGCTCATCTGATTGAAAAGAAAACAACTCTCTAAAAACCTATGCTATGCTTTAGCATGGAACGAGGCAGGATAATCCTGCATGATGTATATGTTTGAAGCAATAACTTCACACTTGTGTGTTAACACAAAACAGATGAATGAACAAGGAACAATTGTGCATACAAATGAACACAATTTGTCAATGCAATTCAGAAAATGTTGATATCTACAAACTAACCATGATGTACACTTGGCCCTCCACATAGACAGCTTTGATTATTCACAAGGTCAAGGATGGGTGTGCACGCACTCCTCCTTCCCTTTTTACTTCTAGGGCTTTTCTCCTTGGGGGAAAAAGCCCAGGAGGGAGAAGTCGAGAAGGGTGCACATGCCAACCCTGTCCCTTTCCCGACTGGATTGCTGCCTTCCCCAGGAATCCATCCAGGAAAGGAGTGGGGAGCCAGATAAAAAGGACTGGAGGGGGGGAGAGTGTGTACCTCTTCCCCCACACACCCCTCTCATTAACTGATTCCTACAGAATCCTGGGATTTGTATGAGGTACAGCACTTTTTAGCAGACAAAGCTTCAACTCCAAGGATTCCATAGGATGGTGCTACGGCACTTAAAGTGGTGTCAAAGTGAACTATTTCTACAGTGTAGATGCATCCTTAGTAAAACTTAAAATGTGCATTAGCCACTAATAGACAATAACCAACTGTAAAGGGTTTACTAATTATTTACAGTGGTCCCCCGGGTTCGTAACCCGGAAATCGTCGTATCCCGGGGGACCGCTATTTTTGCCGGACCGCGCAGCCAATTTAAAGGGGCTGCGCGGTTTTTCTTCTTCGCATCCCGGGGTTTCATTTGTATCCCGGGGGCTTTTTTCGCCCCCGGCTCTTTCGGCTCCCGGGGATTTCGTTCCCCGGGGGCTTCGTATCCCGGGCGACCACTGTATTTGGCAGTTGAACAGCCTTTACTCTCAGACACCATTTGAAAAGATGAATAATCTAAGCAGTAAAATCTTTAAGTAACAACAAATATCTAATAAAGTCTACTACATAGGAAGTGCAGGCCATGTGTCCAAGGCCCTGTTTCCCTGTTGATTGGCTGGAATATAAATAACTCATCATCATCATCATCATCATCATCATCACTACTACTACTACTTGGGCTGTGTGCACCATGATTCTTCTGTGAACTAGACAGTCTCAGATAACCCTGGATAAGGCCAGGGATCTGCCTGAAGGGAAGCAGACGATGGACCTGGATGACCCTGATAAACTTGACCTGCCTTGCAGGAACCAGATTTGATTTTTGCTTGTTGACCATCAGACTGAGGGACTCCAGGAGGGATAAGGTGAATTTGACATCCCTGGACAATTGCTCTTGGGATGGCAGAACGAAGAGCCAATCGGCTAAATATGGGAATACTGTAATGCCCTGCTGGTGGAGATAAGCCACCACAGGAGCCATACACTTCATGAAGACTCTGGGTGGAGTCGATAGCCCAAAGGATAGCACTTTGAACTGGAAGATGTTGGAGTTGACAGCAAATGCAAGAAATCATCTGTGATCTCATCAGATGTCGATATGGAAATAAGTATCTTTTGAGTTCAAGATTCAAAACCAATGATCTTTCTGTAACAAGGGCAAAATAGAGGCAAGAGTTACTATGTGGAAGTGTCAATAAATATACAAAGATTAAGCTGACGCAAATCCAAAATTGGCCGAAGATCACCATCTCTCTTTGAGAAAATAAATATCGAGAAAAGAAGCAGTGTTGAGTTCGGGGGAGGGGGGGTATGTGCTCAACAACCCCTTTCTGTAAAAGTGTGCACACTTCTTCGAGTAAGGTGTCTGCGGGGGATAGAGATTAAGGCTCCGGTCAAAGGGACCTCATCAAAATCAAGGTCATAGCTCCTACAGATAATGCCAAGGACCCACGAGTCTGATGTTTTGTTGGTTGAAATGTTAATAAAGGGTGCCAATCTGAAATCAAATGGGGTGGAAGGGACGGAGTGCACTGCTGCATTTCACAACCTCTTCTTGCCCTGGTCTGCCTCCTTCCTGTGGAATCCTTGTCAGTATTGAGGCTGAGCAGGTTAGTGGTGCTGACCCCCAACATGCCAGCACGAGATGGGCTGGTAGGATGAGAAGACATATAGTGCTTAGGCACAGCAGTTCTCTTTTTGTGCCTCAAGCTTAACTTCTTGTCCATCTCCTTGTTGAAGAGACCAGAGTCATCGAAAGGTAGGTCTTCTACGATCACGTGGGCTTGAGGTGTGAGGTCTGAGGATCTAAGCCAAGCGTGCCTACAGAGGTCAATGGATCCTGACAGCATCTTGGCAGCTCAATCAGAAGAATGACAGGCTGAAGTAATCTGTTGGGCCCCTAAGGCATGGGCTTCAGTCTATAGAGCTAATGCCAAGGGCTTTTTGTCACTGTGCAAGTCATCCAACAATGGGCACATCCGCTTCATGATATGCTGCTGGTATGCACACATGAAGGCAGAGTAATTGGCCACCTTAAGGTCCAAGACGGAGGCCATGTAGAATTTTCTCACCAAACCATCAACTTTTTTGCTTTCCTTGTCCGTTGAGGTGGTTGAGGTCTTAGGTGTAAAGGAAATTTGGGCACCTTCGACAATTGTGGAGTTGGACTTAGAGCGTTCAAACAGCTATGAAGAAGAAGACGGTCTAATCCGATAGAGGCTTTCAATCTTCCTGGAAGTCAACGTGATAGTGGCAGGACCAGTCCATGAGCATTGTGCTATTTTTTCCATAGATGGCAGGAATCCGATGGAAGGAGGAGTTGGAACCTTTCCATGGACACTTGATCTATGGGGTCTAATGTGTTCTGGTCCATACTGTGGATGTCAATATTCAGGGCAATAGCCATCCTGACCACCAGCTCAGCAAAAGACTTCAAGTCATCAGTCAGGGAGGCAGGGTTATGCACAATCAACGTCTGTGGTGAAATTGGCCCGATGGATTCTGAGTCCGTAGAGGATGATCGGGAAGATCTGGGAGAATCCTCCAGCGTTCTCGGAAAGGGCTTGTCCTTCAAAAACTGATGGCAAGCCATCTCATAGTGGAGACGTTTGGGATTGATGGACATACAATATAGATTAGTCTCCTTGTCAAAGACTTCGTCCAGATAGTGGCAGAGGATAGCATCCCTGGAGAGTGGAGAGTCGATAAAAGGATATATGATATCCAGATGCTCGGAATTGAGAGTTACTTGAGCCTGAGATTTAGGAGACAAAGAGAGTTGATCCAAGTTAGCTTGGGTGGAAGCAATGCAGTCCAGGTTTGGTGTCAAGATCAGAAGGTCTGACTCTCAGACTTTACCCTCTGATTCAGATCCCAGGTCCACTTGAATAATGAGGTGAGTCTCCCGGGGAAACCAGAACCTGAACAGTTGTTGTTTGTACAGGCTGTACCACAGTAGTTAAGATAGACATCTGTTCAGGTTTGGCCCCAAGGGCTGAAGGGGGGGCTTTTTTGTTCCTTTCGGACTTGTTCGTACTATGGGAACGCAGAGAAGAAAAGTGAGCCTTTTTGGACGAAGAATGCTCAGCAGACTTCTCCTGTCTCAAAGGAGAGTCTTTGTCCTCCAAATGCTTACACTTTGAGGATTTCATAGCCTTGGATTTATCCAAACCCTGTCCTCGGTCTGATTTATCAGACCTTGTAGATCTCTCCTTCAGAGGTCTGTCTTTATCCGAACTCGATTGCCAAGAACTTGTGGCCCCTTTAACAAGGGGAGGCTACAAGGTCTCTTCGTAGAGGGCTCCTTTAAGCCTTGTGTCCCTGTTGTTTCAGGCTTGCAGGATCACAGCTTTACAGTAGGCACATGCAGCCACATTATGACCCTATCCAAGACATAAGAGGCACATATTGTGTGGGTCTTCACCGGGAATTTTGCCTCCTCATGTAACACATTGTTTAAAGGAGGAGTACCGTGAGGCCATCCCAACTGTTGGTAAGGGGTCTTTCAGTCTGGTAGGAAAAAATCAAAGTCAACACAGCCCAAGATCAATTGATCAGCAAACAACAATAAGTCCAAAATCCTTAAGAATGGTCAAACAATCCATGGTCAAATTTTTAAATTCGAATGAGTGATTCCAACGAGCTTAGTTCATTCTAAGCTGCTAGGATGAAAGGAACTGGGAAAGTGAGGGGAAGACAAGAGGCTTATACAGAGGATGGGAAGAGCTACTGCCCAAAAGTCTTCCCTAGTGATTTCAGAGGTTTCTGAAGCTAACTGTACAGGTGCAGAATAATCCATTTGTGTGATTCGCAGAGACCATGAAGAAGAACTTTGGGCATTGTAGTCCAAAAAATCTAGTACAGGGGTGGGCAACTTGCCAAGTCACGGACCATTTTTCCAGTTGGTTAACTGCTCAAGAGGCATGTGCCCAAAGAATGTTTGGCCTAAGCAGAAGTGGGCAATTCTATTTCAGCTGACGAGATAAAACACTTTTAAATGCTTACATAACCATAGTTTCATCTTGGTTTACAAATTAATGTAGCCTAGCTTTAGACTGGTAACTGAAGGTATTAGATTAGTCAACTGCACAATATTAGTGCATTTGGCAGTTTACTGCTGTATTTTGGATGTAGAGCAAAAACTTTTAAACTTATTTTTTCCTGAGATGCTGGGCATGCCCCCCCCCCAAAAAAAAGTTTGGGATGTACCCACGCTGGAAGCCACACATTGCCCACAACACACAGATATGAGACAGCCCAAATTTGTCTCATCCTTATCCTATCTACTGAACGTTTTCTTCAAGAGCAATTTTCACTAACTCTCAGAGGTACAGTACAGCTAAGTCATCAGGATCTAAAATTAAGAACTAAAACTAATTTTTTAAAGTAATAATATCCTGCTGTTCTAAGTCATGTTTATGCAATGTTTCAATAAAATACTCAAAGTGCTGAACACTAAAATAAAGCAATCCAATTCAAAGCAAACGAAACCAGAACAAGCTAGAAATGATAGCTAATATAAGCAGCAAATATCCATTTCAAAAAGTTCAATTAAAATCTGTATTCGGAATGGACACCAAGCAAGGCTAACTTCTTCAGACAGAGCATTCTGCTTTCTATGGACTCTCAAAGAGAATCGAACACTGGAGATATACAGTAAGGGATAAGGTCTGTATGTGGATGACATCCAGGCCTACTACTGCTTTTCATCTAAATAAAAAGAGGCTGTCTAAAGTGTTGCCTGACATTAGTAATGGGCTGCATGAGGGCAAAGAAACTGAAATTTAATCCAAATAAGACAGAGGTGCTCCTGATCAGTTGAAAGGTAGAACAGGGAATAGAGATTCAGCCTGTACTGGATGGGCTTGCGTTCCCTCTGAAAACACATGTTCACAGCTTTGTTGTAGTCCTGGATTCAGGCCTGAGCTAAAAGGTCTCAGTGGTGGACAAGAGTGCCTTGAACAGTTAAGACTTGTGCACCAGCTGTGCCAATTCCTTGCAATATCAGTTCTGGCCACCATGACACATACTTCAGTTACATCACATTTGGAGTACCACTCTGAAAATAAAAGAGCTTTAGCAAAGATTGGGACTTGTATATCTTTATGCACAGTCACCATCTGCCTATTGTGGAGCATACGGCCTTGCCTTCAAAATGAGATGAGCAGAAAGAAGATAGAATCACTCAGTACATAGAATGGATATATGCCCTGAGTTCTCTGCACTTCTTGTGGCAGACTCTCATGGGAAAATGAGAAGATTTAAAGCAAAAACATAAACATTATTTTTTTTTTCAAAAAAATGGTAAAATAAGTTCTTGAGAGTCATGATATAGAATTTTTACTGCTGGAATAAAGAATGACTCCATATGAATTATAATTCTGTCTTTAGTGAAAGACATAAAGATGATCCTTAATGAAGAGCTTACTCAGTTCTGAGATTGATGTAGCAGCTATACAGAATACCACCTTGACAGATACTGTCAAATGATTCAAATGGAGCCTTTGACAGCTATGTATGAGTTCCATGAAAAGCAAAAGGTGCTACTGAATGATTCTCCTTTGAGGAATCACTTCTGATTGAATGCTATAAAAAGGAATCGTGGCTTAGCATTTAAATAAATAAATAAATGAAAAGAGCCCAAAGGCTTCTCTTTATTAAGTCTTAACTGAAGGTCTTCCAAAGCACCATGAATATTAAGGGTGGAAGCTTAATCCAGGAAGAGCTGAGGGAATATTTGCCTTTTGTTCTATTTGTCACGTAGAGATTCTTCTGGTCTATTGGCAATTCATAGCTCTAAAACTAGTATCTCTGTTGTTAGAACTTGAAAGATTTGCTATTCTATTTGTACAAGTTCAGCTTCTAAACCATGACAAAATAAGCTATTTGCACTAAGTGTCCCCCTCATGTGTTGTGCTGATACAGAAATGAGAAGTAGGGAGTTTCCCCACCCGCTGCAGCATTTTCCACATTCAGATGGTAAAAGGGGTAGTGCTTTTGTTGTGATCGAGAAGATGTCTGCTAAAATTTTACACTATCTTCCTACTCCTGTATATGCTAACTATGAAAAATATGCATTCAACCTGCCAGGCTTATTCACTAAGGAAAAATTAATAATAAAGGAGGCTGCATTCACATTTCAGTGTCTGTACCATATGGAACATCTGATCTGATTATACCTCTGATTGAAAACTGGTCTGATTGTGATTTAAATGGTTAATAGATAGATGCTAAACACTGAGAGGTCATCACAATTTTTGTTCTTGCACATTGCCTTAATCAGAGGTCCCTATCCAAATAAACAGTGTCTCATGAGAAGCAAACAAGTTTGATATAAATCCATGCTCTTTTCAGAATATTTCTATCTATCTAAAATATGAAGAGTGGTGATATTTCTAATCCTGGATTGAGGTAATACTCCTTGCAGATAATGTAGACTTACTAATGTTTTAGAGGAAACTACATTTGATAAAATTCATGCTCTTTTCATCATATTTTTTAGCAATCAATCAAATGGTATCTTCTAAAATAGTAAATGGCTTGACCAGTTTATGTGACACTTCAACTTAATTGGCTGATTTGCTCTTACTCCTAGATAAGGGTTTCGATTCCTGGAAGAAAAGCTCTTAAGTCAAATAAATGCAATAGAGGAGACCTTCAAGATTAAAGATTACATCTTGTGGGGCTAATGTGAATACTTGCTGCCACATTTTTTTGAAATAAGCGTCATCATCTTTTACATTCAGCTCCTGTTACTGAATTTGACAAACAGAATGTTTGCAAAAGACACTTTTTAGATACTCCATGATTTGAGATGGGAAGGGCTTTACTTTGAAGATTAATAGATCACTCTGATTCTACTGTCCTAGCCATTACATTAACTGATATCAATGGCATTCATTTTTTTTAAAAAAAAAAAATAGGAATTAGGTTACAAAATGTGCTCTCATTCTCTATTGACACTGACACTATATTCTTCTAACAGCTATATAGTTTATTTTCTTTTATGTCTGTGAATGTGTTCATGTTGAACTCTCTTTTTGTTTGCAGTTTTTAAAAAGCTGCACATTGGCATTGGATCCATGGCCCAGAAAATAACAGAGAGAGGAATAAAATTTAGGTGAGGAATAACGAGGAATAAAATTTATTTATATATTTTTTTGAAAAGGAGCTGGAGGAGAAAAAAATACAATCAAGACAAATTTTGGAGGTAAAGATAGTGAGATATAGGAAAAGGTGGTTTAAGAAGATTTGTGCCAGCTGAAGGAAGAACTGATATCCTAGGTCAGAGCAAGGAAAAAAATTGGGAAGAGCCTAGCAGTACTAAACCTAATGTTAGGATTTCGGGTCACATATCCTTGCCTTGTCAATATTTGAAGAGCTAAAAAAATTACACAAGAAACTCCACTGTTATAGCACTATATTCCACTTTAACTGTCATGGCAAAATCCTATGGAATTCCGGAATTTGTTCAGGGAGGGCTGTTTAGAATTTTCAGCCAGACAACTCTTGGGTCTCACTGAACTACAAACCCCAGAATTTCACAGGATGTTGCCATGGCAGATAAAGTGCAATACAGTGCTGTAATAGTGTAGTGTGATAAGTCACCCAGAGAAGATGCAAATTTTCTACAAGTGTTCAAAAAATGTAATCATTCAGAAAATGAGATTATCAAACAGAATTCAAAGGAGAACTGCTACTTACCACAATAGCAAACTGCTCTGGTTCAGACAAACTATTATATTCACTCTTCAGTTTGGACAATTCATCAAGTTGTTTTTGTTCTGGAAGATGCTTTATTAAATTCTACATACCACAGGAAGACAGATTATTGGACATTTTTTTAATTTCATTCCATTAACATTTTTTCTGAAAGGTATTATTTTGTACAATCTACACAATCAGAAGAGGAACAAAATTCACTTCAGTGTCACAAAGTAACCAAGAAAGAGTTGCAAAATAATAGCTAGTAAAGAAAATCATTGGTCTGAAACACACTGCAGAAATAATCCAGTTTGCCCTATCTCAGAGCTAGGGAATCTTGGGAATTGTAGTTTATTGTGACACCAGAACTCTCTGTCAGAGAAAGCTAAATGTCTCACAGAACTGCAGTTCTCAAAATTCCCTAGCATTGAGCCAGGCCGGTTAAAGCAGTCTCAAACTAGATTATTTCTGCAGTGTGTTTTGGCCATTGAGAAGTTAAATATCTGATACCTGATATCTACAGTAGTAAAAGTCAATTGCCATTTAATTAATTCAGGAGCCAAATATTTCATTCTTTCTGAACTGTAGAAAATGGAGGGGTGAGGAGATGAATGGGCTGGAAAGCAATCTAAAATCTGGATGGCTCTTTGAGAAGGACATGAGATTGAGAGGAGACTAATTGGAATAAACAACAGTGGGACAAGGGGATTGATCAGCTAGAAAGCGGTTTTAAATCTGGCTGTGGCTCATTGGGAAGGACAACAATGCGAGAAGGAAGAGGAAGAGGAAAGGATGAGCTACGGTTTTTAGCACAGCTACAAACCCACAAATCGTCAAAACTGAATGTCAAGCCCACAAATGCAGAGGGCCAACTCCCTGTCAACACATCCCTGCTCAATCCTTTCACTTAAAAATTACCTCGATTAATTATCTGTTTTCATTAATGTTATTCCTATCCAATAGACATTTATCCAGAATCCCACCTGATCTAAAGATGGTTTGAATGTGCTATCACTCTGATACATGTAACTAATGAATTGTTTCCATATGGTCTTGAATTAATTCTATTTTATTTCTTCTCTCTCTAATCTTATTTTACATGTTAATTTTTCAGATAAAGTTATGGCCCATATTCTATTTAACTAATTCTGTATTGAAAGGTTCTCCAGGTTTTTCCATACTCTGACTATCTCCATCCTAGCAACGCAGACCAAAAATAATATAAGATCTTTATTTGGTAAATGTTCATTTTCATTTTCGAATTAAGAAATATGAAGTAATGCCATCTTGAAGTTGACCTTTTCACCTATTATACATTTTATATATATTAAGACTTCTTCTCAAAATTTTTGTATCTTTGAATATTAGCAACATATGATTCCAATTCCTAACTCTATACATCCTCCCCAGCATAATTTTGTTACTCTGTTATTGACTTTATGCAATATAAGTAGGTAATAGTATCATTTGCAGCTAATTTTTAGCATGTTCTCTCTAATTTGACCTGATATTGATTTATAAAGTAAGGTTTCACAAATTGAATTCTATTTATTTTCAACTATTTTATCCCAAAATCTGATTTCCAAGCTGGTCCTATTTCTTTAGATTTGCCAAATGTTGCTTCTTTATTAATCAATATACAGTGGTCTCCCGGTTACGAATACCCTAGGGTACGAAAACCCCAGGGTACGAAAGAGCCGGGGCCGCAAAAACGGCCCCGGCTTACGAAAAAACCCCGGGACCCGAAACAAAAAACCGTGCGGCCCCTTTAAATTTGCCGCGCGGTCCAGCAAATAAAGCGGTCCCCCGGGTTACGAAAATTTCCGGGTTACGAAAAGTAATCCGGAACGGATTACTTTCGTAACCCGGGGGACCACTGTAATTTGGAAATTTGTCCTCTTGAAATATTTAGATTATTGTTGCCTATTATTTCAAATATAGTTAGAGATCTTAGTGGGCCCTCTGTTCTACTCAATTTATGCTAAAAGCCATTTATTTGTATAGATAACTGTATTTCTAGTTAATATATTCTTTTGTCATAATTTATTTTAACTCCTGTAAACATCTGAAATGTATTTAAAATTGGTAAAACCTGCCCTTTTCATTGCTTGCGATTGAACAGAAAAGAGGGCTGGAGTTTTCTTTAAGCATTCCTGTAGGATATTGTTTCAAAGCGCAAAAAAAAAAAAAAAAAAAAAAAAACATGCAGAATTTTGTCCCTTCTCAAGGCAAGAATTTTAAATTGGCTGTTATAGAAACATGTTATCCCAAGAAGCATGTGGGCTCATCAATCTACAAATTACATATTCTTTCAATAAATTATAAACTACTTTGTAAATGAATAATTGTTATATTTACATTTGTTTAATTCAAATTTAGTTAGTGTTCATTATAAATTAATTGTATGGTCTAGGAAAGATGAAACCACTGGATAACATCATCTGGTGGCGCAGTGGTTAAATGCCTGTACTGCAGCCACTCACTCAAAACCAGAAGGTGGCGAGTTCAAGACCAGCAAAGGGCTGAAGCTTGACTCAGGCTTGCATCCTTCCGAGGTCGCTAAAATGAGTACCCAGATTGTTGGGGGGCAAATAGCTTACAATTGTAAATGAAGCTGTTTGTTTAACAAATTGTAAGCTGCTCTGATAGTCTTGGCTGAAGAGCGGGGTATAAATAAAAAACATTATTATTATTATTATCTGGAGTTTTGGAATTCAGTGTCACCAGTATGTTGATGACACACAGCTCTATCTCTCCTTTCCATCTGACTCCAGTGTCTGATGTCAGTAATAGACTAGATAAGGGTGAACAAATTGAAACTTAATCCAGTTAGACAGTTGGAAGGTAGATCGGGAATAGGGATTCAGCCTGTGTTGGATGGCGTTGCACTCCCCTGAAAGAACATTCACAGCTCGGGTGTTCTCCTGGATTCGGATCTGAGCCTGGATGCCTAAGTTTCACCTTTGGCCAGGAGTACATCTGCAGTTAAAACTAGAGCACCAGCTGAGCCCATTCCTTGAGAAGCTGGATCTGGCTACAGTGATACATGCCTTGATTATTTCAACACGTGTAATGCACTCTGCCTTTGGAAACTGTTCAGAAACGTCAACAGGTCCAAAATGCTGCAGCCAGGCTGCTGCCTGCGGCTGGCTACAAGGATCATGTGATTCCCCTGTTGGAACAGTTGGCTACCATTCTATTTCTGGGCACAATTCAAGGTGTTGGTTTTGACCTTTAAAGACCTAAGTGGCATGGGTGCAGACTATCTGAAGGACTTTATCTCCCTACACAACCAGCACGAGTGCTAAAATAGGCAGGAGAGGGCTTGACTCTCAGTCCCGCCATCTTCGCAGGCACATCTGCATGTGAAGATTCGGAATATATGAGGACTCGGGAGAAAGCCTTCTCTGTGGCTGCTCACAGACTGTAGAACTCCCTTCCACAGGAGGTCAGGTAAGCCCCCCCCCCCCCCTTCTCTCTTTTTGCCAGCAACTGAAGACATTTTTATTTAGGCAGGCGTTTGGTGTGTGAACTGTACTTATGTAGTGTGGTGTACTGTTTCAATCATTTTTACTTTTTAAATGTTTGAATTATTCTGTTTTTAACCTAGGTTTTGATATTAGTGTTGTTTCATTATTTTTAATTTTTGTAGTTAATGTTTTAGTTTTATCCTTTTAAATTATTGTAAGCCACATTGAATTACATTTTGGGAGAAAGGTGGGCTATAAATCTCATAAATTAATAAATAAAATCATTAGTTATTTACGGTACCTGAACCATGGATTCCGAAAGCTGGGCTTCATCTATTTCCAGAATCATTGTTTTTATTTCTTCATAAGGTACCCGAAAAGAACCCAGAAAGATAGCTAAAGGGGGGAAAAGCACACGACCAACCTATCAATGGTACCAATTTAAAAATATTCAGTGCAGCAAAATACAACAAAATCCAAAATCCAGAAGTATCAATACCTTTATTGGGCCAACTCCAAAGCAAAGAAATCCCCAAAGAGGGTTTTTTCCTGGATTTCAAGGTACCAAATTTAGAAGCAATAGGGGCTTCATAAACAAGAGGGAAACAAAGTACTGGGGCTTAATTCTTTGTGGTTTTCTACCTCTATCAAAGGTAAAACTCTTTCATTGAACTACAATTTGGCAAGTTTTATCTAGATATTTTATCTATTATCTAGATCTTTTTTTCCAGATATAACAGTTCAGACACTCTTTGAGAAATTCAGTGTTCTCTGCTTAAGAAAGGAGCAGTTAGCTTTGCACAGGACAAGGACAAATGGATCTCAAGAGAAGTTACTTTTCTGTGGTAATGGAGTTTAAATTTTATTATCCCTCTTCTATTGCTCTTTGTCCCTGATCTCCACTTGGCCAATATGGGGAGTGATCTCTGCCTGCACTGAAATCCCTAAATACTATCTTAATTGACATCTCAGACAGAATGTAGACTTGTGAATCTAACATGATCACCATTTTTCTCCTGCAAGATTTTTAACATCTTTGCTTGATAAAGAAGCCAGTGAAGTTTCAAAAGCTTGCATAATGTATTTTATGCTTTGAAGTTGGCCCAATAAAGGTATTGGTGCTTGTGAATTTTAAAGCAATGTACTATTGCTTTTCTTAACATCTTTTCAGATTTACTATCCCTGCTATAGTGCTCCCTGAGTGTAGTTATAGCAACAAAAATTTGCCAGGCCACTTGAAATATGTGGTATATCAGCAACCTAGACGTTTGAAAAAGAAAAAAGGGAGTGGGAGAATAAAGAACTGGTCAGGGTGGGAAAGGCATGAATATTCATACTAGATCTTGCCTGTATGCTGTTAAGAGAAGAGTGTAATCTTCTAATGTTCTCCACAGATTCACATCAACTCAGCCATTCTAAATCCTCAAGAGGTGCTTATCTCTCAGACAGGGAAAAGAAACCTATTGTGGGAGTCAGCTAAAGATGTTGTGTAAAGGAGGAAAGTGGCTGAAGTCATCTACTGAAGAAGTAAAGAGGCATATCAAAATGCTAATATCCCTAGTTCAGGAGGTGCCAGTAGAAGGATCAAAGTGCAAGAGGAAGAATCCAAATATCAGGTGAAGATAATTAATATTACAGAATGGAATGATTGAAAAAATATAAAATTGTAATTATAAAAAATAAATCTCAAAGAATAATCATGCATGTATGGAAGACATACTGACACAATTAACGACAATAAAACTGACTTTATGCCAAGGATATTTCTGTACTTTTTTCCTTTGGTTTCACAGAGCTGAATGCCATTGTACCTAAGTTAATAAACTTTCTCACTATTACATAATGTCAGTCTATTGTGATAATTTGGTGTTCTGTCATAAAATACAGTAGACCCTTGATATTCATGGGTGTTAGGGACACAAGGCCCCCATGAAATTAAAAATTTGCTAATAAAGCTGAGGGTGAGATCAGTGCATGCATACACACCCCCATCTCCCTTCTGAAGCCTCAAACATCTCCCTTCTGAAGTGCTGGAAGGGCAGGGAAGCATACATTCACAGCTCTCTCCTTCCCTTCCA
The DNA here is from genome assembly GCA_034509955.1 of Urosaurus nigricauda. Lineage (NCBI taxonomy): Eukaryota > Metazoa > Chordata > Lepidosauria > Squamata > Phrynosomatidae > Urosaurus > Urosaurus nigricauda. The sequence continues at coordinate 140,612,768 of JAOEGL010000003.1, read as the reverse complement.
AGGCTTCATGGAGCTCTGGGGGGCTCTCTGAAACCTTGGAACGGCAGGAATGAAGGTGTTTTCGCTTTCCCCAAACCCCTTCCAAAGGCAAGAGAGCTGTCTTTCCCCACACAGCTCCCTGTCCTAGAAAAGGGTGAGGGATTATTTTCTGCAAACCCCTTCCCAAGGCAGAGACCTGCTTCGTGAAAGAGGCACCTCTCCGTCCTGGAAAGGGATGGGATTGGTGTGTGCACCCTTCCCAGCTTCTCCCTCCTGGGTTTTTTTCCATCATCCAGGGGAAAAGCCTGGGAAGGGGGAGGAGGAGGAGTGCATGCACAGAGGCCTTAACCTCACAAATAATCAAAACTATGAGTGTCAAAGCCGCAAATGATGAGGAACGACTGTACATTTATACTACTGTTCCAAAAATAGTACTGATACCTAAAAACAAAGGATCAAAATTAATAAGTGAAATTTATCAAACATCCTCAGATGCTTCAAATAATATAAAATGTTTACTGACAAAGGTTTTGGGCAGTCTTCGGATCCAGAATTTTGAGTTCTTTGATTCGCTTTTTAACAGATTTCTTCTCTTCAAAAGCTTCATCTTTTTTTACTGTCGAGTAAGAACAATACTGTGTCAGAATACAACAATATTAATAGTCTTATTCATTTCCTATTTGTGTTGGAATTAAGCCCATGCAAAAATAAACTTGTACAATTTTCTTCAACATATAAAAAGCATTTAGTAAGCTTTTTGCTATTACTATTTTAGAAATAAATTAAAATGACCTCAGCACTGCTTTGTCAACATATTCATGAGTCCTAATGCATGAAAACATTTCACAGACACACCGCTGTAACCTAAAGGGAAGTGGGGGGAGGACTGTTCCTCTACATAGCAAAAAAAGAGATAGAGTTATCAGGTTTGACAGTGTCCTTCTGTTTCAAAATATAATGCCAGCACAAACTGTTATTAAGGAAACTAAGCAAAGTACTAACCCACAAAGGAAATAACACACAATATGAGGAAATCTACACAAAGGTCCTACAGTATCAAATCATTTGCACAACATACTGTACCATGAGTGGTCTATGAACTGATACACAGAAAGTATCCAACACTTTCATGCAACACTAGCAGCAGCAATAAATACTGCTGGGTGACCCTGCTACTGTAAAAGCACTTTTTCCCCATGCTGTGACAATAACACTTGGAGCTAGATGAGCATCCTCCTCAATCGTTTATCTATAAATCATAGCAGCCAGATCACTACAGACCGGGGTGGGCAACCGTGGAAGGGTAGGGGGCCTTGCTAGACTTTCAGTAGACCGTGGAAGGTTGCAGTCCCCTCCGCTGCTCCCACTTCAGGGGGAACACCTTTTATAATAGCAGAAAGTGGTAAGAAGTCACTTTGCTTTCTTTTCTTTTTTCAAAAAAGGTTTCTACAGGATCTAACTAGACCCAGGTTCCCTCAAAATGTGGTAAAGATGCCCCTCACCACCTAGAGGGTATTTTAGAGCAAAATACTTTTTTTAAAAAAAATTGAACTCCTGGGCCCCCCACAAATGGCCCTTGAGGCTACAGGTCACACTTTGCTCAGCCCTGCACTACAACACTTAGATCACAGAAATTTTAGAATTTGATGAGTAGACAGCTACTCATAGTGGCTCTAGAACTCAGTTGGAAGAGGTAGAAATTACCCAATTATTCATACAGTCCTCTTTTATATAATTTCTTCCCTGATCTCAGAACTGGGCTACACTATTTATAGTATTTCTTACACATTCAAAGCAATGGTGATGTATTCGCAATATGAACCGAATAGTCAAGATGCATCTATGTGCTATTCTAATTGTTTATCTAGAGCTACTCCATTCTATTTGTCTCGCAACCTAGCAACTGCCTGGTATCTACTAATTAATGCATAATGACAATATATATTGTCTAAAGAAAACAACAAGAAAGGTATTTTCTCATCAGTCTTAGACAAACTTTGGATAAAGTCCTTTGGTTTTTAATAGTTTTTACTGATGATCCTGAACAACAGACAATAGACCATGTATGTAAAGTCGACACTCCTTATCCACTGTTATTTTATCCATGGATTCAAGCATTTGGGGCTTGAAAATATTCAAAAATAGTATAAATTCCAAATAGCATACCTTGATTTTGACATTTTATATAAAGGACACCATTTTGCTATGCCATTGTATTTAAAGGGACTTGAGCATCCACGGATTTTGTTATCCACGGGGAGACCTGGAACCAAACCTCAGCGGATAACAAGGGTCCACCGTACTATTGTGTACATATGATATATACCCTTAGAGGAAAACAAAGTTAGCTCTCTAATTACCAAAGTAAATCCCAAATCATGTCCAAGTGTCAGCAGTACAGCTTAAAACTACCATCGCAGTCCAGAAGCAATTTTCTAATCAATTCTCAGAATCTCCCAGAGGTATTCTATTGCATTGGTGGAACTAAGGAACAATGAATACACTGTTAAGCATATCTAATTTCTTATTCTGACATCCTTTGAACATCCTTTCTATGGTACAGTGGGCTCTTCGTATTCACTGGGGTTTGTTTCCAGTACCACCCCCACCACCCCCGTGGATACCAAAATCCATGAATGGTCAAGTCCCATTAAATACAATGGCATAGTAAAATGATATAAAATGGCAAAAAACAAAGTTTTTTTTAAAGATAGATGAGAGAGAGAGAGAGATAATTTTCAAGCCATGGATGCTTGAATCCATGGGTAAAGAATCCATGGATATGGAGGGCTGGCTGTAATTAAAATGTACAGCAGTATGCAATGGGATCTTGTAGCACATTTGTGACTAACTGAAAGAAAGAAGCTGTTAGCAAGGACTTTCCTAGACTTAAGCCTACTTCCACAGATGCCTCCTTTTTCATACTGATTTTCCAGATTAACACAGCTATGTCTTTAAATTTACAACAGGATTTCTACTGAATCAAGCTATTAAGTTCCCATAAACATTATGGTCTCATAAAGATTGAAGTTTAGCCCTTAAGCGCCTTCTTGTGGGAAATCTCAGTGTCCACCCTGTGATGTTGCTTAGTCATTTCATGTAGCCAGTATAAGGCCTGCCAGTTGAATGAATTATTCTAACAAATGAAAGAGGGTGTTATAGTAGTTCTACTGGACCACTTAGTGTCACTCAGTATCACTGACAATGATATCCCTCCGGTCTGTCTTGTAGGGTTGAGTCTAGTCCTTTGTCTGGGAGAATGTCCAGAGCATAGTCCTGGAGGATTGCTGTTTGACACTAGAGTTTGGCCTATAGTCTTTACAGGGTTGCATTTTGTTCATGTTTTTATTTACCATATGAAGATTCTAGATGTCGTCATCTGGAAATTAGGACTAAGGTGCCACCAATATGGAGATGACACAGAACTCTGTCCTTACCCCCAATAAAGCAAGGAATATCCCTGAACACTGCCAGGATTCAATAATTGGTTTGATAAGGGCAAAGAAGCTAAAACTAAACCTAGGCAAAAGGTCAGCAGAAACTAAGGCTTGGGAATGGACTTGTATTCTTCAACTAAGGTAAAAAAACTGCAATGTCACAATAAAAAATTAATTAATCTCATTTACAGTAGTTAAAAAAAATATGTGTGTCTTTCTCCATCACAGCTGCAATACAAAGACACATGAACCTGGACATTAATTGGAAGCTACTGGTGTGTACATCACAATAATAATATTGAAGTCACACCTGGGATATTCATTCCTCCAGATAACCTCTCGTCAACTCGCAAGTGCTACTTCATTACATGAACCCTTTAGTTAGTTAAAGGAGAGAGTGCAAAGACATTCTGTTGCTTGGTAAGGGGACACTTGGAGAACAGAGAGAAAGGCTGCATGAGAATGGGAGTTGAAGGAGAGAAAGACCAACAGGACAGGAAGAGAGAGAGTATAAAAAGGGTATAAAAAGAAGGGGGGGAGAACCAGGGCGTGGTGAGGAGTAAACAGTTTCTGATCTTTGTGAAGATGGTGCTTTGGCTAATTTTCTAATACAATGACAGTTCGATTTGTTACATACCATTTTTTTGGCAACAAAATGTAAGCTCCAGCTTGCATAGGAGATCAGGATTCTCGTATTTATCATCATTTGCCAATATCCAGAAGCAGTTTTCATTCATTTCCTCTGGTCTAATCTGTAAATATATCATAAGGTCCTATTTTATTTTTCTTTATTTCTTTTGAATGTTCCACCTTTCCCATGGTGCAGGCCTAATTGATATGTGTTTATACCTACATCGTACTTCATAGCGTTTGAGATGCTAGGGTACCAGCAAATGTTATGTACACAATATAGAATCTTTGTTCTTAACCACATCTTAGATTTGATTCTGGCTCAAGACTAATCTACAACATAGGGCTGGGGAGTCTGTGGCCTCTGTATGTAATTGCTCTGGAATTGTCATCAATAGAGGAGCCAAATAATGGGTAATGTAACTTCACAAACATCTGGAAGCCTACAGTTTCCCCAGCCCTTCTGTACTGGTTGTTTCTCTAAATGATAACATAAGTGAATTCTTACTGGTTACACTCACCTAACCATATAAGATACCATTCTATTAACTTTCCAGGTAAAGAAAGATGATTCTAACAATACTTCAACAAAGACTTTTTTATTATATATGAAGCAAGAAATGTCAGTCCAGGCTGGGTTAAGGAAATGAACTGACATTAGAGATCATACTATAAATTGAGGAATGCAGCACACCAAACATTTTCTGAATAAAATCAGCCAGAGCTTTATAAATCATGGCAAAGTATTTGATTGTGTGGACCATAAAAAACTATGCATCACTCTCAAAGAAATGTATCTACCAAAACCTTTTATTGTCCTGGGGTGTATTCTGTACTCAAGAAGACAGAATATGGAGAAACACAATGGGTTCCTGTTAACAAGAGAGTCAGGCAAGGCTGCATTTTATCTCCCTGTGTATTTACATTGTATGCTGAATGTATTATGCACAAAACTTAATTACAGCCTTAAAAAGGAGATGTGAAAACTAGAGGAAGGAACATGAACAACTGCATATAGGAAAATAATACCATACTACTAGCAGAAAACAGGGAAGACTTGGAATGACTGTTGAAGAATGGCTATTGAAGAAAGTCAAGAAAAAAAGTGCAAATGCAGGGTTACAACTGAACTCTAAGAAAAATAAGTACAGTTTATTTACATAACTTTAAAGTGGACAAAGAAGACACTGCAATAATCAAAAGCAGTAAAAAAAAAATCTCCTAAACTTTGTCTCAGTCATTAATCAGAATGGACAGCACATGCAAAAAATATTAAAAAAAAATAAAAAAAAATCACAAAACAAATAGGCCTTGGAAGGGCAGCTATGAAGGAAATAGGCAGGACCAACAAGTGTAAAGCCATGTCATTGAATACCAATTCAGGATTGCCTGTGCCGTTGTATTTTTGATTTCTGTACATGGTTGTGAAAACTGGACAGTGAAAAAACACAGATAAGAACATTCTTATCTAAAAAAAAAACCACATTCATTTGAAATGTGGAGCTGGAGCTTTGTGGATATCATGGATTGCTGAAAAGATAAATCGATTCTAGAGCAAAACAAGCCTAAAGCTTGTTTCCTACAAAGTTTTTGTGCTGCGAACTGGGCACATACAAATAAATAAACAAACACAGAGACAAAAGTACCTCTAGTGCTAACTAGCATATGAACACATATAGAAAGCAAAATGGTGGCCAACAGACTGGTGGATATATCCACCAAAAAGGAGACATAAAAGACTGCAGTAATTGCAGGACCATAGCACGCAACCAAATTATGCTCAAATTAATCTCTCACACAACAAAATTATACTCAAGCACTGATGCCAGCCCTATATGGACAGACAAATCCCAGAGGTTCAAGCAAGGTTCAGAAAGGTAGAGGCACTAGAGACCACATTACAAACATACGGTAGCTAATGGAACACACGAGGGAATGCCAAAAAAGTAAATCAGCTTGTGATTTATAGACTATAACAAAACCTTTGACTGCATAATCATAAAAAGCTGTGGATGTCTCTCAAGGATATGAGTGCCACTACACCTGATAGTCCTGAGGAAAAATCTGCACTCAGGACAAGAGGCTACAGTTAGAACAGAATTTTGAGATATTGATTGGTTCCCAATTGATAAAGGAGTCAAGCAAGGATGCATTCTGTCATCCTACTTGTTCAACTTGCATGCAGAACACATAATAAAAATAGCATCTTTAGAACTATTAAGTGCCATTAGTCAGCATCTTAACAGTGCCTTAAAATGCAGGACTAAGTAGAGCCCTTTATGCATACGATAGCTTTCATACCTTTGACCAATTGAATCTTTTCATAGTAACCTCAGGCCTAAATTCTTTTTTGGGCTTCAATCCAAAAGGCAGCACATGAGGAGGAGAGTGTTGCACCCCAGACAATGTTGGTAGTGGAGGAGGAGGAGGAGGAGGAACGCCAGAAAGAGGAGGCTTCCCTGAGCCACTAGTAAAGGAAGCTGGTAATGGAGGTGGAGGTGGAGGTGGAGGTGGGGGTGGGACTGCTCCAGTGCAAGGCGCCAGTAAATCAGGTGTTGCATCAGCTCGTAGGCTTTCCAAAGATGTTCCATTAGTTACTGAACCATTCTGAAAAAGAAAGTTTCAAAATTAGGAATGAAATATTGTACAGACTAAAATTATGCTCCACCTACAAACAAAGATGACATACCCGTTATTATATTCCACAAAGCCACTCGTGGCTGTAAATTCAATACAGAAAAGTCAAATATTATGTCTATCTTACACAAACAATTCTTTGTATGGTCAGCAGTTTGATAGTTTGGGATGCAATCTCTTCTACACCAGTAATTATGTAATGTTACAGCTCACCTAAAGAAAGTAGCTCAGTTGCAGTCCCTAACCATTTGCTTCCAAGCCCAAAGCAGAAAACTGGCAATTAGTATAAAATCTAATGTAGCTAGATTAGATATATTTACAGCAATGTTGGCATATGTTACTCCTATAATTGTTAACTTTCTCAAATGATGATTATATTACCTGCTCACAGGCATAAGAACTGAGATAAGTGAGCATATATTTGGCAAATACCAAGTTTGAAAAGACTATTGAATTCAGCTGCACATTGTACACTGCCATGAGGGACTCTGGGGACACCTCTGAGAGATGTGGGAAAATGCAGACTGCAAGACAAACTCTTGTTTTGTAGCGTATTGCAAAAATAACAAACATTAACATCCACAATTCTTTCCACTCTTCCACAAATATTTCTATCTGTAGGGCACATGGAATAACCACACTTACACATGCTAACTGTCCATCCCCACCACAGAACAATAAACTTCACAACAAAATCCAGGGAAAAAGCCAACCCTGTGTGTGTGATTGAAACATCAATTACTTTTGTGATACAGATCTAAATCTAAAAAGTATCAGCTGGATCAGACCCACTGAATCGATGAGACTTATGTTAATGTTTACTGACCAGTTCCCATTGATTCAAGAGACTCTCTCTATATTTGGGATTTACTGTATGTTGCCCTAAGGGTGAAATTAGAAATATTTAGATATATAGACTATATGTATATATTATGCAAAAATTATTTTTAAAAACCTCAAATTGTGTCCCCAAAGTGGATACCTTTTATACTATCCAGCTGTACATGACACAGTAGCCTGTTTTTCATTGTGATTCTATGAACAACAATGTTCTAGAAATGAGCTGCTTTACCTTGCATTTATGAACTCTTTGTTCTGCTTCAAGATGACTAAGTTTTTCTTCAATTTTCTGAAGCTGTGCTTTTGTCTCTTGATGAGCTAAGAATTCATTTTCAAACTAGAATATAAACATGAAAGTACCGTTTACCAATGTACTCATTCTTTCAAAACTGCCAGCATAACTCCTTGATTCTTTGTTTCACATATTATACAAGCTTGATACACTTACTGTTCACTCTCATGTTGATGAGGATACAAAGTGGTGGATTAAGGAATACTTCCAATGTATTCCGTAACCTCAATAGATTTTTTTTAATCCTATGCTTGGATGAAATTAGTTATATCAGCATCAGACTGGTGTAGAGGAATAGCCTGATCTCGTGGTGGCCTATCCAGTGAACCCAAGCCCACCACCTGCCTCCAGAATGCTTATTTGGAGGCCCACTCCCAGCAGTATAGCTACAAATTCAGAGATTTTCACAGGCATAATTGGGGCTGCTTCAGCCTCAGAACAGACATGTGTCCATTATTACAATTACAATGGTGAGTAATTTAATAAACACCAGATGTGACCATGATCAAACAGAAAACTGAAACTTTAAGAACTGATTACTAACCTCAACCAATACATATGAGATAGGACACTGGTTTTCAAACCACTGGTGTAATGTCCTTGAAATATATTCAAACACTTCCCTCATAGTGAACCAAAAAATAGGCAATATATTGGTCTCTCATGGCATTATTGTGCAAATATAGTCCTCTATGGACACTAAACTATGCATTTTTCTCTTCCCCCCCCCCCCACCACACACACACAATGGAAAGGCTAGCTGATTTCTCTTTCCCTAGGTCTAAATATAAAACTAGACAGGTGCTGTATAACAGAAATATGCTATGAAAAGAGATAGGACCTTGTAAGATGTAGTGTAATATTACAATGATCAAACTAGAACATAACCTACTTTGCTTCAACTTCAGGTGCCATTAGCACCTCTATGCTAGTCTTTTTCCAGATGTAGCACACAGACATAGGGTGGGGGTGGAGTGTGTTTTTTCACTGACAGAACAGTGTTTTGGAATTAGTGAAGGAAAATTGTTACCAATTTTACCCTATCTTCCATGCCACATTGGTAAGCAAAACTGGGGAAAATAGTCCTGCTGAGGAAAATGAAGATTCATGATTCAAGTGCCCATCTTTGTCTAGTGAAGCAACAGTAGCTGGGTGGGGAGGGATTTTTACTGTAACATGTCTTTAAAAGATTAAAATATTTCAATTTAGGAACCACACAGTTGTTGTTTTTAATTTACAATTAAAACACTGAAAACTACTCATGGATCTAGGGCATACTGTAATGTCTATTTTTAGCTTGTTAAAACGGCACAAGTCTCAGAACAGATTGGAAGTCATACATAGTTATAAAATACAGGTAAGTAAATAAAAATACTCTTGCACTACCAACCTTTTTTGAAAATTCTGAAGCTCTCTCTTCAAGTTCTTCTATTTTCTTTTGCTCAATGCAAACATCTAGAAGCAAACAAAGTTTGCTTTTTTAAAGCCTTTTAAAAATTCAACACCTGGTCAGTCTTTCAAAAGAATCAGTTCCCCATATGGCAGACCACAACATGGCTATGATTTCAAAAGAATCAACCACAGACATATGAACAATATGGTGCTTGATTATTACTGACATGGTGTTTGATAATTACTAAGCTGGGATGATTAAAAAGGAAGCATGGAAGTCAGGGTATGGTAGTCAAATATATCATCTTGGATTATGGTTCTTGGACCATAAGTATCAGAGATATTTTACAAATTTTGTATCCCATCTCAGGAGAAAGACAGGATATATTTCAACTATTTCATAAATATCTTTGTGGGGAGTTTAAGACATGACCCACAATGTTTTATATGTACATGTGTAGCAATAGCACATTTTCTCTGAAGAAACTTGCCAAGAAAAGACTGTGATAGTAGGTGGGTGGGATAGTAACTGGGTAGTCACTTTAGGATTGCCATAAGGTGCAAACAACCCGAAGGCACAACAACAACAAATTTGTGAATGAGTTAAGAGCTCACAAGCACATGCACTATACAACACATATGGCAGGGAGCAAGCATTCACTGACTTGCTGTCAAATAGTCAATGCAGGATCAGTGTTGTATGATTATAGAAAAGCCTCCAATATTTCTGGAAGAGGCAGTGCTCTCATTTAACAACAGATTTCTTTGGAAATGTGGGCAGCCACCTTTGGTTTTTCAAATATATCTTTATGAAGCAGTAATATTAAAAGACCTACCCATTAAATGACTAAAGTCTACATCCAGCCTTTTGCGATAACTAAAATCTGGGTCTACTCCACTTCGGTGCAAGACTATCTGTGAAATGCACTCTTCAATTAATTTGAAATACAGAGGTCTGCACATGTGAAAGAGAATATATATATATATATATATTAGCTAAAAATAGAATAGTTGTACAAGCAAGTTAGGTACAAAAGCAATTTATGCCATTGACAAGAACATTTTTGTAAGTAGTATTTTAAGTGAGGAGAATTTTAAAAAAACATACTAATTTCAGAAAAGATGGATCCTGAAGATCTGAAACTTTTGACATAAAGTTGCTTCTTATGCTGGCTTCATATAGTAACATATGCTAATACTAATTTAAATTGGATTTAAACCTAGATTTTAAGACCTGATCAAGACTGAACCCTAGTTAAGGTTTATTGTGGTTCTGAGATAACAACTTTGCTGTTGTTATGGTAATGGAAGAGTTTACAATTCCATGTAACATTTGCAATAACTTCTGTAAAGTCCTGTCTGAAAATAAATTCACAGAGAATAAGGCTATCAATGACAACCAGTAACAATAACAATACTACTACCAGGATCACAGGAAGCATGCTTTTAAATAACAGTTGCTAGGAAACAAATTCAGGCAAGGGTTGTTGCCATTTTGTCCTGCTTGCAGGCCTCCCCTGGGCAACTAGCTGGCATTGTGCAAAACAAGATGCTGAACTAACTAGGCTTTTAGTCTGAGGCAAACGTGTTTATCTTAGGTTCTAAGGACTACTGTATTCAAACCCTGTTTGTTGGCTTCCCACAAGCACTTGGCTGGTCCTTGTGGGAAACAAGATTCTGGGCTAGAAAGACCTTTGAAATGACACAGTGGGGCTCTTACATTTCTTTATAGTTTTATATTGTTATATTGCCTTTAAAATTCACATTTCTCTTCAGCTCTAAGAAACATCTCACTTTTTCCATGTTTATATTTACTTTGGAACATAAAATCCTCTTTCAGTGAAGACTGAGTGCAACAATTATGCCATTATGTTACATCTCATAAAAGAAGTGTTAATGTGAAAATACGCTGTTCTTTTTAAATTTATCTTTATAATATCATTTGTTTTATAATATCATTTGTTTTTAACTGCCATTGACATACACGTAGGGAGACCGTCTTTTTCCCTGTTAAAAACAGCCCTGCTCAGGCCTTGCAAACTGAGGGATGTAGATTCCATGAATGAGTCTATCCACCTGCAATGCAGTTTTCCTTTTTTTCTCCTATCTTCTACCCTAGCAAGCATTGTTGTCTTTTCTAATGAGTGATATCTTCTCATGGTATAGTCAAAGTCTTCATGGCTTCTAGGGAGAGTTCAGGCTTGATTTGCTCTAGGACCCATTTATCCATCTTTTTGGAAGTCCATAGTACTCGCAGATCTCTCCTCCAGCACCACATTTATTTACTTCAGTGTCTCATCTAGTTCCTTCACAGCTGTCATTCCAAGGCCTAGTCTTCTGATTTTTTTTTAACATACTTTTTATTATATTTTAACTTAAATATTAACTTAAATATTTTGTACATCCAATATATTTCACTTGCTATACATAGTTTCACATCAATTCACATATTCATTTTCCATAAATTTTTCCAGTCCGATCAATTATGAATAATTATTTTGAACTTCCATTTTCCCCCAAATAAACTAAGACGAATCATTACAGAAAGAAAGATACATTATATATAAATAAGAAAGTGACTCTCCATTCCCCAATAGGTTTTCCCCAAACTGATTCTTGTCATCCTGCAATCTCCATTCTGATTAAAGATTGACCCACATTTCTTTGAGCAGCATAGGCGGTGGCATCAGGGGTATAATGCCAGGGACAAGCTGGAAAAACCGAGAGCTTAGTTTCGAAGCCGGGGGAGATTAAGTAGTCTCCGGGAAGGCCTTCTGGAAGAGATGCATCTTTACAGCTTTTTTAAAGCAATCAAGGGTCGTAATAAGATGGATATCGTCCGGCAGGTCATTCCATAGCCTGGGAGAGATAGCCAAGAAAGCCCTCTGGGAGGTCTGCAACAGCCTGGTCTTCATGGGCTGTAGCAGGTTCCTCCCAGAGGACCCAAGCATGTGGGGAGGATTGTACGGGGAGAGACGGTCCCTGAGATAAGATGGGCCCAAGCCATGTAGGGCTTTAAAGGTTAAAACCAACACCTTGTACTGTGTCTGGAAACTAATTGGCAGCCAGTGAAGAGACTTGAGCACAGGTGTTTTGTGCTCTCTCCTGGATGTTCCAGTAACTAGCCTGGCTGCCATATTTTGAACCAATTGAAGATTCCAGGTTAAGCAAAATGGTAGCCCCATATAGCGTGCATTACAGTAATCCAATCTTGAGGTTACCAGAGCGTGTACCACAGATTCCAGATCCTTTATGTCCAGGAAAGGGCGTATCAGCTGAAGCTGATAACAGGCACTTCTGAACGTCACATTCACCTGACTAGTCATGTGAAGCGATGAATCTAGAAATAACCCCAGACTGTGAACAGGGTCCTTCAAGGAGAGTGTGACTCCATCTAGGACTGGGAGTTGCATTCCCAAACCTGGTTTTTCTGTTTTTCCTCATCCAATCCATTACCGCTCCAAGGTAGTCATTGAGAGGAGAGACACCATCTGAAGTCGGAGCCGACGATTTGGTCATGGAGAAGTATATCTGAGTGTCATCAGCATACTGATGGCACTGTACTCCATGCCTCCGAATGATCTTGCCCAGCGGCTTCCTATAGATGTTGAATAGCATCAGGGACAAGATGGCACCCTGAGGGACACCACAACTGAGCTCAGTTTTGGAAGAGCAACTGTCTCCGAGCCTCACCCTTTGGGATCTGCCAAAGAGAAAGGATTGGAACCACTGCAGCGCGAGGCCTCCAGTTCCTAATTCTCTCAGCCGATCCGAAAGGATGGAATGATCAATCATACCAAAGGCTGCTGACAGATCCAAGAGCACCAGCAGGGTCACACTACCCCTGTCAATGCTCAAGCGGAGGTTGTCAGCCAGAGCAACCATGGCGGTCTCAACTCCATATCCTGTTCTGAAGCTGGTTTGAAATGGATCAAGATAATCGTTTTCATCCAAGACAGCTTGGAGTTGGGAGACGACTGCTCTCTCAATCACCTTGCTTTAAAAAGGCAATGAAACTGGTCTGTAGTTGTTCCTGTCCGCCTCCTTCAAACAAGATGGTACAGTACCTTCTCTGAATGACAAACTGATTATGTCCCGAAAGAACACCCTCAATGCGCCCCCCCCCGGATGACTAGCCAAGATGGACAAGGGTCGAGAGGGCAAGTCGTCCTTCTCACACTTCCAGGGACCTTATCCACGTCATTGGTACTCACAGATTGAAATTCATCCAGCAAAATGACAGCAACAGAGTAGCTGGACACCCCATCCATGGATTCTGATAAAACACTGGAGTCCAAGTCGGTCCTTATCCGAGAGATTTAATCTGCAAAGTAGATGTTAAACGCATCACAGCAGGCCATCATTGGGTCAAGTAGAGGGTTTGACACAGGAGGAACCTGCATCAATTCCCCCACCACCCTGAACAGCTCTACTGGATGGGTCTCTGCAGATGTGATATGTGCAGAACAGAAGGATCTCTGTGCTGCACGCAAAGCCTCCCGATAACAAGTTCTGTCAGACACAAGCTGAGTCTTCTGTCATTTGCGCTCTAGTCTTTGTCCAGTCCACTTCATCCTCCTGAGTTCCTCTGTGAACCAGGGTTTATGGTTAGAAGCGGTCTGGAAAGGACGCTCGGGAGAGATTGTGTCGGTAGCCTTGGTAAGGTCAGTATTCCAAGTGTTTACCAAGGCTTTGACAGGATCACCAGCGTGTCCAACCATTAAACCCTCTAGGGCTTTCTGGAAACCAATAGGTTCCATTAGCCTTCGAGGGCAGACCATTCTACTTGGTCCGCCACTAAAAATCCCAAACTGAAAATCCCATCGAGTGTATGACCCGTGCAACGGGTAGGCCCATTGACCAATTGAGATAGGTTCATGCTTGTCATGGATTCCATGAACTCCCAAGCTACTTCAGCTAGATCAGACAAACCGGTCTCGAGAGGGATGTTAAAGTCGCCCAGGACCAGAAGTCTGAGAGACTCCAACAGCAACTCAGAGACCAGCTGAAGTACAGTGGTCCCCCGGGTTACGAAAGTAATCCGTTCCGGATTACTTTTCGTAACCTGCAAATATTCGCAACCCGGGGGACTGCTTTGTTTGCCGGACCGCGCCGCAAATTTAAAGGGGTCGCGCGGTTTTTTTCTTCGTACCCCGGGTTTTTTTTCGTAAGCCGGGGCCGTTTTTGCGGACCCGGCTCTTTCGTACCCCGGGGTTTTAGTACCCCGGGGGATTCGTAACCCAGGGTACCACTGTATTCACTTTATTGTTGAACCAAAAAACTGAACATTTATTATATACTGTATATATATTTATATACAAAAACTTTGCTAGGTCTTACTTTCAGGGGAATTGCTTTATATTTAGCAATTCAGCAAAACCTCTACTAGGTCTTATTTTATGGGGATGTCTTATTTTTGGGGAAACAGGGTATTCAAAATTATCTGAAGTAATATCTCTAGTGCCTCTTCTTTTCCTTAACCCAGCTTTATCATCTGGCATTTCCCCCTCCATATATGTTAAAAATCTTTGTTGCAGAATTTTGAGCATCACTTTGCTCAAATTCCAAATTAATGAAATTTGAAATGAAATGATACATTCCAAAGTAATGTAATGGTCCCTTGTTTAGGATTAAAGGTCACTACCCCGGGGGTGAAGGACCCATTAAGATAGTCCGCCCTCGAAGGGTGATGGAACCCAAAAGGTCCCAAGAAGCCCTAGAGGGATATGTGGTTGGGAACAACAGCGATTCTGTTGATGCCCTGGTTAATACCTGGAACACCGACCTCACTGGGGCTATAAACAGTATCGCTCCTGAGCGTCCTCTCCAACCATGGTATACACAAGATCTTCGGAGGATGAAGCGAGAGACGAGACGACTAGAGCGCCGCCGGTGTCAACACCGACGTTTATCTGACAAGGCACTCCTAGAGAACCTATTAAGGTCCTATGGAGCGGCAATCAATGCAGCAAAGAACTCGTTCTATGCTGCATGTATTGCATCAGCAGAGTCTCGTCCAGCAGAGCTATTCAGGATGGTCAAAGATTTAATTCAGCCCCCTCCCACCCTGAATCCTTTATTAGAACCAACAGTTGCCTGCTGTGACGCTTTCAACGACTTTTTTGCCGGTAAAATCTCTCAGATAAGGGCTGATCTGGACACTGGCATTAATGCAGAATACATAACAGAGGCATCCAGTGACTTCGTGGACTTGATTAGACTGGATCATTTTTAGTTTGTGTGTATTGATGATGTGGACAAGCTCCTTGGAAGTGTTAGGAAGACGACTTGCTCACTCGATCCCTGCCCATCTTAGTTGACCGTTCAAGGAGTGGACAAGGTAACGACATTACTCCAACTTGTCATCAATGTGTCCCTCAGGGAGGGCAAATTTCCACAGGCAGTGAAACAGGCCGTGGTTAAACCACTCTTTAAAAACTCTCCCTGGACCCCTTGATAAGAAATAATTATAGGCCGGTCTCATTGTTACAATTTTTGGGCAATTCCAAGCTGCCTTGGAAGAAGCTGATTATCTAGACCCATTTCAAACCAGCTTCAGGAGGGGATATGGAGTCGAGACAGCCATGGTCGCCTTGGTCGATGATTTCCATCTGGCCACCAACAAGGGAAGTGTGACCCTTTTGGTGCTCTTGGACATCTCAGCGGCATTCGATACCCTAGACCACGGTATCCTTCTGGAAAGCCTGAAGAGGATGGGAATCAGAGGCACTGTTTTGCAGTGGTTTCGTTCCTACCTCTCAGGCAGGTTCCAGATGGTGAAGCTGGGAGACAGCTGCTCTCGTAAAAGAGAGCTGACATCTGGTGTTCCTCAGGATGCCATTCTTTCTCCCGTGCTATTTAACATTTACATGAAGCCACTGGAAGAGATCATTCAGAGACATGGGGCCCAGTGTCATCAATATGGTGATGACACTCAAATATATCTCTCTATGTCTCCGACTGCTGCAGTGACCAAGGATGGCATCTCTTCTCTAAATGCCTGCCTGGAGTCGGTAATGGGCTGGATGAGAGAAAACAAACTTAAGTTGAATCCAGAGAAAACAGAGGTACTTTATGAAAAAAAGAAGAAAATATAGTGTTCTTCAGAAGACAAAATGTATGGGAAAACACCAAGAATCCATATACCGAACAGTAATTGAAAATGCAAAACCTTTTGAAGCAATAGATTACCCACGTACATGACTAGGTTGAACTGGTTTTGACATAGATTCTTTCCATCACTAGCAATCTAAGGGCAGCTTCATATGCTGTGGAGCCAGTTTCCTCCAGCAAATAGCTGTTCTTTCAAATGCTATTCCTCACGTTTGCAGCTTAATGACAGAGGACAGTACTTAGGTACAGTACAGAGGATAGCACCTTCTTCCATTGAAAAAAAATCAGATGAATGGAGAAGAGGTTTCAAAAATCATCTCCAGAATCATATTTCTTATTCAGTGAACTAACCACATTTACATTTGTTTATTTGATGGGGTTAGATTTTGCATATGAACTGGCTATTAGTTGTTTTAGGAGCAGAGACACAGTAAATACGAACACAACTAGAATTTACAAGGCATTCTCTGTTAATTATGTTCCCATTTGTTATGTCTGTTCTTAAAACACTTAAAACAACATAGTACAGTGGTCCCCCGGCTTATGAATTCCCCGGGTTGCGAAAACCCCAGGATCCGAAAGCCACCGGACCGCTACAATATCCCCCGGGATCCGAAAGATCCCCCGGGATACGAAAAAAAAAACCGTGCGGCCCCTTTAAATCGGCCGCGCGGTCCATTGAGTTTAGCGGTCCCTCAGGAAACGAAAGCTTCCGGGTTACGAAAGTAATCCCGGAACGGATTACTTTCGTAACCCGGGGGACCACTGTACATGGAGAGAGATAAACCTGACCAAAAGCTTAACATATAAAATGCAAATAAATAAACATAGAATGTATTACCAGACCAATCAACTGACAAAACAATATTTAAAATGCAAGAAAAGAAAACAATGAATTCAGTTATGTCTAACAAATATATATACATAAAATGGCAAAATGGTGGTGTTTGAGACCTTTCTCTTTGATTTTTTTGGTATTAGGAACAGAGATAGTCTTTCCTTAGCAAAATTCTATACCATTGTGACACTGAGAAGCTGGAAAAACTTCAATTTTCCTAGAGGATCACTGTCTACAATACTTGAAAAAAATGTGGTTATTATATCCTAGCTAATTCACATTATGTAAACTGTAATGACAACTATCCATGTAAGAACTGTTGAAAATTTTCCTTACCGTATACAATAGTCATTTCGAATCAGCAAGAGATGCTGAAGTATAGAAAGAAAAGAACCTTCTGCACTTGTGTCCTTAACTGTGTTCCACAATACATTGTAGACATCATTTGCTTCAGTAATCAAGTTAAGGATGATCTAACAAATTTGAATTCAATGCCATACAAGTGTTAGTCAAATCTGAATTGTAAGTACAGTCAAAACATTCCAGTAATCTGGTAAGAAACCTGTAAATTTTTGATTATAGCTTTTGAGTGTAACTGCTTCATTTATTTGACCAAAATGCTTCTTCTTAGTTGTTTGGAACAATAAACACACCTCACTTCCCACACCTCATTTTTAAGCACCACATAAAAATCAGAATCTATTGGATAAGTGTCCACATTACATAGATATAGAGGTGAAAGAGACGAACATCCAGGGGCGGGCTGAAGCCATCCCCAGCCTGATCACCCCAAGGCCATAGTGAACACATGCTGCAGCCCCGAGGGTGCCTCCTGCCGCAGTCCCAAATGGACCACAGCAAGGAACAGAAAAAAGCTGCTCCTTTTGGAACAACACACCCTGAGGGAGCCAGAGGCAGCCCCTGTCTACCCATCTGTTTTGGGCCTTAAATATCAGAAATACATCAGCTTAATAGCACTAGTAAGATAATTGTTGCCAAACCTGGTCTAAATTTTTCTGTTCTATTTTAAAAGGATATTCTAATTCTGATCTGATATCTTCTAAACGATGAGAAAATTCAATCATGTCTTCTTCCTTATGTTCAGTGAACACTTTGAGCTGGATATCCAAAGCATCATTGTTTATGCATTTCAATTGCTGCAGTGAGAGAAAAAATGTAACAGTGCCTAATTAATAACTACTACTAAAATGAGTTATTTTGAAGAGAATCCAGTTTTAGCACTGCAAGGTACATATTTTGAAGGATCTATATTAATTATTCAAAGACTAAGCAAGTGTAGAATACATTACATAAAACAAATCTGGTATTGGCAGTGCTATCTTCATTTCATTTTAAACTACCATATTGCAAATGAAATTTTATACAACCTTTCTTCCTCTGTATTAATAAATTATTCCATGCGGGAGTTTATACAACTTCCATCTTGGGTAAATCTTCTAATTTAAATATTAATTTACTTACATACCACAGGACACTTACTGGCAATTGCTCTTTCAGTCCACAACGCATAAATTCATTTCTAATGTGGAGCCTGAAGTCCAAATCATCAGGAGATGTAACTAGAGCATTGATGAGCTGCATGCAGGCTACCTGCAAGAGATGATAAATTTAACTGCTTTTAGCTTTCGTTTGTTTATGTTAGAGACTTAGAAGTAGCTATACAGTACTCTGAATGTGAATTGTTATCATTTGAGGGAAATGTTCACAGAAAAACAGATCCAAAACTTCCATGTTTGATTAGTTCAGTTTATACCCAATTACAACTTTGCTTATTGCTGCACATGTAGTAGTGTGAAATTGCCATGATGTGCAGCGGTATGTGTGTTACTTGTTAAACAATGGAATTGGAGAGCAGCAATAATGAGATCCAGTAGGAAAAAAATTATCTTGTCCACGGTGACAAGAAGAAAGTAGAATCTGTCGGCTGCATTGATCAAAGATTAAAGTCTAGCCAGCTCTTACAATTCTTCTAGAGAAACAAATCTCCAGAAAAAAATCTTATGGAGAAACCTGGAGTGAGACTAAGCAGAAAAAGGAAAAATCTCCAAGGCACCATGAGGCAAGCTGTTGAAAGAACTGCTTAGCCATGGATAAGAGAATATGCTGGAAATGTCTGTTATTTCTAGGTGGGAGAGAACACACTTCTTATGAAAGGTTGCTTTACTCCTATACACTGATTTAAAAGATTTTTTTTTTCTGGAGACCTTCACTGGTCTCATCCCATTTTCACCCAGTCAGTGGAAGTCATCCTGACTATTCTAATTTTTTTTCCCCCTTACCATCTAGGAAATTGAAGCCTAAAGACACTATATCCACCAAGATTGGTGAGACTTGAATTTGTTACATTAAATCTGACTGATTACAATGGGTATGCCAATCTAAACATTACTAAGTCTAGATGAACAAATTGCTTATCTATACCTGTGGTTCTTCGTGTGCTCATTTGTGACTACGCAAATAGGTCTCTATGTCTATACAAAGCTTCTCTGGGAACCTTCTAGAGCCGAACATTTTTTTGATGGTAGCCCCCTCCCTTCTCTCAACTCAAACATACAGATTTTCCAATTTCCAGTTCTTTCAACCCACACATACAGATTTTTCAATTTCTACCCTCTTTGTTAGGGGACATGGAAGGGGAGGACTTACAGCCCTTCACTTGTGTTGCCTCTACAATAACAGAATTTGAAACAGGATGGTGAAAAAGAAAACCTGCCTTTCTTAATGCAACCTGTAAAAGTTTCTGGTCCTTCTTTAAATACGTGCTATTGATGTTGGCTTAGTCTAAGACTTCTGAATAAGCATGGACAACATAGTATTTAGAGGCAACCTAACTGAACATTAATAACAGAATGAGCCCTGGGGAATAATGGGTTTAGTGGTAGTTTCTCCTTTACCTCCATCCTGAACACCTGAGCCCTCTTCAGAATCTCCTATCATAAGTGTTATTATCCATCCTCTGATGGGGATAGAGGAGTGATATCTCCACACCTCTTCCACTGGAGATGATGTTTAGGGAGATAAGGACTCCAAGGTAAATTGATTTGTGCCACAGGTGGCTAATAATCCATCGCCTTATCCAATGCTGCCTGAGATAGTTGGAGTAAATGCTTTAATGATACTTGTATTGGTGCCAGTAAAGCAACTGATGTGTCCTGAGCAAGAAGCAACGTCACAACAGGTGATGATCACCAATGTTGATGGATCATGTGCTGACACAGTTCCTTGAGATGCCTGATGGGCTTTGTTATGAGGAACCTCAATCACTGAAGCCAAAGGCTGATTGACCCTATCTTTCTCTGTTGGCAGGGACACATAGTTGTGGAAAAACAAGTTCAGAAATATTTACACAGAAACACTGCCAGAACCATACTCAGTCCCAACAGTTGTACCAAAGAGACTGTTAGAATCATAGAATTGGAAGAGAGCACAAGGGCCATCTAGTTCAACCCCCTGCCATGCAGGAATATATAAGCAAAGCATGCCCAACAGATGGCCATCCAGCCCGTTTAAAAACCTTCAAAGAAGATTCCACCACTCTCTGAGGGAGCATATGCCACTGCTGAACACATCTTACTGTTAGGACCTTCCTAATGTTGAGGTGCAATCTCCTTTCCTTTAGTTTGACTCCATTGTTCCAATCCTGTTCTCTGGATCTGCAGCAAACAAGCTTGCTCCATCCTCAATGTGACATCCCTTCAAATATTTAAAGAGGGCAATTATATCACCTCTTAACCTTCACTTCTCCAAGCTAAACATACTTAGCTACCTAAGTCGCTCTACACAGGGCATGGCTTCCAGAGCTTTCACCATTTTGGTTGCCCTCCTCTGGACATGCTCTGGAGCAAAATTTCATAAATTTTGTTTCTTTTTAATTAGGAAAATAAAGAATAGTCTAAATTATTAGAATAAAATGTAGGTACTGTAAGGGGATCAACTAGCCAAAAAAAAGCTTTTCTAAACATTATTTTAGATTTTACTTTTTACTTCTCTTTTTAAAAGCAAAAAAAAACCCCAAAAAACACAAGATTACCATGGACAGAAGGAGCACAACCTACTTAATAGCCTGCTATCTCTCAGTGGATGCGGCATCGGCGCTTGAAGCTCAACATGTCTAAGACAGAGCTTCTTGTCTTCCCACCTAAGCCCACCCTTCAATACTCCTTCTCTGTCTCTGTTGATGATACTTCTATTCAACCGGTTCAACAAGCCTGCAGTCTTGGTTTCATTTTTTATTCTTCGCTGTCGTTTATTCCCATATCCAGGACACCACCAAGTCCTGTAGATTCTCTCTTTATAACATTGCCAAAATCCGTCCATTCCTCTCAGCCTCTACTGCTAAGTATCTGGTTCATGCCCTAGTGGTTTCATGACTAGATTACTGTAACCTTCTTCTGACAGGGCTTCCTCTCTCTCACCTCCATCCTTTAATCTCCTTCCAGAACTCAGCTGCACGTACCATAACATCCGCTCGCCGCTTTGACAATGTTTCTCCTCTTTTATCCTCCCTTCACTGGCTCCCCTTCCCCTCCAGCATCCAGTACAAGCTTTTGCTGTTGACCTTCAAAGCCATCCATGGACTGGCACCTCCTTACTTACAGTATCTGAACTTCTTCCTCCTTACATTCTTACACATACTCTCCGCTCTGGTAGTCAAGGTCTCCTGTCCCAGCCTAAGATTTCCACTGCCCTGTCCCGGATTTGTCCCTTCTCGCTTGCTGCCCCTCACTCCTGGAATTTTCTTCCCCCACATGCATGCCTCATCACTTCTCTAACCAGATACAAAACTGAGTTAAAGACTATATTGTTTAGCGAAGCGTTCCCAGGCAAGTGCCCTTCTCTGCCCCAGGATGTTCCGCCCTAATTATGTGTTACGAAGCCAAGCTCCATCCGCCTTGGTCCAGGCCTCAGAGGGAGTGAAGAACTGCTGGATTTGATCCCCTTCCCCACCACCTTTCCCTTCTCCTTTTGTGTTGTGTCTCTTTAGATTGTAAGCACGAAGCCAGGGAACCGTCTAATTAAATGGTTGTAAGTACAGTGCTGTGTAAATTTACAGCGCTATATAAATAAAAGTTAGTAATAATAATAATAATAGCCTGGTAAGAAATAGTCTCATTCTTAATGATATGGTTAACAACATAAGATTATTAGTTTTACTGAAAAAGCAATTGTTCCTGCCAAGACATGAAAAGGTCTTCATAAATATTCCTTTGTGAACTCTTTCATGTTAAAATGCAAAGATACTTCAATAGTTAACAAACTAACTGCATATCTGTTAAAACTGCATGAGAAGAGTAATTTGAACCTTGCATCACAATGTTTTCATCTTGAGCAATAAACCAAAACAAAACAAAACAAAACAAAATAGAGTATTTTTCCAAATAACAGCATAATTAAGCTAGTTTGACAAATATTGTTCTCCATCACCAGATCAAGTATCAATAGCAAATTTCCATAAGCCAAGTTTAGCTTAGAAAATAATAATAAAAAAAAGATGTGTGGAGATTCAATATTTCAAGTAAAACATTATGGCCACCTGCTCTGAATAGTTATGCTCCCCAAGAAGCAGCAAATTTGCAGTGCGCCCTTAATCTTGAACTGCAGCTCATAGAAAAGAGTGGCTTATATTAATTGCATTGTCATCCATAACAGGTACAGATAACAAAGTACCTGGATCCATTCGTCTATAAAGACTAGTTCTAGGCTCTGCTCTTCTCAAGAGCAATGAATTAAGTATACTAATGGGACAGCAGTGTTTCAAGTTCTATAATACAAATGCATAATCAAAACATTCTAGTATCTATTAACATTGTTTAGAAGTAGAAGAATACATTGTATTTTGATTAGATTATGCACAGCAAAATTCCAGTAAGATGATAAAAGGTGAACATGGAAAACGTAAGCATTATTCAGATACTGTATTTATTTTTAATATGTTGCTAGTGTAAGTATATATTTTGAGCTGTATGTTCTACTATGTTCCAAGCCACCTAATCTCTATACTTGGCAAAGTGAGAAATTTCTATTTTGAAATCAGCACTGTTAAATTCTCAAGAAAAAAAAATCAGAGGTACAATACTTTAAAACGCAAAGTATACTTCTGATGTTTACACCCTGAAACTCTGACTCCATAATATTTATACAAACAGGCATTAACATGAGAAATCAGAGCTATAGAAAGTCAACATAATTGATTCTGCAGGAATTTCTCTGTCTATCCATCTGCATCCAGAACTGAATAAATCCTAGCATTTCTTTTTTCTCAGGTAAACACACAGCCCATAGAATGCCTTTATTTCCAATAGAATGCCACAGAGAAGTATCATTTACTTGCAAATGGACTGAATTCCCCCGAAGGCCTTCCACAATGGGAAAAAATCTGTCAGTATTCCTGTCTTCTGCTGTAGCAGTCAGGGCTTCCAAAATTTTTTCAAGGCTACACCATTATAGGAAACAAACAGAAACAAATATTTAACATATATCAAAACAGATGTTTAAAGCTTAGAACACATAAAGACATTTTGCTCAAGCTCTTTACACTGCCATTTGATGAAAACATGACATCTAAAATTCTACACCGACTCTGCCAACTAGGATGGAATCACTTTTGCAAAGTCTGTTTAGCCCTTGTAGCTCCAGAGATGTTTGCAAAACAAGCTTTTTCTGTAAGTCCTGACAGAAAAATTGTTTGCAAAGACTCCAACATCACAGGTCTGGGTAAACAAACATGCCATGTGCTAAATAAAATGCTTAGTTTCAAAGCATTATACAGCTTTAGGCTTGGTTCTTAACTTAATGATTTGCAATTAAAATTCTCACCTCCTGGTATTTCTTTAAAAAATTGTTTAAAATTCAATATAAAACTTGTGTATTCCATGTTATACTTACATGTTTTCTTCTCCAACAATACATAATGCTGAAAGAAGCTTAGTTACATCTGTCATCATGTTGATTTGTCTGGGATCAATTGCTTTGGCCAATAATGAAAAGCTTCTCTGCTCACCCATTATTCTTTCTAAACCATACTGAACAAAAAAGAAAAGTGACAGAAATGAAAAGGTGATGGTCTGAAGCAAAGCTCCAAGGTATTTTGACATATTGCCCTAAATACAACACCAAGCTGGTATAGTAGTGGCAAGTGTTGTTCCCTCTCCTATCCCGCTGCAACCCTAGGTTTCACTTTTAATTCTGCAACATTTCTGTTTTCCAGAGTAAACAATAACACTCATTCATGTGACAGAAACTGGGATCTGGTATGTTTCCCCTTCCCTTTTAGGTAGATTACTTATATATGTCCATTTCCAATAGTGAGGGACAAATATCGTACCCAGCCAGTGATGCAGTTGTTGGCTTTGGGGATAATGTAAATATTGTAAATAGTTATACTAGGCCATTTCTTTTATATACCATTCTGAAAAGGTTTTCCTTTTGAGGAAGGTTATTTTAGTTGTGCAGTTTGACTTTTTGTGGGTTGTTCTCACTAAGGGGCACATCAAAATGCCCATGTTATTCCTGTATATCACAGAGCATAGAAGGAGCAATCCATCCAAGGATGTCCCCCTTTCACTGATGGGAAATTTGGGAGTCCACAAGTGGCTGCACTGAGCAGGGGAAAAAGCTCTTCCTAAGTCAACTGATGGAAGATGTTCTTTCAGCAGATAAGCCATACTGGATTCTGACCATAAATATTCTATTCTGAAAAAACTACGTGTTCTTGGAGCAAATGAAAAACTATCATAAAGTAGTCTGGTAAAGCATGCATAAAAAAGGAAACAACAATAATAGTATAATCTAATAAATAATAATACACAAATTGACATGTGGTTAAACACCCATATTTCTAAGTAAGTCTAATAGTCTTCTATAGACCTAAATACCCCAAAGGCACCAAATCCGATCTGCTCTTGAATGGTAAGAAGAGTCAGCTCTGGATAGTCCTTGAATAGAAAATATTAGATGGACACCAGGTATATAGGTTGCATTTCAGAGAAAGGAATTGGCAAAATCACTAAGGGGCTTTCTAGATTGGCAAAAAGAAGTGTGTTCATGGCTGCATGAAACTCTAGCCTTTAGATGAGAAAAAGGGAAAGCGTGCCATGAAAATGCTTTTTTATTTTTTTTATTTTTTATTTTTTTGCGTTTTTGGGGAGAAGAGCCTTTAAAAAGGTGCTGGTTTTCCCAGCTTCTTTTTTAAAAACTGCGGAACAGTGCAGCTCCATCTAAAGGCTGTGGTGCAGCTGCTAAGCATTAAGGAAAAGGTAATTTCATGTCACACTTTTCTGCCAATCTAGAAAGCCCCTAAGCATTCCTCGTCTAAGAAAACCCTATGAAATTGATGGGGTCACCATAAGTTGGCAGGCAACTTGAAAGTACACACACACATGTGTGCACACACACAATAGTCTTCCACAGCACATGGCTCTTTACACTACCCACAAAGCAATCAATGTTTATCTCATTTCTACCATGTGATACTAAAATTCTTATTAGCTATAACCTCAACTTATAATTACCAATATATTTTTGGCAAACAAGCATTTAAATGAACACCTTGTCTTGGTTACTCTGATAAATATCCCCAGAGGGCAGTGGAAAGATCCAGGAGAGCGGTGGAGAGGAAGGGGTAGCAGGGGTGTAGCAAGAGGGAAAAAGGGGGGCAGATTTTAATCGAAGTATTGGTGCAAAGGAAAGACAAGGGGAACCATTAGTCTTTAGGACTATGGTGGGGATGAGGGTTGCATGAAACCGCTTTTCAAAGTTCCTTAAAACCACTGCACAGCCCCACTGATCACTTCATGTCATGGTATCTCCTGCTCTTCACCTGCCCCCAAGAGCTAACTCCCTTAGCCACATCTTTACTAGTGGTGGTGGCTAGTGGTGGGAAACATGCAAGGCTGGGCATAGGGCATTGCTTCTCTGGCCTAGAGTGGTGCCATTTGGGACAGACTGACTGACTGAAGCAAGGAGTTGGAGCATGTGGTGGCATAGGAGAAGTGGCAGCAAAAAAGCTTTCAAATTTGGGACCCTGCTTAAGCTTTGTGAGCTTTGATGGGACTTGGCTGGCAGGTTGAAGCTGCACTGCTGCTCCTGCTTCCTTTTATCAAACAGGCTGAGAGAAGAGGTAGCAGAAGAAATAATGTTGGTGTACATGAGGAACACTTGAAGCTGTGTGGAGAAGACATGTCCCTGGGAAAGGAGGTGGAGTATCTGGGGTCAATTCATGGAAAGAGTTCTTTACCTTGGAGTGGCTTCTGTAGTTAAAAATCTCCCTTTCTCCAACCATGGCAGTCTCTAGTCCAGAATATGTGGCCTCTTACTATGCCCCTCTCTCCCCCAACAAAGAAGGATTGAGAGTCCTTCCTTACCAGGAATAAACTTCTCCCTTTCCACCTGACCACCTTGGGAACAGGACCTGAGCAGTTGGTTGAGCAGTGACCAGGAGGCCTCTTGCCCACACTGGCCTTTGCTGGAAAGGCAGCATGGATAAGAGGTTTCTCAGTTACTGGTCAGCCAGCTGTTTGGCTGCTGCTCCCTGGGTGAGCAGGTGCAAAGGGAGCAGTGACTGAGCATCTGCATGAGCAGACACCAAAAAGCCTTTGCTACAAGACCGGCATAGGCAAGAGGCTTCTCAGTTGCTGCTCATCCAGAGATGCTCAGCTGCTGCTCCCAGGGTCACTGGATGCAAAGGAAGCATCTACATAGAGTTGTTGTTTTGAATTTGCAGTAGAACAATATGCATAATATCAAGAGATAAGAAGAGGGGGAGGGGCATTAGGTTTTTGCCAAAGAGGAAATGGGGCGATAGCTGGAAAAAGTTTGGGGGGATACTAGTCTAAAGAAAGTGTAGTAATCAAATGGTCCTTCAGAAGTCATTGCACAGTAACTCCCAACAGTATTTAGCATTGGACTATACTGGTTAGGATTACTGGAAGTATCAATTCAACAACATTTGGAGGGCTGCATGAGTCACTCATCTACTGTAAAGACAGTTATCCAAAGTTTTGAAAATACAAAATGATACTGTACAGAAAAACTCTACCCTGCCCACCTACGCCATCCAGGGGAGAGTTTCCAGTTAATCCCAGTTCCCTCCAAAAATAGAAAAAAATCAGATGCAATTTCGTATCAGGGCAATCCTTTAAAAATTCAGTCAAACATAAAACTAAGTCTAGGATCTCAGTAATTAGGTATATAATTGTAGCCTTAAACAATTTAGCAAATGAAGTTACTAACCTTGTTATTCATAAAAGCCTTCAAACACTGTATGATCTTATGTTGAATCTTCTTCAAAATCTTGTCCTGACTGATCGTAAGAAATTAAGAAAAGTTTAGGCCAGAGGTTATTCTGCTCTTACTGAAAATTGTGTAAAGCAAAGAGAAGTCTTACTGTTTCATTTCCATGAGCCTTTCCAAGATGTTCAATAATAATCCAAGTCCTTCATGTCCAAAGTTCTCAACCCAACTGCAAAAAAAAAAAAAAAAATTGTTTATATTTTTGGGAAATATAAAAGGAAATATTTTTGGTTTTGTCTGTCATGCCAGTTGTATCTTCTGCTAACATTGTGATTGAAAATGTTTATCCATTACTTCAAAATGAAATAATGGACTTGGGAGGCCATCTTTGTATTTTAATTGTTTTTTCCTCCAAAAAAAAAAAATCAGAAGTAAATTAGAGATAATGCATTAGTGATGGGCAATAGAATGAGCTACTCTTTAAAATTTAATAAATAAAATTAAAGAGTTACATTTTAAAGTGACTAATTTTAATATGGATTCTGCTAAGGCCTGGAAATGCTAAGAGGACTCAAACATAGATAAATCCAAACAATTAACAAGCTCTTTTCTTTTCTCTTGCCCCCTCCTCTCCTACCTCACTCATGGAAAGCCAGCCTCTCTCACACATTAATAAGCAAACAACCAGCCTCTGCCTTCTATTCTTTTGCTTCAAACACTGTCACTATTAGTCACTTCTTGACTCTCCAACCCACTTGCCCTTATTGCTGATTCTCTTCTAACACAAAAATGATGTCTATTCAACAACAGCTTGTTTGAAATAATTTGTCTTGAAAGCAAATTATGATCCATATCCTCACTAAGGACTTTGTTAAGCACTGCCTTAAGCAAACAACTCAAACAAGATGCAGACCTGTGGATCTCACACTTTCAGGTGTCTTCCCCTGCATGTTTTTTTTAACCATCTCTTCCTGCTGAAGAAGCCAGTGTGCTTTAAAAGGTACTGTGGTGTACTCTGCATCTCTTGGCTGACCTAATTGCTTTAAAAGGTACTGTGGTGTACTCTGCATCTCTTGGCTGACCTAATAAAGATCTCACCACAATGTGTATTTTGGACCCATATGCTAAAGCAGCGAAGTAGCATTGGGAGGGGGATACCCTGATAAAGGAAAACAGAATTTTTGTTTTATAATAGCACAGAATGCCCTCTTATGTGTATTATGATGCTACTCATGTATTTAATCTGTGTTGCTCATTCAGTTGTTGCTAAATTAATCTCCATATAATTACGATATTGCCAAAAGGTCTCTTAAACTAAGATTAGAATTTGATTAAATCAGCATTTAATAAGAGCTGTATTGTTTTATCAAAGGATCTACTTATAAATTGGTTGTGAGTTTATGAACACCAAATGCTAATATATTTCATAACTAAGTTTTTAAAGTAATGTGGGAGACTATATAAGGTCTTGTACACACCCACTTTTGTTATCTTCTACGTGTGTGCAGTGAACTTGTACTATGTGTGTACTTCTAATAGTGAAGAAGTAACCTTTTACATGTGGAAGGAGATGACTAGTGATGAGATGTAATATTTACCTGGTATAATCTGCATTCTTAATAAAATGGCACGAAGAAAGAATAATGACAAGAAGGAAACACTTTGTGGAACAGAATAAATAGAGACAAATACTTTGTGATGCTAACATATGTGCAAATCAGTTTAGTTCATGGACAACTGGTTTCAGCTGGACCAAAGTGTTATCCAGGATGTGCTCTGTGATCATATACTCTCCTAATTCATTGGCACTGGTAGTTGAAACTTCAGGGACTAGGTCAAATTAGACATAACTGGACCTTGAAAATGACTCAGCTGCATCTAGTGCAATATGATTGTTGACTAGAACAACTTATAGAAATCATGTAACTAGTTTTGAAGATATTCACTTACTGCTCATATACTTCTACTATTAAGTCAGTATGCAGATTTAAAGCCCTAAATGGCTTGGGAATTTTATATTTGAAGGAATCTGTCTCACTGTATACATCCATTCTTTCCTACAGTTGTTTTCTATGTCCCACTGGTGGGATTAGCACAATGTGAGGACATGGGAGAGGGCCTCCACTACTAAACCAGATGGTAATGTACTCCTTACAGAAATCTGACTAGCACTGATGATTTCATTCTTGTGCCAAGTGAAGATATCACTTTTTATCAAAGACTGGATCCTAATGATTTCATTCAGCCCCATACACATACCTGTTTCAAAATTATTTTAACTACTTTTAAAAAAGTATTCAATAAGATTTTAGTATGTTTAGTTTATGTTTACTGTTTTAAATAGCTTAAAATGATTTTATCTACCTAGAATTCTTATAATATAGGGTGGGATATAAATATTTAAATACATATGTAGATTTATTTGTGGGAAGAGTAGGCTTGCTGTCACCAAATGGAAAGTATTTCTAGCTTGGGGAATGTATGAAGTGTCTTAGTATAATTAGAGATAAATCATCTATGGGGTGGGGGAATGAAGCATGTGAATTTTAATCACTGTGATGGACGAGATATTTTTGGTTTCATTTACCATCCTATATATTCTTCCCCTCAGTCACTGTGTCTTTCCCATCCCATTTTCTGATTTCTCTCTCAATCAAGATTGAAAGAGAGACTGGGAGAAAAAAATGTATGTCTCTGGGCTGCACTTGAAACCTACAGTGCTGGAGAACACTCAAATGCAAACTGAACATTCATTCCCCTTCCACACACCTGCCCCCAGTCTGACCATCAATATATTTTAATTCACCTTCGCAGATATTGTGGGTGTCAATACATTTTTTTTCATTCCACCCAGTGTAAAGGTGAGTTTGTAAATGGTATAAAACCATGATGACGAATCTATGGCACATGTGCCAGAGATGACACGCAACATCATTTGGCCCAGCCACCAGCAGACAGAAGGTGGAACAAATGCACACACCTGTTCCTTGTCCTTCCAGACCTTTTCCAGCCCCCACCTCTCTCTCCGGAGACAGCTCGAGGCAGGGAAAGGCGCAGGGGGAAGAGTCCCACCCCCAGAGGGCGGAAGTCCTGCCCCAGAACTGGGTAACACCCGGTGTCAGAAAAACTTTTAGTTGGGGCACTCGGCCCTGATAAGGTTCTCCATCACTGGTATATTTTCTTGAACTTCAAAGTTCGTATTTTTAAAATACAACACAAATGGTAGTCATTTTATCCCACACTAAAGCCTAGTTCTACTATCTCACAGATAATATGCAAAAATATAGTGGACGCTTGCTTTATGTGGGAGGATCCATTCCAGACCCAGCTGCGCAAAGCAAATTCTGTGCATGCTCAAGCCCCATGCACGGCATTCATCTAAATGGGGCTTCCCATCTGCGTGACCTCAAGTCCACTTACGTGAAGCCTGTTTATGGGAAGGGCTGACTGTATTAAGCTTGTATCAGACGTTCTTATACGCTTAATATTTTTGCATAGTATCTATGAGATAGCAGAATTAGAATTCAATGTGAGCTAAAATGGCTGCCATTTTGGCCATATTTTTAAAATATGAACTTCCAAGTTCAAGAATGTACAACACTTATATACTTGGGCACACAGGATAAGATGTTAGAACACCTAGGGCAAGAATTTAGAGGAAAACTGCCATATTTACAGGTAACCAGAATTCCCTTGTTATATAAGACCTTGTAAAATCTTAATGTATTTGTTTAATGAAAAAAAAACTGGTATACAAACATTGTTACATAGCATTATAGGCTGTTACCAGAGGACTACATAGTTGTATAGGATTATAGCATGAATTACCTGACAGGGTTACTGGTCAATGACACACGAAGAGATTCTAAGCAACTAACAAGTTTCTCATCAGCTATTCCTGTTTTCAGTTCATATATGATCTCTTGAGGTGAGATCTGTTTGTTGCTCTTGAAGCTTCCCTGAAAAGCAGTAATCACTTACATTAATATTATATTTACTGTAATTATTTTATGATTTTTTAATAGAGATATGTGAGCCTCACATATGTTAATTTCACAGCATTTTAGCAGTTACCATACACAAGGTTCTCGTTAAACTTATTTTAGTTGCAAAGAGATCCTACTCAGCATGCAATTACACTTTTACAGTATCAGATTCTAAACTTGGCTGTGTTTGCTGCAATGTGAAAGGAACAAAAAGTATAAGAAGAATTTGAGCTGAATTTAATTTCTGTATGTTTTTCTTACTGACATGCATTAATGCCTCTGAATAAGATTTGCTCTCTCTCCCCCTCACATTAAGAGTACTTACCACTTTAGAAGCAGTACCCATATACCGCACAACCATGTCTTTTTTGGTACTGAAGTCTTTTTCTCTCAGAGGAGCCTTTCGATCTTCATTTAAATTCATATCTTCCTGAGAACAAAAAGCATCACAGGTATTACATTAGACCTATGGTCTCTTGACTGCATAAACAAAAACACTTCTCACACCAAAATCACTTCAGCACTAAGAAAACAAAAGCACCCAGAAACTTTAATCATTTGATTATTTTTTAATCACATGAAATATATCTAACATTTTATAAGTAAGACAAACAAGAGGATTATACTTTTTTTTCCTCAAGGAGCTTATAATTTTGGGGAAGACATCCAAGGTTTTAATTTTCTTCTGCATTGTTTTAGA
This sequence comes from Urosaurus nigricauda, assembly GCA_034509955.1. Lineage (NCBI taxonomy): Eukaryota > Metazoa > Chordata > Lepidosauria > Squamata > Phrynosomatidae > Urosaurus > Urosaurus nigricauda. Next base: position 140,580,673 of record JAOEGL010000003.1, on the reverse strand, counting down.
TGTCAAAAACATGTTCATCCTCAGCATTCAACTGCCCGGTGCCTAAATGACATCCCCTTGGATAGCTGCCCCTTTGAATGGTCACACAGTCACATCTGTGACCATCCACCATACAGCATTAGAGCATTGTAAAACACTGGAAAGGCACAACCATGGAGACTGCCCCCCCACATGCCCCCTTCACTCCATGCCCCTTCTTGGACTGTCTGATTTGTGTACAGTGGTCCCCCGGGTTACGAAATTAATTGGTTCCGGCTACTTTTTCGTAAGCCGAAAATTTCGTAACCCGGGGCCTATTTCCTATGGGAAATAGGTAATCCGTTCCGGAGGCCTGGCGGGGGCCTCCTGGCTGAGGAAGTGAAGGTCCGATCCGGCGGATCGGGCCTTCCTTTCGTCAGCTGCGGAGGCCCAGCCTGGCTGGGGAAGGGAAGGTTCCCTTCCCCAGCCAGGCTGGGCCTCCGGGCCTGACACGAAAGGGAGGCCCGATCCGCGGGATCGGGCCTCCTTTCGTTGGGCGCGGAGGCCCGGCCTGGCTCCACAAGCCAGGCCGGGCCTCCGCGCCTGGGACACGAAAGGAGGCCCGATCCCCGGGATCGGGCTTCCTTTCGTTGGGCGCGGAGGCCCGGCCTGGCTCCCGAAGCCTGGCCGGGCCTCCGCGCCTCAGACACGAAAGGAGGCCCGATCCCCGGGATCGGGCTTCCTTTCGTTGGGCGCGGAGGCCCGGCCTGGCTCCACAAGCCAGGCCGGGCCTCCGCGCCTGGGACACGAAAGGAGGCCCGATCCCCGGGATCGGGCTTCCTTTCGTTGGGCGCGGAGGCCCGGCCTGGCTCCCGAAGCCTGGCCGGGCCTCCGCGCCTCAGACACGAAAGGAGGCCCGATCCCCGGGATCGGGCTTCCTTTCGTTGGGCGCGGAGGCCCGGCCTGGCTCCCGAAGCCTGGCCGGGCCTCCGCGCCTGGGACACGAAAGGAGGCCCGATCCCCGGGATCGGGCTTCCTTTCGTTGGGCGCGGAGGCCCGGCCTGGCTCCCGAAGCCTGGCCGGGCCTCCGCGCCTCAGACACGAAAGGAGGCCCGATCCCCGGGATCGGGCTTCCTTTCGTTGGGCGCGGAGGCCCGGCCTGGCTCCCGAAGCCTGGCCGGGCCTCCGCGCCTCAGACACGAAAGGAGGCCCGATCCCCGGGATCGGGCTTCCTTTCGTTGGGCGCGGAGGCCCGGCCTGGCTCCACAAGCCAGGCCGGGCCTCCGCGCCTGGGACACGAAAGGAGGCCCGATCCCCGGGATCGGGCTTCCTTTCGTTGGGCGCGGAGGCCCGGCCTGGCTCCCGAAGCCTGGCCGGGCCTCCGCGCCTCAGACACGAAAGGAGGCCCGATCCCCGGGATCGGGCTTCCTTTCGTTGGGCGCGGAGGCCCGGCCTGGCTCCACAAGCCAGGCCGGGCCTCCGCGCCTGGGACACGAAAGGAGGCCCGATCCCCGGGATCGGGCTTCCTTTCGTTGGGCGCGGAGGCCCGGCCTGGCTCCCGAAGCCTGGCCGGGCCTCCGCGCCTGGGACACGAAAGGAGGCCTGATCCCCGGGATCGGGCCTCCTTTCGTTGGGCGCGGAGGCCCGGCCTGGCTCCACAAGCCAGGCCGGGCCTCCGCGCCTGGGACACGAAAGGAGGCCCGATCCCCGGGATCGGGCTTCCTTTCGTTGGGCGCGGAGGCCCGGCCTGGCTCCCGAAGCCTGGCCGGGCCTCCGCGCCTCAGACACGAAAGGAGGCCCGATCCCCGGGATCGGGCTTCCTTTCGTTGGGCGCGGAGGCCCGGCCTGGCTCCCGAAGCCTGGCCGGGCCTCCGCGCCTGGGACACGAAAGGAGGCCCGATCCCCGGGATCGGGCCTCCTTTCGTTGGGCGCGGAGGCCCGGCCTGGCTCCCGAAGCCTGGCCGGGCCTCCGCGCCTAACGAAAGGAAGGCCCGATCCCGTGGATCGGGCCTCCTTTCGGTAGTCCGTCCCTTGTCCTCCGAAGCCTGGCTTCGGAGGAAAAGGGAAGGGAGTCTGTCCCCTTTCTTCCGAAGCCTGGCCTCGGAGGAAAAGGGACTTTTTTTCGGATCCCGGGGGATCCTTCGGATCCCGGGGGATAATTTTTGGTCCCGCCGGTTTCGGATCCCGGGGTTTTCTTAACCCGGGGGATTCGTATCCCGGGGGACCACTGTATGTTGTAATTACATCCATTGGAGGTATGAGACTATCACATTTTGCATTGCTGCCAAGACCGCTTGAGAATGGCAGTGCCATCCTTTTTTAATGTACGTCTGCGTCAGGACGTTTATTAGGGTTAGGATAGATCACTCCTTTATGAGGATTTGAAGGTGTTCATTATCCGGGCTAAGCCAGAATATTCTGCGTTCTTTTTGCTCTGGTTGTTATCCCCAGAGAGCAGCTTTGATGCAGTTTCTGCCCAGTTTGACAGTGAGCATCATCTAAAAAACCCGCCTTCGAAGCGGTTTGAAGCCATTTTATTTGGCTTGTATGTTTTACCCCTATGTAAAACAAATCCCAGGATTCCATAAGGTGGAGCTACAACAATTAAAGTGGTGTCAAACTGCATTTTATCTACAGTACAGATGCATCCCATAAAGTAAACCTATGATAGTTTTTTTAGGAGGCAAGATTTGTACAGTGGTCCCCCGGGTTACAAAGGTAATCCGTTCCGGGATTACCTTCGTATCCCGGAAGTCATTCGTTACCCGGGGGACTGCTTTCGCCAATGCACAGCGCGCCAGAAGCGCGCTGTTTTAAACCTTCTGTGTTGCGAATTTTTTTTCGCAACCCGGGGTTTTCTTCGCATCCCGGGGGCTTTTTTTTCGCCCCCGGCGGTTTCGGGTCCCGGGGATTTCGTTCCCCGGGGGATTCGGATCCCGGGGGACCACTGTACGGGGGGATTGCCTTTGCCTTTCTCTGAGACTGAAAGTGTGACTTGCCTAAGGTTATCCATTGGGTTTCCATTGCTGAGAAGGAATTTGAGTGGTAGTCTTCCAGTATCTTCATCCAACACTCAAGTACTACACCATAATTTTCAGTCACCACCAATTGTTTTATGAGCTGGTATGTACATATAATTTGAGCACTGCTGGTATTTTGGAGAAAAGGAAATATACTGCCATAACCACTGGTAGCTCATGTATCCTGACATTTCCATGTTAGCCCTTCCCCCTCAGACTCAGACCATCCCTATTTGGAACATTTCAGTACTGTGTTCAAAACATTACACCATCATGATCCATTGAACTATTCTTACCATCATTTTTTCAAACAGCACAAGGATATCTGTGTCTGAGAAAGGTGTACGAATGAAGCCATCTGCATCTGCACAGACAGGCCAATCACCAGTTGAAGAATGTGATTGTTTCATATTTGGTAGGACTGGTCTATCCTTTTTGCTGCCTGGAATCCGTATGCTAGAAAATTTATCGAACTGAAAAAAAACCAAGAATAAGCATTTCTAAAATTGACATTCATGCCCAAATATATGTATGACCTTTCCCCGTGTTTCAAATATTTAAAACATATATTTAGAACATCATTTTAAAAAAGCTAACAGCTAAAACAGCAAGCATCATTTTTTCCTACCAATCTCAAAGAAGGAAGTTTGCTTTGGTATATCAAGTAGCAACAGCCAGCCCATTCAACTGGTGGTCTACTAATGAATTTATTTGAGCTTTAGGTAAAACTTTCAAAAGCAACAGAAATGGTTCTCATTTTTAGTGGTCTGGAAACACATGCAGCCCAAACAATTATATTCCAGTTGAGCTGTCCACCCTGGCCCCCTCAGTACCACTTGTCTGTTTAGTTCTTTTTCTCCCAACTAAACTCTTAGGACTAGAAAATGCTCTACTCAGTTTGGTATTCAAGTCCTTTCATGGGACAACTGCTATTCATGTTGAAAAGGCAGGAAGTTACAGAGATGACTGGGAATTGACTCCCACACCCCTTTGAGCTTCAGAGTTTGCTGCTTCTTCTTGTTTTGTTTTGAAAAAAGTTAATGTGTGATTGTACTTAGATTCTTAAGTAGTTAATACTAAAGAAATATGCTGAGAATGCCTAAACCCAGTCCTAGATCACATAAAAATTATGTTATTTGAAAGATGAACATAATTGTTAGGGGAATATTGTTAAACCAGTAGCTTTAACTTGTGTGTTATACATTCAGACTTATTTGGCTTCACCTCTGGCATGGTCAACTCTGGCAAGGGCTAATTTACATTCCCATGAATGCCACCATCACAGCTGAAAATCAGCCAAAAATGCAAACGATGACAAGAAATCTACTTGTGGTTCCCATTTCCAGGGTTTTCAGTTCTTTCTTTGACTAGTGGAATGGGTTGTTGGGAGTATTTTAAAATTCAGAACTGACAATTTACTGCTTCAGGAATTTTTCTCCTCCCCATTTTTTAAAAAAAAGTTGGGTTTGCTTTATTTATTTTGATTGATTGATTTTGCATGTTATGGGGTGTGGGATTTTTGAAAAGTTTTGAATATTCTGGGTGCTCACCCAGTCCTTGGCTTTCTCATTCCTCCTCTGCCACACCTCCCATTTTGAAGCAACTATAGCTGACTTCTGCATCTAAGCCTGGCAAGCAATATTTTACTCACAAACCAGAGCTGACTATCAGTCAGACCATAGTTTTCAATTATACTTTGCAATCTTGCTCAGCTAGGAGGCAACAGCAAAAGATAGCTTACTACAGAAGAATTGCTAGATAGCATAATGGAAGGACAAACCATGCAGGCCTGAGGCAAATTCATGCAACACCAAAGTATTATTTGGCATTACATCTGAAGTGAGTTACTGTGATTCAGTAAACAGTCTAATTGCTAGGACAAAACACGTAACTGTGTTATAATATCTTTCAAGGAAGGCTCCTGTTAGCTGTTAAGACACAGGGTTTGTTGCAGAACAAAAACAGAAGGAAAATAATCTTACCACATCATCTGTCAACGTCTTGATGTGCAAGTGCTGTAAATAAAGACACGAGCTGGTGAAATACTATTAAAAATATAACTTGAAGCAAAGCATACATATTCTATTTACAATTCTCTCCAGCCGCCAAGTACAAGCAAGCACGAGAATTGCTCTTATTAAGCAAAATGTAATAAGACAAAGTATACGTTATCAACAGTCTCATATTTTAGGAGACTGAAGTGAGAGTACAAGGAGAATTTAGATGTACTGACTTATCTCGGAAACATGGCTTTATAACAAGCTGTTCCATGGTCTACATGATTTCTACTCACTGCTGGAGAGATTCCATGCTGGTACTCAATATCAGTAGTTCACGAAGATACAAAATTCAGTTTTGGTGAGTTTTCCCATCCTTTTCCTGTTTCCTAATCTTAATCCTCAATCTTAAACCTTGTAATGATATCTAGAAAGTAACTGACTATAAAAATTTATGCCAGTTCGGTCCCTCCTGTAGATGTGTAGTTTGTGGTTTTATTGGCATTATCCTCGCATCTTGGAAAATGTAGTAAAGGCCTGCCAGAAATTAGAAAACAGCACGGGATGACTGCAAAGGGATATGAATCTAAGGACTTTATCACGTGGGGGGAAATGGAAGGTTAAACTGGTCACAATGCATAGTGATCCAAGGCATCAGGGACAATTTCACAATTGCTTTTCAGACAATGCTGTGCACAAACCAGAGTCCAGACAGAAAGTGAGGTGAATTAGCGAATAAGCATTTTCGCAAAAATATCATGTTTTCATTTCCAGTTCATTTACAAATTTGCTTTCTTCACATAATTGCAGTGGTCTGAAAACCATGTCCCCCAATTCTTCCTGTTCCAAGATTTCCCAGGATTCCTTGTTGTGCAAAGAAGAAGAGGCAGCCTTGTTCTTAAAGGAATACACACACACACCTCTTGCGCATCTGGTCTCCTTCTCTAATGGAGCCTGTAAGCAGCCTCTAAAGGAACAGCTGGTGGGAGAAGTCAGAGAGAGAGAGGACGTTTTGGAATTCCTCCTGTATAGGAGGGGAAAATGGAGGACATGTCCTGGAAAAGGAGGACAGCTGGGAGTTTCAGCCCTTGCTGAAATCAGAGAGGTTTATGGACCAGCCTCATCCTCTTTCTCTCTAGTGTGTATTTTTGTTTTTTGCTTTTTGGTGTGTGTTTGTGGTTTTATGGGAGTTTGAAAAGGGAAACCTCAGCCTGCCTTCCTCTGAAACAGCTTCTGGGGCAAAAAGTATTTTCCTCCCTGTTTCCCTTCCCTCTCTGGAGCATGTGTGTGCATATGCACTTGTGGTCATGACAGTTTGGAGCATGCGCAAAAACGTTATTTCCAAGCTATCTGGGAGATTTGTCTTCATTCGCTTTCTACCCACTTTGTTGCATAAGTAATGTGCTTTTAACCAGTTGTTGTGTTCTGTGTGAGACAATCATTAGCAAATCTACTTGCTTTTCCGGGATGGCAACACTTTAACCATGTTCGGGATGGAAGCACATAGGTCCCCTTGTGATAAAGTCCTAAGTGTCTATGTGCTTCCTTCACTGATTAAGCTGAAGCCTGTGGAGGTTCAAACATTTGCAAACATGTACCTGACTGGCAATTTACCATCCCCAGTATCTAACCCAACTGGTCAGTACAGGGCCTTGAGATGGAAAATGGTCAAACTCTGAAGTCCTTCTACCCCCATGAGAAATAAAGTTACGTGGTTCCTGAAGATATTACCTGGTTCCCATAGGTGATACCTCCTATTTTGCACACCTCTGCTGAATATTCTTCCACAACATGAATGTGCAGTGGTCAGGCTAACTAACTTGAACTCAGTCTAGCAGCTGGAAAGAGTCATGTTTTCCTTTCATTCACAAGTAATCTATCATTCCCTTTGTTCTGCTCCATCCCAAGACCAAACCTCAGAGCCATTGGGATCTTTTATTCTTCGCTAGGAACAAGCCTATCTTGCTTGCTTTCACCTGGGACCCAAAATGGACAGGTGTGTGTTTGAAGATCTCTTATAGGAATTCATTTAGCTTTAAAGCCTGTTTGTTTCTATTCTCCCCTAGTACTCTGCTCCAGTGCCTAGAGTCCACACTACCAGGAGCAAGACTTCTCCTTTCTCTTGTCTTAAAGCACCGACTTGCCTCATTTCTCTAGAGATGTGTATTGCCTCGCACATTAGCCCAAACGCCGGCTCTGTACGTGACGCAGTAAACCTGTGGTCTCCTTGCTCCTGCGTTTGCTCTTTTGGTGAGACAGGACAAGTAAAAAGGCAACAATGGTAGATATTTCTCCACTTAGGAGCAACACCTCAGGCTCACTTGGAGGCTAAAAATTAATTCCTGCCACTGTATCATTCAGAGACAAGCCATGAGGAGCAGATATCATCACTTCTCAAGTTTTTCCTCTCAAGATTGGAGACAGGAAGAAGAGATGGAATGGGTTGATGTTGGGAGGAACTGGAATATGATAGAAAGACAGAGAACAAGGAAATCGATAGAAGGAATACAAGAAGGTATTTCACCTAACACGGGGGAAGGTTAAGGAAGGAGAGATGGGGGAAGAAGGAAGATGTAAGGATTTGATAGGGAAGAAGATGTGAAGTAATATTTTTATGTGAGTTATTTTTGTATGTGAATGTCCACTCGTCCCTGCCTATTCGCTAGGGTTAGGGGCACAAGACTCCAGTGAATATGGAAAAACCGCAAATAACAAAAACACCATGTTTTTACCTGGGAGGATACTTCCCTAGGAATCTCTAGCTCCTCCAGGGCAACTCTTTGGCCAACGTCTGACAGACACTGACCATAGAACTGCACCGGAGGAGCTACAAATGCCTAGCAGAGTATTCTCTCTAGGAATCTCTAGGTCTTTCAGT